>CM055117.1:985258475-986485975 GCA_029206835.1 Rana muscosa
GTTTATTCTTGCTGTATAAAGACACGTTCACATTAGTACATTGTGGTTACCTACACTCATTAATGCAAGGCACATGGAAGCTACCATTGGATGGCAACACACTGCAGCGGGATTGGAGATGAGAAGATTGAAGGGTATTCTGTAGTTAAGCAGTGCAGAACATAGGTGAGTTCAATACAGGGACAGCAAAGGATGTACCGTATATACTCGAGTATAAGCCTACCCGAATATAAGCCGAGACACCTAATTTTACCACAAAAAAATGGGAAAACTTATTGACTTGAGTATAAGCCTAGGGTGTCCATCTGCATGCCTCACTGTGCCTCACTTTGCCTCACTGTGTCCATGTGCATGCCTCACTGTGTCCATTCCTCACTGTGCCCATGCCTCACTGTGTCCATGCCTCACTGTGCCCATGCCTCACTGTGCCCATGACTAGACTGACGTTTAACATGGGAGTCTATTCAAGTGGTCCCCGGCCGTATGTTCCCCAGACAACAAACTTTGCACACTTGTAGAGGAGAAATGGGGCTACATGTGTGCCAAGGTCCAGGTCCAGGGGACCTACGACCGGCCGGTACCGGGTCCCCAAAGTCACTGGAGAAATGACCGTTTAACATGGGAGTCTGCGGAAGGGGTGCCCGGCTTTGAAAATCGGTGCTCCCCGGCCGTAGGTTCCCTGGACAACAAACTTTACACACTTGTAGAGGAAGAGTGGGGCTATATGTGTACCAAGTTTGGGGTCCAGGGGACCTACGGCCGGCCGGTCCCGGGTCCCCAAAGTCCGGGAGATCAGGCACAAAAAGGTGACTCGAGTATAAGCCGAGGGGGGCATATTCAGCACAAAAAAATGTGCTGAAAAACTCAGCTTATACTCGAGTATATACAGTAATCCAAAAGGAAATACTTGTGGGAGGCCAAGGAAGGATCATACCAACTTGTTCTTCCAACTCCCTGTGCTGGAGTTCACACCAATGGTGGCCAGAGGAGATGAATAGACATTTGATACAATGTAATTCTGGATTGTAAATACACGATTAGTGAAACTTTATTGTGAGAAATTTAGATGTATAATTGTTCATACATGTGTAGCGCACCCACCTCTCCCCTTACCTGCCTTTAATTTCTGGCTCCTCACAGGAAGGGAGAGGCACACCGCACCACAAGCCCGTACCCTCCTGTGTGAGGAGGTTGAGCGGTGTCCGTTTTTCAGGCCTGCCTGCAGCTGGTGTTATGATCCTCCCGAGAATGATTTCGCCTCTACCTTGAATAGATGCAAGTCTTTATTTTTCCCCAGTAAAGTAACTGTCCACACCAACTGAAAGTCCAACTTCTATATTTATTTCTCACGGATAATAAATAGTCTCTTTAACAGCAGACAGGTTGGAACAAGACACAGGACAGCTTAGGTGGGAGGAGGTCCAGGCACAAACTTGAATCAACTCTTTGTCTGTTTAGGTTTCACAAACAGTTATGGCGCACAATCTCTGCCACAGACCGGGTGAATAAAGTCACTGCCACTGACTTGGAGAACTGGTCACTGCCACTGACCTGGTGAATAGGGCCTTGCCCTATGAAGTCAGTGCCACTGACTTGAACGAGTAGGGTCACTGCCACTGACCTGAAGAACTACCTTCTTAAGAGTATCTGGCCCATGTCAAGGAGAAAACCATCCCTCTGGAGAGTTACCAGAGGCCCTCACCGTCACCACGACTCTGCGCTGGGTCTTCGGAAAGGGTTACCTCCCTGGCCTCCTCATCTCAGATACGGGTCCCCTCGCAAGGCGGCACCCTGGGAGTCCTCGATCCCTAGCAGACCCCAGCCGAAGGTTGCTGGGCCCTGGGCCTTCAAAATAGTACCACACCCCAGACTGAAGGTGTCTGGGATGGAACAGGAACCAGGCCTCCGGAGATGACGCACACACCCACCCAGGCTGAAGGTGCCTGGGCGCGGACGAACGACCCCCAATGGAAGACGGCTGCCCCTTTTTATACCCTCTACCGACAGGCACAGCAGGTTCCCCGCCCCGCCGTACTACTGCCGAGAGGGGACAAAAAAGGCACAGCCTTGTATCAGTGGTTCAACCCTGGCCTGCGGCAACAGCGCCACCTGTAGGCCACAGGGAACTGCACACCAACACTATCTCCCATGAACAGAAATGGTCCATTAACCCTAACAATCAGTGTGTCTGAGCCTAATTACCACTCAGACACTTCCCCTAAATTGAACACCCCACTACACATGTAATGGTTGTATATACTGTATATTTCTAATACTTATAGACCGGCCATTTTCCCAGCAGGAATGCGGGGGGGGGATGTAGTTCTGGCACCTTCAACACTGAATGTATGTACTGGCATCTACACTCCTGACGAAACGTGTCAAGTTTTGAATTTATAGGATGCCAAGACAGTTCAGCTTTTACAAATCTATATCCACCATATATTTATTTGTGCATTTATATGATCATGTATGATTATTCTATGAACTTTATATGTCTATTTGCTATACTTGTAGTTATACAGCCGATCTGTATATGGTTGTGTTTATATTTGAAAACTATATGATGGATTTCTAGAACACGGAAGTATGTTTGATCAATAAAAGTTTTAATTATATATATACACCATATATTCTTTTTGCAGTAACATACCTCATTCAAAGTCCCAATTTTCCCCACTTTTTTTGTTGTTACATATGTAGTCAGGGATGGAGGCTTGTTACTGCGACTATGCCAGGTCATATTTTCTTTTCTTTTCCTGTCATTTAATTGCGGTGGAAGACACCTGTTTTTCCCGTGACCTACCATGCCATCATTATCAATGAGAAATCACATACTATAGAGTCATAGCCGACTGTCTTTACCTACTTAATAATACCTTCAATAGTACTAGATTATCCCATTTTATATATATCTATTTCCATCTCTATCCAGCATCAACTCCAGCTTGTTTGGGGGGAGGGGGGGGTTTTCTCGATTTTGGTCTGGTTCCGGGTCTGCGATGCGCAGCAATACCTCCCCTCCCTACTCTCTGTCAAGGTGTGGGCAGGGAGTGTCCCCCTGTTCATCGGCGTCATGCATATACTGGTGTCAGGTTGACGCCATGAGGTGGGGACGTTTTTGTTACAATTTGACGCCATAGGGTGGGTGTGGATTCACTTCCAGCATTGCCACTGGATGTTGGATCCGCTCATTTTGCCTCCCCCTCTGCCCAAACGGCATTTAGTATAATGCTGCCGGGGATGCGCCCACAGTCTCTGGTATATTTAGCTGGGCCTGGCCAGGGGATCACTTTGCAATCCTCCACCCTCAAAGAGGTAACGCATCAGTGGCTCTCACACTGTTATCATACAAGTTAGGTAGGGGTCTATAGTGACTCCATTCACACATTTTTGCCCTTTTTTGCATGAGGGTTTTTTTTTTTTTTTTTACTTCTTACTGCCACTTCTGGGTTTGCACCTGTTCTAGGTGGGGGTTTTGTCCATTTTACATCCCTTGCAGCTCCCTTAAGGAAACGCACAGGTGGGCCCTTCCACATCCATTATCAATCACACATTTTTATACTTTTTTATATGCATACCTTATTTTTCTATAATCACACATTTTATTGCAGATTGATGCGGTTCATTGCGAATACATCATTCACTATCTCGCGGATTACATTGTGGTAACCTGGCCTGCATCTTGGCGCCTCCCTTGACCTGGTTTGGTACTGGCTGCTGGGTGATCTATTGTTAATGGTGGGGGGTTTATTTTTGCAATGAGGGTCTATTGTTTCTGAGGGGGTCTATTGTTGCTGTCTGCAGGGGATCTATTTTACTGCTTTTCTTGTTAACATTATCATATTCCATACAAATTACTTAGCACCACAAAATAATACTTGGTTCTGTATTCTCTAAAAATGGTGATACTGGGAGGAGGGTAGGGGGTGAAACCAAGAGATAGTGCTTGGGGGTGGGTAAGGGGCACAGGGGGTGACTCGGAATAGGGAGTGCCTGTTTTTAGATACCTGAAGAACTGGTTTTGACTGCAAAACTGTGCTGCTGGCCAAACTGCTAACCAAATTGATTCTATTATATCAGGGGTCTCCAAACATTCCAGTGGAAGGGATACATTGTATCATTAAAAAATATATGCGGGCCAAAAAAAGGAGGCTTTTTTTTTTGTAATCAGCATGTTATGATTTAGAACAGCAGAGAAGAAAACTTCCAAAAAACAAACAAACAAAATTTTAAATAAACTCTCCCCCCTTGCATCCGAGTCCCTCCTAACTTCAGGGTCCGCAACAGAGCCCCCCTTACATCAGAGCCTACCCCTTACATCAGATTCCCCATCAAAATCCGCTCCTACATCAGAGGGCTGGATCAAATCTTGTAGCGAGCCATATTTGGCCCCTGGGCCATAGTTTGGAGACCACTGTATTGTATGAAATAAGAAATAAGTATTCTTCATATGTCTGAGCTATAGGGTAGAGTGGCAAGACGGAAGCCTTTTCTTGCGAAGAAAAACATCCAAGCCCAGCTAAATTTTGATAAAACACATCTGAAGTCTACCAAACGCATGTGGGAAAATGTGTTATGGTCTGATGAAACCAAGAATGAACTTTTTGCCCACAATTTCAAAAGATATGTTTTGCGCAAAAACAACACTGCACATCACCAAAAGAACACCATCCCCACCATGAAGCATGGTTGTGGCAGCATCATGCTTTGGGGCTGTTTTTCTTCAGCTGAAACAGGGGCCTTAGTCAAGGGAATTATGGACAGTTCCAAATACCAGTCAATATTGGCAGAAAACCTTGAAGCTTCTGCTAGAAAGCTGACCATGAGCACAAGGGACAGATCTAACTGAATGAAAGTAACGTCCCTTGTGCTTATTTTTTTAATTTATTTTTAAATACATTTAGGCTTTAAAGACGCTTATACTAGAGGTATAGATAAACTGAGTGCAGGAGCTTCAGGATAATTAACAATTATAACTATATTGTAAACCTGGGGTGGGATGTAATTCATAAATGTTGTTCAAGTTCTCATTGGCATCATCACAAATTTCAACATTGAAAAAAAGCAAACCAAAGAGAAAATTTCTCTTTGGTTCGCTTTTGTCAGCATTAACAATTATGTCATCATGTAAAACATTGTGATGGTTCTTCTTCTTCTTCTTCTTCTTCTTCTTCTTAATATTATTATTGATATTACAACTTTTTTTTACTAACTTTTAGACACTATTTCAGCACTTGTTTGCTCTGGTGGTGAGAGGTTTTAAAATTTGCTCAGTCACCAAGAATAGATATGCTAAAAAAGACTGGTAAGCTACTGAGCACAGTGGAGTTAGCTGAAAAGTTACATCTAAAAGTGAATTCCCTGTACCCCTTCTTCCAAACTAATATCCACAGAACTTGTTCTTTGAAGTGTATTGACAACTTTCCTGCTGTCTGTCTTTGCTCTAGGCATAGTTTACGTTAAGATCAGTGCAGGGCAGCCATCAGAAATTGTGGGGCCCCTTACAAAGCTTTAGGCCTTGCCCCCCCCAAGCCTGACCACTAACATTCCCCAGGGTCCCGCCCACTGGCCGCCCCACGGAATCTGCCCACTAGCCATCCCACTAAGTCCTTCAGTGCCTCAGTCCCCCTCACACCTGTACGCTCTGAGCCCCCCTCACACCTGTACGCTCTCAGCCCCCCTCACACCTGTACGCTCTGAGCCCCCCTCACACCTGTACGCTCTCAGCCCCCCTCACACCTGTACGCTCTGAGCCCCCCTCACACCTGTACGCTCTCAGCCCCCCTCACACCTGTACGCTCTCAGCCCCCCTCACACCTGTACGCTCTCAGCCCCCCTCACACCTGTACGTTCTGAGCCCCCCTCACACCTGTACGCTCTGAGCCCCCCCTCACACCTGTATGCTCTGAGCCCCCCTCACACCTGTACGCTCTGAGCCCCCTCGCACCTGTAGGCTCTCAGCACCCCTCACACCTGTAGGCTCTCAGCACCCCTCACACCTGTAGGCTCTCAGCCCCCCTCACACCTGTAGGCTCTCAGCCCCCCTCACACCTGTACGCTCTCAGCCCTCCTCACACCTGTACGTTCTCAGCCCCCCTCACACCTGTACGCTCCCAGCACCACTCACATGTGTATATATGACATGCACGTACACACACACACACACACACACAGGCATGTATACACACACACACAAGACATTTACACACACAGAGGCATGTACACACAGAGAGACATGTACACACACACACAGACATGTACACACAGGCATGTACACACACATAGACATGTACACACACAGAGACATGTACAGACATGTACACACACAGAGGCATGTACACACACAGAGACCTGTACTGTACACACACAGACATGTACACACATACATGTATACACACACACAAGACATGTACACATACACAGGCATGTACACACACAGAGACATGTACACACGCAGAGACATGTACAAACAAAGGCATGTACACACAGAGACATGTACACACACAGAGGCATGTACACACACAGAGACATGTACACACACACAGAGACATGTACACACACACAGAGGCATGTACACACACATAGACATGTACACACACATAGACATGTACACACACATAGACATGTACACACACAGGCATGTACACACACAGAGGCATGTACACACACAGAGACATGTACACACACAGAGACATGTACACACACACAGAGGCATGTACACACACATAGACATGTACACACACAGACATGTACACACAAACAGGCATGTACACA
Organism: Rana muscosa; assembly: GCA_029206835.1. NCBI lineage: Eukaryota > Metazoa > Chordata > Amphibia > Anura > Ranidae > Rana > Rana muscosa. Next base: position 985,265,253 of record CM055117.1, read on the forward strand.
CACACAGAGGCATGTACACACACACACAGAGACATGTACACACACAGGCATGTACACACACAGAGGCATGTACACACACATAGACATGTACACACACAGAGGCATGTACACACACAGAGGCATGTACTTTACACACACACAGACATGTACACACACAGACATGTACACACACAGGTATGTACACACACAGAGACATGTACACACAAAGGCATGTACACACACAGAGACATGTACACACACAGAGACATGTACACACACAGAGGCATGTACACATACAGAGGCATGTACACACACAGAGACATGTACACACACAGAGGCATGTACACACAGAGGCATGTACACACAGAGGCATGTACACACACACAGAGGCATGTCCACACACAAGACATGTACACACACAGGCATGTACACAGACACACACACAGTCCCCCATGCACAACAGCCCTTACTTGTAAGGTGGTCCTAGTCCCAGCTCTTGTTTCCACGTGCAGAGGGGTGTAAATGCAGGAAATTGCCAGAGGTGGCAGCAAAAAGTCAGATGTCAGCTCAATGACAGAGCAGGAGCCTGCCGACTCACACACATACAGGAGCATCCACAGAGCTCCTCTGCACCCGCCCCTGCCTTCTCACATTCCTGCAAGTCGGCAGGGCCCGTCCAGATGCTGGGGCCCCTTACAAGTGTATGGGCTGTACCCCCCTGATGGCGGCCCTGGATCAGTGACACAGAGGGGTTAATTTTCCAAAACTGTAGAGTGCAAAATCTGGTGCATCTCTTCATGGTAGCCAATCAGCTTCAAACTTCAGCTTGTTAAGCTCTGAAGAAAATCCTAGAAGCTGATTGATTTCTATGCAGAACTACACCAGATTTTAGTGCATTTTAGTAAATCAACCTCATAATGTCACAGTTGACACTTCCAGATACCACAGAGAGATGTTTTGTGGGGAACCCTTTAAAATTAGATATGGGGCTCAATAACACTATACACCACCCCAGGTAGATCTACCACAATTATTCAGCTCCAAAAGATCAGGTGTTGGTCTGGCTCGTACCGTGGGACAATTTTTAGACATGAAGATTGGATGACTGCACACTGATGTACAGTACATAAGATCCAAAAGTTTATTTCAAGAAATAAAAAATATCCATACAAACAAAACAAGGGTGAAGAGTTAGTGTTGACACATTTTACACCAACGGGTGCTTAATCATAACATGTGTTATAATGAAAAATACTGAAAATAACAAAAGAATCTACTTCCTCATATGTTTATTGTAGTCAATTAAAAAGTACCAGCATCCCATGTCACAAGTCATAAATAGTCATAAATAGGCAGGGACTGAGTTGTAGGGAGTAGGTGGACTAAGGGTTAGGGGGAGGGGTAGCATTTTATGGGTGTATGTGGGGAGGGAGGGAATGACTTGTGATGTGATGCTGGTACAGTAAAACCTTGGATTGTGAGCGTAATTCGTTCCGGAAACATGTTTGTAATCCAAAGCCCTTGTATATCAAAAAAATTTCCCCATAAGAAATAATGGAAATTTAGATGATTTGTTTCACAACTAGGCTTGTGCAATTCGTTTCGTAACGAATCGAAATTCGTCCGAATTTAGCAACTGTCGGACATTCGGAAGCATTCGAATTTCCGAACAAAGCAATTACGAATAAAACCGAATCCGAAATAAATTATACCGCAAATAGCGAATGCCCGAATGTCTTCGGCATAATTCGCTATGAAAAAAGTTACGAATGTACGAATCCATTCGAAGCACAATAACCCTCTGCTCTGCTCTCTGGTTCTCCCTCACCGTGCTGAACTCCCTCTCAAAATGGTGTACAGGGGCGGAGGCTATAGCCGCATGTAAAAAACGAAAGTAAAATACGAGATTTTGAATCGTTACAAATAACCGCTATGTATTTAGAAAAGTACAAATCCATTCGAAGAACATTAGGCATAATAGGCAACGTCGTTGTGAGAGAGACACGGAAAATTACGAATCAACGAACCCAAAAAAAGTTACGAAAGTAGTAGTTGTGTCCAGAATCAACGAAAAACAATGTACCCTACCGAAAGTACGAATTATAAATCAACTAAAAATTCAACAAAAAATATCGCTTACGAAAATACGAATTAGTCCGAACACGAAAAATCCCGTCTAGCAAAATTACGAATGATTACGAATCAACAGGACCGAAAAGAAACGAACCGAAACTAAACAAATGTTTCCGTTGTGCACAAGTCTATTCACAACCATTTATTCATAATCCTTCAGTTTATAGTCCATATAAAAAGATTATAGCAATGTGATAGGTTGTGTAACTATAAAATGTCCATTCACTACATAGTATAAAAGAGAAGAGAGGCGCCTCTAAGTGTAGCAATATGGTTACATTTATTGAAGGTACAACTTTTAGCAACTCACGTGGTTGATGATTAAAAGAGGCACATCTAAGTATGCAGGCATCCGGGGGAAAGTTGTCCACATAGACCGTCCTCAGCACCGCCGGCTCTTACCACTGTCAGTCTTCAATCGTGACTGGGAAGACTACCCTGCAGTAGAGCGATCTGAAATCGACGCTTGAAGTGCTCGTGGAGTGAAGCATGGAAAGGTTGACGTTGATGGAGGTGCATAGGAAGGTCTATGTGGAAAGCTTTACCCCGGATGCCTGCATACTTAGATATGCCTGTTTTAATCATCAGCCATGTGAGTTGCTAAATGGTGTACTTTCATTAACCACATGTCGACCGCCACACGCAGATATACGTCAGCAGAATGAAATGGGCTAGGCAAAAGGACACGAGCCCCGTGACTCTGACCGCGGGTCCCGCGGACTCGATGTCCGGGGGCATACCCGCGATCGTGTCACGGTGAGGAAGAAGGGGGAAATGCTTATGTAAACAAGCATTTCCCCAGTCTTCCTAGTGATAGGACAGTGAACACAGCTTCCTGTAATCGGACACACAGCCCACCCCCCTACAGCTAAAAGCAATCCCTAGGGCACACTTAACCCCAACAGTGCCACCTAGTGGTTAACCCCTTCACTGCCAGTGTAATTTTCACAGTAATCAGTGCATTTTTATAGCACTGATCACTAAAAATGTGTCAAAAGTGTCCGATGTGTCTGCCATAATGTCGCAGTCATGATAAAAATCGCTGATAAAAAAAATATGTGGAAGAATAGGTATCAGCCTAAACTGAGGAAAAAAAATGTTTTTTTTATATATTTTTGGGGGATATTTATTATAGCAGAAAGTAAAAAATATTGAATCTTTTTTCAAAATTGTCGCTCTATTTTTGTTTATACCACAAAAAATATAGGTGATCAAATACCACCAAAAGAAAGCTCTATTTGTGGTAAAAAAAGGACGTCAATTTTGTTTGGGAGCCCCGTCGCACGACCGCGCAATTGTCAGTTAAAGCGCCGCAGTGCCGAATTGCTACACTTAGAGGCGCCTCTCTTCTCTTTCATACTCAGTTGTGACGTGACGCTACTTGTATATCAAGACATTGCTTGTTTATCAAGTCAAAATTTATTTTAAAAGCCTGCTTGTCTTGCAAAACGCTCTCAAACCAAGTTACTCTCAAACCAAGGTTTTACTGTACTCTTTAATTTACTACAATAAACATATGAGGAAGTAGCTTCTGGGTGTGTACACATTTTTTGTATTTTCAGTATTTTTGTATGTTGGCCCCTGTGATTACACCCATCCTAAATGATAGGGCAGCACGTCCTCGATACTAACAGTTTGTGGGGCTCCCAAGACCAACATGTTTTTGGTTCCATAACCTGTAGCAAATATACAAAGTGAGAGCTTGCATATTTCTAGATAATTAAGGACCATAAATGGGCCCTGAAAACCTTTACGTCCTGCTCCACTCTCCCCCTTAGTAGGGAATTGCTATGTATTACATAACAGGAGCAACTATCAAAATGCTGCCATCTCTGTGTATTGAATAGTCTAAAAATGTATTTGAATAATACAGTCTAACAATATATTGCTGCATTGTATTTACTATTTCATTCATATGTAGATCAATGTGACCTTTGATCTGATGATGTCACCTTTGATCTGAAATATGGCATTGTATGCATATGAAACTTTTCAAGTAAAAAAAATGTACGTACGTATGTACAGTTGCAAAAAAAAAGTATGTGAACCCTTTAGGAATGATATGGATTTCTGCACAAATTGGTCATAAAATGTGATCTGATCTTCATCTAAGTCACAACAATAGACAATCACAGTCTGCTTAAACTAATAACACACAAAGAATTAAATGTTACCATGTTTTTATTGGACACACCATGTAAACATTCACAGTGCAGGTGGAAAAAGCATGTGAACCCCTAGACTAATGAGACCTCCAAGAGCTAATTGGAGTAAGGTGTCAGCCAACTGGAGTCCAATCAATGAGATGAGATTGGAGGTGTTGGTTACAGCTGCCCTGCCCTATAAAAAACACACTAGTTCTGGGTTTGCTTTTCACAAGAAGCATTGCCTGATGTGAATGATGCCTCGCACAAAAGAGCTCTCAGAAGACCTACGATTAAGAATTGTTGACTTGCATAAAGCTGGAAAGTGTTATAAAAGTATCTCCAAAAGCCTTGCTGTTCATCAGTCCACGGTAAGACAAATTGTCTATAAATGGAGAAAGTTCATCACTGCTGCTACTCTCCCTAGGAGTGGGCGTCCTGTAAAGATGACTGCAAGAGCACTGCACAGACTGCTCAATGAGGGGAAGAAGAATCCTAGAGTGTCAGCTAAAGACTTACAAAAGTCTCTGGCATATGCTTATAAAATAGATACTGAAGCGCTAAAATGGTGCAAACGTATTATGTGGTATAAATAAGATAACCAAATGATAAAAGCCGCAATCAATTAATGTGTCTGATAATATAAAATGATTTTAAAATGTGATATTGATGCGCTATAAACCAACCTTATTTAAATAAACCGTGACCAGATAAATAAAATACCTGTGACCAAAGTGCAAACTGCAAATAAATGTGCCAACCTGCATATGTGCAAAATACAAAAACAATTGTGCAATATAAGGTGCTCAGAAGAACCCTAATGGGTACAAAACAGTTCAGTGCAATACAAACAGCCTCAGAAAAAACACTCCTGATATTACTCCTCCGCACCAGCTCAGTGGAATATAAACACATGCAGTTTTGGGATCCTAAAAAAGACCAACTAAAGCACTCCTTTACTTCATCCCTTTTTTATCCAGCTGATCACAAACCAGGATGGCTGTTTGATTTTTTGACTGGAGCAGTATCAGCGGTGAGCTCACAACGAATAAACCATAGAAGGAAAAAGAAAAAGAAAAACACCCATTGCGCAATACTGTATGACCCGGAGGCAATGATGTTTAGCATACGGCGCTCTCACTCACGTGACCAAAATTCAGTTATTGCATAGATAGCCACAGTTCAGCTCAGTGCGAGCGCTTTCCTTCACTGCTCCGGCTTCCGACTGCTCAGAATGCCGCCGGCAGTGTGACTAGGCTCCTCCCCCTACGTGTTACGTCACACGTCACGTGACCCTGGCATATGCTAACATCCCTCTTATAGCGAATTTACGATACATAAAACACAAAACAAGAATGGATTTCATGGGAGGATACCACAGAGGAAGCCACTGCTGTCCAATAAAAACATTGCTGCACGTTTACAGTTTGCACAAGAGCACCTGGATGTTCCACAGCAGTACTGGCAAAATATTCTGTGGACAGATGAAACCAAAGTTGAGATGTTTGGAAGAAACACACAATGCTATGTGTGGAGAAAAAGAGGCACAGCACACCAAAATCAAAACCTCATCCCAACTGTGAAGTATGGTGGTGGGGGCATCATGGTTTGGGGCTGCTTTGCTGCGTCAGGGCCTGGACGGATTGCTATCATCGAAGGAAAAATGAATTCCCAAGTTTATCAAGATATTTTTCAGATAAAACAGAACAGAAGATGGGAGTTGCAACAGGACAATGACCCAAAGCATAGAAGTAAATCAACAACAGAATGGCTTAAACAGAAGAAAATACGCCTTCTGGAGTGGCCCAGTCAGAGTCCTGACCTCAACCCGATTGAGATGCTGTGGCATGACCTCAAGAAAGCGATTCACACCAGACATCCCAAGAATATTGCTGAACTGAAACAGTTCTGTAAAGAGGAATGGTCAAGAATTACTCCTGACCGTTGTGCACGTCTGATCTGCAACTACAGGAAACGTTTGGTTGAAGTTATTGCTGCCAAAGGAGGTTCAACCAGTTATTAAATCCAAGGGTTCACATACTTTTTCCACCTGCACTGTGAATGTTTACATTGTGTGTTCAAAAAAAACATGGTAACATTTAATTCTTTGTGTGTTATTAGTTTAAGCAGACTGTGATTGTCTATTGTTGTGGCTTAGATGAAGATCAGATAACATTTTATGACCAATTTGTGCAGAAATCCATATCATTCCAAAAGGATTCACATACTTTTTTTTTCAACTGTATATATATGTAGCACACCAATCCTTTTGCCCCCGCTTACCTTCACCTGCGGGGGGTAGGACACACCATGCCACAAGCCCGTGTCCTCCTTATCAGAGGTCAGACGGTGTTCATAGATTTAGGTCCTGCAGCGAGTTACCTCCTTCCACTGGTTCTCGTCCCTAGAATGTAGGGAAAAGTCTATATACTTTCCCAAGAAGGCCAATGTCCACACGACTTTAACTCCAACAAAGAGTTTATTTTCCTTTGCTTCAGTTAACGGGAAATTGAAGGGAGAAAGACGCTAGCGAAGTTAGAAGGTAGATTCAGGCACACAACACTTGACTCACTCGTCGCCACTCGATTCCGAGTGGGTTTAGCTCACCCGGATAGCTCCCTCTCACAGTCCCAGCAGCCGGAGTGGAGCTCGAACAGTACTATCACTTTGTCCCCTCCAGGGACGGGTTCAGAAGATCCTCTAATAGCAGCAGAATCCTGTTATTCCTGAATCCAGAACTTTCCTTGAACCTCTGTAGAATTTAGAGAACAGATGATGCCAATGGGCACTCTACAGGGTTAGCTTTGTTAAGTGAGGAATCCTTCCCTCTGACAGGTCACCAGGCCTTTCCCGAGACAGCGACCTACTATCACTTGTCTCCTCTGTGGGACCGATCCTCCCCTAGCTTCCTCTCGGTCAGAGCGGGTACCCTCACCTGGGCACCCTGGGACTCCAATGTGCTGATTGTAGACCCAGTTAAAAGGTACTGGGCCTACCTGGAACATTGTAGCCTTGGGCTAAAGGTACCCGAGACTCCTTGGCCAGTCCACGCACCCCCATGGGGCATGCTCCCCCCCCCCCCCGGGACTCACTCCCCGACACTCATCTCGGTCACTCCTGCCTAAACATGGTGTCTGCCCCTTATACAGTGCCTTGCGAAAGTATTCGGCCCCCTTGAACTTTTCATCCTTTTGCCACATTTCAGGCTTCAAACATAAAGATATAAAATTTTAATTTTTTGTGAAGAATCACCAACAAGTGGGACACAATTGTGAAGTGGAACGAAATCTATTGGATTTTTTTAACTTTTTTAACTAAGGAAAAAAATGAAAAGTGGGGCGTGCATAATTATTCGGCCCCCTTGCGTTAATACTTTGTAGAGCCACCTTTTGCTGCGATTACAGCTGCAAGTCGCTTGGGGTATGTCTCTATCAGTTTTGCACATCGAGAGACTGAAATTCTTGCCCATTCTTCCTTGCAAAACAGCTCAAGCTCAGTGAGGTTGGATGGAGAGTGTTTGTGAACAGCAGTTTTCAGCTCTTTCCACAGATTCTCGATTGGATTCAGGTCTGGACTTTGACTTGGCCATTCTAACACCTGGATACGTTTATTTGTGAACCATTCCTTTGTAGATTTTGCTGTATGTTTGGGATCATTGTCTTGTTGGAAGATAAATCTCCGTCCCAGTCTCAGGTCTTTTGCAGACTCCAACAGGTTTTCATCCAGAATGGTCCTGTATTTGGCTGCATCCATCTTCCCCTCAATTTTAACCATCTTCCCTGTCCCTGCTGAAGAAAAGCAGGCCCAAGCCATGATGCTGCCACCACCATGTTTGACAGTGGGGATGGTGTGTTGAGGGTGATGAGCTGTGTTGCTTTTACGCCAAACATATCGTTTTGCATTGTGGCCAAAAAGTTCGATTTTGGTTTCATCGGACCAGAGCACCTTATTCCACATGTTTGGTGTGTCTCCCAGGTGGCTTGTGGCAAACTTTAGACAAGACTTTTTATGGATATCTTTGAGAAATGGCTTTCTTCTTGCCACTCTTCCATAAAGGCCAGATTTGTGCAGTGTACGACTGATTGTTGTCCTGTGTACAGACTCTCCCACCTCAGCTGTAGTTCTCTGCAGTTCATCCAGAGTGATCATGGGCCTCTTGGCTGCATCTCTGATCAGTCTTCTCCTTGTCTGAGCTGAAAGTTTAGAGGGACAGCCAGGTCTTGGTAGATTTGCAGTGGTCTGATACTCCTTCCATTTCAAAATGATCGCTTGCACAGTGCTCCTTGGGATGTTTAAAGCTTGGGAAATCTTTTTGTATCCAAATCCGGCTTTAAACTTCTCCACAACAGTATTACGGACCTGTATAGAAAGAAAAGGTGCAAATAAACAGGCCCAAAATTTGCACTTCTCGGCGCCTATGTATTGGTATGCAATTCCTGTGGCTCAATAATTTGCCTATTTAGATGGGTAAATAATGGGAAAATAGACGATATACTCAGCTCGGAAATAAATATATCAGAGTAATTAAACTATGGTATAAATTATATAAAAGGAGCAGCTGTTTAAATTTATATAAAATGAGAACCTCATAAATATAAAACAGAATAAATAAAATAAATATCATATATAAAAACTTAAATTCGTAAAGTCCATATGATAAAACAGCGCTAAATAAGGATAAATGTCCAAAAACATGTAAAAAGCACTTGAGTGATGACTTTGCAACAGTCAAACTAGTAGTGGTATATCTTCTCTGGATACGATATGTAGTGCACCCTACACCAATCCCAAATCTTCACCACAAGTGAGGCACGCTCCCCCTCTGGGGTACAAACTCACCACAAAGATGAAAAAGATAGGCCTTTTTTTAGTCTGTAGGTAGTCTCACTCCAACATCCGTCATCACCACCAGGGTAGTATGGGTTAAAATCCTCAAGCAAACATATAAGGACATAAAGGCACTAATAGTGTAATATTGCTTTAATTAAGAAATCCCCAATACTAAAACCCTGTTTCAAATGCACGTACAATTCAATCACTTGTAAAACAGCACATAAAGTATAGAGTGTAATCACCGCTATCCTGTCCCAAGAGGACGCCCGTGTTGCATTCGTAACGCGGCAGTCTTTTGTTCCGGATTTGCGACAGTTGCCGTGATGTTCACTCTGTACTTCCTAGTTACAGAGACGCTGCGGTATCTGGGCCCTGACCGGTTTCGTCACAGATTGACTTCAACTGAGGGCGTAGATAGTCCAGCGTCAACGTGCGTGGTATAACTTCCCCGTTCGTTGCCTATTGGTTGGAGTGCCGTAATTCGTCCGCCCTGATTGGTGCTTACCAGGGCGGAACTCGAATACACACGTCCTCAGACAAGAGCTATTGGGGAATGTTCCGACAGCACGTACTACTGCACAATATGTTATGTAACGAATGACACAACATGAAGTTACACTTAAATAAACTTAAGAGTTATTAATATAGTACAACAACAAAAAAATATATAAATCGCATCGTAGCAATTTTAAATATATTTTGAACGGAATTTAAATGTCTCAATCGCTGTTTACATAGAGCAAGAGAACCTGCATTCTGATACTCGGTGAAAAAGGAAAATATTTTTGTTACGATTCGTAAAAGGAGAACCGTAGTTATTCGGTGTTAGCTGCTCAATATAATTCGATAAGACCGATCTGGCAAAACAACGAATCCGTCTTTTACAGTTTGAAAATTACATCTAAACGTTATTTTTAGCCTGTTGTGGTTTTACAACCACTATGTATATGTGCAAATATAATGGCAGTCACATAAGTTCAAACAAGGGGGTTTAGAGAAATTGGGAATTTTAACCCATTAATCCAAACAATAAAATTAGAGAGTAGTAAATCAATATATAGTAATGCATATATTAAATGCATGTATATGGGTATTTACAGTCCACACATCTGTAAAACCATAAATAACTAAATAAGGTAATTTTAATTAAAATTAGAATTAAATCTAAATTTTTTAATTTGAAATAAAATTGGACTACTTAGCGGATATAATCTATTTATATATGTATACTTCATTAGTTCCATATAAGTGAAGTTAAATAAATCAATATATAAATAGATAAGAAATATATATATAAATATAAAAAAATATATATATATAAAAGAAAACTGTATGTAATATATATATATATAAAAATATAAAAATATAATAAAAACATAGTAAATAAATAAATATAAATATATAGGAGCATCAGGATATAAGAATTTCTGAGGATTGGGCCGAGAAAGGTTGCCAGTAAGGGGTGGTATTCTAGTCAAATGTTAAAAATATAGATAAAATTGCTAAAACAGTTAATAAAAATTGGTTAATAAAAGTCAATCATAGAAACTAAATAAAAGCAATATATCAGTAATCACTAATAAAACAATTGATGTCTAGATCTATGTTTAACCCCTTTGGAGATAAAGTATCTACGGAATAAATCCATTGGGTCTCAAGCTTAGATAATTCTCTTACTAAGTTAGAGCCCCTCCAAGGTGGTTTTAGGTGGTCTACTCCCCAAAACTTGAGACCTGCTGGGTTTTGGTCGTGGAATAATTTAAAGTGTAAGGAAACGTTATGATCTTTATACCCGATTTTGATGTTTGCCACATGTTCTGCCACACGTATTTTGAGAGCTCTCTTAGTGCGGCCTATGTATAATAACTTACAGGGGCATTCTAAAACATACACTACATAGGTAGTGTTACAGGTAATAAAATCTTTAATGGTGAACTCTCTGTTATTAGAGGTAGATATAAATCTTTCAAGTGCTCTGAGAGGTTTATTCACCTCTCTACACGGGCGGCACTTTCTGCAGGCATAAAAGCCATCCTTATCCCAGAACGAAGGGGGTTTATGTGGGACATCTAAAATCTTCTTGACGACCCTGTCTCCATAGTTGGGAGCTTTCCTATAGATAAAAGTGGGTCTTGTTGGTATATAGGTTTTCAGGATCTTGTCAAGGAGAAGTATGTGCCAGTGAGAAAAGAAGATATGTTCCACTTCCTTATATTGTGAGTGGTATCCTGATATGAAACTCCATTCGTAATTGGTCTTATTCGTATTCTTTTGACCTCCGAGAGTGTTATTATTCAGGTAGTCGGTTCTTGGAGTAGCTGCGAGATCTTCAATAATTTTGGTTAGTTGTGTTTCTTTGTAGCCTTTTTCCATAAATTTATTTTTCAATATATCTGCTTGGAGAAGAAAGTCTGTATCCTCGGTGCAGTTCCGTCTGACCCGCATCAATTGGCCTTTAGGTATGTTTTTTAGCCATGCGGGGTGGTGGCCACTTTGTGTTGGGAGGAAACTGTTAGCATCTGTGGGCTTGAAATACACTTTAGTGCCCAATTTATTCCCATTCCTGTATATATGAACATCCAAAAAATGTATACTTTCTTTATTGTATTCACACGTAAGGTTAATGTTATTGGTGTTTTGGTTTAGTTCTTCCAGGAAGTTTTCTAGTGATGTTGTTGATCCTGCCCATATAAGAAATAAATCGTCTATATATCGTCGGTACAGTATCAGTTCTTTGCGTTTCTTGTGGAATACTGTTTTATCCTCCCACTCTGCCATAAACAGATTTGCTATGCTTGGAGCAAATTTGGCTCCCATGGCTACTCCCCTTCTTTGGGAGTAGAAACTTCCATCAAACCAAAAATAATTGTGTCCTAAACAAAAATCTAAAGCATTCCGTAGGAACACTTTCTGTGAATGGGAAATATCATCTCTTTTAGATAATGCCCAATTAAGGGCTAGCAAGGCGTCGTCATGCTGTATTATTGTGTATAATGACGAGACGTCTGCGGTTACTAGGAACACTTCTTCTTTTCCAGCCAAATCTATTTCCTGTAATAGAGATAGGAGCTCCTTAGTATCTTTGAGGTAAGCATGTGTTGATGTCACACTGGTTTGGAGATAATAGTCGAGATACTGGCCCAGACGTGATGTAATCGATCCGATTCCATTAACGATGGGTCTTGCTGGTGGAAGGTTGAGGTTTTTATGAATCTTTGGGAGGGTATATATAGTAGGTATCCTACTGCTACTCGGTACCAGATACTTGCTCTCCCGCAAAGATAAAGCTCTGGTTTGATAACCCATTTCCACCAGTTTCTGAAGATTGATTTCGTATTGTGGAGTGGGATCTTTTTCAAGCTTCGAATATGTTACCTCTTCAGATAGCATTTGTGTTAGCTGGTTATGGTAGAAGTCTTTGGTAAGAATAACCACTCCGCCTCCCTTGTCTGCTGGTCTTACTATTATCTCCTTTCTATTCTCTAGAAGTTCTATACCTTCTTTGATATACCGTGGATTCACATTCCTTTTTGGTTTGATGTATTCTAAATCACGTAGTATAAGTCCTTTAAAGACATCCAAAGGCTGATTGGTCCCCAATAGGGGGTTAAACAGTGATTTATTTCGCAAACCACTATCAGTTGGTACTGAGGAACTACTTGTTACAGGGTTTGAATTCTTGTTTAAAAAATATTTCTTCATATTCAGTTTCCTCATATATTTATTAACATCTATAAACACATTAAATTTGTTGATTGGACGGTGTAAACCACATTTGAGCCCCAAATTTAAAATATTGGTCTCTTTATCTGTTAAAACCACATCAGTTAAGTTAAAAATCCCGCCTATTCGTACTCCTTCTCGTATTCCTTTCGACTTCTTTTCTTGAGTCCTTCGTCCGGCCCTACAGCCTCTGTTCCTTCTCTCCTTGGGCCTGGTTGTTGCATCCTTTCTCGTTCCCAATGTGGAGGGTCCCTCCATTGGGGATCTCTCTGTGTCGGTCCCTGTTGTGGTCCCCTGTATTCTATCACCTGTTGTGGATAGGATGGCATTCTTCCTCTCTGGTTGTTCGACCCTCTGTATTACGGACCTGCCTGGTGTGTTCCTTGGTCTTCATGATGCTCTCTGCGCTTTCAACAGAACCCTGAGACTATCACAGAGCAGGTGCATTTATACAGAGACTTGATTACACAGGTGGATTCTATTTATCACCATCAGTCATTTAGGACAACATTGGATCATTAAGAGATCCTCGCTGAACTTCTGGAGTGAGTTTGCTGCACTGAAAGTAAAGGGGCCGAATAATTTTGCACGCACCACTTTTCAGTTTTTTATTTGCTAAAAAAGTTTAAAATATCCAATAGATTTCGTTCCACTTCACAATTGTGTCCCACTTGTTGGTGATTCTTCACAAAAAAATAAAATTTTATATCTTTATGTTTGAAGCCTGAAATGTGGCAAAAGGATGAAAAGTTCAAGGGGGCCAAATACTTTCGCAAGGCACTGTATACCCTCTCCCGGCATGCACAGCAGGCGAAGCCCTGCCCATCGCACGGCAGCCAAGAGAGGATATCCAATCACGCCACTGTGTCACCTGAGGTTCGACCCTAAGCCTGGGCAACAGTGCCACCCACAGGCCAAAGGGGAACTGTACACCAGACAACACCACAGCAGTGCAGTAGTATGTTTCTGTCATAGAGTGTTCTGTCATAGTGTGTTCTGTCAGCACTTGTTCTGTCAGCAGCGGGTTCTGTCAGTAGTTTGTTTCTGTTATAGCGTGTCCTGTCGCGTGGTTCTGTCAGCAGTACATTTGTTAGCAGCGGGTTCTGTCTGTAGCATGGTTCTGTCATAGCATGTTCTGTCATAGCGCGTTCTGTCATAGCGTGTTCTGCTATCGCAGCTCTGTCATTAGTGTTTCTGTCACAGCAGTTCAGGCATCAGCATGTTCTGTCATAGCGTTTTTCTGTCATAGCGTTTTCCTGTCACAGCGTTTTCCTGTCATTGCGTTTTTTCTGTCACAGCGTTTCCTGTCACAGTGTTTCCTGTCACAGCGTTTTCTGTCAGCACGTTGGTGCCATGCAGGTTTGGCATACACCGGTAGCCGTTTCTTCTTCGTTCATTTCCATGTCTCATCTTACTTTTCGTAGGTTCTTTGCTTTCCTGGTGCAGTTAGCCAGGGCTCACATCTCGGGATCTGTCACATCTGCAGTTCCATATGGGCTGAGGTTTTCGTTTGTAATGATTGTTGACCACAATCTTCTCGCCTGTCGCATCACGTCATGTGATACGTTCAGTTCATTACACCTGCAGGACTAGCCAACACAGTCTGTGGGTACATAGGTCCTGAGTATTCCATTTCTACAATCTGTCGTTGCGCAGCAGGTTACTTGCGCTCACTCACGGCACTGACCAGGGTAAGGGGGGGTTGTTATCAGGTTCATTTACATGCTGTGGTCCCACCATCAATGCTCATGTCTTCGCACTTGGGTAGGTACAGAGAGGGTTGTGTTCTGTCATAGCGTGTTTTACCCCAGCGTGTTTCAGTCATAGCATGTCTCAGCCAGTCGTAGCATGTTCTGTCATAGCTTGTCGGTGCTATGCAGTCACGGCATGCACGAACAGCCGTTGCATCTTCATTTGTTTCCTTTGTCTCGTCTTTCTTTCAGGTACTTGCATACCGGGTTTAGTTAGCCAGGGTGCGCATCTCAGGATCTGTCACGTCTACAGATCCATACGGGCTGAGGTTTAGTTTTTAAATGATTGTTGACCACAATCTTCTCGCCTGTATACCATACGTCATACATGCACGTTCATTCTTACGCCTATACAACTACCCACCACGGTCTGTGGGTACATCGGCCCTGATTGTTTCATTTTTAATTACCTGTCTCTGTGTGGCAGGTTCCTCGGGCTCACTTACTACATACATTTACTACATACACTAGGGTGGTATCTGTCGTCGGGTTCATTCACACGCTGAGGTCTGGTCATTTCTGCTCACGTCTTTGGCCCAGGCATGTACAGAGGGGGGGTGTCTCATGTCTGGTTGTCTTTTGTCTTTTTCTTTGTGTTTCCTACGGTTGGGCATGCCGCACGTTTCGGGAGCAACACATTCAGGTTCATCCCTGCTACTCCACGTGGGGGTTCTGAGCATAATAGAACTCCGTCGCACAGGAGTTGGTCCATATTTGGCTACTCCCACATACCAGCATGGAGCATGTTCTGGGCTTTATTCTTGAACGCATTTTCATGCGGGCCAAACAGGCTCGCCACGGCCTCTTACGATTACAGGACAGGATGGAGGGTTCAAAACTCACTTGGTCAGGGGTGAGGTGTCAGCACACCCCCAGCTCCTGCATTTCTGCAGGTAAGCTCAGCATCTCCTTAGTTCACCAGTCTTGTCAAGCCTTTGGTTCAAAATGTCTGAGCCAAGCATGTTTCTTGTCAGGGGCTGTGTTGGAATCTCTCATCCCTGGGTTTCAGGCAGCCCCTGCCGGGAGTATTTGTCAGGCCCACACGCGGGACTCATCACTATCTCGTCGTAGTCTGTTGTAGGTAGTATCTTGGCATCAGCAGACAGCCATGCTTTCGTTGTCGATAAGTTACTAGGGGCAGTATTTTCCAGGGGTCGCTTGGTCTGGTTCTTCACCTTTGTTCCAAAGAGGGTGGGTCGGCCCATCGGGGTGTCCGGTGGCAAGTTTCAACATTGTTGTTACATTTGGCTGTCTCTTTCCTGCGGGGGTAGTTTCATCGGGGTACTCGTCCATGGAGTCATCGCTTCATCGCTTCCCACAGTTAGGGGGGGGGGGGCATTGGCCATCCAAGCTGATTTCACCGATGCTTGAAGCTTTATCAGTCCTGCCCGCTGCCTGGGCAGGTTAGCAGCGTTAGTGTCGGTTTCACTGCTGGGTTACTGTAAGATATGCAATATTATACACTATTAATCTATAATATATAACTATTGCATCTATGTATTAAATGTACAGTCCCTTAATTGCTAGTCTAACCTATCAGAGAATGCTAGGCCTGATGATACAATGCTAATTATGAAGACAAACACAGTTGCTCAATAAACCATATTACATTTATTCCTTTAAAAATAGGAAACATATCCTAACAACAGATATCAGATACAGTCTATAACAATAATAATAATGAACGATACTTAACACATTCCCCAAGATACTCTTCATCGGCTGGTCTCAGATATCAAATAGATTGGAGGCCCCCGTGAGCCTCATGGAGTTAGGCCCAAGCCATCAGGCTGCTATCAGGCCTCCAGAGATCCATGTGGTTTCAGTAAGGTCTTTAGGTCAGAAGAGAGTGAATTAATTCTTACGAACCCTTTTTACAAAACTCACTTATTCAGACTTCCCCCATTGCCAACCCATCTGTCTCTCGACCAATCGTTGCACTTCCATGATCCTTGTCTTGTTACTGATTGTCCTGCCATACCTGGCCTCTGGGGGCGATGTTCCCCATATAATCTCCAATATCTTGCTGGTGCCTTTGATCATTGCACTTGTGTTGACAGCTGCACTTCCCTTTTGCCTGCAGAGCTACTAATCAACAGGATTTTAGACATTGCGGAGCCTGGCCTAACAGATTACATTCCTGGGGGGGGGGCATCCTGTCCACCGGGCACGACAAGCCTCAGCTTACCTGACCATTGGGAATGCAACAGAATATGTACAAATCTCAGAAATTATATTACAACAGTTACCCTTGGGTCTAAGCAGTCCTCACTTTGACATTTTGACATTTTTTGGTGCTATTCTCTTGTTTATAGGTTGCCTGGTCTACTGGGCAGGTACGTTAGACCTTTCATCTTTTGTTCGATCCCCAGCTTGTTCCAAGGGGGCTCGCAGTCACTCGGGTATACTGTGTCATGCCATGACATTATTCCTCAGGGTGGAGTCTGGCCACTACCCGATTGATTCATGCGGGTCTGGTTTCTGCGTGTTATCGTTGCATATCGCTACAGCTTTTTGGCCTCATCCGTCAACACCAGCAAACTCATATTTCAGGTCTCCAGCACTTAGACCCCTTCACTCCTGTCAGTTTGTCCATTTTTGGCAGCTCACCCTCTCTAACCTCCCCATACCAGGTATGGTAAATTAGGCCAGGGGTTGTGGGTAGTTCATAGAGTTACTTGTCAACGTCCGGTCATAGCTGTTACATACCGGATCCATACACTGAGGCCTCCCGGACGTGCGACACTCTACCAGATGGATTGTTACCTGCCCTTTTTGAGCTTACCTTTCACATCTACTTTCGTGTCTTTTTGCCCACTTTTAGGCATACTGACCAGCTAGGCTAAGGCAGACCTCAGGCCTTGGTAGTTAGGGTATCGCATTTCTAAGTGAAGACTTTGACTACAAGTTTGAAGGCTGGCCGCAGGCTAGCCTGTATTTGTAGGAGGAGTCTGAGAGCTATTTATCCCTCCTCCTCTGTCTGTTCCTGTGTCGGCTGGTTTCTGGGTTCCCACCCACCCGTTTCCCCCTATTTCACATACTTATTCACATCGTTCATTTCTTCATAATCTTACATTCAGGGTATGCCCACTTTTAGGCATACTGACCAGCTAGGCTAAGGCACACCTCAGGCCTTGGTAGTTAGGGTATCGCATTTCTAAGTGAAGACGTTGACTACAAATATATATATATATAATGTATTCCTACCCAACCCCTTATTAAACTTTAATACCCTTCTCCCTTTAGCTATTATTTTTCTGATGATTTCTTTTTTTATCTCCACCTTTTTTACTATGATAATTTTTTTCCCTCTTTTTTAGTTTTGCTAGTTATTTTTTTCAGTGTTGCATAAAACATGAACAAAATAAAAAAAAGTTTTTTATTATGTGTAGCGCCCTTCCCAAATGGTTGGGACGCTATGTGTAAATTTAGGGGTAGTCTGAGCCAGTATGAAGTGGGAATCTTTCAAGCTACTAGCGAGTATATAAAAATGGGAATAAGGATAAAAGAAATGTGTGCAAAAAGCTGCAAAAACTAGTCGTGTTCACCATACACAATAAAAGTCAATGAATAAATAATGTTCTCGCGCTAAAAGCAAAGTAAACAAAATCTCCTCTCTAAAGTGTAAAAGTGTAATTATTGCTATATAGTATAAATCAGTCCAAACATGAAATGAGGATCAATAAACAAAAGTGCAACACCAAACGAATAAACATCAATATGTGCAAAATAAGCAATAAGTGCAATAATGCGACAAGTGCAAGTACAGTATTACAACAGCGTGACAACCTGTACAATAAAGTGCTAAATAAGTGCTAATAAATGCCGAAGAAAATAAATATGAGTCCTGGTGGGCAAAGTCCCTTAATGCAATAAAGTCATTGGACAGACAAGGTGAGAAATTATGTAAACTATGTCAAATCTTGTTCCAATAGGAATGACGGTGACATTGGTTTGCTTTGCTTTTAGCGCAAGAACAATATTTATTCATAGTCTGAGCCAGTAGTTAGGCTAAGACCTGGATAATTGTGTTGAAATTTGCTTCTGCTCTGGGTGTGATACTGCCTGGCAGTTATATTCCCTGTTTGCCTGTAGGTGGCACTGCCACCACCGGCCCAGGCTGGAATACAGGGGTATCACACCACATTGGGTGTCCTCTCTCGGCAGCCATGCAGTGGGCGTGGTTAACCCGCTGTGCATGCTGGGAGAGGGTACATAAGGGGCAGACGCCATTAGCAGCCGTTCATTCCTGTGTGCGCCCCTTGTGGCCCGCATGGCACAGGGTGTGTGCATGTGTTCCAGCCCCGGGCACCTTCAGCCCAAGGCTGCATCGCTGCCTGGTAGGCCCAGCTCTGCTGGCTGGGGCCTATGCCTTTGGAAGGGATCCCAAGCTGCCCACCTTCGGGAAGCCTACTCTTAGTGAAGGAGGCCAGGGGAGGATCTGCCCCAGAGGAGACTGGCAATGGTACTGCTGTCTCAGGAGGAGGCCTGGAGACTCACCTAAGAAAGCATCCATTACTACAAGCCCTGCAATATCTGGCATAAAGGTTCTCTCTATTGCTTGGCTGGGAGGTTCGGGACTTTGATAATCCTGTGGCAGAGGATTCCTGATCGCATCCCTAAATGCTCAGATAAAGTTGATCCGTGCATGATCCCGGCTGCTAGGACCGGTGAACGGGACTATCCGGGTGAGCAATACCCACTCAGGCTTGAGTGGCGACGTTGTGCCTTTAGTGTTGCGTGCCTGAACCTTCCCCTCTACTTCTCTTGTTTCCTGCTTTCTCTACAAGTTCCCACAGAAAGAAAAGGAGAAAATAAAGCCTTCCTGTTTAGGTTTTACATTGGTGTGGACATTGACTTTTTCTAGAGACTTTCTATACCCTGACAACGGAAGCCATGGAGGTAGTTTGCATGACCCAAAACAAAACAAGCCGGTCCCTTAAATGGGGGTAAGCGCTGCATATGGAATTAAATGTATAGCTTTATATACAAGAAAACTATTTTTGAAACACTAACTGTTTGCTTTTTTTATTAGTTATTTAAAACGTAATATTCTGACACCTTTTTGCGCTCTATGCTAATGTTTTTTTACGCTAACAGTAAAAAAAATTAATGGAGAAAAAAAATACACATTTGTTTATTTTTTTTTAGCTTTTATGTCTAGAGATTACATACAAAATAAAATACTTTTTGCAAGATATTTGCCAAAAGAGAGCCTACTTTTTCTGTGAAAAATGATTTATGTATTACCGTATATACTCGAGTATAAGCCGAGTTTTTCAGCACATTTTTTTGTGCTGAAAATGCCCCTCTTGGCTTATACTCGAGTCAGCTTTTTGCGCCTGATCTCCCGGAATTTTTTGTCTAGGGGACCTACGGCCCGGGGATCACCGATTTTTCAAAGCCGGGCACCCCTTCCATAGACTCCTATGTTAAATGGTCATTTCCCCAGTGACTTTGGGGACCCGGTACCGGCCGGTCGTAGGTCTCCTGGACCTGAAACTTGGCACACATGTAGCCCCATTTCTCCTCTACAAGTGTGAAAAGTTTGTTGTATGAGGGACCTACGGCCGATGAGCACCGATTTTTCAAACCCGGGCACCTCTTCCATAGATTCCCATGTTAAACGTCAGTCTAGTCATACACACAGTGAGGCATGGGCACAGTGAGGCATGGGCACAGTGAGGCATGGACACAGTGAGGCATGCACATGGACACAGTGAGGCAAAGTGAGGCACAGTGAGGCATGCAGATGGACTCCATAGGCTTATACTTGAGTCAATACGTTTTCCCATTTTTTTGTGGTAAAATTAGGTGCCTCGGCTTATATTCGGGTCGGCTTATACTCGCGTGTATACGGTACTTTGTTATCTTAATTATTTGCCAAATAAACAGGCCCATATTGGAAATGTAAAAATGTTTCTAGTACATAAAGGGTATAAACATATGTAGTGCCCTCACCTCTCCCCCTACCTGCCTTTTAGTTTCGGCTCCTCGCAGGGAGGAGAGAGGCACACCGCACCACAAGCCCGTACCTTCCTGAGTAAGGAGGTTGAGCGGTGTTAGTTTCGGGCATGCCTGCTGCTGGAGTTGAATCCTCCCGAGGATGATTCTCACCTCTACCTTAGGTAGATGCAAGTCCTTATGTTTCCCCCAGTAATGTAACTGTCCACACCAACTGAAAGTCCAACTTCTATATTTATTTCACACGGATAATAAATATGCATCTTTAACAGCAGACAGATATGAAAAGTATCTTCGGGCCTGGGGTACTTTAATGTGTGTCCATATAAAGTCCTCATACTACCGGTGTCTACAGGCCTCCACTTCAAATAAAAGTTCCTTGGGCAGGTACGTATACTCCCACCCATACTCGCTGGCAACTCTCTGGTTGAAAAGTCTCTGCAACCGGGACAATGGTGACATGGTAGCACGGTCTCCCGTGCCAGGCAAGACGATGGCATCTGGATGCCGAGGTACTTTAACTACCTCAGGACCAGACACAGGGGTCCGCAGTCTTGTCTCGGTAGCTGATGCAGGTGTCTCCAACAGTGAAAGGGCAGACAAGGGGACAGATCCCTCCTCAGGCTCCGAGGCCACCACCCGGGGTGTACTTTCCCCAGTGGACATGGGTGGGTCCCTAGCACTACGGGACAAGGACAGGGGCTTCTTATCCCAGCCCTTCTGTTCAAAAAGTTCATCTATGGCGGCATCATCTCCCGCATCAGAGATGGACTCCAGGTCGGAGGTATCACATTCCTCCGCAGGCAGGTAACTCCTGATGGAGGACGAGTCACCGACTCTGACTAATTCACGGGCATGTGAATCCCCAACACTTGGGACCTTAGACAGAGTCTCTTCCCCCGGCTTACCTCAGCTTGTAGCTGAACCAGGACGTCCGGGACTTTTCCCATCGGATGCATCCGTTCCGGGTAAGCGCTGGGGCGTAGCTCCACCATGGCCGCGGGAAGCTTTCACAAACCCGATCTTTCTCTTGGGCGGTGGGAGAAAGGACTCTGTGGTGACCAAAGCAGCATCCTCCGGTTCCTCATTCACTGACACAATGTCCTCTGTGACTTCCTCCGAAGTCTCGGCAGTGCGCGCAGGGGTGGCTGTGTAAGCTCTGATTCCTCCTTCCAGAGTGGTGGCACCTGTAAGGCAATTGAGGTGGAAAGCCAGAGGCTTTTCTGTAGGTTGCTCCACCTCAAACAAGAACTCCTTACAGTGCTTGCATCGCCCGAATGGCTTCAGATGAACTACCAGTCCCGAGCAGCCGGGACAAATCACTCCGAGGGCCTCCACATCTTTGCAAACGTAGAGGGCAAATCGTCCCCGAGGCTTGAGCCGAATCCCCGTATCCATCAAGGGAGCAGCAAAGGAAGTCATCTTCATGGTAGTAGTAGCCGGAACCCATGAGGCATGAGACACCATGTTATCCATTCGCTGCTCCATCGCGCACTGTCCCTTTCGCGCCAAAGTCCCCAAGTGCACCTCCACACATGGCCGGACTCCTCCCATCTCCTGCATTGTTCGCGGGCTTTCTCTTTGTCACGCCCACGAACTACGCAGTCAGGGTTCTCCTCGTGGCGCAGTTCTCAATATGGCCGACCTCCACGGAACTTCACTGGGGAATAAAGTTGAAACTCTGGGGGGGGTTTTCACACTTTCCAACTGCAGACACATCCCGGACTCGAGCCCCCACGTGTAGCACCCTCACCTCTCCCCCTACCTGCCTTTTAGTTTTGGCTCCTCGCAGGGAGGGGAGAGGCACACCGCACCACAAGCCCGTACCCTCCTGAGTAAGGAGGTTGAGCGGTGTTAGTTTTCGGGCCTGCCTGTGGCTGGAGTTGAATCCTTCCGAGGATGATTCTCACCTCTACCTTAGGTAGATGCAAGTCCTTATGTTTCCCCCAGTAATGTAACTGTCCACACCAACTGAAAGTCCAACATCTATATTTATTTCACACGGATAATAAATATGCCTCTTTAACAGCAGACAGGTTGGGACAAGACACAGGACAGCTTAGGTGGGAGGAGGTCCAGGCACAAACTTGAATCAGACTCTTTGACTGTTTAGGTTTCACAAACAGTTATGGCGCACGATCTCTGCCACAGACCGTGAGGTTGGTCTCTGCCACAGACCGGGTGAATAAAAGTCACTGCAACTGACTTGGAGAACTGGTCACTGCCACTGACCGGGTGAATAGGGCCTTGCCCTATGAAGTCACTGCCACTGACTTGAGGAACTACCTTCTCAAAGTATTTGGCCCATGTCAAGGAGAAAACCATCCCTCCGGAGAGTTACCAGAGGCCCTCACCATCACCACGACTCTGCGCTAGGTCTTCGGAATGGGTTACCTCCCTAGCCTCCTCATCTCAGATCCGGGTCCCCTCGCAAGGCGGCACCCTGGGAGCTCTCGATCCCCGGCGGAACCCAGCCGAAGGTTGCTGGGCTCCGGACCTCCAAAATAGTACCTCACACCAGACTGAAGGTGTCTGGGATGAAACAGGAACCAGGCCTCCTGGCCTAGGGCACCCGGAGATGACCCACACACACACCCAGGCTGAAGGTGCCTGGGCGCGAACGAACCCCGCATGGAAGATGGCCGCCCCTTTTATGCCCTCTCCCGACAGGCACAGCAGGTTCCCCGCGCTGCCGTACTGCTGCCGAGAGTGTACAAGAAAAGGCACAACCTTGTACTGTGGTTCAACCCGGACCTATGGCGACAGCGCCACCTGTAGGCCCCAGGGAACTATGCACCAATACTATCTCCTATGGCACAGAAATGGTCCATTAACCCTAACAATAGTGTATCTGAGCCTAACTACCACTCAGACACTCCCCTAAATTGAACACCCCGCTACATATACAAGAGCTGAAATGGCTAGATATGAATATCCTAAAAAGATTATTGTAAGTTACCAAATCTTTGCAAATTTTAGCACCACGCACAGTTTGCTCCATGCAGTAGGCACAGATGACAACAGAAAACTCACTTTGCGCAGAACTTCTGCCATTTGCGAAACATTAGTGGCATTAACCCTTTGTTATTTTTAAGATTCACCTGTATATCCAAAAGTACAGTATAACAGAGTAGGGACAAGCTAGCACTGGCTCTAAGGTAATGTATCATTATCACCCTGCACTGTGTATCACTCATACAAGAAATATCATTCTTATTCCAGTTCATTAATAAGCTAATGGCTAACTGGTTCTTGGTGACTACAAGCAATGACATTCTAATTATGGATTCCTAATGGAAAGACCTTGACAAGTTCTGAAAACTAGGTCAAAGGTCCAAGAGGGACTGTCACTTTTTTTTATAAGCAAGTCATTAATTAAAATAAAAAACTGTCAAAACAGGTTTCTGGGGAAAATGAGGAAATAAAAAGTGTCTATTTGGCATAAATAGATATATGTATACTTGTATTGGCTTCATAATAGGTCGTCTACTAGGAAAACTTTGGACATGTTACCTTCCATTTTTATCTCCATAAGTATTGTGTTGTCCTTTGGGAAACTAATGAGGCTGACTTCTGTCACCTCTGAGTCTCTCTTCTTCCACTGCGGCATACTATTTCCTCCAGGCGCTCCACTGAGACACTTGAGGGTTCACCGTTTGACACAGATCATTTTCATAATTAGTTCTGGAGTATATTTTCAGGGATTATTAGTTAAAAGAAGAAAAATAGCAAGAATAAAATGTGTACAAAAAATGATTGACATGTTTATTTAAACAAATTTCACTGACCCAAATCTGAGAGAAATAGGCTTAGTCGAAGCATGCATTTAAAGGAGAACTGTGGCCAGACTATATACAGGAGATACTCGAAAAATTTGAATATCGTGCAAAAGTTAATTTATTTCACTAATGCAACTTAAAAGGTGAAACTTATGTAGCGCACCAACCCCAGACTTTACCTGCTTTTCTTCTGCTTGGCTCCTCCGCAGGAAAGAATGAGGCACACCGCACCACAAGCCCGTACCCTCCTGAATAGGGAGGTTGAGCGGTGTTAGTTTCTCGGGCCTGCTTGCAGCCAGTGTTTAAAAACCTCCAGTGCTGACCTCGTTTCTGTGGTAGTCAGAAACAAGCCTGAAAGGTCCAACTCTTATTTATTCTTCTCAGCACAATAAACAGTCTCTTTGAGAGCAGACAGGTTGGGACAAGACACAGGTCAGATAAGGTGGGAGGAGGTCCAAGCACAAATTTGAATTGGGTTTTCTCCTGTTCTGATCAGCACGAACAGGCTTGGCGCACGGTCTCTGCCACAGACCATGAAGTTGGTCACTGCCACTGACCGGGTGAAAAAGATGAAAGCCACTGCCACTGACCTTGTGTGCGTAGTGTCACTGCCACTGTGACTTAAAGAACACACACTTCCTTCCGTTAGTAAACTGGCCCCTTTTTAGGACAAGAACATCCCTCCGGAGAGTTACCAGAGGCCCCATCTGTCACCACGATTCTGCGCTGGGTCTTCAGAAAGGGTCACCTCCCTGGCCTCCTTGTCCTGGATACGGGTCCCCTCGCAAGGCAGATCCCTGGGAGCCTAGGTCCCTGGCGGATCCCAGCCGAAGGCTGCTGGGCTCCGAGCCTTTCTCCAAAGTACCTCACCCCAGACTGAAGGTGTCTGGGATGGAACAGCAGCTCCGTCTCCGGGCCTAGGGCACCCAGAGACAACCCGACCAGGCCTCCGGGCCTAGGGCACCCGGAGGCGACACACACGCACACAGGCCTAAGGTGCCTGAGCTTGGAACCGACCCCACTGGAAGATGGCTGCCCCCTTTTATATCCTCTCCCGACAGGCACAGCAGGTTCCCTGCCCCGCTGTACTGCTGCCAAGAGGGGACAAAAAAGGCACAACCTTATACTGCGGTTCAACCCGGGCCCATGGCAACAGCGCCACCTATAGGCCACAGGGAACTACACACCAGTACCATCTCCCAGGGATAGAAATGGCCCATGAAACCTAACAATTAGTGCATCTGAGCCTAGTTACCACTCAGATGCTTCCCCCTAAATGTAACCACCCGCTACACTAATATATAAGATAGACTCATTACATGCAAAGCAAGATAGTTAAAGCCGTGATTTGTCATAATTGTGATGATTATGGCTTACAGCTCATGAAAATCCCAAATCCACAATCTCAGAAAATTAGAATATTACATGCAATCAATAAAACAAGGATTGTACATAGAACAATATCGGACCTCTGAAAAGTAGAAGCATGCATATGTACTCAGTACTTGGTTTGGGCCCCTTTTGCAGCAATTACTGCCTCAATGCAGCGTGGCATGGAAGCTATCAGCCTGTGGAACTGATGAGGTGTTATGGAAGACCAGGATGCTTCAATAGCGGCCTTCAGCTCTTCTGCATTGTTCGGTCTCATGTCTCTCATCTTTCTCTTGGCAATGCCCCATAGATTTTCTATGGGGTTCAGGTCAGGCGAGTTTGCTGGCCAATCAAGCACAGTAAACCCATGGTTATTGAACCAGGTTTTGGTGCTTTTGGCAGCGTGGGCAGGTGCCAAGTCCTGCTGGAAAATGAAGTCAGCATCCCCATAGAACTTGTCTTGCGAAGGAAGGATGAAGTGCTCCAAAATCTCCTGGTAGACGGCTGCGGTGACCCTGGACTTAATGAAGCACAGTGGACCAACACCAGCAGATGACATGGCTCCCCAAATCAACACAGACTGTGAAAACTTCACACTGGACTTCAAACATCTTGCAGTGTGTGCCTCTCCATTCTTCCTCCATACTCTGGCTCCTTGGTTTCCAAATGAGATGCAAAATTTTCTTTCATCAGAAAAGAGGACTTTGGACCATTGAGCAACATACCAGGTCTGTTTTTCTTTAGCCCAGGTAAGACGCTTCTGACGTTGTTTGTTGTTCAGGAGTAGGGATGAGCCGAACACCCCTCGGTTCGGTTCGCACCAGAAACTTCGAACAGACCGAAAGTTCGCGCGAACGTTAGAACCCTATTAAATACAATGGACGCGAACGTTCGAAATCTAAAGTGGTAATTATAACGACTAATATGCATGTTATTGTCCTAAAAAGGGTTTGGGGACCTGGGTTCTGCCCCAGGGGACATGTATCAATGCAAAACGAAGTTTTAAAAACAGACGTTTTTCGGGAGCAGTCATTTTAATGATGCATGAAGTGAAAAAAAAAAGTTAAATATTACTTCAAATATCGTACCTGGGGGGTGTCTAAAGTATGCCTGTGAAGTGGCATGTGTTTCCCGTGTTTAGAACTGTCCCTGCACAAAATGACATTTCTAAAGGAAAAAAAGCCATTTAAAACTGCTTGCGGCTTTAATGTCATACAAAGAAAAAAGTTGCGCTAAATTGAACGTGACACCTGAGTGACACCTAAGTGACATATAATAAAGAATATAAATATCACCAGTACGGCAACTGATGAATAAATATATATAAATGAGCACAGCGGCTCACACAATAAATGGATAACACAAATATTTAAATATAAGTGATACAAACACGTGATGGAGAGTCACTAGTTGTGAGTGATCCATAAACCATCAAGAAATACCTATAAACAAAAAGTCCCAGATGCAGTCCAAACACAAAAAGTTCATATACATATAAGTATAGTGCTCCTCCACCATGCTGGTTATGATCCATTCATGTTGCACCCAGATCTAGTGTTGAATAGGACAGCCTCCACCAATAAAAATACTGCCTCTTACCGAAAGAGATGGATCCCTTATCACAGGGGATCAGAGAAAACCTGTGGCTATTCCCCAGCCAAGGGTATGGGGCAAGCAGCGTCTCTTATCCAGAAGGTCAGCGGCTCTCAGCGGTAGAAACCATAAACCCCGTAAATAAGGAGAAGGAATATACCATAGTGTAAAACCTTTAACACATTTATTAAAAGAAAAGACGAATGCACACTTACATATATGCAGATAAAAACGAGCGAAAAAGATAAGCCGGCCGGCTCTAAGTGTAAAGCAGCCCGTATGTCTCCGGGTAGCGTGGGCGCGATGACGTCAGAACGTAGCTCCTTCCTACGCGTTTCGTCATCAAAAGACGTGTTCACGGGATACGGGCGGCGTTCTGACGTACCGCTCTAAATAACCATCTCAATCAGCCAAGCCTCGATGTGAACTGCGGGATGTCAGAGCACCGCCATTTTGACTGAGGGAAAGGTACCGCTAGATACTATGGAAGAGTTGGCAAACCCAAAATAAATAGCAGATGGTGTGCAAAAAAAACCAATAAAAAAGTAACATGATTGTGCATGAATTATTAAAAAGATAAAGGCCACAAACGATCTCATATTGCCAATTGATGTTGTGGGAAATATAAGTTAAAACTCTATTATTAAGAAATTGGAAACAAAGAGGGCCTCATCAGTTGGAATAGACAAACTGAACCATTCCCAGGATTCACATCAAGTGTACAAAGCACAAAGGGTTACCTAAAGCTGGATCAATATAACACTATCGCAAACCTGGTCATAGACAAACAAACGTCAATTACCAACAGTAAAACAATATACCAATATATTTAAATTGTATACATAAGCATATACTAGATGACCAAATTGAATGTGGCACTAAATATGCCAAATAAGGTCACAGTTCCATCTTCCTTCACATAAACCCAATTTAACTGTTTATGTCAAAAACCCAAACTCTTAAGGGGGATAGAGAGGGAAAATAGCAAAATATAAAAAAAAATTGGTATAAAAATAAAAATAAAAAGTCACAATAATCTGACTCTTTCCTATCAAAACTGATGTATATTGTATGGTCAACAAAGAGGTCAAGAATTGTCTATGAAGAAATTCACGTCGACGTCTATGTTAAGACCAAAGGGGGTATAACACTTGATCTTGTGCACCCACGACATCTCTAACCTAGAGATACTCTGGACCAGATTACTGCTCCTCCAGTGGGGGCTAAATTTATCGATCCCCAAAAAGATAGTACCCTTAGGGTTACGATTATGGACAGCCAAGTAATGTTTTGACACCGAATGTTTAGTAAACCCTCTTCTAATATTACCAATATGCTCGTTAAGGTGTACCTGAAGTGGGCGCTTGGTCCTGCCCACATACTGCAACCCACAAGGGCATTGCAGTAAATAGACCACGCCCTCCGTCGAACAGGTGATAAAGGGTTTGATGTCAAAAGTTTTATTATTACAAGTAGAACTAAATTGGGTAGTTCTCCTAGATCTACACCCATTTAAAGAACATACTTGACACCTCCTGCACTGATAGTAACCCGTAAGGTTGGGAAAAAAAGTGGGTCTAATCATGGGTGGATCGAAAATATTGGGTGCTAGTCTGTCCCTCAGAGCTGGGGCTCCTCTAAAGACCACCTGTGGTCTATCTGGCAAAATAGTATTGAGGACCCTATCATTTTTAAGAATGTGCCAGTGTTTATTAACAATGTGCTTAATCTGAGAGTGTTGACAAGAGAAGTTGGTAATAAAGGGGGTACGAAATGACGACCCAAGATCCTTCTTATCTTTCTCTTTTAACAAGTCAGCACGGTCCACACAACTGACCAAATCGAATGTGGCTTTAAGGGACTTAGGGGAGTAACCCTTGTCCAAAAATCTCCTAGTTAATATATCAGATTGTGCCAAAAAAGTAGTATGGTTCGAGCAATTTCTTTTCAAACGTAGAAACTGACTCTTAGGCACAGCACTCAGCCAGGGGGCATAATGACAACTCCCCTTGGGGATAAATGAGTTCCTATCAGTAGGTTTAAAGAAGGTTGAAGTAAAGAAACCCCTATCACCCACAGATACAGACAGATCCAAAAAGTTGGTCCGATCCTGACTAGCCACGTAACTTAAATGGATGCCTCTAGAGTTGATATTGAGGGAATCCATAAAGTCTATGAGGTCAGGGTGGCTACCCCTCCACATGAGGAGGATGTCGTCTATGCAACGAGCCCACAGGGCCACATCAGGCCTAGTGTCGACACAGACGACATCCTCCTCCCACTTGGCCATAAAGAGGTTCGCCAGACTGGGGGCATATTTAGCCCCCATGGCGACACCTCTGTCCTGCCTATAGAACTCCCCATCGAACCAAAAAAAGTTATGAGTAGCTGCGTACTCTAATAACTCCATGACAAAACTAATTTGGTCCGGAAGTAAATCTGAATCGCGATCCATATAATAATGGACTGCATCCAAACCCAGTTGGTGGGGGATCGCGGTATACAGGGATGTAACATCCACTGTAACCAACCAAATACCTTCACTGGGTGTTATCTCAGAGAGGAGGTTGATAACATGACGAGTATCCTTTAAAAAAGAAGGAATTTTACGCACTATAGGCTGCAGAAAAAAGTCTATATATTTGCCCACCCGGGACGTGATGGAATTGATCCCACTAACAATGGGACGTCCCGGGGGGCAAACAAGACTCTTGTGCACCTTAGGTAAATAATATATAATAGGAATTCGGGGTGCCTTGGGCACCAAAAATAACCGTTCTTTCTTATTAAGGATATTGTTATCCGAACCCCTTTTGACAATCTCCTCCAAAAGTGCTTTGTATTTTAAATTAGGATTGGAGGTTAGTGGGGTGTATGTGGCTGTATCACTTAAGATACGGTGCATTTCTTGCATATAGTCGCATTTATTCAATACGACTATACCACCCCCCTTATCGGCGGGTCGGATGACCACATTTTTGTTAGAGCACAAAGAATTTAAACCCAACTCTATATCCCTTTTATTTTTATGTACCCTAATCTGCATGGCATCTAGCTCTTTTAGTGCTAGTCAGGATCAGATCAACTTTTTGGATCTGTCTGTATCTGTGGGTGATAGGGGTTTCTTTACTTCAACCTTCTTTAAACCTACTGATAGGAACTCATTTATCCCCAAGGGGAGTTGTCATTATGCCCCCTGGCTGAGTGCTGTGCCTAAGAGTCAGTTTCTACGTTTGAAAAGAAATTGCTCGAACCATACTACTTTTTTGGCACAATCTGATATATTAACTAGGAGATTTTTGGACAAGGGTTACTCCCCTAAGTCCCTTAAAGCCACATTCGATTTGGTCAGTTGTGTGGACCGTGCTGACTTGTTAAAAGAGAAAGATAAGAAGGATCTTGGGTCGTCATTTCGTACCCCCTTTATTACCAACTTCTCTTGTCAACACTCTCAGATTAAGCACATTGTTAATAAACACTGGCACATTCTTAAAAATGATAGGGTCCTCAATACTATTTTGCCAGATAGACCACAGGTGGTCTTTAGAGGAGCCCCAGCTCTGAGGGACAGACTAGCACCCAATATTTTCGATCCACCCATGATTAGACCCACTTTTTTTCCCAACCTTACGGGTTACTATCAGTGCAGGAGGTGTCAAGTATGTTCTTTAAATGGGTGTAGATCTAGGAGAACTACCCAATTTAGTTCTACTTGTAATAATAAAACTTTTGACATCAAACCCTTTATCACCTGTTCGACGGAGGGCGTGGTCTATTTACTGCAATGCCCTTGTGGGTTGCAGTATGTGGGCAGGATCAAGCGCCCGTTTCAGGTACGCCTTAACGAGCATATTGGTAATATTAGAAGAGGGTTTACTAAACATTCGGTGTCAAAACATTACTTGGCTGTCCATAATCGTAACCCTAAGGGTACTATCTTTTTGGGGATCGATAAATATAGCTCCCACTGGAGGGGCAGTAATCTGGTCCAGAGTATCTCTAGGTTAGAGATGTCGTGGGTGCACAAGATCAAGTGTTATACCCCCTTTGGTCTTAACATAGACGTCGACGTGAATTGCTTCATAGACAATTCTTGACCTCTTTGTTGACCATACAATATACATCAGTTTTGATAGGAAAGAGTCAGATTATTGTGACTTTTTATTTTAATTTTTATACCAATTTTTTTCTTATATTTTGCTCTTTTCCCTCTCTATCCCCCTTAAGAGTTTGGGTTTTTGACCTAAACAGTTAAATTGGGTTTATGTGAAGGAAGATGGAACTGTGACCTTATTTGGCATATTTAGTGCCACATTCAATCTGGTCATCTAGTATATGCTTATGTATACAATTTAAATATATTGGTATATTGTTTTACTGTTGGTAATTGACGTTTGTTTGTCTATGACCAGGTTTGCGATAGTGTTATATTGATCCAGCTTTAGGTAACCCTTTGTGCTTTGTACACTTGATGTGAATCCTGGGAATGGTTCAATTTGTCTATTCCAACTGATGAGGCCCTCTTTGTTTCCAATTTCTTAATAATAGAGTTTTAACTTATATTTCCCACAACATCAATTGGCAATATGAGATCGTTTGTGGCCTTTATCTTTTTAATAATTCATGCACAATCATGTTACTTTTTTATTGTTTTTTTTTGCACACCATCTGCTATTTATTTTGGGTTTGCCAACTCTTCCATAGTATCTAGCGGTACCTTTCCCTCAGTCAAAATGGCGGTGCTCTGACATCCCGCAGTTC
The DNA here is from genome assembly GCA_029206835.1 of Rana muscosa. Taxonomy (NCBI): domain Eukaryota; kingdom Metazoa; phylum Chordata; class Amphibia; order Anura; family Ranidae; genus Rana; species Rana muscosa. The sequence continues at coordinate 985,297,284 of CM055117.1, forward strand.
ACATCGAGGCTTGGCTGATTGAGATGGTTATTTAGAGCGGTACGTCAGAACGCCGCCCGTATCCCGTGAACACGTCTTTTGATGACGAAACGCGTAGGAAGGAGCTACGTTCTGACGTCATCGCGCCCACGCTACCCGGAGACATACGGGCTGCTTTACACTTAGAGCCGGCCGGCTTATCTTTTTCGCTCGTTTTTATCTGCATATATGTAAGCGTGCATTTGTCTTTTCTTTTAATAAATGTGTTAAAGGTTTTACACTATGGTATATTCCTTCTCCTTATTTACGGGGTTCATGGTTTCTACCACTGAGAGCCGCTGACCTTCTGGATAAGAGACGCTGCTTGCCCCATACCCTTGGCTGGGGAATAGCCACAGGTTTTCTCTGATCCCCTGTGATAAGGGATCCATCTCTTTCGGTAAGAGGCAGTATTTTTATTGGTGGAGGCTGTCCTATTCAACACTAGATCTGGGTGCAACATGAATGGATCATAACCAGCACGGTGGAGGAGCACTATACTTGTATGTATATGAACTTTTTGTGTTTGGACTGCATCTGGGACTTTTTGTTTATAGGTATTTCTTGATGGTTTATGGATCACTCACAACTAGTGACTCTCCATCACGTGTTTGTATCACTTATATTTAAATATTTGTGTTATCCATTTATTGTGTGAGCCGCTGTGCTCATTTATATATATTTATTCATCAGTTGCTGTACTGGTGATATTTATATTCTTTATTATATGTCACTTAGGTGTCACTCAGGTGTCACGTTCAATTTAGCGCAACTTTTTTTCTTTGTATTATTTGCCTGGTGTTGTATAACACTTATTGTTGCAGCTTCTTTTTTATGCATTAGCGCAGTTTTTTTCTTTCCATTTCGCTTTAATGTCATGTCTGGTCCCGGTAATATGGATGAAAATCTTTGAGAAAAATGGCATGGCTACTATTGGGCCTTAGCCACTGGTGGCGGCACCCAGAAACAAGAATCGGATCATTGAGGAGGATGAGGATAGTCAGTCAACATAACAGGACAGTCACTCAGCATCAGCATCAGTCTTGAAGGGATGTGACATTTGAAAATAAATTATTCTGTTATATCAGCTTCAGGTGCTTGGTAGCTGGTGGTGATCCAAGACTGGTTCATCTTTATGAAGGTCAGTCGATCAACCGAGTCGGTGGACAGGCGCACCCTGTGATCCGTGACAAAGCCTCCAGCAGCACTGAATGTGCATTCCGAAAGAACGCTGGATGCAGGACAGGCCAATAGCTCAATTGCATACTGTGCAAGCTCTGGCCAGTGATCCATCCTCAACACCCAGTAAGCAAGAGGATTTTCGGTGGGAAAGGTGTCCAAGTCTAACCTTGCCCCTAGGTATTCCTGCACCATGTATATCAGACGCTGGCGATGGTTGCTGGAACCGATCATACCTTGGGGCTGCGGACTAAAAAATTGTCTGAACGCATCGGTCAGACGGCCACCTTCTCCACCGCTCTTTCTGCTACTGACCGAAGCCTCAGCAACTCGTTGTCCAGGACCAGGAGTTTGTAACCTCCCAGTCTCTGGGAACGCGTTGCACAGACCATTCTGCAAGGCCTCCCGGAGATGTCTCATCCTCTGCTCCCTCTGCGACGGCAAGATAAGGTCCGCAACCTTACCCTTGTACCGTGGATCAAGGAGAGTGGCCAGCCAGTAATGGTCCCTCTCCTTGATCCGAAGAATACGAGGATCCTTCCGCAGACTTTGCAGGATCAGGGAGGCCATGCAGCGTAGGTTAGCTGAGGCATTCGGTCCGGAGTCCTCTGGGTCACTAAGGATGACATGATCCGCAGCCACTTCCTCCCAGCCACGTACAAGTCCACGGGTTTGTTGGGACTGTAAATCATCCCTAAAAGACTGCTGCTGTTGATGCTGAGTGCCATGCTCCACTACCATGCTGACACAATCCTCCTCCTCCTCCTCCTCCTTCTCCTCCTCCTCTGTGATGGGTGGGACAGAAGGAACACTGTCTGGGTAAAGGGGGCCTTGAGAGGTAAGGAAGTCCTCCTCTTCCTGCCTCTGTTCTGCCTCAAGTGCCCTGTCCATTATTCCACGCAGCGTATGCTCCAACAGGTGGACAAGAGGTACAGTGTCACTGATGCATGCACTGTCACTGCTCACCATCCTCGTGGCCTCCTCAAATGGTGCCAGGACAGTGCATGCATCCCTGATCATGCCCCACTGGCGTGGTGAAAAAAACCTGAGCTCCCCTGACCCTGTCCTGGTGCCGTAGTCGCACAGGTACTCATCGATGGCCCTCTGCTGCGTGTGCAGCCGCTGCAGCATGGCCAACGTTGAGTTCTACCTGGTGGGCATGTCACATATAAGGCGGTTCTTGGGCAGGTTCAACTCCTTTTGCAGCTCAGCCAGCCGAGCACTGGCATTATATGATCTGCGGAAATGCACACAGACTTTCCTGGCCTGCCTCAGGACATCCTGTAAGCCCGGGTACCTGCCCAAGAACCGCTGCACCACCAGGTTAAGGACGTGAGCCACATAGGGCACATGGGTCAGTTGTCCCTGTCGGAGGGCGGAGAGGAGGTTGGTGCCATTGTCGCAAACCACCATTCCTGGCTTAAGCTGGTGTGGAGTCAACCACCTCTCGGCCTGCCCCTGCAGAGCAGACAGAACCTCTGCCCCAGTATGGCTCCTGTCCCCCAAACACACCAGCGCAAGCACGGCATGGCATCTTTTTGCCTGCGTACTTACGTAGCCCCTTGAACGCCTACGGAGCACCGCTGGTTCCGAGGACAAAGCACAGGAAGAGGCCATGGTGGAGGAGAGAGGTGTGTCACAACAACCAGTAGTAGCATTTTGGAGGCGTGGCGGCGGAACAACCCCCAACACTACTGCACCTTGTCCTGCATCCTTCCCAGCTGCCAAAAGAGTGACCCAATGGGCCGTGAAAGAAAGGTAACGTCCCTGTCCATGCCTGGTGGACCATGAGTCAGCGGTAATATGCACCTTACCGCTGACCGCCCTGTCCAGCGAGGCATGGACATTGCCTTCCACATGCCGGTAGAGAGCCGGAATCACCTTCCGTGAGAAAAAGTGGCGTTTGGGAACCTGCCACTGAGGAACCGCACATTGCACAAACTCACGGAAGGGGGCCGAGTCTACCAACTGAACAGGCAGCAGTTGAATTGCTAGCAATTTAGCCAAGCTAGCATTCAACCGCTGGGCATGTGGATAGCTGGGAGTGAACTTCTTTCGACGGTCCAGCAGCTGGGGCAGGGAATTTTGCCTGCTAGAATCGGACGTCTGTGTACTGCTAGCAGAGTGCCCGCAAGTACTTGGCTGTGACACACCTAATTCTACACCTTCATTCCTCTCAGTGCAGGTTTTAGAGAGAACTGAAGGTACAGTGGGGTTGGAGATCCCAGCTGATGAGGAGCAAGGAGAGGTCCGCTTTGTTCTTTGGTGTGGGTCTTTAAGATACGCTTGCCAACGAGCTGTATGGCAGGTCAACATATGTCTGGTCAAGCATGTGGTGCCCAAGCGGCTGATGTTTTGGCCACGCGAGATACGCTTCAGACATATGTTGCAAACAGCAGCGGTGCGATCTGATGCACTCGACTCAAAAAAGGCCCACACAAAATAACTTTTGGAATAACGGGCAGAGGCAGCGCCCTGCACAGGCGGAGCTCTGCGGTGTGATTCAGTCGGTGTGCTGCCCTTACACTGGCCCCCCGAGGGCATCCTGCCTCGTTGGAGATGTGCCTCATCCTCCTCCTCTCTCCTATCAGGCACCCACGTGGAGTCAGTGACCCCATCATCCCCTCCCTCCTCATCACTGGAGCCAATCTGGCAGTATGCTGCAGCTGCTGGAACATGACTGCCAGATTGCTGTCCTTCTTGAGCATCCCCTCTCTCTGCTCTCACACTACTGCCTTCCTCTAGCTGGGTATCATCATCAGACCCTTTGAAACGCTGGGCATCCTCCTGAAGCATGTACCCACCACTTTGCTCAAACAGTTCGGGGGACTCCTCAGGAGGACACGGTGGGTCTAGGGAAGGAGTGACTGATGATGACATTGATACGAGGGAAGAGGACGCTTTGGCAGCTGCTTTGCCAGTACCCTGAGCATGGGTGAGAGAGGATGAGGAGGATGAGGAGGGCTTGGTCATCCACTCTACCAAGTCTTCGGCATGATGCGGCTCAGCGCGTCCAGCTGCCGAAAATAAGGACAAGCGTGTCCCATGGCCACGTGCTGATGATGATGCACCGCGTCCACGACCAGCACTGTTGTCTCTAGACACAGAGCTTGCTTGCCCTCTTTTATTGGCTCCTGACTGTCTGTCTCTCCTTGTTTGCCTTCCAGACATTCTAATGGCCTGCAGGGAGATGGGAAAACCAGCAATAAGGGGTAGCTTCAGGTGTATACTGTGCAGGAGGCACACTATGCCCGCTGTAAGTGCTGCAGATGCCTGCCTGTGTTACACAACAGGAAAACACAGCAATAAGGGCTAGCTTCAGGTGTATATTTTGCAGAAGGCACACTACGCCCGCTGTAAGTGCTGCGGATGCCTGCCTGTGTTACACAACAGGAAAACACAGCAATAAGGGCTAGCTTAAGGTGTATATTTTGCAGGAAGCACACTACGCCCGCTGTAAGTGCTGCAGATGCCTGTTAGTGTAACACAAAAGAAAAAAAACACGAGCAATAAGGGCTAGCTTCAGGTGTATAATGTGCAGGAGGCACACTACGCCCACTGTAAGTGCTGCAGATGTCTGCCTGTCTAACACAACAGGAAAACACAGCAATAAGGGCTGGCTTCAGGTGTATATTTTGCAGGAAGCACACTATGCCCGCTGTAAGTGCTGCAGATGCCTGTTAGTGTAACACAAAAGAAAAAAAACCACGAGCAATAAGGGCTAGCTTCAGGTGTATAATGTGCAGGAGGCACACTACGCCCGCTGTAAGTGCTACAGATGCCTGCCTGTGTTACACAACAGGAAAACACAGCAATAAGGGCTAGCTTCAGGTGTATATTGTGCAGGAGGCACACTACGCCCGCTGTAAGTGCTGCAGATGCCTGCCTGTGTTACACAACAGGAAAACACAGCAATAAGGGCTAGCTTCAGGTGTATATTTTGAAGGAAGCACACTATGCCCGCTGTAAGTGCTGCAGATGCCTGTTAGTGTAACACAAAAGAAAAAAAAACATGAGCAATAAGGGCTAGCTTCAGGTGTATAATGTGCAGGAGGCACACTACGCACGCTGTAAGTGCTGCAGATGCCTGCCTGTGTTACACAACAGGAAAACACAGCAATAAGGGCTAGCTTCAGGTGTATACTGTGCAGGAGGCTTAGAAAAAATGACACTGACACTGTCCCCTGCCTATCCTTCTCTCTCCCTACACACAAGGTTTAGCAAAGAATATCACTGACACTGTCCCTGCCTATCCTTCTCTCTCCCTGCACACAAGTTAAATGAACAAATAGCAAAGACACTGTCCCTGCCTATCCTTCTCTTTCCCTGAACCGGAACACACTACACAAGGCCGCCGCGCTGGCGGCCTTTTATAGTGTGGGGTGTGTACTAAATCCCCCTGAGCTATAATTGGCCACAGGCATCCTGCCTGTGGCCAATTATGGCTCTCCTCACTGCCGGCGCTGTGATTGGCCAAGCATGCGGGGTCACAGTGCATGCTTGGCCAATCACAGCGCCTGGATTGCACTGTGATGGCGTAGTGCATTGTGGGCTGTTTGCGTCACTCGAATTTGGCGCAAACGGCCCAAATCGTTCGATCTTTGTCGAACGATCGAACAGCCGATGTTCGAGTCGAACGTATGTTCGACTCGAACACTGAGCTCATCCCTATTCAGGAGTGGATTGACAAGAGGAATACGACATTTGAAGCCCATGTCCAGGATCCGTCTGTGTGTGGTGGCTCTTGATGCACTGACTCCAGCCTCAGTCCACTCCCTTTGAAAGTCCCCAACACTTTGAATGGCCCTTTCCTGACAATCCTCTCCAGGTTGCGGTCATCCCTGCTGCTTGTGCACATTTTTCTTCCACACTTTTCCCTTCCAAATAACTTTTTATTAATGTGCTTTGATACAGCACTTTGGGAACATCCAACTTCTTTTGCAATTACCTTTTGAGGCTTTCCCTCCTTATGGAGGGTGTCAATTATGGTTTTCTGCACAACTGTCAGGTCGGCAGTCTTTCCCATGATTGTGATTCCTACTGAACCAGACTGAGAGACTATTTAAAGGCTCAGGAACCCTTTGCAGGTGTTGTGGCTTAATTAGCTGATTAGAGTGGGACACTTTGAGCCTAGAATATTTTCTGAGATTGTGGATTTGGGGGTTTTCTTGAGCTGTAAGCCATAATTATCACAATTCTGAAAAATCACGACTTGAACTAACTTGCTTTGCATGTAATGAGTCTATCTCATATATTAGTTTCACATTTTAAGTTGCATTAGTGAAATAAATTAACTTTTGCACGATCATAAAAAAATTTGAGTATTACCTGTAGTTGATTTACTAAAACTGGAGAGTGCAAAATCTGGTGCAGCTCTGCATAGAAACCAGTCGGCTTCCATTTTTATTGGGCAAAACTGAATTGAACAAGCTGAAGTTAGAAGCTGACTGGCTACCATTCAAAGCTGCACCAGATGTTGCACTTTCCAGATTTAGTAAATCAACCGCTATGAATATTTAAATAATTATACATACTGAAAGGAGAAATGTGGCCTTTATGAAAAAAATAAACCTACATACTCGCCTCCATGCTGAAGCTTTGGTGTAATGCTGTATCTGTCCCAATGCTGCAGCAGTCTTCTTGGAACAGAGAACAGTGACTGTTCCTCCTGTGCACACTAAAGCACCAGGGTGGGTGAAGCACATTTTGCCTCTCAGCTATGCACTGTAAGGTGGACGCAGCTGTCAGTTAGGCAACTGGGTAGATACCTACAATGTTGTTGGGATCCTTCCAAAGCCTTGTGCAGCTCTGCCCTTCAGCTGATAGCAGGCAATAGCCTGCTATCAGCTGGCTCTGAGTCACAGGAGAACAAAAGTAAGTGCATTCCTGTGACTCATAAGGAAGTATGGCCAACAAAGCCATACTTCTCTTTTACTTAGCAGCAAATAAACATAAAAAAACCCCCTCGCTAATCTCTGTCACTGGAGGCTCTGTGGAGTAATTCATCCTTAAAATTTTCAGTTGAAAGAGACACTGTCATCTTGGCCATGCAGGGTTAAGTAACAGTTTAAACAATTGGCAACTGTCACAACCTATACCTGGCCTTAACAGCAAGGAGCACATGGAAGGGCGATGCATGTCAAACAAGAACAATAAAAGATTCCCAGCTCAACTTACCAGTCAGCCTGCAACAAACCGATTTGTCCTGTCTAACGATTCACATTAAAAACCAGGTTCAGTTAGCACACATTTACAAATATGTGCGTAAGCTGCGACAACGCACCCTAGTATTATGTGCAGTCCTAAATCTATACATTTTGAGATACCCTATGATTAAGTGGCGTGAACAGCCACGTAACGCATAAGGGAGGTCAGGGAAGAGAGTGAGTGGTGACATCATTTCCGCCCGCGGCCGAGAGCGGAAGTGCCGTTATTTGTTTGGAATGTATACATGCGTTTGATGAACGATCCTTATGTAAGTGTATTGATGATTATTTATAAAATTTATTGAAACATACTACACTATGGAGCCCTTCTCTTTCCTATCTTGCCATTTAGAGCCATTTACCCTAACTTGAGGTGCTTATTGCTGCCGAGGAGCTGTCTATGCCACTGTGGGATAAAAGAGGCTTGATTGCAAGCCAGCCAAGGTGAGAGGCTGGGGGAAACGTGGGCACCTGTGATTTGAGCACTTGCATGTTTAAGAATATCTGTGGATGGTGGATTACTCTGCACTTTATTGGATACTGGAAATGTTATTACTACACAGAGATTCACTGTTGCACTTTTTTATCATTGCATGAGAACTGTTTTTTCTGAACTAAGAAAACTTTCATATGTTTATATCTGAATTTACTCACGAATATTTTTTTCCAGGAAGCTTTTTCACAATCATTTGGAGACTGACATTGCTGGAATATTTTGATATTTTTATTCATTGTTTTTGCCAGTGGGTTATTCACTGTTGTCACGTTTTTTTGCACAATTGCTAAATTTTGCACTATTGCTGTTTTGCACTTTGGACTTATTCAAAAGTTTTATATTTTATTTATGCTATATTTTGCACCATTCACCTGTGGATTATTTATTAATTATTGATTTATAATTTTAGTAAGCGCCATTACACCCCCAATTTTCTATACATTTTGAGAGCCTCCATAGTAGGACCACATATATAATAATGAATAGATTGAGGGCAGGTATGCCTGCAGGGAGCCCACTCCTCCTTAAAGGCACAGGGGCGCACTGAACATCCAGTTTTTCTGCAAAGTCTCCCTCATTCTTTTTTACTCATCTTACCAGTGTTCCCCTGGTGCTCATTCATTCATCACAGCCGGCAATACTATCCAGTACTCCCGGGTATGAGGAAGCAGATGGCCTCTTCCCCTGTGAAAGTGTTTAGCCTAGCAGCCAATCGCTAGGCCCAAGCACTGTGAGAGGGCTAGAGGAGTGATGTCACCACACCCCTTGGTTTTCAGTTCAGTGCCCCCTGCAATAGAGGAAGAAGCAACAAGGTGACTATAAAGGAATTGGGGGGCAGGGGACCTTTGCAGAGACACTGTCACTTTGCACCACACGAAAAAGGTAACGGTTCGTCTTGAAGCTTCTTCGTTTTTCTCAGAGAAGGACATAGAACTAGTCATTAACATTTTTCATAAACTTCCTGCAGCTGAACTTTTTTTCCCATTACTGAAGTACCATTATTTGTTTTGCAGTCTGCGTTGAATAAACCATCTTGTAGAGGCAAAGCTTTGGATCCTCATATCAGAGCTGCCCCCCTAATGACTGGGGATCTAATGACTGATGAAAAAAAGAATCAAGACTGCACTGCATCACTGCAAGATAAAATGCAAATACACAAACTGAATTAAGTAGAATCTGGTTAAGGTGGTTGTAAGGCTTGTTTTTTTTTTTTTAAATAACAAACATGTTATACTTGCCTCCACTGTGCAGTTCGTTTTGCACAGAGTGGTCCCGATCCTCGGCTTCTGGGGTCGCTCGGCAGCTGTCCCGGCTCCTCCCCACAAGAGCTAACCCCCTTCATGGGAAGCGCTCTCCCAAGGGGATTAGCTTGCGGGCACGCTCACGTGATACAGCCGGCGGCTATAGCCGCCGACTGTATCACTCGGCCCCGCCCCCCGGCGTGCCGCATCATGATTGACGGCAGCGCGAGCCAATGGCTGCGCTGCTATCAATCTATCCAATCAAGGGCCAGACTCCGTGGAGAAGAGGACACCGGGGACGCGCACAGCAGGTGAACGGGCTCAGGTAAGTAAAACGGGGGGGGTGGGGGCTGGGGGGGCCGTCATTGCCAGGTGTTTTTTCACCTTAATGCATAGGATGCATTAAGGTGAAAAAACACGAACCTTTACAACCCCTTTAATCCTTGCACTGTACAGGTACAGTGCAAGGATTGTACAGTGTACAGTGAACAGCACAATGGGCATAGCTCCCAACTGTCCTTGATTTTGAGGGACTGTCCCTGATTTGGAGCAATGTCCCTCTGTCCCTCTTTCCTCCTAATTTGTCCCTCATTTTGGTCTGATCTATATAGATGTATATAAAATGCACTTTTTATCTATCAAAAAGTGTTTCCCAGTGCAAAACCTTTCATCTGATTTCTAAATTGCTGCATTTATAAATTCCAAAAGCCAATATAAAGCAATAGAAGTGGTAAAAAAAAGCACTTGTGGGTTTAACCAATCTTGTTTTTTTGTACATTTCTCCTTTAAGGGGGCGTGGTAAGGGGTGTGTCCTATGCCTGCATACTTTTGCTGATAGGTGTCCCTCATTCCCATCTCAAAAAGTTGGGAGGTATGCAATGAGGGACATCAACAAATCTCACTCCAGGTCTTGTGACAATAACAGTCAGAGGCATGGTGACTTAGCCCCCACACCGAAATGTACAATAACAGGCCTCATGGAATTGATAACGTACTTTCATGTTTTTGTGAGGCATTAAAGACAAAAGATAACATTTTCATGGAACCGCATAGACATAATAAACACATCTAGATGTTCCCCATAACATAGCAAATCTCTACTTTTTAAATTCAGGTCCACTTTATTCAACTTGCTTTATTCTGCCTACTGACCAAGCTAACTATGTAATATAAAACATGACCATAACCTTTGGAGGCAGTGCAAGACAAACAAGAAGAAAGAAAACACACTTACAATAGCAAGACAGAGAAACCACATTAGATATCTGCATTATTCCTGTCCATGTTATTGCTGGAAATATGTAGCCTGTAGCCATCCTTTGATCAAATATTATAAATTCCTAATCACTTTATTTCTACATTTACTGGAAAATAGTAATTTCAACAATGCATAGATATTGAATGTGCACAGCTGACTTATTCTAACCACCAGAGACAGTAATTATCACACTGGCATGACAGTGATAGTAATATTCGGATGGATTGGAAAAAGTTCTGCTCTGCTTTACTGAAATCTTTATTCATCTTCTTAACAACCTCTGGAATGGCAACACTGTTACAAACAAGTGTCATCAGCAAAAAGGTAGAACTTATTCTCCACACTGGTTCTATTAATGCAAAAAGGTAATATAAAAGTATTATGCTTCCTGAAAAAAATGCAAAAGACTTAATATTTTTTCAAAAAGCATATTATAATGTGGCTATCTTCAATTATTTCAGTCTATCCGGTTTCAAATTGAAATTTAACTGATTAGTTATCAGAGATCGCATGAATCCAATGGAAACATCTCTTTGCTTGTGGCCCTGGTTCTGCTTATTCTACCAAAAGCAAAAGAGCTTCTGGACACTAATGCCTCATACGCACGATTGGAATTTCCGACAACAAATGTTCGATGTGAGCTTTTGGTCGGATATTCCGACCGTGTGTAGGCTTCATCGGACATTTGCTGTCGGAATTTCCGACAACAAATGATTGAGAGCTGGTTCTCAATTTTTCCGACAACAAAAGTTGTGGTCAGAAATTACGATCGTGTGTATCCAATTCTGACGCACAAAAATCCTACGCATGCTCGGAAATAATTTGACGCATGTTCGGAATCATTGTGCTTACCGTATATACTCGAGTATAAGCCGAGTTTTTCAGCACATTTTTTTGTGCTGAAAATGCCCCCCTTGGCTTATACTCAAGTCTGTGCCCGACTTCAACTTTGTGTGCCTGTTCCTGGCTAGCCGTAGGTCTCCTGGACCCAAACATGTAGCCCCACTCTTCCTCTATAAGTGTGCAAAGTTTGGTGTCCGGGAGACCTATGGCCGGGGAGCACCGATTTTTCAAACCGGGAACCCCTTCCATAGACTCCAATGTTAAACGGTAATTTCTCCGGTGATTTTGGGGACCCGGTACCGGCCGGCCCTAGGTCCCCTGGACCCCAAACTTGGCACATATGTAGTCCCACTCTTCATCTACAAGTGTGAACAAACCCCTTCCATAGACTCCCATGTTAAAAGTCAGTCTAGTCACACAGCGCCGGAGATCAGGTAGGGAGATTGGGCACAGTGAGGCATGGGCACAGTGAGGCATGGGCACATTGAGGCATGGGCACAGTGAGGCATGCACATGGACACAGTGAGGCAAAGTGAGGCACAGTGAGGCATGCAGATAGACACCCTCGGCTTATACTCGAGTCAATAAGTTTTCCCAGTTTTTTGTGGTAAAATTAGGTGCCTCAGCTTATATTCGGGTCGGCTTATACTCGAGTATATACAGTAATTTTTCTCGGCTCGTTGTAGCGTTGTATGTCCCCGCGTTCTTGACGTTCGGAATTTCTGAGCAACATTTGTGTGACGGTGTATATGCAAGACAAGTTTGAGCCAACATCCGTCGGAAAAAATTATTCGGTTTTGTTGTCGGAATGTCCGATCGTGTGTACGCGGCATAACACTAGGGTGGCCATAGCTACTTGATTGTTTAATTGAACTTTCAGTATGTATCAGCTAAATAAATTTCAGGTACATTAACCACTTAAGGACCGGAAGATTTGCCCCCTTAATGACCAGGCCATTTTTTGCAATACGGCACTGCGTCTCTTTAGATGACAATTGTGCAGTCGTGGGACCCTGTACCCAAACAAAATTGATGTCCTTTTTTTCCCACAAATAGAACTTTCTTTTGGTGGTATTTGATCACCACTGAGTTTTTTTTTTATGCTATAAACAAAAAAAGACCCACAATTTTGAAAAAAAACAATATTTCTTATTTTTTGCTATAATAAAGATCCAAAAAAAAAAGTAAAAAAAAAATGTCTTCATCAGTTTAGGCCAATATGTGTTCTTCTACATATTTTTGGAAAAAAAATCACAATAAGCGTATATTGATTGGTTTGTGCAAAATTTATAGTGTCTACAAAATAGGGAATAGGTTTATGGCATTTTTATTATTATTATTTTGTTATTAGTAATTGCGCCAATCTGCGATTTTCTAGTGGGACTGCGACATTGTGGCGGATAGATCGGACACTTTTGTTTGGACCATTTACATATATGTAGTGATCAGAGCTATAAATAGCCGCTGATTACTGTGAAAATGTCACTGGCACGGAAGGGGGCGATCAAGGGGTTAAGTGTTCCCTAGGGATGTGTTTCTAACTGTGGGGGCAGTGGACTGACAGGGAAGAGAGAGAGATTGCTGTTCCTGATCACTAGAAACAGCAGATGTCTCTCTATTTCCCTGACAGAACGAGGATCTGTCTGTTTACATTGACAGATCCCCGTTCTGTCTCTCTCAGGAGCGATCGCGGTTGGCTGGCCGACATCACGCGCTCTACGCTATACCCCTTAAAGCGGCCACCGTACAGCTACAGTGATTTGAGCAGGGGAGCCAACCTGCCGCTGTATAACGACAGCGGCTGGTTGGCAAGTAGTTAAGACAAAAGGTGTACAAAGTCCTAGGACTTTTTCCACATGGGCGGTCCACCCGAAGGACTCCACTTTGTTTAGCAGGGGATCGATCCGTTGAACCCCGCTGAGCAGGTGGATGACAAGTCCATCTTCGCTCACTGTGCACAAACAGACCCTTTTAGAGCCTCACTCTTCTCTATGGCGAGATCAGATGACTGCCTGTCCGTTTTCACCTGATCCCTTCTGCCAGACGGATGAAAAATAGGGTCACCATCCATATGGCTTTCACAAACAGGATCGGATCAGATAGTGGCGGATGTCAGCGGACATGTCACCGCTGACATACGCCGCTCCATAGAGGTGAAAGGAGCATCCGATCAGGTCCACCTGAAAAACTGACAGGCGGACCTGATCGGAAAGCTTGTGTGAAAGGGGCCTTACAGCTCAGTTTCTTTAGCAAGCCACGGCTGGATTAGAAAAGCTTGTCCTCTGTCAGCATTAGAAGGCACCTGCACTGTGTGTTGAAACAGTGGTCTCTCTGCAGTGGTCCCACTTGCCCTCTGCTCTGAAGAGCTTTGCAGTCAGCAAAGCTTAAAGTGTTACTAAACCCACAATAGTAAAATCAGTCTGTATATGCAGTAACGCATGCTTGTTATACTCACTAGGGATGAGCCGAACACCCCCCCGTTCGGTTCGCACCAGAACCTTCGAACGGACCGAACGTTCGCACAAACTTTAAAACCCTATTAAATACAATGGACGCGAACGTTCAAAATCTAAAGTGCTAATTATAACGCCTAATATGCATGTTATTGTCCTAAAAAAGGGTTCAGGGACCCGGGTCCTGCCCGAGGGGACATGTATCAATGTAAAAATAATCTTTCAAAACGGTCGTTTTTTCGGGAGCAGTGATTTTAATGATGCATAAAGTAAAAAAAAAAGTGAAATATTCCTTTAAATATCGTACCTGGGTGGTGTCTAAAGTATGCCGGTGAAGTGGCACGTGTTTCCCGTGTTTAGAACTGTCCCTGCACAAAATTTAATTTTCTAAAGGAAAAAAAGGCATTTAAAACTGCTTGCGGCTTTAATGTAATGTCTGGTCCTGGCAATATGGATGAAAATTATAGAGAAAAATGGCAAGGCTACCCCATCACCCCCCCCCCCCCCCACTCTACCCCAGCCCATTACCAGCCCCTTTGGGTCTTGTATGGATATTAACGGGAACCCCGCACCCAAATTAAGAAAAGGCCCTATATACTCTGAACAGCAGTATACAGGCGGTGCAAAAAAGACAGGGACTGTAGGTTTGTTCTTAACCACTTCCATACTGGGCACTTAAACACCTTCCTGCCCAGACCAATTTTCAGCTTTCTGCGATGTTGCACTTTGAATGACAATTGCGCGGTCATGGTACACTGTACCCAAACTAAATTTTTATCATTTTGTTCCCACAAATAGAGCTTTCTTTTGGTGGTATTTGATCACCTCTGCGATTTTTATTTTCTGCTAAAAAATAAAAAAAAGACCGAAAATTTTGAAAAAATATATATTTTTTTTGGTTTCAGTTACAAAACTTTGTAAATAAGTTAGTTTTCTCCTTCACTGATGGGCACTGATGGGGCTGCACTGACGGGCACGGATAAGGCGGCACGGATGGGCACCGATGAGGTGGCACGGATGGGCAACGATCGGCGGCACGGATGGGCACAGTTCGGCAGCACGGGTGGGCACAGATCGGCGGCACGGGTGGGCACAGATAGGCGGCACGGGTGGGCACAGATAGGCGGCATGGGTGGGCACTGATGGGCACGGATAGGCGGCATGGATGGGCACTGATAGGTGGCACGGGTGGGCATGGGTGGGCACTGATAGGTGCCAAACAATAATGCCTGCCAATCAGTGGTGCCCATTGTGGGCACTGATTGGCAGGCATTGTGGCACTGATTGGCATCCATTATCCCTGGTGGTCTAGGGTGGCATACCTTATATATGTTTATGGTGTGGTTCCCTGGTGGTCTAGTGGCATCCCTGGTGGTCTAGTGGCATCCCTGGTGGTCCAGTGGGCATCCTCGGGGGGGCTGTGCTGATAATCGATCAGCACAAACCCCCCCTGTCAGATGACCGGCTTTTCCTGTTTACACTGTGATCAGCCGTGATTGGACACGGCTGATCACGTGGTAAAGAGTCTCCGTCGGAGACTCTTTACCTAGATCAGTGTTGCGGGGTGTCAGACTGACATCCCGCAGAAACGATCACCGCGATGCGCGCCCCCGGGGGCGCGCAGCGGCTCAAAATCCTGAGGACGTCATATGACGTCCTGTCAGGATTTTGCAACCACTTTGCCGCCGTCAATCCGCTATAGGGCGGGCGGCAAGTGGTTAAGTACAATCTGTTTGTAATTTGAAACAGGTACATTTTTTAAGTGTACTGTAGCTCCAGCCAAAAAAATCTATTTTTAAGCTTTTTGGAAAACATAGGGATGGGTTATCACCCCTGTAACATTTGTTTTGCTGTCTGTGCAGTGTGCACCTGTTCAGAACATTTCACCTCACTTTCCATCCAAATGACAAATGTTTTTGGAAAATTTGTTTTTTTTATTGAAACAAGGATTGGTGATAAAGCATCAGTGGAGAGGAGACACCTTTTTCACATATTAACTCTTACAGGAGAGAATTTGCCTTCCTAGGGGTAGATTTCCTCTCACTTCCTGTTGTCTCCTTCCGTTTGCAAGTAGGAGTCGTTTGTAAGTTGGATGTTTGAAAGTAGGGGCCTGCCGTATATACTCTGCTGAAATTTGCCCCTTAGGTGTTGGTGTTGACACAACACTGTGAGCCCTCACAGTTACACTTGGTGGGCGCTGGAACGCCCTGCTGTCAACTATTATATCAGGAATTGTATTTACATGCCACTGTTGAACAGTGGTAGGAAAAATTGGGCCTTTGGTGGTGGTGCTGGTGCCACAACACTGTAAGCCCTCACAGTTACTCTTGGTGGGTGCAGGAATGGGCCCTGCTGTGAAATATTAGATCAAGAATTGTAATTACATGCCCCTGTTGAACAGGTCTGAAAAATTGGGCCTTAGGCACTGGTGCTGGTGCCACAACACTGCAACCCCTCACAGATACTGTACTTAGAGCGCAGCAATGAGCCCTGTTGCAAAGTATTGCATCAAAAATGTAGGCTTTAGGTGAATGCTATGCAAAGCACACAGTAGTACACTAAGTGAAACACTGACTGTCTGCACCTAGCACAATCACCGGCCTGCCTGTCACAGTATAGAGAATAACTGTATCCAGGTGAGCTTTAGGTGATCGCTATGCAAAGGACACAGTAGTACACTTAAGCCTCGTACACATGACCGAGTTTCTCGGCAAGAACCAGCAAGAAACTTGCTGGCAGAGCTTTATTGCCGAGTAAATCGGTCGTGTGTACGCGGCTTTCAGGTTTCTTGTCAAGAAAACTGGCAAGAATCTCAACGAGAAAAATAGAGAACCTGCTCTCTATTTTCTCGTTGAGATTCTCGTCGGCATGTTTCTGGATGAGAAAAGTGTGTGTGTGTACACTTACCTGTCACCGTGGAAACCCGTGCATGCTCAAAATGACTTTGACGCATGCGCGGTAGCTTCCTAGGCATAGGTAGGGTGTAGCAAGATGGCGGCGACGGCATCGAATGTGACGAGCGCACGCTCGTCGTAGTCGATGACATCACCGCGTTCGCTTCATTCAAAGAACCGCGGGTTCTTTGAATCGAGCGTGTGTACACTCGGCCGGGACAAGTTTCTTGTCCAAGAATCTCGTCAAGAAAAATGACAAGTTTTTTCCTGACGAGATTCTCGACCGTGTGTACGAGGCTTAAGGCCCCTTTCACACTGGGGCGGTTTGCAGGTGCTATTGTGCTAAAAATAGCGCCTGAAAACCGAGCCTAAACAGCGGCTGCTGTCTCTCCAGTGTGAAAGCCCGAGGGCTTTCACACTGGAGCGGTGCGCTAGAAGGACGTGAAAAAAAGTCCTGCTAGCCGCATCTTTGGAGCGGTGAGAGGAGCGGTGTGTTTACCGCTCCTACACCGCTCTTTCCCATTGAAAGCAATGGGAAACCGCGATAATACAGCTGGCAATGCGCCTCTACAGAGGCGCATTGCCGGCGGTATTAACCCTTTTTCGGCTGCTAGCAGGGGTTAAAACCGCACTGCTAGCGGCCGAATACCTCCGCAATTCCGACGGTATAGCGCCGCTAAAAATAGCGGCGCTATACCACCACCGCACCCACCGCCCCAGTGTGAAACCAGCCTAAATGAAACACTGAGGCTGGTTTCACACTGGGGCGGTGGGTGCTGTGGCGGTATATTGCCGCTATTTTTAGCGGCACTATACCGTCGGAATTGCGGAGGTATTCGGCCGCTAGCGGCCGAAAAAGGGTTAATACCGCCGGCAATGCGCCCATTACCGCGGTTTCCCATTTCTTTCAATGGGAAGGAGCAGTGTAGGAGCGGTAAACACACCGCTCCTTTCACCGCTCCAAAGATGCGGCTAGCAGGACTTTTTTTCATGTCCTGTTAGCGCACCGCTCCAGTGTGAAAGCCCTCGGGCTTCCACATTGGAGAGACAGCAGCCGCTGTTTAGCCCCGGTTTGCAGGCGCTATTTATAGCGCCTGCAAACCGCCTCAGTGTGAAAGGGGCCTGACTGTCTGCAGCTAGCACAATCACCTGCCTGCCTGTCACAGTATAGAGACTAACAGAAACGGATCTATCTAAACTCAATACAGTGTATAAATATATATACAACACCTAGGATGCATATATATCCTCTACACACTAACAGCAGCTAACTGACTCGCCTGTCTGCTCTATCTAACTCAATATAAATGACACTGTCTATCTCTCTGATACTGCCTCTTTCACAAACGCCAGCACACTACACAAGGCCGACTTCCGTATATGGTGTGGGGCGTGTACTAAGCCCCCTGAGCCATAATTGGCCGAAGCCACCCTGGCTTTGGCCAATTACGGCTCTCCGTTTTTTCCGCGCTGTGATTGGCCAAGCATGCGGGTCATAGTGCATGCTTGGCCAATCATCAGCCAGCAATGCACTGCGATGCCGCAGTGAATTATGGGCCGTGTCGCGCAACACGAATTTAACGCGAACGGACCATAAAGTTCGTTCTTCGTCGAACGATCGAATGGCTGATGTTCGAGTCGAACGTGTGTTCGATGCAAACGCGAAGCTCATCCCTAATACTCACTGTGGAACCTAAGGGGGTTAATCCTCTGCATTGTGTAAAAAGGCTGATTAATCCTGTCTTCTCCAATCCTCCCCTTCTTCTGGAAGCACACTGCACATGCTCAGGGAGGGTGCATGTGATCAGCACAGGGCCAATCAGCACTGTCCAGACAGAGGGTCAGGAGTCATGCAGCCTCACGGGATAGTCAGAAGAGAAAAAAAAATCCTCCTACAAGCTTTAACCAGACACTGAAAGAAGTCATAGGACTGTGTTATACCGCTGATGAGAAAAAGGTATTTACCAGTTTATATTTACTAAATTAATTGCATTTCCATGTTCCGAGTACTGTAGGAGACCAGATATAGTAAATGCAGGGTCCTGGGTTTGGTAACACTTTAAGCTCTCAGGTGATTGGAGAGCTGTAGCTATTGTTATTTATTTTACACATGATTGAATATTCAAAGTAAAGACCACTTCATCTTACTAACTTATTAAAAAAGTTCAATGAACACACACTTGAATAGCACTACAACAGCTGTGTTTCAAATGCTTGTTTTATTCATTGAAATACCTCCTTAGACCCAGTCTGTCCAGACAGCATAGTCACCTGCTGACTTGGCACCATCCGCAGGTAGTCTAAAGCCCCATACACACGGTAGGACTTTTTGACAACAAACTTCAAAATTAGCAAGTTTTCCAAAAAATCCTACTGTGTGTACGCTCCATCGGACAAACTTTTTCGGTTTTCATCGGACAAAAGTTCGCTCTGCAAATAGACAAACTTTTCGGCAACAAAAGTCCTACGGTGCAAAGTCCTATCGTGTGTACAGAAATCCATCTGACTTTTGTCCGAAGTACAAATACGCATGCCCAGAACCAATGTTAAAATAAACCAACAATAGCAGAAGTTGACCAAAGGGTGGCAGTAAAGAGCAGAAAAGAGCAGAAAAACCACGTGATGTTGGGAAAGTTTTGGGAAAGTTTGCAGAAAAGTCCTGCCGTGTGTATGCTATGAGTGTGCCCGGCCAACTCCCTTCGGATAAAAATCCACAAAAAAGTTTGTTTTAAATCCGTGTGTACGAGGCTTTACTCTTCATAGAAGTTAACACAATTTTACTTCAGCTAATTGCAGTACAGAGGGAGTTTTTCCAGTATTGTAAAGCTTAAGAACACAGTGACTTTCCAGAGTCCTCTCTCTGCAAAAAACTAACAATGACTAAGGGAACATTGAAGAAGTGAGGAAGGTCTAGCTAGGACTATACTAACTAGCACAAAACAGAAGGGGAGGGTAGAGGAAGATACCAAAATTGCCATTACACAAAACCTCCACTAGATGTCAGCATACTACGGAAAAATGATAACCTAATGCAGTTCAATACAAGACATAAAAATGATATAAAAGTGGGGTGGAACAACTGCACAGCAGTAACACTTATTACTGCAACACACACAGTAAGACGCATTACACGCATATGTCTGATGAGGTGGCATTCATTCTGCATAGCACCCCAGCACACTTTGCCGATGGACGTGTGTGACTACAGAGTGCAACACACAGCAACACAGTAATGTGTATATTGGTGTGGTGCGCTGTGAAAAAATGCTACATGCATCGTTTTTTTGTATGATTTGATACCTTAGGCAGCCCATTCAAATGAACAGACTGTCAAAATTCAACACATGTTAACCCATTACATAATGGGGGTTATTTATGAAAGGCAAATCCACTTTGCATTACAAGTGCAAACTACAAGTGCAAAGTGCACTTGAAATTGCACTGAAAGTGCACTTGGAAGTGCAGTCGCTGTAGATCTGAGGGGGACATGCAAGGAAAATAAAAAACAGCATTTTAGCTTGCACATGATTGGATAATAAAATCAGCAGAGCTTCCCCTCATGTCAGATCTACCCCTCAGATTTACAGCGACTGCACTTCCAAGTGTACTTTGCACTTGTAGTTTGCACTTGTAGTGCAAAGTCGATTTGCCTTTCGTAAATAACCCCCCAATGTGTGTTAATGCATGTGTGCTAACCTACCACAATAGTATGAATGGGCCCCATTTCACTAGTTTTTGCTCTTTCAGTAAATAAACCCTTATGCCTTGTACACACGATCGGATTTCCGATGGAATAAAATCCGATGGACTTGCAGGGTTGCCAACTTTCAGTAAATTTACGAACAGTTTGTAAAATCCATAATTGTTGCATCTGTCCATGAATGTCAGTTACGGACATGCAACCTACATGTCCATAATGGACGTTCAAGGACAGATGCAAAAAGTACAGATTTTACAAAGTGTTCGTAAATTTACTGAAAGTTGGCAACCCTGTGGAATTGTTTCATCGGAAATTCCGATCGTGTGTGGGCCCTATCGGACTTTTTTCCATCGGAGTAAAAAAATAGAACATGTTTTAAATGGAAAAAAATCCGATGGGAAATTCCTATCGTCTGTGTGGAATTTCATTGCATGCTCAAAATCAAGTCGACGCATGCTCGGAAGCATTGAACTTTATTTTTCTCGGATCGTCGTAGTGTTTTACGTCACCGTGTTTTGGACGGTCAGAATTTAGTCTGACAATGTGTATGCAAGACTGATGGAAGTCAGATTCCGACTGAAAATTCCATCGGATTTTATTCCATCGGAAATCCGATCGTGTGTACAAGGCATTATAGTACATAAAAAAAATGGTCCCCTGTAATTTATTGTACAAAGATGAGACTTTTTAGAGTTTAGAAATACTAGTGCTACTATCTGCTACATTTATCTGGTAATTGATCTCCTGGGTGAATCCTCGACTCCTTTTGCAATAAGGGGCTCCATTATTCTATACATTACTGGATAATTTTATACAAATGTCAAATTAGAAGTTGAAGTTTAAAGCATTTTCCACGGAACACCGGTGAATCAGACCAATCTAATAGATGTACCATTTTAAATATTAACAAATGTTGGCAGCTGAGGATCTCAGAGTAAGAGCACAGTGTTTTATCTTCAAGTAAGCACCGCTTGACGGTTGCCTAGTATTCCTGTTTTGTTCATTTAAACCCGGTGATGGATTCATTTCGAATCGCTGCCAGCCATGCAGGAGCTCAGGTGCTGAATAAAATGGCAGGTGGCTCGAGCTGACTTAACAGCAATTAAATGTACAAATCTTTGATTAGTCCCTTGAGAATGGAGTCATTAGCAACACTGAATGGACCAGCTTGCTTTCCCCTGCCTCATTAACTGCAGTACTCAGGTTACCTGAATGAGCAGAAATAAATAAATACGTGCAAGCTTCTCCTGCTGAATTAGGACAGGGACAGAAGGGGAGCTTGTGTTAGCATTTTACAGTTTAACAGATAAGTCATGAAAAGTCATGACCTATCTACATGGCTGTTTAAACAAAGTCTTGTTCTTGATGTCTTGTGGCAATCATTGCTGGTACAGTAGATGGCAGAGGATAGAAGAGGATTGGATGTATGGATATCTAGTGGACTGACTGTATTTTTGGCATATATTTTGCCATTTGCCTGCATATTGCATATGTACCAAGCGCTCATACAATGAACACAGTTGGGCCATTGGTTAGTTAGTCCATAGGTGTGCGCAGCCTATTGCATTAGGGTGTGCACCCCAAAGCTCAAACACACATGAATGCCACCCGCTGTCACAGGGAGGAGGCTCTGGTGGTGGGAGACAGTTGATTGGGAGAATATTAAGCTACAGCCTAAATACGAGTATAATGTGTTCCTAAATTTGAACCTAGACTTTTTAATATAATGGGGGCATTTACACTGGCCACTGGCATCCCCCAACCACCCACCTGGATAATGCTAATTTACATGAGGTGATTAGGGTGTGCCCAGGCACACCCGGCACACCCTGTGCGCATGCCTATGGGTTAGTCTTCTTTCTATAGATTGGGATAGTAATCAGTATGCATGGATCCAGTTGTCTAGGCCCTGAAACATTAGAATAACACAATAATGGGGAATATTTACTAAAACTGGTGCAGTCAGAATCTGTTTCAGCTGTGTATGGTAGTCAAACATCTTCTAACTTCAGCTTGTTCAATTAAACTTTGGCAATAGAGCATGGAAGCTGATTGGTTTCTATGCAGAGTTGCATCAGATTTTTTAGGCCCCTTTCACACGGGACGGATCCGTGATGATCCGCCCCATGAACCGCCGCTTGCTCAGCGGAGATCGCTCTGCTGATCCCCGCTGAGCCGGCGGATGACAGGGCGGTCCCTGCGCACTGTGCAGGGACCGCTCTGTCAGATCTCCGCTCTCCCCTATGGGGGGGGATCGGATGAACAGGGACCGTCTGTCTGTGTTCATCTGATCCGCTCAGTAGACAGATTGAAAAAATAGGATTTTTTACTCACCGTAAAATCCTTTTCTCTGAGTCCATGGACCGACACAGCTTCTCTATTGACAAAGTGGGTATTATCCGTTAATTAGGAGTGACTAGGCAGAAAAACTTGTAAAAAGTGTTGCATCACACCTTCTACGGACCCTCTGGGTATAACCTCTCAGTCTGCATCTTCGCAGATCAGTTCGTCAAAAAGCAGTACAAACTTAAAAGGAGGGGTGTGGGCTGTGTCGGTCCATTGACTCAGAGAAAAGGATTTTACGGTGAGTAAAAAATCCTATTTACTCTTTCGTCCATGGACCGACACAGCTTCTCTATTGACAAAGTGGGACGTCCCAAAGCAGTGTCAGAGAAAAAACGAGGGGTGGTAACAGCATAAAAATAAACTTCGCCCCAAACACAAAACAGCACTCCTCCAACGGAGGAGCTGCAACTCTAAACAGCCGCTTGTAAAACCTTGCGGCCGAAAGAGGCATCCGAAGATGCACCTACATCAATTTTGTAGAATTTTGTGAAAGTGTGAGCGGACGACCAAGTCGCCGCTTTACATAATCGGGAAACAGACGCTTGATGTCGGAAAGCCCAAGAGGCACCTATTGCCCTGGTCGAATGCGCCATGACCGGGAAGGGGGGCGCTTGACCCTTTAAGGCGTAAGCCTGGATTACTCTCTGTCGGATCCACCTTGAGATGGTGGCCGATGAGACTGCTTGGCCCTTCTTGGGACCAGCCACCGAAACAAACAGTGAGTCTGACTTCCGGAACCGGGAAGTAGCAGATAGGTATACTCTCAAAGCTCGGACAAAGTCCAAGGAATGCAACGCCGACTCCTTAGGATTCGACGGCTGAGGACACAAGGATGGAAGTACAATGTCTTCATTGAGATAAAAAGCCGAAACGACTTTTGAAAGGAAGGCTGCGGCCGCAGCACCACCTTATCCTTGTGGAAAATCAAATAGGGAGCCTTGCAGGACAAGGCTGCCAGCTTAGAGACTCGTCTAACTGACGTAACAGCCACCAAAAAGACCACTTTCTGAGAAAGTGTCAACAGGGGAATATCTCTAATCTTCTCAAACGGTGCCTTCTGAAGCACCGAGAGGACCAGGTTCAAGTCCCACGGAAGTAACGGGGGACGGACCAGAGGGGCCACATGTCGAACCCCCTGCACAAATGTACTCACGAAAGAGTGAGCCGCCAGGGGTCGCTGAAAAAAGACAGCCAGGGCAGATATCTGTCCCTTAATCGTACTTAGGGCAAGCCTTTGGTCCACCCCATGCTGTAAAACCAGCAGGATTCTGGAACCAAATAGGTACGCGGATGCCATTTCATTTCCTCACACATGGAGATGTGGGCCTTCCAAGTGCGGTGGTAAACCTTCCTAGAGGACGGTTTCCGAGCACTTCTCATAGTAAAGATTACTGAATCTGACAGGCCCCGGTCTCTCAGTACCTGGTTCTCAATAGCCATGCCGTTAAAGCCAGTGACCGTAAAGCAGGATGGAGTATGGGACCTTGCGATAGCAGGTCCTTCCGTAGTGGTAGGCGCCAGGGGACGTCTGCTACCAGACATACTAGATCGGCGTACCAAGGACGCTGAGACCAATCTGGAGCGATTAGGATCATTGGAATTCCCTCTGCCTCCACTCTGCGGAGCAGAAGAGGAAGAAGCCTTAAGGGAGGGAAGGCATAGATTAGCCGATACTGACCCCACAATGCTACCAACACGTTCGTTGCGTCTGCCCATGGGTCTCTTGACCGGGCCACAAATCTCAATACCTTCCGATTGAGTCGGGAAGCCAGAAGATCTACATCTGGTGTGCCCCATCTTTGGCAGAGGAGTTGGAACACCTCCGGGTGTAAGGACCATTCTCCCTGGTCCAGTATCTGGCGGCTCAGGTAGTCCGCCTGCCAGTTTTCCACGCCCGGAATGTACACGGCCGATAGTGCCGGTACGCTCTTCTCTGTCCACTTCAGGATGCGAGTAACCTCCGATGCTGCAGCTGAGCTTCTTGTTTCTCCTTGATGATTGACATATGCCACCGCTGTGGCGTTGTCTGACTGGATCCTGACTGGACGCCCTTGCAGCCTCTTAGACCATTTGAAGAGGCACAGCTTGATCGCCCGGATCTCCAGGACATTGATCGTCAGGAGGGCTTCCTCTGGGGTCCAGCGACCTTGCGCCGACTGGACACCCCAGACTCCCCCCCCAACCTGTAAGGCTGGCGTCCGTCGTGATCACTATCCAGTAAACCGGAAGAAATGACTTCCCGGCCATTAGAGCCGGTTCTGTCAGCCACCATACCAGGGATCTCCTGACTAGGTGGCTCACTCGGATTTGATAATCCAGAGATGAAGGGCATCTGTTCCATCTGGACAGAACTTCCTTCTGTAACACTCGAGTGTGGTATTGAACATATGGGACCGCCTCGAAGGAGGCTACCATGAGGCCCAACACTCGCATGCAAAAACGGAGTGACGACCAATTCCTGGAAGTCAGCTGCAGTACTGCAGCCCGGGGGTTCTGCAACTTCTCCACAGGGAGGAATACCTTTGCCTCTGAGGAATCCAGAATCAACCCCAGGTACACTAGGCGTTGAGTGGGCACCAGTACTGACTTTTGCGTGTTTAGTATCCAACCACAGTCTCGAAGAGTCTGACAGGTAATGGACACGCTTACCTCTAATTCTGAGCTTGAAGGGGCCTTCAGCAGAAGGTCGTCCAAGTAGCCTGTGATAGCGATACCCCGCTGTCTTAGAAGTGCCAGAATCGGAGCGAGCACCTTGGTGAACGTCCTGGGTGCTGAGGCAAGGCCCAACGGGAGGGCCACAAACTGGTAGTGGTCCTTCCTGATAGCAAATCGCAGAAACCTCTGGTGTCTGGAGTATATGGGGATATGCAGGTATGCGTCCTTGATGTCCAAGGAGGCCAGAAAGTCCCCCGGATGGATTGTACCTTCACAAAGCAATTGAGGGCTCTGAGATCCAAGCTTGGACGAACCCCCTCCTTCTTCGGCACAAAGAACAGATTTGAGTAAAAACCCCGTTCCAGTTCTGGAACTGGAATAACTACCCCGCGTTCCAGTAGACCCTGGACCGCCCTATACAGGGCCTCCCGACGGGTCGGTAGTAGCTGGAGATTGGAGGTGTTGAATCTGTCCGGTGGACAAGAGAGAAACTCTATCTTGTAGCCTGAGGAGATTACTTCGCAAACCCACCTGTCGGAGATTAGAGCTGTCCACTGAGTCGCGAATTTGTGAAGACGTCCCCCCACCCGAGAGCTGGGTGGGGGTGGACCTTCATGCGGGCGCAAATTTGTCCGCAGGCTTATTGGGTATGCGGGACCAAGGACGCTTTTGTCCTTGGGCAGGCGCTTTATCGGCCAGGGGGCTTTTCCCTGTCGCCCTAGGGGGACGAAAAAAACGCTTGCGTGCAGTAAAGGAGGGCCCTTGCCCCTTGGCGTGGCCCCTTACCCTTGCTAATTTGGGGAAGCAAAGTGCTTTTACTTCATGTGGCATCCTTGATGATGTCATCCAGAGAAGCCCCAAAAAGTATTTTGCCCTTAAAAGGCAGATCCAACAGGGCTTTCTTGAAAGTCTGGTCCGCAGACCAGCCTTTTAGCCAGATCAGGCGGCATATTGCTACTGCATAAACCAAAGTTTTAGACAGCAGGGGGAATAGTATTCATGTCTGACTCGCAGACAAACCTAAGGCCCTGGACCAACTGGTCGGCCAATGTTATCTCATCAGGAGGAGCATCTCGCTCCTTATCCCCTGGAGTAGCAATCTTGCCCATTCAGTAAGTGTGTGAGACACTAGGGCCCCCGCCAATGCCGGGCGTACTGCCGAGCCTACCACTGAGTATAGGTAGCAAGCGAGTGCTTCAGCCTTCTTATCCACAGGGTCCTTGAAAACAGGAGCCCCTTCTACAGGAATTGTGGTGGCTTTATTAAGTCTGGACACCGGAGGGTCCACTATAGGGGGAGAGGTCCATTTCTTCAGAAAACTCTCCTCAAAGGGGTACCGTACCGCAAACCTCTTTGGGGCTGTAAAGACCCTAAGTGGGTTCTCCCATTCCTTGTATAAGAGTTTATCAAAAGACACACAAGGGAACACCTTAGCAGTGCGGGCAGGTCTATGAAACCCAAGTGGACCGGAGTCTCTGCTGCTTCTGCAGTATTTTCCAACTTTAGCATATCCCGCACTGCAGTAATAAGGTCAGATACCAAAGCCATCTTGCGCACTGACCTGGACTTGGAGTCATCCTCACTGTCCGGTCACGGTCTGTAGTCTCTGATGCGTCAGAATCTGGGCCACGAGCCGTAGCTGGACCTGGTTCTGCATCAGAATTATCCCCAGAAGCTTGCAGGGGATGGGGCGTTTACTACCCTCTGTATTCCCGTGTGCTGCTTCCACCCTGGCAGCAAACGCCTCTAGGATTGCCGTCATAGCGTTCATAGACACCTCAGGGGCACCAGCTGCTAAATCTGGTGTTTCAGGGGAGAAGATATCTGGCTCAGATGCCATGCTGACCACACGCTGACACTCACAGGGCTCCAGGCATGATATCAATAGGCTACAATCCTGTGCTGCAGAGAGGCTGGGTCACCCAGAGGACTCACCACCCTGGATAGGTACTGCTATGCTGCCGTGTGCTGCGCCTGTGATGCTGTCCCACTGCTGCTGTGTCAGTCTGCTTCTTTTATCAGCATTTCCCGTGTGAATTTTCGCACCAGTGTAATGCACCCTAGAGGCCGGAGGCTCTCGCAAAATGGTTGCCAAAAATGTCTGTATGGAAGATAATGTGGGCTCTAAGAAAATGGCCGCCGACCGAAGATAGAGGTCAAGCAGCCATAGCCCACAAAAAGATGACCGCCGAACGGCAATATATGCATACAGGGTGGACAAACATGGCCGCCGATCAGCTGATAGGGGCCAGTGGGTGTGGCCGAACCACAGGAAGATGGCCGCCAGGCAGTCACAAGAGGCCGAACTCGGCATGGACCACCTCAAAATGGCCGCCGACAGCATGGAGAAGGAAGCACACAAACACAGGTAAGCAGAAATTACATTTCTTTTAAATGTTAGTTACAGCCAGCCCCGCTCCAGTGAAACCCCCTAGGTGACCCCCAGCACCCAGCAACCTTTAACTAGAAGCCCAGGGAGGAGGGAAAGGCAGGGAGAGAGGGAAGAAAGGGGCCACAACCACTTACTTGATCTCTCCAGGAATGTCCAGCTAAATCACCCAGCCGAGGCAGGGGAGTTTTACTTACCTATCCTGCATGTATTATGCTGGAAGACATTCCAAACAGGTCATCGTCTGCGCACGGAAGGTGACTGTTGGCCAGGCATGCTGTGATTGGACCCAAAAGGGACGATCATATGTATGCCCTGGAGCGTGACGCTCACCGGACAGGCTGCTGCGACTCGGCCGTAAGGTCAGCCGAAGCTGAGCGCTCCGATGCAAGCCTTGGAGCGTAAGCTCACCGGCCAGGCTGCTGCGACTCGGCCGTAAGGTCAGCCGAAGCTGAGCGGTCCGATGCAGGCCCTCACCGGCCACCCGTGGAGCGACGGGCATGTCGTGGAAAACCCAGCACGTAGCTAGGGTCGGCACACGCTCGATGGCCGAAACTGGGGAGACTACAAAGATCGAGGATCCAGCCTGTCACCCAGTCGGCAGTTGATCGAAGATCGCAGGAAACAAAAATGTAGCAAAAAAATATATATCTTTTTCCCCCGGACCAATAGGCCCGAAGGGAGCCATGTCCTACTCCTTGCTAGACAGAAAAAAACTGATCTGCGAAGATGCAGACTGAGAGGTTATACCCAGAGGGTTCGCCCCCTGGGCGGTACTGTAGAAGGTGTGATGCAACACTTTTTACAAGTTTTTCTGCCTAGTCACTCCTAATTAACGGATAATACCCACTTTGTCAATAGAGAAGCTGTGTCGGTCCATGGACGAAAGAGTAATAGGATTTTCCTCTGTCTGCAGAATCGGAGGATTGCGGACCCGGGTGAGATCGGGTGTCAGCGGATGTTCATCCGCTGACACCCGCTATCTCATAGGGACCAATGTATGTCCCTTTTTTCATCCATAAACGGATGGATGAAAAAGCGGACATACGGTCCGCACGTGTGAAACAGGCTTTACTCTCTAGTCTTAGTAAATAGCCCCCAATGTTTGTTACCTATGTAGCACTCACCCCTGAAATGGTCTGCTGTATTGCCACAGGTTCCTCTCTCAGATTATTGAAAATCAAATCACCACAGAGTGATGCTGTGGATATGAATACTAAGTAGAAAATGCCACGTCCCAAAACATTTTAACAGCCATCTCTATTATAATCAAGAGACTGTCATCTTCAAATGGAGAGGTGCAGGGGATTGCTCACTCGGGACGATGCTCCTTGGGAACGTCAGTATTTGGACATTAGAGATCTATAAATAGTGGGGGTTTCCCTGATAAATCTACATGATCCACAACAGTTGCCCATTAACAATTCCTACTGGCTTCATAAGCTATCATCAATCCTTTTAAGATCCCCCTGTGAGGTTATTTTACAGATTGGCCCTACAGCCATTTGAGGATATATCCCTGCAAACTCATTTGCGTTGTTGATCTTGTTCTCCATTTATGTTTTACCGCTTGATTTTAAACCAATACGCCATAAGCTCCTGAAGAAGCGTCTTTAGAATATGCGCAAAATGTCGAGCTGAGCTGTATTATGACACACCGCCTGTCTCACTCTCTATGCTAGTGCATCAATCTTTGGGAAGTGACCCATGGTTCTCCTCTTCCTCTTTTAAGTATACTGTAGCGGTCCTCCCCCAGCTTCTCCCCTCTGGCACACGGCTGGTTCTACTCGTCTAGGGGTATCTGGGAGAAAGGGGAAAGAAGCACACCACCAGCTCGGCTCTCTGATGTAGGATGCAGAGATATGAGCTAACCGTTTACCCTCGGGTCTGCGTTTTAGGCCGGAACCTCAGCTTCTCCTATGGAGGATGATTGTCACGGTCACTGACAGGGACACTTAGCTTCCAGTAACACGAGTTCCACACCAAGAAAAGTCCAACACTGTTTTATTGACTTGAAACTTGTTGACTTTTAAAAGAACAGATAAGGTGTAGGGAAGAGTAGGTCCAGGCACAACTGATGAATTAAAGTTTCTCCTGTTCCGTTCAGTGCAAACAGGCTTGGCGCACCGCTGCCACCGAGCGTGAATTTGGTCACTGCCACTGACCTGGGTGAATGTTGAGGCCCCTGCCACAGGCCTTGGATGAGGCCTGCCACTGACCTGAGAACATGAAGTGCCTTCTTTAGAACAAACGACCCCTGTCAGAGGAAGACATCCATCCGGACGGTCACCAGAGGCCTCCACCGGCACCAGCAAATGCTGCGCTGGGTCTACGGGGAGGTCACGTCTCCGGTCCCTTACGCCCAGGATTCAGGCACCCAATACCGGGGGCACCTTAGGAATGCTTCGCCCTCGTGGGACCCAGTCGAAGGTACTGGGCCCCAGGCCTCCTGGTATAGTACCTCACCCCAGGCTGAAGGTGCCTGGGATGGAACTCGACTCCACGCGCCCAGGTCTAGGGCGCCTGGGCACAGACAAACCGCAGCAGCCCCCAGGCTGAAGGTGCCTGGGGAATGGACCTCGTGCGCAAGATGTCCGCCCCCTTTTATATCCTCTCCCAGCAGGCACAGTGGGTTCCCCGCCCCGCCGTACTACTGCCACGAGAGGGCAAAAAGGGCACGGCTCTAGAATGGTAGTTCAAACCCGGTCCCAGGTGACAGCGGCACCCAGGGACTGCAGGGAACATGATACCATTCATACCTCCCACACTCCAAAATCTCCATAAATCCCTAAAATCAATGTATCTGGGCCATCTATAGCCCAGATACCCCCCACTAAATTTAACACCCAATACAATACGATAATACAATTGCTATGTAGGTGGTGTGTTATTTTTGCTCTGAGGCACATTTGTGAATAGTCAATGAATTTTAACGTAAATTGTTTTGTATTTTCTGCAATAAAATTCTTAAATTGTTTATACTCAATTGTGTTATGCCTATAAAGTCCATCATCTGCCAACTTATTTTATAAACCTCTCTCAGATTAGTCCAGGCACACAGAAACAGTCACTCTTTCTGGTTTACTGAATAATTTAGGAGTTTTCTTTTTTAAATGTATTGCTGAATAAACTTGGATCGGGTATGGGGCCTGACCTTTGACTCTGTCCATGACATTTGACCTTAAACTTGACCCTAACTCTAACCCTGACCGATCTAGCTATTTTATCCGTTTTTTTTACACACCCAGATTTTGTTTAAAATTTTCTACTATAGCAATGAGAAGAAGATACAATGTACAGTATCTGCTTCTCCATTCAAGAGGAGAAAAAACACAGGGGCAGGCTGTACAGGGATTTATCACTGTGATAGCCAATCAGAGTCTATCACCGCGATCAGGTGGTCAGGAACCAGGCCTCCCAGTTCCTGGTCAATTTTACGAGACCTGGCTTTTCTGTAAAAGTGAACAAACACTTTAACCACTTGCCGCACGCCCTATAGCAGATTGAGGGCAGCAAAGTGGTTTCAATATCCTGACTGGACGTCATATGATCGCGGCGATCGTTGTTGCGGGATGTCAGTCTGACACCCCGCAACACCGATCTAGGTAAAGAGTCTCCGACGGAGACTCTTTACCACGTGATCAGCCGTGTCCAATCACGGCTGATCACGATGTAAACAGGAAAAGCCGGTCATCGGCTTTTCCTCACTCGCGTCTGTCAGACGCGAGTAGAGGAGAGACGATCGGCTGCTCCTCTGACAGGGGGGGTTTGTGCTGATCCATTATCAGCGCAGCCCCCTGAGGATGGCCACACTGGACCACCAGGGATGCCACCAGACCACCAGGGATGCCCAGCTTAAAAGGTATGTCACCCTAGACCACCAGGGATGCAAATTAGAAATGGCTAATGGATGCCAATCAGTGCCCACAATGGATGCCAATCAGTGCCCACAATGGGCACCACTGATTGGCATCCATTAGTACAACACATTACAGTACAGTGCCACCTATCAGTGCCCAACCATGCCACCTATAAGTGCGCATCCATGCCCATCTGTGCCACCTATCAGTGCCCATCCATGCCCCCTATCAGTGCCCATCCGTGTCGCCTATCTGTGCCGCTTCATGCCGCCTATCTGTGTCCATCCGTGCCGCCTATCGGTGCCCATCCGTGCCGCCTATCGGTGCCCATCCATGCCCATCAGTGCCGCCTTATCAGTGCCTGTCAGTGCAGCCCCATCAGTGCCCATCAGTGAAGGACAAAACGTACTTATTTACAACGTTTTGTAACTGAAACAAAAAAAAGTTTTTTTTTCAAAATTTTTTTTTTTTTTTAGCAGAAAATAAAAATCGCAGAGGTGATCAAATACCACCAAAATAAAGCTCTATTTGTGGGAACAAAATTATAAAAATTTAGTTTGGGTACAGTGTAGCATGACCGTGCAATT
Source organism: Rana muscosa (assembly GCA_029206835.1). NCBI lineage: Eukaryota > Metazoa > Chordata > Amphibia > Anura > Ranidae > Rana > Rana muscosa. The sequence continues at coordinate 985,329,409 of CM055117.1, forward strand.
GTCAAAGTGCAATAGTGCAGAAAGCTGAAAATTGGTCTGGGCAGGAAGGTGTATAAGTGCCCAGTATGGAAGTGGTTAAAAAAGATTTAAGCACAGTAATTCCTGGCCTGTGTCCTGTATCCGTGCATGTGGACAATGTTTGAGCTGGGTATATAGGAACCAATCAATTGCCTAAAGCTCTGTCTGTCAGATGCTCAACTGCATGTGCTGGTCACATAGTTACATAGTTAGTCAGGTTGAAAAAAGACACAAGTGCATCCAGTTCAACCATAAAAAAACAAACAAAAATTAAATAATATCATACAATCCCATATACCCAATTCTATACCCACAGTTGATCCAGAGACAGGCGAAAAACACCAGCAAAGCATGATCCAATTTGCTACAGCAGGGGAAAAAATTCCTTCCTGATCCCCTGAGAGGCAATCGGATATTCCCCGGATCAACTTTACCTATAAATGTCAGTGCCCAGTTATATTATGTATGTAGTGGGGTGTTCCCCTTTAATGCAGAGAGACAAGAAGTTCCAGGTGAGAGGTGAGTCGGGAGGAAGTAAAGAGACATTATGGAAGTGAAAGCAGAGGAGAGAGAGACTACATCTCCCAGTACATCTTGCAGCACCCAGGGTGCATTGCTCCAGAACAGAGACTGCTGGGGCAGACTTTATAAAGGGGAGGCGGAGTTTTGGTCGGCCTCTTTGGACCCCCCCTCTCCTAGCAAGAGGATGTCTGTGCTGAACTGCTGTGTGCACAAGGCCTGAAGCCCGGGCCGTGTGCTCCTTTCCAAAGAGCCCTCTGCCAGCCTAGAAGAGCCTTAGAGACATCTAATCCTCCTTGCTGCAGTACACCAGAAGGATTGAAGACTTGGATGTCGGTGGATTCCTGTTCCTAGACGAATCGATGGAGGAAAGGGACTTGGACTTGTCCAGGTGGTGAGAGCTGTTTAAAGACAGATACTTTATCTTTACTATTCGTTGGGATTACAAAGTTGTTCTTCAAGTGCACCACCGAGAGATTGCAGCGAATATTGTTTCACTGAACTTCCATTTAGATCAGTCAGGCCTGACTGCATAGGTAGACATTGCTGGGTGTTAGTCTACCCATGAGGGGAAGTAGCTGTAAAAGGGCAGCGCTAGAGTTGCATAGCAATACTTTATTATTCTGATTACTCTGTTTATCTTTATTACTGTTTATTGCAGGGATCTGCAACTTGTTATACTGTTGTTTATTACTTGCCCATTAGCCTCAGTAAAATATCTGGGTAAAGTACATTTGGTGTCAGTTCCGCTTACTTTAATAGGAGTTTTAAAGTATATTCTGTGTATGTTTGTTATAGGACTGCGTCACCAACAGTTGCGATCACGCGGTCCTATCTCTCTATCACCAGCTGTGCCACGGGAGGTTAGAGCCGATTGCCGGGGGTTGACAGCGGTGCACTGCAGGGCCCAAATCAATATCAGCGGCTCTCTTAACTGGGGGTAGCGCTACACGTGGGGGCTCGAGTCCGGGATCCTTGTACGTTGCACGCTGCAATCAAGCCGGTCAGAAGTACCAGCATGGACCCGCTGGCAATGTCACAGTGGTGCGCAGCGATTGGCGCCGATCCAACCGCGGCGGTAGTCATTGTACTCCCGGGGGAAAGATGGAAGGAAGAGGAGATAAAACAGCTCGTATTGTTACTGTCTCCGAGCCACAAAGCATGGGTGATGGATTTTAGGCCAGATCCAGTGATCTCGTTTACATACGCACTGGTAGAATGGAAAAACGAAATCCCAGAGCATTTTAAAAGTCAGAGTATACAAGCCATAGATAATCAGATCTATCACTTGATACATACGCTGCCAGTGAAGGAAGAATGGTTTCAGACACCAAAGCCATCACTCCCACAATTATCTCCACCACTATCCCCTAAAGCAGAAAAGCTTAAGGAACTATTAAGCCCGGGATCACCGCTGGCCGCTATAGGGCCTGAATTGTTGAATGCTCTAGGAGACCTTGTAATTAAGTGCCAGAAAAGCAGTACGGTGCATGTGGAGGCCGGTTACCGGAAGCTTAGCACCTTCTCAGGGAAGCTCCCCGTCCCTGCGGGGGAGGAAGATTTTGACACTTGGGTGGAACAGGCATTGCAGGCAGTAGAAGCATGGGAGGTGCCTGAGGCACAGAAGAGACAGCGAGTCTTAGAAAGTCTGAAAGGTGCCGCGGCAGAAGCGGTGAAGAGCTTCCGGTTTGGAAATGAAAACTGTACAGCTCAAGATTGCCTGGCCATGCTGCAGGAAGAGTTTGGTCAGCTGGAGAAGGTGTCAGAGATGATTTATCAAATTGAACACACTCTCCAGCAGCCGAATGAGAAACTGTCAGAATATGTTAGAAGGCTGAACAGGCAGTTATGCAAGATTGTACTGAAGAAGGGAATGCTGCCCAAAGATGCAGATGAAGCACGCATGAAGCAGATCATGAGGGGAGCGCGGCGCTCAGACCCGGTCTGGCTGCACCTGAAAACCTCAGGAGGAGGAATGTCACTAACCTACTCTGATCTAATAAAAATTATTAGGGACGAAGAGGCGCTGGAGGAAGATCAGCAGGTGGCCAAGGCGAATGTCACACCTGTACCAGTGTTGGTCCATTCGGTCAAGAGCCCAGAAAGAGATGCGGAGGTTGACACTCTGAAATCGCAAATGGCCCAAGTGTTGGAGATGCTGACCTCTTTGATGGAGAAAGATCAGAGAAGACGAGAGAAACCAAGCCCAAGAAAGGAGTTGTTCCCGAACACCTCAGCACCGGCCTCCCTACAGGACCGAGAAGAGGTGATTTGCTATAACTGCGGAGGGAGTGGCCACTTTGCTAACGTATGCTCCAGCCCAAAGAAGAAGAGAACAGATAATTGCAAGCCGGCGGGAAACTCCAAAGGGCCCCGGTGAAGGAGTCAACCGGGTGCCCATCATCTTCAGTGCGCTCCAAACTAAAAAAAAAGGCCAAGAATGGAGGAGACAAAACTCCTAGGAGGAGGTATAGTACACCCCCACCAAGATGTACCCCAGAGGGAGGGGGCAAGACCCCTCAGTGGAAGTACAGCACCCCAAAGAAGGAACATCCACCTAAAAGGAACAATAACATCCCTCAGCGGGTTTGTGCCCCCATTGAGAGGGAGAAAGTCAATGCATGCCAGGCTCAGGAAAAATTAAAGTCCAAAAGGAGCAGGGCAAGGGTCGGAAAAAAAAAAAAAAGAGGTGACCCCAGTCCGGCCATACCCAAAGGAACTGGTGGGCCCGTCTCCTACTGTGCCCATTCAAGTGGAAGGAGTCTATACTAAAGCTCTTTTGGACACCGGAGCACAGGTGACTTTACTATACCGGGACTTCTATGATAGGCACTTGAGTCATCTGCCTATCCAGAAGATAGAAGAGCTGGAGATATGGGGACTTGGAACCCAGAGTTTCCCTTATGATGGGTACCTGCCCATAAAGATGACTTTCGACCCATCCGTGGCTGGGAAGGCTGAAGTGTTTGACACCCTGGCAGTTGTGTGTCCCCGGCCGCCTGGAGCCAGCAAGATTTCCCTGATCATTGGGACAAACACGGATCTAGTCAGGAGACTCCTGACCCCTCTAGTGAAAGAGAGAAACCATTCAGCCACCAAAATCCATCCCATGCTAAAGACGGCCTACCAACGACTGGTCTTAGAGCAGAAGACCCCGGGAGAGGGGATAGGGAAGGTGTGGAGACTTGGCAGAGAAGGAGTAGTGCTACAGCCCGGAGAAGTAACCTGTCTTAGGGCCACTGTGAAGCTTTCGTGGGAACAACCTGGCCCCTTTGTCATGCTGGAATCAGACCCAAGGGAAGAGTCCTCAGGCCTGGAAGTGATACCAAAAGTGATTCCGTTCAAGGCCCTGAAGAAGGCCCATGGCAGAGTTCCGGTGAGTGTTAGGAACACTACGGGAGGACCCATGGAGATCCCTGCCAGAGTGTTGCTTGGTCAGGTGAGCCCTGCTGCCCCGGTCACTTGGTCCGAAGTCAAGGGGACGGGTGACGGAGGAGATGTTTGGGAGAAACTGTCCGTGGAAAACCCGAACCTACCCAGGGCTTGGAAAGAAAGAGCCAAGGCCCAGCTGACCAGGTGGGAGAAGATCTTTTCTGAAGATGAATTCGATGTGGGGTGTGCAAGAAGTGCCACCCATCGGATCCGCCTCCAAGAAGATAAGCCCTTCCGAGAGAGGGTCAGGCGGGTCCCCCTGGCAGATCTGGAGGATCTGAGGGAACAACTTGTAGAACTAAAGAAGACTGGTGTGATCCGGGAGTCTAGAAGTCCCTATGCCTCCCCAATCGTGGTGGTCAGAAAGAAGAATGGGTCGTTGAGGCTTTGTATCGATTACAGGACTCTCAACAGGAGAACCATCCCTGACCAATACACCACGCCAAGGATAGAAGATGCCCTACAAAGTTTGTCTGGAGCCAAATGGTTCAGTGTGATGGACCTCAAGAGTGGGTACTATCAAATCCCTATGCACCCAGAAGACAGGGAAAAGACAGCCTTCATAACCCCGGTGGGATTCTTCGAATTCAATAGGATGCCTCAGGGTCTGTCTGGAGCTCCTGCTACCTTTCAACGCCTTATGGAGAAGACTGTTGGAGACATGAATCTTATAGAAGTCCTTGTGTACTTGGACGATGTCATTGTCTTTGGAAGAACCTTGGAAGAACATGAAGCCAGGTTGGAGAAAGTATTGAGAAGACTCAGCGAAGAGGGACTTAAGCTTTCCCCCGAGAAGTGTCGGTTCTACCAGTCTTCTGTGAACTATCTGGGGCACATAGTGTCTGAAGAAGGGGTGGCCACAGATCCTGAGAAGTTGGAAGCAGTCACTTCCTGGCCACGACCCACCACAGTAACAGAGCTCAGATCCTTCCTGGGGTTCTGCTCCTATTATAGGAGGTTTGTGGAGGGGTTTGCTCGGATTGCCCGCCCGTTGAATGAATTGCTAAAGGCAGAAGGGGAAGAGGATGACTCAGGGCCCAGGAGGCCTGGTGAGTCAGCTCAAGATCAGTGGAACCCAAGGTGTGAAGAGGCCTTTCATGCTCTGAAGAGGAGCTTAACCACTGCCCCAGTCCTGGCCTACGCCGACCCTACCAGACCTTATGAATTACATGTGGATGCCAGCCATGAGGGTCTAGGTGGTGTACTCTACCAAGAACATAAAGGACAACTGCGACCAGTGGCCTATGTGAGCAGGAGCCTGACCCCCTCAGAAAAGAATTACCCCACTCATAAGCTGGAATTCCTGGCCCTCAAATGGGCGGTAGTAGACAAGCTAAAAGACTACTTGTATGGGGCAGAGTTTACTGTGAAGACAGACAACAACCCCCTGACCTACCTCTTCACCACCGCAAAACTAGATGCCACCGGACACAGGTGGTTGGCCGCATTGTCTGGATTCAACTTCAGTCTGAAGTACAGACCAGGAGCCGGAAATAGGGATGCAGATGCCCTGTCCCGGAGGTCTCATGCCACGACAAATGACTGGGAAGATTGGACCCAAGTGGCACCGGACGGGGTGCGGGCCCTTTGTCAAGGGGCTGAATTCCAAGCCAGAGGAGGCTCCAGAGCAGAAGAAATAGGGGTTACCATGGTAGGAGTCCCCAAACACTATTGTGGGGTAACTCAACTGGAGGAAGACAACCTACCGAGACTGTCCAAGAAGGAGTTGAGGTGTGACCAATTGGAAGACCCCATGGGGAGATTGGTCCTCGAAGCCCTGGAGAATCAGGATCCCAACAAATTCCTACATCACCCCTCAAAGGAGGCTCACCTGTTGAGGAAGGAATTGGACAGGCTACAGGTACATCAGGGAGTGGTCTACCGAAGGGGCCCCTCTGATGACTCAGAAGATAAGTGGCAGTTATTTCTTCCAGAGAAGCACCGAGAGACTGTACTAATTGCCCTGCATGACCATCATGGTCACCTAGGGGCAGAAAGGACCTTCCAGCTTGTCAGAAATCGGTTCTATTGGCCCTGCATGAGGGCAGAAGTAGAGGAGTATTGCCATTCCTGTGCACGATGCATTCAGAGAAAGACCCTACCCCATCAAGCTGCCCCAATGGGCCACTTACAGAGTCAAGGCCCAATGGATCTGGTATGCATTGACTTTCTCTGCCTCGAACCCGACCTGAGTGGATTGGGGAATGTTCTGGTAATAACCGACCATTTCACCCGCTATGCTCAAGCTTTCCCAACCAAAGACCAGAAGGCATCCACCGTGGCCAAGATACTTATGGAGAAGTATTTTGTCCATTACGGACTACCACAGAGACTCCACTCAGATCAAGGAAGGGACTTTGAGAGTCGGTTGATCCGAAGACTTTTGGATTCATTAGGAATAAAGAAGACCAGAACCACGCCTTACCACCCACAAGGAGATGCTCAGCCGAAGAGATTTAACCGGACCCTGCTCAACATGTTGGGAACCTTAGAAACAGAGAAGAAGCAACACTGGAGTCAGCACATATCAGCCCTAGTACATGCCTATAACTGTACCACAAGTGACGCCACTGGCTACTCCCCTTATCGACTTATGTTTGGGAGAGAAGCAAGGCTACCTGTGGACCTGGCCTTTGGCACTTCTATAGACAATACCTCAGCTACATCCCACAAGGGATACGTGGACAGACTTAGACGTAGCTTGCAGGTGGCCTATGAACAAGCCCAGGCGGCTTCGGATCAAAGGGGGGCCCGCAACAAGAGAAATTTTGATCTGAAGGTTCAAGTGCAAGATCTGCAGCCCGGGGACCGAGTACTGCTACGCAATCTGGGGGTCCCTGGAAAACACAAGCTTGCCGACAGGTGGAGATCTGAGCCCTATGTTGTCTGTAGGAAGTTGCCCGGTTTGCCTGTCTACAAACTAAAGCCAGAAGGAAAGGTGGGTCCACTGAAGACGTGGCATCGGAACCACCTGCTCCCACTTGCTGAGGCAGTCAGAATACCTCCCGTGAGAGACTCCCCTGAACCGGCCTCTATCCTGGATATTCCTAGGCCGAACACTCGGTCCCAGACCTCTCGAGCCAAAGATGGGGAGGCCTCCCAATTGAGTACAGAAGAAGGTGGAGAACTGGACTGGCTGTGGCCTCCCTCGACTCTGGGAACGTCCGCCATAGATCTCCCAAATGGAGGGGATACCCCAGATGCAACGCTGAATCCGGAGGCTACTGAATTCATACCCTTCAGTCCCTCAGCTGATTACTGGGAAGATGTTCCTGACACTTGCGCAGAGGAGGACTCTAGAGATTCCATACGTCAGTCGACTTCTGAATCAGAGGTTCCAGAACCAGCAATGTTACCTGAACTTACTCCTGAAGAAGAGCCTGTGGTGCCAGAGTCAGAAGCACCAAGAGAGCAGAGGGCTCGCAGAGTCATCAGGCCTCCCAAGAAACTAACTTACCCCCAAATGGGGACGAGCTCAGAGGACTCTGTTGTAACGGCTAGGAGAAGTGTTGAACAACCTGATCCTTCCACCGTCCATTTGGTGGAGGGCAACCCCAGCTCACTCTCTGGCACAGTTAGGCAGGCCACTCATGGTAGTGTGACCTGTGGGCAAGAGAGTTCCATCCCAAAGTTTTGGTGGGAATTCCCTATGCCAACATCATGCTCGACATTGTCCAAAATGGTAAACAGTATTTGTTGAAGTTTATCTTTGGGGACCAAAGAGTTCAAGTGGGGGGAGTGTGTAGCGGGGTGTTCCCCTTTAATGCAGAGAGACAAGAAGTTCCAGGTGAGAGGTGAGTCGGGAGGAAGTAAAGAGACATTATGGAAGTGAAAGCAGAGGAGAGAGAGACTACATCTCCCAGTACATCTTGCAGCACCCAGGGTGCATTGCTCCAGAACAGAGACTGCTGGGGCAGACTTTATAAAGGGGAGGCGGAGTTTTGGTCGGCCTCTTTGGAACCCCCCTCTCCTAGCAAGAGGATGTCTGTGCTGAACTGCTGTGTGCACAAGGCCTGAAGCCCGGGCCGTGTGCTCCTTTCCAAAGAGCCCTCTGCCAGCCTAGCAGAGCCTTAGAGACATCTAATCCTCCTTGCTGCAGTACACCAGAAGGATTGAAGACTTGGATGTCGGTGGATTCCTGTTCCTAGACGAATCGATGGAGGAAAGGGACTTGGACTTGTCCAGGTGGTGAGAGCTGTTTAAAGACAGATACTTTATCTTTACTATTCGTTGGGATTACAAAGTTGTTCTTCAAGTGCACCACCGAGAGATTGCAGCGAATATTGTTTCACTGAACTTCCATTTAGATCAGTCAGGCCTGACTGCATAGGTAGACATTGCTGGGTGTTAGTCTACCCATGAGGGGAAGTAGCTGTAAAAGGGCAGCGCTAGAGTTGCATAGCAATACTTTATTATTCTGATTACTCTGTTTATCTTTATTACTGTTTATTGCAGGGATCTGCAACTTGTTATACTGTTGTTTATTACTTGCCCATTAGCCTCAGTAAAATATCTGGGTAAAGTACATTTGGTGTCAGTTCCGCTTACTTTAATAGGAGTTTTAAAGTATATTCTGTGTATGTTTGTTATAGGACTGCGTCACCAACAGTTGCGATCACGCGGTCCTATCTCTCTATCACCAGCTGTGCCACGGGAGGTTAGAGCCGATTGCCGGGGGTTGACAGCGGTGCACTGCAGGGCCCAAATCAATATCAGCGGCTCTCTTAACTGGGGGTAGCGCTACATGTACATTTAGGAAAGAATCCAGGCCCTTCTTAAAGCAATCTACTGAGCTGGCCAGAACCACCTCTGCAGGGAGTCTATTCCACATTTTCACAGCTCTTACTGTGAAGAAACCTTTTCGTATTTGAAGAAATCTCTTTTCCTCTAGACGTAAAAAGTGCCCCCTTGTCCTCAGTGTTGACCGTAAAGTGAATAACTCAACACCAAGTTCACTATATGGACCCCTTATATATTTGTACATGTTGATCATATCCCCCCTTAATCTCCTCTTCTCAAGAGGGAATAAATTCAGTTCCTCTAATCCAGTGGTTCTCAACTCCTGTCCTCAGGACCCACTAACAGGCCAGATTTTAAGTATTACCTTGGTGAGATGCAGACTAGAATACTGCAATCCCTGAGCAGCAAATTATATCACCTGTGATGCATTTCAGTTATCTTGCAAACCTGGCCTGTTGGTGGGCCCTGAGGACTGGAGTTGAGAACCACTGCTCTAATCTTTCCTCATAGCTGAGCTCCTCCATGCCTATTATCAGTTTGGTTGCCCTTCTCTGCACTTTCTCCACGTGTATGGTAACTTCTGATCTCCGACTGGATCGCCTTCACTCCTCCCCACACACAATCCTCCCAATCACCACACATCTTTAGTCAATCTGGTAAGTGCCATTACTTTCTTCGCACTTTTAAACAAATTACCATTATGCTGCCTGGTTCCCCTTCTGCTGTGATGTAGGCCCTGCACTTAATTAATTTCTTTCATAGCTCCCGGCATATCTTTTTTGTAAAATATGTTATACTTGTAGCCACCCCCTCACCCCGTCCTCTTCAGCTAGGGGTATGTCACGCGACAGGGTGAGGTGCGCTACGGCCCATGTCCTCCCCACAACGGCGGGCGAGGTGAAGGCCAATACCTAATGTTTCCTCGGGCCGGTGTGTCCTGAGCATGTACCGAGTCTGTCATGCAGAAACCACCGAACCACCCTTTGCTCCCATTAACAGAGTCCATACACCGATCACAGTCCAACTGTTGGTTTATTTCGTATCTCCACATACAGGCAATGCGATGGCATGATACGGTGGGATGAGCAGGTCGAGGCACTATACTGATATGGGTCCCTACACCCCCTATGCTATGACCAAGGGTTGTAGGAGTCTTGACATGAATACCTCCGTTGCATTGCGGCCCCTATCAGGGGAAGATGTCCTCCAAGGGAGTTACCGAAGGCCCATCCGTCACCGGGTTGACACTACACCGGGTCTTCGAACGAGTGACCTCCCCAGCCTCCTCACCTCAGATGCGGGCCCCTTCGCAAGGGGCGCCCTGGAGCAACTTCACCCTCGCGGGACCCAGTCGGAGTCACCGGGTCCCAGGCCTCCTCAATAGTACCTCACCCCAGGCTGAAGGTGCCTGGGATGGACCCCATCTTCATTCCGGCCAGGCCTAGGGCGCCTAGGCCGGAACCTTGAACCGCCCGCACCCAGGCTGAAGGTGCCTGGGTGCGTGAAGAGATGATCGCCGAAGACCTCGTGGCGAGGGCGTCTCCCCCTTTTATCTCCTCCCGTCGACACCACGGCGGGTTCCCCGCCCCGGCCGTACCATCTCCAGGAAGGGACAAAGAAGGGTAGCACTCCGGTAGTGATTCTACCCTGAGCCAGTAGGTACACTGACACCCACTGGTCAAGGAGAATATTACACCACCCAATCCTCCACGAATAACAAAAAGGGGTCTGAACCCTAACACAATTACACACTTGGGTCACACTACCCCCAAGTGTATCCCACTAAATTGAGGACCCCGCTACACACTCCCCCCTGTGATTTGATGCTGGTCCCCAGCGTCAGGTGCACACCCATGTCTCCCAAAGAGTGGTGACATGAAGTGGGCCCCTGAGGCTATCCCTCAAATTTTTGGATACTAAATGTGCCAAGACCTGCTCAAAAGGGAAAGGGGAAATATAAAACGATAAACATTTGTATAAGACATCTATTCTGTACACATGTACAATCCCTCCCATCGCTGTCTAAGAACCACCCCACTCTCAGTAGTCTTGACCGATGAATCTCCTGCAGAAGGGAAACAACAAAAAGAAAACACATCCTAACACTCTGTGTTAACTTGGCATGAGTGGGTCCGTCAGCCGAGAGATCCGCTCACTCCAATAAGTAAGTAATGCATGTGTAGCATTTCGAACAACCGTTGCACAACACTGCCACCTGGTGACAGAGCTGCGGTAATGACACTTGGTGAGATCTTCATTCTTCCTGCTTTCCTACTCTAACTCTACCCCAAAAGTCTCTGCCTTTGGCACATGAAGAAAAGGGAGAAAAAAAAAACAACAGCTCCCAAGTCTCCAGTGAGTAAAAGAAAAGCCCAAATCAAAACAAAAGTAGGGCACAGTTCTAGGCGTCTGGGAATGTCTCATCCAGAAAGTTTCAACAGCAACAAGATAGGAGCTCACTCCTCCTATAAGTAGAACCTTGGATCCGGCAGAAACAGAGGCTTCAGGTGCCCGTCAAACACTTCCACTGAATACTCGACATCCTCTCCTTCTTTCCTACAGATGAGCACCTTATCAGCATGAATATGGCGCCCAAGTCTCCAATCAGCTCTGCAGTCCTTGAACTTTTTAGACACAGGCGGCGAACATGACAGGTATCGCCTGGCATGGGGTACTTTAAGCTTTTCCCATACAAACTCGTCATACCACCTTGATCGCAGGACCTCAACTTCATACAATAAGTCCCGAGGCAAGTAGGGGTACTCCCACCCATATTCACGGGCGACTCTCTGGGAGAAAAGTCTCTGCAATCTGGCTAAGGGCGGCATCACATCTCGCTCACCTTCTCCTGGCTGTACAATGGCCTCCGGGTGCCGAGGTACCTTCACCATCTCGGGTTGCTTTGTCTTTGGTGCCCGCAACGAAGCACGCTGCGTCCCCACCATCAGAGCGGGTGATGTAGTTGAATGAGGAAAGTTGGTCAGAGGGTTAGATTTCCTTGGGAACTCCGGAGCCTGCGCCCGGAGCGTACTGTCTTCTATGGACATGGGGGAATCCTGTGGTTTACTCAGCACAGGTAGCGGGCGTCTGTCCCAGCCCTTCCGGTGAAACAGCTCGTCTATTTCCCCGTCATCCCCACAGTCTGACAACGACTCTAGGTCGGAGGTGTCATACATCTCGGCGGGAAGGTAATCTCTAGTAGACGGAAGGCTACCCTCCCTTTCGGGCTCCACCGGCTGTGAACTCCCGACACCTCCAACCAACACCACAGTCCCAGCCCCTAGCTCACCTGGACCTACTAAAGAACTGGGATGTCCGGGACTCTCTTCTCTACCGGCGCCATCCAGGCCAGGCAAGCGGCGGGGTGAAGCTCGACCACGACCACAGGAGGCCTGCACCAGGCCTATCTTCCTCTTCGGGGGTGGCAGCAGGGAGTCTGTGGTGACCGAAGCAGTGTCTTCTGATTTTTCTCTCTCAATCTCTGGTTGGGCAGTCACTTCGCCCTGGTCAGCGCGTACGGGGACCTCCGCAGAGGCCTGGATCTCTCCCTCCGGAGTGGCGGTTCCTGTGATGCAGTTGAGGCGTAGGGCCCGGGGCCTTTCCGTGTATGGTTCAACCTCAAAAAGGAACTCCTTGCATGCCTCACATCGCCGAATGGCTTTAGTTGGACCACCAGTCCCAAACATCCGGGACAGATCACACCGAGGGCCTCCGTGTCTCTGCATGAATACAGAGCCAACTGTCCTCGGGGCCTAAGTCTTATCCCCGTGTCTGTCAGGGGAGCAGCAAATGCAGTCATCTTCGTGGGGTAAGGTACCGGTATCCACGGGGAGCTTGAGGCCATCCCGACCACTTGCTGTTCCATCACGCGCTGACCACGCGCCGGAGTCTCCACGTGTATCTCCACACGTGGCCAGACTCCTCCCACAACTTGTACGTTTTCGCGGGCTTCCGCCAGCCTCCGCCCACAAATTGTACAGTCATGGGGTGCCTCGTGGCGCAGTGCATTAACAGTCCCCACATGTAGTACTTCACACGGCTGGACCTTTCCCTTTTTACGCTCCTCTGCGTGGGCCTTTCCCGACTTAGGGTCATGTCCACAACTCCGAGCAGGGATGCACTTTGGCCAATCACATGGCCGACCTGTTCGGAACTCCTCCGGGCAGCAAAGTTCAAACACAGATGTTCTCAGTTCCATCGCCAAGACACACACTATCCCGGACGAGCCCCCACATGTAGCCACCCCCTCACCCCGTCCTCTTCAGCTAGGGGTATGTCACACGACAGGGTGAGGTGCGCTACGGCCCATGTCCTCCCCACAACGGCGGGCGAGGTGAAGGCCTGTCACGTACCAAGTGTGACCAGAACTGTGCAGCTAGCAACAGAGGAACACCAAACACGTATAAGTGAAATATAAAGATTTATTAAAGATAAGTGAAATAATATATATATAACCACCTCCAATACCACACAGTGCACAACAACCAATAACAAACAGAACCCACAATTAATAACAGTAACAGACAAATATGTACAAGTAATGGTGAAACCAGAATCATAAACAGGGCCAGGCCGAGGTCATACACAGGGGGATCAGCAGATGGGGTAAGGATGGATCAGGACAGGGAGACAGGATCAAGCAGGGGGCAACCAGGCTGCAGAGCAGGGATCAGGGATTAGGACGGACACAACAGGTTCAGGATCAGGTTACAGGTTCAGGTTACAGGGATCAGGATACATGGATCAAGGTTCAAGCAGACAGGCTACAGGTCAGGGCACGAGGACGATACCAGGGCAGTGTGTGTATACACCTGCCGGGTATTTATAGGAATGCCTGATTAGCTTCAGGTCACACCTGATCGGAGGGAGGGCAGTCTGCTCCACACTGCCAGGATCCATCCGCTGGTGGAAACCAGTACTGCGTCCAAAAGATAATACAACACCAGCAGGGAAAGATTCTCCTGACAGTTACAAACTGCCAGGAGACACCTGCTGGTGGACCACAGTACTGCAAGATAAATAATAAATGCCACCAGCGGATGGAACCTTTCCTGACAAGGCCAATACCAAATGTTTCCTCGGGCCGGTGTGTCCTGAGCATGTACCGAGTCTGTCGTGCAGAAACCACCGAACCACCCTTTGCTCCCATTAACAGAGTCCATACACCGATCACAGTCCAACTGTTGGTTTATTTCGTATCTCCACATACAGGCAATGCGATGGCATGATACGGTGGGATGAGCAGGTCGAGGCACTATACTGATATGGGTCCCTACACCCCCTATGCTATGACCAAGGGTTGTAGGAGTCTTGACATGAATACCTCCGTTGCGTTGCGGCCCCTATCAGGGGAAGATGTCCTCCAAGGGAGTTACCGAAGGCCCATCCGTCACCGAGTTGACACTACACCGGGTCTTCGAACGAGTGACCTCCCCAGCCTCCTCACCTCAGATGCGGGCCCCCTCGCAAGGGGCGCCCTGGAGCAACTTCACCCTCGCGGGACCCAGTCGGAGTCACCGGGTCCCAGGCCTCCTCAATAGTACCTCACCCCAGGCTGAAGGTGCCTGGGATGGACCCCATCTTCATTCCGGCCAGGCCTAGGGCGCCTAGGCCGGAACCTTGAACCGCCCGCACCCAGGCTGAAGGTGCCTGGGTGCGTGAAGAGATGATCGCCGAAGACCTCGTGGCGAGGGCGTCTCCCCCTTTTATCTCCTCCCGTCGACACCACGGCGGGTTCCCCGCCCCGGCCGTACCATCTCCAGGAAGGGACAAAGAAGGGTAGCACTCCGGTAGTGATTCTACCCTGAGCCAGTAGGTACACTGACACCCACTGGTCAAGGAGAATATTACACCACCCAATCCTCCACGAATAACAAAAAGGGGTCTGAACCCTAACACAATTACACACTTGGGTCACACTACCCCCAAGTGTATCCCACTAAATTGAGCACCCCGCTACATACTTATTTAAAGAAAAAAAAGATCTAGCCTTATATTATTCTTGTTTTAAAATTCTGTGCTTCCTTGACCTGTCTTTACCTTACACTTTGCTAATCGGAGAAAAGTTAAAAACCATCAGACCAACAAGTTACCCTTTGCTCCTGTAGTGTTATCTTGGCTTTTGACAGCATTTTTAAGAGATATGTTATGCGCATGAAGTGTGCCTGTTATTAGCTTGGCCCCTTTTAAAAGTTCAACTATTTTATAACTAAGAGAGTAAAGTTTATACAAAGAATTATTCCACCTAAAGAAAAATGAGGATTTAATGGCTTTGCGCTTCAAAAGCTCTGTCACTAACAGCAGCCACATTACGAACTATAATGCATACAATCTACGGCTTACATCTTCTGTTGATCTTCTCTATAATTTACTCCTCCATCAAGTTATGTGGGATCACCTCCTTTCCAACAAGTGATAAAATAAAACCAGCATAGCAGATTACAGGAGCATTTCGGAGACAGGAATGAATAGACCTTGGATAGCTAAGTGCCAAGGTCAAAACTGTCAAATATGACTGATTATATTTTCTAATGGTTTTCCACTGCCTATTAAAGAGCACTCAAGGATTTAAAGTCTCCTGTGATCACTGTGATCGCAGCCACGTGCTGATTGCAATGATGTATTCACTAATCTTAGACACCATAAACAATAGCTAACCACTTGTAATTGAGTTTAAATTGATTTCAGGTGGCTTCAGAGAAAAGCAATTTCTATAGCAGATTAACCTTTTAATTAAACTAAATTAAGTATATAAACAGGTATATGCATGTTGCTGAAGCAGAAAATCATATTTTATTTATGCTCGTGTGGGCTAAAGCTGCTGTTGTAGTCTAAAGTACCAACAGTTTGCAAATAAAGACAGATTTAATGCTATTTTTTTTTTTACAACTAAACGCTGCATAACTTAAAGGAATTGCCTTCCCAAAACAGAAGACATTTCCATTTTTCTGCTTGTTGTCAACACCAAATGAAGAGATATTTTCTGCTTTGAAACTGTAGATAGAGAAATAAATCATTAATAAATGCCTTGTTGGCCAACTGATGATGTCAGATTTGCTGGGTTATGAAACATGTGACACATCTAAACTCCTATTGGTTCTGGTGAAAATCTGTGTCTGATCTCCATTACATCTATTTAACCACATCAGCCCCGGAGGATTTGGCTGCCAAATGACCGGGCCACTTTTTGCGATTAGGCACTGCGTCGCTTTAACTGACAATTGTGCGGTCGTGCGACTTGGCTTCCAAACAAAATTGACGTCCTTTTGTTCTCACAAATAGAGCTTTCTTTTGGTGGTATTTGATCACCTCTGCGGTTTTATTTTTTTGCGCTATAAACAAAAATAAAGCGTCAATTTTGAAAAAAAATGCAATATTTTTTACTTTTTGCTATAATAAATATCCCCAAAAAATATATAAAAAAACTATTTTTTTCCTCAGTTTAGGCCGATATGTATTTGTAGCGATACCCCCAAACTAAGGGAGCTGCTGGTTTTGTTTTAGGCCCTGTACACAGCACAGCCAACCCCCGGTAATCTTCTCAGCCCTTCTCTGGCACAGCTAGTCTAGGGGTGGTTATTCTGTATAGCTCTATACCAGTTTATGCACAATCCCCCAATACCTTTCTTATATCTTTAAGAAATATATTAATGGACTCCAATACCAGATTGATAAACTATAAATCTGTTTACTTGTAGACAAAAAGGGGTAACAATCAATATTACATATAACACATACACGCAGAGCCCTGCTGTAGTACTAACACTCATTAACTATAGTGCGCAGTTAGTTCTAACACATACTAACATATAGCTTGAGTCCCCGTTAGCAATATGGTGCCCAGCAATACTATCACTCCCAGTCAGGCCTGACCCTGTTAAAGTTCAGTCTTTCCTGAAGGAATCTTCACATGCCAGATGATTGGTGGTGCACATACAGGAACAATATTTGTAATCCAACAAGGTCTAAGGTAATAGAACAACTCTCCGGAGACTATGTAACTCAGTCCTCCAACTAGTCTCCTAACAGGAAAAGAAGGAAAGTATACTCCGACGGCAAAGGCAGTCAATAGGCCTAACAAAGTACTCAGTTAAAGTTGCGAGCAGGTGCTCTCTCACCCCTCCGGACTCGATCCCAGTCCGGGACTCCCACCGCTGTGTCCACACACACAGGATCTGCCTCTCTCCGGTCTCCGGTCCACTGACGTTCCCGAAGCAGGTAGATGTCTGCAGCCGCACAGGCTCCGCAGCGAGGTGGAAGGCTCTCTGGAAGTGCGCAAAGGCCCAGGCCTTGGGCCTTGCACTCACAGCAGGTCTGCACAGGAAGTCCTCTTGCCAGCCGCGCAGTGTCCAAAGAGGCCAGGTTTAGCCACGTCCTTATCTTTTATACCCCACCCATGAGTCTCTGCGGCAGCCCAATGCACCCTGGGTGCCAAACGGGGTTCTGGGTAACGTAGTCCGTGGGGCCTCAATGGAGACCCCGCTACACACTCCCCCCACTTAAACTCTTTGGTCCCCAAAGATAATTGTCAACATACACTGCACACAACATTAGACAAAGCTGTGTATGATGTCGGCAGAGGAAGTTCCCACCAAAAGTGAGAGGGTGAACTTCCCTGCCCACAGGTCACACTATCATAAGTGGCCTGTCTAACTGTGCCAGGGGGTGAGTTGGGGTTGCCCTCCACCAAATGAACAGTGGAGGGATCAGGGCTTTCCGTACTCCTCCTGGCAGTTGCCACAGTGTCCTCTGAACTTTTCCCCATTTGTGGGTAAGTCAACTTTTGGGGGGGCCTGTTGGCCCTCTTCGCTCTCCACTCTCTTGGGATTTCTGGTTCGGACACTGTAGGTTCCTCTTCTGGAACAGACATGGCAGCTTCCACTGTTTCCGGAACATTCAACTCAGGAGCAGGAGAATACACAGAACATCCTGGATCCTCCTCTGGAAGTGAGTCGAGAGCATCTTCCCATGAGTCTGATAGGGGGCTGGACGGGACAAATTCAGTAGCTTCTGCATTCAGTGTACTGTCTATGGTGTCTTCCAAAGGTGGGAGATCTATAGCAGAAGTCACTGGGGCCTGGGAGGGCCATAGCCATTCTAGCTCTTCCCTTTCATCCTCACTAGGTTCAGAGACACCTGTTTCTCCAGACCGAGATGCCTGAGACTGGGTATTTGGTCTAGGGGTATCCAGGATGGACGTTGACTCAGTGGAATCCTTCACAGGAGGTATCCGAACTGCTTCGGCAAGTGGGAGTATGTGGTTCCGGTGCCAAGTCTTCAAAGGCCCCACCTTTCCCTCTGGCTTCAGCTGATATACTGGTAGGTCGTTCAACTTCTTGCAAATAACATATGGCTCGGGTCTCCATCTGTTTGCAAGCTTGTGCTTCAAAGGGATTCCCAAGTTCCTTAACAACACTCTGTCCCCAGGTTGTAGATTCTGAATCCGGACCCTCAGGTCAAAGTTTCTCTTGTTGCGGGCTCCCCTTTGATCTGAAACTGCTTGGGCCTGCTCATAGGCCAACTGTAGACTGTGCCTCAGCCGGTCCACATAGCCTTTGTGGGAAGTGGCTGAGGAATGGTCTATGGAGGTGCCAAAGGCCAGGTCTACGGGTAGTCTTGCTTCTCTCCCGAACATGAGTCGGTAGGGAGAGTACCCTGTAGCATCCCTTGTTGTACTGTTGTAAGCATGCACAATTGCTGCTATGTGCCTGCTCCAGTGCTGCTTCTTTTCAGTTTCTAAAGTTCCAAGCATGTTGAGTAGGGTTCAGTTGAACCTCTCCGGCTGGGCATCCCCTTGTGGATGGTAGGTGGTGGTCCGCGTCTTCTTGATCCCTAAGGAGTCCAAGAGCTTCGTGATCAGCCGACTTTCAAAGTCCCTCCCTTGATCCGAGTGGAGTCGCTGTGGCAGCACAAAGTACTTTTTCATAAGCACCTTGGCTACTGTGGAAGCCTTCTGGTCTTTGGTTGGGAAGGCCTGGGCATACCGCGTGAAATGGTCGGTTATCACCAGAACATTTCCTAGTCCACTCAAGTCGGGTTTGAGGCAGAGGAAATCAATACATACCAAATCCATTGGGCCTTGACTCTGTAGGTGGCCCATTGGGGCAGCTTGATGGGGTAGAGTTTTCCGCTGGATGCAGCTTGCGCATGAATGGCAGTATTCCTCTACTTCAGCCCTCATGCATGGCCAATAGAACCGACTTCTGACAAGTTGGAAGGTCCTCTCAGCTCCTAAGTGACCATGATGGTCGTGTAAGGCGACCAGGACAGTCTCCCGGTGTTTCTCGGGTAAGAACAATTGGCATTTGTCTTCCAGGTCATCTGAGGGGCCCCTTCGGTAGACCACCCCTTGATGCACCTGCAACCTGTCCCACTCCTTCCGCAACAGGCGGGCTTCCTTTGAATGGTGATGTAAGAGCCTATCCGGATCCTGATTTTCCAGGGCCTCTAAGACCAATTTCTCCAAAGGGTCTTCCAATTTATCACACCTCAATTCCTTTTTGGACAGCTTGGGTAAACCGTCTTCCTCTATCTGAGTCACTCCACAGTACTGCTGGGGGACCCCACTACTCTGACCCCTATCTCTTCCGCTCTGGACCCCCCACTGGCTTGGAGTTCAGCCCCTTGACAGAGGGCCCGCACCCTGTCCGGTGCCACCTGGGTCCAGTCTTCTGCGCATCTAGTGGGAGCATGAGACCTTCTGGATAGGGCATCCGTATCTCGATTCCCAGCCCCAGGTCTGTATTTCAGGCTGAAGTTGAACCCAGACAGTGCAGCCAACCATCGATGGCCTGTGGCATCCATTTTTGCTGTGGTGAAAAGATAAGTAAGAGGATTGTTGTCAGTTTTCACGGTGAATTCTGCCCCATACAGATAGTCTTTAAGTTTGTGAACTACAGCCCACTTGAGAGCCAGGAACTCCAACTTGTGAGTGGGGTCGTTTTTTTCAGAGGGGGTCAAACTTCTGCTCACATATGCGACAGGTCGCGGTTGCCCTTCATGCTCCTGGTAGAGCACTCCTCCCAGACTGTCATGACTGGCATCTACATGGAGTTCATAGGGTTTCTTTGGGTCTGTATAGGCCAAGACAGGGGCAGTAGTTAAGCTCTTCTTCAGCATATTGAATGCTTCTTTGCATTTTCCATTCCACTGGTCTTGGACTGACTCTCCCGTCTTCCTGGGACCCGAGTCATCCTCTTCCCTTCTGTCTTTAAAAGTTCATTCAAGGGTCTGGCAATCCATGTAAACCCATCTACGAACCTTCTATAGTAGGAGCAGAACCCTAAAAAGGACCTGAGTTCCGTCACAGTGGTGGGCCTGGGCCAGGAGGTGACTGCCTCCAGTTTCTCAGGGTCTGTGGCTACCCCTTCTTCAGACACTATGTGCCCCAGATAGTTGACTGATGACTGGTAGAACTGGCATTTCTCTGGCGAAAGCTTGAATCTTTCTTCGCTGAGCCTCCTCAGGACTTTTTCCAGCCTTTCCTCATGTTCTTCCAGAGTCTTCCCAAAGGCGAGGAACTCGCCTGACCCTCTCCCTGAAAGGCTTATCTTCCTAGAGGCGAATTCGATGGGTGACGCTCTTCGCACACCCTACATCAAACTCATCTTTAGAGAAAATCTCCCTCCATCTGGTCAACTGGGCCTTGGCCCTCTCTTTCCAGGCCCTTGGCAGGTTCGGGTTCTCCATGCAAAGCTTCTCCCAAACAGTCCTGTCTCCCTCTGTCTTCTCCACATCTGATAAGACAATTGGAGCAGCAGGGCTCACCTGGCCCAGCAACATCCTGGCTGGGATCTCCATGGGGACACTCGTGGTATTCCTGACACTCACCGGCACCTTACAGTGTGCCTTCTTTAAAGCTCTCACCGGAACGATTTCTGGAATTACTTCTAAGCCTGAGTACTCTTCCAGAGGGTCTGGTTCCAACATGACAAAGGGCCAGGTTACTCCCAAGTAAGCTTCACAGTGGCTCTGAGACAGGTTACTTCACCGGGCTGCAATACTATTCCTTTCTTCGCCAGTCTCCAGACTTTACCCACCCCCTCTTCTGGGGCCCTGTGTTCTAAGACCAGTCGCTGATAGGCTGTCTTCAACATTGGGTGTATTCTGGTGACTGTGGGGTTCTTTCCTCCTGCTAGAGGGGCCAGAAGCCTCCGGACCAGGTCCGTGTTTGTCCCTATTATTAAGGAGTTCTTGTTGGCTCCAGGCGGTCTGGGGCACACCACTGCCAGGGTATCGAACACTTCAGCCTTCCCGGCTACTGAGGGATCGAAAGTCAGTTTCCAAATCTTCAATTCTCTGGATGGGCAGGTGACTCAGGTGTTTATCATAGAAGTCCCGGTATAACAAGGTCACCTGCGCCCCAGTATCTAAGATGGCTCTCGTGTAGACTCCCTCCACTTGAATAGGTACTACGGGGGAGGGGCCTACCAGTTCTTCAGGATAAGACTTCAAAGGGGTCTTTTTCTGTTGATCTCTACATTTTCCTTTGGAACTTTCCTTCTTGTGTTTGGCTGTTTGCTTTAACCCCTCTTGGGCTCTGTATGCATTGATCTCCCTCCTCTGTTTAGGTGTATATTCCCGCTGAGGGACATTATTTCTCTTTTTAGGTGTGTATTCTCGCTGAGGAGCACTGTTCTTCTTCTGAGGGGATTTTCCGCCTTTTCTTCTGGGCTTCTCATTCAGTTTGGGTACAATGGAGCTCACTGGAGATGATGGGCACCCGGTTGACTCCTTCACCGGGGCCCTCTGGAGTTTTCCGCCGGCTTGCGATTATTTATCTTCTTTTTCTTGGGACTGGAACATACTTTTGCAATATGGCCAACTCCTCCGCAGTTAAAACAGACCACATCCCCCCAATCTTGTAGGGAAGTGGGTGCTGAGGTATCTGGAAACAACTCCTTCTTCGGTCTCTCATTTTCTACAACCTTTGGATTCTTTGCCATCAAAGAGGTCAGCATCTCCAACACTTGAGACATCTGCGACTTCAGGGTATCTACTTCTGAGTCTCTTTCAGGGGTCATGGCTGATCTGACCATTACCGGTGTAAAAGAGGTATGTGCCTTGATCGCTTGCTGATCCTTCTGTAGGGCCTCTTCATCTCTAATGATCTTCACCAGATATGTGTAATTCAGTGACATGCCTCCTCCAGAGGTTTTCAGGTGGAGCCAGACTGGATCCGAGCGTAGCGCTCCCTTTAAGATCTGCTTCATCCTTGCCGCATCTATGGCCTGGGGTATCATCCCTTTTTTTAGCACGATTTGACACAGCATCTTGTTCAGTCTTCTGACATACTCAGACAGCTTTTCTCCTGGCTGCTGAAAAGTGTGTTCAAACTGATACACCAGTTCCGTCACTTTTTCTAACCAAACTCCTCTTGTAGCATGGCTAAGCAATCATAAGCCATGCAGGCAGAATTTCCAAACCGGAGACTTTTTAAAGCTTCCGCAGGCGCACCTTTCAGACTTTCCATCACGCGCTGCTTCTTCTGTGCTTCAGGCACATCCCATGCCTCTACTGCTGGCAAGGCCTGTTCGATCCAGGTATCGAAGTCTTCCTCCCCTACAGGGACAGGCAGCCTCCCTGAAAATGTTCTCAGCTTCCTGTAGCTGGCCTTTATGTGTACCGTATTTGTTTGCTGACACTTTTGTGAGCAGATCTCCCAAGGCATTTAAAAGTTCTGGCCCTATGGCTGTAATGGGTGTCACCAGATGTGTCATCCCTCTCTGCCTCTCTGATGCATGGGGTATCCCTGGCGGTGGTCCCGTTGGGGATGGCGGAGGTGACTCCGTCTTCACAGTTATTGCGTGCGCCAGACCAAAAGTTTTGTTATCCAGCGTCTGCACACTTTGCCCTTTAAAGTTCCCTGATACTCCATCCATCCACTCTATCAGTGCATACTGAAATGAGGTGTCAGGGGCTGATTTCAGGTCTATCACCCATGGTGTATTATTTGGGGATAGCGACACTGCGAGTCACTCTGCCGCGCTCACTGACCATTCTTCTCCCGGGAGACTAATGACCACTGACGTGTCTGGGTTTGCCTTGGCTGCTTCGCACCACGCTTTCACTTCTAGCGGGTCCATGCCGGTACTTTTGGCGTGTTTACTTGCCATATCCAGGATCCCAGATGAACCCCCACGTGTAGCGATACCCCCAAACTAAGGGAGCCGCTGGTTTTGTTTTGGGCCCTGTACACAGCACAGCCAACCGCCGGAAATCTACTCAGCCCTTCTCTGGCACAGCTAGTCTAGGGGTGGTACTTCTGTATAGCTCTATACCCGTTTATGCACACACCCCCAATTCCTTTCTTATATCTTTAAGAAATATATTAATGGACTCCAATAACAGATTGATAAACTATAAATCTGTTTACTTGTAGACAAAAAGGGGTAACAATCAATATTACATATAACACATACACGCAGAGCCCTGCTGTAGTACTAACACTCATTAACTATAGTGCGCAGTTAGTTCTAACACATAATAACATATAGCTTGAGTCCCCGTTAGCAATATGGCGCCCAGCAATACTATAACTCCCAGTCAGGCCTAACCCAGTTAAAGTTCAGTCTTTCCTGAAGGAATCTTCGCATGCCAGATGATCGGTGGTGCACATACAGGAACAATATTTGTAATCCAACAAGGTCTAAGGTAATAGAACAACTCTACGAGAGACTATGTAACTCAGTCCTCCAACTAGTCTCCTAACAGGAAAAGAAGGAAAGTATACTCCGACGGCCAAGGCAGTCAATAGGCCTAACAAAGTACTCAGTTAAAGTTGCAAGAAGGTGCTCTCTCACCCCTCCGGACTCGATCCCAGTCCGGGACTCCCACAGCTGTGTCCACACACACAGAATCTGCCTCTCTCCGGTCTCCGGTCCACTGACATTCCCAAAGCAGGTAGATGTCTGCAGCCGCACAGGCTCCGCAGCGAGGTGAAAGGCTCTCTGGAAGTGCGCAAGGCCCAGGCCTCAGCTCTTGCACTCACAGCAGGTCCACACAGGAAGTCCTCTTGCCAGCCGCACGGTGTCCAAAGAGGCCAGGCTTAGCCTCACCCTTCTCTTTTATACCCCACCCATGAGTCTCTGCGGCAGCCCAATGCACCCTGGGTGCCAAACGGGGTTCTGGGTAACGTAGTCCGTGGGGCCTCAACGGAGACCCCGCTACATATTCTTCTACATATTTTTGGTAAAAAAAATCACAATAAGCGTATATTGATTGGTTTGCACAAAAGTTATAGCGTCTATAAAATAGGGGATAGTTTTATGGCATTTTTATTATTATTATTTTTTTTACTAGTTATGGCGGCGATTCAATATCATGACTGTGACATTATGGCGGAGACATCGGACACTTTTGATGCTGTTTTGGGACCATTGTCATTTATACAGCGATCAGTGCTATAAAAATGCACGTATTACTGTGTAAATGACTCTGTCAGTGAATGGGTTAACCAGTAGGGGGCAGGAAAGGGGTTACATGTGAGTGAGTGAGTGAGTGAAAAACTTGTATAGCGCTAACAAATGCGAACTAAATCGCCTCAAGGCGCTTTGCATCCAGTAGCTTCATGATCCATCAGAAGAGGTGGGTCTTAAGTTTTTTCCTAAAGGCCCGATGGTTTTCTTCCATACGGATATCCGTGGGTAGCGCGTTCCATAGCCGTGGTCCTTGGACTGCAAAGGAGTGTCCTAGGGAGTGATTCTAACTGTATGGGGGCGGGGCTTACTGTGACACGACACTGATCACTGCTCCCGATGAGAGGGAGCAGACGATCAGTGTTGTGTCACTAGGCAGAACAGGGAAATGCCTTGTTTACAAAGGCATACCCCTGTTCTGCCGTTCTGTGACCCAATTGCGGGACACTGGCGGACATCGAGTCCGCGGGTCCCGCGGGCACGGTCACGGAGACCCCAGCGGGCGCATGCCCGCTAGGCTGCAGATTCAAAGCAACGTATATATACGTTGCTCTGCCTGCCCGTGCCATGCTGCCGACGTATAAGTGCGTGAGGCAGTAGGCAAGCGGTAAAAATACTTTTGAGATGCAGAAATGGTTTGGCAGTGTAATGCCTCGTACACACGATCGTTTTTAATGTCATTTTTTAAACCAACGTTTTTCTCCTTGTTTTTTTTCATGTTTCCTCTCAAGCCTGCCTTGCGTACACACCATCATTTAAAAAAACGATCAAGCAACGCGCAGTGACGTTCAACACGTACGACGGCACTATAAAGGGGAAGTTCTGTTCGAATGGCGCCACCCTTCATGTTAGTAAAGTTTTTTGGGCGACGATTCGCGCTTTTCAGTCCATTACTGTGTAATGAATGTGCTATCTCCATTACGAACGCTAGTTTTACCAGAACGAGCGTTCCCGTCTCATACTTGATTCTGAGCATGCGCGTTTTTTTTCACGTCGTTAAAGCATACACACTATCGTTTTTCACGTCGTTAAAAAAAACGACATGAAAAACGACGTGAAAAAAGAGAGCATGTCCGGAATTTTTAATGGCCGTTTTTCACGTCGTTAAAAATGCTCTGGAGCATACACACGATCATTTTTCAGGGCCATTTTTTAAAATGGCAGTTTTAACGGCATGAAAAACGATCGTGTGTACGGGGCATTAGGGCACATTCAGAAAACCAGCAAAAGCAGGAAGTTTAGCAATTTTTTTTGGTGTTGTACTCTCCCCTCCATTGAGCAGAGTGAGAACTATAGCCAGAAAAGCCTATGGAAATTCTATGCAGAATGCAAAGGATTATAGGATTTGAAGTCTGGGACAGCAGCCATAGAATGGGACTCCTGGACCCTTTACACTACATTTCCCAAACATACTGACGCAGAGGGGGAGTGGTGAAATACACAATATTACCAAAAGTATTAGGACGCCTGCCTTTACATGCACATAACTTTAATGGCATCCCAGTCTTATGCCGCTTACACACGACCGTTTTTCGTGACGAGAAAAATTTCATTTTTTAATTTTGTCATTAAAAATGATCGTGTGTGGGCTCCAGAGCATTTTTCACTACGTGAAAAATGGGCATTAAAAAATTGGAACATGCTCTAATTTTTCTCGTCATTTTTCATGTCGTTGTTTTTCTCGTCATGAAAAATGGCCGTGTATAGGCTTTAACGACGTGAAAAAAACGCGCATGCTCAGAAGCAAGTGATGAGACGGGAGCGCTCGTTCTGGTAAAACTAGCGTTCGTAATGGAGATAGCACATTCGTCATGCTGTAACGGACTGAAGAGCACAAGGCTGAAAAGCGCGAATCGTCTCTCATCAAACTTTACTAACACAAGGATCAGCAAAAGCAGCCCAAAGGGTGGCGCCGTCCGAATGGAACTTCCCCTTTATAGTGCCGTCGTACATTTCGTGCTTTGCTCAAGCATTTTATTTCATGATAGTGTGTAGGCAAGGCAGGCTTGAGAAAAATCACGTTGAGAAAAACGTCGTTTTTTTCAATGACATTAAAAACGGTCGTGTGTACGTGGCATTAGTCCGTAGGGTTCAATTTTGAGTTGGCCCACCCTTTGCAGCTATAACAGCTTCAATCCTTCTGAGAAGGCTGTCCACAAGGTTTATTAGTGTGTCTATGGGAATGTTTGACCATTCTTCCAGAAACGCATTTGTGAGGTCAGGCACTGATGTGGACAAGAAGGCCTGGCTCGCAGTGTCCTCTCTAATTCATCCCAAAGGTGTTCTATCAGGTTGAGGTCAGGATTCGGTGCAGTCCAGTCAGGTTCCTCCACCCAAAACTCGCTCATCCAAGCACAGACACAGTGTGGAACCAGACATGGTAAGTCAGTAGTTGGGAAACAGATCAGCTGCATATAGACCACAGGCAATACTGGTGGCTAATCTTTTGTTCTCCGCCCAACTTTCACAGTTCAGATCCTCTTGAAGTGTGATACTGATTATACAATGTATTTCAAACAGAGTTATATAGCAAACCTGTTAACTTTATAAAAGCAAAACAATTATCAGCCTAATTCCTATTTTTGTTTGGCCTTGGCCAGCTTGGTTTTTCTGATGAACTCCTTGCCTAGTAAAAACTAAAAGTCTGCTATCTCAATACAGGATGAAATGTAAAACCTTAGGTAAGAGAAGGCTGCTAAAAGCAGAGGCTGTAGGATGCAGATCATAGTTTTACAAATTCAATAAGGCTTACAATATCCACTAAAAGGATCTATGAGTGGAGTATAAATTGTTATTGGTGTATGTGCTGAGTGCGTATGAGTGCATGATGCAATCTGATGAATGTATTGGGATGAATGCAACCCTGATTACATGTGATTTTATGACTGATTGGGTAATATTAAAGAAGCAGCAGTATAGGTGGGAAAGGCACAGATCCACAGAATGGATGAAGCAGAGCAGTAAGCAGTACAGTAGTGATATCACCAAATTTCACTCCTAATCCCGTGAGACTAGCAGGGAAAGGCAGCAGTGCCTTACATGATCTCACCCTGCAGATAGGGATGAGCTCGGTGTTCGAGTCGAACATAGGTTCGACTCGAACATCGGCTGTTCGCGTGTTCGGCGAACAACGAACGATTTGGGCCGTTCGCGCCAAATTCGAGTGACGCGAACGGCCCACAATACACTGCACCATCGCAGTGTAATCCCGGCGCTGTGATTGGCCAACCATGCACTGTGACCCTGCATGCTTGGCCAATCACAGCGCCGGCAGCGAGGAGAGCAATGATTGGCCACAGGCAGGATGCCTGTGGCCAATTATAGATGAGGGGGTTTAGTACACGCCCCACACTATAAAAGGCCGCCAGCACGGCGGCCTTGTGTAGTGTGTTCCGGAGCAGGGAAAGTGAAGGATAGGCAGGGACAGTGTCAAATCTTGTCAAATCTATTCTTTGCTAAACCTTGTGTGTAGGGACAGAGAAGGATAGGCAGGGAGAGTGTCAGTGTCATATTCTTTGCTAAACCTTGTGTGTAGGGAGAGAGAAGGATAGGCAGGGAGAGTGTCAGTGTCATATACTTTGATAAACCTTGTGTGCAGGGAGAGAGAAGAATAGGCAGGGGACAGTGTCAGTGTCATATTCTTTGCTAAACCTTGTGTGCAGGGAGAGAGAAGGATAGGCAGGGAGAGTGTCAGTGTCATATACTTTGATAAACCTTGTGTGCAGGGAGAGAGAAGGATAGGCAGGGGACAGTGTCATTGTTGCTAAGCCTCCTGCACATTATACACCTGAAGTTAGCCCATATTGCTGCTTTTTCCTGGTGTGTTACACCAACAGGATTTTGCGGCACTAACAGCGGGCGGAGTGTACCTCCTGACCATATTTCACCTTAACTTAGCCTGTAATGCTGCTTTTTCCTGGTGTGTTACACCAACAGGATTTTGCGGCACTTACAGCGGGCGGAGTGCACCTCCTGACCATATTACACCTTAACTTAGCCTGTATTGCTGCTTTTTCCTGGTGTGTTACACCAACAGGATTTTGCGGCACTTACAGCGGGCGGAGTGTGCCTCCTGACCATATTACACCTTAACTTAGCCTGTATTGCTGCTTTTTCCTGGTGTGTTACACCAACAGGATTTTGCGGCACTTACAGCGGGCGGAGTGTACCTCCTGACCATATTACACCTTAACTTAGCCTGTATTGCTGCTTTTTCCTGGTGTGTTACACCAACAGGATTTTGCGGCACTTACAGCGGGTGGAGTGTGCCTCCTGACCATATTACACCTTAACTTAGCCTGTATTGCTGCTTTTTCCTGGTGTGTTACACCAACAGGATTTTGCGGCACTTACAGCGGGCGGAGTGTGCCTCCTGACCATATTACACCTTAACTTAGCCTGTATTGCTGCTTTTTCCTGGTGTGTTACACCAACAGGATTTTGCGGCACTTACAGCAGGCGGAGTGTGCCTCCTGACCATATTACACCTTAACTTAGCCTGTATTGCTGATTTTTCCTGGTGTGTTACACCAACAGGATTTTGCGGCACTTACAGCGGGCGGAGTGTGCCTCCTGACCGTATTACACCTTAACTTAGCCTGTATTGCTGCTTTTCCCATTTCCCTGCAGGCCATTAGAATGTCTGGAAGGCAAACAAGGAGAGGCAGACAGTCAGGAGCCAAAAAAAGAGGGCAAGCAGGCTCTGTGTCTAGAGACAACAGTGCTGGTCGTGGACGCGGTGCATCGCCATCAGCACGTGGCCATGGGACACGCTTGTCCTTCTTTTCGGCAGCTGGACGTGTTGAGCCGCATCATGCCGAAGACTTGGTAGAGTGGATGACCAAGCCCTCCTCATCCTCCTCATCCTCTCTCACCCAGGCTCAGGGTACTGGCAAAGCAGCTGCCAAAGCGTCCTCTTCCC
Organism: Rana muscosa; assembly: GCA_029206835.1. NCBI lineage: Eukaryota > Metazoa > Chordata > Amphibia > Anura > Ranidae > Rana > Rana muscosa. Next base: position 985,358,455 of record CM055117.1, read on the forward strand.
TGGTATCAATGTCATCATCAGTCACTCCTTCCCTAGACCAACCATGTCCTCCTGAGGAGTCCCCCGAACTGTTTGAGCACAGTGTTGGGTACATGCTCCAGGAGGATGCCCAGCGTTTCGAAGGGTCTGATGATGATACCCAGCTAGAGGAAGGCAGTAGCGTGAGAGCAGAGAGAGGGGATGCTCAAGAAGGACACCAATCTGACAGTCATGTTCCAGCAGCTGCAGCATACTGCCAGATTGGCTCCAGTGATGAGGAGGGAGGGGATGATGAGGTCACTGACTCCACGTGGGTGCCTAATAGGAGAGAGGAGGAGGAGGAGGATGAGGGGGAGGCACATCTCCAATGAGGCAGGATGCCCTCGGGGGGCCAGCGTAAGGGCAGCACACCGACGGAATCACACCGCAGAGCTCCGCTTGTGCAGGGCGCTGCCTCTGCCCGTTATTCAAAAAGTTCTTTGGTGTGGGCCTTTTTTGAGTCGAGTGCATCAGATCGCACAGCTGCTGTTTGCAACATATGTCTCAAGCGTATATCGCGTGGCCAAAACATCACCCGCTTGGGCACCACATGCTTGACCAGACATATGTTGACCTGCCATGCAGCTCGTTGGCAAGCCTACCTTAAAGACCCACACCAAAGAACAAAGCTGACCTCTTCTTGCAACGCATCAGCTGGGATCTCCAACCCCACTATACCTTCAGTCCTCTCTGAAACCTGCTCTGAGAGGAATGAAGGTGTAGAATTAGGTGTGTCACAGCCAAGTACTTGCGGGCACTCTGCAAGGAGTACACCAACGTCCGATTCTAGCAGGCAAATTTCCCTGCCCCAGCTGCTGGACCGTCGAAAGAAGTTCACTCCCAGCCATCCACATGCCCAGCAGTTGAATGCAAGCTTGGCTAAATTGCTAGCGCTTCAACTGCTGCCTTTTCAGTTGGTAGACTCGGCCCCCTTCCGTGAGTTTGTGCAATGTGCGGTTCCTCAGTGGCAGGTTCCCAAACGCCACTTTTTCTCACGGAAGGCGATTCCGGCTCTCTACCGGCATGTGGAAGGCAATGTCTTGGCCTCGCTGGACAGGGCGGTCAGCGGTAAGGTGCATATTACCGCTGACTCATGGTCCAGCAGGCATGGACAGGGATGTTGCCTTTCTTTCACGGCCCATTGGGTCACTCTTTTGGCAGCTGGGAAGGATGCAGGACAAGGTGCAGTAGTGTTGGAGGTTGTTCCACCGCCACGCCTCCAAAATGCTACTACTGGTTGTGACACACCTCTGTCCTCCACCCCCTCCTCTTCTTCTTCCTCCGTGGCCTCTTCCTGTGCTTTGTCCTCGGAACCAGCGGTGCTCCGTAGGCGTTCAAGGGGCTACGCAAGTATGCAGGCAAAAAGATGCCATGCCGTGCTTGCGCTGGTGTGTTTGGGGGACAGGAGCCACACTGGGGCAGAGGTTCTGTCTGCTCTGCAGGGGCAGGCCGCGAGGTGGTTGACGCCACGCCAGCTTAAGCCAGGAATGGTAGTTTGCGACAATGGCACCAACCTCCTCTCCGCTCTCCGACAGGGACAACTGACCCATGTGCCCTGTGTGGCTCACGTCCTTAACCTGGTGGTGCAGCAGTTCTTGGGCAGGTACCCGGGCTTACAGGATGTCCTGAGGCAGGCCAGGAAAGTCTGTGTGCATTTCCGCAGATCTTATAATGCCAGTGCTCGCCTGGCTGAGCTGCAAAAGGAGTTGAACCTGCCCAAGAACCGCCTTATATGTGACATGCCCACCAGGTGGAACTCAACGTTGGCCATGCTGCAGCGGCTGCACACGCAGCAGAGGGCCATCAATGAGTACCTGTGCGACTACGGCACCAGGACAGGGTCAGGGGAGCTCTGGTCTTTTTCACCACGCCAGTGGGGCATGATCAGGGATGCATGCACTGTCCTGGCACCATTTGAGGAGGCCACGAGGATGGTAAGCAGTGACAGTGCATGCATCAGTGACACTGTACCTCTTGTCCACCTGTTGGAACATACGCTGTGTGGAATAATGGACAGGGCACTTGAGGCAGAACAGAGGCAGGAAGAGGAGGACTTCCTTGCCTCTCAAGGCCCCCTTTACCCAGACAGTGTTCCTTCTGTCCCACCCATCGCACAGGAAGAAGAGGAGGAGGAGGATTGTGTCAGCATGGAGGTGGAGCCTGGCACTCAGCATCATCAGCAGCAGTCTTTTAGGGATGATTTACAGTCCCAAGAAACCAATGGACTTGTACGTGGCTGGGAGGAGGTGGCTGCGGATCATGTCGTCCTTAGTGACCCAGAGGACTCCGGACCGAATGCCTCAGCTAACCTACGCTGCATGGCCTCCCTGATCCTGCAAAGTCTGCGGAAGGATCCTCGTATTCTTCGGATCAAGGAGAGGGACCATTACTGGCTGGCCACTCTCCTTGATCCACGGTACAAGGGTAAGGTTGCGGACCTTATCTTACCGTCGCAGAGGGAGCAGAGGATGAGACAACTCCGGGAGGCCTTGCAGAAAGGTCTGTGCAACGCGTTCCCAGAGACTGGGAGGTTACAAACTCCTGGTCCTGGACAACGAGTTGCTGAGGCTTCGGTCAGTCAAAGAAGGAGCGGTGGGGAAGGTGGCCGTCTGACCAAAGCGTTCAGACAATTCTTTAGTCCGCAGCCCCAAGGTATGATCGGTTCCAGCAACCATCGCCAGCGTCTGATATACATGGTGCAGGAATACCTAGGGGCAAGGTCAGACTTGGACACCTTCCCCACCGAAAATCCTCTGGCTTACTGGGTCTTGAGGATGGATCACTGGCCAGAGCTTGCACAGTATGCAATTGAGCTACTGGCCTGTCCTGCATCCAGCGTTCTTTCAGAACGCACATTCAGTGCTGCTGGAGGATTTGTCACGGATCACAGGGTGCGCCTGTCCACCGACTCTGTTGATCGACTGACCTTCATAAAGATGAACCAGTCTTGGATCACCACCAGCTACCAAACACCTGAAGCTGATATAACAGACTAATTTATTTTCAAATGTCACATCCCTTCAAGACTGATGCTGATGCTGAGAGACTGTCCTGTTATGTTGACTGACTATCCTCCTCCTCCTCAATGATCCGATTGACGATGATAGCTTGGAAGAACATTTTTGTTTCTGGGTGCCGCCACCAGTGGCTAAGGCCCAATTTTTCAGCCCCTGTTTAACTGGGGTGTGTTATTACAATTTTTTATGCAATGCTTTGCAGCAGGGTTCATTCCTGCACTCCAACTAGAGTATCTGGGAGTGGTTGCAGTGTCGTGGCACCAGCACCAGTGGCTAAGGCCCAATTTTTCAGCCCCCGTTTAACAGGGGAGTGTAATTACAATTTTTGATGCAATACTTTGCAACAGGGCTCATTGCTGTGCTCCAAGTACAGTATCTGTGAGGGGTTGCAGTGTTGTGGCACCAGTGCCTAAGGCCCAATTTTTATGCCCCTGTTTAACAGGGGCATGTAATTACAATTCTTGATCTAATAATTCACAGCAGGGCCCATTCCTGCGCCCACCAAGACTAACTGTGAGGCCTTACAGTGTTGTGTCAGCACCACCACCACCACCAAAGGCCCAATTTTTCAGCCCCTGTTCAACAGGGGCATGCAATTACCATTCTTGATCTAATAATTCACAGCAGAGCCCATTCATGCGCCCACCAAGAGTAACTGTGAGGGCTCACAGTGTTGTGGCAACACAAACATGTAAAGGGCAAATTTCAGCTGAGTATATACGGCAGGCCCCTACTTTCAAACATCCAACTTACAAACGACTCCTCCTTGCAAACGGAAGGATACAACAGGAAGTGAGAGGAAATCTACCCCTAGGAAGGCAAATTCTCTCCTGTAAGAGTTAATATGGGAAAAAAAGTGTCTCCTCTCCACTGATGCGTCAGCAGAATGGCACCGACAGGCAGAATCACGTACATATACGTGATTGCCTTTGTATAGTTGGGGGGTCCGATCGGACCCCCCTTCTTTACAGTGGGTGGTCGTTTTACCTTCAGGAGCGATCCGGCATGAGGGGACGGCCGTTCGATTCCGGCCACCCCCTCTCGATCGCTCCCGGCGAATGAGAGAGCTTCCCCTGCCTGCCATGAAGGAGGAAGTGATGTCATCTCTCCTGGGGCGCTCACATATACCGAGCGCCGTACAGGAGAAGATGCCAGGTTAGTACACACAACACTACACTGACACCAGGACACATAGGCACATAAATCGCCCCCCCAGGCCCCCCACAGACACCCCCAGATCACCCCCCAGCCCCCCCAGCCCCCAGTCACAGTGTCACTGATTGCAGTGACCATTTATTTAGTGATCACTGCAATCAGTGACATTTGTGACTGTAAAAGTGTCACTACATTTAGTTTTAGGTCCAGTGTAGCCCCCTAACCCCCCCCTAATGAAGGTTTAACCCCCTTGATCGCCCCCCAGGTAACCTTTTCACCCCCTATCACCACTGTCACTAAGTTATAATTTTTCTGATCGATGTCTTAGCGTCGGCGATGCTGATCGGTAGCCAGTAATTTTTTTTAGGTTCGCCGCAGGTTTTTATAGCGTCGGGTACCCCCATAAATTATCTAATAAAGGTTTAACCCCCTTGATCACCCCCCAGGTAACCCTTTCACCCCCTATCACCACTGTCACTAAGCGATAATTTTTATGATCGCTGTCTTAGCATCGGTGATGCTGATCGGTAGCCAGTAATTTTTTTTAGGTTCGCCGCAGGTTTTTATAGCGTCGGGTACCCCCATATATTACCTAATAAAGGTTTAACCCCCTTGATCGCCCCCCAGGTAACCCTTTCACCCCCTATCACCACTGTCACTAAGCGATAATTTTTCTGAGCGATGTCTTAGCGTCGGCGATGCTGATCGGTAGCCAGTAATTTTTTTTAGGTTCGCCGCAGGTTTTTATAGCGTCGGGTACCCCCATATATTACCTAATAAAGGTGTAACCCCCTTGATCACCCCCCAGGTAACCCTTTCACCCCCTAGCACCGCCGTCACTATGCGATCATTTTTCTGATCGATGTCTTAGCGTCGGTGATGCTGATCGGTAGCCAGTAATTTTTTTTAGGTTTGCCGCAGGTTTTTATAGCGTCAGGTACCCCCATAAATTATCTAATAAAGGTTTAACCCCCTGATCGCCCCCCAGGTAACCCTTTCACCCCCTATCACCACTGTCGCTAAGCAATCGTTTTTATGATCGTTGTCTTAGTGTCGGTGATGCCGATCGGTAGCCAGTAATTTTTTTTTATGTTCGCCGTCAGGTTTTTATATAGCGTCAGGTACCCCCATATATTACCTAATAAAGGTTTTAACCCCCTAATTGCCCCTAGTTAACCCTTTCACCAGTGATCATCATATAAGTGTTACGGGTGATGCTGGTTAGTTAGTTTGCTTTTTATAGTGTCAGGGCACCCGCCGTATATAACCCAATAAAGGTTTAACCCCCTGATCGCCCGGCGGGTGATATCAGTTAGGTTTTAGCGTCAGAGAGGGTCTGCATCACACCCCAGGCAGCGTCAGGTTAGTGCCAGTAGCGCTAACACCCACACGTGAAGCATACACCCTCCTTAGTGGTATAGTATCTGAACAGATCAATATCTGATCTGATCAGATCTATACTAGCGTCCCCAGCAGTTTAGGGTTCCCAAAAACGCACTGTTAGTGGGATCAGCCCAGATACCTGCTAGCACCTGCGTTTTGCCCCTCCGTCCAGCCCAGGCCACCGAAATGCAGTATCGATCGATCACTGTCACTTGCAAAACACAACACACATAACTGCAGCGTTCGCAGAGACAGGCCTGATCCCTGTGACTCCAGTGCTGTAGGAGGTGATTTCACCACCACAGTTAAAAAAAAAAAGCATATATGCCGAAGCATTGGGGCAGCAGGAGCGGAGGAGCGATTTTGCTCCTAATGCCGCGTATATACGGTCGAAATTCTGACGGAGGCTTGCCCGTGGAAAAGTCTGACCATGTGTACGCGGCATAACTTTTGCGAGAAGATGCCCCCATGCTTCGGCATATATAAATGGTGCATGTATGCCCATCATTAGAAGTGGGTGGATGAAGGGCGGTATTCTAATGGTGGGCATACCCACCGATCAATCTTTTTTTTTCGTTCAGCCAACAGGCTGCATGAAAAAAAAGATTACAATACATGTCCAACAAGGACCAGCAACGTACTGGTATGTTGCTGGACTTTGAATGTTTATACCAGAATGATGCCTGCGGGTTTAGGTATCATCTTGGTATCATTCTTTTCAGCCAGCGGCCGGCTTTCATGTAAAAGCAATTCTAGTGGCTAATTAACCTCTGGACTGCTTTTACAAGCAGTGGGAGGGAATGTCCCCCCCCCGGATATAAAAAGCGCCATTGGGAAATTGGGAAAGCATTTTATCACACCGATCTTGGTGTGGTCAGATGCTTTGAGGGCAGAGGAAAGATCTAGGGTCCAATAGACCCCAGTTTTTTCAAAAAAGAGTACCTGTCATTACCTATTGCTATCATAGGGGATATTTACATTCCCTGAGATAACAATAAAAATGATAAAAAAAATAAAAATATGAAAGCAACAGTTTAAAAATAAAATAAAAAAGCAAAATTAATAAAAAAAAAAAAAAAAAGCACCCCTGTCCTGCCCTGCTCTTGCCCAATGGCGAACGCAAGCGTCGGTCTGGCGTCATATGTAAACAGCAATTGCACCATGCATGTGAGGTATCACCGCGAAGGTCAGATCGAGGGCAGTAATTTTAGCAGTAGACCTCCTCTGTAAATCTAACGGGGTAACCTGTAAATGCTTTTAAAGGCTTTTAAAGATGTATGTAGTTTGTCGCCAATGCGCGTTTGTGCGAAATTTTAAAGCATGTCGTGTTTGGTATCTATGTACTCGGCCTAAGATCATCTTTTTTATTTCATCAAACATTTGGGCAATATAGTGTGTTTTAGTGCATTAAAATTAAAAAAGTGTATTTTTTCCCAAAAAAATGCGTTTGAAAAATCGCTGCGCAAATACTGTGTAGAAAAAAAAATGCAACACCCGCCATTTTATTCTGTAGGGCCTTTGCTTTAAAAATATATATAATGTTTGGGGGTTCAACATAATTTTCTTGCAAAAAAAAATATGTTTTCATGTAAACAAAAAGTGTCAAAAAGGGCTTTGTCTTCAAGTGGTTAGAAGAGTGGATGTAAGCTTCCTAATGTTGTGTATAAAATGCCAGAACAGTTCAAAACCCCCCCAAATGACCCCATTTTGGAAAGTAGACACCCCAAGCTATATACTGAGAGGCATGTCGAGTCCATGGAATATTTTATATGTTGACACAAGTTGCGGAAAAAATAAAATGTTTTTTTTTTTTTGCACAAAGTTGTCACTAAATGATATATTGCTCAAACATGCCATGGGCATATGTGGAATTACACCCCAAAATACATTCTGTTGCTTCTCCTGAGTACGGGGATACCACATGTGTGAGACTTTTTGGGAGCCTAGCCGCGTACGGGACCCCAAAAACCAAGCACCGCCTTCAGGCTTTCTAAGGGTGTCAATTTTTGATTTCACTTCTCACTGCCTATCACAGTTTCAGAGGCCATGGAATGCCCAGATGGCACAAACCCCCCCAAATGACCCCATTTTGGAAAGTAGACACCCCAAGCTATTTGCTGAGAGGTATTGTGAGTATTTTGCAGATCTCGCTTTTTGTCACAAAGTTTTGAAAATTGAAAAAAAAAATAAAAAAAATAAATGTTCTTTCTTCATTTTCAAAAACAAATGAGAGCTGTAAAATACTCACCATGCCTCTCAGCAAACAGCTTGGGGTGTCTACTTTCCAAAATTGGGTCATTTGGGGGGGTTTTGTGCTATTTTGGCATTTTATGGCCTTCAAAACTGTGATAGGTAGTGAGGAGTGAAATCAAAAATTTGCGCCCTTAGAAATCCTGGAGGCGGTGCTTGGTTTCCGGGGTCCCGTACGTGGCTAGGCTCCTAAAAAGTCCCACACATGTGGTATCCCCGTACTCAGGAGAAGCAGCAGAATGTATTTTGGGGTGCAATTCCACATATAACCATTGTATGTGTGAGCAATATATCATTTAGTGACAACTTTTTGTAATTTTTTTTTTTTTGTCATTATTCAATCACTTGGGACAAAAAAAAAATATTCAATGGGCTCAACAGGCCTCTCAGCAATTTCCTTGGGGTGTCTACTTTCTAAAATGGGGTCATTTGGGGGAGTTTTGTGCTATTTTGGCATTTTATGGCCTTCAAAACTGTGATAGGTAGTGAGGAGTGAAATCAAAAATTTGCGCCCTTAGAAATCCTGAAGGCGGTGCTTGGTTTCCGGGGTCCCGTACGTAGCTAGGCTCCTAAAAAGTCCCACACATGTGGTATCCCCGTACTCAGGAGAAGCAGCAGAATGTATTTTGGGGTGCAATTCCACATATAACCATGGCATGTGTGAGCAATATATCATTTAGTGACAACTTTTTGTAATTTTTTTTTTGTCATTATTCAATCACTTGGGACAAAAAAAAATATTCAATGGGCTCAACATGCCTCTCAGCAATTTCCTTGGGGTGTCTACTTTCTAAAATGGGGTCATTTTGGGGGGTTTTGTACTGCCCTGTCATTTTAGCACCTCAAGAAATGAGATAGGCAGTCATAAATTAAAAGCTGTGTAAATTCCAGAAAATGTACCCTAGTTTGTAAACGCTATAACTTTTGCGCAAACCGATAAATATACGCTTATTGACATTTTTTTTACTAAAGACATGTGGCTGAATACATTTTGGCCTAAATGTATGACTAAAATTGAGTTTATTCGATTTTTCGTATAACAAAAAGTAGAAAATATCATTTTTTTTCAAAAGTTTCGGTCTTTTTCCGTTTATATCGCAAAAAATAAAAATCGCAGAGGCAATCAAATACCATTAAAAGAAAGCTCTATTTGTGGGAAGAAAAGGACGCAAATTTCGTTTGGGTACAACATTGCATGTCCGCACAATTTACAGTTAAAGCAGCACAGTGCAAAATTCTGAATTCACCTCTGGTCCTTTAGCTACCAAATGGTCCGGGGCTTAAGTGGTTAAGTAGTGATGTTATTAAGATTAGGGTGGAATTGTAATGATCCATCTGTGTCTGCTTATCTCTTACAGTGTATGAACAAATCAATCCCTTTGCTTCACCTGATTCACAACCTTCTTGGTTTGTTCCAAGTAGCCAGTGTTTAGGCAAACCATATACAGGAAAATCAGTACTGGCCATGGAAATGCTGCAACCTACACCTGAACCTATTTAAGCACTAGGCTTTATTGTGAATTTTGAAAGCTATTACTGCAAATACTTTATTTATTTTTTTACTCTTATTACACCTTTGCAAGTTTCAGGTTTTTAGCCTTCATCTCCTTTTCTTGACTTTAGTTCTGTCACTTGACTTGACTTTCTTTGTAATTCTTCGACTGCACCTGTTTTTCTTCTGCTTTCCCTGAAAAAAACAAGAAATGGGGGTGCGCATGTCCATGCACCAATTGCCAATGGGAGAGAGGAAAATGTAACCTTTAATAAATAGTTAAATGTATCATGAAAAGAAAGTGCAAATATTTGCACATGTCTATACTTTTAGGATGGAAAACATATATATATTTTTTGGAGATAAAAGTTCACACCCAAGGGTATGTATGTGTATATCAAAAAGATACTAAAGTTCATGTATACTTCTTTTAGTTGTATGGGAGAAAAAAAAGAGGGAAAATACAAAAATTGGTTTAACAATTATCCCTATCTTATACTGTTCTTTGACTTATCCCCATAATATGGGAATAACAGGTAGGCGATCTCTATCTATAAGGATAAATAACAACCTCCCTCTCTAGAACAATTTGACTGGCCAATTACCGGGGTATGGGGTCATGCATCAAAGCCACTTGTTGGTCTCAGTCAAAAAATATGGCTCTCGTAACTCCATTATAACTGCTTATTTACCAACCTAATAAATCATGTGACACCCCAAAATAAAAGTGAAAATTAGTGGCATGTCCTAGTCGCTGACCATGATGGCCACTTGGCTCTGGAGCTCCTCACCATGCCGGGTCTCTACAGTGGCTCACCGCCACACAGACAGCCGGCCTCAGCCCCAAAAGGGGCCACAAGCAATGGACACTTGCCAGGCTATGTCCCGCAGGAGGAATCAGACGTCCAAACTGCGCCGTCTGACTGAATATTTCATGCAGCCAGCAGGCAGGAACAGCCAAGATGGTGCACGGGGGAGAAGCCGCTCCCCTCCTCTTTCTCACTCACAGACACAAGCAGCACAGCCCGCTCCATTCACAGAGAGCTTTGTTGACATGGAGGAAGCCCCTTAGCACCAGAATAACTCTCCAATGTTGGAAAGAAGTAAGAGGGCTGCAGACTCCCCTGCACACTCTCCTCACAAACTACTAACAGCTAAGAAACATCACTGGGCAGACCTGCCTGACACTCAGGAAAACACTGCTGCAGGTCACACTAGACCACTAGCTGCCTTCCCAGCTGCGGATACCCCAGCATCTGAGATCATCATTAAAGCAATGCTCCTCTCACTGCAAACAGGTCTCCAATCTGAGCTACGCTCTTCAGTATCACACCTCACTGATAGAATAGAGGACATTGAAATCCGCACAGAGCACCTAGAAACCCTGATAGGGGCAGTCATCAAGGCAAATGATGAAATAATAGATGCACATGAAGACCAGACTGACATGATCTGAAAATTACAACTAAAAGTAGCAGACTTAGAGGACCAATCGCGACATAATAATATTAAAGATAAGAGGGGTACCAGAGGCAGTTAAACCACAGGAACTCATACCTTATCAGCAACAACTATTCCTGAAGCTCATACCAGATCTAACGCCCAGAGACCTGCTAATGGACAGAGCACGCAGAATTCCTAAACCATCATACCTGCCTGACAGAGTTCCCAGGGATGTTCTAACACATATACACGCTATCATTTTAAAGAATGTCTTCTAAGAGCGTCTAGATCCTTCTGCTCGCTTCTGTCCCCTAACGCAGGAATTGCCCTATACCAAGACCGCTCTGCCGCAACATCTAAGATGAGAAAATAATTCACTCCCATTACTGCGACACTATGAGACCGCAATATCATCTACAGCTGGGGCTTCCCCACCAAATTGCTGGTCACATACCAGAATAAACAAGTCACCATCTTAACCCCCGAAAGATGGGTTTAAAATGCTCCACAACTGGGGCCTCACGCCCCCACCAAATGTGAGACCTCCAGGTAACACCACAAGCCACAAAACCTGATTAGTTAATGGCCTGGTGCACTACAAGCTGCATGGCTTTCGGTAAGCCATGCTCACAGTCTTACACCCGCTGTCTACTTTCCACAGTTCACCCGACCTGAGCCCTGAATAGTGGACTACTACATTATAATCTGTTAAACTATTTTGATTCATTCTCCTGTTATTACCCACCCCTGGCACAAAGTGTGCTACGCACACAGCCTATACTCAGTTTGCTTGTTATTAGCACTTTCTGTACTGACTACACTCGCTCATAGAGTTGTTTATGGCTGTTTCTGAGAGCACTAGGTTGCTTACGGACACCGTTCGCTAACACCCCCTACATGCATATTGGCTAAGTGGTAATATACCCACACCTATTTTCTGCACCCATCTAGCACCGCCAACACTACTAACGATGTCTATCCGCATCACCACTATCAATGCCAAAGGCCTTAACAGCCCCTTTAAAAGATTCTGTTTATGGAGAGGGGCCACTGATCAAAAAACGGATATACTATACATCCAGGCAATGCATTTCATGCAAGACAAATCTCCCCCCTGTCAACACCATCTATTCCCCCGCACCTTCTTTGCACACGCTGATAAAAAAGCGAGGGGGGTAATGATCACAGTATGCAAATCCCTTTCCTTCCACCTCAACCATATAGACGCTGACCCAGGTTGACGTTACCTAATTCTAGACGCCATCTTTGACAATGTACTTCTTGTCATAGCTAAAATCTATGCCCCCAACTCACACCAAAAACAATTATTCAGAACGATTATGAAAAAAGTATCGCATTACCCAAAGGGAAATATTACAGCGCACACATGCAAAAATTACATTTAACTCCTACAAGGCAATTTAAAACACCTGAACATTTTCAAAAAATATGAGGATTTAGTCGTACCATATGGCTATATGGTGCTTAAGCCCACTTACTGCGTCAAAGTACCCCATTATCAGTGGGTTCTACTCTATCCATAGAATGGAAGATCCTGCTTCTCTGAACCATGGGAGAAATACACTCCTCTATATGGGAGAACTAAACGACCCCTTCTATAACACAGGTGGACACTAATTAGAGGCAATGATGGGGGAGTGGGGTGCTCAGCCCAAAGGGATTTGGTCAGAATCCATACAGTGGACAAACAAAGATTTGGGGGGCACACCCTAAAAGATGCATTAACCACTAGCCTACTGCCTGCCATCATATGACGGCGGGACGATGAGGCTCTCGTTCTGGGCGGACGTCATATGACGTCTTCACCTTCCCTTGCCACTAGGGGGTGCGCGCCCGCCCGCCACGTCACTGGGGACCTGATGCGGGTGCCCAGTGGCTGCGATGTCCGCTGGGCACCCGCGATTTCCCAGTAACTGAGCAGGACCGTGGATCTGTGTGTGTAAACACACAGATCCACGTCCTGTCAGGGAGAGGAGACCGATGGTGTGTCCCTTGTACATAGGGACACCGATCGGTCACCTCCCCCAGTCAGTCCCCTCCCCCCACAGTTAGAATCACTCCCTATGGAACACATTTAACCCCTTGATCGCTCCCTAGCGTTAACCCCTTCCCTGCCAGTCATATTTATACAGTAATCAATGCATTTTTATAGCACGGATCGCTGCATAAATGTGAATGGTCCCAAAAAATGTGTCAAAAGTGTCTGATGTGTCTGCCGCAATATCGCAGTCATGATAAAAATCGCAGATTGCCGCCATTACTAGTAAAAAAAAAATATATATAAATCTGTCCCCTATTTTGTAGCCGCTATAACTTTTGTGCAAACCAATGAATATACGCTTATTGCAATTTTTTTTTACCAAAAATATGTAGAAGAATACATATTGGCCTAAACTGAGGAAAACATTTATTAAAAAATAAATAAAAAATTGGATATTTATTATAGCAAAAAGTAAAACATATTGTGCTTTTTCAAACTTGGCCCTCTTCTTTTGTTTATAGCGCAAGAAATAAAAACTGCAGAGGTGATCAAATACCACCAAAAGAAAGCTCTATTTATGGGGAAAAAATGATAAAAATTTCATTTGGGTACAGTAATTGTCATTCAAAGTGTGACAGCGCTGAAAGCTGAAAAATGGCTTGGGCAGGAAGGGGGTGAAAGTACCCTGTATTGAGGTGGTTAAAGATGGTGCAGCCATAAGACCATACCAACAGAAAAAAATATTACAGCGCACACATGCAAAAATAACATTTAACTCCTGCAAGGCTATTTAAAACACCTGAACATTTTCAAAAAACATGGGGATTTAGTCGCACCATATGGATAGCGTAGGACCCACTGATAATGGGGTACTTTGATGCAGTAAGTGGGCTTAAGCACCGTATAGCCATAGGGTGTGACTAAATCCCCATATTTTTTGAAAATGTTCAGGTGTTTTAAAGGAGTTAAATGTAATTTTTGCATGTGTGTGCTGTAATATTTTGTTCTGTTTGTCTGGTCTCATGGCTGCACCATCTTTAATGCATCTTTTAGGGTGATGTCCCCCAAATCTTTGTTTGTTTGCATTACCCAAAGGAATGCACGATTATATTCAATGACATAATTGACAACACACTTGATTCCTCTAACCAATGCAGACAACGACCCTCGGCCCTCTGTTCACTTACTCAATTAGAAGACCTATATGATCCCTGGGGGTGCTTACATGGGTCAGAAAAAGACTATACCTTTCACTCTGCTTCACAGAAATCCTATTCCCAAATAGATATTTTCCTGTTACATAAGCAAACCTTACAAACTGTCTCCTAAGCCGAAATAGGCTTAATAACATGGTCAGATCATGCACCAGTTATGCTCATTTTCTAGACCAAACAAAAAACAGTACACGCTCCACCATATGGCGCATGAACACCTCTCTTTTATTGCAACCTAAATGTTAGGAAGAGATCAAGCGGGAACTGGAACATCATTTTGCTCATAATGTAAACTCATTATCGAAAAATGTACTACTATGGAACTCACACAAAGCATTAATGAGAGGAATACTCCTTAAGTTTGGGGCCCATGAAAAACGTAAGCTAGTTGGGAAATATAACAAACTTTCTTGATCATATACGACCACTTGAAAATTCTAACAAAACATCTCGTAACAACACGTACACCACCTGTTTACAAAACCTCAGAGAAGAACTACGCACCTTCCTGCATACTTCCTTTGACCACATTAAACGCCTAATGCCGCGGACACACGATCATTTTTCCCGTTGAGAAAAATTTAATTTTTTCCTTTGGACGAGAAAAACGATCGTCTGTGGGCTATTTGTCATTTTTCTCGACGGGAAAAACGGCATTAATCACGACGAGAAAAATTAGAACATGCTCTAATTTTTCTCGTCGTGATTCCCGTCGTTTTTTTCCGCTGCAGTTTTCCCATAGGGAAACACTGCCGGGGAGCCCACACACGGTCGTTTTTTTCGACCAAAAAAAAGATGTAATTTAAAACGGCCATGTGTGGGGGGAACAAGCTGTTTGTTTTTCACGTCAATTTTCTCGACGGTGTTTTCACCATCGAAAAAATCGATCGTGTGTACGCGGCATTAGAGTCAACTGGTACGCATCGGGAAATAGACCAGGTGCTCTTCTAGCTAAACAAGTGAAACATAAAGCTGCCACCTCCAAAATCCCGTACATGCATACGGCACAAGCCCGTAGGGTCAGTAATCCAACGGACATAGCCAACTGCTACAGGGACTTCTATTCATCCCTGTATAACTTAAACTCCTCCACTAAGGCACCTAATCATGATCCTGCCCAGATCTCCAACTTCCTAGACCTGCTGGGATTGCCTTCCCTCACACCTGACTAACTAACAGATCTTAACGCTCCAACAATAAATTAAAAAAGCGATTTGTTCCTTGTCTCTACACAAAGCCCCCAGCCCAGATGGCTACTGTAAAAAAATGTATGCTAAAATACTCGCATCCCGAATCTCACTTCACATCCCCACACTAGTACACACAGACCAGGTGGGCTTTACCCCAAAACGACAGGTATCTGACGGCACCAGGAGATTCCTAGATTTCATACAATGGGCTGAAACCCACAAAATGCCTTCTCTGCTCCTTTCCTTGGATGAATACACTCTTATTATACAAAATCAATTGCAACAAATCCAATCTGATCAGTATCTGCCTAGACCAAACTACAAAATCAACTATTACTAGCTTATCCCTGTTTCCATGGGCCCCATCCTCAATGCTTACATATTTAGGGATTCAGTTTAGCACCCCTTCATGTCTTACTCTCCACACAAACTATGAAGCACCCCTCAGGAAAGTTTCAGATATCTGCTCCCCCTTCTGACCCACCCATACCTCTTGGGCCGGTAAAATAGCACTAGCCAAAACGTTCCTATTGCATCATCTCCTGTACTTCTTCCGCACCCTCCCAGTTGTACTTCTTTCTCACCAACTAGACATGCTCCAGCACACCCTCAACAATTTCATATGGGAAGGCAAACGCCCCAGAGTTAATCACTCCATTGTGTGCACTTCAACATCCCCTCAATGGATAAATGGGAGAAATCACAAAATTTCTCGACAGCCCTGGCATCCTGATACCAAGCCTCACACTTCATTCTGAAAGTCTCAAGGTGCCTATCAAACTGAGAAACAGCACAAAAAAATCTACACCAGTGGTACTATACACCTACAAGACTATCCTGGATCTCGTCCCAATGTAACCCTGGAGGAAATGTGGAGACACTGGGTCTACGGTACATATCTGGTGGTCCTGCCCCTCGCTTCTCCCCTTTTGTTGATCTGTTCAAGCCCTTTTCAACAACCTAACAGACAAACCCGCCAAGATCACATCCCAACTAGCACTACTAGGACTGGGACTAGAAGCCTGGGACTCTTCATATCATACTGTGCTCACACATATCCTAATTAAGGCCAGACTTTCCATTACAAGACACTGGAACAGCAACTATCTTTTTAGATAGTCCATCAAATCCTCAACCAACATCTCCAAAGGGAATTTGTGTTCGCCAAAGCAAATCTGGGCTTACTGAAACTCAAGAAAGATTAGGCACCATGGTTAATCTTCTCCAATCTAAAAATCACATCCTTAGCTCGCTAAAGGCACTATCTAGATACAAAATCTGATGACACTTGGCTCCTCGCTAACTCAAGTCCTCCCCTACCCTCTATGCTCACTGGCTAAAGCTACCTACAATCCAAACACCTTCCCACATTCTCACATTTCATTCCATCTCTTTTCTTTGTCCTTCTGGAATGTTCTACCGGACTGCGATTTACAGCTCGTTGAAACTACTATCATATGTTTGTACATGCTCTTGTTTAGGTTATTCAACCTCTGTACTACATTTATATGATTGTAAGCCTTATCTACATGTAAATTCTGTAAAGAAAAAAAGCTTAAATAAAATAAGGTGCAATCAATAATTTAACTCTACATGTTTCACTAACTAAATGAGCTTCGTCAGGAATACAAAATAGCGCACCAAATCAATAAAGTAAAGATAGGACAAACAAACATAGAAGGTCCATAGTGGTTTTTTTCCCCCTCTCTCCACACTGCAAAGACACAAGGACTTTGGGGTAGAATAGTTCAGAGCAGGGCCAAAGAAGAAGAAGTGGAAGTTTTACCCGGAAAAAAAAAAGTTCTTCTTTCAGGACGAGTGTTCTGACGGTGGCACTCCCACTAGGTGGCGGTGTTGCATTGTCTAAAAGCAAAGGGAAGAGACTCTGTTTTTTTTTTAAAAAAAAGTGTTTTACTAAGAGAAGGGAAGGATTGTTCCTCTGGGGAGAATCTTTTCACTTCTGCTGTGAATGTGTTTGAATATGTATGAGCTTTCTCCCTCTGCAGGTGGATACCAAGCAAAACACTGAGAATGGGGGGGTTTTGGCTAGTGCAGACGGGGAGGGAATGTAATGATTGGAAATATGTTTATGTGACATTTGAGACTGTGATGTGCACATTGTGTTCTACTGATCTTCTTTCATCTCTGCTTTTAATTCCCTTTTAATTCCCTTTTCCCCATGTCAGGTTCCGGCACAAACAAGCAGTTTTAAATATTATTTTTTTCTTGTCTCTGGATCAGGCCTATGCTGACTCGGGTTCGGGAGGCATGGGTTTGCTCCAGACACTGGGGACCAGTGTCCATTAGTAGGGGGAATGTGTAGTGGGGTGTTCAATTTAGGGGAAGTGTCTGAGTGGTAACCAGGCTCAGACACCTTAGATTGTTAGGAGTTATGGACCATTTTTGTCCTCAGGGGTTAGTATTGGTGTGAAGTTCCCTGTGGCCTATGGGTGGACCATCTAGGCTCTGAGGAAAGGGGTGCGCCCCAGAAACGCGTCAGCTATCCAGTTGTCTGAAGTACTGTCCGACCCTCTCTGTCATCGAGTCCAGTCGGCAAGTGCCAAAGAATTTCCAGCTGATTTGTCCGATAAGCTTTTATTTAAGCTCCGTTTGTGAGTAAGATTACTGCTTTTTTATATTTTAAATAAAACGTCTAAGTGGTAATACACTAGGTCGGTGCGCCCTCCTTTTTTCTTTCTTTTTTCTAGCCACATGAACACCCATTGTTCTGAGGAGGGCTGCAAGACTTTAGACTTTGCCTTTAGACGGAACCACACTACCCGTGTTTTGACGATACACCGAGAGCGCAGGAGATTTTTGTCTTTCTATGGGTGGCGCTGCCATATTGGGCCGAGGTTGAACAATCAATACAGTGCTGTGCCTTTTGTGACCCCTCTCGGCAGCCGTACAGTGGGGCGGGGAACCTGCTGTGCGTGCCGGGAGAGGATATAAAAGGGGCAGACATCTTCTGATCAGGGTCCACCCCCAGGCACCTTCAGCCTGGGAGTGCGTGTGGCTCATCTCCGGGTGCCCTCGGCCCGGAAGCTGTGTTCCAGTTCCACCTCAGGCACCTTTAGCCTGGGGTGAGGTACTACCTCACCGTTCCTGTCCGCCTGGTTATGGAGAGCCGGGAGCTGCAGCGACGGTTCGGGGCCCAGTGCCTTTGTGTGGGGTCCGCTAGGTATTGAGGAGTCCAGGGTGCCGCCTTGCGAGGGGACCCGCACCCTAAGAGAAGGGAGGATCATTCAGAGGAACCGATGCAGGAGTCATGGTGAAGGAAGGGTCTGTTGACTCTCTGGGGGGACATCTTCTCCCTGATAGCGGCCATGTTCTAGGAAGGGAGTTCAAGTTCATCAGGTCCGTGGCAGGGGCCTTATTCACCAGGTCTGTGACAGAGACCAACTTCACGGTCTGTGGCAGAGACTGTGCGCCTAAAACTGTTTGAGAATCTGAACAGTGAATAGTTTGAGCTACGTTTGTGCCTGGACCTCCTCCACACCTTGGGCTGTCCTGTTTCCTTTGCTCCAACCCTTTTCCTATCCAAAGAGACTGCTTATTACAAAGTGAGAATAAATACTGAGTTGGAGTTTCAGCTGGTGTGGACATTTACATTACTGGGGAAGTCAAGGACTTGCCTCTACACATGGTAGAGGTGAGAATCATTCTCAGGATGACTTTGACTCTGGCTGCAGACACGACCGAAAAGTAACACCGCTCAACCTCTTTACACAGGAGGGTACGGGCTGTCTCAGTGTGCGGTGTGCCTGTCTCCCCCTGCGAGGAGCCGAGTTAAATGCAGGAGGGGGATAGGTGGGTGCGCTAGATATACATTCACTGCTTTTATGCCATTGGGATTTATATAGTTTTGTGTAAAATTGGAAGGTTGATTTTAGCGCAATATTACTGTAGCGGGGTCTTCAAAGTTAGTGGGATGCACCTGGGGGTAGAGAGACCCAGGTGTGTAATTATGTCAGGGATTAGACCCCTTTTTCTTATTCGTGGAGGATTGGGTGGTGTAATATTCTCTTTGACCAGTGGGTGTCAGTGTACCTATTGGCTCGAGGTAGAATCACTACCACAGTGCTACCCTTCTTTGTCCCTTCCTGGAGATGGTACGGCTGGGGCGGGGAACCCGCCGTGGTGTCGATGGGAGGAGATAAAAGGGGGAGACGCCCTTGCCACGAGGAGGTCGTCGTCGTCGTCTTTCGGGGGGAGATCATCCCTTCACGCACCCAGGCACCTTAGGCCTGGGTGCGGGCGGTTCAAGGTTCCGGCCTAGGCGCCCAAGGCCTGGCCGGAACGAGGATGGAGTCCATCCCAGGCACCTTCAGCCTGGGGTGAGGTACTATTAAGGAGGCCTGGGACCCGGTGACTCCGACTGGGTCCCGCGAGGGTGAAGTTGCTCCAGGGCGCCCCTTGCGAGGGGACCCGCATCTGAGGTGAGGAGGCTGGGGGGGGGTCACCCGTCCGAAGACCCGGTGTAGCGTCAACCCGGTGACGGATGGGCCTTCAGTAACTCCCTTGGAGGACATCTTCCCCTGACATGGGCTTCAGTGCAGCGGAGGAGCTTCCATCAAGACTCCTGCAACCCCTGGTCATAGCACAGGGAGTGTAGGGACTAAGAACCTGTACAGTGCCTCGACCTGCTTCCCCATCGTATCATGCCGTTGCATTTGACTGTATGTGGAGATACGCAATAAACCTGAGTTTGGACTTTGATGGGTGTATGGACTCTGTTGATGGGAGCAAAGGGAGATTCCGGCACGGAAGGACTGACCCTCATAACCAGCACACATTTGGCCCGAGGAAAAGATTGATACTGGCCTTCACCTCACCCACATGCATGGGGAGGACATGGGCCGTAGCGCACCTCACTCTGTCGCTCGACATACCCCTAGCTAAAGAGGTCGGGGTGAGGCCGCTACATTACTTTATTAACTTTTAAATAAATTAACATTTTCATTATATTCTAATTTTTTGAGATGCACCTGTAGGTGAACCCCCTCATACTTCAGCTTTAATAATATCTAGGTCAGCCATTCTCAGCCAGGGTTCTGTGGACTCTGAAGCCTCGTACACACGGCCGGTTTTCTCGGCAAAAACCGACAAGAAAACTGCTTGCAGAGCTTTCTTGCCTAGAAAACCGGCTGTGTGTACGAGGCTTTCAGGTTTCTCGTCAGGAAAACTGACCAGAATCTCGACGAGAAAAAAAGAAGACCTGCTTTCTTTTTTCTCGTCGGGATTCTCGTCGGCCTGTTTCCCGACGAGAAACCTGAGTGTGTGTACACTTACCTGTCGCCGTGGAAACCCACGCATGCTCGAAATGACTTTGACGTATGCGCGGTAGCTTCCTAGGCATAGGTAGGGTGTAGCAAGATGGCGGCGACGGCATTGAATGTGACGAGCACACGCTCATTGTAGTTGATGACGTCACCGCGTTCATGCCATTCAAAAGAACGGCGGTTCTTTTGAAAGGTACGTGTGTACACTCGGCCGGGACAAGATTCTTGTCAAGAATCTCATTAGGAAAAACAAAGGGTTTTTACCTGACGAGATTCTCGGCCGTGTGTACAGGGCTTAAGGATCTTGTTAGGGAGATTGTTAGGGGTTCCTTGAGCAATGAACAACTTCTACCTCTCAGATGAGTAACCAAGGATACCAATGATCTTTTAGCTACAGTATCTGTTAAGGCCCATACACACGATAGGACTTTTTGACAACAAACTTCTAAATTCCCAGGTTTTTAAAAAAATCCGACCGTGTGTACGCTCCATTGGACAAACTTTTTCGGTTTTCATCGGAGAAATGTTCGCTCTGCAAACAGACAAACTTTCCGGCAACAAAAGTCCTATGGTGCAAAGTCCTGCCGTGTGTACAGAAATCCATCGGACTTAAGTCCAAAGTACAAACACGCATGCTCAGAACCAATGCAAAAGATCAGACAACAATACAGAAGTTGACCAAAGGGTGGCGGTAAAGAGCTGAAAAAACACATGATTTTGGGAAAGTTTTCTGAAAAAGTCCTGCCGTGTGTATGCATACCAGGTTCACGGCCAACGCCCTTCGAACAAAAATCCACGGAAAAGTTTGTTTGAAGTCCGACCGTGTGTATGAGGCTTTAGGGTGGGATTCCTCCCAATGACCACAACGGTAAGGAGCATTCTTCCCACTGATCATCACATTAATGTATTCCGAGCTGTAGATATAGTAAACGTTAGCAGGGGTTCCCTGACCTGAAAATCTGTATAAGGGTTCCTCTGTGTTGAAAAGGTTGAGAAAGGCTGATCTAGTATTCTATCATTAACTGCCATTCATTTCCTAAAAGGGTACTATAAATTAAATGTAGTACTATTCATTCGTATTGTTAAGTAATTTTTACTTTCAGTAATGTGATATGTTGGGCTTATTAAAATAGAGTAGCATAATGTAAAATAAACAAAGAATGCAATGTTAATGCTCAGGCATTCTGATGCAGGTGTTATGTTATTAGACAGCATGTGGTCGGTAAACTGAATAGCTATAATTAATTGTTATTAGGAAATATAATGTTTATAGCATATCAGTGAGTATGACTCAAAGAGTGTGGGGCATACATTAGCTGTGAGTCGTATTATGTGCCAACCCTGCACAGTATGTAATATTCCCCCATCACTTAACACATCAAGCAGTGTTTTCAGGCATTTGAATTAATGTATAAAGTGTTTGCTAGCAGGGTAAATGGTGTAAATGGTAAGCTCCATGACCATCATGCTGTGAGAGCTTTAGTAAATGCAGCTTCCCTCCCTTTCATTTAGTACCTATCAGACTAATCCTTTACAGCGGCAAGTGCTTTTATTCCCCAGGTGCCATAAAGGTAATTGTTTCCAAAGGGCTTTAATGTAGCAGAAAGGAGTGAATTCTGAGAGCTCCCGTTCAAGAATATTCACCAATTTCTGTATAGAAATATCTCTGCACAGGAGCCTACGCTGGTTACATCTACAAATGTATTTACCTGATCTGATGCAGGTTAAACAGCGGCGTCTCAATAATCTATAGAATCCACATGCTTAGAGAGGTGGAATATATGACATAAATGCCACTTGGCCAAAAAGAAAGGTTCCTCTAAAATTCAACAACTGGATATTAGAATTTTACAATCTCAACTCCTTTGGGATGAAAAGAAAAGGGTGTATTTATAGTCAAATGTAAATTCCACATTTTGGACTGATTTCATTAGAATTTTGCGTAGAGTGAAATATACCTGGTTGATCATGCTTTCAGCTGTCCCTCCCATCTTCTCTGTGTCCCCGTTGTAGGCTGAGATTGTGTAGACCAGCTGGTGTCCTCTACTGAGCATGCTCAGTTCTACGCTCTTCATTTCCTCCTTTTTCTTTATCTGTGCAGCCTATGAAACTCTGGAGTCTCACATGTGGATGTATACACAGTGGTAAATGGCATTCCCCTCCCTCCCTTTCTCCTCCTCAATGTCCTCCTAATGCTAAACACAATGGGGGTGGGATATAGTATGCAGATTGATTACATTCACTAAAAAATTCACAAAAAAGTGTAGTTTTAATATAAATCAGTATTAAATATATCAAATGTATTTGCCTTGGATGCAGATGTCATCTGAACAAAGTGACAGCTAGTGTATATTTGACTCCGCCTTATATTAATACATTAATTGTGCATTAAATATTAATGCACAAAAATACACATTTGATGCTTAATTGAGATTTATAGGGAGCTATAAAACAGTTTTTTTATATTTATAATTGAATCTGAATTGCTCTTCTGAAACTTGTTTTTTTAGTTATGTGACTGGAACAGCACCAATCAGGTCTGTGCTGTACTGTTGTAATAGGAGTCCCTTCCAAGGATCTTTTCCCTACAGATGTCAAAGAACAGGGGAAGATCGTGTTACCACACAATAGCACTGCAGGAATGAGGTACTTAGGTACTTGAAGATTAAAAAAAAAAAAAAAAAAATACAGAGGCATGAAATATATGATTTATGTGAATGAATCATGGCAAGTAACACTTCTCTGTTTAGTATCACTTTAACCTCCCTGGCAGTAATCCCGAGTCAGGCTCGGGGTGAGTTTTTCATGCTAATAGCGGTAACCCCGAGCCAGACTCGGGCTGCATTGCAGAATACAGGGAAGTTACTTACCTTGTTCCCTGGATCCTGCGATGTCTCCCCGCAGTGTGTGCGAGCCGTCTCCTCGCTCGATCCACACTGCCGAGTGCCGAGCTCCGTTCCCTGCGACGTTGCGGCGCCAAATTCAAAAAGTGAAACACACAGTATACATACAATATACTGTAGACTTGTGCACAACGGAAAAATTCGTTCCGTTTCGGTTCGCTTCTTGTGCACAACGGAAAAATTTGTTTAGTTTCGGTTCGTTTCTTTCCGGTCCTGTTGATTCGTAATCATTCGTAATTTTGCTAGATGGGATTTTTCGTGTTCGGACTAATTCGTATTTTCGCAAGCGACATTTTTCGTTGAATTTTTTGTTGCTTTATAATTCGTACTTTCGGTAGAGTACGTTGTTTTTCGTTGATTCTGGACACAACTCCTACTTTCGTAACTTTTTTTGGGTTCGTTGATTCGTAATTTTCCGTGTCTCTCTCACAACGACGCTGCCTATTATGCCTAATGTGCTTCGAATGGATTTGTACTTTTCTAAATACATAGCGGTTATTTGTAACGATTCGAAATCTCGTATTTTACTTTCGTTTTTTACATGCGCCTATAGGCTCCGCCCCTGTACACCATTTTGAGAGGGTTCAGCACGGTGAGGGAGAAGCAGAGAGCAGAGCAGAGTGTTATTGTGCTTCGAATGGATTCGAAATCTCGTATTTTACTTTCGTTTTTTCATGCGGCTATAGCCTCCGCCCCCTGTACACCATTTTGAGAGGGAGTTCAGCATGGTGAGGGAGAAGCAGAGAGCAGAGTGAGTGTTATTGTGCTTCGAATGGATTCATACATTCGTAACTTTTTTCATAACGAATTATGCCGAAGACATTCGGGCATTCGCTATTTTGCGGTATAATTTATTTCGGATTCGGTTTTATTCGTAATTGCTTTGTTCGGAAATTCGAATGCTTCCGAATGTCCGAAAGTTGCTAAATTCGGACGAATCTCAATTCGTTACGAAACGAATTGCACAAGCCTAATATACTGTAATCTTACTGATTACAGTACTTTATCAAATAATTACACATCCCCTTTGTCCCTATTGGTCTGTCCAGTGTCCTGCATGCAGTTTTATATTATAAAAACTGTTCTTTCTGCCTGGAAACTGGAGATTGTCCATAGCAACTAAAAAGTGTCCCTTTATGTCAAAAGTGGTTTTAGACCAGCTAGAAAACGATAATAAGCGATAATAAATTAGAATCACTTGCATAATTGAGCGACAGCGATTTGTTGGGAAATTCGTCATCAAACACTAAATCTAATGACAGCGACAATTCTGCATCTGAGCAAATTTCTGTGTTTTTGATTTGATTACATTATTGAATAATTTTTATTATAATGACATTACTATTTGTTATAATTATTTATAGTTATCTATTATATTATAATTTATGATTTTGTGTTTCAAACTTTATCATACCCGGGATGTCTACTAGACTCTTGTTTGGTCAGGTTTAAGTGTGTTATTACTAAGAATTGCAGGCCTACAATACATAACACCAAATTTTCATGCAAAATAATTGTACCGCTTTTGGTACATAATTCCAGACAGAATCATACCGCCGGGGAGGTTAAAGCCTGGTACACACAATGAGATTATCAGACTTTTGTTTGCATGCTAGTCTCCATATCGAAAATTAAGAGGTTACTAAAGTACGAAAATTCATGGATAACAGAATAAAAGTGACGTATTGTATTTGTATTTTCAGACAAAAACTGTGCTGATTAAATGAAAACCATACGATCTGGTGTCATACGAGAAAAGTTTCCGTGTTTTACCGTTTGGATAATTTCAGACAAAAGCTCTGTACTAACGCTCAGATTATCGTACGATCGTTTTGAAAGCGGTATTTTTGTACGATTTTCTGATCATGTGTATGGGGGCTTAAGTCAACCAGCTTTTCCAGACAGTTTGTGATTATACCATAATGTGAGATACTCTCTGGAGCAATAAATCAGGAGAGGCTATGCAGTTACTAATTAATAACATAAATGAGAGCTTTCAAGTACAATTCAATAGAAATTGAAAAGCATAGATATGAACGTTCTAACTGAATATTTTCCTATGTATAAAAAAATGGGATGAATGCATTTAGAACAAACTAAAGAAAACTGAAAAGAGTTTTCTAAAAAATTTGAAACGCCTATTATTTTAAAAGTTATTTTCAAGAATCACAGTAAAGCCACAAAATCAAATCATTTTGTGCTCAAGAGATCAAATCATTATTCAAATGCTCATAGTTTTTGAAAAAGAGTCCAGTACATTGTTCAACAAATCAGTCCCATAGTAAGCCTGGAGACCTACTATTTAGGAATCCTTTGACTTCATTAAATACAGATAGGAATCCTACTTTACCCATTATTACATCTAGCAATAACTCACTGGAGTCCTCCTTTTCTATTGCTTCTTCAGCTCCCACCGATTATATCTACAGCCAAGTTAAATCCACTTTTATCTTGTGCAAAGTTGGAGAAAATTACTTAATTATCTTCCCAGCTCAATCAGTAAAAGACTACCCATAAACATAGAAAACAAGTATGCAAAAGGGGAAGATTGTGTAGGCACACAAAAATAAAATGAAATAAAAAATAAAAAAAATAATAATTTTCTATTTACTTATATGTTGCAATTGTCTTGCAATGAATGGACCTCTCATCCTTGTGGAAGGATTTGATAGATTATCTTCACTTAAAAAATGATGTGCATGTAGCAATGTCTCCAATCCCTAAATGCCTAAGGGTGACCTCCAGAGTCAGGGAGAGATGAAGTGTGGGTTATTAGGCATTGTGGGTGTAATGCAAGTTGGAATCATGGGCGCCAGTCCCTTTTTAAATGCAAGAAAAAGAGATTTATCGTCTCTTAAACAGAACTGGTAGAGAGAGGGTTTGGGCAGGACACCCTAAGGCAGATACAATAACAATTGGCAGACTCCTAGGCAAAAATAATAGGCAGACAGCTATACAGGTAGAGGACTTTAGGCTGGATGCAGCAACTATATTTATAGAACTGCTGTCTCCTTTGGCAACTGAACTTTCAACAGTCAATAGAGATCTATACACGTAACTCACAGTAACCCATTACAGATCTTCTCTCACATCTCACAGTGTCCCACTGTAGATCTTCTCTCACTAGACTTCAAGATCCCAGTCGTTACTGGATCCCCTGAGCTCTTCCACAGCTAACCTGCTGTATACTCCTCAAGCTTTACCCCTGCAAACCCGCTGGGTCCCTGGCTTGACACTCTGCTGAAGATTTCCCACTTCTTCACTGTCCCTGGCTGATGAAAAGGCTGCTCTGGTACTTCTTCAGACTTCCATACACTGGCCTCTGATAACAGGAGTGGTTGTCCCTTGGTGGCGACTACTTACCCTTTACCTCTGGCCTTGATCCTCACTTGCCCCTGGTGACAGGAGTGGTCGTCCCTTATGGCAACTTCTCCCTTTACCGCTGGCAAAAATTAGGTTCCCCGTCCGATGGAACCTCTGCAACTTGGTTGGGCTTCCGGCCTGAAGCCCCAACCCCGCGCCGCTTCTCTCAAACCTGGATAGGCCTCAGACAGCCTAGCAGCCAGGTACTTCCGGGTGGCACAGAACCCCGATCTCCTGACTCCTTCCAAATAAATAGGCTCTCCCAGCAGGCCAAGGGGCCAAATAAACCCCTGTCAATTGGCTGAGACAACCCATCCACTCCTAGTCTGAATTCACTATTCTCTTGTCCTTATAATGCCACAGACAACAATATCGCCTAGTGGCAGAAGAGAGAGGTGCATCAAATCCAGAGTTAGAGAAAAGTCAGTGGACCCCCCTAGCAATTAGCCAGGCTAGTTATCACCTAGCAAACTAAATTTGTTAGCAACCCTGCCTACAACCAGCGTGCTACATGCAGATGAAATAAATAAATAAATAAAAATCTGCTGTTAACTTAACTGGATAGCTGAAGTAAATGTTCACTCTTTTTTGTTTGAACATTCTCAACTCCTTTATTAACCACTTGCCGACCGCGCCATAGCCGAAAGACGGCTACAGCGCGGTCAAGTTATTCTGGGACGACGTCCCAGGGACGTCCTCCCAGAATCTTGCTCCCAGAATCCGTGACCGCCGGGTCCGGAAGACCCGGTGCATCACGGATCACCAAAGATGGCCGCTAATCGCGGCCGTTTACCACGTGAACGCTCCGTCAAATGACGGAGCGATCACTTGTAAACAAACCAGCGTCATGTGATGACGCCGGTTTCCTCTCTCCCATCTGTGTACCGATCGGTACATTGTGAGAGGAGAGGGGAGAGAGCGGATGGCAGCAGCGCTGTGGGCTGGATGTGTAGTGCCCACAGCGCTGCTCTGTGACAACTGAAGTCACAGATCCATCCATCCCTGCTCAGCCATCTCTGCTCATACTCTGCAATACTCTGCCCATACTCTGCAATACCCTGCTCATACTCTGCAATACTCTGCCCATACTCTGAAATACCCTGCCCATACTCTGAAATACCCTGCCCATACTCTGAAATACCCTGCAATACCCTGCCCATACTCTGCAATACCCTGCCCATACCCTGCCCATACTTTGCAATACCCTGCCCATACTCTGCAATACCCTGCTCATACTCTGCCCATACTCTGCAATACCCTGCCCATACTCTGCGATACCCTGCCCATACTCTGCGATACCCTGCCCATACCCTGCGATACCCTGCCCATACCCTGCCCATACCCTGCGATACCCTGCGATACCCTGCAATACCCTGCAATACTCTGCAATACCCAGCCATACTCAGCCATACTCAGCCATACTCTGCACTACCCTGCACTACCCTGCCATACCCTGCCATACTTGCCCATACTCGGCCATACCAGCCATGCTCAGCCATACTCGGCCATGCTTAACTTTGTGTTAAAAAAAAAGCGTTTTAACCACTTCCCGCCCGCCGTCCGTCATATGACATCCTTGAATTTGTGCGGGGATATCTGAATGATGCCTGCAGCTACAGGCATCATTCAGATATCAGTTTTTCAGCCGGTGATTCCCTACACCTACACCATAAGAATGATCATAGCGGCTGTTCCGCCGCTTGATCGTTCTTACGGGAGGCGAGAGGGGATGTCCCCCCCCCTCCCGCCGCCCTCCGGTGCTTCTACCGACTCACCGGTACGATCGAAGCCAGGATCATTTTTTTTTATTTTTATTTCAGGCTTCCCAGCCTAGAAGTGAGATGTGGGGTCTTATTGACCCCATATCTCACTGTAAAGAGGACCTGTCATGCCATATTCCTATTGTTTACATCCCTTGTAATAGGAATAAAAGTGATCAAAAAATTAATTTTTTCGGGAAAAAAGTGTCAAACTAAAATAAAGTAAAATGAACAATAAATTGTATTTTTATTTTTAAAGCGCCCCTGCCCCAGTATGCTCGCATGCAAAAGTGAACACATATGTAAGTCCCGCCCACATATGAAAACGGTGTTCAAACCACACATGTGAGTGAGGTGTCGCTGTGAACGTTAGAGCGAGAGCAATAATTTTGGCCCTAGACCTCCTCTGTAACTCAAAACATGTAACCAGTAAAAAAAATTAAAGTGTTGCCTATGGGGATTTTTAAGTAGCGAAGTTTGGCGCCATTCCACGAGCGTGTGCAATTTTGAAGGGTGACATGTTAGGTATCTCCTTACTCGGCGTACACACATTATGTAAAAACATTCGGCTAACCTTATCATTTTTTTTTTTTTAAAGCACAAAACATTTTTTTTCCCCAAAAAACGCATTTGAAAAATTGCAAAAGTTGCAACAACCGCCATTGTATTCTCTAGGGTCTTTGCTAAAAATACATATATAATGTTTTGGGGTTCGGTGTAATTTTCTAGCAAATAAATTATGATTTTTACATGTAGGAGGGAAATGTCAGTATTGGCCTGGGTGCTCCAGAACGCCTGAAGATGCTCCCTGCATGTTGGGCCTCTGTATGTGGCCACGCTGTGTAAAAGTCTCACACATGTGGTATCGCCATACTCAGGAGGAATAGCAGAATGTGTTTTGGGGTGTAATTTGTGGTATGCATATGCTGTGTGTGAGAAATAACCTGCTAATATGACAATTTTGTGAAAAAAAAAAATCTTGATATTCCAAAGAATTGTGGTAAAAAATGACAACTTCAAAAAACTCACCATGCCTCTTTCTAAATACCTTGGAATGCCTTCTTTCAAAAAATGGGTAATTTGGGGGGTATGTGTACTTTTCTGGCATGTTAGGGTCTCAAGAAATTAGATAGGCAGTCAGTACTTCAGGTGTGATCAATTTTCAGATATTGGCACCATAGTTTGTGGACTCTATAACTTTCACAAAGACCAAATAATATACACCAATTTGTACTTATTTTTACCAAAGATATGTAGCAGTATAAATTTTTGCAAAAATGAATGAAGAAAAATTACTAATTTGCTAAATTTTATAACAGAAACAAAGAAAAAATATTTTTTTTTACAACATTTTCAGTCTTTTTTCTTTTATAGCGCAAAAAATAAAAAACCCAACAGTGATTAAATACCACCAAAAGAAAGCTCTATTTGTGTGAAAAAAAGGACAAAAATTTCATATGGGTACAATGTTGTATGACTGAGTAATTGTCATTCAAAATGTAAGAGCACCGAAAGCTGAAAATTGGTCTGGTTAGGAAGGGGGTTTAAGTGCCCAGTGGTCAAGTGGTTAAATCAACCTTACTGTATTTTGTTAACACATGTAGTTGCACAGATTTAAAATCCCCTTCTACAGCCAGCTCAGTACTTTTCAATTGTTAGCTGCTTCGGAATTTAATAAAATATTCTATGTTTGTGTTTTGCATTTTGTTATGAAATGCATTAGCACAGACGTTAAACCCCGCTTCAACATCCAGGTCAGTTCAGTTCAAGGTGACACTATTGATAGACTGATTTTTTCTTCAAGCCATGCCATGCCATGAGAAATCAGCATGTGAATATCATAAGTAAACCCTGGGATTGTCAATCTCTTGGGTCCCCTGCAGCTCTCACTGGTTCCCCCCACTGACCTCCACACATTAAATAATAGAGAGCAATCAAAGCTCTTAAAGTGAAACTGTAGCCAGGCTGTGGACATTCCAGTACTTATATATTCCTAACAAGCAGTTAATGCACTTTAAAAAAAACTCTCACTGACCTCTGTAGCTTCAGGCACTGTGGAGCAATTCACTCAAAGTTCATAGCAAAGGCATTTGGGTCAGGTTGTAGTCTGATTAAGGGCCAATTCACACCAGAATCGAACAAGAACATGTGCAGCATTTCCCATGCGATTCCAAGTCGCTCCTGTGCAGTGTGATTGTACAGCCTATTTTTTTGAATAAGTTGCAAATTGCACCAAAACATTGAGAAAGTAGTGTTTACCCTACTTTTAAAAATGTGCCACACCAAAATGCATGGCACTGCATTTGGGGTGCTAATAAATTTACAGCAGATTGCAAGGGCAGCGCTTTCGATCTTGGTGTGGGAAACGTAAATGGAATGTGTCTTTCTTGCACCGCATTCTGGTGTGAACCAACCCTTATGCCGCGTACACACGACCATTTTTAATGACGAGAAAAATGCAATTTTTTAAAATGGTCATTAAAAATGATCGTGTGTGGGCTTCAGAGCATTTTTCACAACGTCAAAAATGGCCATGAAAAAATTGGAACATGCTCTAATTTTTCACGTCGTTTTTCACATCGTCATTTTTCTCGTCATGAAAAACGGCAGTGTGTGGGCTTTAACGACGTGAAAAAAAATGCGCATGCTCAGAATCAAGTATGAGATGGGAGCGCTCGTTCTGGTAAAACTAGCGTTCGTAATGGAGATAGCACTTTCGTCACGCTGTAACGGACTGAAAAGCACGAGGCTGAAAAGCGCGAATCGTCGCTCAACAAACTTTACTAACATGAAGTGTGGCGCCATCCGAATGGAACTTCCCCTTTATAGTGCCGTTGTACGTGTTGTACGTCACCGCGCTTTACTCAAGCATTTTATTCCACGATAGTGTGTAGGCAAGGCAGGCTTGAGAAGAATCACGTCGAGAAAAATGCAGTTTTTTTCAATGACATTAAAAACGGTCGTGTGTACGCGGCATTACTGTGTTCTCTGTCCCAGCAGTTACTTGGCAGCCTTTCAGGCTTCTAATGTATACACAGAACAGATGTTGTATTTGCATTGGAAAGCTAGAAAGCTGCCAAGTCACTGCTTTGGGGAAAACTCAAATTACAACCCCACCTGAGTGCCTTGATATAAACTTTGAGGATGGATTGCTCCACAGTGCCTAAAGCTACAGAGCTCAGTGAGTGCTTGTTTTAAAGATAATTTACTGCTTTAAAGCTGAACTCTAGGCAAAATTCCAATGCAGTGGGGCTATGTCTGCACTGCACAGGTTAACTGCTAATTTTTTCTAGGGGAGAGCAGAGCGGAGAGATACTTACCTAATCCTCAGATCCTACCAGTAAAAGAATGGTCTGGCGCTTCCAGTCTTGAATAATGACTGTTCCTGATGTCATCACGCCCAAAGCAGTCTCCATAGACCAGGAACAATCCATTACTGAACCTGAGGGACTGCTGTTTTCTGGATGTTTGAAAGATTGCGTGAGTATAAGCAATGAACAGTTGACCCATGCGGTGTGGGCACAGCCCCATTGCATGGGGAAAAAAATGTGCCCGTAGTTGGGTCATAAAGAAGTATGTAAATACTTGAATGTTCATAACCTGACCACAGGTTAACTTTAAAGCTATTAAATTAGATTAGATCATATAAGATGATAATGTAGGCAACATCAAAATCAGAGATAAAAATGTTAAAGTACCACTCTGCATATTGAACAATAAATTGAACTAAAAAACCCTTAATAAAGAGATTTAGGGTTAGGGTTAGGGTTAGGGGTTAGGGTTAGGGTTTTCCCTTTAAGAATAAGGCTAGGACCCAGGTTTTTGAAAAGGGACCTCCCCCAGAGGTCAAAGGTCAGAAGGCGGACCCCCAGAGGTCAAAGGTCACTGGGCGTGGCTGACCCACCCCCACCAAAGTCTACCGCCTACCCCAACTAAGTCGGGGAATGAACAAGTCGGGGAATGAACATATCTCACCATAAGGAAAATTACATTCCCCTCTCATTGAAGTCATGGGTGGTAACCGGAGGAAAGTTAAATATACTATCTAACTTCCCCCCACAAGTTTTTTTTGTTTTAGTTGATGCTGCTTTTCAGCAAGGGTGAGGGGTGCACTTAAAAAGTGGAGCTTTGGTTTGTTTATTTGCAATTGCAGAATTTTTATACCTTCTTGACTCCGAAATATTCTATCCACCGACCGTTTACAGATTTTGAGCAGCTATGTATATCGCCAGAACCACAAGTACATATTATATCTAACATATATATGTTATTATCTACTCTCAACTCACCTGGTTTACCATCACATATGACCAAATGGGAGTTGGAATTAAACTGGTCAACACAAGAGGAAGATTGGGATCAAATTTTTACTAATACTCATAAATTTTCAATAGCTTGTGACACCCAAGAGCGCAATTTTAAATTGTTATCTAGATGGTACCGCACTCCAGTTATTTTAAACCAAATTTTTCCATCACAAACAGATAGATGTTGGCATTGTAATGTCGCTATAGGTAACTTATCGCATCTTTGGTCCCTCTATTTACAAATTATGGGATCAAGTAATTAACTTATATAATACTGTTGAGGATGCATCAATTAATAACTCTGTCGAACTGGCTCTTTTTTATTTTTTACCTCAACCATTGCTTAACCACTTGCCGACCGCCTCCTGTAGATATACGTTGGCAGAATGGCACGTACAGGCACATCAACGTACCTGTACGTCCCCTTTAACTGCCTGACGTGGGGGTTGCGCGCGTGCCGCCGGCGGCGCACTCACGATCCTGCTGCCTTCCCCGTGAGTCTGACCGCGGGTCCCACGGACTCGATCGCCGCAAGGATCCCCGCGATTGGCTCACGGCGGCATAGAGCAGGGAGATGCTTGTGTAAACAAGCATCTCCCTGCTCTGCCTAGTGACAATGACACAGATCTCGGCTCCGTGCACTCGGAGCGGAGATCGGTGTCATGTGACACAGAACCCAACCCCCCCATAGTTAGAAACACAATGCAGGGAACATTTAACCCTACAGCGCCACCTAGTGGTTAACCCCTTCACTGCCAGTGTAATTTTTACAGTAACCAGTGCATTTTTAGAGCACTGATCGCTGTGAAAATGACAATGGTCCCAAAAATGTGTCAAAAATGTCCGATGTGTCCGCCATAATGTGGTAGTCATGAAAAAAATTACTGATCGCCGCCATTACTAGAAAAAAAAAATTAATAAAAATGCCATAAAACTATCCCCTATTTTGTAAACGCTATAACTTTTGCGCAAACCAAACATATAGTAGAAGAATACGTATCGGCCTAAACTGAGGAAATTTTTATATATATATTTTTGGGGGATATTGATTATAGCAAAAAGTAAAAAATATTGAATTTTTTTTTTTTCAAAATTGTCGCTCTATTTTTGTTTATAAAAATATAAACCGCAGAGGTGATTAAATACCACCAAAAGAAAACTCTGTTTGTGGGAAAAAAAGGACGTCAATTTTGTTTAGGAGCCACGTCGCATGACCGCGTAATTGTCAGTTAAAGCGACGCAGTGCCGAATCGCAAAAAGGGGCCTGGTCTTTAACCAGCCAAAATGGTCCGGGGCTTAAGTGGTTAAAACCAAAAAATCTATTCTCTGTTTTTTTTTTTGCTCAGTAATTAGACAATTGATACCAAGATTTTGGAAATCTCCTATTGTTCCTACAATTTCGGAGTGGATTGAGACTCTTAATAGTACGGAGGAACTGGTAGCTGAAAATAATGATACTATACAGAAGTTTAATAGGGTGTGGCAGACCTTATTTTCAAATTTTTAGCTGTAATGCCGCGTACACACGGCCGTTTTTCTCGTCGAAAAAACGTAATTTTTCCCATTCGACGAGAAAAACGATAGTTTGTGGGTTTTCTGTCATTTTTTTCAACGAGAAAAACTGCATTAAAAACGACGAGAAAAATTAGAACATGTTCTAATTTTTCTCGTTGTTTTTTTCTACATGTTTTCCGCGGCAGTATTTCCCATAGGGAAACACTGCCGCGGAGCCCACAGACGGTCGTTTTTCTCGTCAAGAGAAAAAATGATGTGAAAAATGACCGTGTGTAGGGAACAAGCTGTTCCCCCCGTTTTAAATGACATTATTCACGGCGGTTTTTTAACCGCCGTGAATAATGATCGTGTGTACGCGGCATTAGAGCATATATATTCTATTCCACCTGAAACAATTCTAGAGGTTGAATTGATTCTATGATTTTGTTAATGTGAGACATTACTATTACCCCCCCCCCCCTTTTTTTTTTTTTTTTTGTCCTCTCTCTTTCTTTCTCCTTTTCCTTAACCCTTTCTCTTTTCTTTTTTTTTTTTTTTGTTGTTTTGTTTTGTTTTGTTGTTGTCCTGTAGAATATATATAGAGGAGAGTTTTTTGAAGAAATGTAGTAGTATTATTGTGGAAATTAAATGATTTAGTAATTATAACTTTAAAGAATATCTCAGTTGAATATGTATTCAGGATAACTGTACTTGTGTATGTATATGTGTTTTGCTGTTTGTATCAAATGTAATAAAAATCAATAAAAATATATTGGAATAAAAAGTGGAGCTTTAAAACAACATCTGCTTTAAAGTGGTTATAAAGGCTAAAGGTTTTTTACCTTTGTGTGCAGATCCCAATATTTTGCCCTTAGCTCATTACTAACAATAAGTGAAGATTCTTTTTTTTTATTTTTTTATTTTTCAGTTTGAATAGGAGAGTTATTCGCTAGTTTGAAAAATAACTTGTCGGGGGACGCATGCGCGAGGCTCGACATGGAGGACGTGTTCCACTAGAGCTCCGCACTCCCCGCTGCACTATCGGGACTTTGAAGCGCATCTGAACCTCCCTGCAACCCCGCTACTTCAGCGCTCACCTCTCGGCACACTATAGCCTTACTCGGGATGGTTCTGACCGGTCACCGTGGCAAGAACAAGCCTAAACCGATCAAAGACGCTCTGGCCCGCGCCTCCTCTAAAATGGCGGCGAAGGCCTTAGCCAAGCTGCAGGCTGCCTCTCCGGACGGATCGGGACATGCTGACAGTGAGGGGGATGAAGAAACTGAATTTCACATCGGCGGATCCCCTGCCCTGCCACCCTCAGGTATGTCCCAGACTGACTTTCTTAAATATATGGAGGTGATGCTGCAGAAGGCCCTTAAAACTACCTCGGACCAAATAACAAATAGGCTGTCCCGAGAGATTAGGGAGCTAGGCCAACGCACCGCGGACCTGGAGACTAGAGTGGATGATATAGAGCTCACACTACAGGAGCAAGCCCAAGAGCAGGCAGCCCTCCGTGATGAGAATATCACTCTTCTATCACGTTTAGAGGATGCAGAGAACCGCTCCCGCAGATCCAACCTGCGTCTACGCGGTATACCAGAAAGCGTGGATGACCTGCAATCCTTCTCCACTGCCCTGTTCCAAGAACTAGCACCCTCCATACCGATTGAGCGTTTAGAATTCGATCGAATCCATAGGGCTCTCACCCGTCGTCAACAGGACGCCCCCCCACGAGATATCATCATTAAGCTGCACTTCTTCCGCACAAAGGAGCAACTGCTTGCTGCTGCTCGCAACAAAGACACCCTCCTGTTCCAGGGCCACACGTACCAACTGTTTTCAGACCTGGCTCCCCTCACAATAGCCAAGCGCCGCGCAATGAAGCCACAGTTACAAATCCTCATACAGCATCAACTGAAATACACCTGGCGCTTCCCTTTTGCATTGCAGTTCTCCTATCAAGGTCACCAACACTCCTGCACATCGCCTGATTCACTTCAGCGCCTCCTGGAAACCCTTCAACTGACCGCTCCGGTTCAGTCATCAGAGACTATGTTGCCTCGCACCCCAGCACGTACCACTGCTCACCCGTATGCTACCACCCCAAGAAATTCCCAGCCGGGCCCATCATCCATTCGGAATGGGACCCCATCCCGTTCATCTCGGGGTGGCTCCACTAGCCAGCAGCTGTTTGTGCCGCGCTGAAAATGTCTGCATAACTTGCTCTGCTCTGTTTTGTTTTTTTTTCTCCCCTCTGTGCCTACAGCAGACCTTGTTTGGAGTTCCAGAGACTGTCCACTCCTTTTACAGCTGACTCTTCAATCAAGAAAGGGGTCTGCCTGAGGCTGGGTCACCCCACATGATGGGGGAGACACACACAGCACCTCAATACCTATCTGGGGTTGCACAGGTTCAGTTTAGTTTTCTTTGTTTGTTTCTACCTCGTGATACTGTTTGTACACTCAGTTTGACATTTTAATCCTTTTTTTTTTTTGCACAAGTTTTTGAATGTTGGACTGCCTTCCGCCCTGTTGTTCTTAGTAATGTTACTATTGAACTTTGAAACGTTGTTATCTTGCCCCATGGGGGGGATTTTCCCCTCATGGACCAAGATCTAATCCAGGATTTTTTTGGATATCCCCGCCTACCTATTTCCTCATCCCCGCATCCCTCCCCATCCCTTCACCTCCCCACGTACCCCCCTCCCCACCCACCCCCTTACCCTCGCCTGCCCCCCTCCCATGGTTTTCCTCCCTGCCCTGCCATTCCAAGTTACCAGTTATACCTGTCTATACCTCCCCCTACCCAGGTATTTACCTTAAACTATATCCTGTCGATATGTTGATAAGCGCTAGGCTTTCTGTAAGATGTTCCCTTTTTGGGTCTTGGCCTACGAGCCATTAGACGGTTATACTCTTTAATGATGTACATTCTTAGTTAGCTCTATTATATCCCGTTTGCAGCGGGGAGCTGTCACTGCTCCCCCCCTCTACGGTGCACCCACTCTCGAGCTGGCTGGCTGGCTGGTGAGTCGGTGCACTATTTGGTCGGGCGACAGAGTTTTACTCTTCTCCCTTTCCATGACCATTGGTTTGCCCTACAATGTTTTTCTTCTTTCATCTTCTCTTCTTTCCCTTTATCTTCTCCCCTCTCTCCTCTCCTTCCTCTCCAGTCGGCTGGGGGACATGACCCTGATGGCGCCTTCTATAAAACCTCCCCATGACCTTAGATGGCCCCCCTGACCGTACTCTCATTGAATGTTAAGGGTCTTAATTCTCCCAATAAGAGGGTTAAAGCCTTCCAATCTTTTACATCCCTGAAGGCAGGTATAGTAGCTCTTCAGGAAACACATTTTTCGACCCGTTCAACCCCCAAATTCTTCAGCCCTCATTACCCACAAGTGTTTACTGCCTCCGCCTCCACAAAGCAGCGAGGCGTTTTGATAGCTCTACACCGCTCCCTCCCTTTTATAGTATCTTCCGAAATTAAAGACCCAGAAGGTCGCTATATTATACTT
Source organism: Rana muscosa (assembly GCA_029206835.1). Taxonomy (NCBI): domain Eukaryota; kingdom Metazoa; phylum Chordata; class Amphibia; order Anura; family Ranidae; genus Rana; species Rana muscosa. The sequence goes on from CM055117.1 coordinate 985,396,251, forward strand.
ATTGGCCTATTGCAGGATGTTGAAACCACCCTAGTTTCATACTACGCCCCGAACAATAATCCGAACCCATTTTTTTCGCACTTGCTCCAAGTTTTACGCACTCACTGTAAAGGCACACTTATCTTATGTGGCGACTCTAATCTTGTGATGCAACCGCATCTGGATAAATCCCCATATGCTCCTGAGCAATACTCCCCCTCCATACGTTTTAGGAAATTAATCCAACAAGCCTCGCTGCTCGACACTTGGCGCGAGTGCAACCCGACTAAAATAAATTATACTTTCTACTCCTATCCCCACAGATCCTTTTCCAGAATCGACCATATTTTTGTTTCAGTTGCATCCTCCCCAATATTACTCAACTCTAATATCCAACCCATTACTTGGTCAGACCACTGTGCAGTACTTACCACAATCTCCTCCTTAATCCCTCATTCCAAAGACCGTACATGGTGCATTAATGAAGCTCACCTCGCTGACCAATCCTATTGTCTTGACATCCAGGTCGCTCTTAAGGACTACTTACAACACAACTCAACCCCGGGTATCTCTCCTGTCCTCCTTTGGGAGGCACATAAACCGGTCATTAGGGGTACATGTATCTCGGTATCTACTCACCTGAAACGCGACAAGAAAATCCAATTGGCAAACTTGGAGCGGGACTTTCACCACCATTTTCTCCAGTTTCAATCTTCTCCTACTGACTCACACAGAACTGCTCTGGAAAGGGTTAAAACTGAGTTGGACCTACTGTTGGCTGAATCGGCTGATAAGGCCATCCGTAGGTCAAATCACACCATCTACACTAAGGCCAACAAGCCAGATACGCTTTTAGCCATGCGCCTTTGGCATCCGGAAAGGAATAATGCACCCATCAGATTGCGAATAGACAAAAATACCTATACTAGTAATCCTGTTAAAGTCTTATCTGAATTTCGTAAGTGCCTCAAAGATTTATATGAAGCAAAATCCCCTTTCTCTCCCTCCCAGGCTGAAGCACTTTTCAGGGACATTCCTCTACCCACGTTATCAGAGTCTGGCCGTGAGTCTCTGGAAAAACCTGTGACAACCGAAGAGGTCCTCCTGGCTATCAAAACTCTCAAATCCCATAAGCGACCAGGCCCTGATGGACTCTCCGGTACCTATTTTAAAAAATTTGCTACCACCTTAGCCCCTCTTCTCTCCAACTCCTTTAATGCACTACTCCAACAACACTCCTTTGGTCGAGACACGTTGACAGCCATTATAGCCATGATTCCCAAACCCAATACAGACAACTCCCTCTGGTCCAATTTCAGACCCATTTCCCTACTCAATCTCGACATCAAGCTTTTGGCCAAAATTATGGCGTTGCGCCTTAATCCTATTATAGGGGGACTGATCCATAAAGACCAAGTGGGTTTTATGCCGCGTCGACAGGCTAGTGATAATGTCCGCCGAATTGTTCTGCTTCAACATTTGGCCAGGAAACGTAATATTCCTATGCACCTACTATCTCTTGATATCAGGAAAGCATTCAATACGGTCTCAGGGCCCTACCTGAACTTTGTACTTTCCCGTTGGGGTTTTGGCCCCCATTTCCTACAATGGATCAGTTCCCTTTATAACCACCCTCAAGCTTATGTCAAATACTCAGGATTCAGGTCTGATACCTTTGACATATGAAGAGGGACCAGACAGGGGTGTCCCCTCTCCCCCCTAATTTTTGCCTTAGTAATAGAACCCCTAGCTGCCTTGATCAGAGCTAATCCGAACATTAAAGGACTAGAAATTGCATCCACCTCTCACAAAATCTGCTTGTTCGCTGATGATGCGCCCCTATTTGTAGCCTCCCCCCGTACAACTCTTCCGAATCTTATTCGGATCTTGGAAGAGTTTGCGAAAATATCTGGCCTAGAGGTTAACCAATCCAAGTCCAGGGCCCTCAATGTGTCTCTCCCACACCAGGGATTTATCCACCTACAAGATTACTTCCCTTTCCATTGGTCTACGACTCCTCTTCCATACCTAGGAATAAAACTAACCAGCGATCCAGCTTCTCTGTATCAGGCTAACTATCTTCCGATGCTTTCCCACCTATCCTCCATGTTAGACACCTGGAAACCACTGTGCATTTCTTGGCTTGGGCGGGTTGCGGCTGTTAAAATGTCTTTACTTCCTAAACTGTTATATCTTTATAGAGTCCCTCCGATAGCAATCCCCTCTTACTTTCACAGAATCATTCAGACTCGTGTATTTAAATATATTTGGGGCTCTACTAAACCTAGAGTGTCCAGGTCTATCCTCCTCCGTCATAAACTTAGCGGAGGCCTCGGACTCCCTAACTTTGCCCGCTATTACCACGCTGCTCGGCTGGCTCAAATAACTCTGTACCACGCATCACATGAAATCCCGCTGTGGGTTGGTTTGGAAGCAATAGACATTTCCCCCCTGACAATATCCAATTTACTGTGGCTGCCCGCTTCCACTAGAGGCCCCATATCCAACCCGGTCACCCGCCACTCACTTGGGATCTGGGACGGCCTACGTGGTCGCTTCAATCTGATCTCTCCCCATGCCCCCTTACTTTCCTTTATAGGCCACCCACTTTTCTATCCGGCCTTCACTGAACCTGGTTCTCTTCGGCTTTGGCGGCAGGCAGGACTAACCCGAGTTTTGTGACCTTCTCACTAAAACCGCTATTAAAACATTCCCAATGCTCCAATCCCAAGATAACCTATCTCCTAGAGAATGTTTTCGTTACCTCCAAATAGCCCATTTTGTCAGGACAACAATAGCCACCAGCTCCTCTCTAGATAGTTTATCTCTTTTTGAAGATATCTGTAAGTCGGACCCGCATGCCCCTGGTATCATCTCGCGTATCTATACCCATTTAACTTCTGCTTCGGCTGACCTCCCCCCCTATGCTGCGCAGTGGTCCAAGGACCTACAACTGGAACTAGATGCGGATGACTGGACAAACATATGGGCCAACACAAAGTCCTCTACGCAGAATGTAGTAGCCTTAGAGGCAAACTATAAGGTCCTCATGCAGTGGTATCTCGTCCCCGCTAGAATCTCAAAATTTCTCCCGTCATATCCACCTGAATGTTTCAGAGGCTGTGGGGAAAGAGGCACTCATGTCCACATCTGGTGGTCTTGTCCCATTGTGCAACGATTTTGGGCAACTATATTTCATATGGCTTCCACCCTACTTCATGACACCTTGACTCCTGACCCCTCCCTGGCTCTGTTAAACCACATTCAGGGTGACTACACTAGGGCCCAACGACGCATCCTCTTTCAATTAACCACAGCAGCCAAACAGATAATAGCTAGGGCCTGGAAAACCCCACTTCTGCACATTGCTGAAGTGAAGAATAGAGTAACCCAGGCAATGATACGCAGTAAGATTGAGGCCACCATCCTGGACCGTCTTCCCCAACACTGCAAAGTCTGGTCGCCCTGGGTGGAGAACTTCCTCCCCTCGGATTTTGACGCGGACCTGCTTGGGTTATGATACGTCTCGGTTTATCCATGTTTATCCATGTTTGCTTTGGTGCCCATCGGGGACCCGTGCCCCCCTGCCGACACCCCTCCCCCCTCCCATACCTCTTCTATACTCTCTCTCTCTCTCCCTCTTCCCACCGCTCTTGCCCTTTATTTGACCTTCTTTTCTTTCTCCTTCCCAATTGAACTGCTATACTCACAATCTCTATAACAAAGATGGGACTTATTACCCGGATCTATCTGTAGATTGTATACCCTGGTCTTGCTGACGACAAGCTTTGTTTATTACTATTTCTGGACTGGACTATCTATTTCTTATCTTTTTGAATTTACATATTCATTATCTGATGGGATTATTTTTTTTTTTTATTATTATTTCCTCTCTCTCCCTGCCCCATCACTAGTAATCCCAAGCCAATAGATGATGTAACAATAGGCCCTTCCTAATTTTAGTTCTGTTTCGCTTTAATGGCCGTTATCCCGGTTGGGCTGAATAGCTTTAAGCTTATCTCTCTTCAGATATATCGTATGTTAAACTGTACATCTTTCACTAAGATTGTTGTTTTATGTACATTATGATTATGTTAAAATAAAATATTTGAACAAGAAAAATAACTTGTCTATCAAGTTTAACATTAAAAAATAAATAAAAATAATGCACAGGAAAACTGAATTAGAGAGATATGCAAATTACAAGCACACAAGTGCTACAAATACAGTGCATAATCACTGCAGCCATAACGTTAACTGAATGTAAACAAAAAAAAAGTTAAATTAGCAAATGTATAACTAGGAATGCATATTTATACCTAATTTGTTAAACTGCCTTTTGTGCACTGTAAGTGACTGCAATGAGTAATGCGCCGAGGAGGCAACAGATGTCACTTTTCATTTCACCAACGCTGTAATAATAAGGGAACATTTCAGACTTCTGCCAGTTTCAAGTAACCACAGCTACTTATTGCAGGATTGTAAAACTTTCTTTAGCAAAATAATTACAAAGAACAGCAGAATTAGATTTTCTACCCATCCGTTCCACTGTGAAAAGTGACTGTGGGTTTTTTGGTAGACAATTTGGATAATAATATGTGACATGTGGAGTTATAATTATTTTTGGAAACAGACAAAATGACAAATGCTGGACATTTTCCTTGCAATACTGTTTATTTATTATTGTATTTAATATTTGTGAAGAAAACGGTCTTCTGGACATTTTCAATAGATAAACCATATAATTACATAAAAGACAGTCTACCAGACAATGTAATTGTTACTAACAAAGTCATTTTTAATATAATTGAGTAAGATAACAAAGAAACTTGCTGTAAGTTTTGGTGCAGTGTGGGTAGTGGTGTAGTGAAAAATACCACATATCCTAAATGTGACAATATATAAACCTGGCACAAAATCTTTTTCTCCTTAAAAATATTTTTAACCAGAATAGCCAATTTAATTAGGAATAACGTATGACCCTGAGGCTCCGTTCACACCGCATCCAATTCGCATAACATTATAAAATACATTGATTCCAATGAGGCTGGTTCACATATGTGCATTCTCTAGGCATTGCGGTGTGGCTCAGGTGCGAATTCAGGCCCATTATGTTCTATGGGCACGCATTTGATTCACACATGTGTTGCGTTCTGAACAGGGATCTTGAGGGGGAACTCCACTCCAAATTTAAAAAGAAAAACGGCATGGGTTCCCCTCCAAGAGCATACCAGGCCCTTAGGTCTGGTATGGACTTTAACGGGAACCCCTACGCCGAAAAAAAACGGCGCGGGGGTCCCCCCAAAGTCCATAGCAGACCCTTATCCGAGCACGCAACCTGGCAGGCCGCATGAAAAGAGGGGGGATGATAGAGCGGCCCCCCCTCCCTCCTGAACCATACCAGGCCGCATGCCCTCAACATGGGGGGGTGGGTGCTTTGGGGCAGGGGGCGCATCATTCCCTGGAACTGTCACGTCATATGGGGGTGGGGTCACTGGGTGGCATCACCCGGTGACCACGCCCATGCCTATAAAAGTGAATGCGCTCCGCTCATACGGCATTACAGCCGGAGACAGCGACGAGTCAACATCTCCAGGAGAGAAGAGGGAAGAAGGCGATGAAGAAGACCGGGCCACCGCTAGCAAAAGAGCTATAAGAAGATAGCGGAGGCCCAGCAGAAGGAAGAAAGAACCGGAGAGCGAGAGAAGAACCCGGAGAGCGCAGAGACGACACCGGAGACCCCCGAAGTTGGAAGAGACCCCCGAAGTTGGAAGAAGACCCCCTATGTTGAGGGCATGCGGCCTGGTATGGTTCAGGAGGGAGGGGGGGCGCTCTCTTGTCCCCCCTCTTTTCCTGCGGCCTGCCAGGTTGCGTGCTCGGATAAGGGTCTGCTTTGAACTTTGGGGGGGACCCTCACGCCGTTTTTTTCGGCGTAGGGGTTCCCGTTAAAGTCCATACCAGTCCTAAGGGCCTGATATGCTCCTGGAGGGGAACCCATGCTGGGTTTTTATTTAAAATTTGGCGTGGAGTTCCCCCTCATGATAACAGCAGCGAGACTTCCCAGGTCGGCAAGTCCGCAGCTAAAAACGCAATGAAACCGCTGAACGACTGATTGCGAACTTGGCAAAGACTCCAAGCTCAAAAACGCAACGCATAGGTGTGAACCTAGCCTCAGTCATCAAGCTGTAATAATTCCTAATGAGGCACTGGGGTGTCGGGAGGAGAGGCTGTTCAATTGGCGAAGTGAATGTCGCAAGGTATTACCATTGCAAGCATCGTTAAAGCGGTTGTATACCCCCCAAAAAAAAAACCTGCAAGGCAAAGGCATAATGAGCTAGTATGACTAGCATACTAGCTCATTATCAATTACTCACCTTCAAGCGAAGAACCCGCACCGACCCTCGTTCCTCTCCTCCGCCGCCGCCATGATACCCGTAGTGAGGCGCATGCGCCGTAGACATCGGTGCCCGATTTTCTGCAAATATCTCCTTAACCATGTAGGTTAAGGAGATATTGCAAGCACCTACAGGTAAGCCTTAATGTAGGCTTACCTGTAGGTGCAAGTAGTATGTGAGGGTATACAACCACTTTAACCACTTCAATACAGGGCTTTTATACACCCTTCCTTACCAGACCAATTTGTAGCTTTCAGTGCTCTCACACTTTGAATGACAATTACTCAGTCATGCTACACTGTACCCAAACCAAATTTTTATCATTTTTTTCTCACAAACAGAGCTTTCTTTTGGTGGTATTTAATCACCGCTAGGTTTTTTATTTTTTGCAATATAAGCGAAAAAAGTTAGATTTTTTTTAAAAAAAACACTTTTTTTTTGTTTTTATTGTAAAATTTTGCAAATAAGTAATTTTTCTTCATAAAATTGGGCCAAAATGTATACTGCTACATATCTTTAGTAAAAATAACCAAAAAAGTGTATATTATTTGGTCTCTGTGAAAGTTATAGAGTCTACAAGCTATGGTGTAAAATTGTAAAATTATCACATCTGATCACACCTGATGTACTGAAGGCCTATTTCATTTCTTGAGACCCTAACAAGCCAGGAAAGTACAAATACCCCCCAAATTACCCCTTTTTGGAAAGCAGACATTCCAATGTATTTAATAAGAGTCATTGTGAGTTTTTTGAAGTTGTACTTTTTTCCCACAATTCTTGGGAAATTTTTTAAATTTTTTTAAATTTTTATTTTTTTGCACAAAATTGTCATAATAACAAGTTATTTCTCTCACACAGCACATGCATACTTGCAATGACACCCCAAAATACATTCTGCTACTCCTCCTGAGTATGGCGATACCAAATGTGTGAGACTTTTACACAGCCTGGCCAAATACAGAGGCACAACATTGAAATAGCACCTTCAGGCATTCTAGGAGCATAAATTACACATCTCATTTCTCAACCACCTATTGCAGTTTTGAAGACCCTGGAGCACCAGGACAATAGAAACGCCCATAAAATGACCCCATTTTGGAAAGCTAACACTCCAACGTATAATCTATGAGGCATAATGAGTCTTTTGAACGGTTCATTTTTTTCCAGAAGTTTTTGGAACATGTGGGAAAAAAATGAAAATGCATTTTTTTTATACAAAGTTGTCCATTTATAAGATATTACCAACACATAGCATGTACATAGCAAAAATGACACCCCAAAATACATTCTGCTACTCCTCCTGAGTATGGCAATACCAAATGTGTGGGACTTTTACACAGCCTGTCCAAATACAGAGGCCCAACATTGAAATAGCCCCTTTAGGCATTCTAGGAGCATAAATTGCACATCTCATTTCTCAACCACCTATTACAGTTTTGAAGACCCTGGAGCACCAGGACAATGGAAATGCCCATAAAATGACCCCATTTTGGAAAGCTAACACCCCAATGTATAATCTATGAGGCATAATGAGTCTTTTGAACGGTTCATTTTTTTACAGAAGTTTTTGGAATATGTGGGAAAAAAATGAAAACGCATTTTTTTTATACAAAGTTGTCCATTTATAAGATATTACCAACACATAGCATGTACATAGCAAAAATTACACCCAAAAATACATTCTGCTACTCCTCCTGAGTATGGTGATACCAAATGTGTGAGACTTTTACACAGCCTGGCCAAATACAGAGGCCCAACATTGAAATAGCCCCTTTAGGCATTCTAGGAGCATAAATTACACATCTCATTTCTCAACCACCTATTACAGTTTTGAAGACCCTGGAGCACCAGGACAATGGAAACGCCCATAAAATGACCCCATTTTGGAAAGCTAACACCCCAACGTATAATCTATGAGGCATAATGAGTCTTTTGAACGGTTCATTTTTTTCCAGAAGTTTTTGGAATATGTGGGAAAAAAATGAAACCACATTTTTTTTATACAAAGTTGTCCATTTATAAGATATTACCAACACATAGCATGTACATAGCAAAAGTGACACCCCAAAATACATTCTGCTACTCCTCCTGAGTATGGCGATACCAAATGTGTGAGACTTTTACACAGCCTGGCCAAATACAGAGGCCTAACATCTAAGTAGCACCGTCATGTGTTCTAGGAGCATAAATTACACACATAAATTCCCGACAACCTATCACATTGTTGAAGGCCCTTCATATTTCTAAAACATAGCATGTACTGTACATACCAATTATAAACCAAAATACATTCTTCTGAGAAAAAGGGTAAAGAAAAGATTACCTGCGGTTTTAGTAGTGCAGTGGTCCAAAGAGGAGAGCATCGGTCCAGGCAGCAGGCAGGAACGTGGACAGCGACAGCAAAACAGGCAGCAGGCAGGAATAGTCAGTACAGGTAGAGATGATGTCAGCACAGCCAAAGCATTGGTCCAGATAGCAGGCAGAGATGTGGTCAGCAGTAGCAAAAGGAACAAAGGATCGTCCATGCAGCAGGCAGGAATACTGTCCATAGTTAATACATGCAGCAGGCAGAGGTATGGTCAGCACAGCCAGAGTATTTGTCCAGGGAGCAGGCAGGACCATCAAGCTTAGGGCAACGGTCAGGAAAGAATGGGGACAGGGGTAGAGGCTTCTCCCACCCAAATCGCTTTGAAGCCTCCGGACAACCAGACCCTGTTCTGGGAACACAGAAAACCAAAAACTGGTTTTCTGAACTCAGAACACTATTCTGGAGCCCCTCACATATGTGAGACCCCTGTGTAGCAGGGTGAAAGATCAGTCCAAGGGGGCAGGCAAAAACATGGTCAACAGGCCGAGGTCAGTGCAGGTAAAAGGCAGAAATAAACGGTAGGCAGAGGCATAATCCATACAGTCCAGGGTCAGTTCACGTGAAAGGCAGAAACATGGCGGATAAACAATGCAGACGGTAGGCAGAGACATAGTCGAGAAACAGGCCAGGGTCAGTTCACATGGAAGACAATGATATGGTTGGTTGAGGCAGGGAAATATTCAGGACATATTGAAAACGGGGAAATGGCAGTATTAGAAATATGGGCTAATAGTTTTCGAGAGTGTGATATCGCTTGAAGCATTTTCCGATGCAAAGGCCAGGTTGGGAGGGACAGTCGGGACAATGGAAGCTGGTGTCTTTCCTAATTCCTCTTCTGGTGCACACCCGACATTTTTTTTGGCGTCGTCTTCCGGATCGTGATGGTGGAATATGGTCTGAAAAATGGCGCTCATGTAGTCTGCTGACACAATCTGAGTGAATGCTTTCTGGGGGGGATGTTTGTTGGTAGATCAGGGCAGTGACAATGTCTTCAATAAATCTCATGAAGGTGGTGGGTCTATGTGTGGATTTTTGGTAGAATATGAAAGAATTTAACAGGGCCAAATGAAAAAAGTAAATTGCGATTTTTTTATACCAGAAGAGGGATTTTCGGGTTGAAAGATAGGGCTGCAACATTTGATCATTTAAATCCACACCCCCCATGAATTTATTGTACTTATTGATGCAGGAAGGCTTGCGAACGGTACTGCGTCTTCTGTGAAGTTCCACCGAGGTGTCATCGTGGATGGTGGACATGATGTACACATCTTTCCTATCCCTCCACTTCACAGCCAACACTTCCTCGTTCCTCAAGCTTGCCGATTCCCCCTTTTGAATGGTTGTGGTGACAAGACGCTGTGGGAAGCCCTTTCTGTTTATTCTTGTTGTACCACACGCCAGAGTTTTTTTTAGGTAGAGGTGGCGGAGAAGGGGCAGGCTGGTATAATAGTTGTCCATATAAATATGATACCCCTTTTGGAGGAGTGGAAATACCAACTCCCAAACAATTTTTCCACTTATTCCCATGTACGATGGACACTCAGGGGGCTCGAGCTGGGAATCTTTGCCTTCGTACATGCGGAATGAGTGCACATAACCAGTGGCACTTTCACAGAGCTTGTTGAGCTTCAAGCCGTACCTCGCCCGCTTACTGGGGATATATTGCTTGATTCCCAGCCGGCCTGTGAAATGCACCAGGGATTCGTCCACAGAAATGTTTTGGTCAGGGACATAAAGTTCGGCAAACTTCTTGGAAAAAAATTAATTAGGGGGCGAATTTTATATAATTTGTCAAAGTTTGGGTGATCTCGGGGGGGGGGCACTGTGAGTTGTCACTGAAATGCAGGAACCGCATTATAAGTTCGTATCGGGACCTGAACATGGCCGATGTAAAAATTGGCATATGGTGGATGGGTTTCTTCGACCAATACCTATTCATTTAATTTTTTTTTTGTAAGCCCCGTGTTAAACGTTAGGCCTACAAACAATCTAAGCTCCACCACTGTTAGGGGTCTCCATTCAAAAGGGGGGGCATAGCTGGAGCTGGGGTTGTTTTCAATGAATTGTTGAGCAAAAAGATTAGTTTGCTCCACAATGCCTTGAACCAATTCATCAGGGAAAAATAAATTAAAAAAATCAAGTTTGGAAAAACCCTCAGTGTTGACCTGCACACCTGGCTGTGCTGTAAAAGGGGGGATCGTGGCTGACCCTGAGGTAGAAGGCAGCCACAATGGGTTTGCCAAGCCATCTGGAAGCTGGGTTCGGGTCCTACTTCTTTGGCGTGTACTTGCACTGGGCCTTTCCTCCTGGGGTCTAGCAGCGCTTGCACTGGGCCTTTCCTCCTGGGGTCTAGCAGCGCTTGCACTGGACCTCGCCTCCTGGGGTCTACCGCCGTTGGCACTGCTGGTCGCTGCCTGGTGTTCAGACCGTCTTCTTTTTGGACGGACTGTGTCCTCCTCTAATTCGGATCCGGATGTGCTGCCTTCGGGGGGTTCATATTCCGAACCAGAATCGGAATCAGAACTGAGCGGTGAGAGCTCCCCGTTGCTCTCATCGGTCAGACTGAGTATTTGATATGCTTCTTCTGGGGTGTACACCTTTCTGGACATAGTGGGTACGCTGGTGAGGTGGCAGGTACTCTGGTGGCAGGTTCTCTGGTGAGGTGGCGGGTACTCTAATGGACAGGTACTCCTGATGGATTGGTGGTGGGTACTCTGGTGAGGTGGTGGGTACTCCTGATGGACAGGTACTCCTGATGGACTGGTGGCGGGTACTCCTGGTGAGGTGGCGGGTACTCCTGGTGAGGTGGCTGGTACACCTGATGGACAGGTACTCCTGATGGACAGGTACTTCTGATGGACTGGTGGCGGGTACTCTGAGGTGGCGGGTACTCAGGTGAGGTGGCGGGTACTGCTGATGGACAGGTACTCCTGATGGACTGGTGGCGGGTACTCAGGTGAGGTGGCGGGTACTCCTGATGGACAGGTACTCCTGATGGACTGGTGGCGGGTACTCTGAGGTGGCGGGTACTGCTGATGGACAGGTACTCCTGATGGACAGGTACTCCTGATGGACTGGTGGCGGGTACTCTGAGGTGGCGGGTACTCAGGTGAGGTGGCGGGTACTCCTGATGGACAGGTACTCCTGATGGACTGGTGGCGGGTACTCTGAGGTGGCGGGTACTCAGGTGAGGTGGCGGGTACTGCTGATGGACAGGTACTCCTGATGGACAGGTACTCCTGATGGAATGGTGGCGGGTACTCTGAGGTGGCGGGTACTCAGGTGAGGTGGCGGGTACTTCTGATGGACAGGTACTCCTGATGGACTGGTGGCGGGTAATCTGAGGTGGCGGGTACTCAGGTGAGGTGGCGGGTACTGCTGATGGACAGGTACTCCTGATGGACAGGTACTCCTGATGGACTGGTGGCGGGTACTCTGAGGTGGCGGGTACTCAGGTGAGGTGGCGGGTACTGCTGATGGACAGTTACTCCTGATGGACTGGTGGCGGGTACTCAGGTGAGGTGGCGGGTACTCCTGATGGACAGGTACTCCTGATGGACAGGTACTCCTGATGGACTGGTGGCGGGTACTCTGAGTTGGCGGGTACTCAGGTGAGATGGCGGGTACTCCTGATGGACAGGTACTCCTGATGGACTGGTGGCGGGTACTCTGAGGTGGCGGGTACTCAGGTGAGGTGGCGGGTACTGCTGATGGACAGGTACTCCTGATGGACAGGTACTCCTGATGGACTGGTGGCGGGTACTCTGAGGTGGCGGGTACTCAGGTGAGGTGGCGGGTACTCCTGATGGACAGGTACTCCTGATGGACAGGTGCTCCTGATGGACTGGTGGTGGGTACTCTGAGGTGGCGGGTACTCAGGTGAGGTGGCGGGTACTCCTGATGGACAGGTACTCCTGATGGACTGGTGGCGGGTACTCTGAGGTGGCGGGTACTCAGGTGAGGTGGCGGGTACTGCTGATGGACAGGTACTCCAGATGGACAGGTACTCCTGATGGAATGGTGGCGGGTACTCTGAGGTGGCGGGTACTCAGGTGAGGTGGCGGGTACTTCTGATGGACAGGTACTCCTGATGGACTGGTGGCGGGTAATCTGAGGTGGCGGGTACTCAGGTGAGGTGGCGGGTACTGCTGATGGACAGGTACTCCTGATGGACAGGTACTCCTGATGGACTGGTGGCGGGTACTCTGAGGTGGCGGGTACTCAGGTGAGGTGGCGGGTACTCCTGATGGACAGGTACTCCTGATGGACAGGTGCTCCTGATGGACTGGTGGTGGGTACTCTGAGGTGGCGGGTACTCAGGTGAGGTGGCGGGTACTCCTGATGGACAGGTACTCCTGATGGACTGGTGGCGGGTACTCTGAGGTGGCGGGTACTCAGGTGAGGTGGCGGGTACTGCTGATGGACAGGTACTCCTGATGGACAGGTACTCCTGATGGAATGGTGGCGGGTACTCTGAGGTGGCGGGTACTCAGGTGAGGTGGCGGGTACTTCTGATGGACAGGTACTCCTGATGGACTGGTGGCGGGTAATCTGAGGTGGCGGGTACTCAGGTGAGGTGGCGGGTACTGCTGATGGACAGGTACTCCTGATGGACAGGTACTCCTGATGGACTGGTGGCGGGTACTCTGAGGTGGCGGGTACTCAGGTGAGGTGGCGGGTACTGCTGATGGACAGTTACTCCTGATGGACTGGTGGCGGGTACTCAGGTGAGGTGGCGGGTACTCCTGATGGACAGGTACTCCTGATGGACAGGTACTCCTGATGGACTGGTGGCGGGTACTCTGAGGTGGCGGGTACTCAGGTGAGATGGCGGGTACTCCTGATGGACAGGTACTCCTGATGGACTGGTGGCGGGTACTCTGAGGTGGCGGGTACTCAGGTGAGGTGGCGGGTACTGCTGATGGACAGGTACTCCTGATGGACAGGTACTCCTGATGGACTGGTGGCGGGTACTCTGAGGTGGCGGGTACTCAGGTGAGGTGGCGGGTACTCCTGATGGACAGGTACTCCTGATGGACAGGTGCTCCTGATGGACTGGTGGTGGGTACTTTGAGGTGGCGGGTACTCAGGTGAGGTGGCGGGTACTCCTGATGGACAGGTACTCCTGATGGACAGGTGGGTGGCGGGTGATCTGGTGGCAGGTACTAGATGACAGGTACTCTTTATTTAGGGGGGGCAATCTGGGCACAGTAGTACATATGTATATGTGTATAACATATGTGTAACTCACTGTTAGCTGATCTCCTCCTCACAGGTGTGTGAAGAGGAGAACCAGGCAACAGTGAGTTACACACAATTGTGTGTTTTGTTTACATTTAGTGACCTGCTGTGATTGGACACAGCCGGTCACGTGGTAAAGAGCCAATTTCATTGGCTCTTTACCCTGATCGAGGCTGGGCTGTATCCAAGGGAAAAACCTCAGCCCCGATCGCCGCGCTGCGCGCCCCCGGGGGCCGCGCGGGCGCCGTGCACGCCGCTGCGCAGCTCTGCATCATCAATTCCGGTAAGTTTATACCGGAATCTCCGCCGCCCGCCGCCACATTACTTGAATCGGTGTGTCCAGAGGGACACACCGGATCCCAGATCGCCGCGCTGCGTGCCCCCGGGGGCGCGCGCGGGCGCCGTGCACGCCGCTGCTGCAGCTCTGCATATGGGTGCCGGTAAGCCGCTCCGCTGCCCGCCGCACCGCACAGAAAGCTCCGCTGCCCGCCACTGCTGCTCCGCCGCCACTCATTTACCCCCATCAGGGAACTGCTGTGTCCTAAGGAACACAACGGTACCTGGGAGAGCCGGCGAAGCACCGGATGGCGGCGGGAGGGGGGGGGTGCCCCCTCCCGCCGCCTATAAGAACGATCAAGCGGCGGAACCGCCGCTATGATCATTCTTATGGTGCAGAGAATCGCTGGCAGAACAAAAGGATATCTGAATGATGCCTCTAGCTGCAGGCATCATTCAGATATTCCCCTACAAAGGTAGGGAAGTGGTTAAGGACTGCAATCTGTGCTGTGAATATGAACTCGGTTCTTTTATTGGTTATTTCATACCAATTGGTTACAACTTGTTTGATTCAGTTATTAAGAGACAAAGACTCCGTTGCAGTAAGTAGCACAGAGACTACATTGCCCACAAGGCCACTGTTCTACCAGAGGGGAGTGCGCAGCGCAGAGCCTGATGGGAGGACCTTTTTAAGGCCAACGCGCCGTATAGCACGTTCTCTCTGGATGCCATCTTCAAGCCGGCAGGTGGCCTGTGTTAAGGCCTGCTGTGAAGATACCTAGGCCCGAGAAGCCTGGGCCTACAGAAACTGAGAGCGAATCGCCTAGCCAAAGGGGGATCCCTGCGTAACAGTCTCGCTGACCAACCGGAGGAAGATCGCCTGCAGCTTGCAGCATCCAGAGCCTTGTGTCCACCGCCATTCAGAGGACGGCCGGGTGAAGGATCAGGAGCCTCGTGACACAGAGGGGCTGATTTATTAATAACAGTGCGCTGCGCTGCTTCTAACCTTAATTGGAACTCCTTCACTGGGCGCAGGAAGCAGCGGCGCACTGTTATAGTAAATAGAAATGTCAGCGGCGCTCTATTGAAAATGAATGGTTCCCTATGGGAGCCTATTGATTTGAATAGAGGTCGCCCGGGAAGTCGGATCCGACTTGCGGGCGACTCGTGTGCCAGCTGACACAGGGACAGCGCGACTTTGCGAGGCGACCTGGACACGACCTGAGCGTGAAGCAGCCGCTCAAGTCGTGTCCTAGAGGCGACTAGCTGGCCGAGAATGTGTCCAGCGCGATGTCATCGCGCTGGTCCTCGGCAGCCTCGCTGTCCCATGTTTGGTATGAATCATGAAGGGGAACTCCAGGCCAAATTTTAATGAAAAAACCGGCATGGGTTCCCCTTCAGGAGCATACCAGGCCCTTAGGTCTGGTCTGGATTTTAAGGTGAACCCCCTAAGCCGAAAAACGGCGTGGGGGTCCCCCCCAAAATCCAAACCAGACCCTTAGGTCTGGTCTGGATTTTAAGGTGAACCCCTTAAGCCGAAAAACGGCGTGGGGGTCCCCCCAAAATCCAAACCAGACCCTTATCCGAGCACGCAACCTGGCAGGCCGCAGGGGAAAAGGGGGGGACCGTACCAGGCCGCATGCCCTCAACATGGGGGGTTTGGTGCTTCGGGGCAGGGGGGCGACCTGCGGCCCCCCCACCCCAAAGCACCCTGCCCCCATGTTGATGGGGACAAGGGCCTCTTCCCGACAACCCTGGCCGTTGGTTGTCGGGGTATGCGGGCGGGGGGCTTTTCGGAATCTGGGCGCCCCCTTTAAAAAGGGGGCCCCCAGGTGCCGGCCCCCCACCTTATGTGAATGAGTATGGGGTACATCGTACCCCTACCCATTCACCTGGTGGCAAAATAAGTCAATAAAAAAAGACAACACAGGTTTGAAAAGTAATTTATTTGGCAGCTCCGTGGGTCTTCTTCCGACTTCAGGGGTCTTTCTGCCGGGCCCCCGCTATCTTCTGCTAGCTCTTTTGCTAGCGGGGGTCCCAGGCTTCCTCGCCGTCTTCGGGGGTCTTTCTGCCGGGCCCCCGCTATCTTCTGCTAGCTCTTTTGCCACCGCTGACCCCGCCCCCGGTTCACGTCACAGTCCCATCATTCCCCGGGACTGTGACATCATACGGGGGCGGGGTCAGCGGTGGCATCAGCCGGTGACCACGCCCCATGCCAATAAATGTGGCACCGCTGCTCGGACAGATCATTGCAGTGGTGGACAGCGACGAAGCAACATCTGGTGAAGAGAAGAGGGAAGAAGGCGACGAAGAAGACCGGCCCCCGCTAGCAAAAGAGCTGCGAGAAGATAGCGGGGCGCCCGGCAGAAGGCAGAAGGAACCGGAGTTCGTGGAGAAGACACCGGAGAAGAACCAGAGAACAGAACAAGAGACCCCCGAAGTCGGAAGAAGACGGCGAGGAAGCCCGGGACCCCCGCTAGCAAAAGAGCTGGCAGAAGATAGCGGGGGCCCGGCAGAAAGACCCCCGAAGTCGGAAGAAGACGGCGAGGAAGCCCGGGACCCCCGCTAGCAAAAGAGCTAGCAGAAGATAGTGGGGGCCCGGTAGAAAGACCCCCGAAGACGGCGAGGAAGCCCGGGGCCCCCGCTAGCAAAAGAGCTAGCAGAAGATAGCGGGGGCCCGGCAGAAAGACCCCCAAAATCGGAAGAAGACCCCCGGAGCTGCCCAATAAATTACTTTTCAAACCTGTGTTGTCTTTTTTTATTGACTTATTTTGCCACCAGGTGAATGGGTAGGGGTACGATGTACCCCATACTCATTCACAAAGGGTGGGGGGCAGATATCTGGGGTCCCCCTTATTAAAGGGGGCTCCCGGATTCCGATAAGCCCCCCGCCCGCAGACCCCAACAACCAACTGCCAGGGTTGTCGGGAAGAGGCCCTTGTCCCCATCAACATGGGGGCAGGGTGCTTTGGGGTGGGGGGGCCGCAGGTCGCCCCCCCTGCCCCGAAGCACCAAACCCCCCATGTTGAGGGCATGCGGCCTGGTACGGTTCAGGAGGGAGGGGGGGCCGCTCTCTCATCCCCCCTTTTCCCCTGCGGCCTGCCAGGTTGAGTGCTCGGATAAAGGGTCTGGTGTGTATTTTTAGGGGACCCCACGCAAATTTTTTTGGTTTTTGGCGCGGGGTTCCCCTTAAAATACATGCCAGACCTGAAGGGCCTGGTATGGGTTCTGGGGGGACCCCCACACCAGTTTTTTTTTTCATTTTTTTTGGGGGGGGTCCCCTTTGAATCCATACTAGACCCAAGGGCCTGGTATGGACCGGGGGGGGACCCCACGCTGTTTTTTTTTTTTTTTTTTTAAACCGTTTTTTTTTTTTTTTTTTTTTTACATTTCCTTTAACAACCAGCTATAAACAGGTAAAACAAAAAATCGCTGCAAAATTGCGGTACTTGCGTTTTGGATGCGGGTCCATTGAATTCTATTACATCCAAAACACTGTTTTTGGCCTGGCAAAAAAAATCTGCAGTTGCGTTTAAAATCGTTTTAAACAAACACTCAAAATGCCTTCAGACGCCAAAGATTTCCACGTTTCAGACACGGTACCAGCGTTTAGCCGCATTTTAGTTTAGAAGCGTTTTTAAAGGTGACCTATTTTTTTACATTGATAAACTCCAAATTTATGGCAAATGAGGAAAAACCAATATATATATATATATATATATATATATATATAAATGAAATTGCTTCCATTGCATTGTGGACAATCCACAACTTGGGGCAGCTGAGGTGGCAAGTGGACAATCCACAACTTGTGGCAAGTGATGTGGCAAGTGACATGCTAAATACAACTACACTGCTGCTCTCAGCTGCTCATATCACTCTGGTCTCACTAAATACCGGTAGCTAAAATCGTAAATAATACTGTTTTTTGAGCTTAGGGCGGCTCCTTATCATATACACGCAAATGTGATAAAACATGGCATGCAAACGCCACAAAGCGCGCCTTTCTAAACGCCACATTCAACCTTAGTTCAGAACACTTTGCACCAGCGTCCCGTCTACATGGGGCCTAAAAACGCCTATGCCATTTACAGCTCAAAAACACCATGGTGGCCATGAGGCCATAGGCTAACATGGAGAGATGTTTTTAAGCTGCAAAAAACGCTCAAACAAGCGGCTTGAAAAACGTCCGTGTGCATGTAGCCTTATATTAACCACTTGCGCACTGCCCAGACCAAGTTTCACATTTCAGCGCTGATGCACTTTTAATGACAATTGCGCGCTCATACAACACTGTAACCCAATGAAAATGTTTTATTTGTTGGCACACAAATAGAGCTTGCTTTTGGTGCTATTTGATCACCTTTGTGTTTTATTTTAATTTTTTTTCTATAAATACAAAAGACCGAGTTTAAAAAAAAAAAAATGGATATTTTACCCACTTCAGCACTGGGCCTATTCTGGCACTTCTCTCCTTCATGTAAAAATCATAAATTTATGGCTATAAAATTGCTTCTAAACACCAAACATTATATATGTTTTTGGAGCAGACACCCTAGGGAATAAGATGGCGGTCATTGCAAATTTTTATCTCGCTCGGTATTTGCGCAATAAATTTTCAAACGCCTTTTGTTTGCTAAAAATATTACAAAACAGTAAAGTTACGCCCAATTTTTTGGTATAATGTGAAAGATGTTGTTATGCTGAGTAAATAGATACCTAACACGTCACGCTTTAAAATTGCGCACACTCATGGCATGACACCAAACTACAGTAATTAAAAATCTCCCTAGGCGATGCTTTAACATTTTTTACACGTTACCATTTTGGCATTACAGAGGAGGTCTAGTGCTAGAATTGTTGCACTCGTTCTAACGCACGCAGCAATAACTCACATGTGTGGTTTGAACGGTGTTTACATATGTGGGCGGGACTTACGTGTGTGTTCGCTTCTGAGCGCGAGCTACCGGGGACATGGGCGTTTTTTCGTATTTTTGCTTATTTTTTTTATTTAGTTTTTTTACTTTTTTGTATTTCTTACTCTTTTTTTATTTATTTTTATTTTTTTGGATCACTTTTATTCCTATTACAAGGAATGTAAACATCCCTTGTAATAGGAATGTGTGTGACAGGTCCTCTTTATGGAGAGATGCGGGGTCAATAAGACCCCGCATCTCTCCTCCAGGCTGGAAAGCATGATATTGGTCCAAAAAAATCACCAATCTCATGCTGACAGCCGAGATCACGGCTTGGTTAACATACGGGAACACGGCGTGATGTCATAACATCGTGCCCGCGCCTCCAACGGTCATAGAGATGACTGATGACCATCTAGTCACCAGTCATCTCCAAATCGTTCTCCGAGCCCCAGATGGCACGGGAGAGCCCGGAGAAGCACCGGATGGCGGCAAGAGGGGGGGGGAACGTCCCCTCCCCCCGCCTATAAGAACAATCAAGCGGCGGAACTGCCACTATGATCATTTTTATTGTGCACAGAATCGCCGGCTGAAAAGAATGATATCTGAATGATGCCTGCAACTGCAGGCATCATTCAGATGTCACCGCCCAAAGCCAAGGATGTCATTTGACGGTGGGCGGTAGGAAACTGGTTAATATTTTTAAAAAAGGTAATTTTTCTTCTTCATTGATGTACACTGATGAGACTGCACTGATGGGCACCGATAAGGTGGCAAGGGTGGGCACTGAGAGGCGGCATTGCTATTTGGCACTGGTGGGCAGTGAGAAGTGGCACTGCTAGGTGGCAATGATAGTTGGCAGTGATGGGCACTGATAGGCAGCACTGCTAGGTGCCACTGATTGGCACCAGTGGTGGGCATTGATAGGTGGCACTGGCAGTGGCTACTAATTGTCACAGATGATGCAGAATTGCCTCTTCCTCTTCGGGCCCCATGTCCCTTGCACATAAGCCGGTGATTGCCTTTTTTTTATGCTCACGCTGTCAGCACAAGGGGAAAACAAAAACCATTACCCAGCTTTTGTTTACATCACGTGATCAGCTGTCATTTGCTGACAGCTGATCACATGGTAAAGGGCAGGGATCAGGCCCCTTACTCGGATCTGTCATCACCTGAGTCTCAGTGACTCTGTGACCACAGCGCGCGCAAAGGGGAGGACGTTTATTGACGGACTCCCGGCAATTGAGGACCATGCTGTGGCCGTCGATCAGTTATAGCGCTGATCTCAAGTGATTAAAGAGGGTCTAAATGGGCCATTGACATGCATCACAATTCAACTTAGGAATGAGTCTTTGAAAAGTTAAACTAAATAATTTATCCTTCCAAATAATTCACTTCCTGTCACATAGCCACACAGGAAGTGAGGGAAAATCCCTAACAATGTCTTTCCTTGGGGACACACAGGTCAGTCTAAATACTTTCCCCATTATGAACATTGCACTCCAGCATATTGCGGGGTACACCCCAAATTATTAGGTATTTTGGACTTTGGGGTTTATTTACTAAAGGCAAATCTACTTTGCACTACAAGTGCACTTGCTGTATATCTGAGGGGGACATGCAAGCCAAAAAAATACACCATCTTTGCTTTTACATGATTGGAACAGCCAATCACCAGTACTTTCCCTCAGATTTTCAGCAGCTACACTTTTACTGCAGAGTGGATTTGTCTTTACTAAACCCCAAACTATACATTGATTTGGGGTGTACACAACAAAGTGCTAGAGTGCAATTTGCTCAATGGGGACACTAGTTAGATTGATCTGTGTGTCCCCAAGAAAAGACATTGGTAGGGTTTTACCTTCACTTCCTGTTTAGCTGTGTGACAGGAAGTGAAGCCAATTTTAAGAAAAGGAGACACAAAGGCCAAACTACAAAAAAAATGTAAAAAATGTTTTAAAAAAACACACACGCAGGGGTTCTAACACTTACTTTGTTTCCCTCAAACTGCCCACAATTAGAATTGTATGGCCTTGAGCAGGGATGAGCCGAACACCCCCCTGTTCGGTTCGCACCAGAACCTGCGAACAGACAAAATGTTTGTGTAAACTTTAGAACCCTATTAAATACAATGGACTCGAACGTTCGAAATCTAAAGTGTTAATTATAAAGGCTAATATGCAAGTTATTGTCCTAAAAAGTGTTTGGGGACCGGGGTCCTGCCCCAGGGGACATGTATCAATGCAAAAAGAAGTTTTAAAAACGGCCGTTTTTTCGGGAGCAGTGATTTTAATAATGCTTAAAATGAAAAAATAAAAGTGAAATATTCCTTTAAATTTCGTACCTGGGGGGTGTGTATGATATGCATGTGAAGTGGCGCATGTTTCCCGTGCTTAGAACTGTCCCTGCAAAAAATGTCATTTTTGAAAGAAAAAAAATGCATTTAAAACTGACTTGCGGCTATTAATGAATTGTCGGCTCCCGGCAATACATACAAAAGTCATTGAGAAAAAAAAAAAAAAAAAAAAAAGCGTGGGGGTTCCCCAGAATTCAATTACCAGGCCCTTCAGATCTGGCATGGATTTTAAGGGGAACTCCACCCCAAGTTTAAAAAAAAATATGGCGTGGAGTCCCCCTAAAAATCCATACCAGACCCCTTATCCGAGCATGCAACCTGGCCGGCCGCAGGGGAAAAGGGGGGGACGAGAGAGCGGCCCCCCCTCCCTCCTGAACCGTACCAAGCCACATGCCCTCAACATGGGGAGGATGTCCCCATGTTGATGGGGACAAGGGCCTCATCCCCACAACCCTTGCCCGGTGGTTGTGGGGGTCTGCGGGCGGGGGGCTTATCGGAATCTGGAAGACCCCTTTAACAAAGGGGACCCCCAGATCCCGCCCCCCCCCTATGTGAATTGGTAACGGGTACATTGTACCCCTACCATTTCACGAAGAAAGCGTAAAAAAATGTTTAAAAAAACACACAAACACCTTGAAAAAGTCCTTTATTTAAATAAATAAATAAATAAACATTCCAGCGGTGAAATCCAGTGTCCCGCGGCGATCCCGATGTCCAGCGCTGTCCTTCATTGGTTGTGCCTGAGCGGACCTGATGGGGAACTCCCTCTCAGTATTTTAAATGTATAGACCCGCCCCTTCTAATGTTCCCCATCAGGTCCGCTCAGCGGACGAGATGCAGAACATGAGAAGGGGCGGGTCTATACATGTATTACCAAAGTGAGAGCAGTTCCCCATCAGGTCCGCCCCCTCGGTATGTCAGACCCGCCTACGTCATTGGCTTGAGCGGGGAACTTCCTTCACTATGTAAATTTAAATTTACATAGTGAAGGAAGTTCCCCGCTCAAGCCAATGACGTAGGCGGGTCCGACATACCGAGGAGGCGGACCTGATGGGGAACTGCTCTCACTTTGGTAATACATGTATAGACCCGCCCCTTCTCATGTTCCGCATCTGGTCCGCTGAGCGGACCTGATGGGGAACTTTAGAAGGGGCGGGTCTATACATTTAAAATACTGAGAGGGAGTTCCCCATCAGGTCCGCTCAGGCACAACCAATGACGGACAGCGCTGGACATCGGGATCGCCGCGGGACACTGGATTTCACCGCTGGAATGGTTTTTTTTTTAAATAAAGGACTTTTTCAAGGTGTTTGTGTGTTTTTTTAAACATTTTTTTACGCTTTCTTCGTGAAATGGTAGGGGTACAATGTACCCCTTACCAATTCACATAGGGGGGGGGCCGGGATCTGGGGGTCCTCTTTGTTAAAGGGGTCTTCCAGATTCCGATAAGCCCCCCGCCCGCAGACCCCCACAACCACCGGGCAAGGGTTGTGGGGATGAGGCCCTTGTCCCCATCAACATGGGGACATCCTCCCCATGTTGAGGGCATGTGGCTTGGTACGGTTCAGGAGGGAGGGGGGGCCGCTCTCTCGTCCCCCCCTTTTCCCCTGCGGCCGGCCAGGTTGCATGCTCGGATAAGGGGTCTGGTATGGATTTTTAGGGGGACTCCACGCCATTTTTTTTTTAATTTGGGGTGGAGTTCCCCTTAAAATCCATGCCAGATCTGAAGGGCCTGGAATGGATATTTGGGGGAACCCCACGTCAATTATTTTTTTATTTGCGGCGGGGTTCCCCTTAATATCCATTCCAGACCTGAAGGGCCTGGTAATTGAATTCTGGGGAACCCCCACGCTTTTTTTTTTTTTTTTATCAATGACTTTTGTATGTATTGCCGGGAGCCGACAATTCATTAATAGCCGCGAGTCAGTTTTAAATGCATTTTTTTCTTTCAAAAATGACACTTTTTGCAGGGACAGTTCTAAGCACGGGAAACATGCGCCACTTCACATGCATATCATACACACCCCCCAGGTACGAAATTTAAAGGAATATTTCACTTTTATTTTTTCATTTTAAGCATTATTAAAATCACTGCTCCCGAAAAAACGTCCGTTTTTAAAACTTCTTTTTGCATTGATACATGTCCCCTGGGGCAGGACCCGGGTCCCCAAACACTTTTTAGGACAATAACTTGCATATCAGCCTTTATAATTAGCACTTTAGATTTCTCCCATAGATTTTTCGAATTTGCCGCGAACACCCCAATTTGTTCGCTGTTCGGCGAACGGGCGAACAGGCAATGTTCGAGTCGAACATGAGTTCGACTCGAACTCGAAGCTCATCCCTAGCCTTGAGCTATTTTTAAGTGCAGTGCTCTAAATCAGTGCTTCTCAAGTACCCCCAACAGGCCATGTTTGCAGGTTTTCCTTCATCTTGCACATGTGCTTTAAATCACAGTCAATGGTTTTGATTTTTGGACAGCAATTCTAGATAAGATAAATTCACAAAACATGTCCTGTTGGGGGTACTTGAGGACTGAGGCTGAGAACCACTGCAGTAAAAAGGGAAAATTGAATACTTACCGCTCTGTATTTTTCATTTCCTGGTGACTTTCCATGGCAGCACACAATACAATCCATGCATATACTAGCATGAAGGCACCAGGGTAGACAAATCACACCAGTTTTGACATGCCAATCAGCTGTCACGTTTGTTGCAAAGAAAACACAAAACAAACATCAAAACTTTGTATCAAATTTTATTGGTCAACAAAATAAAAGGGAAGGCAAAATAAAAAACAGGGTCAATTTGAAACAGTTACAGACTCAACATCTTGAGAAATTTTTGGCCAAAAATAAAATGCAACAGACAATTAAATCAAAGTGAACAAACGACACACATTAACAACATCAGAATTATTTCAGGGGAACATTTCCCCCACACAAAAAATATACAATCCACAAAAGTTAACCAATCACCTGTTTTGCAAAGACATAACAAATAAAATACATGTGTTACAAACTCGATAAGGACACCAACATGTACATTTTACCACACACACACACACACACACACACACACACACACGCCTCTTCTCAGGGCAAGCGAACGAATGCTCCTTGTGAGCTTTATATAACATATGTTTGTGTGCTAATGAGGCAATTGAAAACACATGCACAGTCCATGAAACACCCAAAATGCAAGTTCACTCAATGTAGAGACTGAAATTCAAAGTGGGTACACCTGTTAAGGATGTCCTTCAATTACTAACCCATCAAAACACTCTCTGAGTGAGCATGCCCAGAAATATCCAGGCGCTGTTCACACACAAAAAGCACGCAAAAAAAAACTAACTGGCTGGGCATGTGCAGAACAACACCAATGCAGCTAGCAAAAAATAACCCCCCCTCCCCCGTCCAAAATTAAGCACATTTTCCAGCATGCTACAAAATTAGAGATGGGACAATCACCCCTCCCCCCCCACCAACAAATACCACTGCAGTCTATGGGAACTGACTTGTTAATTTTTCTAGTCCCCACTTGGCTGGCTTATCTTCTAGTTATTGGCCTTAAAATGGGGGCCCAGGTCCCACCCTAAGGGACATATATCAATGTCACCAATTTGGAAAACACCAATAACAAAACAAGGAGAAGTGCCTTTAAATATGCCAAATTGCTTAAGGGCCATTTCACACCACATGCAGTCCATTGCGTTTTTTATGCATCCAAAATGCATGGAAAGTTGGTTATATGGTTCTAAATGGCAGTGTTTGTTCCAGTGCGTTCCAGTTCCACCAAAAAAGTAGAACATACTGCATTTTACCTGCACTGGACTGTACTGGAACGCAGCAAAACACATCATAAACGCACTGGAACACACCTAAATGCAACAAAAATGCACTGGAACACACTTGTCCTTATCTATGGTTAATAAAAAAGAGGGGGGGGGGAAAGCACTGGACTGCATCAAAAACGTACCAAAAATGCACTGGAACGCATGAAAAACTTGCATGCAGAAAAGCACCTGGAACGCATCCGGATTGTGTTTCTATGGTGTGAACTGGCCCTAGTTCACACTATAGAAACGCAGTCTGGGTGCGTTCCAGGTGCTTTTCTGCATGCGCGTCTTTGACACATTCCAGTGCATTTTTGATGCGTTTTTGATGCAGTCCAGTGTTTTTTTCCCCCTCTTTTCACTTAGGACAAGTGTGTTGCAGTGCGTCTTTGGTGCATTTAGGTGCGTTGCGGTGCATTCTAGTGCATTTTTGGTACGTTCCGTTGCGTTTTTGATGTGTTTTACTGCAGTCCAGTACAGTTTTGTGCCTAAAAAATGCAGCATG
Organism: Rana muscosa; assembly: GCA_029206835.1. NCBI lineage: Eukaryota > Metazoa > Chordata > Amphibia > Anura > Ranidae > Rana > Rana muscosa. Next base: position 985,422,122 of record CM055117.1, read on the forward strand.
ACCAATTTTCTTTTGGCTTTCTGAAACGCACTGGAACGGACTGCAGTGGTGTGAACTATGCCATTGGCATTAATGTGATCAACTTTCTTTGCGTTTTTCAGGTATCAAAAAAACGCACTGCACTGCATCCGGTGTGAACTGGCCCTAAATATCATACCCGGGGGTGTCTATGCCTGTAAAGTAGCACATGTTTTCCATGTTTATAACAGTTGGTGAGCAAAATGACATTTCTAAAGTAAAATAATAGTAATTTAAAAGTCCTTGCGGTTGTAATGAATTGCTGGTTCCCGTCAATACAGATAAAAGTCATTGAAAGTCTTTGCTAACCCAAAAAAAAAATGCGTGGGGGTCCCCCAAATTCCATAACCAGGCCCTTCAGGTCTGGAATGAATATTAAGGGGAACCCCGCTGCAAATTTTTAATAAAAATTACGTGGGGTTCCCCCCAAATATCCATACCAGGCCCTTCAGATCTGGCATGGATTTTAAGGGGAACTCCACCCCAAATAAAAAAAAAATGGCGTGGAGTCCCCCTAAAAATCCACACCAGACCCTTTATCCGAGCACATAACCTGGCCGGCCGCAGGAAAAGAGGGGGGGGACGAGAGCGGCCCCCCCTCCCTCCTGAACCGTACCAGGCCACATGCCCTCAACATGGGGAGGATGTCCTCATGTTGATGGGGACAAGGGCCTCATCCCCACAACCCTTGCCCGGTGGTTGTGGGGGTCTGCGGGCGGGGGGCTTATCGGAATCTGGAAGACCCCTTTAACAAAGGGGACCCCCAGATCCTGGCCCCCCTATGTGAAATGGTAATGGGGTACAAATGTACCCCTACCATTTCACAAAGAAAGTGTAAAAAATGTAAAAAATGACAAGAGCCGGTTTTTGACAATTCCTTTATTAATGTCTTTTCCTTTCTTCCATCTTCTTCTTCCATCTTCCTCCATCTTCTTCTTCCATCTTCTTCCATCTTCTTCTTTTCTCCATTCGGGTTTCTTCCTCCATCTTCATCTTCCTTCTTCCTTCTGTGTTCTCGTCCGCATCTTGCTCCGGCGTCTTCCCTTCTTCTTTCTTCTCCGGCCGCTCCGTTTGAATTGGAGGTTCCCGCTGTGCGACGCTTCAGTTCTTCAGTTCCCCTCTGGGTCCGCTTACACCCGGTGACCCCGCCCCCCTCTGACGCACATGGATTTCACGGGGACTTTCCCCGTGGTGTCAGAGGGGGGCGGAGCCACAGGGGGGCAGCGGACCAAGTGGAGAACTGAAGCGTCGCACAGCGGGAACCTCCCATTCAAACGGAGCGGCCGGAGAAGAAAGAAGAAGGGAAGACGCCGGGGCAAGATGCGGACGAGAAGACCGAAGGAAGAAGGAAGACGGAAGATGAAGATGAAGAGGAAGATGGAGGAAGAAACCCGAATGGAGAAAAGAAGAAGATGGAAGAAGAAGATGGAAGAAGATGGAAGAAGAAGATGGAAGAAAGGAGAAGACATTAATAAAGGAATTTTCAAAAACCGGCTCTTGTCATTTTTTACACTTTCCTTGTTAAATGGTAGGGGTACATTTGTACCCCATTACCATTTCACATAGGGGGGGGTGGGATCTGGGGTCCCCTTTGTTAAAGGGGTCTTCCAGATTCCGATAAGCCCCCCACCCGCAGACCCCCACAACCACCGGGCAAGGGTTGTGGGGATGAGGCCCTTGTCCCCATCAACATGGGGACATCCTCCCCATGTTGAGGGCATGTGGCCTGGTACGGTCCAGGAGGGAGGGGGGCCGCTCTCGTCCCCCCCTCTTCCCCTGCGGCCGGCCAGGTTTCGTGCTCGGATAAGGGTCTGGTGTGGATTTTTGGGGGTACTCCACGCCATTTTTTTTTTAATTTGGGGTGGAGTTCCCCTTAAAATCCATGCCAGATCTCAAGGGCCTGGTATGGATATTTAGGGGGAACCCCACGTCATTTTTTTAAGAAATTTGCAGCGGGGTTCCCCTTAATATCCATTCCAGACCTGAAGGGCCTGGTTATGGAATTTGGGGGACCCCCACACTTTTTTTTTTTGGTTAGCAAAGACTTTCTATGACTTTTCTCTATATTGCCGGGAGCCGACAATTCATTACAGCCGCGGCTGCTTTTAAATGGTTTTTTTTTTCCTTTAGAAATGTCATTTTGCTGGCGCAATGGGAAGTTCAGAGCTGCGCCTGTTCAACTTATGCAAATTGAGTTAGGTGACTTGACATTTACTAAGATTTTGCCTGCGCAGTGTCCCGGCGCATTTGAACCATTGAAATTCCCGCGCTGAGCTCAAAAAAACCTCCCGCAGCTCGAATCGTACTTGCCGGCGCAGCGCGCTGGTTTTGAAAAAGTTACTTTATCACTCAATTTTGGCCATGTTTGTTATTTGGGCAGGTGTCACTACACTTCCTCACATCACCCCACATCACCCCCATTATATTCTCACTTCCAGCTTCTTTATATTTAGTGTCTAACATGCTGTGCGCCAGGTCCATAGTGGCGCACTGAGCGCCTCCTCCCGTCCGCCGGCAACACTATTGTAAATGGCAAATAGGGCTGCGTTACCGGCGCTAATGTTTTGTAAATACCAAAACAGCCATTGCGCACGCAGATGCGCCAATACTCATGGCGCAAACGTTTCGTAAATCAGCCCCAGAGGGTTCCAGACAGAGAGGAAAAGCAGCAAGACAAGGCCTCATCTGGTGAGCGGGCACTTGCCCATCAATTTAGTTAACTGACTGTCAGGAGTGTGACTATAGCAAGCTTCACTTGAGTCTGCTGGCGTTTGCATCTTTGCACATAGGAACTCAATGCCTTGGGGAAACTATTACCCCTTGTACTGTCAGTCCGTGTGTTTCAATTAACAGTCCTTTCTGCGCCCTATCGTTTGGATTACAAATCTTTATGTGCACCAACGTGGCTAGCTGAAGATACCTGACTCTTAAAGGGATAGTCATCTAATTTCCTACCCTTGCAAGTGGTTGCTATAGGACACGCACCAATCGAACTATCCACTAGGGGGAGACATAGAATTGTGATTTTGCATATTAATAATAGCAGTTTGTGTCACTTTGTGTTTCTGCTGCTTGTGTGAGACTTGGTGGAGAGGTGCCCCAGTGTTGATGTTACCACACTGGGAGATTCCTCCACCATACCCTCGCTCAGATCTGGTCTTCAGGCTATGTTAGCAGGGTTGGATCTTAGAGGTATTTTGGATCAATGGTGTTTTCTTCATTGAGTTATACAGGGAGCTGTATGTATTGAATGCCTATTGTGTAATCATTATCTCATTTCTTTACCAAGTAAAAATATCACCTTTATTTAAGCTACAATTTGTGTGGAACTCTGTCTTTGCAGCTGAGTGGCAGGTGAACAACATCAAGGTAACATTTACTTTAATTGCCTATATTGTTGTGTATACATCATTGAGGTCCCTGACAGCCAATTGAGGTCCTCAATCATATTATTGCCCATTTGTGCCAGAGGGGATTGAGCCAAATACTGGGGGTTGACAGGCAGAGTGCAGGCCCAAAACTAAACCAGCAGCTCTTACGGGGGTAGTGCTACATGAATATTAGCAAATAAGGGGCCCTTTTATTTACTCTGAATTCCAGTGGCGGCTGGTGAAGTTTTATAATGGGGGGTGCCAGACCCCACCCTTCCATTTTGGCCCATCCCTCTTCTCATAAGCCCCACCCCTTATAGAATCCACCCACTCCGTCTCCTGTATTCCACTTGCTTCCACCCATAGTGTCAGGAGTATACAGTTCAGCATCACAGATCAGGCTATATAGCTCAGCCTCACAGATCAGGGTATATAGCTCAGCCTCACAGATCAGGGTATATAGCTCAGCATTACAGATCAGGGTATATAGCTCAGCATTACAGATCAGAGTATATAGCTCAGCTTCACAGATCAGGCTATATAGCTCAGAATTACAGATCAGGGTATATAGCTCAGAATTACAGATCAGGGTATATAGCTCAGCATTACAGATCAGGCTATATACCTCAGCATTACTGATCATGGTATATAGCTCAGCCTTAGAGATCAGGGTATATAGCTCAGTCTTACAGGTCAGGGTATACAGCTCAGCCTCACAGATCAGGGTATATAGCTCAGCATTACAGATCAGGGTATATAGCTCAGCATTACAAATCAAGGTATATAGCTCAGCTTCACAGATCAGGCTATATAGCTCAGAATTACAGATCAGGGTATATAGCTCAGCATTACAGATCAGGCTATATACCTCAGCATTACTGATCATGGTATATAGCTCAGCCTTAGAGATCAGGGTATATAGCTCAGTCTTACAGGTCAGGGTATATAGCTCAGCCTCACAGATCAGGGTATATAGCTCAGTCTTACAGGTCAGGGTATATAGCTCAGCCTCACAGATCAGGGTATATAGCTCAGCATCACAGATCAAGGCATATAGCTCAGCATTACAGATCAGGATATATAGCTCAGCATTACAGATCAGGGAATATAGCTCAGAATTACAGATCAGGGTATATAGCTCAGCATATGTAGTATGTGGGAATTGGGGGGAAAGTAAGGCATCAGATATATATTCTTGTGAAAACAAAATTTCCTTTTATTTCTCTGGAAAACAAACACAAATTGCTTTTTATTTCAGCAAAGAGGTAAAACAATAAGCTTATCTTCAGCACACAGTGCAAAGTAGGAAAAAAGCTCCAACAGAAAAGTACATGTTAAGGTATTTCCCAGTTTATTCTGACCAAACACACTCCTTCTGTTTCTTAGCAGTAGTGATGAGCCGAACACCCCCGGGTTTGGTTCGCACCAGAACCCGCGAACGGACCGAAAGTTCGTACGAACATTAGAACCCTATTAAATACAATGGATGCGAACGTTCGAATTCTAAAGTGCTAATTATAACGACTATTATGCATGCTATTGTCCTAAAAAGGGTTTGGGAACCCGGGTTCTGCACCAGGGGACATGTATCAATGCAAAAAGAAGTTTTAAAAACGGTCGTTTTTCGGGAGCAGTCATTTTAATGATGCATAAAGTGAAAAAAAAAAAGTCAAATATTCCTTTAAATATCGTACCTGGGGGGTGTCTAAAGTATGCCTGTGAAGTGCCACGTGTTTCCCGTGTTTAGAACTGTCCCTGCACAAAATGACACTTCTAAAGGAAAAAAAAGCCATTTAAAACTGCTTGCGGCTTTAATGTAATGTCTGGTCCCGGTAATATGGATGAAAATCTTTAAGAAAAATGGCATAGCTACCCCATGACCCCCCCCCCCCCCTACCCCAGCCCATTACCAGCCCCTTTGGGTCTTGTATGGATATTAAGGGGAACACCGCACACAAAATAAAAAAAGGCCCTATATACTCTGAACAGCCGTATACAGGCGGTGCATACAAGACAGGGACTGTAGGTTTGTTCTTATGTAGAATGTGTTTGTAATTTTGAACAGGTACATTGTTTAAGTGTAGCTCCAGCCCAAAAATCTATTTTTAAACTTTTTGGAAAATATAGGTAAGGGTTATCACCCCTGTAACATTTGTTTTGCTGTCTGTGCCCCTGTTCAGAACATTTCACCTCACTTCCCGTCCCAATGACAACTGTTTTTGAAATGTGGTGTTTTTCTTGAAACAAGGATTGGTGATAAAGCATCAGTACAGAGGAGACACCTTTCTCCCATATTAATTCTTACAGGAGAGAATTTTCCTTCCTAGGGGTAGATTTCCTCTCACTTCCTGTTGTCTTCTTGCGTTTGCAAGTAGGAGTCGTTTGTAAGTTGGATGTTTGAAAGTAGGGACCTGCCGTATATACTCTGCAGAAATAGGCCCCTTAGTTGTTGGTGTTGGCACAACACTGTAAGCACTCACAGTTACTCTTGGTTGGTGCTGGAACGCCCTGCTGTCAACTATTATATCAGGAATTGTAATTACATATAATTGTTGAACAGTGGTAGTAAAAATTGGGCCTTTGATGGTGGTGCTGGTGCCACAACACTGTAAGCCCTGACAGTTACTCTTGGTGGGTGCAGCAATGGGCCCTGCTGTGAATTATTAGATCAAGAATTGTAATTGCATGCCCCTGTTGAACAGGGGCTTAAAAATTGGGCCTTTCGTGGTGGTGGTGGTGGTGGTGGTGTTGCCACAACACTGTAAGCCCTCAGAGTTACTCTTGGTGGGTGCAGGAATGGGCCCTGCTGTGAATTATTAGATCAAGAATTGTAATTACATGCCCCTTTTGAACAGGGGCTGAAAAATTGGGCCTTTCGTGGTGGTGGTGGTGGTGGCATTGCCACAACACTGTAAGCCCTCAGAGTTACTCTTGGTGGGTGCAGCAATGGGCCCTGCTGTGAATTATTAGATCAAGAATTGTAATTACATGCCCCTGTTGAACAGGGGCTGAAAAATTGGGCCTTAGGCACTGGTGGCACAACACTGCAACCCCTCACAAATACTGTACTTGGAGCACAGCAATGAGCCCTGTTGCAAAGTATTGCTTCAAAAATTCTAATGACACGCCCCTGTTAAACAGGGGCTGAAAAATTGGGCCTTAGGCACTGGTGGCACAACACTCCAACCCCTCACAGATACTGTACTTGGAGCACAGCAATGAGCCCTGTTGCAAAGTATTGCTTCAAAAATTGTAATTACACGCCCCTGTTAAACAGGGGCTGAAAAATTGGGCCTTAGCCACTGGTGGCGGCACCCATAAACAAAAATGATCTTCCAAGCTATCATCATCAATCGTATCATTGAGGACTCGGAGGAGGAGGATAGCCAGTCAACATAACAGCACAGGCACTCAGCATCAGCATCAGTCTTGAAGGGATGTGACATGTTAAAATCAATTAGTCTGTTATATCAGCATCAGGTGTGTGGTAGCTGGTGGTGATCCACGACTGGTTCATCTTGATGAAAGTCAGTCGATCAACCGAGTCGGTGGACAGGCGCACCCTGTGATCCGTGACAAATCCTCCAGCAGCACTGAATGTGCGTTCCGAAAGAACGCTGGATGCAGGACAGGCCAGTAGCTCAATTGCATACTGTGCAAGCTCTGGCCAGTGATCCATCCTCAAGACCCAGTAAGCCAGAGGATTTTCGGTGGGGAAGGTGTCCAAGTCTGACCTTGCCCCTAGATATTCCTGCACCATGTTTATCAGACGCTGGCGATGGTTGCTGGAACCGATCATACTTTGGGGCTGCGGACTAAAGAATTGTCTGAACACATCGGTCAGACGGCCACCTTCCCCACCGCTCCTTCTTTGACTGGCCGAAGCCTCAGCAACTCATTGTCCAGGACCAGGAGTTTGTAACCTCCCAGTCTCTGGGAACGCGTTGCACAGACCTTTCTGCAAGGCCTCCCGGAGTTGTCTCATCCTCTGCTCCCTCTGCGACGGTAACATAAGGTCCGCAACCTTACCCTTGTACCGTGGATCAAGGAGAGTGGCCAGCCAGTAATGGTCCCTCTCCTTGATCCGAAGAATACGAGGATCCTTCCGCAGACTTTGCAGGATCAGGGAGGCCATGCAGCGTAGGTTAGCTGAGGCATTCGGTCCGGAGTCCTCTGGGTCACTAAGGACGACATGATCCGCAGCCACCTCCTCCCAGTCATGTACAAGTCCACTGGTTTCTTGGGACTGTAAATCATCCCTAAAAGACTGCTGCTGATGATGCTGAGTGCCAGCCTCCACCTCCATGCTGACACAATCCTCCTCCTCCTCCTCCTCCTCCTCTTCCTGTGCGATGGGTGGGACAGGAGGAACACTGTCTGGGTAAAGGGGGCCTTGAGAGGCAAGGAAGTCCTCCTCTTCCTGCCTCTGTTCTGCCTCAAGTGCCCTGTCCATTATTCCACGCAATGTGTGCTCCAACAGGTGGACAAGAGGTACAGTGTCACTGATGCATGCACTGTCACTGCTCACCATCCTCGTGGCCTCCTCAAATGGTGCCAGGACAGTGCATGCATCCCTGATCATGCCCCACTGGCGTGGAGAAAAAAAAACAAGCTCCCCTGACCCTGTCCTGGTGCCGTAGTCGCACAGGTACTCATTGATGGCCCTCTGCTGCGTGTGCAGCCGCTGCAGCATGGCCAATGTTGAGTTCCACCTGGTGGGCATGTCACATATAAGGCGGTTCTTGGGCAGGTTCAACTCCTTTTGCAGCTCAGCCAGGCGAGCACTGGCATTATAAGATCTGCGGAAATGCACACAGACTTTCCTGGCCTGCCTCAGGACATCCTGTAAGCCCGGGTACCTGCCCAAGAACCGCTGCACCACCAGGTTAAGGACGTGAGCCACACAGGGCACATGGGTCAGTTGTCCCTGTCGGAGGGCGGAGAGGAGGTTGGTGCCATTGTCGCAAACCACCATTCCTGGCTTAAGCTGGCGTGGCGTCAACCACCTCTCGGCCTGGCCCTGCAGAGCAGACAGGCCCTCTGCCCCAGTGTGGCTTCTGTCCCCCAAACACACCAGCGCAAGCACGGCATGGCATCTTTTTGCCTGCGTACTTGCGTAGCCCCTTGAACGGCTACGGAGCACCGCTGGTTCAGAGGACAAAGCACAGGAAGAGGCCATGGAGGAAGAAGAAGAGGAGGGGGTGGAGGAGAGAGGTGTGTCACAACCAGTAGTAGCATTTTGGAGGCGTGGCAGTGGAACAACCTCCAACACTACTGCACCTTGTCCTGCATCCTTCCCAGCTGCCAAAAGAGTGACCCAATGGGCCGTGAAAGAAAGGTAACGTCCCTGTCCATGCCTGCTGGACCATGAGTCAGCGGTAATATGCACCTTACCGCTGACCGCCCTGTCCAGCGAGGCCAAGACATTGCCTTCCACATGCCGGTAGAGAGCCGGAATAGCCTTCCGTGAGAAAAAGTGGCGTTTGGGAACCTGCCACTGAGGAACCGCACATTGCACAAACTCACGGAAGGGGGCCGAGTCTACCAACTGAAAAGGCAGCAGTTGAAGCGCTAGCAATTTAGCCAAGCTAGCATTCAACCGCTGGGCATGTGGATGGCTGGGAGTGAACTTCTTTCGACGGTCCAGCAGCTGGGGCAGGGAAATTTGCCTGCTAGAATCGGACGTCGGTGTACTGCTAGCAGAGTGGCCGCAAGTACTTGGCTGTGACACACCTAATTCTACACCTTCATTCCTCTCAGTGCATGTTTCAGAGAGGACTGAAGTTATAGTGGGGTTGGAGATCCCAGCTGATGCGGTGCAAGGAGAGGTCCGCTTTGTTCTTTGGTGTGGGTCTTTGAGGTAGGCTTGCCAACGAGCTGCATGGCAGGTCAACATATGTCTGGTCAGGCATGTGGTACCCAAGCGGCTGATGTTTTGGCCACGCGATATACGCTTGAGACATATGTTGCAAACAGCAGCTGTGCGATCTGATGCACTAGCCTCAAAAAAGGCCCACACCAAAGAACTTTTTGAATGACGGGCAGAGGCAGCGCCCTGCACAGGCGGAGCTCTGCGGTGTGATTCCGTCGGTGTACTGCCCTTACGCTGGCCACCAAAGGGCATCCTGCCTCGTTGGAGATGTGCCTCCTCCTCATCCTCCTCCTCCTCCTCTCTCCTATTAGGCACCCACGTGGAGTCAGTGACCTCATCATCCCCTCCCTCCTCATCACTGGAGCCAATCTGGCAGTATGCTGCAGCTGCTGGAACATGACTGCCAGATTGGTGTCCTTCTTGAGCATCCCCTCTGTCTGCTCTCACGCTACTGCCTTCCTCTAGCTGGGTTTCATCATCAGACCCTTCGAAACGCTGGGCATCCTCCTGGAGCATGTACCCAACACTGTGCTCAAACAGTTCGGGGGACTCCTCAGGAGGAGGACATGGTGGGTCTAGGGAAGGAGTGACTGATGATGAGTCTGACATTGATACCAGGGAAGAGGACGCTTTGGCAGCTGCTTTGCCAGTACCCTGAGCCTGGGTGAGAGAGGATGAGGAGGAGGAGGAGGGCTTGGTCATCCACTCTACCAAGTCTTCGGCATGATGTGGCTCAACATGTCCAGCTGCCGAAAAGAAGGACAAGCGTGTCCCATGGCCATGTGCTGATGACAATGCACCGCGTCCACGACCAGCACTGTTGCCCCCAGACACAGAGCCTGCTTGCCCTCTTTTATTGCCTCCTGACTGTCTGCCTCTCCTTGTTTGCCTTCCAGACATTCTAATGGATGGCCTGCAGGGAGATGGGAAAAAAGCAATAAGGGCTACCTTCAGGTGTCCTTCTCTGTCCCTTTACTTAAGGATTTCTAAATATGGTTGAGGATGATTGCTTTCGCACAGAATAGCACAATGACAATTTCCCTGACTGTCCAAAAAACAAGGATTTCAAAGATGGTTGATGAGGAATGCTTTAGCACAGTATAGCACAATGAGAATTTCCCTCACTGGCCTTCCCTGTCCCTACAAACAAGGTTTAGCACAGTAAAACACACTGACACTCTCCCTACCTATAGTTTTCTGTCCCTATAAAAAAATTTTTTTAAAGATGGTTGATGATGAATGCTTTAGCACAGTATAGCACAATGAGAATTTCCCTCACTGTCCTTCCCTGTCCCTACAAACAAGGATTAGCACAGTAAAACACACTGACACTCTCCCTACCTATAGTTTTCTGTCCCTATAAAAAATGTTTTTTTAAAGATGGTTGATGATGAATGCTTTAGCACAGTATAGCACAATGAGAATTTCCCTCACTGTCCTTCCCTGTCCCTACAAACAAGGATTAGCACAGTAAAACACACTGACACTCTCCCTACCTATAGTTTTCTGTCCCTATAAAAAATGTTTTTTTAAAGATGGTTGATGATGAATGCTTTAGCACAGTATAGCACAATGAGAATTTCCCTCACTGTCCTTCCCTGTCCCTACAAACAAGGATTAGCACAGTAAAACACACTGACACTCTCCCTACCTATAGTTTTCTGTCCCTATAAAAAATGTTTTTTTAAAGATGGTTGATGATGAATGCTTTAGCACAGTATAGCACAATGAGAATTTCCCTCACTGTCCTTCCCTGTCCCTACAAACAAGGATTAGCACAGTAAAACACACTGACACTCTCCCTACCTATAGTTTTCTGTCCCTATAAAAAATGTTTTTTTAAAGATGGGTGATGATGAATGCTTTAGCACAGTATAGCACAATGAGAATTTCCCTCACTGTCCTTCCCTGTCCCTACAAACAAGGATTAGCACAGTAAAACACACTGACACTCTCCCTACCTATAGTTTTCTGTCCCTATAAAAAATGTTTTTTTAAAGATGGTTGATGATGAATGCTTTAGCACAGTATAGCACAATGAGAATTTCCCTCACTGTCCTTCCCTGTCCCTACAAACAAGGATTAGCACAGTAAAACACACTGACACTCTCCCTACCTATAGTTTTCTGTCCCTATAAAAAATGTTTTTTTAAAGATGGTTGATGATGAATGCTTTAGCACAGTATAGCACAATGAGAATTTCCCTCACTGGCCTTCCCTGTCCCTACAAACAAGGATTAGCACAGTAAAACACACTGACACTCTCCCTACCTATAGTTTTCTGTCCCTATAAAAAATGTTTTTTTAAAGATGGTTGATGATGAATGCTTTAGCACAGTATAGCACAATGAGAATTTCCCTCACTGTCCTTCCCTGTCCCTACAAACAAGGATTAGCACAGTAAAACACACTGACACTCTCCCTACCTATAGTTTTCTGTCCCTATAAAAAATGTTTTTTTAAAGATGGTTGATGATGAATGCTTTAGCACAGTATAGCACAATGAGAATTTCCCTCACTGTCCTTCCCTGTCCCTACAAACAAGGATTAGCACAGTAAAACACACTGACACTCTCCCTACCTATAGTTTTCTGTCCCTATAAAAAATGTTTTTTTAAAGATGGTTGATGATGAATGCTTTAGCATAGTATAGCACAATGAGAATTTCCCTCACTGTCCTTCCCTGTCCCTACAAACAAGGATTAGCACAGTAAAACACACTGACACTCTCCCTACCTATAGTTTTCTGTCCCTATAAAAAATTTTTTTTAAAGATGGTTGATGATGAATGCTTTAGCACAGTATAGCACAATGAGAATTTCCCTCACTGTCCTTCCCTGTCCCTACAAACAAGGTTTAGCACAGTAAAACAGACTGACACTCTCCCTACCTATCCTTCTCTTTCCCTAAACTAAAGGAATCCAGGTTAAGCAAGAAAAAAAAATGTCACTGTCCCTGCCTATGCTTCTCTTTCCCAGCTCCGGAACACACTACACTAGGCCGCCGTGCTGGCGGCCTTTTATAGTGTGGGGCGTGTACTAAACACCCTCAGCAATAATTGGCCACAGGCATCCTGCCTGTGGCCAATCATTGCTCTCCTCGCTGCCGGCGCTGTGATTGGCCAAGCATGCGGGGTCACAGTGCATGCTTGGCCAATCACAGTGCCTGGATGACACTGCGATGGCGTAGTGCATTGTGGGCCGCGAATTAGGCGCGAACGGCCCAAATCGTTCGTTGTTCGACGAACGATCGAACAGCCGATGTTCGAGTCGAACGTATGTTCGAGTCGAACGTATGTTCGACTCGAACACCGAGCTCATCCCTACTTAGCAGCAACAAGAAGCCTTCCTTTTTTCTTACACCATCATTTCCACAAACTCTCTGAGCTCACACCTATGGGCAGGCTCTGCACTTAAGAGAAATGCAGGATGTCTGCATCTGAGTTCTTATATTCTATGAGCTCCTTTTAGGAGTACAGTAGGATGAAGGGAATGGATAGAATACGTTTTTGTGCAATAAACTCCCGCGAGACTATCATGTTTCCCGCACAGCAGGAAACATGAAGAGAAGAAGAGGAGCAGCAGCAGCAGGTAAGAGCCCCCCCCCCTGCGATCGGCGCACTAGTATGCCCCCCCCCGATCGGCGGCCCCCCGCCGCGCCCCAAACCCCCCCCCCCGCTTAAAAAAGTTATTTTTTTGCCAATGTCCCGCACCCCCCCCCCCCCCGCTCAACAACTCTGGTTGGCAGGGGAGAGGGGAACTGATACTCAAAGGTAGAAACAATCTACAGTAATAATCCACTACCCACACAGCAAATCATGCACTAACTAACTTTGCCAATTGCCAATGGCTGGTCATCTGTATTTAAAAGAAGATTTCATCAGGGTACTTGGCTTGTGTCAGCACAAGTTCTCTTAGGGAGCTACTTGTCAGCACAGGTCCACAATTTGTACTTGTCTGCACTTAGTGTCTATCAATGTGTGAACCCGCACTGACAAATGTCATGTTCTGCTGTATCCACTGTTCTTCACTTTAACCAGGAGCATACTACAGGAGTGAAAACCATGGTTCTTTGCAGGTTTGCAAAGTTTGCCCTTGCTACAGCACAGTGGCGGCTGGTGGGCACAGATGCACCCCCCCCCCTCAAACTAGGGGTGGCCGGGGGCTCGAGGCACTGACAGCTGCTAGCTGGAGGTCCGTTTTTTGCCGGGGGAGTGCAGGATCAGGTAAGTAAAAAAAAGTCCCTTCACTGTCCCCAAAAATAAATGAGCAGTTAACCCTTACAGTTGGATTTAAATTTCCAAGTTTCCCAGAGTTAGGCTTTTACCACTTCAATACTGGGCACTTTTACCCCCTTCCTGCCGAGGCAAATTTTCAGCTTTCAACGCTGTCACACTTTGAATGACAATTGCGTGGTCATGTAACACTGTACCCAAACTAAATTTTTATCATTTTGTTCACACAAATAGAGCTTTCTTTTGGTGGTATTTAATCACTACTGGGTTTTTTATTTGTTGCTAAATAAATAAAAATTTGAACTATGGTGTTGGAGAAGACTCTTAAAAGTCCCTTGGAGGGCAAGAAGACCAAACCAGTCAATCTTAAAGGAAATCAACCCTGAATATTCACTGGAAGGACAGATCCTGAAGCTGAAACTCAAATACTTTGACCACCTAATGCGAAGCGAGGACTCATTAGAAAAGACCCTGGGAAACACAGAAGGAAAAAGGAGAAGAGGGTGACAGAAAACAAGAGGGATAGATAGCATCATCGAAAAAATAAACATGAAATTAAGCAAGATCCGGTAGGCAGTGGAAGACAGAAAAGCCTGGCACACTATGGTCCATGATGTCACAAAGAGTCAGACATGACTAAACAACTTAACTACAACAGAAATAAAAGAAAACTGAAAATTTTGAAAAAAATATTGCTTTTCTTTGTATCTGTTATACCATTTTGCAAATCTTTCTTCACAACTTTACGCCAAAAGGTATACTTCTACATTTCTTTGGTAAAAATAAACCAAATCAGTATGTATTATTTAGTCTGTAGGAAAGTTGTAGAGTCCACAAACTATGTTTTATATCTAAAAATTGATCTAATTTCTTGAGACCCAAAAATGTCAGGACAGTACAGATATCCCCCAAATTACCCAATTTTTAGAAAGTAGACCGTCCAAGGTATTTAGTAAAGCCTCGTACACACGATCGGATATCCTATGGATTCTAATCCGATGGTTTTGTCCATCGGAAATCCGATGAAGCTGACTTCCATCAGTCTTGCCTACACACCATCAGTCAAAAAACCGACCGTTCCAAACGCGGTGACGTAAAACACTCAGATGAGCCGAGAAAAATTAAGTTCAATGCTTCTGAGCATGCGTTGACTTGATTCTGAGCATGCGTGGGTTTTTTATCCGATGGACTTGCCCATAGACGATCAGAGTTTTCGATCGGTTTTTTATCCATCGGAAAAATTTAAAACATGTTCTATTTTTTAAAACCGATGGAAAAAAGACAGATGGGTCCCATACACGATCGGTTTGTCTGATGAAAACAATCCATCGGACGGTTTTCATCGGTTAAACCGATCGTGTGTACAGGGCTTAAGAGTCATGGTGAGTTTTTTGAAGTTGAAATTTTTTGTCATAATCTTTTGGAAAATTAAGAAATATATTTTTTCCTTACATTCTGTCACCAGTGCAGTATAGCATTATCATATAACTGATGTGGCGGTGATCAGTACGAAAAACAAATAATTTAATAGTTTTATTTTATTTTTTTATCACTTCAGCCCCGGAAGGATTTACCCCCTTAATGACTAGGCAATTTTTTTTGCGTCAGTTTAACTGACATTTGCAAGGTCGTGCGACATTGTACGGAAACAAAATTGACGTTAATTTTTTTCCCACAAATAGAGCTTCCTTTTGGTGGTATTTGATCACCTCTGGGGGTTTTATTTTTTTTGCGCTATAAACAAAAAAATGCTGACAATTTTGAAAAAATACAATATTTTTTACTTCCTGCTATAATACATATCCATAATAATATATAAAAAACAAAAACAAATGTATTTATCAGTTTAGGCCAATATGTATTCTTCTACATATTTCTGGTAAAAAACAACAACAATAAGCGTATATTGATTGGTTTGCGCAAAAGTTATAGCGTCTACAAAACTGGATATTTTAATGGCATTTTTATTATTTATTTATTTTTTACTAGTAATGGCGGCGATCAGCAATTTTTAGCAGTGCTGCAACATTGCGGAGCAGACACCTAACTGACATTTTTTACACTTTTTTTGGGAACCAGTGTGGCATTAATACAGTGATCAGTGCTAAAAATAAGCACTAACATTGTACTAATGACACTGGCAGGGAAGGGGTTAACATCAGGGGCGATCAAGGGGTTAAATGTGTTCCCTGTTTGTGATTAATAACTGTATGGGGGACTGTGTGACTAGGGAAATGCACAGATCCGTCTTCCTGTTTAGCAGGAAGACAGATCCCAGTGTCATCCCCTGACAGAACAGAGATCTGCCTTGTTTACTTTGGCAGATCCCCGTTCTGTCTCTGTGGGGAAGGATCACGGGTGGTCGGCAGACATCGAGTCCGCTAGACCCGCTGGCCAATTGGAGCGAATGCTAGTGCACGAATCGATGTACCGGTATGACGATTTGCGCAGCCAAGACACCTTGCCGCAGTACATCTGCGGCGGGAGGTCGGCAAGTAGTTGAGAATTTTTTTTTTAACACACTGTGACCAGAGCAGTATAATGTTATCATTGTAACATTTTACTACTCTGGGGAAGTGTTTAAGATCTTTTTTTTACACATCATGATTGCTTATAGCAAGAAATTTTAATGCTATAAGCATGCATTTTACTGAATAAAACTGATTCGTTCAGTTTGTTTTGTTGTGATTAGCTATTAGCTAGAGCTAATCACATGGTACAGATGTGCTGTGATTGGCCCTGTCTGTATCATGTGATCACATTGACCAATCACAGCTAACAACACAATTGTACGCAATGAATGACATGAAAGGAAGCCATCCATTGTTTACAATTGCCATGGGACCTGCTGTGATTGGTCACAGCAGTCACATGGTACTGGCAGCGAGTCAGTACACTGATCAGTCATCGGCTGTGTTCAATGCACACAGCCGGTAATAGATCTCCCCACAGCATGGCTCCGCAGTACGCTAGGGGCGCATTCCGGGAGGCCTGCCCGACCAACATTTTGTTATCGGCCAGGGGGGAACTGGTTAAGTTTACTAGGTGAACAGCCTCTATTCCTTATGTAGCGGGGTCCTCAATTTAGGGGTAGTGTTTGAGTGGTAGTTATGCTCAAACACCTAAATTGTTAGGACATTATCAACCATTTTGTCTGCAGGAAGAGTATCAGTGTACCGTTCCCTGTGGCCTGCGGGTGGCGCTGCCATAGTGGGCCAGGGTTGAACCACTGATACAGTGCTGTGCCTTGTGTGTCCCCTCTCTGCGGCCATGCAGTGGGCATGGTCGGCCTGCTGTGTGTGCTTGGAGGGGATATAAAAGGGGCGGACGCTGCCTGTTTTGTGGTTCGTTGTCAGGGGTCCTACTCCTAGGGAGTGTGTGTTCCTGTCCGCCCTGGGCACCTTTGGCCCAGGGGCGGTGATCGGTGAATCAGTCCCAGGCACCTTTAGTCCTGGGGCTGCAACTAAAGGCCTTGGGCCCAGCACCTTTGGCTGGGGCCCACCAAGGATTGAGGAATCTCAGGGTGCCGCCTTGCGAGGGGACCCGCATCTGAGATGAGGAGGCCGGGGGAGGACCGTTCCGAGGGACTGGTGAGAAGTCACAGTGAAGGAAGGGGCCCGGTAACTCTCTGAAGGGATGTCTTCTCCTTACAAGAGGCCAAGCTTTGAAAACCAAGTTCACCAGGTCTGTGGCAGAGACCAAGATCACCAGTTGGTGTAGTGATTGTGCGTTTAGTTAGAGTACCATTCTGGCTGCTAGTCCCTATCTAGGGAGACTATCCAAATGGGCTAAGTCTGCTTGAGAAGCCAAGCAGTGAAGTGTATTATGTTTGTGCCTGGACCTCTCCCACACCTTATGCTGTCCTGTTCTCTCTCCAACCTTTCCTATCAGAGACTGTGCTTTAAGAGAAATAAACTCTACATTGGAGTTACGGCTGGTGTGGACCTTGGAGTTGTTGGGGGAAGTAGAGACTTGTCTTTATTGAGCATAGAGATAAGAGCCATTCTCTGGAGAACCTGGCTGTGGAGACCTGTTTCATAACACTGCTCAACCTCTTTACACAGGAGGGTACGGGCATGTAGCTGGGTGTGCCCTCTCTTCCTGCTAGGAGCCAAAGGCAGGTGACAGAGAGGGTTGGAGGTGCTATACTTAAATAAATCAACCCAACTGTCACTTTACCCTCTCAGGGGAAAGTGGTGGACTGTTCCTCAGTGTCTTCATGTCCAGTGCAGGGTCATGGACCCTTCATTGGTTCTAAAGACATCAGGACCTTAGATTGCTGGCGAATGGAGAAGAAGATGCTGCTGTGACTGGTCCAGACTGCACATAGCCTAGGCACTCTCTCACTGCCTCCCTGCATTGACGACATACTTGCTAAAAGAGAGGACCTTTTGGGTATTGGGGAGCGTGTTACCTTCCCTATGTGACAGTGTTTGGGCCTGAACAGTTGCACAGGTCAGAACACTGACATCAGTTGACATCTGAGCTTAGAGAAGCGAGGATGGGGTAAGTATACAACCCTGGAGAGGGGATGGCCTATGTGCCGACACATGGTCAATCTTTTGTATGTAATTTTAGCACACCTTAAAGTTAATTTACAGCAATTTTATACATAGTTTCTTCATTTAGCATGGTCAGCACTAAAATAAATAAAATGCTATATGTTATATAACATGATACACACTATATTGTCAAAAGTATTGGGACACCTGCCTTTACACGCACATGAACTTTAATGGCATGTAATTTACTTTTACAAATATAGTGTGTGTATGTATATATATATATATAT
This sequence comes from Rana muscosa, assembly GCA_029206835.1. Taxonomy (NCBI): domain Eukaryota; kingdom Metazoa; phylum Chordata; class Amphibia; order Anura; family Ranidae; genus Rana; species Rana muscosa. Next base: position 985,440,409 of record CM055117.1, read on the forward strand.
ATATATATATATATATATATATATATATATATATATATATAAACACGCTTTATAAAAATTAATGCTTGGGTTAACACACTAAAAGTCCTGCAAAGCAAAACCAATAACACACAGTGTTTCACACAAGACTAGGTTAAATCGTTCAGTTTTGTAATAAGACAAGACTGAGTGTCCTTAAATACCCTAATGTCCCACTCCCAACTCTCCACCAGTCTGTTTACTTTCCCCTATGTAAAAGCTTCAAACTAAACATCAGTCAAAACAAACAAAAGATAACGCAATGTACCCAGCACATCTAGTCTTTGGTTTACCATGAAAAAGGTGGGCTGCACCTCACAGAAACATTGGACCATAATAAATGAGACTATTACCTACTCCCTTTGTGTGCTTGGTTTTGCTGTGCTAAAATATATATACTTATGTAGCGCCCCTCTACTTTGAGGGGTGCTGTGTACCTAAATTTAGGGGTTGGTCTGAGCCAGTAGCCAGTTTCAGACCGCTTTTATTGATAGGTTCTGTTATTTGTTTCCTCAGGTGTTGTACTGGTGTGCAGTTCACTGTGGCCTGTAGGTGGCACTGCCATTACAGGTCAAGGTTGAACCACTGGTAACAGTGCTGTGCCTTAGGGTGTCCTCTCTCGGCAGTAGTACAGTGGGCGTGGTCAACCTGCTGTGCATGCCGGGAAAGGATACATAAGGGGCAGACGCCGCCTGGAGTGGGTTGTTGTTCCAGAGTTCCGGGGCTCCGGAGTTCGGGTCGCGTGACCTGGCCCTCCAGGCCAGGGGTGCGCATATGCATGGGTCCCAGGCACCTTTAGCCTGGGGCTGCAACTTCGCCATTGGGCCCAGCACCTTAAGCTGGGGCTCAGCTCTAAAAGGAGTAATCCCAGGGTGCCCCTGGGAGGGGACCCGCTCTAAGAAGAGGAGACCGGGGGGGACCTTTCTGAGGGACCGGTGAGAGTTTCACGGTGAAAGAGAGGCCTGGTAAACTTCTGGAGGGATTCCACTAATCATCTAAGGCCTTGTAATGTGCAGCAACTTGCACCTGTTCTTTAATTACAAGCGCTGAGAGGTTCTGGGCTCAGAGATTCTGTGGCAGAGAATCTCCCGATCGTATCCCCAAGGGAAAATTAAGAGAAGTAAAGTTTGTGCATCACTCCGGCTGCTAGGCCCGTGAGAGGGGACTATCCGGGTGAGCAGAGTCCACTCTGGATTGAGTGGTGATACCAAGTGCCTGAACCTGCCTCCCTGTTTCTTTATTCTTCAACTCCAACTTTCCTATCCAGTTTCAGCATAAGAAAATAAACCTTTCTTCACTAAGGTTTAACCTTGTCAGGACATTGGCCTTATTGATGCACCTACAACAGACTCTTCCCTACACTCTAGGGGTAAGAACCAGCCGAGGGAAGGTAACTCACCAACAATTTCTGAACACCACTCACCCTCTTATTCAAGAAGGAACCTGGGCATTGGGGTACGGTGTGTCCCACCTTGAGGGGGTAAGGCCAGGGATCCGTGTGCTACACTTATAATGTTTTTTTCTCCCTTTTGCCATTGTAGTTCAATGTATCAAGGCCTATTTTTGACAGTTTCTGATTTTCAAATAACCTCCTGCTTTCAGTATGGTACCCACCCACCTTGTAAAATATTCCATGACACTGGCCATTGCTATTTTCCAAATGCTCATGGCTGGACACACACAGACAATGTTTGCTAGAATGATCATCGCTAGTTCATTTCTATCAATCACTACACATAGGAAATAACAGAATGTAGCATGTAGTAGCTATGAAAGCACTTTCCCCCAGATCTGTGCAATCATTACTAGATGTACCTAAATATATGGGGACCGCTATGGATAAATTATGGGCAATTTTGTAGCGCATTCACACTAGCAAAAGTCAGCCTTGTGCGGCCAACCCAAACGAGTAAGTAGAGTATCAAATCAGCAGCAAATAACACTAGAACTATGCCAAATAAAGTAGAATATAACTGCTGAGAAAATGGCCCCCGACAAGAAGATAGAAAATAATCCTCGCTATTTTTGTGTCCAGTATTATAGTAAGGTTCATCAGGAGGAAACACAAAAAAGAGTGGTCATGGACGAGAAATCCAACAAACCTGAAGTCTTTTTGTGGCAGTTTCTCTTCTTTACAGCAGGGTTCAACAAAAGGGGCAACAGGAGACGTGAGCAATTTATTTTTATCAACTGAGTCTCTTTAAGCAGCTGCACTCTTCAAGTCTGTAACCTTTTAGCTCTAGGTTTCTCAGAAGGGAACATTTCTAAGGAAAACTACTCAACTTAGGAGTAACATTTTTTGGTGCTTTGAAAAGTCATACTTCCAAAAAAATATGATCTTCTTAAAAAGCCAGCAAGGTTTTCTTATATTAAAATAAGAGTATCGTATACTTACTTTTTACTCACTTACTTATACTTATTATTTATTCACAACGTATTCATATTTATTTTTTCTTATAGTCAATCTTTAAAGCAATGAAGAACTTTTTTTTGACAGCTCCTCATAAGCCACTTTAGCTTCATGACATCCATATGGCAGTCCCTTTTGTGTGGTCTAATTTGTAATGAAAAGTTCCCAAATTTGTGGCAGCAGTTTTGTTTCAGTTAACCACTTAACAACCACCTGCCGACAAATAACGGCGGCAGGGTGGTTGCTTAACTCTGGGAGGACGTTATATAACGTCCTCCCAGAATCGCGCTCCCGCGCGCCCCCCTGGGGCGTGCACACGGGAAACTCCGTGACCGCCGGGTCCAGAGGACCCGGCGGATCACGAATCGCGGTAAATCGCCGCTGATAGCGGCCGTTTACCACGTGATCGCTCCGTCAAATGACGGAGCAATCACTTGTAAACAGACCGGCGTCATTTGATGACGCCGGTTCCTCCCTCCCCTCTCTGTACCGATCGGTACAGTGTGAGAGGGGAGGGGGAGGGAGCGGATGGCAGCAGCAGCACTGTGGGCTGGATCTGTGACAATTGCAGTCACAGATCCATCCATCCATCCATCCCTGCTCAGCCATCCCTGTGCTATACCCTGCCAATACTCTGCAATACACCCTGCCAATACTCTGCAAAATACCCTGGTGCAATACTCTGCAATACCCTGGTGCAATACTCTGCAATACCCTGGTGCAATACTCTGCAATACCCTGGTGCAATACTCTGCAATACCCTGGTGCAATACTCTGCAATACCCTGCAAAATACTCTGCAATACCCTGCGAAATACTCTGCAATACCCTGCGAAATACTCTGCAATACCCTGGTGCAATACTCTGCAATACCCTGGTGCAATACTCTGCAATACCCTGGTGCAATACTCTGCAATACCCTGGTGCAATACTCTGCAATACCCTGCACAATACTCTGCAATACCCTGCAAAATACTCTGCAATACCCTGCAAAATACTCTGCAATACCCTGCGCAATACTCTGCAAAATACTCTGCAATACCCTGCACAATACTCTGCAATACCCTGCACAATACTCTGCAATACCCTGCACAATACTCTGCAATACCCTTCACAATACTCTGCAATACCCTCCACAATACTCTGCAATACCCTCCACAATACTCTGCAATACCCTCCACAATACTCTGCAATACCCTCCACAATACCCTGTGCAATACCCTCCACAATACCCTGTGCAATACCCGTGCAATACCCTGCCATACACCGCAATACCCTGCCATACACCGCAATACTCCGCAATGCCCTGCAATACTCCGCAATGCCCGGCAATACTCCGCAATGCCCGGCAATACTCCGCAATGCCCGGCAATACTCCGCAATGCCCGACAATACTCTGCAATAACCACTTCCCGCCCTCCGGCCGTCATATGACGTCCTTGACTTTGTGCGGGGATATCTGAATGATGCCTGCAGCTACAGGCATCATTCAGATATCGGCTTTTTCAGCCGGCGATTCCCTACACCATAAGAACAATCATAGCGGCTGTTCCGCCGCTTGATCATTCTTACGGGAGGCAAGAGGGGATGTCGCCCCCCCCCCCCCCCGCCGCCCTCCGGTGCTTCTACCGACTCACCGCTACGATCAAAGCCAGGATTGTTGTTTTTTTTTTTTGTATTTTTTTCAGGCTTCCCAGCCTAGAGGTGAGATGTGGGGTCTTATTGACACCCCCCCCCTCATATCTCACTGTAAAGAGGACCTGTCATGCCATATTCCTATTACAAGGGATGTTTACGTTCCTTGTAATAGGTATAAAAGTGATCAAAAAAATGTTTAGGGCGGAAAAACATGTCAAACTAAAATAAATAAAGTAAAATGAAGAATAAAATTTTTTATTTTTTTTTAAAGCGCCCCTGTCCCCGTGAGCTCGCATACAGAAGCGAACGCATACGTGAGTCCCGCCCACATATGAAAACGGTTTTCAAACCACACATGTGAGGTATCTCTGCGAACGTTAGAGCGAGAGCAATCATTTTGGCCCTAGACCTCCTCTGTAACTCAAAACATGTAACCAGTAAAAATATTTAAAGCGTCGCCTATGGGGATTTTTTAAGTAGCGAAGTTTGGCGCCATTCCACGAGTGTGTGCAATTTTTAAGGGCGACATGTTAGGTATCTATTTACTCGGCGTAACTTCATCTTTCACATTATGCAAAAACATTGGGCTAACTTTACTGTTTTTTTTTTTTTTAAGCACAAAACATATTTTTTCCGTAAAAAACGCGTTAAAAAAATTGCTGCGCAAATATCGTGCGAGATAAAAAGTTGCAACAACCACCATTATATTCTCTAAGGTCTTTGCTAAAAAAACATATATAATGTTTTGGGGTTCTATGTAATTTTCTAGCAAATAAATGATGATTTTTACATGTAGGAGAGAAATGTCAGAATTGGCCTTGGTGCTCCAGAACGCCTGAAGGTGCTCCCTGCATGTTGGGCCTCTGTATGTGGCCACGCTGTGTAAAAGTCTCACACATGTGGTATCGCCATACTCGGGAGTAATAGCAGAATGTGTTTTGGGGTGTAATTTGTGGAATGCATATGCTGTGTGTGAGAAATAACCTGCTAATATGACAATTTTGTGAAAAAAAAAAAAGAGAAAAAAAAAATCTTGATTTTGCAAAGAATTGTGGGAAAAAATGACAACTTCAAAAAACTCACAATGCCTCTTTCTGAATACCTTGGAATGTCTTCTTTCCAAAAAGGGGTCATTTGGGGGGTATTTGTACTTTTCTGGCATGTTAGGGTCTCAAGAATTGAGATAGGCCGTCAGTACTTCAGGTGTGATCAATTTTCAGATATTGGCACCATAGCTTGTGGACTCTATAACTTTCACAAAGACCAAATAATATACACCAATTTGTACTTATTTTTACCAAAGATATGTAGCAGTATAAATTTTGGCCAAAATTTATGAAGAAAAAATAGTAATTTGCAAAATTTTATAACAGAAACGAAAAAAAAATCATTTTTTTACAAAATTTTCAGTCTTTTTTCTCTTATAGCGCAAAAAATAAAAAAACCAACAGTGATTAAATACCACCAAAAGAAAGCTCTATTTGTGTGAAAAAAAGGACAAAAATTTCATATGGGTACAGTGTTGTATGACTGAGTAATTGTCATTCAAAATGTGAGAGCACCGAAAGCTGAAAATTGGTCTGGTTATTAAGGGGGTTTAAGTGCCCAGTGGTCAAGTGGTTAAAGTGATATTAAACCTTTGAATTCTTTAAATTAAAATAACAAACGTGTTATACTTACCTGCTCTGTGCAAAAGTTTTGCACAGAGCAGCCTCGATCCTCCTTTTTTCAGGTCCCCCGCCAGCACTCCTGGCTCCTCCTATTCAGCGAGTGACCCCATGGAAAGTGGCTTTACATGGGGGCTCTCATGCTGGCTTGCTCCCGAACCACCCTGTCTGTGTCTATTTACACAGACGGGGAGGCTGGACCCCACCCCCCTCTCCCTGGTCACAAAGTTTGATTGACAGCAGCTGGAGCCCATGGCTCCCGCTGCCAATAGTCTTCCCAGTGAGGAGGGACAGAGCCAGGAGAGCTGCAGCTCTTGCACACAGCGCTGGATCAAGCACGGCCTCAAGTAAGTATACGGGGGGGCTGGGAGTATTCTGTGACACAGATTTTTTTTTTTACCATAATACATAGAATGCATTAGGGAAAAAAAAACTTCTGCCTTTACAATCACTTTAAGGTAAATGGCATCTAGCCCAATCTTGTAAACCAAAATTTCCCAATTTGAATTGCCAAGACTGCTGACCTTGATCACCAAGGTCAACTTCTCTGTGTTCAAGACATGCTCACACATAAAGTTTTTTTTTTTCATTCAACCCAGCAGGCTGAATGAAAAAAAATTAGCGATGCCCTCCTGACAGAACACACTGATCAGTGCTGGCAGACATTGGACGTTACATGCTTGTTTGACAGATGCCAGTCATGAGACCAGCTTATTTGGTAATTTCCTGACGAAATGACTGTTTTTAGAAGATTTTTGGTCTTGTGTGTACCCAGCCTTAGATGCTCAAACTGCACGATCATTTAGTTTTTTTGCAAAATAGTTATTAATTAGTTCCCGCCTGGCCTCCAGGGATTGGGGCCATGCTGCAGCGCAATCTGTCACTGGCTGTATCAGATGGACACTGCCAGTACCATGTGACCGCTGTGACCAATCACACCAGGTCACATGACAGTTGTAAACAATGGATGGCTTCCTATCATGATATCTATTGTGTACAATTGTGTTGCTAGCTGTGATTGGTCAGGGTAATCACATGGTACAGACAGGGCCAATTACAGCCTATCTGTACCATGTGATTAGCTCTAGCAAATCACAGCTAATCAAAACAAAAAAACTGAATGAATCAGTTTGTATTCAGTAAAATGCTTGCTTATAGCAATGCAATACACTGCAATAAGCAACCATAATGCGAAAAAAAACAAACTCTCAATCACTTCCCCACTATGTTCCCCTTACTATGGTAACATTATATTGCTCTGGTCACAATGTTTTAAAAAAACAAAAATGTAATAAAAAATTAAAATATTTGAAAAAAAAGTATATAGTAGGACTTATAGTTTTAGACTCTATAACTTTCCTACTGACTTAATAATATACACAGATTTGGGTTATTTTCAACAAAGAAATGTAGCAGAATACACTTTGGCCTAAATTTATGAAGAACAATGACTTATTTGCCAAATTTTATAACAGAAGGAAAGAAAAAACCTTTTTTTTCAAAATGTTCTGTCTTTTTGAGTTTATTTAGCAAAAAAAAAAAAAAAAAACCCAGTGGTGATTAAATACAGCCAAAAGAAAGCACTATTTGTATGAACAAAATTATAACATTTAGTTTGGGTACAGTTTTGCATGACCGCGCAATTGTCATTCAAAGTGCAATAACACTGACAGCTGAAAATTGGCCTGGGCAGGAAGGGGGGGGGGGGGGGTAAAAGTGGACAGTATAGAAGTGTTTAAACAAGATATAGCTGAAAAAGATATTGAAACATAATCACAAAGTATGTTTTTTTTGATAAGTAACAACTCTCCTAAAGACTAATTCAAGTTTGATTTTTTTTTTTTTTTAAGTGTGGGGAAGGCTTTCTACTATTCTACCATAGTCCCTGCTATTCCCCACTATATTCAAAACAGGTAAAAAGCTAGTTGTATATAAAAATAACAGAGATAAGCATTTTTAAACACTTTATTTTATCCAGATCACACATGTTCTTACTAGAACTTATAAAACGAAACTTATAATTAGTTTTGAGTGGTTGTGATGATTACAACATAATGAAATCCCGACCACTTAACCATGGCTGGAAATGACTAAAGGAGTGAACATTTCACTGGGAGTGGTTGGTCCTGTATAATGGGGGCCGCAACAATCCTGTGGTTGTACTTCTGTCACCACTTTGCTTTTTAATCTTCTAAAAACATGTAGGAAGGGTGATTCATCTAGTGATTTCCAAAGATTACTGACTCATTACAATTTGGTGAACTGTTATGAAATATAATTACATTCTTTTATAATATATTTTTATCACATTTAGATATGTTAAATTATTGAGATATAATATTAAATACTGTGTTACTCTGCTTCAGTATTTTAAAATATGTTTCCACTTTTATGGAAAATGCATAATAATCCTGGGCATCATTTCAAAAGAGTCAAGAATTTTCACTTTGCAAAGTGAATATTCACATAGCTTTGTGAAAAAAGTGAAGCTGGCTCACTTCAATCATCCAATCACATGCAAGCAAAAAAATCATATATATTTTAAGTTCTCTTGCACATGATAATTACATACTTAATCAGGTTAAAAAATGGCAAATGTCCATCTCTAGTTCAACCAACACAGAATTTTTTTTTTTAAATAGTGAAAATGGATTAAAAATATACATTTATAAAACCATAAATCTGCAGCAGATCCATAGTGAGGTAAAAACCCTTATGAATCATGATTAGGGATGAGCCAAACGACCCCCTGTTTGGTTCGCACCAGAACATCGCAAAAGTTCGGAACGGAATAACGAACCCCATTGAAGTAATTGGGCATACAATGGTTATGGGGTCCGGGTACAGCCCTGGGGGACATGTATCATTAAAAAAAAGTTTGTAAAAAACATAATTTTTAAATGAGCATTGATTTATTGATGCTTAAAGTGAAAGCATAAAAATGAAAAATTACTTTCTATATGGTGCCTGGGGGGTCCCCTTATGCCCTGTACACATGATAAACCGATCATGTGTGGGCCCCATCTGACTTTTTTCCATCGGTGTAAAAAAATAGAATGTGTTTTAAAATAGAAAAAAAAACAATAGGAAATTCCGATCGTCTGTGTGGAACTCCATCGGAGAAAAATCCACGCTTGCTCAGACTAAATTAGAAGACGGGAGCGCTTGTTCTGGTAAAACTAGCATTCGTAATGGAGATAGCAGATTCGTCATGCTGCAAATTATTGCATCGTTAAATATAGCGCATTCTTTTCTTCATTCTAATGCTCGAAAAAAAAAATAGTTTTCGGTGTGGATATTTACAACGAGTTCTGACAAAATTATTTATTTGTGATCTCATGAATCTTCTTCTTTTATTTTAAAGGCAGGTCTCCAAAATATATATATATATATTTTTGTTGTTTTTGTTAGTGATTTGAATCAAGATCTCCTTAATTTTTTTTGGCCTTTTAATATTTTCTTGTAATCTTAATTTTTTTTTTCTGGTCAAGTTATCACAACAACATTATTATCTTGTATTTTTTTCCCCTCAAGGAGGTTGGTGTTGGTGTTCCTTGTTAATTACACATTGTATTTATGAAATGTACCTTTCTACTCACAAGAAAAACACATAGGCAAGTATTTAAATTAAATCAAATATCCATTTATTATGGTAACAAAATAAAGAGGAAGGGCAACAATTGAGAAATTAGTTGAATTTATGCAGCCTTTGGATCCCAAAGGCAGACATGAAGTGTATGAAAAATAAAATAAATAAAGTAAAAGCATAAAAGTGAAAGCATAAAAATGAAAAATTACTTTCTATATGGTGCCTGGGGGGGTCCCCTTATGCCCTGTACACACAATAAACCGATCATGTGTGGGCCCCATCGGACTTTTTTCAATCGGTGTAAAAAAATAGAACGTGTTTTAAAATGGAAAAAAAAACAATAGGAAATTCCGATCGTCTGTGTGGAACTCCATCGGAGAAAAATCCACGCATGCTCAGACTAAATTAGAAGACGCGAGTGCTCGTTCTGGTAAAACTAGCATTCGTAATGGAGATAGCACATTCGTCATGCTGCAAATTATTGCATCGTTAAATGTAGCGCATTCTTTTCTTCATTCTAATGCCGTGTACACACGACCGTTTTTCTCGTCGAGAAAAATGACATTTTTTCCTTTTGACGAGAAAAACAATCATCTGTAGGCATTTTGTCATTTTTCCCGTCGGGAAAAACGGAATTAAAAATGACGAGAAAAATTAGAACATGCTCTAATTTTTCTCGTCGTTTTTCTCTACATTTTTTTCCGCTGCAGTTTTCCCATAGGGAAACACTGCCGCAGAGCCCACAGACGGTCGTTTTTCTCGACAAGAGAAAAAATGACGTGAAAAACAACCGTGTGTGGGGAACAAGCCGTTCCCTCGTTTTTAATGTCATTATTCACGGCGGTTTTTTAATTTTTTTTTTTCTGGTGAAGTTATCACAACAACATTATTATCTTGTATTTTTTTTCCCTCAAGGAGGTTGGTGTTGGTGTTCTTGTTAATCACACATTATATTTATGAAATGTACCTTCCTACTCACAAGAAAAACACATAGGCAAGTATTTGAATTAAATCAAATATCCATTTATTATGGTAACACAATAAAGAGGAAGGGCAACAATTGAGAAATTAGTTGAATTTATGCAGCCTTTGGATCCCAAAGGCAGACATGAAGTGTATGAAAAATAAAATAAATAACGTGAGGAGTCCCTCTAATTGGAATCACAATCTGGTCCCCGAATTTCAGAAATCAGGAGCAGCAGCAGATGTCATACATGTCCCCAAGCTGTGGTACTCCAACAAACTGCGTCTTCTGGCAGAGCAGCTTGAAGCCAGGGAATCACTTTCTGGTCTTCCTTGTAGCCTTCCATCCATGCTTCCCTGCAGCGCTCCCTCCACGCTTCCCTGCAGCATTCCTTCCACGGCTCCCTCCACGCCCCCTTGCAGGCTGTGGCTCTGGTGGTGGGAATGTGGCAGGAGGAGGATTAGAAGGAGGAGAAGGATGGGCCAGATCACACAGATGTGTGGCCTCTGTCAGCTGGCCCCTCCCCGCCCTGTGAAGGACCCTAGAAAAAAGCTCCTCACAGAGGACACGTTGTCCCTCCTCCACTTTATGGAGCTTATCGGCCAGATAGCAGCTATAGGCCTCTAAAGGGTTAAGGGGGGCCCTCATTATTTCAGCTGCTTCCCTTATGATCCTCAGGGATTCCTCCTCCACCTGGGTGATCTTCCTGGGCTTTTTTGGTCTGACGTGGAGGGGAAGCACCTCTGACTGGGTGCTGCCACTTGGCCTGGGCACCTGCTGACTGCCACTTGGCCCTTCCTCCTCCTGGCTGCCACTCACCCCTGCCTCCTCCTGGCTGCCACACTCCAGAGCCTCGTCCTCCTGGCTGACCTCATCCTGTGTATAAAAAAGGGACATAGTTTTAGTTTTTGGTTCATCAATCACGCACAATTTTCAGCTCATGACTGTTGCAAATTAAAGGAAATAAATAGAAAAGACTCTCATTCTGACCCCAGCATTTTTCAATCTTGTCCCAATCAATTCTGGCCACTACTGTCTATTTTTTTTTTTTTTTTAGTTTTTTAATTATTTTCTTTTGGAATAATAACATCTAGTTCCCAACAATAATTATTGGACAACAAATATGTTGTAAAATACTATACCTGACTATAGATGTGCAGATCCGGCTCTTCAAGGTCAGCTAGCCCCTCTGCACCCACAAAAAGAAAGAGAACGGCGCCCTCTAAGTGCAGAATGTTTAAAACATCTTTAATATATAGGGATTAAAAACACTCACATGTGAGTAGAGGCAATCAGGCATGTCAGGGGTTAAACTTGTTTCATCCGCATGAGTCCTGGTGGAGTGTGTGCATCACGGCCTGATGGTGAAGATCTGGGTCCTGTAGCAGTCCTGTCTGCACTGAATGTGTACAGCGCTGGCCGGCGGCTGGGATGAAGATCGTGGAGGCTCCGTGATGTGATGGTATCGTCACTTCCGGGATTCAGGCTGGCGGGCAGTGCTTTGCGATCGGGACATGCGTGTCCCTTCTTTAGGCTTGAGCCCCTCTGCACCCTCTGCAGGGGTGGAGGGAAGGGTGGAGGGAAGGCTGGAGGGAAGGGCGGAGGGAACGCTGGAGGGAAGGGTGGAGGGAAAGCTAGAAAGAGATTCCCTGGCTTCAATCTGGTCATCCAGAAATCGCAGGTGTTGGTAGTACCACAGCTTGGGGACATGTACTTGGTCTGCTGATGCTCCTGATCTCTGGGATTCGCGGACTTCTTTGTACTGTTTTTTGTAGATTTTCCTCACATCATTTATTTCATTGTTCATCATGTTATAGTCTGCCTCTGGGATCCAGGTCTTCATATATTCAGCTAATTTCACAATTGTTGCCCTCCGTACCGCAAGAGTTTTTTTACCTCCCACAAGTTTGTGAGCTCTCTATATTTATCGATAAATGTTCTTAAGACCACTGGATCCTTAAAACTGCATTTTTGCTGCAAGATAAAACACAAGACAAAAACACTAGGTCAGCCTAAACTGTCCTAATATTATCCCAATATAGCCCTTTAAAATCATGAATCAGTGATACAGCGGCAAGTTAGACTTTAATATCCTTACATTGATTGTATATGGGTTGCGCACTGATTAGCCACAACCTTCCTCCAGGCAACAAAAGAGATCCCAATGGGGGTTCCTGGAGGAAGTGAATAATAACTCTACATGACACCCTGTATTTAATGTATACATTTTAGAATAGAATTTCCTGTTAGTAGATCCACGAACTTGTGTATGTCTGTTAATAATCTTGAGACGTATGTTAACGTTGCACAATGTATGCATTGTATCCCTATGTCTCTGATATAATACAGTAAAAATCTATTGATGAAAAAAAATCATGAATCAGTATAGGCCACTGATGCCCCAACTTTCATTTTTACCTTCGTCAGTGACGTTCGGAACTTCCGGTCCTCCTTACTCCCCGCCCCTGACGTTCTTCCTCGGATATTCCCCGCCCCTTCTCATTCGACGCACAGTGGGAGACGACATGGCGGTGACACAGCAGGTGCGGGTTGTTTTAAGTTCCGACGAGGAAAGCCCGGAGCCGGAAACGTTCCGAACCAGGAGAAGATACAAGGCCAGTAATATATCCTTACAACACTCATAATCTCAGGAAGGCTAAAATAATGGGCAAAGTGGTGAGGAGTCTGTACAAAAAATTTGGGGTCCGGAGATCCAAAGAGCAGCTGAGAAAAAGGTGATCTGACCTGAAGCTGAGGGAGCCGGAGCAGTACAGGAAGATAAAAAAAATGCTAGTAAAAAGTAAGTATTTCTCCTGTGTTATTAAAAATTTGATTGCTATACTTGCATGTTTTGCACCATGTGCTTTGATTGACTGGTTGGATATTTGAAAATGGCAACTTTCAGGGTAGTGGCCAAAGTATAATCGCTCGTAGTAAACATCAATCATCAAGAAAATTTGATATTTTGCACAGATACAGATAAACCACAATTGGTCATGCCTATTTCTATTAAAACAATGTTTATAAACATTGTTTTCTAGATGATGTGTTTTGAACTAGAATGTGAAATGCAAACTTGATTAAACTTGTGTAAAGGAGAGGACACTCAGCAGCTGTTTCCAGAGCTGTACTCTGGAGCACCTGTGTGGGACACCAGAACAACCTTTTTAGGGTGTCCCACACAGGTGCTACAGTGGATACTTTTGGGGTGTCTCCATGTGTGTAACTTGGACAAAAAAAGGTCAGTATTCCAGCTTAGAAAAAAATTAAAAAACATGTCTTCAGCTTGTAACTCTGCCAAAACAGACAATTGTACCCCACTTCCAAGCAATGTTTCATATTCCTATTTCTGCCCTCAAATATCTGTGTGCTAAAGTATACCTTTTGTTTCATTCTCATACGAGAGCAAAGACCTGGAGCACACCACTCTGAGGAGGCCAGGAACCCCACACCTTGGAAAGAACAGAGGGAACCCCAACCTCAGAAAGAAGGGGACCAGAGAGAACCCCAACCTCAGGATGTGGAGGAAGGAGATGTGGAGGAAGGAGATGTGGAGGAAGGAGAGGTGGAGGAAGGAGATGTGGAGGACGTGTGCAAGATCGTCACCACATCAGGTCAGTGTCATACACCACAGATTCAGGGAATAAATGCATGCATGCATGCATATTTATAAGACATGCGTTTTTTTGTTATTTTAGGTGATGTGCTGCTTGTGGAAGATCAATCTCCTCCTTTCTCCAGTGGGAGCGCACAAATCATAATCCAGGATCTCATGGTTATGAGTCGAGAAATCGACGTTATAACGCACAAACTCTATCGTTTTGACCAACAAATTAAAAACATGATTGATGTTTTGGGGAGAGTGTAAAGATGTTTTTAATGTCACCATTTCATGTTTTTGTGGCCTACTTTTTTATATTTTTGTGTAATTTAACAAACCAAATTTGGGAGATGCACACTTGCGCCATGAGTATCGGTGCATCTGCGTGCGCAACGGCTGTTTTGGTATTTACAAAACATTTGCGCCGGTAGAGCAACGCTATTCCCCATTTACTATAGTGTTCTCGGTGCACGGGAGGAGGCGCTCAGTGCGCCACTATGGACCTGGCGCACGGCATCTTAAAATCGAAATATAAAGAAGCTGGAAGTGCCAATATAATGAAGGGCCTGGGCCTGGTACGGATTTTGTGGGGAACCCCCACGCCATTTTTTTTTAAATTTGGCGCGGAGTTCCCCTTAATATCCATACCAGACCTGAAGGGCCTGGTAATGGAATTTGGGGGACCCCCACGCATTTTTATTTGTTTTTCAAAGACTTTCAATTACTTTTATCTGTATTGACGGGAACCAGCAATTCATTACAATGGCGAGTACTTTTAAATGACTATTATTTTACTTTAGAAATGTCATTTTGCTCTCGAACTGTTATAAACATGGAAAACATGCGCTACTTTACAGGCATACTATAGACACCCCCCAGGTATGATATTTAGGGCCAGTTCACACCGGATGCAGTGCAATGCGTTTTTTTGATGCATGAAAAACGCAAAGAAAGTTGATCAAATTAATGCCAATGGCATAGTTCACACCACTGCAGTCCGTTCCAGTGCGTTTCAGAAAGGAAAAAAAAAATTGGTCATGCTGCATTTTTTAGGTACAGAACTGTACTGGACCGCAGTAAAACACATCAAAAAACGCAACAGAACGTACCAAAAATGCACTGGAATGCACCGGAACGCACCTAAATGCACCAAAGACGCACTGCAACACACTTGTCCTAAGTGAAAAGAGGGGGGAAAAAACACTGGACTGCATCAAAAACGCATCAAAAATGCACTGGAACGTGTCAAAAACGCGCATGCAGAAAAGCACCTGGAACGCATCCAGACTGCGTTTCTATGGTGTGAACTAGGGCCAGTTCACACCATAGAAACGCAATCCGCATGCGTTCCAGGTGCTTTTTTGCATGCACGTTTTTGATGCGTTCCAGTGCATTTTTGGTAAGTTTTTGATGCAGTCCAGTCCACTTTCCTACCGCCCACCGTCAAATGACGTCCTTGGCTTTGTGCGGTGACATCTGAATGATGCCTGCAGTTGCAGGCATCATTCAGATATCATTCTTTTCAGCCGGCGATTCTGTGCACGATAAAAACAATCATAGCGGCAGTTCAGCCGCTTGATCGTTCTTATAGGCGGCGGGAGGGGACGCCCCCCCTCCCGCCGCCATCTGGTGCTTCTCCTGGCTCTCCCGTGCCATCTGGGGCTCAGAGAACGAATTGGCCAGCGCCGGATGGGAAGCATAGAGATGACTGGTGACCAGATGGTCACCAGTCATCTCTATGACCGTCGAAAGGCCCGGGCGCGACGTTATGACATCACGCCAGGTTCCCGTATGTAAACAAAGCCGTGATCTCGGCTGTCAGCATGAGATCGTGAATTTTTTTGACCGATCTCATGCTTTCCAGCCTGGAGGAGGGATGTGGGGTCTTATTGACCCCGCATCTCTCCATAAAGAGGACCTGTCACAATAGATTCCTATTACAAGGGATGTCTACATTCCTTGTAATAGGAATAAAAGTGATAAAAAAAAACAAAAAGTAAAAAAAAGTAAAAAAAAATTAAAAAAACGCCCATGTCCCCGGTAGCTCGCGCTCAGAAGCGAACACACACGTAAGTCCCGCCCACATATGTAAACGCCATTCAAACCACACATGTGAGGTATTGCTGCGTGCGTTATAATGAGTGCAACAACAATTCTAGACCTCCTCTGGAATGCGAAAATGGTAACATGTAAAAAAAATTAAAGCATCGCCTAGGGAGATTTTTAGGTACTGAAGTTTGGTGTCATTCCATGAGTGTGCGCAATTTTAAAGCGTGACATGTTAGGTATCTATTTACTCAGCATAACAACATCTTTCACATTATATAAAAAAAAATTGGTCTAACTTTACTGTTTTGTAATTTTTTTAAATTCATGAAACCATTTTTTGGGGGAAAAAAAGGCGTTTAAAAATGTATTGCGCAAATACCGAGCGAGATAAAAATTTGCAATGACCGCCGTTTTATTCCCGAGGCTGTCTGCTAAAAAACATATATAATGTTTGGGGTTTTGAGGTAATTTTATAGCCATAATTTTATGATTTTTACATGAAGGAGAGAAGTGCCAGAATAGGCCCAGTGCTGAAGTGGTTAAAATATCCTAATTTTTTTTTTTTTTTGTCGGTCTTTTGTATTTATAGAAAAAAAAAACGCAGAGGTGATCAAATAGCACCAAAAGAAAGCTCTATTTGTGTGCAAAAAAATAATACATTTTCATTGGGTTACAGTGTTGTATGAGCGCGCAATTGTCATTCAAAGTGCATCAGCGCTGAAATTTGAAAATTGGTCTGGGCAGGAAGGGGGTTTAAGTGGCCAGTAAGCAAGTGGTTAATATAAGGCTACATGCACACGGACGTTTTTCCAGCCGCTTGTTTGAGCGTTTTTTGCAGCTTAAAAATGGCTCTCCATGTTAGCCTATGGCCTCATGACCACCATGGCGTTTTTGAGCTGTAAATGGCATAGGTGTTTTTAGGCCCCATGTACACGGGACGCTGGTGCAAAGTGTTCAGAACTAAGGTTGAAAGCGGCATTTAAAAAGGCGCGCTTTGTAGCATTTGCATGCCGCATTTTACCACATTTGCGTCTATATGCGTTTAGTTAGGAAACATCATAAGGAGCCGCCCTAAGCTCCAAAAACAGTATTATTAACCATTTCAGCTATTTTGTGAGACCAGAGTGAGTATCAGCAGCTGAGAGAGCAGCAGTGTACTTGTATTTAGCGTGTCACTTGCCACATCACTTGCCACAAGTTGTGGATTGTCCACTTGCCACGTCACCTGCCCCAAGTTCTGGATTGTCCACTTGCCACGTCACCTGCCCCAAGTTGTGGATTGTCCACAATGCAATGGAAGCAATTTCATATTTTTTGGGCTAAATATATATTTTCAATGGTTTTTCCTTATTTGCCATATTTTTTGAGTTTATCAATGTAAAAAAATAGGTCACCTTTAAAAACGCTTCTAAACTAAAATGCGGCTAAACGCTGGTACCGCGTCTGCAACGTGGAAATCTTTGGCGTCTGAAGGCATTTTTTGGCTTCGTGAAAAACGAGGTTAAACGCAACTGCAGATTTTTTTTTCCAGGCCAAAAACAGTGTTTTGGATGTAATAGAATTCAATTGACCCGCATCCAAAACGCAAGTACCGCGATTTTGCTGCGATTTGCTTTTTTTTTTTAACCTGTATATAGCTGGTTGTTAAAGGAAATGTGAAAAAAATAAACATTGCCGGCTCTAAAAAAAAAAATCTAGAAAAAAAAAACAACGTGGGGTCCCCCCCCCCAGGTCCATACCAGGCCCTTGGGTCTAGTATGGATTCAAAGGGGACCCCCCACCAAAATGGAAAAAAAAATGGCTTGGGGGTCCCCCCAAAATCCATACCAGGCCCTTCAGGTCTGGTATGGATTTTAAGGGGAACCCCGCGCCAAACTTAAAAAAAAAATAGCGTGGGGGTCACCCTTTATCCGAGCACGCAACCTGGCAGGCCGCAGGAAAATAGGGGGGGACGAGAGCGGCCCCCCCCTCCCTCCTGATCCGTACCAGGCCACATGCCCTCAACATGGGGAGGATGTCCCCATGTTGATGGGGACAAGGGCCTCTTCCCGACAACCCTGGCCGTTGGTTGTCGGGGTCTGCGGGCGGGGGACTTATCGGAATCTGGGAGCCCGCTTTAATAAGGGGGGACCCCAGAACCTGGCCCCCCACCCTATGTGAATGAGTATGGGGTACATCGTACCCCTACCCATTCACCTGGTGGCAAAAAAAGTCAATAAAAAACACAACACAGGTTTTTAAAGTAATTCATTAGGCAGCTCCGGGGATCTTCTTCCGACTTCGGGGGTCTTTCTGCCGGGCGACCCGCTATCTTCTTCCAGCTCTTTTGCTAGCGGGGTCCCGGTCTTCATCGTTGTCTTCTTCCGACAGAAGGCAGAAAGAACCGGAGATCGTGGAGAAGGCACCGGAGAGCTGGAGAAGAACCGGGGAGCGCAGAGACAACACCGGAGAACAGAACAAGAGACCCACCAAAGTCGGAAGAAGACGACGATGAAGACCGGGACCCCGCTAGCAAAAGAGCTGGAAGAAGATAGCGGGGCGCCCGGCAGAAAGACCCCCGAAGTCGGAAGAAGACGACGATGAAGACCGCGACCCCACTAGCAAAAGAGCTGGAAGAAGACCCCCGAAGTCGGAAGAAGACCCCCGGAGCTGCCTAATAAATTACTTTAAAAACCTGTGTTGTGTTTTTTATTGACTTTTTTTTCCACCAGGTGAATGGGTAGGGGTACGATGTACCCCATACTCATTCACATAGGGTGGGGGGCCGGGATCTGGGGGCCCCCTTATTAAAGAGGCTCCCGGATTCCGAAAAGCCCCCCCGCCCGCAGACCCCGACAACTAACGGCCAGGGTTGTCGGGAAGAGGCCCTTGTCCCCAGCAACATGGGGGCAGGTGCTTTGGGGTGGGGGAGCGCAGGGCGCCCCCTGCCCCAAAGCACCCACCCCCAATGTTGAGGGCATGCGGCCTGGTACGGTTCAGGAGGGGGGGCACGCTCGCCCCCTTTCCTGACCTGCCGGGCTGCGTGCTCGAATAAGGGTCTGGTTTGGATTTTGGGGGGACGCCCACGCCGTTTTTCGGCGTAGGGGGTTTCCCTTAAAATCCATGCCAGACCTAAGGGCCTGGTATGCTCCTGGAGGGGAACCCATGCCGGTTTTTTAATTAAAATTTGGTGTGGAGTTCCCATTCATGATTCATACCAAACACAGGGGACAGCGAGCGCGAGGCTTGCAGTACCTTGTGCCGAGAACCAGCGCGATGGCATCGCGCTGGAGACATTCTTGGCCAGGTAGTCGCCTCTAGGACACAACTTGAGCGGCTGCTTCACGCTCAAGTCGTGTCCAAGTTGCCTCGCAAAGTCGCGCTGTCCCTCTGTCAACCGGCACACGAGTTGCCCCGCGAGTCGGATCGTCTTCATCCGACTTCCCGGGTGACCTCTATTCAAATCAATGGGCTCCCATAGGGAACCATTCATTTTGAATAGAGCGCCGCTCAAATTTTTATTTACTATAGCAGTGCGCCGCCGGTTCCTGCGCTCAATTAAGGATTTATCCGGCGCACCAATTAAGGTATGAACCGGCGCAGCGCACTGTTTATAGTAAATCACCCCCAGTGTGTCAACATGTGCTATCTCCCATCAGGGCAAATCAATGGACGTGTTTTGAGGGTGCAACCCCTTCCTCACAACTCAAGTAGGTGAGAGGAAGGGTTTGCACCCCCAAAACACGTCCATTGATCCCCCATGATGGGAGATAGCACATGTTGACATGGGATCAGGAAGGAAATCCCCATTTTGACGCACAATTTGTGTGCATCTTCCAAATTTGGCTTGTTCAGGGGTGACATCACCCCATCTCATGAAGGCAACAGCAAAACATTTTTGAAAAACTATATAATGTCTGATATTGCCTTCAGTTTTTCAAAGGTTGAACTTTGTAAGTTCCATTGTTTTTATATGTTTTATTGTTTGAAACATGCCTGTTTATGCAAAACCAAAAAAAAACGAAACATATTTTTGTTAAAACACTGTTTAGAATGTTCTAAAAAAAAATTATAACGCACAATTTGTGCACAGAGTAAAAATATTTCTCTACTCGACAATGTGTGGCTTCTTCTTTCTATGCTCAATACCAGTTTGAAAATAGTTCTTGTTTACTGTGACAATGGTGGTTATTGACTAAAAACAAATCCACTTGGCACTACAAGTGCACTAGGAGAACCTGGGAGACAGATTAAAGAAACACAAGCAATAATGTCAAATCAAGTTTTTCACAGAAATGTTTTATTTTAATTTTTATGGTAAAAAATCTGAGATTGTCTGGCATAGCAATGGCCCCCCTACCCGTAAAGTACTCCACGTATTTCTCCCGCACTTCATGGGTGCTTTGGGGGGCCAAGCTAATACGGCCAGTATCCAGGCCCATCAGGGCATTGTCAGAAAGTCTGGCCTCAGGCCCAACAGTAGTCATATAATTGGGTGCATTTCTGCGTAAATAGTTGTGCAGTATGCAGCAGGTGAAAACAATATGATTAAGTTTGTATTCCGCCATATGCATCGATGTAAGGAACAGGCGGAACCGGCTGGCCATTATCCCGAAGGCATTCTCAACAACCCTTCAGGCTCTGGCCAGCCGGTAATTAAAAACCCTCCTCTCTGGGGTGAGGGTCCTCTGGGGGAATGGCCTCATCAGGTGGGGTCCCAGCCCAAAAGCTTCATCCGCAATAAAAACAAAAGGAAGGCCCTCAATGTTCTCTTCATCATGTGGTAGTGCCAGGCCACCACTCTGGAGACGTCGGGAAAATTCCGTCTGTGCGAAGACTCCGCCATCGGACATCCGGCCATTCTTCCCCACGTCCACATACATAAATTCATAGTGTGCCGACACCACCGCCATCAACACAATACTATTAAACCCCTTGTAGTTGTAATAGTATGACCCCGAACGGGGTGATGGCACTATGCGGACGTGTTTCCCATCGATTGCCCCTCCGCAGTTAGGGAAGTCCCATCGCTGGGCAAATTGGGAGGCCACAGTCTGCCATTCCTGTGGCGATGAAGGAAACTGTGGAGTCAAACAAAAATAATCAATTAGTACTTTTGCACATAACATTGCAATAACAAATACATTCTTGGCCAACGTCAGTATAACATTTATTTGAAGGAGTATTTAAACACAAAAATAGAAGGCCCACTTATCAGATGACTCACCCCCTCTGATGGCCCATTGGAAACATTTTAGGGGGGGAAGGGGTTCTTGCTGAGTTTGGGCCCTCAAGAAAAAGCCTCTACCACTCTGCCTGAATGTAATGAGAAGCAAAACATTTGGACACATTTTAGGGGGGGGGGGGTTCTAGCTGAGTTTGGACCCTCAAAAAAATGGGATTCCACAGTCTGCCATTCCTGTGGCGATGAAGGAAACTGTGGAGTCAAGCAAGAAAAAAAAATTAGGACTTTTGCACATAACATTGCAAGATTACACAAAAACATTCTTGGCCAACATCAGTATAACATTTTTTTTTAGGAGTATTTAAAGACAAAAATAGAAGGCACAATTATCACATTCCTCACCCCCTCTGATGGCTCATTGGACACATTTTAGAGGGGGAGGTGTTCTTGCTGAGTTTGGGCCCTCAAAAAAAGCCTCTACCACTCTACCTGAATGTAATGAGAAGCAAAACAATTGGACACATTTTAGGGGGGGGGGGGGGGTAAAGCAATACTATGGAGCTGACAAAATACATTATTAAGTGACTAGGCTAGGTGTGTTTGGGCCCAGGATAGCATGCTGGAGAGGTTAGTGAAGGCAAATATGCATGTAGGCCAAAAAAAGCTTACAGCATGCATGAGGACAAAGGGGACGTTCACAGCATATTACAATCATGGTAATAAGGGAAGGATGAAAGAAATACAAAACATTAGCATACATGAATTACATAGAATGTGATGTTAAAGGATAAAAGTTACCTTAATATAGTCCTTCTGCATAACTTGTATGATAGCAGAACAGGTTTCTGGGATAATGATCCCCACAGCCTGGGGGGAGAAGCCTGTCGTGAACTTGAGGTCCTGCAAGCTTCTCCCAGTTGCAGGGTATCGCAACATGATGATGAGCCTCTGCTCGGCAGTGATGGCCTGGCGCATCACAGTGTCAACTGAAAACCAGTAAACGAGCGGACAAGAAAGCACTGTCAGTGGAGGCTGTTGAGAGGTCATGAGGTATAGCTGGGGCAGACTGAGGCAAACTGAGGTAAATAAGGAGAAGAAACAGATTTGTGCCCCTTTTGCGTGGCTTTCGGGTGCCGAGTGGTGGGACTGTAGAGGTGCTTTTGATGAAAGCAAGAATTGGCCTTGCTGTCAAAAATTGAAATGATATGCACCTGTCAAACTGTTGTGGAAAAATTGGTCTTTGGGTGTTAATTGTGCCCATGAAACCTACACCAAAAACATTCTTCCAGGTGAAATCAACACCCACAACAATAGGCAGCCTAGAATTCCTGCAGAGATTCCATATCCCAAAAACACTCAATCAGCGTTATCGGTATAAGGGGCTCCATAGCTGCTTGTAATCCAGGACTGATTCATTTTGATAAATGTCAGATGGTCCACCAAGTCTGTGGACAGATGCGTTCTATTATCAGTAAGAAAACCTCCAGCAGCACTGAATGCCCGTTCGTAAAGCACGCTGGATGCAGGACAGCCCAGCAGCTCAATTGCATACTGGGAAAGTTCTGGCCAGTGGTCTATTCTCATGACCCAGTAAGCCAGTGGATTGTCAACTGGAAAGCTCTCCATCTCTGTTTTCGCCCCTAGATAATCGTCCACCATGTGATGCAGACACTGCTGATGGGATGTGGAAGCTGACAGCCCTGGGCGGTGAGGACCAAAACTAATTGTGAAATGCATCACTTAGGCGGTCGCCTTCTCCACTGCTCCTCTCTTGACCAACAGAAGCCTCAAAACGATGTTTTGCCATGACACTGTAACCTACCAGAGTCGAGAAAAGCATTAGATAAACTCCTTTTAAGGTGTCCTCAAGAGATTTTATCTTTTGCACTCTCTGTGGGGACAGGGTGAGTTCTGAGACTTTCCCCTTGTAACGGTGGTCAAAGAGGGTTGCCAACCAAAAGTGATCCTATTGGTAAAGACGCCACATATTCTTGGGTCCTTTCGCAGGCTTTGAAGCATGAGGGAGCCCATGCACTGCAAATTTGCAGGGGCATGAGAAGCAGACTCCTCTGGGACATAGGGTTTATAGTATCTGGAACTGCCTCCTCCCAGCCAAGGGTTCTGGGGATGGAAAACCATCTCTTACTGTTTGACGTATGTCTTCCTCTGCTTCAATGCCTCCAAAACTGACAAATTCTCTTCCTCCTTCTTCTCGTCCTCCTCCCTCTCCTCTTGTGTGTTCTGTGACGTAGGAATAATGGTGTCTGCATAAAGTGGGCCTTGAGAGGAAAGGAAGTCCTCCTCTTCCTCCCGCTGCTCTGCCTCAAGTGCCCTGGGCATAATGCCACACAGAGTCTGCTCCAGCAGGAACACAACAGGGATTGTATCACTGATGCATGCATTTTCACGGCTCACCATCCTTGTGGCCTCCTAAAATTGTGACAGTACAGTTCATGCATCCTTTATGAGCAGCCATTGGCGTTGGGAAATAAAGCCAGCTGGCCTGGCCTGAGCCTGTCATTGTGCCATACTCACACAGGTACTCATTGGCGGCCCTCTGCTGCATGTGCAGCTGCTGCAGCATTGCCAAAGTCGATTTCCACCTGGTGGGCATGTCACAAATCAGGCGGTTTACGGGCAGGTGGAATTCCTGCTGAATTTTAGCCAACCGAGCATTGGCTGTGTATGACCGCCTGAAATGGCTACAGACTCTGGTCTGCTTTAGCAGATCTTCCAACCCTGGGTTCCTATTTCGGAAACGCTGCACCACCAAATTGAGGACATGTGCCAGGCATGGTACATGTGTCAACTTTCCCAGTCTAATGCCACGTACACACGACCATTTTTCTCGTCGGGAAAAATTACATTTTTTCTCTTTGACGAGAAAAACGACCGTGTGTGGACTTTTGGTCATTTTTCCCGACAAGAAAAACGGCATTAATCACGACGAGAAAAATTAGAACATGCTCTAATTTTTCTCGTCATGATTCACGGCATTTTTTTCCGCTGCAGTTCTCCCATAGGGAAACACTGCCGGGGAGCCTACACACGGTCGTTTTTCTCGGCCAAGAGAAAAAATGTCGGGAAAAACGGCTGTGTGTAGGGGAACAAGCTGTTCCTCATTTTTCCCGTCGATTTCGAAATCGATCGTGTGTACACGGCATAAGAGCGGACAGGAGTTTTGTGCCATTATCTCTGCTTTGGTGTGGTTCCTGTCCCTGCACAAACCAGCTCAAGCACTGTATGGCACCTTTTAGCCTGATCCATTGAATAGCCCCTTGAACGCTTAGTGTTTCATAGTACAATTCAGCAGAGGAGGGCATAGAGGAGGAGGAGGGGTAGAGCTGACAGATCTTGCATCATCAGCACTAGCTGTATTGAGATGCGGGGGCACAACAAGCTGCAGCACTGAGCCCTGTCCTGCATCCTTCCAAGTTGCAAGCAGAGTTACCCAGTGTACTGTGAATGCAATATATTGTCCCTGACCATGCTTGCTGGACTACTTGTCAGTAGGGATGAGCTTCGTGTTCGAGTCGAACATACGTTCGACTCGAACATCGGCTGTTCGATCGTTCGACGAAGATCGAACGATTTGGGCCGTTCGCGCCAAATTCGAGTGACGCGAACGGCCCACAATGCACTACGCCATCGCAGTGTCATCCAGGCGCTGTGATTGGCCAAGCATGCACTGTGACCCCGCATGCTTGGCCAATCACAGCGCCGGCAGCGAGGAGAGCAATGATTGGCCACAGGCAGGATGCCTGTGGCCAATTATTGCTGAGGGTGTTTAGTAGACTTGTGCACAACGGAAAAATTCGTTCCGTTTCGGTTCGTTTCTTTCCGGTCCTGTTGATTCGTAATCATTCGTAATTTTGCTAGACGGGATTTTTCGTGTTCGGACTCATTCGTATTTTTGCAAGCGACATTTTTCGTTGAATTTTTTGTTGCTTTATAATTCGTACTTTCGGTAGAGTACGTTGTTTTTCGTTGATTCTGGACACAACTCCTACTTTCGTAACTTTTTTTGGGTTCGTACTTTCGGTAGAGTACGTTGTTTTTCGTTGATTCTGGACACAACTCCTACTTTCGTAACTTTTTTTGGGTTCGTTGATTCGTAATTTTCCGTGTCTCTCTCACAACGACGCTGCCTATTATGCCTAATGTGCTTCGAATGGATTTGTACTTTTCTAAATACATTGCGGTTATTTGTAACGATTCGAAATCTCGTATTTTACTTTCGTTTTTTAACATGCGGCTATAGGCTCCGCCCCTGTACACCATTTTGAGAGGGTTCAGCACGGTGAGGGAGAAGCAGAGAGCAGAGCAGAGTGAGTGTTATTGTGCTTCGAATGGATTCGAAATCTCGTATTTTACTTTCGTTTTTTACATGCGGCTATAGCCTCCGCCCCTGTACACCATTTTGAGAGGGAGTTCAGCACGGTGTGGGAGAAGCAGAGAGCAGAGCAGAGTGAGTGTTATTGTGCTTCGTATGGATTCGTACATTCGTAACTTTTTCATAACGAATTATGCCGAAGACATTCGGGCATTCGCTATTTGCGGTATAATTTATTTCGGATTCGGTCTTATTCGTAATTGCTTTGTTCGGAAATTCGAATGCTTCCGAATGTCCGAAAGTTGCTAAATTCGGACGAATTTCAATTCGTTACGAAACGAATTGCACAAGCCTAGTGTTTAGTACACGCCCCACACTATAAAAGGCCGCCAGCACGGCGGCCTAGTGTAGTGTGTTCCGGAGCAGGGAAAGAGCAGCATAGGCAGGGACAGTGACTTTTATTTCTTTCTTGCTTAACCTGGATTCCTTTAGTTTAGGGAAAGAGAAGGATAGGTAGGGAGAGTGTCAGTGTGTTTTGTGCTTGTGCTATAGTGTGCTTAAAAAAACATTTTTTCTAGGGACAGAAAACTGTAGGTAGGGAGAGTGTCAGTTTCTTTCACTGTGCAAGTCCTTGTTTCTAGGGACTGGGAAGGACAGTGAGTGAATTCTCCTTGTGCTATAGTGTGCTTAAAAAAAACATTTTTTCTAGGGACAGAAAACTGTAGGTAGGGAGAGTGTCAGTTTCTTTCACTGTGCAAGTCCTTGTTTCTAGGGACTGGGAAGGACAGTGAGTGAATTCTCCTTGTGCTATAGTGTGCTTAAAAAAAACATTTTTTCTAGGGACAGAAAACTGTAGGTAGGGAGAGTGTCAGTTTCTTTCACTGTGCAAGTCCTTGTTTCTAGGGACTGGGAAGGACAGTGAGTGAATTCTCCTTGTGCTATAGTGTGCTTAAAAAAAACATTTTTTCTAGGGACAGAAAACTGTAGGTAGGGAGAGTGTCAGTTTCTTTCACTGTGCAAGTCCTTGTTTCTAGGGACTGGGAAGGACAGTGAGTGAATTCTCCTTGTGCTATAGTGTGCTTAAAAAAAACATTTTTTCTAGGGACAGAAAACTGTAGGTAGGGAGAGTGTCAGTTTCTTTCACTGTGCAAGTCCTTGTTTCTAGGGACTGGGAAGGACAGTGAGTGAATTCTCCTTGTGCTATAGTGTGCTTAAAAAAAACATTTTTTCTAGGGACAGAAAACTGTAGGTAGGGAGAGTGTCAGTTTCTTTCACTGTGCAAGTCCTTGTTTCTAGGGACTGGGAAGGACAGTGAGTGAATTCTCCTTGTGCTATAGTGTGCTTAAAAAAAACATTTTTTCTAGGGACAGAAAACTGTAGGTAGGGAGAGTGTCAGTTTCTTTCACTGTGCAAGTCCTTGTTTCTAGGGACTGGGAAGGACAGTGAGTGAATTCTCCTTGTGCTATAGTATGCTTAAAAAAAAACATTTTTTCTAGGGACAGAAAACTGTAGGTAGGGAGAGTGTCAGTTTCTTTCACTGTGCAAGTCCTTGTTTCTAGGGACTGGGAAGGACAGTGAGTGAATTCTCCTTGTGCTATAGTGTGCTTAAAAAAAACATTTTTTCTAGGGACAGAAAACTGTAGGTAGGGAGAGTGTCAGTTTCTTTCACTGTGCAAGTCCTTGTTTCTAGGGACTGGGAAGGACAGTGAGTGAATTCTCCTTGTGCTATAGTGTGCTTAAAAAAAACATTTTTTCTAGGGACAGAAAACTGTAGGTAGGGAGAGTGTCAGTTTCTTTCACTGTGCAAGTCCTTGTTTCTAGGGACTGGGAAGGACAGTGAGTGAATTCTCCTTGTGCTATAGTGTGCTTAAAAAAAACATTTTTTCTAGGGACAGAAAACTGTAGGTAGGGAGAGTGTCAGTTTCTTTCACTGTGCAAGTCCTTGTTTCTAGGGACTGGGAAGGACAGTGAGTGAATTCTCCTTGTGCTATAGTGTGCTTAAAAAAAACATTTTTTCTAGGGACAGAAAACTGTAGGTAGGGAGAGTGTCAGTTTCTTTCACTGTGCAAGTCCTTGTTTCTAGGGACTGGGAAGGACAGTGAGTGAATTCTCCTTGTGCTATAGTGTGCTTAAAAAAAACATTTTTTCTAGGGACAGAAAACTGTAGGTAGGGAGAGTGTCAGTTTCTTTCACTGTGCAAGTCCTTGTTTCTAGGGACTGGGAAGGACAGTGAGTGAATTCTCCTTGTGCTATAGTGTGCTTAAAAAAAACATTTTTTCTAGGGACAGAAAACTGTAGGTAGGGAGAGTGTCAGTTTCTTTCACTGTGCAAGTCCTTGTTTCTAGGGACTGGGAAGGACAGTGAGTGAATTCTCCTTGTGCTATAGTATGCTTAAAAAAAAACATTTTTTCTAGGGACAGAAAACTGTAGGTAGGGAGAGTGTCAGTTTCTTTCACTGTGCAAGTCCTTGTTTCTAGGGACTGGGAAGGACAGTGAGTGAATTCTCCTTGTGCTATAGTGTGCTTAAAAAAAACATTTTTTCTAGGGACAGAAAACTGTAGGTAGGGAGAGTGTCAGTTTCTTTCACTGTGCAAGTCCTTGTTTCTAGGGACTGGGAAGGACAGTGAGTGAATTCTCCTTGTGCTATAGTGTGCTTAAAAAAAACATTTTTTCTAGGGACAGAAAACTGTAGGTAGGGAGAGTGTCAGTTTCTTTCACTGTGCAAGTCCTTGTTTCTAGGGACTGGGAAGGACAGTGAGTGAATTCTCCTTGTGCTATAGTGTGCTTAAAAAAAACTTTTTTTCTAGGGACAGAAAACTGTAGGTAGGGAGAGTGTCAGTTTCTTTCACTGTGCAAGTCCTTGTTTCTAGGGACTGGGAAGGACAGTGAGTGAATTCTCCTTGTGCTATAGTGTGCTTAAAAAAAACATTTTTTCTAGGGACAGAAAACTGTAGGTAGGGAGAGTGTCAGTTTCTTTCACTGTGCAAGTCCTTGTTTCTAGGGACTGGGAAGGACAGTGAGTGAATTCTCCTTGTGCTATAGTGTGCTTAAAAAAAACATTTTTTCTAGGGACAGAAAACTGTAGGTAGGGAGAGTGTCAGTTTCTTTCACTGTGCAAGTCCTTGTTTCTAGGGACTGGGAAGGACAGTGAGTGAATTCTCCTTGTGCTATAGTGTGCTTAAAAAAAACATTTTTTCTAGGGACAGAAAACTGTAGGTAGGGAGAGTGTCAGTTTCTTTCACTGTGCAAGTCCTTGTTTCTAGGGACTGGGAAGGACAGTGAGTGAATTCTCCTTGTGCTATAGTGTGCTTAAAAAAAACATTTTTTCTAGGGACAGAAAACTGTAGGTAGGGAGAGTGTCAGTTTCTTTCACTGTGCAAGTCCTTGTTTCTAGGGACTGGGAAGGACAGTGAGTGAATTCTCCTTGTGCTATAGTGTGCTTAAAAAAAACATTTTTTCTAGGGACAGAAAACTGTAGGTAGGGAGAGTGTCAGTTTCTTTCACTGTGCAAGTCCTTGTTTCTAGGGACTGGGAAGGACAGTGAGTGAATTCTCCTTGTGCTATAGTGTGCTTAAAAAAAACATTTTTTCTAGGGACAGAAAACTGTAGGTAGGGAGAGTGTCAGTTTCTTTCACTGTGCAAGTCCTTGTTTCTAGGGACTGGGAAGGACAGTGAGTGAATTCTCCTTGTGCTATAGTGTGCTTAAAAAAAACATTTTTTCTAGGGACAGAAAACTGTAGGTAGGGAGAGTGTCAGTTTCTTTCACTGTGCAAGTCCTTGTTTCTAGGGACTGGGAAGGACAGTGAGTGAATTCTCCTTGTGCTATAGTGTGCTTAAAAAAAACATTTTTTCTAGGGACAGAAAACTGTAGGTAGGGAGAGTGTCAGTTTCTTTCACTGTGCAAGTCCTTGTTTCTAGGGACTGGGAAGGACAGTCAGTGAATTCTCCTTGTGCTATAGTGTGCTTAAAAAAAACATTTTTTCTAGGGACAGAAAACTGTAGGTAGGGAGAGTGTCAGTTTCTTTCACTGTGCAAGTCCTTGTTTCTAGGGACTGGGAAGGACAGTGAGTGAATTCTCCTTGTGCTATAGTGTGCTAAAGCATTCCTCATCAACCATCTTTGAAATCCTTGTTTTTTGGACAGTCAGGGAAATTGTCGTTGTGCTATTCTGTGCAAAAGCAATCATCCTGAACCATATTTAGAAATCCTTAAGTAAAGGGACAGAGAAGGACACCTGAAGGTAGCCCTTATTGCTTTTTTCCCATCTCCCTGCAGGCCATCTATTAGAATGTCTGGAAGGCAAACAAGGAGAGGCAGACAGTCAGGAGGCAATAAAAGAGGGCAAGCAGGCTCTGTGTCTGGGGGCAACAGTGCTGGTCGTGGACGCGGTGCATTGTCATCAGCACATGGCCATGGGACACGCTTGTCCTTCTTTTCGGCAGCTGGACATGTTGAGCCACATCATGCCGAAGACTTGGTAGAGTGGATGACCAAGCCCTCCTCCTCCTCCTCATCCTCTCTCACCCAGGCTCAGGGTACTGGCAAAGCAGCTGCCAAAGCGTCCTCTTCCCTGGTATCAATGTCAGACTCATCATCAGTCACTCCTTCCCTAGACCCACCATGTCCTCCTCCTGAGGAGTCCCCCGAACTGTTTGAGCACAGTGTTGGGTACATGCTCCAGGAGGATGCCCAGCGTTTCGAAGGGTCTGATGATGAAACCCAGCTACAGGAAGGCAGTAGGGTGAGAGCAGACAGAGGGGATGCTCAAGAAGGACACCAATCTGGCAGTCATGTTCCAGCAGCTGCAGCATACTGCCAGATTGGCTCCAGTGATGAGGAGGGAGGGGATGATGAGGTCACTGACTCCACAAGGGTGCCTAATAGGAGAGAGGAGGAGGAGGAGGATGAGGAGGAGGCACATCTCCAACGAGGCAGGATGCCCTTTGGTGGCCAGCGTAAGGGCAGTACACCGACGGAATCACACCGCAGAGCTCCGCCTGTGCAGGGCGCTGCCTCTGCCCGTCATTCAAAAAGTTCCTTGGTGTGGGCCTTTTTTGAGGCTAGTGCATCAGATCGCACAGCTGCTGTTTGCAACATATGTCTCAAGCGTATATCGCGTGGCCAAAACATCAGCCGCTTGGGTACCACATGCCTGACCAGACATATGTTGACCTGCCATGCAGCTCGTTGGCAAGCCTACCTCAAAGACCCACACCAAAGAACAAAGCGGACCTCTCCTTGCACCGCATCAGCTGGGATCTCCAACCCCACTATAACTTCAGTCCTCTCTGAAACATGCACTGAGAGGAATGAAGGTGTAGAATTAGGTGTGTCACAGCCAAGTACTTGCGGCCACTCTGCTAGCAGTACACCGACGTCCGATTCTAGCAGGCAAATTTCCCTGCCCCAGCTGCTGGACCGTCGAAAGAAGTTCACTCCCAGCCATCCACATGCCCAGCGGTTGAATGCTAGCTTGGCTAAATTGCTAGCGCTTCAACTGCTGCCTTTTCAGTTGGTAGACTCGGCCCCCTTCCGTGAGTTTGTGCAATGTGCGGTTCCTCAGTGGCAGGTTCCCAAACGCCACTTTTTCTCACGGAAGGCTATTCCGGCTCTCTACCGGCATGTGGAAGGCAATGTCTTGGCCTCACTGGACAGGGCGGTCAGCGGTAAGGTGCATATTACCGCTGACTCATGGTCCAGCAGGCATGGACAGGGACGTTACCTTTCTTTCACGGCCCATTGGGTCACTCTTTTGGCAGCTGGGAAGGATGCAGGACAAGGTGCAGTAGTGTTGGAGGTTGTCCCACCGCCACGCCTCCAAAATGCTACTACTGGTTGTGACACACCTCTCTCCTCCACCCCCTCCTCTTCTTCCTCCATGGCCTCTTCCTGTGGTTTGTCCTATGAACCAGCGGTGCTCCGTAGCCATTCACGGGGCTACGCAAGTACGCAGGCAAAAAGATGCCATGCCGTGCTTGCGCTGGTGTGTTTGGGGGACAGAAGCCACACTGGGGCAGAGGTCCTGTCTGCTCTGCAGGGCCAGGCCGAGAGGTGGTTGACGCCACGCCAGCTTAAGCCAGGAATGGTGGTTTGCGACAATGGCACCAACCTCCTCTCCGCCCTTCGACAGGGACAACTGACCCATGTGCCCTGTGTGGCTCACGTCCTTAACCTGGTGGTGCAGCGTTTCTTGGGCAGGTACCCGGGCTTACAGGATGTCCTGAGGCAGGCCAGGAAAGTCTGTGTGCATTTCCGCAGATCTTATAATGCCAGTGCTCGCCTGGCTGAGCTGCAAAAGGAGTTGAACCTGCCCAAGAACCGCCTTATATGTGACATGCCCACCAGGTGGAACTCAACGTTGGCCATGCTGCAGCGGCTGCACACGCAGCAGAGGGCCATCAATGAGTACCTGTGCGACTACGGCACCAGGACAGGGTCAGGGGAGCTTGGTTTTTTTTCTCCACGCCAGTGGGGCATGATCAGGGATGCATGCACTGTCCTGGCACCATTTGAGGAGGCCACGAGGATGGTGAGCAGTGACAGTGCATGCATCAGTGACACTGTACCTCTTGTCCACCTGTTGGAGCACACGCTGCGTGGAATAATGGACAGGGCACTTGAGGCAGAACAGAGGCAGGAAGAGGAGGACTTCCTTGCCTCTCAAGGCCCCCTTTACCCAGACAGTGTTCCTTCTGTCCCACCCATCGCACAGGAAGAGGAGGAGGAGGAGGAGGAGGAGGAGGATTGTGTCAGCATGGAGGTGGAGGCTGGCACTCAGCATCATCAGCAGCAGTCTTTTAGGGATGATTTACAGTCCCAAGAAACCAGTGGACTTGTACGTGGCTGGGAGGAGGTGACTGCGGATCATGTCGTCCTTAGTGACCCAGAGGACTCCGGAGCGAATGCCTCAGCAAACCTACGCTGCATGGCCTCCCTGATCCTGCAAAGTCTGCGGAAGGATCCTCGTATTCTTCGGATCAAGGAGAGGGACCATTACTGGCTGGCCACTCTCCTTGATCCACGGTACAAGGGTAAGGTTGCGGACCTTATGTTACCGCCGCAGAGGGAGCAGAGGATGAGACAACTCCGGGAGGCCTTGCAGAAAGGTCTGTGCAACGCGTTCCCAGAGACTGGGAGGTTACAAACTCCTGGTCCTGGACAACGAGTTGCTGAGGCTTCGGCCAGTCAAAGAAGGAGCGGTGGGGAAGGTGGCCGTCTGACCGATGCGTTCAGACAATTCTTTAGTCCGCAGCCCCAAAGTATGATCGGTTCCAGCAACCATCGCCAGCGTCTGATAAACATGGTGCAGGAATATCTAGGGGCAAGGTCAGACTTGGACACCTTCCCCACCGAAAATCCTCTGGCTTACTGGGTCTTGAGGATGGATCACTGGCCAGAGCTTGCACAGTATGCAATTGAGCTACTGGCCTGTCCTGCATCCAGCGTTCTTTCGGAACGCACATTCAGTGCTGCTGGAGGATTTGTCACGGATCACAGGGTGCGCCTGTCCACCGACTCGGTTGATCGACTGACTTTCATCAAGATGAACCAGTCTTGGATCACCACCAGCTACCACACACCTGATGCTGATATAACAGACTAATTGATTTTAACATGTCACATCCCTTCAAGACTGATGCTGATGCTGAGTGCCTGTGCTGTTATGTTGACTGGCTATCCTCCTCCTCCGAGTCCTCAATGATACGATTGATGATGATAGCTTGGAAGATCATTTTTGTTTATGGGTGCCGCCACCAGTGGCTAAGGCCCAATTTTTCAGCCCCTGTTTAACAGGGGCGTGTCATTACAATTTTTGAAGCAATACTTTGCAACAGGGCTCATTGCTGTGCTCCAAGTACAGTATGTGTGAGGGGTTGGAGTGTTGTGCCACCAGTGCCTAAGGCCCAATTTTTCAGCCCCTGTTCAACAGGGGCATGTAATTACAATTATTGATCTAATAATTCACAGCAGGGCCCATTCCTGCACCCACCAAGCAAGAGTAACTCTGAGGGCTTACAGTGTTGTGGCAACACCACCACCACCACCACGAAAGGCCCAATTTTTCAGCCCCTGTTCAACAGGGGCATGCAATTACAATTATTGATCTAATAATTCACAGCAGGGCCCATTGCTGCACCCACCAAGAGTAACTGTCAGGGCTTACAGTGTTGTGGCACCAGCACCACCATCAAAGGCCCAATTTTTACTACCACTGTTCAACAATTATATGTAATTACAATTCCTGATATAATAGTTGACAGCAGGGCGTTCCAGCACCAACCAAGAGTAACTGTGAGTGCTTACAGTGTTGTGCCAACACCAACTAAGGGGCCTATTTCTGCAGATTATATACGGCAGGTCCCTACTTTCAAACATCCAACTTACAAACGACTCCTACTTGCAAACGCAAGAAGACAACAGGAAGTGAGAGGAAATCTACCCCTAGGAAGGAAAATTCTCTCCTGTAAGAATTAATATGGGAGAAAGGTGTCTCCTCTGTACTGATGCTTTATCAGCAATCCTTGTTTCAAGAAAAACACCACATTTCAAAAACAGTTGTCATCGGGACGGAAAGTGAGGTGAAATGTTCTGAACAGGGGCACAGACAGCAAAACAAATGTTACAGGGGTGATAACCCTTACCTATGTTTTCCAAAAAGTTTAAAAATAGATTTTTGGGCTGGAGCTACACTTAAACAATGTACCTGTTCAAAATTACAAACACATTCTACATAAGAACAAACATACAGTCCCTGTCTTGTATGCACCGCCTGTATACGGCTGTTCAGAGTATATAGGGCCTTTTTTATTTTATGTGCGGGGTTCCCCTTAATATCCATACAAGACCCAAAGGGGCTGGTAATGGGCTGGGGTAGGGGGGGGGGGGGGGTCATGGGGTAGCTATGCCATTTTTCTTAAAGATTTTCATCCATATTACCGGGACCAGACATTACATTAAAGCCGCAAGCAGTTTTAAATGGCTTTTTTTTCCTTTAGAAGTGTCATTTTGTGCAGGGACAGTTCTAAACACGGGAAACACGTGGCACTTCACAGGCATACTTTAGACACCCCCCAGGTACGATATTTAAAGGAATATTTGACTTTTTTTTTTTCACTTTATGCATCATTAAAATGACTGCTCCCGAAAAACGACCGTTTTTAAAACTTCTTTTTGCATTGATACATGTCCCCTGGTGCAGAACCCGGGTTCCCAAACCCTTTTTAGGACAATAACATGCATAATAGTTGTTATAATTAGCACTTTAGAATTCGAACGTTCGCATCCATTGTATTTAATAGGGTTCTAATGTTCGTACGAACTTTCGGTCCGTTCGCGGGTTCTGGTGCGAACCGAACCCGGGGGTGTTCGGCTCATCACTACTTGTCAGCAGTAACATGGCCTTTGCGGCTGACTGCCTTGCCAAACAATGCCACAACATTGCCTTCCATGTGATGGTACAGAGCGACTGGGAACCTGCCATTGTGGTACAGCACATTCTGCAAATTTACAGAAGGGGGCAGAGTCCACCACACGGAAAGGCAGAAGTTTCAGAACCAGCAGCTTCGACAAGCTTGCATTTAGACGCTGGGCATGTGGGTGGCAGTGACTTTTTTTTCCGCTGCAGTAGATGGGGCAGAGAAATTTGCCGGCTATAGTCTACAGCTGGTGGTGTGCTGCTGGCAGATGTGCTGCAAGGACCTGGGTCAACCTGTGCTATACCATCATCCCTGTCAGTGGAGGCTGCTGAGAGGTCATGAGGTATAGCTGGGGCAGACTGAGGCAGACTGAGGTAAATAAGGAGAAGAAACAGATTTGTTCCCCTTTTGTGTGGCTTTCAGGTGCTGAGTGGTGGGAGGTTAAATGCCTTGTCAAGCATGTGGTACCCAAATGGCTGTTGCTTTTGCCACGCTTGATGTGCTTGATGTGCTTGAGACAAAGTTTGCAAATTGTCGCATCAGTGACCTCATCATCATCATCTCCTCCATCCTCATTGCGACTGGAGACAACTCGGAAATACGCTGCGGCTGGGGGAAAATGACTGCCAATTTGTGTACCAGTGTACCAGTGTTGTCCTCTCTCTGTAGGCTTATGTTTCTGTCTTCCTCAACCTCAGAACCAAAATCTAAATCAAGTAGTGGCTGTGCATCGTCAAGGAGAAAGTGGCTGACGCTGTGTTCAAATAACTCAGCTGAATCCTCCATGCCTGATGCTGGGGCTATGGCAGGAATAGCTGTGGACAAGGAGGCAGGTTTAGTCACTCTGGCAGCTGAAGTGGACTACACACTAGTCTCTGCTTGGGTGATAGAGAATGAGGATGGTTTAGTAAGCCAGTCCACCACCTCCTATGCATGCTGTGGCTGGATAGCATGGGCAACATCACTAAACAAAGGAAATGATGCCCTGCCTGAGGACTGACCACGTCCACCTTTACCCGTGGACACATACACTACTGGCCCCCTCACAGTGCCATGGGAATGTCTGCCTCTCCTTGTTGTCCTCCCAGACAGTATATTTCAGTGCACTACTGCAAGTTTAATGCTGTATATTTCAGTGCGTTACCTTCCGTTTAACTCAGTATAGTTCAGTGCGTTACTGCAAGTTTAACTCCGTATATTTCACAAGCTGAAATCCAAACTCCAGCACACAGATCGTTTTTTTTCTCCTGTATTCTCTTCTCCAGCACACACTCCCCAGTTTCTCCTCCAGAGACTCCTCCTTATGTAATCACACACTCCAACCACACAAACTGCATATTGAGTTTAGACACCCTTGGGTTGATTTACTAAAACTGGAGAGTGCAAAATCTGATGCAGCTGTGCATGGTAGCCAATCATCTTCTAACTTCAGCTTGTTCAATTAAGCTTTGCCAAAAAATACTGGAAGCTAATTGGTTTCTCTACAGGGCTGCACCAGATTTTGCACTCTCCAGTTTTATTAAATCAACCCCACAGTCTGGAGGTTCAGCACTCATAGTCAAGCTCTGATCATCGTCTTTGCACCTTCACCATCTGCAGTAGTAAAGATTCTCATTGTTTCTCAGTGTGCAGTCCAGGATTGTGTTTGGATATTTGGCCACACATTGGTCTCTCACCTGTAGTTTGCCAGATTTACATTAGCAGAGTATGTGAACTAACCCATCAGTGACCAATTTTCAGTATATGTGCAATAATTTCTCAGTGATTAGCCAACAGTGTGCATATGCGATAACCCTCAACTTCCAGTCCTCAAACCATGTGCATAATCTCTTCAGTGCCCTTTCCTAGACATGTATGTTAACCCCTAAGCACCCAGTACCCAGCTCATGTAGGTTAACCCCCTTAGCACTCAGTACCCAATGCATGTAGCCTATTCTTCTGGTTATGTCTGCTGCATACAATGCTGTGAAAAAGTATTTGCCCCCTTTCTTTTTTTTTTTGCATATTTGTCACACCTAAGAGACACAGATCATAAAAAATAAAAAAATATTACACAAAGATAACCTGAGTAAATACAAAATGCAGTTTTTAAATGATGGTTCATTTATTAAGGCAAAAAAGCTGTCCAAACCGGCCTGGCTTTATGTGAAAAAGTAATTGCCCCCTAGACCTAATAACTGGTTGTGCCACCCTTGACGGCAACAACTGCAATTAAACGTTTGCAATAACTGGCAATGAGTCTTTCACACTGCTGCGGAGCAATTTTGGCCTACTCTTCTTTGCAGAATTGTTTTAATTCAGCCACATTGGAGGGTTTTATAGCATGAACGGCCTGTGTAAGCATCTTAATTGGATTTAAGTCCGGGCTTTGACTAGGCCACTCCAAAACCTAAATTTTGCTTTGTTTGAACCATTTGGAGGTGGACTTGCTGTTGTGTTTCAGATCATTGTCCTGCTGCATAACCCAAGTGCACTTGAGCTTGAGGTCACAAACTGATGGCCAAATATTCTTCTTTAGGATTTTCTGGTAGAGCTCAGAATTCATGGTCCCATCAATTATGGTAAGTCGTCCAGGTCCTGAAGCTGCAACTTACTGTTGGTATGATGTCCTTGTTATGAAATGCTGTATTATTTTTATGCCAGATGTAACAGGACGCACACCTTCCAATAAGAAAAATGTTGTCTCATCAGTCCACAGAATATTTGCCTAAAAGTCTCGGGCATAATCAAGATGTTTTTTGGTAAATGTGAGATGAGCCTTTGTGTTCTTTTTGGTCAGCCGTGGTTTTGGCCTTGAAACTCTCCCATGGATGCCATTTTTGCCCAGTCTCTTTCTTATTGTTGAATCATGAACACTGATATTGCCTGAGGCAAGTGAGGCCTGCAGTTCTTTAGATGTTTTTCTGGGTTCTTTTATGACCTTCTGGATGATTCGTCCTCCATGCTCTTGGAGTAATTTATGTAGGCCGGCCACTCCTGGGAAGGTTCACCACTGTTTCAAGTTATCTCCATTTGTGGATAATGGCTCTCCCTGTGGTTCACTGGAGTTCCTAAGCCTTAGAAATGGCTTTGAAACCCTTCCTAGACCGATACATGTTTGTTTTTAATATGTTCTTTAATTTTTTTAGATTGTGGCATAGTGTGGCTTTTTGTGATCTGTTAGCATGCTTCACTTTGTCAGACAGCTTCTATTTATGTGATTGATTCAATATATCTGGCAGTAATCAGGCCTGAGTGTGGCAGGTGAAATTTTACTCAGCTTTCCAAAAAATTGTGGTTAATCACAGTTCATTCATGATTCAGCAATTACTTTTTCACATAGGGCCAGGCAGGTTTGAACAGCTTTTTTCCCTTAATAAATGAAATAATAATTAAAAAACTACATCTTGGATTTACTCAGGTTATCTTTGTATAATATTAAAATGTGTTTGATGATTCTTAATCATTTAAGTGTGAGAAATATGAAAAAAAAAAAAAAAGGAGGGGGGAAAATACCTTTTCACAGCACTGTATATGAAATCATCTCTTAACTAACTGTACCCAGCACATGAGCAATTTACCCCTCAGCAAACAGTCTCCCGCATATGTATAATAATCCCTCTTTGCCGTGTTTTATTTTGAAATTAACATTAGAGTGCATTATCTAAGAGACAATAGCCAAAAATAATTTAAGTGGCAGGATGGAACCAAAGCACCGGAATAGGCTACAAACTTTGTGGCACAATGTAGAATTTATGCTGCAGCAAACATGATATATTTAGAAGCTAAAATCAAACAATTGAAACATTGTACAGTATCTTTAGAGGGCCAGATTACTGAAATAGGCTACAAACTTTGAGGCACAAAGCAGTATTTAAGACAAAACCAGAGAATACTGCTAGCCAGGTTAATTTGGTTGGTAAGCAGACTGGTTAGTGAGTTGAGCTTGGAATTTCTTTGGTTTTGTCTTGCATGCATTGCCCTTTCATGTACTCTATGCCGTGAAGGCCAGGTATAGGGGGGGAAGGAGCCATATTGTTTGTTACTGATGTAACTTTGGTGAGGGGACACACTGGACAGCTTTGCTGCCATTGTGCTATATGCTGGGTGTTCAGTGTGCCCATGTGCCTTTAAGGAGGATTGGGCTACCTCCAGGCCCACCTTCCCCCTATCTATCCATAAAAAGTATTTGCTTCTACTCTGGAGACTCTCAAAAATGTACAGGAGTTAGGACTGCATGTAATACAGGGTGCAGTGAAGAGGCCCAGCAGTTTACGGAGGCTTTTGCAAATTTTGGTAAGCAGACTGGTTGGTGAGTTGAGCTGGGAATTTCTCTGGTTTTGTCTTGCATGCATTGCCCTTCCATGTGCTCCTTGCTGTGAAGGCCAGTTATAGGTGGGGTCAGGGGCCATTTTGTTTTTTACAAAGCAGTATTTAACCTGAGCAAACATTACAAAGTTCCAGAGCATCAGAAAAGGTTGCAAAATTTGAGACACAAAGCAGTGTTTACCCAGAAGCAATCATTTGAAAATTTGCAGCAGAAATAAAGCTACGGAAACACTAAAGGGCATCTTTACAGTGCCAGTGCACCAGAATAGACTGCAAACTTTGAGACGCAAAGCAGGATTTATTCTGCAGCACAGTTCATGGGCCTGGCTGCTTTGCCTTAAAAAGCTTGTGACAGCCTCCTTGCTAAGACAGGTTCTGCTACTTTTGCTCTTTCTTTTAGAGATCAGTGGGGTGGAGGCACATTGGTCATCAGATGGTACCCTGCCACTATTTGGAAATACGGAAAGGTCTCCTTTGCAACAGCTCCCCAAAGTGAGTATTTTAGGCTCCCTCTGGGACAGTAGCAGGGGACAATTACTTTCTGCTCCAGCAACTGCAGAAGAGACACCTGCCATGAGAAAATTATGCTGGTGGTAGTGAGGTGCTACACAAGGAGATAACCAGGAAAAATGCTAAGAAGGATATAAGAGAGAAAGTGGAGGGAAAGGCTTGTCGGAAGGCTGGCAGAGAAAAAAAAGGGGTATTAGAAGAGAAAGAGAGAAATTATCATCCCAAAGAGTTGGTCCCGCGTGTTCGATCCTCAGTTAGAAATTAGGCTATTCAGTCCATTAAAGTTCAGATTGTCAGAGAATCCCAATGAAAAGTAGAAAGAAGATGAGACTTGACCCACAGCTCCCAACCTTTTAGAAATGTTGTTATAGTGTCAGTTTGTACATTTCTCAAAGAACATAACTTGAGAAAACCCAGTTCTTGACTTCCACAAAAGGTATTGCAGGGGATTTCTAGGCCCTGGCTATAACTCTTGAGAATATGGGTATTCAACTTAAATTGGTCATTGGTACAGTCCTCAGGTTTGACAGTTGGTAAACTGTGGTCTAAAAGTGTTTGAACTTTGGTCAGTCCAACCAGATGTGCTGAAACAAGCCATCAGTGCAGGATTCTCAAAAACAAAGCAATGAATTGGCTGGAACAGCAAAAGAGATCCTCAAGCAAAGCAACAAGCAACAAGAAAGAGTTTCAGATTGATTTCTACAGCCAGCACATGAGGCAAGCTCTAGGGATGAGCCGAACACCCCCCAGTTCGGTTTGCACCAGAACTTGCGAACAGGCAATAAATTTGTTCGAACATCCGAACACCGTTAAAGTCTATGGGACTCGAACATGAAAAATCTAAAGTGCTAATTTTAAAGGCTTATATGCAAGTTATTGTCATAAAAAGTGTTTGGGGACCCGGGTCCTGCCCCAGGGGACAAGTATCAATGCTAAAAAAGTTTTAAAAACTGATGTTTTTTCGGGAGCAGTGATTTTAATAATGCTTAAAGTGAAACAATAAAAGTGAAATATTCCTTTAAATTTCGTACCTAGGGGGTATGTGTAGTATGCCTGTAAAGTAGTGCGTGTTTCCATGCTTAGAACTGTCCCTGCACAAAGTGTCATTTCTGAAGGAAAAAAAGTCATTTAAAAGCACTCGCGGCTATAATGAATTGTCGGCTCCCGGCAATACAGAGAAAAGTCATTGATAAAAAAAAAAATGCGTGGGGGTCCCCCCAAATTCAATTACCAGGCCCTTCAGGTCTAGTATGGATATTAAGGGGAACCCTGCGTCAAATTTAAAAAAAAATATGTGGGGTTACCCCCAAATATCCATACCAGACCCTTCAGGTCTGGTATGGATTTTAAGGGGAACTCCACGCCAAATTTAAAAAAAAAATGGCGTGGAGTTCCCCCCCAAAAATTCATACAAGACCCTTTATCCGAGCACGCAACCTGGCAGGCCGCAGGAAAAGAGGAAGGGACAAGAGAGCGTCCCCCCCTGAACATGGGGAGGATGCTTTGGGGGTTTGTGACCCCTCAAAGCACCATGTCCCCATGTTGATGGGGACAAGGGCCTCATCCCCACAACCCTTGCCCGGTGGTTGTGGGGGTCTGCGGGCGGGGGCTTATCAGAATCTGGAAGACTCCTTTAACAAAGGGGACCCCCAGATCCCGCCCCCCCTATGTGAATAGGTAAGGGGTACATTGTACCCCTACCATTTCACAAAGGAAGTGTAAAAAAATGAAAAAAAAAACACACAGACACCGTTGGGAAAAGTCCTTTATTAAAAATAAAAATAAAACAAGATTCCAGCGGTGGTAATCCACTCTCGGTACCCTGCAATGGGTGATCTCCTCTCCGGGGTCCAGCGATGTATGATCTCTCCTCTCCGGGGTCCAGCGATGGATGATCTCTCCTCTCCAGGTCCTGGCTCCAACGATGATGTCCAGTGCAGCGAGGAACAGCATCCTGTCTCCACTGGAGACACCCCGGGAATCCCGGCAGCCTGACAGGTCTTTTCTGTAGCTGAGGGCGGGGCCACCCATCACGTGACCCCGTCCCCCTCTGACGCAAGGGGAAACCCGGGCTTCGCCAGTGACGTGCGGGTGACCCCGCCCCCCTCTGATGTAACGGAAACCTGCGTTACATCAGAGGGGGGTGGGGTCACCCGCACGTCACTGAGGAAGCCCGTGTTTCCCCTTGCGTCAGAGGGGGATGGGGTCACATGACAGGTGGCCCCGCCCTCAGCTACAGAGGAGACCTGTCAGGCTGCCGTGATTCCCGGGGTGTCTCCGGTGGAGACAGGATGCTGTTCCTCACTGCGCTGGACATCATCGTTGGAGCCAGGGGCGTACCTAGAGTATTTGGCACCCGGGGCGGATCCTATATCTGGCACCCCCCCCACATTAAAATGTAAAAACACCCCACTGTGCCCCCTGCATACCTCTGTATCCTTCAATATCTCTTTGTCACTACTGTGTACCCCCTCTCCACAACTGCACCTCTGGACCCCTTTACATTACACAGCACCCTGCACCTCTGGACCCCTTTACATTACACAGCACCCTGCACCTCTGGACCCCTATACATTACACAGCACCCTGCACCTCTGGACCCCTATACATTACACTGCACCCTGCACCCCTATACTTTACACAGCACCCTGCACCTCTGGACCCCTATACATTACACAGCACCCTGCACCACTGGACCCCTATACATTACACAGCACCCTGCACCACTGGACCCCTATACATTACACAGCACCCTGCACCTCTGGACCCCTATACATTACACAGCCCCTTGCAGCTCTGGACCCCTATACATAACACAGCAACCTGCACCTCTGGACTCCTTTACATTACACTGCACTCTGGACCCCTATACATTGCACAGCACCCTGCACCTCTGGACCCCTTTACATTACACAGCACCCTGCACCTCTGGACCCCTTTACATTACACAGCACCCTGCACCTCTGGACCCCTTTACATTACACTGCACTCTGGACCCCTATACATTACACAGCACCCTGCACCTCTGGACCCCTTTACATTACACAGCACCCTGCACCTCTGGACCCCTTTACATTACACAGCACCCTGCACCTCTGGACCCCTTTACATTACAAAGCACCCTTACACCTCTGGACCCCTTTACATTACACAGCCCCCCACAGTACAGACCCCCACACAGTGCAGACCCCCACACAGTACAGACCCCCCCACAGTGCAGACACCCCCTACAGTGCAGACACCCCCCACAGTGCAGACACCCCCACAGTGCAGACCACCCCCACAGTGCAGACCACCCCCACAGTGCAAACCCCCCCACAGTGCAGGCCACCCCCACAGTGCAGACCCCCACCCATGGTGCAGACCTCCCTACAGTGCAGACCCCTGGCCCCCACACAGTACAGACCCCCCCACAATACAGACACCCCTACAGTGCAGCCCCCCACAGTGCAACCCCGCCCACGATGCAGACCCCCACCCACGGTGCAGACCTCCCTACAGTGCAGACCCCCGGCCCCCACACAGTACAGACCCCTACAATACAGACACCCCCACAGTACAGACACCCCTACAGTGCAGCCCCCCACAGTACAGACCCCCCCACAGTACAGACACCCCCTACAATACAGACACCCCCACAGTGCAGACCACCCCACAGTGCAGGCCACCCCCACAGTGCAGACCCTCACCCACGGTGCAGACATCCCTACAGTGCAGACCCCCGGCCCCCACACAGTACAGACCCCCCCACAGTACAGACACCCCCTACAATACAGACACCCCCACAGTACAGACACCCCTACAGTGCAGCCCCCCACAGTGCAAACCCCCCCACGATGCAGACCCCCACCCACGGTGCAGACCTCCCTACAGTGCAGACCC
Source organism: Rana muscosa (assembly GCA_029206835.1). Lineage (NCBI taxonomy): Eukaryota > Metazoa > Chordata > Amphibia > Anura > Ranidae > Rana > Rana muscosa. Next base: position 985,483,957 of record CM055117.1, read on the forward strand.
CCGGCCCCCACACAGTACAGACCCCCCCACAATACAGACACCCCTACAGTGCAGCCCCCCACAGTGCAAACCCGCCCACGATGCAGACCCCCACCCACGGTGCAGACCTCCCTACAGTGCAGACCCCCGGCCCCCACACAGTACAGACCCCCCCACAGTACAGACACCCCCTACAATACAGACACCCCCACAGTACAGACACCCCTACAGTGCAGCCCCCCACAGTACAGACCCCCCCACAGTACAGACACCCCCTACAATACAGACACCCCCACAGTGCAGACCACCCCACAGTGCAGGCCACCCCCACAGTGCAGACCCCCACCCACGGTGCAGACCTCCCTACAGTGCAGACCCCCGGCCCCCACACAGTACAGACCCCCCCACAGTACAGACACCCCCTACAATACAGACACCCCCACAGTACAGACACCCCTACAGTGCAGCCCCCCACAGTGCAAACCCCCCCACAATGCAGACCCCCACCCACGGTGCAGACCTCCCTACAGTGCAGACCCCCGGCCCCCACACAGTACAGACCCCCCCACAATACAGACACCCCTACAGTGCAGCCCCCCACAGTGCAAACCTGCCCACGATGCAGACCCCCACCCACGGTGCAGACCTCCCTACAGTGCAGACCCCCGGCCCCCACACAGTACAGACCCCCCACAGTACAGACACCCCCTACAATACAGACACCCCCACAGTACAGACACCCCTACAGTGCAGCCCCCCACAGTACAGACCCCCCCACAGTACAGACACCCCCTACAATACAGACACCCCCACAGTGCAGACCACCCCACAGTGCAGGCCACCCCCACAGTGCAGACCCCCACCCACGGTGCAGACCTCCCTACAGTGCAGACCCCCGGCACCCACACAGTACAGACCCCCCCACAGTACAGACACCCCCTACAATACAGACACCCCCACAGTACAGACACCCCTACAGTGCAGCCCCCCACAGTGCAAACCCCCCCACGATGCAGACCCCCACCCACGGTGCAGACCTCCCTACAGTGCAGACCCCCGGCCCCCACACAGTACAGACCCCCCCACAATACAGACACCCCTACAGTGCAGCCCCCCACAGTGCAAACCCGCCCACGATGCAGACCCCCACCCACGGTGCAGACCTCCCTACAGTGCAGACCCCCGGCCCCCACACAGTACAGACCCCCCCACAGTACAGACACCCCCTACAATACAGACACCCCCTACAATACAGACACCCCTACAGTGCAGCCCCCCACAGTACAGACCCCCCCACAGTACAGACACCCCCTACAATACAGACACCCCCACAGTGCAGACCACCCCACAGTGCAGGCCACCCCCACAGTGCAGACCCCCACCCACGGTGCAGACCTCCCTACAGTGCAGACCCCCGGCCCCCACACAGTACAGACCCCCCCACAGTACAGACACCCCCACAGTACAGACACCCCTACAGTGCAGCCCCCCACAGTACAGCCCCCCCACAGTACAGACACCCCCACAGTACAGACACCCCTACAGTGCAGCCCCCCACAGTACAGACCCCCCTACAATACAGACACCCCCACAGTGCAGACCACCCCCACAGTGCAGACCACCCCCACAGTGCAGACCCCCACCCACAGTGCAGACCTCCCTACAGTGCAGACCCCCGGCCCCCACACAGTACAGACCCCCCCACAGTACAGACACCCCCTACAATACAGACACCCCCACAGTACAGACACCCCTACAGTGCAGCCCCCCACAGTACAGACCCCCCCACAGTACAGACACCCCCTACAATACAGACACCCCCACAGTGCAGACCACCCCACAGTGCAGGCCACCCCCACAGTGCAGACCCCCACCCACGGTGCAGACCTCCCTACAGTGCAGACCCCCGGCCCCCACACAGTACAGACCCCCCCACAGTACAGACACCCCCACAGTACAGACACCCCTACAGTGCAGCCCCCCACAGTACAGACCCCCCACAGTACAGACACCCCCACAGTACAGACACCCCTACAGTGCAGCCCCCCACAGTACAGACCCCCCTACAATACAGACACCCCCACAGTGCAGACCACCCCCACCGTGCAGACCACCCCCACAGTGCAGACCCCCACCCACAGTGCAGACCTCCCTACAGTGCAGACCCCCGGCCCCCACACAGTACAGACCCCCCCACAGTACAGGCACATAATGTACCTCAGTCTGACGATAAGCGCGGGACATGCACACTTGAACTGGTCAGGTGACGGACGGGTCCCCTCCCCCTGTGTAGGGAGGAGGAGGGGGAGGCGGCTTCACTCTGCTCGGGACTCACCCGAGACTGAACAGAGCCACGGCGCGGCAACGAGAGAGGGGGATCGCTGCGGGTGTCACTCGGCTCGTGACCCCCCCTCTCTTCTTGCAAAGCCTCTACAGGCTATGTGTGTTCTTCCTGGCGGTCACCGCCGCGGTGCCGCGGCTTAAACCCGCCCGCCCCGCTGTCTTCATTTCAGCCGCGGGGGGGGGCGCCGGCCTGACACCCAACCAGTGTCTGTCACCCGTGGCGGCCTGCCCCCCCCGCCCCCCACTTAGTACGCCTCTGGTTGGAGCCTGGACCTGGAGAGGAGAGATCATCCATCGCTGGCCCCGGAGAGGAGATCACCCATCGCAGGATACCGAGAGTGGATTGCCACCGCTGGAATCTTTTTTTAATTTTTTTTATTTTTAATAAAGGACTTTTCCCAATGGTGTCTGTGTGTTTTTTTAAATTTTTTCACACTTTCTTTGTGAAATGGTATAGGTACAATGTACCCCTTACCAATTCACATAGGGGGGGGGGCGGGATCTGGGGGTTCCCTTTGTTAAAGGGGTCTTCCAGATTCCGATAAGCCCCTCGAACCCGCAGACCCCCACAACCCCAAGGGTTGTGGGGATGAGGCCCTTGTCCCCATCAACATGGGGACATGGTGCTTTGAGGGGTCATAGACCCCCAAAGCATCCTCCCCATGTTGAGGGCATGTGGCCTGGTACGTTTCAGGAGGGGGGGCGCTCTCTCGTCCCCCCTCTTTTCCTGCGGTCTGCCAGTTTGCGTGCTCGGTTAAAGGGTCTGGTATGGATTTTTGGGGGGAACTCCACGCCATTTTTTTTTTATTTGCCACGGAGTTCCCCTTAAAATCCATACCAGACCTGAAGAAATTACACTTTGTGCAGGGACAGTTCTAAGCACGGGAAACAAGCGCTACTTTACAAGCATACTATACACACTCCCTAGGTACAACATTTTAAGGAATATTTCACTTTTATTGTTTCACTTTAAACATTATTAAAATCACTGCTCCCGAAAAAAACTGCAGTTTTTAAAACTATTTTTGCATTGATACATGTCCCCTGGGGCAGGACCCGGGTCCCCAAACACTTTTTATGACAATAACTTGCATATAAGCCTTTAAAATTAGCACTTTAGATTTCTCCCATAGACTTTTACAGGGTGTTCCGCGGCTTTTCGAATTTGTCGACAACACCCAAAATTGTTCGCTGTTCGGCGAACGGGGCGAACAGGCAATGTTCGAGTCGAACATGAGTTTGACTCGAAATCGAAGCTTATCCCTAATCCACAGAAGCCCAGATCTGGTTCCAGGTCACTGGCGAGACAGTAGCACCAAGATCAGATTCCCATTTTGGCACACAGAGAGAGGAATTGGTCCTGTGTAAGAAAAAACTTTAATTAGGGAAAAAACTAAAGACAGTCTCCTAGGTATTTTTATTTTGCAGACAAATAAAAAAAGAGTTAGGTAATATTCTAAAAGGAGAGGAAAACCAATGAAGATAAGAAATACAGTTTTATTGCTGCAAGCTAGGCTGTGTTTCTTTACATTTATCTCTGAAATTTCCTGAAATGTGGAGCTGCACATAAAGAGTCATTCATGTCTCATGCAGGTATGTCATCAGAATCCATTATATCCTTACTCTTTATTGCTCTGTGCAGTCACAAAGCATTTCTCTAGTGCTCTACAAAAGTCCAAATGGAAGAGCGCAGTAAAATGAAAATAAGACCTACTATATAAATGAGTGTCCATTCACATCAAGATGTTAGAGGATCTATTTGTGTACCCATAACTAATTACAGGCTTTAGCTTTATGAATAGCCAGTAAAGTGGGTTCCCATTTCTATAATGCTTTTCAGAGATATACTCATACACTAATGCATTGTTTTGACATATCTCAAACTGTTAATGCAGTGTTTGCATTTGGTCCTGCTCTTTACAGCTTGACTTAACAAGAGCATGGATGGACTGTAGACTTATTAACTATAATAGAAGTAATTATTTCAAGCTTTTACTTGGCCAGTGTCGTGTCTAGTCCAAATGTAATATTAGATAGATGAGTAAGTGGACAAGTAAGTCTTACAAACATGTTTTTACAGGCTAAAAGAATGTCTTTTTAAAGAAAGCCAAGGTACAAGTTGGTTGAAATTGACAAAATTAATGATTCATACAGCTTGTCATGCAGTACAGGCAACTCTAAAAGGAAATTATTTCCTGATACTTATATCTGAAGATCGACTGGGGGGTCACTGGTCCAAGGGGAGGAAATGAGTGTGAGGGCCCACTGTGAAATCAAATCAAACCAGCAAAGCTGTGGCAAAGCTGAACAGAAAGCTATAATTGTTCTATTTTTATCAAGGGTTAGGTTAAGGCAGTGCCATTTATCTGAAGGGGAACAAAAACAACCTGCCTACTGATGTTCCCTCTGAAAACAGATGGGTAATGATCATCTACATTTTGTTCTGTTAAAGTGGATGTAAACCCACTCTCATCCTTTCTAAACTACTGCCATAGTGCTTATCTATAAGGATATAGATGCCTCCTGCATGTATCCTTATCTGTCAAATGTCTCCCCTCTGTCTGTTATGAGACCTGAAAAACTGCAGATTCTGTGAGTTGATCTGTTGTCTGGAGCTCGGTGGGTGGAGTCGTGATGTCAGTAGACTCCCCGCCCACCTCTACACTCTACACATTTTGTTATATTGATATTGTTCGATAAGTGCAATAAAATAGCTGTTGATCCTACCAGAAATTATGTGAGCTCATAACTTCCTATACACTCTGCCGGCTGCCATCAGTAAGCATTGTTCCAGTTATCTCTTATCTTCTTTGGTCAGATCAGGCAGCGGTTGCGATTGGTTGCCAGAGGTATCATTACTGCTCATTAACTGGCTGCTATAGATTGCAGCACACATTATGGCTCACTGATTATTTGCTAGAGGTTACAGCACATGACTTCTGCTTACTGGTTGGTTGCTAGAGATTACTGTACATCAATACTGCTCACCGATTGGTTGCTAGAGGTTACTGGACATCCTTACCACTCACTAATTGGTTGCTAGAGGTTACTGGACATCCTTACCACTCACTAATTGGTTGCTAGAGGTTACTGCACATTATTACTGCTCACTGATTGTTTGCTAGAGGTTACTGCCAGTCTGCGGCTATTTACATATTAATGCCACCGCTCTTTACATATCAATGCTGCTGATCCATGGCTATTTGCATAATATTGATGTCTCTATTTACATATCAATTCAGGTTATTTACATGTAAACACAGGGTATGCAGGTGAGTCATCTGTACACAGCAATAGGGCAGAGCTGGGCACACTGAAACACAGCACGGGACTAAAACTTCAAGGGACAAGGGAATTTAAACTGGGGTAGTTGGCAAGTATGAGGCTGCTGCTTTGTGCCCCACAACAATGATGGGCCCAGGGAAGCTGCCCATTTTGCCCTGCCTTAAAGACGGCCTTTGCTAGGCCTTGTGGCCTGGTAACAAAAATTCCCAGGTTTTATTCAAAAGGCCTAGCCCATGAGGAGTTGTGCAGAAAAAAACTGTGGTGTTGTGGCCGTGTGTCCTTTCTCCCAAACCCATAGTGACATTCCCAAGGGAAGTGATCAATGCTGTGGGCTCTCTACTTTCCCAGGCCCTGTCCAGACCAGGTAGCACTGCTCAAATCAGTAGGCAGTGGGTCATTTGGAATCCTCCAGAGAATTATTTCCATCCTCACCTCACCCAGTGGGCACTTTGTTTTCTTTCCCATGGGGAAAGACCCCCACCACACCAGCAGGGATACTATACAGTCAGCCATTCCTGCCAGAAGGCCAGAATGATGACGGAGCACCCCTTCTGGACAATGATAAGAGTAGATACTACACTCGATTTTAGCCACGAGGCAGAGAAGTGACTGTTACCAGTTATCACTGACGATTACAAAACACCCCCTCCAGTTTATGAGAAAAGGAGTGGGGTATTCAGTAGTGCTGTCATAGGGTCACAATGTTATCGTGAGTTAGTCAGTGTTGTCACCCTGGAACAGGAAGCGCATTACTGGCAGGACAGGTGAAGAGAAAGTAAGGAAAGCCTATAGATGGAAAGGTACACTATAACACATTTGCCTTAAAGCAGAGTTCCACCCAAAAGTGGAACTTCCGCTCATACGCATCCTCCCCCGCTCTGGTGCCACATTTGGCACCTTTCAGGGGGGGACCTGTTTTTGACAGGTTCCCTTCCCCACTTCCGGAGACAGGGCCACGGCCCGATCTCCTGAAAGTTCGGCCCCCTCCTCCTTCCCCCACTGCCGGGCCAATTAAAAAGTGCAGCGCGCTTTGCGCATGCGCAGTAGGGAACCGGCTGTGAAGTCAAAAGGCTTTACTGCCATGTTCCCTTACCAGGAATGGTGGTGGCAGCACCTGGGAGTCGATCCGAAGATCGGCTGGGGTGCCGACATCGTGGGCTCCCTGGACAGTTAAGTGCCCTAGTATTAAAAGTCAGCAGCTACAGTATTTGTAGCTGCTGACTTTTAATTATTTTCACACAGGCTGGACCTCCTCTTTAAGCTAGGTATATATTAGCAGAATTTCAAATGAAAACTTGTATAACAATTCTTAGGTAAATTTGTACAAAAATTCTCAGAACATTCGAATGTCATTCAAAAGATTTAACTTGATTTTAACATTTGATTTTGGAATCAATAGACTTTACCAAATTAAAACCACATACACTGTTCTGAATTCACACATTTGAGAAAAATTTGACATCCCGCTCCTTCGAATTTTCTCATCTCTGTCGATGAAAATGAATGTCGATTTGACCCCACTAACGATACGAAAAACAAACAAATGTTCTGACAACGAAAAATGTCAATGAAATTCTACTAGTGTATAGCCAGCTTAAAAGTAGTAGACACTTGTGTTATCAAGCTCGAATGACTAGAGCAGGGATGAGCCGAACACCCCCCTGTTCGGTTCGCACCAGAACCTGCGAACAGACAAAATGTTCGTGTAAACTTTAGAACCCTATTAAATACAATGGACTCGAACGTTTGAAATCTAAAGTGTTAATTATAAAGGCTTATATGCAAGTTATTGTCCTAAAAAGTGTTTGGGGACCTGGGTCCTGCCCCATGGGACATGTATCAATGCAAAAAGAAGTTTTAAAAACGGCCGTTTTTTCGGGAGCAGTGATTTTAATAATGCTTAAAATGAAAAAATAAAAGTGAAATATTCCTTTAAATTTCGTACCTGGGGGGTGTGTATGATATGCATGTGAAGTGGCGCATGTTTCCCGTGCTTAGAACTGTCCCTGCAAAAAATGTCATTTTTGAAAGAAAAAAATGCATTTAAAACTGACTCGCGGCTATTAATGAATTGTCGGCTCCCGGCAATACATACAAAAGTCATTGATAAAAAAAAAAAAAAGCGTGGGGGTTCCCCAGAATTCAATTACCAGGCCCTTCAGGTCTGGAATGGATATTAAGGGGAACCCCGCCGCAAATTTAAAAAAAAATTGACGTGGGGTTCCCCCAAATATCCATTCCAGGCCCTTCAGATCTGGCATGGATTTTAAGGGGAACTCCACCCCAAATTTAAAAAAAAAATGGCGTGGAGTCCCCCTAAAAATCCATACCAGACCCCTTATCCGAGCACGCAACCTGGCCGGCCGCAGGGGAAAAGGGGGGGACGAGAGAGCGGCCCCCCTCCCTCCTGAACCGTACCAGGCCACATGCCCTCAACATGGGGAGGATGTCCCCATGTTGATGGGGACAAGGGCCTCATCCCCACAACCCTTGCCCGGTGGTTGTGGGGGTCTGCGGGCGGGGGGCTTATCGGAATCTGGAAGACCCCTTTAACAAAGGGGACCCCCAGATCCCGCCCCCCCCCCTATGTGAATTGGTAAGGGGTACATTGTACCCCTACCATTTCACGAAGAAAGCGTAAAAAAATGTTTAAAAAAACACACAAACACCTTGAAAAAGTCCTTTATTTAAAAAAAAAAACAAAAAAACATTCCAGCGGTGAAATCCAGTGTCCCGTGGCGATCCCGATGTCCAGCGCTGTCCTTCATTGGTTGTGCCTGAGCGGACCTGATGGGGAACTCCCTCTCAGTATTTAAAATGTATAGACCCGCCCCTTCTAAAGTTCCCCATCAGGTCCGCTCAGCGGACGAGATGCGGAACATGAGAAGGGGCGGGTCTATACATGTATTACCAAAGTGAGAGCAGTCCCCCATCAGGTCCGCCCCCTCGGTATGTCGGACCCGCCTACGTCATTGGCTTGAGCGGGGAACTTCCTTCACTATGTAAATTTAAATTACACAGTGAAGGAAGTTCCCCGCTCAAGCCAATGACGTAGGTGGGTCCGACATACCGAGGGGGCGGACCTGATGGGGAACTGCTCTCACTTTGGTAATACATGTATAGACCCGCCCCTTCTCATGTTCCGCATCTGGTCCGCTGAGCGGACCTGATGGGGAACTTAAGAAGGGGCGGGTCTATACATTTAAAATACTGAGAGGGAGTTCCCCATCAGGTCCGCTCAGGCACAACCAATGAAGGACAGCGCTGGACATCGGGATCGCCGCGGGACACTGGATTTCACCGCTGGAATGTTTTTTTTTTTTTTTTTTTTTTAATAAAGGACTTTTTCAAGGTGTTTGTGTGTTTTTTTAAACATTTTTTACGCTTTCTTCGTGAAATGGTAGGGGTACAATGTACCCCTTACCAATTCACATGGGGGGGGGGCCGGGATCTGGGGGTCCCCTTTGTTAAAGGGGTCTTCCAGATTCCGATAAGCCCCCCGCCCGCAGACCCCCACAACCACTGGGCAAGGGTTGTGGGGATGAGGCCCTTGTCCCCATCAACATGGGGACATCCTCCCCATGTTGAGGGCATGTGGCCTGGTACGGTTCAGGAGGGAGGGGGGGCCGCTCTCTCGTCCCCCCCTTTTCCCCTGCGGCCGGCCAGGTTGCGTGCTCGGATAAGGGGTCTGGTATGGATTTTTAGGGGGACTCCACGCCATTTTTTTTTTAAATTTGGGGTGTAGTTCCCCTTAAAATCCATACCAGATCTGAAGGGCCTGGAATGGATATTTGGGGGAACCCCACGTCAATTTTTTTTTAAATTTGCGGCGGGGTTCCCCTTAATATCCATTCCAGACCTGAAGGGCCTGGTAATTAAATTCTGGGGAACCCCCACGCTTTTTTTTTTTTTTTATCAATGACTTTTGTATGTATTGCCGGGAGCCGACAATTCATTAATAGCCGCGAGTCAGTTTTAAATGCATTTTTTTCTTTCAAAAATGACATTTTTTGCAGGAACAGTTCTAAGCACGGGAAACATGCGCCACTTCACATGCATATCATACACACCCCCCAGGTACGAAATTTAAAGGAATATTTCACTTTTATTTTTTCATTTTAAGCATTATTAAAATCACTGCTCCCGAAAAAACGGCCGTTTTTAAAACTTATTTTTGCATTGATACATGTCCCCTGGGGCAGGACCCGGGTCCCCAAACACTTTTTAGGACAATAACTTGCATATAAGCCTTTATAATTAGCACTTTAGATTTCTCCCATAGACTTTTCGAATTTGCCGCGAACACCCCAATTTGTTCGCTGTTCGGCGAACGGGCGAACAGGCAATGTTCGAGTCGAACATGAGTTTGACTCGAACTCGAAGCTCATCCCTAGACTAGAGTGAACTGTTCAATGGTTTTTCAAACAAGCTCCTCTGGCCATTTTCATGCTTTCCTGCATATCCTTGTACAATTCTCTCTTACCTTTTTTTTCAATCTTTACTGTGGGTCTTACATATGCTCTTAGCCAGAAGAAAGGTAAATTTAGGAATTTCCCCAACTGGATGATTTGCCGCAACTGCTGATAAAGAACAAAATGTCCAACTTGCCCTTTCAACAGAAATCAATCAAATGTTTGACTTCTGTTGAGCAGGGACAGTTACACATTGGTCAAAATTCATCCAGTTCCTGCTGAACCAGATTCATTTGATCAGTGTATGGCCAGCTTTAGTCCAAATGCCAGAATTATTCAACCTACTTCCTCTAAGCCCAGGTCAACCTGGGCCCGCGCCAGCCTATGACTGGACAGTGAAAGGAGAGGAAGCACAGTGTCACATACCTGAGAGGAAAAAAAATGCGCTAATAAGTCCAAAAAGGAAGAGGAAAAAAATCCTTTTTCAAAGTCCAAAAAGTTCCAATTGAAGGTGCTGGAATAGACAAATGCCAAAAACCACGTAAATCCTGAATAAATCTATATGGATATATGCTTACCAGATAGTAAGCCAAACAGGCAGATGGCTATAGCCCAGCCCAGGCCTTTGCTTAACACACCAGTGTTAATTTCCTCAGAGATAGTAATGGAAAGATGACTCCACAGTTTGGGCAGGTATGTATTCCAAATGTTATGTATCAAAAAAAGAAGAAGAAAAAAACATAGCAGGATCCTGCCACATAAAGTAATCCTTCACAGTATAAGTGCTATATGATGTAAAAAACTTAACAGCACCAGATGTGTATTTATTAGAGTAAAAGTGAGCCACCACCTTATAAGCAATCTCCTTACCAGACAGATATGTTTGTGCGAGCCTTAATCCATTAGTTAAAAGATGATAAGAGAAAAAAGGAGTAGAATGATCCACCACAAAGTGAACCACCACCTCTTAAGTAATCTCCTTACCAGATAACACTGGGACATAAGCAGACCACATCAACTGTCAGCAGAGGTTGGGTTGCAGATAGAAATGACTCTCTGTGGATATAGCTGCTAAATCGGATGGATATAGCTCAAAGCTTCAAAGGATATGACTCCATGGAGCCCACAGGAAGATGTACCCAAAAAATATAAAGACTATATAGTATAATAACGTCACTACATTTATTAAAGGAATCACACTTACATCACATAAGCGATATTAGGACATGTATAAAAAAAAGCCGGCCGACTGTAGCAAACTCCCGTCCAAACGAGCGTGGTGACGTCAGCGCGTACCCCCTTAGACGCGTTTCATCGTAGACATTGTCAATGTCTACTGACAGTTGATGTGGTCTGCTTATGTCCCAGTGTTATCTGGTAAGGAGATTACTTAAGAGGTGGTGGTTCACTTTGTGGCGGTTCATTCTACTCCTTTTTTCTCTTATCATCTTTTAACTAATGGATTAAGGCTCGCACAAACATATCTGTCTGGTAAGGAGATTGCTTATAAGGTGGTGGCTCACTTTTACTCTAATAAATACACATCTGGTGCTGTTACGTTTTTTACATCATATAGCACTTATCCTGTGAAGGATTACTTTATATGGCAGGATCACGCTATGTTTTTTTCTTCTTCCTTTTTTGATACATAACATTTGGAATACATACCTGCCCAAACTGTGGAGTCATCTTTCCATTACTATCTCTGGGGAAATTAACACTGGTGTGTTAAGCAAAGGCCTGGGCTGGGCTATAGCCATCTGCCTGTTTGGCTTACTATCTGGTAAGCATATATCCAGATAGATTCATTCAGGATTTACGTGGTTTTTGGCATTTGTCTATTCCAGCACCTTCAATTGGAACTTTTTGGACTTTGAAAAAGGATTTTTTTCCTCTTCCTTTTTGGACTCATTAGCATATTTTTTTCCTTCTATTTTGTTTGGTGTTTATCCCATTATTATTGCTGCTTAGAGAGTTCTAAACGTATTTACTACCAATTAGCACAGTTTTTTCTTTTTATACCTGAGAGGAGACTGAAATGACAAGGTCAGCCTCTCTTGTATCTCCAGCCCAGACTCCAGGAGTGCCAGCAGATGTTGATGGGAGAACTTGCAGCAGAAGATGCGATCCTAAGAGACTGGTGAACCAATGGGACAGGAACAGTAACAATGTTTATTAGTCTAGCCCAGGTTAAAGGGGCACTCCGCTGGCACTGATGGTTCGGGGCATGTGGCTTGTCAGAGCTCTCAGCAGCCTTGACGTAGGAACACTCAGCAGTGCACAGAGTTGGTACAGTGGACAGCCAGACAGGCACTTGAACAGGACAGGAAGCCAGGATCAGAGACAGATATGTAATCACAGGAATAGCCAGGGTCATCAACAGGCGAGCAGCGAGGTACCAAATCATGAGCAAAGCCGGAGTCAGAAACAGAGGTGGGCCAGGAATTAGCGACAGGTCAGAAACAGAATCCAAGACCAGGTCAGGAGCAAGCTGGGTCAGCAACAAGGGAGTCATACAGGATAAACGCAGGACACAGGGAACAGCTGAAGATCAGTCAGCACAGAACATGGGCATGAGCATCCTTTAACCATTTGCCTACTGGGCACTTATAAACCCTTCTTAACCAGGCCAATTTTAAGCTTTCAGCGCTCTCACACTTTTGAATGACAATTACTCAGTCAGGAAACACTGTACCCATATGAAATTTTGTCCTTTTTTCACACAAATAGAGATTTCCTTTTGTGGTATTTTATCATCACTGGGTTTTTTAGTTTTTTGCACTAGTGGCATGGGTAAGCACTTTAGTGGCACTGTAGGGCACTGATGAGCACTGTAGTGGCCCCATAGTACACTGATGAAAAGTGTAGTGGCACTTATGAGCATTGTAGTGGCACCGTAGGGCACTGATGAGCACTGTAGTGGCACTGATGGTGCTGTAGGGGCACTGTGGTGGTACTGTAGGGGCACTAATGACACTGTAGGGGCACTTATTTGCACTGTAGCGGCACTGATGGCACTTAGGATCATGCCAACTGACGCTGCTATGGTGTTTCTCTCTCCCTTCCTCACACTAATACAGCATGTGAGGAGAGGAGAGAGAAACACTGCAGCAGAGTGAGCTGAATCAGACATGATCCCAGTTTGTTGACAAAGTTATTGCTCCATCATTGGATGGAGCGATCACCTGGTAAAGGGCTGCTGTGATTGGCCCTTTACCCCAATCTGTGATGCACTGGGTCCTGTGGACCCAGCGATCATGGACACTTATGGCTGCGTGCCCCATATGACGGTCTCCCAAAACTAGATGGCCGCGCTGTAGCCGTCATTCGGCTATAGCGTGGTCAATAAGTGGTTAAATAGCCTGTCTATTGCCAACAGGAATTGAGCAAGTGCGCATTCTTGCATGCACACACGTGCCTAGTAACCATTCTGTGGGAAATACAGTGCGCATTCGTATATCTATGCACCAGATGTCTCACAGGGTTTTCCTGACACACATCTGGAATATTACTGCACTCCTTGGCATCTTTATTGAAGCATTAAAATTACATCACAGGTATGGCAGGAACATTAAAAGGTGATGCGTTTCACATTCACATTCCGCACTTACTCAAACCTGGCAAAATTCCAGATTTTTGCATGTTACTGAATCTCAGACAAGCTGTGCAGCACCCATGGTTCCAGTTCACAACATGTGAGAGTTGGTCACTCACCTAGAGCGGCAATACTTTGGCTATACAGAGGCAGCACAGTGATGAGCTCACTCTGCTTTCTCTATCAGCATGTTTCTTGTAAGCACATAACATGATTGGCTATTGGTACTGCTTCCTTCTCTCACACTCAAGCTGGAACCCATCTGTATTTGCCTCCTGTGGCAGCTGAATGTCAGCCAGAGGGAGAGGAGGAGAAGCCTACTTTCAGCTGCTGCAGGAGGAAAATACAGATCGGCTCCACTAAATTCCACCCCCGCCACCTCTCCTTTCCAGGTTCTGGGGGTCAGCAAGGAAGGATCACAGTTTACCTATTACCTACCTGCGATCAACAGATAGCTCGCTAGGTTGCCAACCCCAGGATTAGGGTGTGCCCAGGCACACCTGGCACACCCCTTGCGCACGCCTATGTGTATTTTATATCTTTCTAGAGCTATAACATTTCTTAGGATTTCATTTGGAAGGGACTGAATGTTTAATCACTCAAAAATCTGTAAAAAAAATAGGGCAAAAAACACTTCTACTAGTTAGATCACTCAGCTATTCTCCATGAAATCACTATAATAAGGCCTCTGAATTTGCCCATGAAGTTCTTTCTATTACAATGTGTTTTAAAGCACTTAATTGAACTCTTGATTGCACGTGTAATTAGAGCCCAGTGGTTTCCAAACTGCTGCCCACAAGTCAGACATAGCCCTTTGCTTGCCCTTTATCCAGCCCTTCAAGCATTATGCAATCCAATGCTATTAAGCATTCCTCTGACAGGGCACCAACAGAGGGATATTAATCCTGTCACTGGCCAATGGTAGGGCATTATTCCCCCAATGTATACCAATGATAGGGCACTATTCCTCCAACTAAAAGCAATGATGGGGCACCATTCCTCCGACCAATACAAATTATGAGGCACTATTCCTCCAGCTAATATCAATGATTCCTCCCCCTATCAGTGTTGCCAACCTACCAGATTGAATTTTACTGACACAACACCCAAAATTTACTGGCACAGCCAAGTTTTTATTGCCATTTTCAAAAGTTACAAAATTACAGTTTTATATACAAATTTAGTATTTAGACTACAAACAAGTACAATATGCTATTAAAAAATTAGATTTAAGGTAGATATTAATGCAAAAAACATATTTCTTATTTTATTTTCGATATAGTAAGTAGGTAGCTCAGGGACAGGGCATAGGATGGCAAAAAATTAGAATGGTCGGCACACAAACATGAAATTGACTCTCATGGTGTCACTGACAGCAGTAAGCAGCAGCACAGATCACCGACATGACACGCCCCCTCCGGAGTCACAGTGACAGTCTCTCTCCACACCAGGTGGTCCCTCCACTCCAAACAGTATTGACAGTCTTGCTCCTGGCTTGCTTTGCTCCTGTCCCTCAGACCCGCATACGAGTCTGCATGCGCATTTCTGAGCCGAGTGTCACAGACATATTTTTTACTGGCAACCTTTTCTTCTTACTGGCATTTACTTGCAGAAGAAAATTGCCCATTATTTACTGGCTGCCAGTAAAAATACTGACGGTTGGCAACCCTGCCCCCTATTGACCCCCTAAAGTCTGAACTCCCTTCCTTTAGAAAGTTTGAATACCCCTTTTCTAACCTAAAAGAAATGTACCAACTGCTGCACAGGAAGAGAGAGTTCTACGTTAATGGGTCTATCTTTTTCATTGTCACTAGTTCAGTACCTGACACAACTGAAAGGAAATAATAGCTTACCGTATGTATGATAAAAGGTGTTTTGAAAGACTATCCACAGTGATCAATGGTTTACCGGCTAACCTTTAAATGCAGAATACATAAAAAGACTTCATAAAAAGTAGTTGTCCTTAAATGCTTTTTTAAACGTGCATGTGAAAGACATTTTCTTAAAGGAAATGATCTTATCAGCGTGTGCTAGCATTCTAAAAATCTCCACACAATTTGTAATTATATATTTAGGAGACAGCTGTATTTACTAGTAATTGCATATACAGGCTTTGATCCCTAATTGCGCTTAACTGATCCATATCTTGCTACAAGCCTACCAGAGTCTGCATTAAAATATTAGATTTCTAATGACATTAATGCCTAGTTCAGCTTGGTCAAAAAATTGAAAAATTTATTTCCCAGCAGTAGTAGGGCTGAATCACTTCCTATGAGTCCAGTGTTTCAAAGGGACTCATTTTTGGTGCATGCTGCGAGGATGGTCAGCAAAAAGTGACTACTGTACAAGATTCGCCCAAAACTAATAGAGAGGGAAAAAAAAAAACCCTCACCACAAAATAAGTTAACAGCAACCTCAAAAAATACATAATCAATAAGGCCCCTTTCACACTGAGGCACTTTGCAGGCGCTATTGCGCTAAAAATAGCGCCTGCAATGCACCCCGAAAAAGCCGCTCCATTGTATCCAGTGTGAAAGCCTGGGGGCTTTCACACTGGAGCAGTGCGCTTGCAGGAGGGTCAAAAAACTCCTGCAAGCTGCATCTTTGAGGCGCGGTAGGAGCGGTAAAAATACCGCTCCTATAGCGCCCCCGCCCATTGAAATCAATGGCGTAGCGCCTCCAAAACACCCGCAAAACGCTGCAAAGAGGCGTTTTAGAAGGCGTTTTTAACCCTTTTTACGCCGCTAGCGGGGGTTAAAATCACAGGAAAAACAACGGTATAGCTATACCGCCAGCGCATCCAGCACTTCAGGGTGAAAGTAGCCTAAACCATCTAAAGAAAAACCCACTAAATCACTGCAATGCTCAAATACACCCCAAACGCGAAAGATCCGTCTCAAGAAGTCAAAATAATAAAGAAGAGGACCTTCGAAATGCATTGCCACCTCAAGTTTTGACATGTAGTCACTCCATAAGGATACATGGAAAGGTAGACAATGCTCCTTTCCATTTTACTGAGTGGGTCCCTTGCCGCTGGCACTGGTACCAAGGCTTACCAGCTCCTGCAACACACAGGAAATACTGGTCTCCTTGCTTTGCCTTCCTATATACTCCTGCTGGATGTACACGGCCTACAATGTAAGTGTGCTATTGATTTTATGGAAATACAGTAGATAAACGCTTTTCTTTTGGATCCTGTACCCTTGTCTCCTTCACATTCTGCATTAGTTCTGTTCACCCTGAATAAAGTGCAAGGAGAAGCAAGATCAAATCCAGCTTCATGGACGTTATTTTACTTTTCATCTTGGATCATATGGGATAGGGTTTTTTTTTGTGTGTGCTTGTGTTGGTTTAATTATTTGTCTGCCACATGCAGCTTTAACCACTTAAGCCCCGGACCATTTGGTAGCTAAAGGACCAGAGCTGTTTTCAGAATTTTGCACTGCGCTGCTTTAACTGTAAATTGTGCAGACATGCAATGTTGTACCCAAACGAAATTTGCGTCCTTTTCTTCCCACAAAAAGAGCTTTCTTTTAATGGTATTTGATTGCCTCTGCGATTTTTATTTTTTGCGATATAAACGGAAAAAGACCAAATATTTTGAAAAAAAATGATATTTTCTACTTTTTGTTATAAGAAAAATCGAATAAACTCAATTTTAGTCATACATTTAGGCCAAAATTTATGCAGCCACATGTCTTTAGTAAAAAAAATGTCAATAAGCGTATATTTATTGGTTTGCGCAAAAGTTATAGCGTCTACAAACTAGGGTACATTTTCTGGAATTTACACAGCTTTTAATTTATGACTGCCTATCTCATTTCTCGAGGTGCTAAAATGGCAGGGCAGTACAAAACCCCCCCAAATGACCCCATTTTGGAAAGTAGACATCCCAAGGAAATTGCTGAGTGGCATCTTGAGCCCATTGAATATTTTTTTTTTTTGTCTCAAGTGATTGAATAATGACAAAAAAATAAAAATAAATTACAAAAAGTTGTCACTAAATGATATATTGCTCACACATGCCATGGTTATATGTGGAATTGCACCCCAAAATACATTTTGCTGCTTCTCCTGAGTACGGGGATACCACATGTGTGGGACTTTTTGGGAGCCTAGCCGCGTACGGGCCCCCGAAAACCAAGCACCGCCTTCAGGATTTCTAAGGGCGCAAATTTTTGATTTCACTCCTCACTACCTATCACAGTTTCGAAGGCCATAAAACGCCAAAATAGCACAAAACCCCCCCAAATGACCCCATTTTAGAAAGTAGACACATGAAGGAAATTGCTGAGAGGCCTGTTGAGCCCATTGAATATTTTTTTTTGTCCCAAGTGATTGAATAATGACAAAAAATAAATAAAAACATTACAAAAAGTTGTCACTAAATGATATATTGCTCACACATGCCATGGTTATATATGGAATTACACCCCAAAATACATTTTGCTGCTTCTCCTGAGTACGGGGATACCACATGTGTGGGACTTTTTGGGAGCCTAGCCGCGTACGGGCCCCCGAAAACCAAGCACCGCCTTCAGGATTTCTAGGCACAAATTTTTGATTTCACTCTTCACTACCTATCACAGTTTCGAAGGCCATAAAATGCCAAAATAGCACAAAACCCCCCAAATGACCCCATTTTGGAAAGTAGACACCCCAAGCTATTTGCTGAGAGGCATGGTGAGTATTTTACAGCTCTAATTTTTTTTGAAAATGAAGAAAGAAAATATATATATTTTTTTTTTCAATTTTCAAAACTTTGTGACAAAAAGCGAGATCTGCAAAATACTCACCATACCTCTCAGCAAATAGCTTGGGGTGTCTACTTTCCAAAATGGGGTCTTTTGTTTTTTTTTGCCATCTGGGCATTCCATGGCCTCCGAAACTGTGATAGGCAGTGAGAAGTGAAATCAAAAATTTACACCCTTAGAAAGCCTGAAGGCGGTGCTTGGTTTTGGGGTCCCGTACGCGGCTAGGCTCCCAAAAAGTCTCACACATGTGGTATCCCCGTACTCAGGAGAAGCAACAGAATGTATTTTGGGGTGTAATTACACATATGCCCATGGCATGTTTGAGCAATATATCATTTAGTGACAACTTTGTGCAAAAAAATATAAATAAATAAATAAGTTGTCTTTTTTCCGCAACTTTTGTCAACATATAAAATATTCCATGGACTCGACATGCCTCTCAGTATATAGCTTGGGGTGTCTACTTTCCAAGATGGGGTTATTTGGGGGGGTTTTGAACTGTTCTGGCATTTTATACACAACATTAGGAAGCTTACATCCACTCTTCTAACCACTTGAAGACAAAGCCCTTTTTGACACTTTTTGTTTACAATTATGTTGAACCCCCAAACATTATATATATTTTTAAAGCAAAGGCCCTACAGGCCCTACAGATTAAAATGGTGGGTGTTTCTTTTTTTTTTTCTACACAGTATTTGCACAGCGATTTTTCAAACACATTTTTTGGGGAAAAAATACACTTTTTTTAATTTTAATGCACTAAAACACACTATATTGCCCAAATGTTTGATGAAATAAAAAAGATGATCTTAGGCCGAGTACATAGATACCAAACACGACATGCTTTAAAATTTCGCACAAACGCGCATTGGCGACAAACTACATACATTTTTAAAAGCCTTTAAAAGCCTTTACAGGTTACGCCGTTAGATTTACAGAGGAGGTCTACTGCTAAAATTACTGCCCTCAATCTGACCTTCACGGTGATACCTCACATGCATGGTGCAATTGCTGTTTACATATGACGCCAGACCGACACTTGCGTTCGCCATTGGGCAAGAGCAGGGCAGGAAAGGGGTGCTTTTTTTTTATATTATTATTAATTTTGCTTTTTTATTTTATTTTTAAACTGTTGCTTTCATATTTTTATTTTTTTTATCATTTTTATTGTTATCTCAGGGAATGTAAATATCCCCTATGATAGCAATAAGTAGTGACAGGTACTCTTTTTTTGAAAAAACTGGGGTCTATTGGACCCTAGATCTTTCCTCTGCCCCCAAAGCATCTGACCACACCAAGATCGGTGTGATAAAATGCTTTCCCAATTTCCCAATGGCGCTTTTTATATCCGGGGGGGGACATTCCCTCCCACTGCTTGTAAAAGCAGTCCAGAGGCTAATTAGCCACTAGGATTGCTTTTACATGAAAGCCGGCCGCTGGCTGAAAAGAATGATACCAAGATGATACCTAAACCCACAGGCATCATTCTGGTATAAACATTCAAAGTCCAGCAACATACCAGTACGTTGCTGGTCCTTGTTGGACATGTATTGTAATCTTTTTTTTCATGCAGCCTGTTGGCTGAACGAAAAAAAAAGATTGATCGGTGGGTATGCCCACCATTAGAATACCGCCCTTCATCCACCCACTTCTAATGATGGGCATACATGCACCATTTATATATGCCGAAGCATGGGGGCATCTTCCCGCAAAAGTTATGCCGCGTACACATGGTCAGACTTTTCCACGGCCAAGCCTCCGTCGGAATTTCGACGGTATGTACGCGGCATTAGGAGCAAAATCGCTCCTCCGCTCCTCCGCCCCTGCTGCCCCAATGCTTCGGCATATATGCTTTTTTTTTTTAACTGTGGTGGTGAAATCACCTCCTACAGCACTGGAGTCGCAGGGATCAGGCCTGTCTCTGCGAACGCTGCAGTTATGTGTGTTGTGTTTTGCAAGTGATAGTGATCGATCGATACTGCACTTGGGTGGCCTGGGCTGGACGGAGGGGCAAAATGCAGGTGCTAGCAGGTATCTGGGCTGATCCCGCTAACACTGCGTTTTTGGGAACCCTAAACTGCTGGGGACGCTAGTATAGATCTGATCAGATCAGATATTGATCTGTTCAGATACTATACCACTAAGGGAGGTGTATGCTTCACGCGTGGGTGTTAGCGCTACTGGCACTAATCTGACGCTGCCTGGGGTGTGACGCAGACCCTCTCTGACGCTAAAACCTAATTGATATCACCCGCCGGGCGATCAGGGGGTTAAACCTTTATTGGGTTATATACGGCGGGTGCCCTGACACTATAAAAAGCAAACTAACTAACCAGCGTCATCTGTAACACTTATATGGTGATCACTGGTGAAAGGGTTAACTAGGGGCAATTAGGGGGTTAAACCTTTATTAGGTAATATATGGGGGTACCCGACGCTATAAAAACCTGCGGCGAACCTAAAAAAAATTACTGGCTACCGATCGGCATCACCGACGCTAAGACAGCGATCAGAAAAACAATCGCTTAGCGACAGTGGTGATAGGGGGTGAAAGGGTTACCTGGGGGGCAATCAAGGGGATTAAACCTTTATTAGGTAATATATGGGGGTACCCGACGCTATAAAAACCTGCGGCCAACCTAAACAAAAATAACTGGCTACCGATCGGCATCACCGACGCTAAGACAGCGATCAGAAAAATGATCGCTTAGCAACAGTGGTGATAGGGGGTGAAAGGGTTATCTGGGGGGCGATCAGGGGGTTAAACCTTTATTAGGGGGGGTTAGGGGGCTACACTGGACCTAAAACTAACTTTAGTGACACGTTTACAGTCACAAATGTCACTGATTGCAGTGATCAGTAAATAAATGGTCACTGCAATCAGTGACACTGTGACTGGGGGGTGATCTGGGGTGTCTGGGGGGACCTGGGGGGGGGGGCGATTTATGTGCCTATGTGTCCTGGTGTCAGTTTAGTGTTTTGTGCACTAACCTGGCATCTTCTCTTGTGCGGCACTCGGTATATGTGAGCGCCGCAGGAGAGATGACATCACTTCCTCTGCCTGTGTAAACATTACACAGGCAGGGAAGCTTTCTCATTCGCCGGGAGCGATCGCGAGGGGGTGGCCGGAATCGAAAGGCCGTCCCCTCATCCCGGATCGCTCCCGAACACTTAACCACCGCTCACTGTAAAGAAGGGGGGTCCAATCGGACCCCCCAACTATACAAAGGCGATCACGTATATATACGTGATTCTGCCTGTCGGTGCCATTCTGCCAACGTATTTTTACAGTGGGCGGTCGTTAAGTGGTTAAAGCACCCCCCAAATCTATAAATGGAAGGATTTGTAAATTTTCCATGTTGCCCTTAAATCTGTAATGCCCCGTACACACGAGCGGTTTTTCCGTCGTGAAAAAAACTGATGGTTTTTCCGACGCAATTCCTCTCAAGCCTGCCTTGCATATGTAGCGGGGTCTCTAAGTTTAGGTGGGACACCCAGGTGTGTAAGTATGGGAATAGTGGACCACTTGTGTTCGTGGAGGATTGGATGGTGTAATAATCTCCTTGGCCTCTGGGTGGCGGGGTACCTGGAGGCTCAAGGTAGATTTGCCATTACAGTGCTAGCCTTTTTGTCCCTTTCCGGAGATGGTACGGCGAGGGCGGGGAACCCGCCGTGCTGTCGATGGGAGGAGATAAAAGGGGGAGACGCCCTAACCATGGGGTCTTCAGGAGGATCTTCTTCACGCGGCCTGGCACCTTAGGCCTGGGTGCGGGCGGTTCTGGATTCTGGCCCAGGCGCCCTAGGCCTGACCGGAATGGAGTTGGAGTCCATCCCAGGCACCTTCAGCCTGGGGTGAGGTACTAAACTAGGAGGCCTGGGGTCCAGTGACTTCGACTGGATCCCACGAGGGTGGAGACGTCCGAGGGTCCCTGAGGTGGATGGGGCCCATGTCTGAGGTGAGGAGGCCGGGGAGGTTACCCGTCCGGAGAGTCTGGAGCAGCATCAACCCAGTGACGGATGGGCCTCTGGTAACTTCATTGGAGGGACATCTTCCCCTGACAGGGGCCGCAACGCAGCGAAGGTACTCCTATCTACGTTCTCTTGAGTCGCTGGTAGAGACTCTCAGATTCTAAGTCCTTTCTAGCTGAATGCTATAGTAACCGCTGGCGAGATCGCAGTGGTTTAGTTAATAACCAGGATAGTGCCTCGACCTGCTCATTCCCCGTATCAAAATGTTATCAAGTCGCAACCAGTTGGCTACTGAAGCACTGTTTATTGTGAGATGTACAATAAAGCAAGAGTTGGACTGTGATCGGTGTGTGGAACTCTGGTTAATGGGAGCAAAGGGAAGTGTTGATGCAGCAGGACTGTATTCCAGACAAAAGCACATAGGCCCGAGGAAATATCTGGTGCTGGCTTTCACCTCACCCACAGCTATGGGGAGGACATGGGCCGTAGCGCATCTCACCCTGTCGTGTGACATACCCCTAGACAAAGGAGATGGGGTGAGGCCGCTACACGTGGGGGCTCGTGAGTCCGGGATGATATGTGTTTTAACTTTGGAAGAAAGAATGGCTGTGTCTGGACTTTGCTGCCCGGAGGAGTTCCGAGCAGGTCGGCCATGTGATTGGCCAAAGTGCATCCCTGCTCAAAGTCGTGGAAATGACCCTAGGACGGGAAAGGCCCATGCAGAGGAGCGAGAAGAGGGAGGAGTCCAGCCGTGTGAAGTACTACATGTGGGGGCTTTTATTGCACTGCGCCACGAGGCACCCCGTGACTGTACAGTTCGTGGGCGGAGCTTGATGGAAGCCCGCGAAAACGTACAAGTCAAGGGAGGAGTCTGGCCATGTGGAGGAACTCACGTGGAGACTTCGGCGCGTGGTCAGTGCGTGATGGAGCAGCAGATAGTCGGGATGGCCTCAAGCTCCCCGTGGATTCCGGTTCCCTACCCCACGAAGATGACTACGTTCGCTGCTCCCCTTACAGACACGGGGATAAGACTCAGGCCCCGAGGGCAGTTGGCTTTGTACTCATGCAGAGACGCGGAGGCCCTCTGCGTGATCTGTCCCGGATGCTCGGGACTGGTGGTCCACCTGAAGCCATTCGGGCGTTGCGAGGCATGAAAAGAGTTCTTGTTCGAGGTGGAGCCATCCACAGTAAGGCCCCGGGCCCTTCGCTTCAACAGCCTCACAGGTACCGCTACTCTAGAAGGAGAGATCCAGGCCTTTGCGGAGGTTCCCGTATGCACTGACCAGGGCGATGTGACTGCCCAATCAGAGACAGAGAGAGAAAAATCAGAGGATGCTGCTTCGGTCACCACAGATTCTCTGCTCCCACCTCCGAAGAGGAAAGTTGGCCTGGTGCAGGCCTCCTGTAGTCGTGGTCGAGCTTCACCCCGTCGCTTGCCTGGCCTGGATGGATCCGTTTGGAAGAGTCCTGGACATCCCAGTTCTATAAAAGGTCAAGGTGAGCCAGGGGCTGGGACTGTGGTGGTGGTTGGAGGTGTCGGGGGTCCACAGCCGGTGGAGCCCGCAAGGGAGGGTAGTACCACGTCTACCAGAGACTACCTTCCCGCCGAGATGTATGACACTTCCGACCTAGAGTCGCTGTCAAATTGTGGAGATGACGGGGAGATTGATGAACTGTTTCATCGGAAGGGCTGTGTTACGTGTACCGCAGGATTCCCCTATGTCAATAGGAGACAACACGCCCCGGGTACAAGCCCTGGAGTCTACGAGGAAGTCTAGTCCTCAAAGTGCCTTCCCACAATCTACAACATCGCCCGTCTTGGTGGCGGGGATGCAGCGAGCCTCACTACGAGCACCGAGAGAAAAGCCATCAGAGGTAGTGAAAGTACCTCGGCATCCGGAGGCCATCGTTCAACCCGGAGAAGGTGAGCGGGAAGCCATGCCTCCTTTGGCCATATTGCAACGACTTTTCTCACAGAGAGTCGCCCGTGAGTATGGGTGGGAATATCCCTACTTGCCTCGGGACTTACTTTTTGAAGTTGAGGTCATACGCCAGAGATGGTATGACGAATTTGTTTGGGAAAAGCTCAAAGTACCCCATGCACGAAGATATTTGTCCTGTTCGCCAACAGTGTCGAAAAAGTTTCGGGACTGCAGAGCAGACTGGATGTGGGGTCGCCATATCCACGCAGACAAGGTGCGCATCTGCAGGAAAGATGGAGAGGATGCTGACTACTCAATTGAGGTTTTTGATAAACATCTGAAGCCCTTGTTCTTGCCTGACCCGAAGTTCTACTTGTGAGAAGAGACTCACTTGTTGTTCCTTTCCTACAATCTTCTAGAAGTGTACCTGCCGGAGCATCCGAACTGTGCCCTAGTTTTTTTTTATTTGGGCTTTTGTTTTCTACTCTTCAGGAGGAATGAGAGCATTTTTTTTTTGTTTGTTCTCTCTTCCTCACAGTTCAAAGACAGACTTTGGGGTAGAATTAGTATAGGGAAGCAGGAAGAATGAAGATTGCACCAAGTGTCATTACCGCGGCACTGTCACCAGGTGGCAGTGTTGTGCAACGGCTGTTTGTTTGTTTTTTACACACGCATCACTTTACTCATTGGAGCGAATGGGTCTATTGGTTGATGGACCCATTAATTCCAAATTAACACAAAAATGTCAGGATGTGGATTTTCTTGTGTGTTGTTTTTTTTCACTCTGCAGGAGATTCGTCTGTCAAGACTGCTGAGTGTGGGGTGGTTCTTAGACAGTGATGGGAGGGATTGTATATGTGTACATAATAGATGTTTTTAGGGAAAAGTTTTATTGTTTTATATTCCCTTTCCCCTTTGAGCAGGTCTTGGTATGGTTGAGGTTCAAAAAAATTTAGGGATAGCCTCTGGGGCTGAGCTTGTGTCGTCACTCCATGGGAGACATGGGTTTGCACCAGACGCTGGGGACCAGCGTCAAATCACAGGGGGGAGTATGTAGCGGGGTCTCTAAATTTAGGTGGGACACCCAGGTGTGTAAGTATGGCAATAGTGGACCACTTGTGTTCGTGGAGGATTGGATGGTGTAATAATCTCCTTGGCCTCTGGGTGGCAGGGTACCTGGAGGCTCAAGGTAGATTTGCCATTACAGTGCTAGCCTTTTTGTCCCTTTCCGGGGATGGTATGGCGAGGGCGGGGAACCCGCCATGGTGTCGATGGGAGGAGATAAAAGGGGGAGACGCCCTAACCACGAGGTCTTCAGGAGGATCTTCTTCACGCGCCCAGGCACCTTAGGCCTGGGTGCGGGTGGTTCTGGATTCCGGCCCAGGCGCCCTAGGCCTGACCGGAATGGAATTGGAGTCCATCCCAGGCACCTTCAGCCTGGGGTGAGGTACTAAACTAGGAGGCCTGGGGTCCAGTGACTTCGACTGGATCCTGCGAGGGTGGAGACGTCCGAGGGTCCCTGAGGTGGATGGGGCCCATGTCTGAGGTGAGGAGGCCGGGGAGGTTACCCGTCCGGAGAGTCTGGAGCAGCATCAACCCAGTGACGGATGGGCCTCTGGTAACTCCCTTGGAGGGACATCTTCCCCTGACAGGGGCCGCAACGCAGCGAAGGTACTCCTATCTACGTTCTCTTGAGTCGCTGGTAGAGACTCTCAGATTCTAAGTCCTTTCTAGCTGAATGCTATAGTAACCGCTGGCGAGATCGCAGTGGTTTAGTTAATAACCAGGATAGTGCCTCGACCTGCTCATTCCCCGTATCAAAATGTTATCAAGTCGCAACCAGTTGGCTACTGAAGCACTGTTTATTGTGAGATGTACAATAAAGCAAGAGTTGGACTGTGATCGGTGTGTGGAACTCTGGTTAATGGGAGCAAAGGGAAGTGTTGACGCAGCAGGACTGTATTCCAGACAAAAGCACATAGGCCCGAGGAAATATCTGGTACTGGCTTTCACCTCACCCACAGCTATGGGGAGGACATGGGCCGTAGCGCATCTCACCCTGTCGTGTGACATACCCCTAGACAAAGGAGATGGGGTGAGGCCGCTACACATACACACGGTCACACAAAAGTTTTGTAAAATTTTGACTGCCAAGAACGCGGTGACGTAAAAGACTACGATAAGCAGAGAAAATTAAGTTCTATGCTTCTGAGCATGCGTCAATTTGTTTCTGAGCATGCGTCGGAATTTTGCGCGTCGGAATTTGTACACACGATAGGAAATTCCGATCAGTTTTTTTCCTGACGGGAAAAAAGAGACCCTGCTCTCTATCTTTATTCCAGCAGTTTTCCTGTTGGAAAAAGTCTGATGGAGCATACACACGGTTGGGATTCCCGACCAAAAGCTCTAATGGCGCGTACACACGGCCGTTTTTCTCATCGAAAAAAACAAAATTTTCCCATTCGACGAGAAAAACGATAGTCTGTGGGCTTTCTGTCGTTTTTTCCGACGAGAAAAACGGCATTAAAAACGACCAGAAAAATTAGAACATGTTCTAATTTTTCTCGTTGTTTTTTTCGACATGCTTTCCGCGGCAGTGTTTCCCATAGGGAAACACTGCCGCGGAGCCCACAGACGGTCGTTTTTCTCGACAAGAGAAAAAACGACGTGAAAAACGACCGTGTGTGGGGAACAAGCCGTTCCCTCGTTTTTAATGACATTATTCACGGCGGTTTTTTAACCGCCGTGAATAATGATCGTGTGTACGCGGCATCAGACTTTTTCCAACAGGAAAACCGATCGTGTTTACGGGGCATATGAAAAACCCTCCCCCACTGTATACATTTATTTTCATAATTTTTTTTTTTGAGTTAGCAAATGTCCGTATGACTTTCCATGCCATTTAGATTACAACAGCTTTTTCTGCCTCTAAATGGCCAACAGTAAGGCCTCATGCCCACGGGCGTTTTTTCAGCCGCGTTTTTGAGCGTTTTTTACAGCTTAAAAACGCCTGTCCATGTTAGTCTATAGCTTCATGCCCACCTAGGCGTTTTTGAGCTGTAAGGCCTCATGCCCACTGGCGTTTTTACAGCTGCGTTTTTTGCAGCTTAAAAACGCCTGTCCATGTTATTGTAAATATTTTTTTTTTTTTTTTTTTTTTGAAAAAAAAAAAAAAAAACCCAAAAAAAAAACATCGGAGCTAAAAACGCGACCGCGCGTTAGTGCGCGTTTTTTGCGCGTTAGTGCGCGTTTTTGCGCGTTTTTTGACGCTCGCGTTTTTTTCTGCCTAATTCTGAGGCCTCATGCCCACTGGCGTTTTTACAGCTGCGTTTTTTGCAGCTTAAAAACGCCTGTCCATGTTATTGTAAATATATATTTTTTTTTTTTTGAAAAAAAAAAAAAAAAACGTCGGAGCTAAAAACGCGACCGCGCGTTAGTGCGCGTTTTTTGCGCGTTAGTGCGCGTTAGTGCGCGTTTTTGCGCGTTTTTTGACGCTCGCGTTTTTTTCTGCCTAATTCTGACGCTGAGGAACGCACTGGCCCTGGGTTTTTTTTACAGCTTACAAACGCCTATGCTCTTTACAGCTCAAAAACGCCTAGGTGGACATGAAGCTATAGACTAACATGGACAGGCGTTTTTAAGCTGTAAAAAACGCTCAAAAACGCGGCTGAAAAAACGCCCGTGGGCATGAGGCCTGACGCTGAGGAACGCACTGGCCCTGGGTTTTTCTTTTACAGCTTACAAACGCCTATGCTCTTTACAGCTCAAAAACGCCTAGGTGGACATGAAGCTGTAGACTAACATGGACAGGCGTTTTTAAGCTGTAAAAAACACTCAAAAACGCGGCTGAAAAAACGCCCGTGGGCATGAGGCCTAAAGAGCATAGGCGTTTGTAAGCTGTAAAAAAAAACCAGGACCAGTGCGTTCCTCAGCGTTTTTAGCTCCGACGTTTTTTTTTTTTTTTTTTAAATATTTACAATAACATGGACAGGCGTTTTTAAGCTGCAAAAAACGCAGCTGTAAAAACGCCAGTGGGCATGAGGCCTAAAAACGTAGTTCAAACTGAATTTTGCCCAGTGTCCTCATCACTAGTCAGAAAGCACTGAAACTATTAGGTCAACATGAATGCAAATTAATCAGTTGTTGTATTTTAGAAGAATTAAGCAAAGACACCCTCCATATTTCTTTGAAAAAATGTGGATGGCTTGCTGTGTCTGCAGGTGCTGTCAGAGCATGTCCCCACGACAATGTGGCCTGGTTAGGAGGCTTTTATTATGAAGGACAAGCACAGGTATTGTTTTGATACCATGAAGTCCTACAAAAACCTTTATCTCTGCTTTAGAGCTGGTATTATTATTAACCACCTAAGGACTGCCCCCTGTATACTTACGTCGGCAGAGTGGCACGGACAGGCATAGGCACGTACAGGTTCGTCCCCTTTAAGATGCAGCCGTGTGGTCGCGCACGCGCCGCCGGCGGCACGCTTGCGACCCTGCCGCTTTCTCAGTGAGCCCGACCGTGGGTCCCGCGGACTCGATCGCCATGGGGATACCCGCGATCGTCTCACGGAGAGATAGAGCGGGGAGATGCTGATGTAAACAAGCATCTCCCCGCTCTGCCTAGTGACAATGACACTGATCTTCGCTCCGTGTGATCGGAGCGGTGATCAGTGTCATGTCACACACAGCCCATCCCCCCTACAGTAAGAAGCACTCCCTAGGAAACACTTAACCCCTACAGCGCCACCTACTGGTTAACCCCTTCACTGCCAGTGTCATTTTCACAGTAATCAGTGCATTTTTATAGCACCAATTACTGTACAAAGGTCCCAAAAATGTGTCAAAAGTGTCCGATGTGTCCGCCATAATGTCGCAGTCATGATAAAAATGGCTGATCGCCGCCATTACTAGTAAAAAAATAATTATTAATGTAGCGGGGGTTAACATTTAGGGGGAGTATCTGGGCGGTAGCATGGCCCATATACACTAATTGTTAGGGATCTATGGCCAATTTGATTCGTGGAGGATATAATGGTGTTCAGTTCCCTACGGTCCCTGGGTGGCGCTGTCGCCTTGGGCTGGGGTTGAACCATAATTGTAGGGCCGTGTCCTCTCGCGGCAGTAGTACGGCGGGGCGGGGAACCCACTGTGCCTGCTGGGAGAGGGTATAAAGGGGGCGGACATCTTTCGCACGAGGTCCGAGCCCCAGGCACCTTCAGCCTGGGGGCTGCTGTTCTGTTCGTTCGCACCCAGGTGCCCTCGGCCTGGGTGCGAGGGAGTTCGAGTTCCATCCCAGGCACCTTAAGCCTGGGGTGAGGTACTAGCCAAGGCCTGGGGCCCAGTACCTTCAACTGGGTCCCGCATGGGAGAAGATACCTAGGGGCCCACCGAGTGAGGAGACCTGAGTCTCCTGCGAGGAGAACCAGGGAGGTGACCTGGCCTGAAGATTCAGCGCAGCATTGGCTGGTGACAGTGCAGGCCTCTGGGGACCGTCCGGGATGGATCATCTCCCTAACAGGGGTCGCCATTAGAAGGTAGTTCATGTTCTATGGTCTTTGCAGAGACCCAGCTACATCAGGTCAGTGGCAGAGGCCTATTCTAAGGTCTGTGACAGAGACCTCATTGTTCACCCGGTCTGTGGCAGGGACCAACCTCACGGTCGGTGGCAGTGACCGTGCACCAAAAGTTGTTGTGAACTCCTATCAGCTTTTCTGATCCGAAAGGCATTGTGCCTGAACCCTCACCCCAGCAAGTTCGTGTTTGTATCAACCTGTCTGCTTGCAAAGAGGCATATTTATCTCTGCGGAAATAAATATAGATGTTGTATAGGGATGAGCTTCGTGTTCGAGTCGAACATACGTTCGACTCGAACATCGGCTGTTTGATCGTTCGACGAAGATCGAACGATTTGGGCCGTTCACGCCAAATTCGAGTGATGCGAACGGCCCACAATGCACTACGCCATCGCAGTGTCATCCAGGCGCTGTGATTGGCCAAGCATGCACTGTGACCCCGCATGCTTGGCCAATCACAGCGCCGGCAGCGAGGAGAGCAATGATTGGCCACAGGCAGGATGCCTGTGGCCAATTATTGCTGAGGGGGTTTAGTATACGCCCCACACTATAAAAGGCCGCCAGCGCGGCGGCCTTGTGTAGTGTGTTCCGGAGTAGGGAAAGAGAAGCATAGGCAGGGACAGTGTCATTATTTTTCCTTTACATAATCCTGGATTCCTTGTGTTTAGGGACAGATAAGGATAGGTAGGGAGAGTGTCAGTGACAGTGTGCTATTCTGTGCTAATCCTTGTTTGTAGGGACAGAGAGGTACAGTGAGGGAAAGTGTCAGTGTGCTATTCTGTTCTAAACCAATCTTGCTGAACCATATTTTCAATCCTTGAGTTTAGGGACAGAAAGGTACAGTGAGGGAAAGTGTCAGTGTGCTATTTTGTGCTAAATCTTGTTTGTAGGTACAGTGAGGGAAAGTGTCAGTGTACTATTCTGTTCTAAACCAATTTTGCTGTTCCATATTTTCAATCCTTGAGTTTAGGGACAGAGAAGGACACTCGTGGCAATTTTCAGTCTGCTATTCTGTGCTAAATCTTGTTTGTAGGGACAGAGTAGGACAGTGAGGGAAAGTGTCAGTGTGCTATTCTGTTCTAAACCAATTTTGCTGTTCCATATTTTCAATCCTTGAGTTTAGGGACAGAGAAGGACACTCGTGGCAATTTTCAGTCTGCTATTCTGTGCTAAATCTTGTTTGTAGGGAGGGACAGAGTAGGACAGTGAGGGAAAGTGTCAGTGTGCTATTCTGTTCTAAACCAATTTTGCTGTTCCATATTTTCAATCCTTGAGTTTAGGGACAGAGAGGTACAGTGAGGGAAAGTGTCAGTGTGCTATTTTGTGCTAAATCTTGTTTGTAGGGACAGAGTAGGACAGTGAGTGAAACTGACAGTGTGCTATTCTGTTCTAAACCAATTTTGCTGTTCCATATGTCAAATCCTTGAGTTTAGGGACAGAGAGGTACAGTGAGTGAAACTGACAGTGTGCTATTCTGTTCTAAACCAATTTTGCTGTTCCATATTTCAAATCCTTGAGTTTAGGGACAGAGAGGTATAGTGAGTGAAACTGACAGTGTGCTATTCTGTTCTAAACCAATTTTGCTGTTCCATATTTCAAATCCTTGAGTTTAGGGACAGAGAGGTACAGTGAGTGAAACTGACAGTGTGCTATTCTGTTCTAAACCAATTTTGCTGTTCCATATTTCAAATCCTTGAGTTTAGGGACAGAGAAGGACACTTGTGCAAATTATCAGTGTGCTATTCTGTGCTAAAACTTGTTTGTAGGGAGGGACAGAGTAGGACAGTGAGGGAAAGTGTCAGTGTGCTATTCTGTTCTAAACCAATTTTGCTGTTCCATATTTTCAATCCTTGAGTTTAGGGACAGAGAGGTACAGTGAGGGAAAGTGTCAGTGTGCTATTTTGTGCTAAATCTTGTTTGTAGGGACAGAGTAGGACAGTGAGTGAAACTGACAGTGTGCTATTCTGTTCTAAACCAATTTTGCTGTTCCATATTTCAAATCCTTGAGTTTAGGGACAGAGAGGTACAGTGAGTGAAACTGACAGTGTGCTATTCTGTTCTAAACCAATTTTGCTGTTCCATATTTCAAATCCTTGAGTTTAGGGACAGAGAGGTATAGTGAGTGAAACTGACAGTGTGCTATTCTGTTCTAAACCAATTTTGCTGTTCCATATTTCAAATCCTTGAGTTTAGGGACAGAGAGGTACAGTGAGTGAAACTGACAGTGTGCTATTCTGTTCTAAACCAATTTTGCTGTTCCATATTTCAAATCCTTGAGTTTAGGGACAGAGAGGTATAGTAGTGAGTGAAACTGACAGTGTGCTATTCTGTTCTAAACCAATTTTGCTGTTCCATATTTCAAATCCTTGAGTTTAGGGACAGAGAGGTACAGTGAGGGAAAGTGTCAGTGTGCTATTTTGTGCTAAATCTTGTTTGTAGGGACAGAGTAGGACAGTGAGTGAAACTGACAGTGTGCTATTCTGTTCTAAACCAATTTTGCTGTTCCATATTTCAAATCCTTGAGTTTAGGGACAGAGAGGTACAGTGAGTGAAACTGACAGTGTGCTATTCTGTTCTAAACCAATTTTGCTGTTCCATATTTCAAATCCTTGAGTTTAGGGACAGAGAGGTATAGTGAGTGAAACTGACAGTGTGCTATTCTGTTCTAAACCAATTTTGCTGTTCCATATTTCAAATCCTTGAGTTTAGGGACAGAGAGGTATAGTGAGTGAAACTGACAGTGTGCTATTCTGTTCTAAACCAATTTTGCTGTTCCATATTTCAAATCCTTGAGTTTAGGGACAGAGAGGTATAGTAGTGAGTGAAACTGACAGTGTGCTATTCTGTTCTTAACCAATTTTGCTGTTCCATATTTTTAATCCTTGAGTTTAGGGACAGAGAGGTACAGTGAGGGAAAGTGTCAGTGTGCTATTTTGTGCTAAATCTTGTTTGTAGGGACAGAGTAGGACAGTGAGTGAAACTGACAGTGTGCTATTCTGTTCTAAAACAATTTTGCTGTTCCATATTTCAAATCCTTGAGTTTAGGGACAGAGAGGTACAGTGAGTGAAACTGACAGTGTGCTATTCTGTTCTAAACCAATTTTGCTGTTCCATATTTCAAATCCTTGAGTTTAGGGACAGAGAGGTATAGTGAGTGAAACTGACAGTGTGCTATTCTGTTCTAAACCAATTTTGCTGTTCCATATTTCAAATCCTTGAGTTTAGGGACAGAGAGGTACAGTGAGTGAAACTGACAGTGTGCTATTCTGTTCTAAACCAATTTTGCTGTTCCATATTTCAAATCCTTGAGTTTAGGGACAGAGAGGTATAGTAGTGAGTGAAACTGACAGTGTGCTATTCTGTTCTAAACCAATTTTGCTGTTCCATATTTCAAATCCTTGAGTTTAGGGACAGAGAGGTACAGTGAGGGAAAGTGTCAGTGTGCTATTTTGTGCTAAATCTTGTTTGTAGGGACAGAGTAGGACAGTGAGTGAAACTGACAGTGTGCTATTCTGTTCTAAACCAATTTTGCTGTTCCATATTTCAAATCCTTGAGTTTAGGGACAGAGAGGTACAGTGAGTGAAACAGACAGTGTGCTATTCTGTTCTAAACCAATTTTGCTGTTCCATATTTCAAATCCTTGAGTTTAGGGACAGAGAGGTATAGTGAGTGAAACTGACAGTGTGCTATTCTGTTCTAAACCAATTTTGCTGTTCCATATTTCAAATCCTTGAGTTTAGGGACAGAGAGGTATAGTGAGTGAAACTGACAGTGTGCTATTCTGTTCTAAACCAATTTTGCTGTTCCATATTTCAAATCCTTGAGTTTAGGGACAGAGAGGTATAGTAGTGAGTGAAACTGACAGTGTGCTATTCTGTTCTTAACCAATTTTGCTGTTCCATATTTTCAATCCTTGAGTTTAGGGACAGAGAGGTACAGTGAGGGAAAGTGTCAGTGTGCTATTTTGTGCTAAATCTTGTTTGTAGGGACAGAGTAGGACAGTGAGTGAAACTGACACTGTGCTATTCTGTTCTAAACCAATTTTGCTGTTCCATATTTCAAATCCTTGAGTTTAGGGACAGAGAGGTACAGTGAGTGAAACTGACAGTGTGCTATTCTGTTCTAAACCAATTTTGCTGTTCCATATTTCAAATCCTTGAGTTTAGGGACAGAGAGGTATAGTGAGTGAAACTGACAGTGTGCTATTCTGTTCTAAACCAATTTTGCTGTTCCATATTTCAAATCCTTGAGTTTAGGGACAGAGAGGTACAGTGAGTGAAACTGACAGTGTGCTATTCTGTTCTAAACCAATTTTGCTGTTCCATATTTCAAATCCTTGAGTTTAGGGACAGAGAGGTATAGTAGTGAGTGAAACTGACAGTGTGCTATTCTGTTCTAAACCAATTTTGCTGTTCCATATTTCAAATCCTTGAGTTTAGGGACAGAGAGGTACAGTGAGGGAAAGTGTCAGTGTGCTATTTTGTGCTAAATCTTGTTTGTAGGGACAGAGTAGGACAGTGAGTGAAACTGACAGTGTGCTATTCTGTTCTAAACCAATTTTGCTGTTCCATATTTCAAATCCTTGAGTTTAGGGACAGAGAGGTACAGTGAGTGAAACTGACAGTGTGCTATTCTGTTCTAAACCAATTTTGCTGTTCCATATTTCAAATCCTTGAGTTTAGGGACAGAGAGGTATAGTGAGTGAAACTGACAGTGTGCTATTCTGTTCTAAACCAATTTTGCTGTTCCATATTTCAAATCCTTGAGTTTAGGGACAGAGAGGTACAGTGAGTGAAACTGACAGTGTGCTATTCTGTTCTAAACCAATTTTGCTGTTCCATATTTCAAATCCTTGAGTTTAGGGACAGAGAGGTATAGTAGTGAGTGAAACTGACAGTGTGCTATTCTGTTCTAAACCAATTTTGCTGTTCCATATTTCAAATCCTTGAGTTTAGGGACAGAGAGGTACAGTGAGGGAAAGTGTCAGTGTGCTATTTTGTGCTAAATCTTGTTTGTAGGGACAGAGTAGGACAGTGAGTGAAACTGACAGTGTGCTATTCTGTTCTAAACCAATTTTGCTGTTCCATATTTCAAATCCTTGAGTTTAGGGACAGAGAGGTACAGTGAGTGAAACTGACAGTGTGCTATTCTGTTCTAAACCAATTTTGCTGTTCCATATTTCAAATCCTTGAGTTTAGGGACAGAGAGGTATAGTGAGTGAAACTGACAGTGTGCTATTCTGTTCTAAACCAATTTTGCTGTTCCATATTTCAAATCCTTGAGTTTAGGGACAGAGAGGTATAGTGAGTGAAACTGACAGTGTGCTATTCTGTTCTAAACCAATTTTGCTGTTCCATATTTCAAATCCTTGAGTTTAGGGACAGAGAGGTATAGTAGTGAGTGAAACTGACAGTGTGCTATTCTGTTCTTAACCAATTTTGCTGTTCCATATTTTCAATCCTTGAGTTTAGGGACAGAGAGGTACAGTGAGGGAAAGTGTCAGTGTGCTATTTTGTGCTAAATCTTGTTTGTAGGGACAGAGTAGGACAGTGAGTGAAACTGACAGTGTGCTATTCTGTTCTAAACCAATTTTGCTGTTCCATATTTCAAATCCTTGAGTTTAGGGACAGAGAGGTACAGTGAGTGAAACTGACAGTGTGCTATTCTGTTCTAAACCAATTTTGCTGTTCCATATTTCAAATCCTTGAGTTTAGGGACAGAGAGGTATAGTGAGTGAAACTGACAGTGTGCTATTCTGTTCTAAACCAATTTTGCTGTTCCATATTTCAAATCCTTGAGTTTAGGGACAGAGAGGTACAGTGAGTGAAACTGACAGTGTGCTATTCTGTTCTAAACCAATTTTGCTGTTCCATATTTCAAATCCTTGAGTTTAGGGACAGAGAGGTATAGTAGTGAGTGAAACTGACAGTGTGCTATTCTGTTCTAAACCAATTTTGCTGTTCCATATTTCAAATCCTTGAGTTTAGGGACAGAGAGGTACAGTGAGGGAAAGTGTCAGTGTGCTATTTTGTGCTAAATCTTGTTTGTAGGGACAGAGTAGGACAGTGAGTGAAACTGACAGTGTGCTATTCTGTTCTAAACCAATTTTGCTGTTCCATATTTCAAATCCTTGAGTTTAGGGACAGAGAGGTACAGTGAGTGAAACTGACAGTGTGCTATTCTGTTCTAAACCAATTTTGCTGTTCCATATTTCAAATCCTTGAGTTTAGGGACAGAGAGGTATAGTGAGTGAAACTGACAGTGTGCTATTCTGTTCTAAACCAATTTTGCTGTTCCATATTTCAAATCCTTGAGTTTAGGGACAGAGAGGTATAGTGAGTGAAACTGACAGTGTGCTATTCTGTTCTAAACCAATTTTGCTGTTCCATATTTCAAATCCTTGAGTTTAGGGACAGAGAGGTATAGTAGTGAGTGAAACTGACAGTGTGCTATTCTGTTCTTAACCAATTTTGCTGTTCCATATTTTCAATCCTTGAGTTTAGGGACAGAGAGGTACAGTGAGGGAAAGTGTCAGTGTGCTATTTTGTGCTAAATCTTGTTTGTAGGGACAGAGTAGGACAGTGAGTGAAACTGACACTGTGCTATTCTGTTCTAAACCAATTTTGCTGTTCCATATTTCAAATCCTTGAGTTTAGGGACAGAGAGGTACAGTGAGTGAAACTGACAGTGTGCTATTCTGTTCTAAACCAATTTTGCTGTTCCATATTTCAAATCCTTGAGTTTAGGGACAGAGAGGTATAGTGAGTGAAACTGACAGTGTGCTATTCTGTTCTAAACCAATTTTGCTGTTCCATATTTCAAATCCTTGAGTTTAGGGACAGAGAGGTACAGTGAGTGAAACTGACAGTGTGCTATTCTGTTCTAAACCAATTTTGCTGTTCCATATTTCAAATCCTTGAGTTTAGGGACAGAGAGGTATAGTAGTGAGTGAAACTGACAGTGTGCTATTCTGTTCTAAACCAATTTTGCTGTTCCATATTTCAAATCCTTGAGTTTAGGGACAGAGAGGTACAGTGAGGGAAAGTGTCAGTGTGCTATTTTGTGCTAAATCTTGTTTGTAGGGACAGAGTAGGACAGTGAGTGAAACTGACAGTGTGCTATTCTGTTCTAAACCAATTTTGCTGTTCCATATTTCAAATCCTTGAGTTTAGGGACAGAGAGGTACAGTGAGTGAAACTGACAGTGTGCTATTCTGTTCTAAACCAATTTTGCTGTTCCATATTTCAAATCCTTGAGTTTAGGGACAGAGAGGTATAGTGAGTGAAACTGACAGTGTGCTATTCTGTTCTAAACCAATTTTGCTGTTCCATATTTCAAATCCTTGAGTTTAGGGACAGAGAGGTATAGTGAGTGAAACTGACAGTGTGCTATTCTGTTCTAAACCAATTTTGCTGTTCCATATTTCAAATCCTTGAGTTTAGGGACAGAGAGGTATAGTAGTGAGTGAAACTGACAGTGTGCTATTCTGTTCTAAACCAATTTTGCTGTTCCATATTTCAAATCCTTGAGTTTAGGGACAGAGAGGTACAGTGAGTGAAACTGACAGTTTGCTATTCTGTTCTAAACCAATTTTGCTGTTCCATATTTCAAATCCTTGAGTTTAGGGACAGAGAGGTACAGTGAGTGAAACTGACAGTGTGCTATTCTGTTCTAAACCAATTTTGCTGTTCCATATTTCAAATCCTTGAGTTTAGGGACAGAGAGGTATAGTGAGTGAAACTGACAGTGTGCTATTCTGTTCTAAACCAATTTTGCTGTTCCATATTTCAAATCCTTGAGTTTAGGGACAGAGAGGTACAGTGAGTGAAACTGACAGTGTGCTATTCTGTTCTAAACCAATTTTGCTGTTCCATATTTCAAATCCTTGAGTTTAGGGACAGAGAAGGACACTCGTGCAAATTATCAGTGTGCTATTCTGTGCTAAAACTTGTTTGTAGGGAGGGACAGAGTAGGACAGTGAGGGAAAGTGTCAGTGTGCTATTCTGTTCTAAACCAATTTTGCTGT
The DNA here is from genome assembly GCA_029206835.1 of Rana muscosa. Classification (NCBI taxonomy): domain Eukaryota; kingdom Metazoa; phylum Chordata; class Amphibia; order Anura; family Ranidae; genus Rana; species Rana muscosa. The sequence goes on from CM055117.1 coordinate 985,521,815, forward strand.
TCCATATTTTCAATCCTTGAGTTTAGGGACAGAGAGGTACAGTGAGGGAAAGTGTCAGTGTGCTATTTTGTGCTAAATCTTGTTTGTAGGGACAGAGTAGGACAGTGAGTGAAACTGACAGTGTGCTATTCTGTTCTAAACCAATTTTGCTGTTCCATATTTCAAATCCTTGAGTTTAGGGACAGAGAGGTACAGTGAGTGAAACTGACAGTGTGCTATTCTGTTCTAAACCAATTTTGCTGTTCCATATTTCAAATCCTTGAGTTTAGGGACAGAGAGGTATAGTGAGTGAAACTGACAGTGTGCTATTCTGTTCTAAACCAATTTTGCTGTTCCATATTTCAAATCCTTGAGTTTAGGGACAGAGAGGTACAGTGAGTGAAACTGACAGTGTGCTATTCTGTTCTAAACCAATTTTGCTGTTCCATATTTCAAATCCTTGAGTTTAGGGACAGAGAGGTATAGTAGTGAGTGAAACTGACAGTGTGCTATTCTGTTCTAAACCAATTTTGCTGTTCCATATTTCAAATCCTTGAGTTTAGGGACAGAGAGGTACAGTGAGGGAAAGTGTCAGTGTGCTATTTTGTGCTAAATCTTGTTTGTAGGGACAGAGTAGGACAGTGAGTGAAACTGACAGTGTGCTATTCTGTTCTAAAATTTTGCTGTTCCATATTTCAAATCCTTGAGTTTAGGGACAGAGAGGTACAGTGAGTGAAACTGACAGTGTGCTATTCTGTTCTAAACCAATTTTGCTGTTCCATATTTCAAATCCTTGAGTTTAGGGACAGAGAGGTATAGTGAGTGAAACTGACAGTGTGCTATTCTGTTCTAAACCAATTTTGCTGTTCCATATTTCAAATCCTTGAGTTTAGGGACAGAGAGGTACAGTGAGTGAAACTGACAGTGTGCTATTCTGTTCTAAACCAATTTTGCTGTTCCATATTTCAAATCCTTGAGTTTAGGGACAGAGAGGTATAGTAGTGAGTGAAACTGACAGTGTGCTATTCTGTTCTAAACCAATTTTGCTGTTCCATATTTCAAATCCTTGAGTTTAGGGACAGAGAGGTACAGTGAGGGAAAGTGTCAGTGTGCTATTTTGTGCTAAATCTTGTTTGTAGGGACAGAGTAGGACAGTGAGTGAAACTGACAGTGTGCTATTCTGTTCTAAACCAATTTTGCTGTTCCATATTTCAAATCCTTGAGTTTAGGGACAGAGAGGTACAGTGAGTGAAACTGACAGTGTGCTATTCTGTTCTAAACCAATTTTGCTGTTCCATATTTCAAATCCTTGAGTTTAGGGACAGAGAGGTATAGTGAGTGAAACTGACAGTGTGCTATTCTGTTCTAAACCAATTTTGCTGTTCCATATTTCAAATCCTTGAGTTTAGGGACAGAGAGGTATAGTGAGTGAAACTGACAGTGTGCTATTCTGTTCTAAACCAATTTTGCTGTTCCATATTTCAAATCCTTGAGTTTAGGGACAGAGAGGTATAGTAGTGAGTGAAACTGACAGTGTGCTATTCTGTTCTTAACCAATTTTGCTGTTCCATATTTTCAATCCTTGAGTTTAGGGACAGAGAGGTACAGTGAGGGAAAGTGTCAGTGTGCTATTTTGTGCTAAATCTTGTTTGTAGGGACAGAGTAGGACAGTGAGTGAAACTGACAGTGTGCTATTCTGTTCTAAACCAATTTTGCTGTTCCATATTTCAAATCCTTGAGTTTAGGGACAGAGAGGTACAGTGAGTGAAACTGACAGTGTGCTATTCTGTTCTAAACCAATTTTGCTGTTCCATATTTCAAATCCTTGAGTTTAGGGACAGAGAGGTATAGTGAGTGAAACTGACAGTGTGCTATTCTGTTCTAAACCAATTTTGCTGTTCCATATTTCAAATCCTTGAGTTTAGGGACAGAGAGGTACAGTGAGTGAAACTGACAGTGTGCTATTCTGTTCTAAACCAATTTTGCTGTTCCATATTTCAAATCCTTGAGTTTAGGGACAGAGAGGTATAGTAGTGAGTGAAACTGACAGTGTGCTATTCTGTTCTAAACCAATTTTGCTGTTCCATATTTCAAATCCTTGAGTTTAGGGACAGAGAGGTACAGTGAGGGAAAGTGTCAGTGTGCTATTTTGTGCTAAATCTTGTTTGTAGGGACAGAGTAGGACAGTGAGTGAAACTGACAGTGTGCTATTCTGTTCTAAACCAATTTTGCTGTTCCATATTTCAAATCCTTGAGTTTAGGGACAGAGAGGTACAGTGAGTGAAACTGACAGTGTGCTATTCTGTTCTAAACCAATTTTGCTGTTCCATATTTCAAATCCTTGAGTTTAGGGACAGAGAGGTATAGTGAGTGAAACTGACAGTGTGCTATTCTGTTCTAAACCAATTTTGCTGTTCCATATTTCAAATCCTTGAGTTTAGGGACAGAGAGGTATAGTGAGTGAAACTGACAGTGTGCTATTCTGTTCTAAACCAATTTTGCTGTTCCATATTTCAAATCCTTGAGTTTAGGGACAGAGAGGTATAGTAGTGAGTGAAACTGACAGTGTGCTATTCTGTTCTAAACCAATTTTGCTGTTCCATATTTCAAATCCTTGAGTTTAGGGACAGAGAGGTACAGTGAGTGAAACTGACAGTTTGCTATTCTGTTCTAAACCAATTTTGCTGTTCCATATTTCAAATCCTTGAGTTTAGGGACAGAGAGGTACAGTGAGTGAAACTGACAGTGTGCTATTCTGTTCTAAACCAATTTTGCTGTTCCATATTTCAAATCCTTGAGTTTAGGGACAGAGAGGTATAGTGAGTGAAACTGACAGTGTGCTATTCTGTTCTAAACCAATTTTTCTGTTCCATATTTCAAATCCTTGAGTTTAGGGACAGAGAGGTACAGTGAGTGAAACTGACAGTGTGCTATTCTGTTCTAAACCAATTTTGCTGTTCCATATTTCAAATCCTTGAGTTTAGGGACAGAGAAAGACACTCGTGCAAATTATCAGTGTGCTATTCTGTGCTAAAACTTGTTTGTAGGGAGGGACAGAGTAGGACAGTGACGGAAAGTGTCAGTGTGCTATTCTGTTCTAAACCAATTTTGCTGTTCCATATTTTCAATCCTTGAGTTTAGGGACAGAGAGGTACAGTGAGGGAAAGTGTCAGTGTGCTATTTTGTGCTAAATCTTGTTTGTAGGGACAGAGTAGGACAGTGAGTGAAACTGACAGTGTGCTATTCTGTTCTAAACCAATTTTGCTGTTCCATATTTCAAATCCTTGAGTTTAGGGACAGAGAGGTACAGTGAGTGAAACTGACAGTGTGCTATTCTGTTCTAAACCAATTTTGCTGTTCCATATTTCAAATCCTTGAGTTTAGGGACAGAGAGGTATAGTGAGTGAAACTGACAGTGTGCTATTCTGTTCTAAACCAATTTTGCTGTTCCATATTTCAAATCCTTGAGTTTAGGGACAGAGAGGTACAGTGAGTGAAACTGACAGTGTGCTATTCTGTTCTAAACCAATTTTGCTGTTCCATATTTCAAATCCTTGAGTTTAGGGACAGAGAGGTATAGTAGTGAGTGAAACTGACAGTGTGCTATTCTGTTCTAAACCAATTTTGCTGTTCCATATTTCAAATCCTTGAGTTTAGGGACAGAGAGGTACAGTGAGGGAAAGTGTCAGTGTGCTATTTTGTGCTAAATCTTGTTTGTAGGGACAGAGTAGGACAGTGAGTGAAACTGACAGTGTGCTATTCTGTTCTAAAATTTTGCTGTTCCATATTTCAAATCCTTGAGTTTAGGGACAGAGAGGTACAGTGAGTGAAACTGACAGTGTGCTATTCTGTTCTAAACCAATTTTGCTGTTCCATATTTCAAATCCTTGAGTTTAGGGACAGAGAGGTATAGTGAGTGAAACTGACAGTGTGCTATTCTGTTCTAAACCAATTTTGCTGTTCCATATTTCAAATCCTTGAGTTTAGGGACAGAGAGGTATAGTGAGTGAAATTGAAAGTGTGCTATTCTGTTCTAAACCAATTTTGCTGTTCCATATTTCAAATCCTTGAGTTTAGGGACAGAGAGGTACAGTGAGTGAAACTGACAGTGTGCTATTCTGTTCTAAACCAATTTTGCTGTTCCATATTTCAAATCCTTGAGTTTAGGGACAGAGAGGTATAGTAGTGAGTGAAACTGACAGTGTGCTATTCTGTTCTAAACCAATTTTGCTGTTCCATATTTCAAATCCTTGAGTTTAGGGACAGAGAGGTACAGTGAGTGAAACTGACAGTGTGCTATTCTGTTCTAAACCAATTTTGCTGTTCCATATTTTCAATCCTTGTGTTTAGGGACAGAGAAGGATAGGCAGGGGACAGTGTCAGTGTCATTGTTGCTAAGCCTCCTGCACAGTATACACCTGAAGGTAGCCCTTATTGCTCTTTTTCCCATCTCCCTGCAGGCCATCCATTAAAATGTCTGGAAGGCAAACAAGGAGAGGCAGACAGTCAGGAGGCAAAAAAAGAGGGCAAGCAGGCTCTGTGTCTGGGGGCAACAGTGCTGGTCGTGGACGCGGTGCATTGTCATCAGCACATGGCCATGGAACACGCTTGTCCTTCTTTTCGGCAGCTGGACATGTTGAGCCACATCATGCCGAAGACTTGGTAGAGTGGATGACCAAGCCCACCTCATCCTCCTCATCCTCTCTCACCCAGGCTCAGGGTACTGACAAAGCAGCTGCCAAAGCGTCCTCTTCTCTGGTATCATTATCTTCATTAGTCAATCCTTCCCTAGACCCACCATGTCCTCCTCCTGAGGAGTCCCCCGAACTGTTTGAGCACAGTGTTGGGTACATGCTCCAGGAGGATGCCCAGCGTTTGGAAGGATCTGATGATGATACCCAGCTAGAGGAAGGCAGCAGCGTGAGAGCAGAGAGAGGGGATGCTCAAGAAGGACACCAATCTGGCAGTCATGCTCCAGCAGCTGCAGCATACTGCCAGATTGGCTCCAGTGATGAGGAGGGAGGGGATGATGAGGTCACTGACTCCACGTGGGTGCCTAATAGGAGAGAGGAGGAGGAGGAGGAGGATGAGGAGGAGGCACATCTCCAACGAGGCAGGATGCCCTTGAGTGGCCAGCGTATGGGCAGCACACCGACGGAATCACACCGCAGAGCTCCGCCTGTGCAGGGCGCTGCCTCTGCCCGTCATTCAAAAAGTTCTTTGGTGTGGGCCTTTTTTGAGGCGAGTGCATCAGATCGCACAGCTGCTGTTTGCAACATATGTCTCAAGCGTATATCGCGTGGCCAAAACATCAGCCGCTTGGGCACCACATGCTTGATCAGACATATGTTGACCTGCCATGCAGCTCGTTGGCAAGCCTACCTTAAAGACCCACACCAAAGAACAAAGCTGACCTCTTCTTGCACCGCATCAGCTGGGATCTCCAACCCCACTATACCTTCACTCCTCTCTGAAACATGCTCTGAGAGGAATGAAGGTGTAGAATTAGGTGTGTCACAGGCAAGTACTTGCGGGCACTCTGCTAGCAGTACACCAACGTCCGATTCTAGCAGGCAAATTTCCCTGCCCCAGCTGCTGGACCGTCGAAAGAAGTTGACTCCCAGCCATCCACATGCCCAGCGGTTGAATGCTAGCTTGGCTAAATTGCTAGCGCTTCAACTGCTGCCTTTTCAGTTGGTAGACTCGGCCCCCTTCCGTGAGTTTGTGCAATGTGCGGTTCCTCAGTGGCAGGTTCCCAAACGCCACTTTTTCGCACGGAAGGCGATTCCGGCTCTCTACAGGCATGTGGAAGGCAATGTCTTGGCCTCGCTAGACAGGGCGGTCAGCGGTAAGGTGCATATTACCGCTGACTCATGGTCCAGCAGGCATGGACAGGGACGTTACCTTTCTTTCAAGGCCCATTGGGTCACTCTTTTGGCAGCTGGGAAGGATGCAGGACAAGGTGCAGTAGTGTTGGAGGTTGTTCCACTGCCACGCCTCCAAAATGCTACTACTGGTTGTGACACACCTCTCTCCTCCACCCCCTCCTCTTCTTCTTCCTCCATGGCCTCTTCCTGTGGTTTGTCCTCGGAACCAGCGGTGCTCCGTAGGCGTTCAAGGGGCTACGCAAGTACGCAGGCAAAAAGATGCCATGCCGTGCTTGCGCTGGTGTGTTTGGGGGACAGAAGCCACACTGGGGCAGAGGTCCTGTCTGCTCTGCAGGGGCAGGCCGAGAGGTGGTTGACGCCACGCCAGCTTAAGCCAGGAATGGTGGTTTGCGACAATGGCACCAACCTCCTCTCTGCCCTCCGACAGGGACAACTGACCCATGTGCCCTGTATGGCTCACGTCCTTAACCTGGTGGTGCAGCGGTTCTTGGGCAGGTACCCGGGCTTACAGGATGTCCTGAGGCAGGCCAGGAAAGTCTGTGTGCATTTCCGCAGATCTTATAATGCCAGTGCTCGCCTGGCTGAGCTGCAAAAGGAGTTGAACCTGCCCAAGAACCGCCTTATATGTGACATGCCCACCAGGTGGAACTCAACGTTGGCCATGCTGCAGCAGCTGCACACGCAGCAGAGGGCCATCAATGAGTACCTGTGCGACTACGGCACCAGGACAGGGTCAGGGGAGCTTGGGTTTTTTTCACCACGCCAGTGGGGCATGATCAGGGATGCATGCACTGTCCTGGCACCATTTGAGGAGGCCACGAGGATGGTGAGCAGTGACAGTGCATGCATCAGTGACACTGTACCTCTTGTCCACCTGTTGGAGCACACGCTGCGTGGAATAATGGACAGGGCACTTGAGGCAGAACAGAGGCAGGAAGAGGAGGACTTCCTTGCCTCTCAAGGCCCCCTTTACCCAGACAGTGTTCCTTCTGTCCCACCCATCGCACAGGAAGAGGAAGAGGAGGAGGAGGAGGAGGATTGTGTCAGCATGGAGGTGGAGGCTGGCACTCAGCATCATCAGCAGCAGTCTTTTAGGGATGATTTACAGTCCCAAGAAACCAGTGGACTTGTACGTGGCTGGGAGGAGGTGGCTGCGGATCATGTCGTCCTTAGTGACCCAGAGGACTCCGGACTGAATGCCTCAGCTAACCTACGCTGCATGGCCTCCCTGATCCTGCAAAGTCTGCGGAAGGATCCTCGTATTCTTCGGATCAAGGAGAGGGACCATTACTGGCTGGCCACTCTCCTTGATCCACGGTACAAGGGTAAGGTTGCGGACCTCATCTTACCGTCGCAGAGGGAGCAGAGGATGAGACAACTCCGGGAGGCCTTGCAGAAAGGTCTGTGCAACGCGTTCCCAGAGACTGGGAGGTTACAAACTCCTGGTCCTGGACAACGAGTTGTTGAGGCTTCGGGCAGTCAAAGAAGGAGCGGTGGGGAAGGTGGCCGTCTGACCGATGCGTTCAGACAATTCTTTAGTCCGCAGCCCCAAAGTATGATCGGTTCCAGCAACCATCGCCAGCGTCTGATATACATGGTCCAGGAATACCTAGGGGCAAGGTCAGACTTGGACACCTTCCCCACCGAAAATCCTCTGGCTTACTGGGTCTTGAGGATGGATCACTGGCCAGAGCTTGCACAGTATGCAATTGAGCTACTGGCCTGTCCTGCATCCAGCGTTCTTTCAGAACGCACATTCAGTGCTGCTGGAGGATTTGTCACGGATCACAGGGTGCGCCTGTCCACCGACTCGGTTGATCGACTGACTTTCATCAAGATGAACCAGTCTTGGATCACCACTAGCTACCACACACCTGATGCTGATATAACAGACTAATTGATTTTAAAATGTCACATCCCTTCAAGACTGGTGCTGATGCTGAGTGCCTGTGCTGTTATGTTGACTGGCTATCCTCCTCCTCCTCCTCAATGATACGATTAATGATGATAGCTTGGAAGATCATTTTGGTTTATGGGTGACGCCACCAGTGGCTAAGGCCCAATTTTTCAGCCCCTGTTTAAAAGGGGCGTGTAATTAAAATTTTTGATGCAATACTTTGCAACAGGCCTCATTGCTGTGCTCCAAGTACAGTATCTGTGAGGGGATGCAGTGTTGTGCCACCAGTGCCTAAGGCCCAATTTTTAAGCCCCTGTTCAACAGGGGCATGCAATTATAATTATTGATCTAATAATTCACAGCAGGGCCCATTGCTGCGCCCACCAAGAGTAACTGTCAGCCCTTACAGTGTTGTGGCACCAGCACCACCATCACCACCACCACCAAAGGCCCAATTTTTCAGCCCCTGTTCAACAGGGGCATGCAATTATAATTATTGATCGAATAATTCACAGCAGGGCCCATTGCTGCGCCCACCAAGAGTAACTGTCAGGCCTTACAGTGTTGTGGCACCAGCACCACCATCACCACCACCACCACCACCAAAGGCCCAATTTTTCAGCCCCTATTCAACAGGGGCATGCAATTATAATTATTGATCTAATAATTCACAGCAGGGCCCATTGCTGCGCCCACCAAGAGTAACTGTCAGGCCTTACAGTGTTGTGGCACCAGCACCACCATCACCACCACCACCACCACCAAAGGCCCAATTTTTCAGCCCCTATTCAACAGGGGCATGCAATTATAATTATTGATCGAATAATTCACAGCAGGGCCCATTGCTGCGCCCACCAAGAGTAACTGTCAAGCCTTACAGTGTTCTGGCACCAGCACCACCATCAAAGGCCCAATTTTTACTACCACTGATCAACAATTATATGTTATTACAATTCCTGATATAATAGTTGACAGCAGGGCGTTCCAGCACCCACCAAGAGTAACTGTGAGGGCTTACAGTGTTGTGCCAACACCAACACCTAAGGGGCCAATTTCTGCAGAGTATATACGGCAGGTCCCTACTTTCAAACATCCAACTTACAAACTACTACTACTTGCAAACGGAAGAAGACAACAGGAAGTGAGAGGAAATCTACCCCTTGGAAGGAAAATTCTCTCCTGTAAGAATTAATATGGGAGAAAGGTGTCTCCTCTCTACTGATGCTTTATCACCAATCCTTGTTTCAATAAAAACACCACATTTCAAAAACAGTTGTCATTGGGACGCAAAGTGAGGTGAAATGTTCTGAACAGGGGCACAGACAGCAAAAAAAATGTGACAGGGGTGATAACCGTTCCCTATGTTTTACAAAAAGCTAAAAAAAAGGAATTTGGCATGGAGCTACACTTAAACAATGCAGCTGTTCAAAATTACAAACAGATTCTACATAAGAACAAACCTACAGTCCCTGTCTTGTATGCACCGCCTGTATACGGCTGTTCAGAGTATATAGGTCCTTTTTTATTTTGTGTGCGGGGTTCCCCTTAATATCCATACAAGACCCAAAGGGGCTGGTAATGGGCTGGGGTAGGGGGGGGGGGGGTTGATGGGGTAGCTATGCCATTTTTCCTAAAGATTTTCATCCATATTACCGGGACCAGACATTAAAGCCGCAAGCACTTTTAAATGGCTTTTTTTCCTTTAGAAATGTTATTTTGTGCAGGGACAGTTCTAAACACGGGAAACACGTGGCACTTCACAGGCATACATTAGACACCCCCCAGGTACAATATTTAAAGGAATATTTGACTTTTTTTTTTTCACTTTATGCATCATTAAAATGACTGCTCCCGGAAAACGTCCGTTTTTAAAACTTCTTTTTGCATTGATACATGTCCCCTGGTGAAGAACCCGGGTTCCCAAACTCTGTTTCGGACAATAACATGGATAATAGTCGTTATAATTAGCAATTTAGAATCCGAACGTTCGCATCCATTGTATTTAATAGGGTTCTAATGTTCGTGCGAACTTTCGGTCCGTTCGCGGGTTCTGGTGCGAACCGAACCCGGGGGTGTTCGGCTCATCACTAATGTTGTACTGTCACCTGGTGTGGGCTTACTTTTCTGGGAGCAAAGTGTTCTACGTTCACCTATCTACCGGTCATACTTGAAGTGGAATCTCTGGACAGGGACACAGACCCAAAGGTAAAGATCTTAGCTCAAATCTCTACACACATAAGATGTGCGAGCTGGTGGCAGCACCTCACTCCTCTCCCTGGTCCCCCTAGACAAGTAAACCAACCAGGGAACGGGACTTGGTGTTTTGTTGGAGGTGTAGGGGATCCACAGTTATCGGAGCCCGTGGGAGGGGGTGATTCCACATCTACAGGGAATTACCTACCCGCAGAAGAGTATGACACCTCCGACCTGGAGTCGGTCTCCGATGCAGGAGATGATGGACAAATAGATGAACTATTTGAATGGAAGGGTTGGGACAAAGTACCGCTGGCCTCGTCCCGTGCACCTAGGGACTCACCCATGTCTACAGGGGATAGTACACCCCGGGTGGGGGCCTCGGTGCCTGAGGAGGGATCCAGTCCCCTGCTTGCCCTTCCGCCCAGAGTCACCTGCGCCATCTGCTCATGTGAAGAGAGTGCCGCTGCGGGCACCTACGCCCAGTTTGGAGATGGTCAAGGCACCTCGGCACCCAGAGTCGATTATCCTGCCTGGTGAGGGAGACCGCTTCACGATGCCACCCTTGTCCAGGCTACAGAGACTTTTCTGCCAAAAGGTTGCCAGTGAGTACGGGTGGGAGTACCCGTATTTGTCCAAGGAGTTGTTGTACGAGGTGGAGGCCTGCCGGCAGCGGTGGTACAATGACTTTGTATGGACACACATTAAGGTGCCCCATGCCCGTCGCTACCTTGCATGTTCACCCACAGCTTCAAAGCGGTTTAAGGACTGCAAGGCAGAGTGGATGTTGGGTCGGCATATCCATGCTGACCGGGTCGTTATCTGTAGGAAAGATGGGGAAGATGTGGAGTATCATATGGAGACCTTTGATCGATATTTAAAGCCTCTTGTGCTGCCGCATCCAAGGTTTTATTTGTAGGAGGAAAGACTCCTATTTGTTTTTCATTGCTGAACATTCCGGTACTCTGGAACTGTACCCTGTCTAGGGGTGTTCTACTCTTTGGAGGCATGGGAGCAGTTGTGTTTTATGTTGGTCTCCCTCTGCCTCCCACCACAAAGATAATCAGGACTTTGGGGTGTAGTCAGGGCCACAGTACAGAGAAAAACCTGGATTTCACAAGTGCTTTTACCGCAGCGCTGTCACCAGGTGGCAGTGTTGTGCACCGTTCATCACATTGCATTACACACTTCTTGGAAGGAAAGAGGTTTATTTTCGGAGAGGTCTGTTTCACTCCAACACTCAAACAATGTGTTAGGAATTGTGTGTTGTTTCCTCTTTTTCTTCCCTCTGCAGGAGAACATCGGTCAAGACTGCTGAGAATGGGCGGGTCTTAGTTAGTGATGTGGGAGGGGGAGAATGCCATTTGTGTGTAATGTGATGTGCATTTACAATGAGTGTTTCCCTCATGTTCGCCTTTTCCTTTTCCCTGTTGGGTTCAGGCACAACTCCCAAGTTTTTTTCAAATAATTTTTGATGGTGTTTTTGAGAAGCTAGTCTCTGGATCGGGTCTATGTTGGCTCCCTTTGGAGCATGGCTTGTTCCAGACACTGGGGACCAGTGTCTATCTGCCAGGGGGGGTGTAGCGGGGGTTAACATTTAGGGGCAGTATCTGGGCGGTAGCATGGCCCAGATACACTAATTGTTAGGGATCTATGGCCAATTTGATTAGTGGAGGATATAATGGTGTTCAGTTCCCCCATATGGCCCCTGGGTGGCGCTGTCGCCTTGGGCTGGGGTTGAACCATCATTGTAGGGCCGTGCCCTTTGTTTACTCTTGTGGCAGTAGTACGGCGGGGCGGAGAACCCGCTGTGCCTGCTGGGAGAGGGTATAAAGGGGGCGGACATCTTTCGCACGAGGTCCGAGCCCCAGGCACCTTCAGCCTGGGGGCTGCTGTTCTGTTCGTCCACACCCAGGTGCCCTCGGCCTGGGTGCGAGGGAGTTCGAGTTCCATCCCAGGCACCTTAAGCCTGGGGTGAGGTACTAGCCAAGGCCTGGGGCACAGTACCTTCGACTGGGTCCCGCATGGGAGAAGATACCTAGGGGCCCACCGAGTGAGGAGACCTGAGTCTCGGGCGAGGAGAACCAGGGAGGTGACCTGGCCTGAAGATTCAGCGCAGTATTGGCTGGTGACAGTGCAGGCCTCTGGGGACCGTCCGGGATGGATCATCTCCCTAACAGGGGTCGCCATTAGATGGTAGTTCATGTTCTATGGTCTTTGCAGAGACCCAGCTACATCAGGTCGGTGGCAGAGGCCTATTCTAAGGTCTGTGGCAGAGACCTCATTGTTCACCCGGTCTGTGGCAGGGACCAACCTCACGGTCGGTGGCAGTGACCGTGCACCAAAAGTTGTTGTGAACTCCTATCAGCTTCTCTGATCCGAAAAGGATTGTGCCTGAACCCTCACCCCACCAAGTTCGTGTTTGTATCAACCTGTCTGCTTGCAAAGAGGTATATTTATCTCTGCGGAAATAAATATAGATGTTGTACTGTCACCTGGTGTGGGCTTACTTTTCTGGGAGCAAAGTGTTGTACGTTTACCTATCTACCGGTCATATTTGAAGTGGAATCTCTGGACAGGGACACAGACCCGAAGGTAAAGATCTTAGCTCAAACCTCTAAACACATAAGAAGGGCGAGGGGCGAGCTGGTGGCAGCACCTCACCCCTCTCCCTGGTCCCCCTAGACGAGTAAACCAGCCGAGAAGAAGAAGGGAGAGAGCGGGTGAGACCGCTACATTAATAAAAATGCCATAAAACTACCCCCTATTTTGTAGACGCTATAACTTTTACGCAAACCAATCAATAAATGCTTATTGGGATTTTTTTTTACCAAAAATATGTAGAAGAATACGTATTGGCCTAAACTGAGGAAAAAAATAAAAAAATATATATATTTTTGGGGGATATTTATGATAGCAAAAAGTTAAAAATATTTTTTTTTTTCAAAATTTTCGCTCTATTTTTGTTTATAGCGCAAAAAATAAAAATTGCTGAGGTGATCAAATACCACCAAAAATTTGTGGGAAAGAAAAAAAGGACATCAATTTTGTTCGGGAGCCACGTTGCACGACCGCACAATTGTCAGTTAAAGCGACGCAGTGCCGAATCACAAAAAGTGGCCTGGTCTTTGACAGTGGTTAACAAGTTAGATAGTGTTTTGTAGTTGTGTTTTTTCATAAGTTTAATAATATAAAAGGCTACTATGGCCAATAAAATTCTGACTGATCTTAAACAGAAACAATCAAAGTTGGACATTTGAAGGAACCTGGATATCAACAGCTTTACCTTGGATGGGTGTATGTGCTGTTAATTCACTTGTATTCCCTATCTGTCAGAGTATAACCCAAGGTTTACATCTATGCGGTTCTGTTATTTTCAGGCACATTTTGAGAAGCGTTTGCATGTGTTTTTAATGCGTTTTGCATGTTTTTTTTTTTTTCGTTTTATCATACTGTATAAAGCTGGTTGTTAAGGAGTGGGCCAGGAAGATGGCTGTCGCGTCCTTAACAACCGATGAGTCATCCGCTATAAAAACAAGAATTGCATTAAAAATCAAATGGGGAAAAAAACGTCCCATCATGTCTGGTATGGATTTTGAGGGGTACCCCACGCCAATTTTTTTTTAAAAATGGCGTTGGATCCCCCCTCCAAAATCCATACCAGACCCTTATCTGAGCATGCAGCCTGGAAGTTCAGGAAAAGGAGGGGACGAGTGAGCACCCCCCTCTTGAACAAATACCAGGCCACATGCCCTCAACATGGGGGAGTGGATCTTTGGGGGCAGGGGCATGTTGATGGGGACAAGGGCCTCTTCCCATGTGAATGAGTAGGGGTATGTAGCGCACCAACCCCAGATTTTACCTGCTTTTCTTCTGCTTGGCTCCTCCGCAGGAAAGAATGAGGCACACCGCACCACAAGCCCGTACCCTCCTAAATGGGGAGGTTGAGCGGTGTTAGTTTCTCGGGCCTGCTTGCAGCCAGTGTTTAAAAACCTCCAGTGCTGACCTCGTTTCTGTGTTAGTCAGAAACAAGCCTTTAGTTCTCCCCAGTAAGCAACTGTCCACACCAAATGAAAGGTCCAACTATTTATTTTTCTCAGCACAATAAACAGTCTCTTTGAGAGCGGACAGGTTGGGACAAGACACAGGTCAGATAAGGTGGGAGGAGGTCCAGGCACAAACTTGAATTGGGTTTTCTCCTGTTCTGATCAGCACGAACAGGCTTGGCGCAGGTCTCTGCCACAGACCATGAAGTTGGTCACTGCCACTGACCGGGTGAAAAAGATGAAAGCCACTGCCACTGACCTTGTGTGCGTAGTGTCACTGCCACTGTGACTTAAAGAACACGCACTTCCTTCCTTTAGTAACTTGGCCCCTTTTTTTAGGACAAGAACGTCCCTCCGGAGAGTTACCAGAGGCCCCATCTGTCACCACGACTCTGCGCTGGGTCTTCAGAAAGGGTCACCTCCCTGGCCTCCTCGTCCTGGATATGGGTCCCCTCGCAAGGCAGATCCCTGGGAGCCTCGGTCCCTGGCGGATCCCAGCCGAAGGCCGCTGGGCTACAGGCCATTCTCCAAAGTACCTCACCCCAGACTGAAGTGTCTGGGATGGAACAGCAGCTCCGTCTCCGGGCCTAGGGCACCTGGAGACAACCCGACCAGGCCTCCGGGCCTAGGGCACCCGGAGGTGACAGTCACGCACCCAGGCTTAAGGTGCCTGAGCGCGAAACAGACCCCTCTGGAAGATGGCTGCCCCTGTTTATATCCTCTCCCGACAGGCACAGCAGGTTCCCCGCCCCGCCGTACTGCTGCCAAGAGGGGACAAAAAAAGGCACAACCTTGTACTGCGGTTCAACCCGGGCCCATGGCAACAGCGCCACCCATAGGCCCCAGGGAACTACACACCAGTACCATCTCCCAGGGACAGAAATGGTCCATGAAACCTAACAATTAGTGCATCTGAGCCTAGTTACCACTCAGACGCTTCCCCTAAATGTAACCACCCGCTACAGGTACATACCCCTACTCATTCACCAAAGAAAAAAGATGTAGTGCAAAAAAATACAGTTTTTGACAAGTCTTTTAGTTAAAAAAGTCTTGATGTAGATCCATTATCAATCACGCCGCCCACCACCACCGCCGACCCGAAAAAAAAACAAAAAAAAAACAGTCCACTCCCGCTGTTTGCTGGCTCCGCCGGCTGCCAGTTCTTAAATACCGAAGATGCAGGGTCACCTGCTGACGTCACTGGATGGCCCCGCCCCCTTGTGATGTCATCGACCAGGGGCATGCTGACAGTTTTTTGAGTGTTCAGACAGGATGCACAATGGCTTAACAGTCCAACTATCAGGCTGACACTTGTGATTAGAGTTGAGCGGACACCTGGATGTTCGGGTTCGGCCGAACTTCGGAAAAAAGTTTGGGTTCGGAACCGAACTTTAACCCGAACCCGAACCCGAACCCCATTGAAGTCAATGGGGACCCGGACTTCTGAGGACTAAAAAGGCTCTAAAATAGTAATGGAAAGGGCTAGAGGGCTGCAAATGGCAGCAAAATGTTGTTAAGAGCATGGCAAGTGCTCTGCAAACAAATGTGGATAGGGAAATAACTTAAAATAACATAAAAAAAATAAAAAATATGCTGGAGGCCCCCTTTTCAGCAGAAGAGGTACGGGAAGTCATTAAGAACCTCAGAAACTCAACGGCACGATGCCACACATATGGTGGAAATGCCCCAGAATACGCCCTTTCTGGAATAAATTATTCAATTTAATGGATAAGCTAGTGGGAAAATAAAATACTTTGAAATAAAAATGTAGTGAGGTGCTAAATTTAAGGGAAGTGTTTGAGTGGTAAATAGGCTCAAACACCCTAATTCTGTAGGATTCATGGACCATTTTGTCCTCGGGGGACAGTATTGGTGTGCAGTTCCCTGCGGTCTACAGTTGGCGCTGCCATGGTAGGCTAGGGTTGAACCGCGATACAGTGCTGTGCCTTTTGTGTCCCCTCTTGGCAGTAGTACAGCGGGGCGGTGAACCTGCTGTGCATGCCGGGAGAGCATATAAAAGGGGCAGACCTTTGGCCTGTGGGCTGATGTCCAGTGGGGTCTGCGCCCAGGTGCCTTCGGCCTGGGTGCATGTGTTCCTGTTCCATCTCGGGCACCTTTAGCCCGGGGTGAGGTACTATCTTGGAGTTCCTGCTGCCCTGGGTATGGAGGCCTAGGGGCGGGGAGTAAAGCCTGGAGTCCAGAGCCTTCGTCTGGAGTCCGCTAAGGGTCAAGGAGTCTTAGGGTGCCGCCTCATGTAGGGGACCCTGTTCCAGGGAAGGGAGGATCATTCTGATGGACCGATGCGGGAGTCACGGTGAAGGAAGGGTCTGTTGACTCCCTGGAGATATGTCTTCCCCTTGATATGGGCTAGGTACATAGAAGGAGAAGCTCAAGGTCATCTTGAGTGTATCAGAGGCCTTATTCACCCGGCCCGTGGCAGGGGCCTTATACACCCTGGTCTGTGGCAGAGACCAAAGTTCTCCAGGTCCGTGGCAGGGGCCTTGTACACCCGGTCTGTGGCAGAGACCAACCTCAAGGTCTGTGGCAGAGACCGTGGACCTAAAACTGTTTGAGAAACCTAAGCAGTGAAGTGAATGTGCTACATTTGTGCCTGGACCTCCTCCACACCTTAAGCTGTCCTGTTTCTTTGCTCTAACCTTTTCTATCCGTGTAGAGTTTATTTTGCTATGAGAGAATAAGAGTTGTAGTTTCAGCTGGTGTGGACATTGACTTTACTGGGAATTAAAGGACTTGCCTCTACCTACAGTAGAGGTGAGAATCATCCTCTGGAGGAGTTTTGACTCCGGCTGTGGACACGGCCCATCAAGTACACCGCTCAACCTCTTTATATAGGAGGGTACGGGCTGGTAGTGCAGTGTGCCTTTCTCCCTCCTGCGAGGAGCCAACAACATAAAGGCAGGTAAGGGGGAAAGGATCTGTGGGTTACAAAAAAATAAAATAAAAATTATAATCTTGACCTAGGAGGACGAGGTCCATATGGAGTAGGAGGTTGAAGTGGCGGTGGATGTGGCTGTGTAGGTGGAAGCGGCGGTGGAGAAGGACGAGGTAGCCAACACTGGTTCAAAAATACAACAATGGCTGGGTAAGGCCGGTGATGTGTCGAATGTTGTTTTTTTAGCATAGCACAGTAGAAGACAAATATATAGAAATGGTTTATTTCACACGCCTCCAGATATGTATTTCACACTGCAAAATATTTTTTGTGGCCCTAAATGGGGCTTTTTGCAAGACCACAACACACCCACAGTATGTAACCGCTGAATCGCACAGCTACAGAACTGCAGAAAATGCTATTAAAAAAAAAATGTTGTTTTTTTAGCATAGCACAGTAGAAGACAAATATATAGAAATGGTTTATTTCACACGCCTCCAGATATGTATAACACACTGCAAAATATTTTTTGTGGCCCTAAATGGGTCTTTTTGCAAGAGTACATTAAAGTGCAAATTTTTTATTTTTTATATATTTTTTGCCCTAAATGGGTCTTTTTTTGCACGAGCAAAATAAAATGCAAATATTTTTTTTTTGCCCTAAATGGGTCTTTTGGAAAAAAGCACAATAAAGTGTTTTTTTTTATTTTTATTGCCCTAAATGGGTCTTTTTGCAAGAGCAGAATACACCCACAGTATGGAAAAGGTGTATCTCTCAACGTAATATATGCAGTGCTGGTGCACTGAGCTTGCAGATAAAAGTTAGATTTTCTCTGACACTGGGCTCATAGCAGTGTAAAAAGACTGTGCACTAGACATGTGCATTCGTTTTCGTCCGAATGCATTTTCGTCCGAATTTCAGGTATTTTCGTTATCGTTTTAACAAACGAAAACGAAAGCACAGAATACGAAAACCGAAAGATCCGACATAAACAAATGCTTTATTTTCGTTTTCGTTGCGACAACAGTTCGATATAGATAGGAGATTCGACACGACGCTAACAATAACAATCTGTATCTATCGAACCTGTGGTCGAATGTGCCTAACCTTAACTTCCAAGATTAATAGAGAGAAAAGATTAGACATAAAGAGAAAAGATTTGACATAGAGAGAAAGGATTCGACATTATAGAGAGAATAGATTCGACATTATAGAGAATAGATTCGACATTATAGAGAGAAAAGATTTGACATAGAGAGAAAGGATTCGACATTATAGAGAGAATAGATTCGACATTATAGAGAAGAATAGATTTGACATTATAGAGAGAAAAGATTCGACATAGAGAGAAAGGATTCGACATTATAGAGAGAATAGATTCGACATTATAGAGAATAGATTTGACATTATAGAGAGAAAAGATTCGATATAGGGAAAAAAGATAATTTGCTGCTGGAATTGGGTGGGGGGAAGTAAAATAAAAATAATGATGATGATGAATGTTATTGGCTGATTGTAACCAAAGAGGAGGAGCAGTAAAATAGCTAGAACTAAGTACACATGTACAGCCAACTTACTTTCACTTACGATTGCTAGCAGAGAGAGACACACACGCTGAATCATTTCAGAAGACAGTTAATCTTGCTGGTCCGTTTTTCAGAGAACCTGAATTATTAGCAATTAAGCATAAGCACAAGCTACAGATCAAGTTCACTTTTTCATAATAATCTGCTGCTATTGTGTTAGTGTTGTAAACTACTAGTGAACTTGCTAGTATTGTGATAGCCTCAGAGGCTGCCCGTGTTGTGGAGGGGGAGGGGGTTTATTATTATAGATTCTATATTATAGATTGAGATTCTATATAAGTTCTATATACCCTATCTTGTTACCTGTCTGATCAGTGATCACTATCACCAGTCCATTTTCTATTTGAACTATATACAGCAACAGCAATGTACCATTCTATGAGAAAAGTGAAGGCAGGTAGAGGTAATGGTCGCGGTCGTGGTGGACGCCTTGCTAAAAAAAGTGGCAAGGTCTCTGCTACTAGTGTCTCTGACACTTCTGCCGCCACAAACATGCTATCCACAACAGTGGATGTCACCACCACTGCCACCAGCAAAGCTAGTTCCACCACCACCAGTTCTACTATTAGTTTTCCTCCTGCCAGACCACCAACATCTGCTGCCGCTTCCACTGCCAGTACAGCGCCTTCTTCTACAGGTGTCATGGCTTCCTATTTTTATGGGATAGGCAAGAAACATAGTATAAAACAAGTGGAGTTGCCGATACAATCACCACCACCAATGACACTGCCAGTGCCACTGCCAGTGCCACTGCCCAGCTCCCCAAAGAAGCAATTGAGGGAGACATCAGCAGAGACAGAGTGTGAGACGTTTTCTTCATTGCCCCAAGAGAATGATTTTGAATGTGATGCTCCTCTTTCCCCAACCACTGCAGACGTTTTATACAGTCTTACCCCACAAGAGTTACAGCATGACTTAGAGAAAGTGCAAGAGGGATTTTCTGTGAGGAGTAGGACAGGGAGCAGTTCACTTTTTTCATCTGCTGCTAACTCCCCTTCTCCCTCTGTTATTATAGAGGAAGAATCCTGTGATGATAACACCGACCTCCCCAGCACCCTTGCCATTAGCACTAGTTCACCAAGTGTAACTGTAGTGGCAACAGCTTCCACCACTGGTGTGCTACCTGCTGCAGCTATATCAGCCCATACTAGAGATCAACAGGGTCAAGGGGCTTCATCCCGCCACAGCAACGTTTGGAAATACTTTCAAACATTGGAAGGCGGGTTCTTTGCAAAGTGCAAATTGTGTGGGAAGCAAGTGAGTAGGGGTAAAAAGTTGGGACATTTAACCAATGCTGGTATGAACCTACACATTAAAAATTACCACCACTCTACTTTACTGCGGGCAGAGGCAGAAAAAGAAGATGGTAGCGCAGGAAGCAGCATAACGGACTCTGACTGTACTGGTGGTACCTCTTCAACCACACCACTTACTCAGAGCACAGCCAATAGAGAGGGTTCGTTTAAGACAAGCCGTACACGTGCAGTAGTTCCACTGCAGACCCAATCAGGCTCCTCATCCTCCCAAGGACATCATCAGCCTACCCTAGATAGTTTTGTTGGCTTTAGTTCCAAGGGCATGTCAAAACAGCAGGCCAACAAGATCACCCGCCTCATTGGCCAATTCATTGCTGTTGGAGGAGCCTCTTTTCGCATGATTGAAGGGGAGCCGTTTAAACAGCTCATGCATGCCCTTGCTCCACGATACGTTGTTCCTGCACAAACAACTTTCAGCAGAAAGATTATTCCAGCACTATACCATTCGTGCGTTGCAGTATTGAAGGAAAAAATGGCCAAAGCCGAGGCTCAGACAATTCATTTGACCACTGATTTGTGGACAGCTCCCAGCGGTCAACACGCTTTCCTGTCTTTGACTGCACACTGGTGGCAGGCCACTGTGCCTGTTGGTGGTGGCACTAGTGTAAGTGTTCAAACTTCATCAGGACGGTCTGCAGCGCAAGACCAGCAGGGTTATCAAGCTTTCCTGCTCCACACAGAAGTCCGTGATGACAAACACAGCTCTGCCAACATATTGCGAGCAATTAGATCAATGTTGGCCAATTGGTTTGGAGAGCTGGCAGTCACCAATGTTTCTGTTGGGTTCATAGTGACAGACGGAGGTTCAAACATGGTTAAAGCACTCCAAGATGGATCTTTTGTCGGTGTCCGCTGTTCTGCACACATACTGCATTTAGTGGTCAAGGGTGCAATCCCAGTGGAGAAAAACAACAAGATTGCTCAAATCTTGGACCTTTGCAGGAAAATTGCAGGGCATTTCCACCGCAGTGTAGGGGCTAGTCAACTGTTGAGGGAGGAGCAAGAACAATCAGGGCTCCCCATACATCGACTGAAACAAGATGTCAGCACCCGGTGGAACTATACCCTGGAAATGCTGGAACGCATTTTGGAGCAAAAGACAGCCATCCACAATCTATCATCCCGCCACAGCATTGGGATTGATTCCACACTGGGACGTGATGACTGGTGTATAATTGGGCAGCTCGTTTCTGTCTTAAAACCCTTTCGGAATGTGACGGAAAACTTGAGTCAGAGCAATGCCAGCCTAGGACAGGTCATACCCTTGTTTACCTATCTCATAGATAAGATGGGATCGTTCCTAGAAAACAGTGAGCCTCTTTGTGGCAGCCCACTTCATGCCGATGTAGCGTCTTTCATCAGAAAACTACAAGCCAACTTAAAAGATCGGCTAAATGATCGTGTCCGCAAAAGCCCTGAACTCATGCTGGCTTCCCTATGTGATCCCAGGATCAAAGGTAAACTGGCACTCAGAGACAACAGCCTCTCCTACTGGAAAGAAAAATTGATTGAAAGGGTCCGTAATTTGCAGCAACAGAGATGTATGCCGGATGAGGCCAGTTTGGAAGATTCACCTGCCATGTCTGCTATTCCAAGACCTGGCACCATCACTCAAAAACAACCAAGTGGAGCATCTGCATGTTGGGTAGAGGCACTTGACAATCTGGTGGATGCAGGTCAAGCAGCAGGTAATCGAGAAGAGAGCAGTGCCTCTGAAATGGTCAGGGCCTACCTATATGAAGCACCTTTGCTTCCTTCAGAGGACCCTTTGACCTATTGGGATAGTAAGAAAAGTTTGTGGCCTGGTCTTTGTCTGGTTGCCCAGCAACTACTATCTTGTCCTCCAACCACTGTGCAAAGTGAGAGAGTTTTCTCTATTACTGGGAACATCCTTAATCCACACTGTGCACAACTGACACCCCATTTGATGGAACAAATAACTTTCCTGAAATTTAACCTCCCCAAGCTTGGTTACCCTACCCTTAACTTGTGAGACCTGAATCATTATCACCATGTGAAGATAGATGGGACTCATCCAAATGTTGAGGAAAATACTTTTTTTTTTTCTTACCACTTGACAATAGCAGTTGTCTTTAGTGTGACCCCAAGATTTAAATAGAATTATATTGTTTTAAGCAATCCAAATATTTCCCTTTATTCCTTCCATCACCCTTTTTTGTAATGAGTGTTGTGTAGAGTGACTAGAGTGTGCGTGATTGTATGAATGAATGTTGTGTGAATGGACAGTAGCAAGGGTTGAAGCCTTGACGTGGCGCTACTGCTCACGTGTTGCTGTCTTTGTAAATACAAATAGCAACGTGTGCTAATTTAACCATTTTTGTATGATGGTCTGGAAATAAGAGACAATGATTAAAGATTACCTCAACAGCATGACAGTTCCTCTTGATGGAGAGACTGTCAACTCAAGGATCAGAATTTGTTACCAACACAACATAGAACAAAGAAGCATACAGCTGGAAACGTGACTCTATGCAAGATAGACTAGTTGGTCACTGCTGAACTGCATCCAGATGCCCAGGACCCCTCCCATTTGCCATCTCTGACCCTGGGGACACCAGGGCCCTCTCTGATCCTCCACCTGTTTCATGACCATCTGCAATTGTCCGAAGTCACCAGTGTGAGTAATCTACCCTGCTGCCATGTTACTCAAGCCCTGGAAATGATGACTGCCCTTTGAACTGTTGCCCCTTGTGACTGCGCTCGCCTGGGAACATCTGTCCGGTTAACTGTTGCCCTCATGATTGCAAGCCTGCAACCTATGCCCTGTGAACTGCTGAGGACTGTATGGTTAACACCTGCTGTTACTATCTGCTGTGTATTCTGTAGGGATGAGCTTCGTGTTCGAGTCGAACATACGTTTGACTCGAACATCGGCTGTTCGATCGTTCGCCGAAGATAGAACGTTTTGGGCCGTTCGCAACAAATTTGAGTGACGCGAACGGCCCACAATACACTGCGCCATCGCAGTGCAATCCCGGCGCTGTGATTGGCCAAGCATGCACTGTGACCCCGCATGCTTGGCCAATCACAGCGCCGGCAGTGAGGAGAGCCATAATTGGCCACAGGCAGGATGCCTGTGGCCAATTATAGCTCAGGGGGGTTTAGTACATGCCCCACACTATAAAAGCCCGCCAGCGCGGCGGCCTTGTGTAGTGTGTTGGCGTGCAGGGAGAGAGAAGGATAGGCAGGGACAGTGTCAGTGATATTCTTTGCTAAACCTTGTGCATTTACAGTGTGTTGGTACAGGGACAGAGAAGGATAGGCAGGGGACAGTGTCAGTGTCATTTTTGCTGAGCCTTCTGCACAGTATACACCTGTATATCCGTCATTGCTGTTCTCAAATACAGGCATCTGCAGGAGTTAGTGGCACAGTATACACCTGTATATACCCGTCATTGCTGTTCTATAATATTACTGTTCAAAATTACAAACAGATTCTACTTGTTCAGAGTATATAGGGCCTTTTTTATTTTGTGTGCGGGGTTCCCCTTAATATCCATACAAGACCCAAAGGGGCTGGTAATGGGCTGGGGTGGGGGGGGGGGGGGGTGATGGGGTAGCCATGCCATTTTTCTTAAAGATTTTCATCCATATTACCGGGACCAGACATTACATTAAAGCCGCAAGCTGTTTTAAATGGCTTTTTTTCCTTTACAAATGTCATTTTGTGCAGGGACAGTTCTAAACACGGGAAACACATGCCACTTCACAGGCATAATTTAGACACCCCCCAGGTACGATATATAAAGGCATATTTGACTTTTTTTTTTTCTCACTTTATGCATCATTAAAATGACTGCTCCCGAAAAACGGCCATTTTTAAAACTTTGTCTTTCATTGCTACATGTCCCCTGGGGGAGAACCCGGGTTCCCAACCCCTTTTTAGGACAATAACATGCATATTAGTCATTATAACCACTTCTCTACTGTGCACGAAAACCCCCTTCCTGCCCAGGCCATTTTTCAGCTTTCAGCGCTGTCACATTTTCAATGACAATTGCGCGGTCGTGCGACATGGCTCCCAAACGAAATTTGCGTCTTTTTTTCCCCACAAATAGAGCTTTCTTTTGGTGGTATTTGATCACCTCTGCGTTTTTTATTTTTTGCGCTATAAACAAAAGAAGAGCATCCAGTTTGGAAAAAAAACACTATTTTTTACTTTTTGCTATAATAAATACCCATTTTTTTTTTTTAATAAAATTTTCCTCAGTTTAGGCCGATACATATTCTTCTACATATTTTTGGTAAAAAAAAAAAAAAACGCAATAAGCGCGTATTGATTGGTTTGCGCAAAAGTTATAGCGTCTACAAAATAGGGGATAGATTTATAGCATTTTTTTTTATTAGTAATGGCGGCGATCTGCGATTTTTTATTGTGACTGCAATATTGCGGCGGACACATTTTTGGGACCATTCACATTTATACAGCGATCCCTGCTATAAAAATGCATTGATTACTGTATAAATGTGATTGGCAGGGAAGGGGTTAACCACTAGGGGGCGGGAAGGGGTTAAATATGTTCCCTCAAAGTGTTCTTACTGTGGGGGGAGGGGACTGACTGGGGGAGGTGACCGATGGTTGTCCCTATGTACAAGGGACACACCATTGGTCCCCTCTCCCTCACAGGACGTGGATCTCTGTGTTTACACACAGAGATCCACTTTCCTGCTCGTTTCCCGGGCAATCGCGGGTGCCCGGCGACAATCGCGGCCGCCGGGCACGCGCACCGGGGCCTTGTGAACGCGGCGGGCGTGCGCGCGCGCCGCTGGCGGCTCGCGCGCGCCTCCTAGCTCGTTTTAAAGGGAGGACGTCATATGACGTCCTCCCAGAACGAGAGTATCCTCCGCCCGCCGTCTATTGACAGTGGGCGGGGGACAAGTGGATAATTAGCACTTTAGATTTAGAACGTTCGCATCCATTGTATTTAATAGGGTTCTAATGTTCGTGCAAACTTTCGGTCCGTTCGCGGGTTCTGGTGCGAACCGAACCGGGGGGTGTTCGGCTCATCCCTAGTATTCTGGTGGGGGGAAAGCTGAACGGCGTGACTGGACACAAGATAAATGGAATTACCCTTTGCACATTGAAATAGTGTAGAAAGAAATCTCTTAAATTTTCTAAGTTCAGCCTGATGGTTAAATGTAGAAAAGACAATTATAAGGCCTCTAGTAAGTTAGTAACAATAAATGGACTAGTTCATTTAGATAAACATCACATAATGATTAATTAACCTAACAAGGAAAGCAAGATTCAAGAAAACAATTAGTTCTGAACAAAAACATTTTTATTTTTAACATTAAAAAAAAATAAAAAAATAAAAATTAGGAAAAAATATTCTCCCCCAACCTGGTGACCAGTCGCTGTAGGGACATATTGATGCCAGCCATCTGTTCACCGAGGTACCTAGTAGCCTCCAGTTGGCTCCTAAGGCTGCGTTGGTACCTCTCCAGAGCCACATAGTGACGGAGCTGCCGACGATTGTGGAGGGCCAAAGAGTGACATAGCCTCCTGGTTTCGGCATATTGTCTCTCTTGGACCTCCACAATGCGTCGCAGATACGCATTCACATGTGGCTCTGGAGGGGGGATGTGTACTGGAGCGGCTGGAGAATCCTCACCAGGACGCACTGGGGAGGAGGCACTAATGGGTGTGTCCAGGTGGGGGGATAGTGAAGGGTGGAGGAGAACATGCGCCGGAGAAACCGCTGAGGAGGAAGGACATTCACCAGACGCGGGCAGGTCCAGGCCTTCGTCCACCGGGTGGAGGTGAAGGATGAAGACTTCACCTGTGAAGAAAAGAAAATACATTAGATAGATAATACAATACACATGACTTCTTCACCCTAACATTATATAAAGACAATTATCTCAAAACGCTTGTAGACAATCATGTAACATCTTGAGATGTTTTCACTTCTACATACCAGTTTTCCATTTTTGATATTCAGTGAGATGCACCTAATCAATTTGTGTGTAGGAGATAGTGGTGTCTGTGTCAATTTGCTGCGTCATCCCAGGTTTGCTGAGCTGTGCAGGAAGGTGTAGTACTTTACTGTACTCTGACCGGGGCGGAGCTGAGTGTCCTCCCCGGCCAGAGTACAAAGGGATTCCCCTCTACACATCGAGCAGTGTAAAGGAGAATCTCCCAAAGATTTTATCCGCTTGGTCGCACGGCCGGCTTGAGAAAATCTTAAGGTGTAATGGATGCCTAAGTGCTGACTGTGACAGAACCCACTGTCACTGTGTGTTTTGGAAGGGACTGAGGGCTGGCCTCTTACCCACAGATTATGGCCCAGAAGAGACTGAGAGACTTGGGGAAAGCTGGTATTGAGAAAATGTAATGTAATGCTACATCCCTTCTCCCCCCCATCCCCCCTCTTGTTGCTGTGCTTAATTGTGTTGGTTCATGGCACATAGACAATGGTCTGGACTGCAGACATCTCTCCGCAGGGGATGTGTATTGAAGGGCTGCCTGCTTACCATAATCCCTTTATGTTTAACTGTAGTCTCTGTTTCAATGTTCAGTTCCCATTGGTTCTTCCTTGTCCCCTACCCCCCCTCTATGACAAGGCTAAGGGGAATGTCCCTAACTGTGTGTAAAAGTGTATGTTTTGGATTTAATAAACTGTTGATGCTCTGCATGTTTAACCCTCAACACCTGTGTGGATTGTCTCGTGATTGAGGGGTTAAGGGCTGGTTATGGCGAATCTGCAGGCTGCAGGTGCATTTGGAGGACAGGAGACACAGGTCTGGCGGATGTTCCCACCTGGGGTATCTGAGATCCGTCACACTGACCACTAACTACTCTACCTCATCCAGACTGATTGACTGTCGCAAATATGGAAGATCAGTTGCACTTGCAGAAAAACATATCAGCTATACCAGCTATTAACATTACACTCATCAAAGAGAAGCCATTCAAGCCATTGCATTAGGGATGACCTAACAAAAAGTTGTTTAATAAAATATAGCAGGCTACTTTTTAAAGTTGATAATTTTATATAGCCACTGATTGAATAAGCCCCACTTCTGTTCTAGGCTAGGTAGGTTACTCACTCCTGGTCTAGGCTAGAAGGTATAACAGAGAATTTACAATTACTGAACCTTCGATATCCGGTGCTTCATCTGCTCCCCTCTGCTACTGCAGTGGTCTGGTCTCTCCCTGAGCCTTCAAGACCTATGCAAGACTCAACTTCTTATAGATATTTGCCTGCACAAAGATCTACGAGGTCATTTACAATTTTTTGCTTTATATCAGGGGTCTCCAAACTTTTCAAAAAAAGGGCCAGTTTATTTTCCTTCAGACTCTAGGGGGGCCGGATTGTGGCCAACAGGGGCAGAAAATGTCATGGGCCCATCATCAGTGAGAATAAATATGGCCTCAGGGTTGGTGGTCAATAGGAGTGGTGCCCCTATTAGTAGGAGGAATAGTATCCCATCATTAGTATCCATAGAAGAAAAAAATGCCCCATTGTTGGTGTGAGTGGGAGAATTAGTGCCCCAAGGGCCGGATAAAAGCTACCAAAGGGCCACATCTGGCCCTCGGGCCGCAGTTTGGAGACCCCTGCTTTAGATGATGCCAAAGAGGAGGCACCAGACATCATGAGGAAAGTGTTAATGCATGAATTAGGGGCATGCCGGAGATTGACCATGTCCAGGGACTGCCAGCCAATAGCTGGAGATTCTTGTCTGACACACCCCTTCCAGCCTGCTGTGTTATTCACGATGATTAACAGTGATTGGCTCAGACTGGGAACCTGAACTGCAGCAAGAAGCTGGTGTGATCAGGGAAGTGACATTGAGGAAATAACAAGCACAGGTCACGCTAACGGGAAGACTGGAATCAGCTGCAAAGGGGGACTAATAATTAATAATTCCAGCTAAACCGAAGCCTTGGAGAATAAATCACAACCATTTCTAGACAAGGTTTGCCATCAGCATTTCATATTTAAAATACTATATTTGCCTGGAAAATACAAAAAAAGTTATACTTACTCCCTGGATCTGCCGCGTCTGGCTGTTCACCAGCTTCCGCATCCCCAGCAGCCTCTACAGTGCAGGTCTCCTCCACCTCCTGATCAGCCTCAGCAGCTGTTGATTATGATTAATATAGAAAAGAACATTACAATCTGCAGTGTACAACAATCTCACACATTAGTACAAGAACATTGAAACATGTATGATCACTCAGCAGACACCAGCAAGATTATACTAAATTACATGTGGGCGTTGCCGCCTCAGCCTCCTCCTCCTGAGTCTCCCCCTCTGATTGGATGACACCTATTTAATACAAAGGAGAAATGATGAACGTTACAATGTTCAAGCTTCAAATTACTATAAATAAATACTGTATATAGATAAAATTAATTATCCATTAGCATGGCAATACAGGTCAGGTCACTAACGTTTATCTACAAGGCAGGGACATGCATTCAACCATTTAGAAAAAATCTCTCTAAAAAAAAAAACGAGGCACTTACCTGTCCTGGTTCCAGCGGCGAGTGCTAGGTGCACCGCCACTGATCAGGTGCCTCAGTTCAGAGCAGCGACGTTCTGTCAGATTGCGTAAGTTACGCAAGCGGTTGCGTTACCTGACAGAAGGTTGCAGAGGCTCTACCTGTCACTGCTTGAGCGAGAAGCAATGACACTGGAATCGACAATGGAAGGCTGGACAAATGGAAAAGGACCCACTGTATTAGTGTCACTACTACATTACTTACTGGGCGTTGATGACATGGAGGACTCCTGCTCCTCCGCCCTCCACCTCCGGCGGCGCTGGGACTGGATGCGATCTTTAAATAAAATCAAACACAATATGGTAAATGTCGGATGCTTGACAAAAAAAATGTCCTGCACAATGCAATGCTGACACCAACCCTGATGAGCCAGGAGATGGGTGATCTCATCCTCCCCTATACCCGCTAAAAGCTCTGCCTCATGGGGGAGGAGAGGCACCTGCTTCCCTCTGCGCCCCAACTGCCTGCGTTTAGGCGCTATGGAACTGCAAAACAAAAAGAGAAGAGAAACAGGTTCCATAATTAAACTACAATTGTAATCTGAAAATTACATCAACACATGAAACAAATGTAGAATGAACCCGTAGAATGAAACAATGCAAATGGAATTTTTGGATTAGGCGCATTTTTTCACGTAGCACAAGATTTGCACATTTTTTTATTAACCAAATTTATTTTAAGAAAAACGTATGCTTTTTTGGTGCACAATAAAATATAAAAGAAAGGATTGGGATTGTGCTGATAAAATATAGATGTCCAGTCCACCTTTCTAATTATGCGCTTGTGTGAACTGTGTATGGTGTAAAATCAGTACATTTTTAGAGCACTGATTGTTGTATAAATGACAATGGTCACAAAATGGCATCAAAAGTGTCCGATGTGTCCGCCATAATGTCGCAGTCACGATAAAAATCGCTGATCGCCGCCATTACTAGTAAAAAAAATAATAATAAAAATGCTATAAAACTATCCCTATTTTGTAGACGCTATAACTTTTGCGCAAACCAATCAATAAATGCTTATTGCAATTTTTGTTACCAAAAATATGTAGAAGAATACGTATCGGCCTAAACTGAGGAAATAATTTGTTTTTTTATATATTTTTTGGGGATATTTATTATAGCAAAAAGTAAAAAAATAATTGTGTTTTTTTTCTCAATTGTCGCTCTTTTTTTGTTTATAGCGCAAAAAAAACAAAACGCAGAGATTATCAAATACCACCAAAAAAAATCTCTATTTGTGGGGAAAAAAAGAACGCAGTGCCGAATCGCAAAAAGTGGCCTGGTCATTTGGCAGCCAAATCCTCCGGGGCTGAAGTGGTTAAAATGTAAAAAAAATTAAATAATCAGACATGTTACTTACCGCTTAATGTCGCTGAATTTTTTCCGACAGGCAGTCGGGTCACGCCGATGGCGATACATCCCTTCAACTTTTTTGGAGATCTCCTCCCACTTCTCCCGCTTCCACTCCTGAGTAGTATCCCTGGAGCGGGGGCCACACAGCTGTATCCAGTAAGGAAGCATTTCCTTTACAAGGACCTGGGACTCAATGTGAGTCCACATAAGGTTACGCTTCCTGCTGGTTGCAGCTTGTGTCCCCAAGCGCCGCTTTTTGGATGATGGGGAATGGGATGTTGCTGCTGCTTCCTCCATAGAAGGCCCAGGAACGTCCTCCATGTGGTCGAAATGGGTCGCCATATTATCCGACACTGACACAACGTCAGAGGACGTGCACAAACGAATGTGAAAGTAGTAAGCTGACTGTTGGGATAGACCATCCATTCCACATGAACGACGAAGATTCGACGAAGATTCGACAAAGCATCGAAAAACATACAAACGTCGAATCTGTGGCTTATGGTGTCTGTCAAAAGTTCTAAGTTGATTCGACGGTGCAGTTAAACTCACTGTACGATGCTGCCTGCAATCGTACATTTCCAGTTAAATGCATCCGCTCATGGGCTATAGAAAAATTCTAATGTTGAATGACTAGTAATAATAATTAATAAATATAATTATTACTAGTCATACAACATTAGAATTCTACTATAGCTAGCTTGTAGGCGGAACATTCGACCGGAAATGTACGATTGCTGCGTCGAATAGTTTAGCTGCTCCGTCGAATCTTCTTAGAACACACACACACCATATAAGCCTTCAATGACAGATTCGACCTTAATTATTTCGGATTTTCGGACGAATGCAATTTTTAACGAAAAACTAAATAAATAAAAACGAATTTCGGGAGTAACTAAATAAATTTATTTTTCGAACGAAAACGAAATTCCGAAACAAAATATTTCAGTGTGCACATGTCTACTGTGCACTGCAACACAAACAGGTAAACCTATGCAGATCGCTGATTTTAATGTCTGAATCTGGACTCCTATATAATAAATCTCTCTCCCTGAAAGCACCAACAGGAACCTGGCCCTACACTACACTATCTCTCTATCTTTTCCCTCAGATTGCAGAATCAGGACTACCTCATGTATTTTACAATCTCTCCCTATTAGCAACAGCAGCAGCCAAGATCCTCTCCCTATCTATTCTGAAGCAGAGTGACGTGTGTGCTGTGTGCCTCTAGCTTATATAGAAGCTGGGTCACATGTTGCACTGACCAATCACAGCCATGCCATTAGTAGGCATGGCTATGATGGCTTCTAAGGGCACACCAGCTAATCAAAAGGTGATTGGCTGGCCCCTGAAGCATTTCTAACTGCGCCATTAGATTGCCGAACCCGAACCCGGACTTTCGCGCAAAGTCCGGGTTCGGGTTCGGGAAAAAGCTAAAGTTCGGTACGAACCCGAACTTTACAGTTCGGGTTCGCTCAACCCTACTTGTGATATGATAGGGAGAGAATACGATTAAAGTCGAACAAAATTCTGGGAGAGGTAATGCTTCTCTGTTATAGCATTGGCAAACAAACTAAAGTGAATAACTTAATGTATTTCTTCAAAGCTCAGCATTTGTGGGTACTGTATGCTAAGAAAAAGAATGTATGTTGCCTAGGTTAATACATTTCCAGGTATGCAAGCAATGCACACACAGTATGTACGCCAACACAGATTTAAATGGTCTGCTGTTTCATAATATGTCTTTGAACAATCTAAGCTACTTTGCTTTAGAAATAAAAAAAGCCCAGTTTACACACTGCACATTATATCCTCCGTGCTGCTGACCAAACCAGCTGCCTTGTACAGTTCTTTTCAAGTTTCCGACTGGCTTTAGGCAGTAACAGGCACCAGTTTCCTAAGTCCATAATAATGAGTCACATTGCTTTTGTCTGATATTGAAGACATAGAACGTTTTTATTTGCAGTTCTGACCTCTTTCATATTAAGCCAAAATAAAAGTAGCATAAAAGTAAGATTATCCAATATTTATCTTGTATGCTATTGGCCTGTTCACTAATAATTAGCAATATCAAAGGAACCCCACTGCAGATATTACTGGGTATAAATAAGTCATTCAATTGGAAATAAA
Organism: Rana muscosa; assembly: GCA_029206835.1. Taxonomy (NCBI): domain Eukaryota; kingdom Metazoa; phylum Chordata; class Amphibia; order Anura; family Ranidae; genus Rana; species Rana muscosa. The sequence goes on from CM055117.1 coordinate 985,553,632, forward strand.
ATGTTTGGATGAACTTCCACCTTTAAACACTGAATGTAGATGTCCGTGTATTGCTTGTGTAGCACTACCCCCGTAGGAGCTGCTGGTTTAAAGTTTTGGGCCTACCGTTACCTTTCTGTTCACCACACTCGTGTCAGGGATCCCTCTTGAAGAGCTTTTATGAACGTTCACACCAACACTTGGTTACTTTTCTTCAAGAGCTTTATTTTACCAGTTCCAACAGAGAGGTAGAGGGATAGGGGAGGTTCAGGTACCTTGCTTTGCGGATCACGGAACAATCTTAGATCCAGAGGACAAATCAGTTCCACGCTGGATTCAGCAACCACTGGATAGGCCTACTCTCACTGACCTAGCGACCGATGCAAAGCTTGTTCAAAGTCTCTGCCACAGACTTGATGAGTGCCGTTGCATCGTTCCACAACCTTCCGCCACAAGATCGTGTAACCACACTGACACTTTGCAAAAGGTTCCTTCAAAAGTACACAGGTCACGGTGCCAGAATCTTTCAGCCAGCCGGCAGCACCGTGAGACAAACTGGCCAGGATGCGTCCTTCAATTGAGTCCCCAATTGTTCCGCTTCTCTCCGCAGGCAAGACCGCGTAGGATCATCCCTGGACTAGTAGGCCCCAGCAACTCCTGGGCCTACTTCTCAGTTGCAGAGCCTCGGGCCAGCAGGCCTCGAGGCCAAAAATGGCTTGCGCATTCCTGAGGCAGGAGGGCCCTCAGGTCAGAATCCGGCAACGAACCCCGATAGACCGGTCTCTGTCTCTTAAGTACCCCCCCCCCAGAATGCACAGCGGGTTGACCACACCCCCTGAGCCACTTCTGGGAAAGGAATACCCAATACACCTAGCCTGCTGCATTTCCAACCCTGACCCGTGGCGACAGTGACACCTACTGTCAGGTGGAAAACGCGCAACCCAACTAGACTGAAACAGAGCCATCAATTTAGCATAATTCTTTCTGAGCTGAACTACAGCTCAGATAACTAAATTTAACACATAGCGCCTGCCCAACAGGAGTAGAGCGCTGCACATGTTTCTTTGCATGTAATTAATGGTCTTGGGTAAACTAATCAGGGAACAGGGAACAACACTGCAGCATTTTCTTTAGGCTGGGTTTACACTTTTGCGACTTGGATGCGGGTATATTTTATTCTATTCTGTTCTATTGTTTTTCTAGTCAATTATTTTCTATTATTTTCTATTCTAATCTTTTCTATTCAAATTCAAATTCATTCTATACAAAATTAGAATTTCAGAAAATGGTTATATATATATAATAGGGTTAACCCTAACCCTAATTTTTCTATATTTAACCATTTTCCGAAATTCGAATTTCGTATAGAATGATTCTGAATTAGAATAGAAAAGATTAGACTAGAATAGAAAAGAATAAACTAGAAAAACAATGAAACAGAATAGAATAAAATATAACATATATTATATTTTTTTCTGTTCTATTGTTTTTCTAGTCTATTCTTTTCTATTATTTTCTATTCTAATCTTTTCTATTCAAATTCAAATTCATTCTATACGAAATCTGAATTTTGGAAAATGGTTATATAACAGGGTTAGGGTTAACCCTTACCTTAATATTTATATATATAACCATTTTCCGAAAATCGAATTTCGTATAGAATCTTTTGTATTCAAATTCGAATTCATTCTATACGAAATTTGAATTTTGGAAGATGTTAGAAAAAATATTATATATATATATATATATATATATATATATATATATATAATTATATTTTTTCTAACATCTTCCAAAATTTGAATTTCGTATAGAATGAATTTGAATTTGAATACAAAAGATTCTATACGAAATTAGAATTTCGGAAAATGGTTATATATATATATATATATATATATATTGTGACAGCAGGAAGGTAAAGTCACCTGGTTGCATCCAGGGGGGTAGATATATTTCGCCCAGATTCAGGCTTTACGCCGACTTATACAACTAGGTGGAGAGTTGTATAAGCCCAGCTGAGGCTAGTGGGCTCATGGATGACTCATACCTCTAGGGAGAGTGTGGGGCGTCGTGCAGACAGGGAGTTGATGAGACCAGCTGAAGCTTGTCAGCTCATTTAGGCCTCTATAAGAACTCCCAGATTCATTAGGTGTTTGCTCATGCCTGGAACCAGACCTGTGTGGACTGTCTAGGGAGAGTGAACCCCTGTGCGGTGAGACAAAGCCTGTGTGGCTATTTGCTTGGACATTTACAACCAGGGACTTAGGGACTAGGACAGCACTAGGCTGATCCCAGTTGTTAGTTAGGAAACCTGTATGTTTACTCAGAGGTCAAGTTGACCAGGATTTATTTTATTTATGTTTCTTTTGCTTTGCTGTGTTTTGTCACTGTAAATAGAAAATAAACCGCACCTTTTTGATTTTGAAAACCACAACCTCCGTTTGCTGGGCCTGTTTTTGTGTGGGGAGCCCATCCCGGGGGTCACACACACCCGCTGCCGAGCAAACCCCCCCACAGTTGGTGGAGAACCAGTGGCAGTTTTTTTAAGCCAGCATGGAGGAGATACTGAAACAGCTGGCTCTAGCAAATGCCAATCAACAGCAGACAAATGCAGGTTTGCAAAGGAGCCTTGCAGCCCAGCAGCAAGCTCATCAACAGAGCCTTGCAGCCCAGCAGCAAGCTCACCAACAGAGTCTGGAAGCTCAGCAACAAGCCCAGCAGCAATCTGAGGCCCGCTTCATAGACCTGTTACAGAAGCAAGAGCAGAGACTACAACAAATGGAAGCAGTAATGCAGCAACGTCCGCAGACCAGTGAGGAAAGCCGTCCCACTAATACCGCGTCCTTTTGGGGTGAGTCGTTTATTGACAAAAATGACTGGAGAGGATGATCCAGAGGTATTTTTGACCACATTTGAAAGGACCGCTGAAAGAGAAAAGTGGCCTGAGGAGCAGTGGGCTGGACTGGTGGCTCCTCTGTTAACTGGTGAATCGCAGAAAGCTTACTATGACCTAGAGCCTAACCAAGCAAAAGACTATGTGATGCTAAAAGCTGAAATTTTGGCAAGGCTGGGTGTCACCCAGGCTGTCCGGGCTCAGCGTGTGCATAACTGGACTTTCCAGCTTGGAAAACCCCCCAGGTCTCAAATGTATGATCTCATTCACCTGAGCAGAAAGTGGCTACAGCCAGAGACTTTGTCCGCACCAAAGATTGTGGAACGTGTTGTAATGGATCGGTTTTTGAGAGCTCTTCCTACTGCCATCCAAAAGTGGGTAAGCCATGGAGACCCAGAGACGGCCGATGGTCTTGTGGATCGTGTGGAGAAATACTTGGCTACAGAGAACCTGACGGCCTCTTCCAGAGACACTCGGACTTTCCACCCTAAGACCAGACCATCCCCAGGGGCGGATAAGAGGATTCCAAGGGGTGAGGGTGGAGAGAGTGAGAGGGTGGGAGCTCTACCCCAAGTTTGGCGAGAACAGCCTGGGAAATCAGCGGCTCAAGAGGCGGCAAGAAGGATCGTTTGCTACCGCTGCCGGCAAGCGGGACATATTGCAGCCAATTGCCCGGTTGTGGAGGAACCCATGCAGTGTGACTTTCTGACGGGCAGACGTCAGTCGCTGTGTGCGACAGTCGCATGCACTGCCATTCGAGGAACTGAGAAACATTTATGCAAAATGTGTGTTAATGGTAGAAATGTTGTGGTATTGCTGGATTCAGGTAGCCTTGTGACCCTGATAAAGGCTGAATTAGTTAAAACAGAGGTCTCTGGGAATAGCAAGGTAGCTGTTATTTGTGTGCATGGGGACACCCGAGAGTATCCAGTGACTACAGTGTGTTTCGAGACCCCCAAAGGTACCCTCTCTCATCCAGTGGGGTTAGTATCTCAATTACCGCATGATGCCATTGTGGGAAGGGATTTTCCGAAGTTCTGGGAACTGTGGGATGATCCTGAGCCCCCCACTGGTGCCCCTATGTACCAGGAATGTGATAGCCAGAACTCCTCTGAGAGTGGTGAGGACTCTCCAGAATTTCCCTTGTCAGTATTGGCAGGGGAGACTCAAGAAACTGGAGAGGAGCCCACCTCCTCAGACGAAAACCTACCGTCTGTGGAGTTTTCTGATCTGGAGGTTCACAGGGAAAATTTTGCCACAGAACAGTTAAAAGACCCCGCCCTAATAAATGCACGGGAAAACGTAGTGGAAATAGATGGCGAGTTAGTGAACCCAGATAATACCTGCACTTACCCATACTTCAGCGTAGAGAAGGACCTACTGTATCGGGTGGCAAAAAGGGCAGAAGAAACCGTTGAGCAGCTTGTGGTGCCCAAACCTTACAGGAAGTTGGTGTTGGAGTTGGCCCATGGGCACATTCTTGGAGGTCATCTGGGGACAGAGAAAACCCGAGAGAGGGTATTACAGAGATTCTATTGGCCTGGGGTGATGAAGGACATAGAAAATTATTGTTCCTCCTGCCCTGTGTGTCAGAGGTCGGCCCCGATGCCACATTTCCGTAGCCCGCTGGTCCCTCTACCCATCATTGAGGTCCCGTTTGAGAGAATCGCAATGGATTTGGTAGGTCCTATAATCAAGTCCGCTAGGGGGCACCAGTACATATTGGTTATAATGGACTATGCCACCCGTTATCCAGAAGCGATCCCTCTCAGAAATACCTCGGCCAAAACCATAGCCAAAGAGCTATCTCTTGTTTTTAGCCGGGTGGGTATTTGTAAAGAACTGCTTACGGACCAAGGTACACCCTTTATGTCCCGGGTTATGAAAGAGCTGTGTAAATTGTTCAAAGTGACGCAATTGCGTACATCTGTGTATCACCCCCAAACCGATGGGCTGGTTGAAAGATTCAACAAAACCCTAAAACAAATGTTGAAGAAAGTGGTGGATATAGATGGAAAGGATTGGGACTGTCTACTTCCTTATTTGATGTTTGCTATTAGGGAGGTGCCCCAATCCTCTACGGGATTCTCCCCCTTTGAGTTACTGTATGGGAGACACCCAAGAGGGCTGTTGGATATTGCCAAGGAAACTTGGGAAAGTGAGAGTTCTCCCCACAGGAGTGTGATTGAGCATGAAGCCCTGATGCAAGACCGAATTGCACAGGTAATGCCCATCGTGAAGGAACATTTGGCCCAAGCGCAGTTAGCACAGCAGAGAGTGTACAACCGTGGAGCCAAGACCCGTACCTTTTCCCCGGGGGATAGGATACTGGTACTTGTCCCTACGGTTGAAAGTAAATTCCTTGCCAAATGGCAAGGCCCCTATGAGATAATGGAAAAAGTGAGCGAAGTGAATTACAAGGTCAGACAACCAGGAAGGCGAAAGCCCGAACAGATCTATCACGTTAATCTGTTGAAAGCCTGGAGGGATAGAGAGTCCCTAGTCGCAGACACTTGGTCACCAGCTCAAACTGGTTGCGTGATTCCTGAGGTTGGAATAGCAGCCACCTTGTCACAACCCCAACAACAGGAGGTTAAGGAGTTTGTGCTTCGCAACAAGGAGGTATTCTCTGAGCTGCCGGGACAAACATCTGGGGTAGAGCATGACATCATTACCCCGCCCGGTGAAAGGGTGAAGTTAAAACCCTATCGGATCCCAGAGGCCCGACGGGAGGCAATACGGGAGGAAGTACAGAAAATGCTGAACTTAGGGGTGATAGAGGAGTCCCAAAGTGATTGGTCTAGTCCCATTGTGTTGGTGCCTAAACCGGATGGGAGCTGGCGATTTTGTAACGATTTTCGTCAGTTGAACAAAGTTACAAAATTTGACACCTACCCCATGCCACGTATAGATGAGTTGATCGACCGGCTGGGAACAGCCCGATACATGACGACTCTTGACCTCACAAAAGGGTATTGGCAAATCCCCCTGGCCAAGTCGGCCAAAGAGAAAACCGCATTTGTAACCCCAGACGGGGCGTTCCAATATAAAAGAATGCCGTTCGGGTTACAGAATGCGCCGGCCACATTCCAGCGGAAAATGGACCAGATGCTGAGGCCCCATCGGAAGTATGCTGCGGCTTACCTGGATGACGTAATTGTCCATAGCACAGATTGGGCCTCACATCTGCCAAAAGTGCAAGCAGTCCTGGACTCTGTTCGGGAAGCGGGGTTTACGGCTAACCCCAAGAAGTGTACCATTGGGCAGGAGGAGGCCAAATATCTTGGGTACACCATTGGGAGGGGAGTAATAAAACCCCAACTCAACAAAGTCGAGGCCATCCAGAGTTGGCCACGTCCCAACAGCAAGAAGCAGGTACGAGCCTTTCTGGGAATCGCTGGGTATTATCGGCGATTCATTCCCCACTTTGCTTCTAAGGCTGTGCCCCTAACCAACCTGACGAAGGGGAAAGGGTCGGTCATGATTAAATGGACCCCCGAGGCTGAGGCAGCATTCCAATTCTTGAAACAAGCCTTATGTAGCCAGCCAGTGTTGTACTCACCCGACTTCTCTAAAGACTTTGTCGTACAAAGTGATGCGTCAGATGTGGGGTTAGGAGCAGTATTGTCCCAGGTCTGGAACGGGGAAGAGCACCCAGTCATTTACCTCAGCAGGAAGTTGAAGTCCCATGAGGTAAATTACGCCACCGTTGAAAAGGAGTGTTTAGCGGTGAAGTGGGCTCTAGATTCCCTTCGGTACTACCTGCTAGGTAGGCACTTTGACATGGTTACGGATCACGCTCCGTTAAAGTGGATGGCTCAAAACAAGGAAACAAATAGAAGAGTGAATAGGTGGTTCCTGGCCCTCCAGGAATTCAACTTCACAGTAAAGCATCGCCCTGGCATTCAAATGGGGAATGTGGATGCTTTGTCTCGAGTACATGAATGCCTGATTGCTGGTGTTCCAACCCCGAGGTTAAAACAAGAGGGGGGGGTATGTGACAGCAGGAAGGTAAAGTCACCTGGTTGCATCCAGGGGGGTAGATATATTTCGCCCAGATTCAGGCTTTACGCCGACTTATACAACTAGGTGGAGAGTTGTATAAGCCCAGCTGAGGCTAGTGGGCTCATGGATGACTCATACCTCTAGGGAGAGTGTGGGGCGTCGTGCAGACAGGGAGTTGATGAGACCAGCTGAAGCTTGTCAGCTCATTTAGGCCTCTATAAGAACTCCCAGATTCATTAGGTGTTTGCTCATGCCTGGAACCAGACCTGTGTGGACTGTCTAGGGAGAGTGAACCCCTGTGCGGTGAGACAAAGCCTGTGTGGCTATTTGCTTGGACATTTAAAACCAGGGACTTAGGGACTAGGACAGCACTAGGCTGATCCCAGTTGTTAGTTAGGAAACCTGTATGTTTACTCAGAGGTCAAGTTGACCAGGATTTATTTTATTTATGTTTCTTTTGCTTTGCTGTGTTTTGTCACTGTAAATAGAAAATAAACCGCACCTTTTTGATTTTGAAAACCACAACCTCCGTTTGCTGGGCCTGTTTTTGTGTGGGGAGCCCATCCCGGGGGTCACACACACCCGCTGCCGAGCAAACCCCCTCACAATATATATATATATATATATAAATAATAGGGTTAGGCTTAACCCTAACCCTAATATTTATATATATAACCATTTTCCAAAATTAGAATTTAGTACAGTATAGAATCTTTTGTATTCAAATTCATTCTATACGAAAAATATTATATATATACATATATATATATATATGTGTGTATATAATATTTTTTCTAACATCTTCCAAAATTCGAATTTCATATACATAGTTAGTCAGGTTGAAAAAAGACACAAGTCCATCCAGTTCAACCATAGAATGAATTCAAATTTGAATACAAAAGATTCTATATTCGAATTTCGGACCAAATCTTTTGTATTCAAATTCATTCTATATGAAATTCGAAAAATGGTTATATATATAAATATTAGGGTTAGGGTTAACCCTAACCCTATTATATATATATATATATATATATATATATATATATATATATATATATATAAAACCATTTTCCAAAATTCGAATTTCGTATAGAATGAATTTGAATGAATAGAAAATAATAGACTAGAAAAACAATAGGACAGAACAGAGTAAAATATTATATATACATCTTCCAAAATTTGAATTTCCAATAGAATGAATTTGGATAGAAAAGATTAGAATAGAATTGAAAATAATAGAAAAACAATAGAACAGAATAGAATATATATATATATATATATATATATATATATATATATATATATAAATATATATATAACCGTCTTCTGAAATTGTCATTTTGTATAGAATGAACTTGAATAGAAAATATTAGAATAGAATGTAAAATAATAGAAAAGAATAGCATATAAAAACAATAGAACAGAACAGTAAAAAATATAATTTATATATATAAAACCATCTTCCGAAATTCGAATTTCGTATACAATGAATTTGAATTTGAATAGAAAAGATTAGAATAGAGTAGAAAAGAATAGACTAGAAAAACAATAGAACATAATAGAATAAAATATAATATATATTTTTCTAGTCTATTCTTTTCTATTATTTTCTATTCTAATATTTTCTATTTCTATTCTATTCAAATTCAAATTCATTCTATACAAAATTCGAATTTCGAAAAATGGTTTTATTTTTTTAACCCTAACCCTAATATGTATATTTATATAACCATTTTCCGAAATTCGAATTTCGTATAGAGTGATTTTGAATTAGAATAGAAAAGATTAGAATAGAATAGAAAATAGAAAAGAATAGAGTAGAATAGAAAAACAATAGAACAGAATAGAATAAAATCGAATATATGTTTTCCTAGTTTATTCTTTTCGATTATTTTCTATTCTAATCTTTTGTATTCAAATTCAAATTCATTCTATACAAAATTCGAATTTTGAAAGATGTTTTATATATGTGTAGCGGGGTGTTCCCCTTTAATCAGAGACAGGAAATTCCAGAGAGAGGGGAGTCGGGGGGAAGGAATATAAGGAGGGGGCGAGGCCTAACTCTTTCTCTTTGGACACGGGGAGGCAGAGAGAGAGACACCTGTGCGGATCTGTGCTGTTCCAGGCCTGAAGCCTGGGGCCTGTGGAGCGAACCAAAGAGCCTTCCACCCCCTTTGCGAGCCTGGGTGGCATCCAGACTTATCTTTTCTGAAGTTATCTGGATCGGGGATCCGATCGCAGAAGCCGCTGTGGACGAGAACCGACACAGCCGGTGGAAGTTCCGGACTGAGGGAAGTTCCGGACTGAGGGAAGTGTTCCGGAGTGGTGAGCGAGCGAAAGCTCATCTTTAAACTGTTGCTTTTATACTTTGTGCCTACTAGACTTCCGAGGCCTAACACCTCCGGTGAGGGAGAATTACCCCCCCCCCCTATTGGATTACAAATACATGGTTTTAAATACTTCAAGTGCACCACCTTTACAGATCCTGTGCCGGTGAAGATTTGTGTTTCTTCTAAGACTGAGTTTCATGGTTAGGGATCAGGCCTGATCCGTTAGATAGTTATAAGTTAGTTATCACACCACAGGGTGTTTAGGTAACGGTCGCCCCACGTGGCGTTCCGTCCCCTTTCCATTGCTGGTACACACGCACACAGTATTGTGATTTATAACTGCAGGGACCTGCTTATGTGTTGTGAACCAAATGTTACATGCATGTTATCCCCTTTTATCTTACCACTAGCAGTAAAGTCAGTTATTATTTACAACATTGTCTATGAGTCTGAGTTATCAATTCACACACCCACATTTAAAGCATAAGTGATTTTTTATGTGAAATTGCTGTGGGTTAACTGTGCCAGAGTGGGTAGAGCAGATTGCCGGGGGGTTGAGAAAGCTGTACTCAGGGCCCAAATCAAAACTTGCGGCTCTCTTAAGTTGAGGGTATCGCTACACGTGGGGGCTCGTACATCCGGGATTACTGAGACAGCGGTGAAACCGCCAGAAGCTACCGGCATGGACCCGATAGAGGTGGGACAGTGGTACAAGAGATGGGGCATAGACCCAGCCAGGACGGCAGTTATAGAACTCCCGGGGATATGGCAGACACAAGCAATGATACAACTCATAATGTCCCTATCACCGATTCACAAACCATGGGTGATAGACGTGAAAACTAATGGGGGACTTTCACATGTCTTACTGGAATGGCAGGCAGAAATTCCTGAACAGTTTAGAGGCAACAGCATACAAGATGAGGACGATCAGGTCTATCATTTGCTGCATGCGCTGCCGCGCACAAGAGACAGCCCTCAGACAAAAATAACACTGTCACCGCAGCCATCTTCCCCGTCATCCCCACAGAAGGACACAAAGAGTCCCAGGACAAGCCCAGGCACCCTTAGTGCAGAATTATGCGCTGTTCTGGGGGAGATTGTAGCTCAGTGCAAGAAAGAGCCCACAGATTACCCGATGTCGGGGTACAGGAAACTCCGGATGTTTTCAGGGAGGAAACCAGTACCCTTGGAAGAAGAGGGATTTGAGGAGTGGCTAGACAGCGCAACTCAGGCACTAGAGGAATGGGAAGTTCCGGACCGCAGAAAGAAACAGAGGGTTGTGGAAAGTTTGAAAGGGCCTGCTCTAGAGGCCGTACGCAACCTGAAGATGAGCAAGGCAGATTGTACTGCACAAGAGTGCCTCGATGTGTTACAGAATGTGTTTGGTGGGACAGAGAAAGTCACGGAGCTTGCTTATCAGCTGGAGCATTGCTACCAGAAGGAAGGTGAGAAACTATCAGACTATATGGGACGCCTGGACAAAATACTGCATAGGATGATCCTAAAGAAGGGGATCAGCCCAGGGAAAGTAGATGAGGCCCGTGCTCAACAGGTAGTGAGGGGAGCTCAACCCATGGATCCAATTGCATGGACACTGCGCGCCCGGCAGGATGGGAAGAATCTGGAGTACCCTGACCTCATCCGAATGATTAGAGAGGAAGAGGCTATATTGGAAGAAAAAAAAAAGAACGCCTGATAGAGCCCGTCAAACAGCCAGTAGCAATAGTTACACCGGCCATGACTCCCGATAGGGGAGCCGAAGTGGACACTTTGAAGTTGCAGATGTCCCAGATGATGGAGATGATGACTGCTATAATGGCGAAAGGTCAAGGTGGAGCAGAGAAACCAAGCCCCAGAAAGAAACCAAGCCCCAGAAAGGAGTTGTTCCCAGATACGTCAATACCGAGTCCCACTCGGGACCGAGAAGAGATGTTATGCTACAACTGCGGAGGCAGTGGCCACTTTGCCAGTAGGTGTTCCAGTCCTAAGAAGAAGAAAATGGATAATCGCCAGCCGGCGGGAAACGCCAGAGGGCCCCGGTGAGGGAGTCAACCGGGTGCCCATCTCTTTCAGTGAGCTCCAAACTGAATAGAAGGAAGAGGAAGAGAGAAAACATGACCCCTGAGAAGGAATTTAGGGTCTCTCAACCAAGATACACACCAGAGAGAGGGGACAAGACCCCTCAGAAGAAATTTAGCACTCCCAAGAAGGAATGCCTACAACCAAGAGACAATAACATCCCTCAGCGGGTTTGTACTCCCATTGGGGTGGGGAAGGTCAATGCATACCGGGCTCAAGAGAGAATAAAGTCAAAAACAAACTGGATGAAGACAAGTCCTCAGAAGAAAGTGACCTCAACCCGGCCGTACCCAGAAGAATTGGTCGGCCCGTCCCCCACTGTATCTATCCAGGTGGAAGAAGTATACACGAAGGCCCTCCTGGACACTGGAGCTCAAGTGACTTTGTTGTACAGAGACTTCTACGATAGGCACTTAAGCCATTTGCCTATACAGAAGATAGAAGAGCTGGAGATATGGGGCCTGGGAACGCAGAGGTTCCCCTATGATGGTTATCTGCCCATAAAGCTGACATTCGACCCCTCTGTGGCTGGGAAGACAGAAGTGTTCGACACCCTGGCAGTTGTGTGTCCTAGACCACCCGGGGCCAGCAAGATGTCCCTCATCATAGGCACCAATACGGATCTAGTGAGAAGACTTCTGACCCCCCTGGTGAAGATGAGGAGCCATCAAGATCCAAACATCCATCCCATGCTGAAGACAGCCTACCAACGGTTAGTGTTGGAGCAGAAGACCCCAGGAGAGGGGATAGGGAAGGTGTGGAGACTGGGGAGAGAAGGAGTGGTGCTGCAGCCCGGACAGGTGGCTTGCCTCAGGGCCACTGTGAAGCTCACCTGGAAGCAGCCTGGTCCCTTTGTCATGCTGGAATCCGACCCAAGGGAAGATCACTCAGGCCTGGAAGTGATACCGGAAGTGATTCCAATCAAGGCCCTGAAGAAAGCCAGGGGAAGAGTCCCGGTGAGTGTGAGGAACTCTACAGAAAGGGCCATAGAGATCCCTGCCCGGATGCTGTTGGGACAGGTGAGTCCTGCTGTCCCAGTCAGCTGGTCAGAAGTAAAGGGGACAGGTGAAGAAGGAGATGTTTGGGAAAAACTTTCCATGGAGAACCCGAATTTACCTGGAGCCTGGAAAGAGAGAGCCAAGGCCCAGCTGACTAGATGGGAGAAGATTTTCTCCAAAGATGAGTTCGATGTGGGGTGTGCGAGGAGTGCTACCCACCGCATCCGCCTGCAAGAAGACAAACCGTTCAGGGAGAGAGTCAGGCGGGTTCCGCTGGCAGATCTGGAGGATCTGAGGGAACAGCTTGTAGAACTGAAAAAGACTGGGGTGATTCGAGAGTCCAGAAGCCCTTATGCCTCTCCAATAGTGGTGGTCAGGAAGAAGAATGGGTCGCTGAGGCTCTGCATTGACTACAGAACTCTCAACAGGAGGACCACCCCTGATCAGTACACCACGCCAAGGATAGAGGACGCCTTACAGAGTTTGTCTGGAGCTAAGTGGTTCAGCGTGATGGACCTCAAGAGCGGGTACTATCAAATTCCCATGCACCCAGAGGATAAAGAAAAGACCGCTTTCATAACTCCTGTGGGGTTCTTTGAGTTTAATAGAATGCCTCAGGGCCTATCTGGGGCCCCAGCTACTTTTCAACGTCTCATGGAGAAGACTGTCGGAGATATGAACCTCATAGAAGTCCTCGTGTACCTGGACGATGTCATTGTCTTCGGGAGAACTTTGGAGGAACATGAGGCCCGATTGGAGAAAGTGTTGAGAAGGCTTAGTGAAGAGGGACTAAAGCTTTCCCCCGAGAAGTGTCGGTTCTACCAGTCTTCGGTGAACTATCTGGGACACATAGTGTCTGAAAAGGGGGTGGCTACTGATCCTGAGAAGTTGGAGGCAGTTACCTCCTGGCCAAGACCCACAACAGTCACCGAACTTAGATCTTTACTGGGCTTCTGCTCCTACTATAGGAGGTTTGTGGATGGGTTTGCCCGTATTGCCAAGCCCCTAAATGAACTGCTCAAGACTGAAGGGGAAGAGGATGGCTTGGGACCCAGAAGACCCGGGGAGTCGGTTCAAGATCAGTGGACCCCCAGGTGTGAAGAGGCCTTCAGAACCCTGAAGAGGAGCCTCACCACAGCCCCAGTATTGGCCTATGCTGATCCCACCAGACCATACGAGTTACATGTTGATGCTAGTCATGAAGGCCTCGGTGGAGTGCTCTACCAAGAATATGAAGAGCAACTGCGACCAGTGGCCTATGTGAGTCGGAGTCTGACCCCCTCGGAGAAGAACTACCCCACTCATAAGTTGGAGTTCTTGGCCCTCAAATGGGCAGTGGTGGACAAACTAAGAGACTACCTCTATGGGGCAGAGTTTACAGTAAAAACAGATAACAACCCTCTGACTTACCTATTCACCACTGCCAAGTTGGATGCCACAGGACACAGGTGGCTGGCTGCATTATCTGGGTTCAACTTCAGTCTTAAATACAGACCAGGGACTGGAAATAGGGATGCAGATGCCCTGTCTCGAAGATCTCATACCATGGCTGATGACTGGGAGGACTGGACTCAGGTAGCACCGGAGGGAGTGCGAGCCCTTTGTCAGGGGGCTGAATTTCAAGCCAGAGGGGGCTCCAGAGCCGAGGAGATAGGAGTTACCACAGTGGGAGTCCCAAAACACTACTGCGGGGTGACTCAACTTGAAGAGGAATGCTTACCGAAGCTGTCTAAGAAGGAACTGAGGTGCGACCAATTGGAAGACCCCATGGGGAGATTGGTCTTTGAAGCATTGGAAAACGAGAGTCCAGAGAAACTTCGACATCACCCCTCCAAGGAGGCTCGTCTGCTAAGGAGAGAGCTAGACAGGCTACAGGTCCATCAGGGAGTGGTCTACCGAAGGGGCCCCTCTGATGGCTCAGAGGATAAATGGCAGTTGTTTCTCCCAGAGAAGCACCGAGAGACTGTGCTGGTTGCCTTACATGACCAGCATGGTCACCTGGGAGCTGAAAGAACCTTCCAACTTGTCAGAAGCCGGTTCTATTGGCCCTGTATGAGGGCTGAAGTGGAGGAATATTGCCACTCCTGTGCACGATGCATCCAGAGGAAGACTCTACCCCATCAAGCTGCCCCAATGGGCCACCTACAGAGTCAAGGCCCAATGGATCTGGTATGCATTGACTTTCTCTGCCTCGAACCCGATTTGAGTGGATTGGGAAATGTTCTGGTGGTAACCGATCATTTCACCCGTTATGCACAGGCGTTTCCCACCAGAGACCAGAAGGCTTCCACTGTAGCTAAGGTGCTTGTAGAAAAATACTTCGTCCACTATGGATTACCACAGAGAATCCACTCCGACCAAGGAAGGGACTTTGAGAGTCGCCTGATCCGGAACCTACTGGACTCCCTGGGAGTGGAAAAGACCAGGACTACCCCTTATCATCCACAAGGAGATGCCCAGCCTGAGAGATTTAACCGGACTTTGCTAAACATGCTTGGGACTCTGGAGACAGAGAAGAAGCAGCATTGGAGTCAACACATATCCACTTTGGTGCATGCCTACAATTGCACCACCAGTGATGTGACGGGTTACTCTCCCTATCGCCTCATGTTTGGGAGAGAAGCAAGATTGCCAGTGGATCTGGCCTTTGGCATTTCTCTAGACTATACCTCTGCTACCTCCCACAAAGGATATGTAGACAGACTTAGGTATAATTTGAAAGCGGCCTATGAACAAGCCCAAGCGGCCTCAGACCAGAGAGGGGCCCGAAATAAAAGGAACTATGATTTGAAGGTTCGAGTGCAAGACCTGCAGCCTGGAGACCGTGTTCTGCTACGCAACCTAGGGATCCCAGGGAAGCACAAACTTGCTGATAGGTGGAGGTCTGAGCCTTACGTTATTTGTAGGAAACTCCCTGGACTACCGGTGTACAAGTTAAAGCCAGAGGGGAGAGTGGGACCCTTGAAGACCTGGCACAGAAACCACTTACTCCCGCTTAAAGAAGCAGTCAGGATACCTCCAGTGAGGAACCTACCGGAATCTGTTTTCATCTTGGATACTCCCAGACCCAACACTCGGTCTCAGACCTCTCGATCTAGAGGTGGACAGGTTTCTCAACCAAGTGAAGATGGGAGAGGAGAACTGGAGTGGCTATGGCCTTCCCCAACCCCGGAAAATCCCACCATAGACCTTCCACCCACTGAGGATATGCAGGATGGGACCTTGAACCCAGAAGCTACAGAGTTCATTCCATCCAGTGGCGTGCCTGAATGCTGGGAAGATATTCCGGGCCTGTACTCAGATGAAGAAGAGACAGAGGCCCCAGAACCAGTGACGATGTCAGAGAGTGTTCCTGAAACAAAGCCTGTGGCACCAAAGCCTGAAGTCCCAAGGGAGCAGAGAGCTCGCAGAGTCGTGAGACCTCCCATGAAGTTAACCTACCCTCAATTGGGAAAGAGCTCAGAGGACTCTGTTACCACCGCTAGAAGAAGTACCGAGTGCTCCAGTCCTTCCACTGTTCATTTGGTGGAGGGCAACCCCAGCTCACCCTCTGGCACAGTTAGGCAGGCCACTCATGCCAGTGTGACCTGTGGGATAGGGAATCCCACCTCTGAGTTTTGGTGGCAATTCCCTGTACCAACATCATACTCCGCACTCTCTAAAATGGTTCAGGAATTTTGTTGAAATGTTTATCTTTGGGGACCAAAGAGTTTTAGTGGGGGGAGTGTGTAGCGGGGTGTTCCCCTTTAATCAGAGACAGGAAATTCCAGAGAGAGGGGAGTCGGGGGGAAGGAATATAAGGAGGGGGCGAGACCTAACTCTTTCTCTTTGGACACGGGGAGGCAGAGAGAGAGACACCTGTGCGGATCTGTGCTGTTCCAGGCCTGAAGCCTGGGGCCTGTGGAGCGAACCAAAGAGCCTTCCACCCCCTTTGCGAGCCTGGGTGGCATCCAGACTCATCTTTTCTGAAGTTATCTGGATCGGGGATCCGATCGCAGAAGCCGCTGTGGACGAGAACCGACACAGCCGGTGGAAGTTCCGGACTGAGGGAAGTTCCGGACTGAGGGAAGTGTTCCGGAGTGGTGAGCGAGCGAAAGCTCATCTTTAAACTGTTACTTTTATACTTTGTGCCTACTAGACTTCCGAGGCCTAACACCTCCGGTGAGGGAGAATTACCCCCCCCCCTATTGGATTACAAATACATGGTTTTAAATACTTCAAGTGCACCACCTTTACAGATCCTGTGCCGGTGAAGATTTGTGTTTCTTCTAAGACTGAGTTTCATGGTTAGGGATCAGGCCTGATCCGTTAGATAGTTATAAGTTAGTTATCACACCACAGGGTGTTTAGGTAACGGTCGCCCCACGTGGCGTTCCGTCCCCTTTCCATTGCTGGTACACACGCACACAGTATTGTGATTTATAACTGCAGGGACCTGCTTATGTGTTGTGAACCAAATGTTACATGCATGTTATCCCCTTTTATCTTACCACTAGCAGTAAAGTCAGTTATTATTTACAACATTGTCTATGAGTCTGAGTTATCAATTCACACACCCACATTTAAAGCATAAGTGATTGTTTATGTGAAATTGCTGTGGGTTAACTGTGCCAGAGTGGGTAGAGCAGATTGCCGGGGGGTTGAGAAAGCTGTACTCAGGGCCCAAATCAAAACTTGCGGCTCTCTTAAGTTGAGGGTATCGCTACATATATATATATATATATATATATATATATATATGTATATATTATTTTTTCTAACATCTTCCAAAATTCGAATTTCATATAGAATGAATTTGGATAGAAAAGATTAGAATAGAATTGAAAATAATAGAAAAACAATAGAACTGAATAGAAAAAAAATATTATATATCTATCTATATATATATATATATATTGTGACAGCAGGAAGGTAAAGTCACCTGGTTGCATCCAGGGGGGTAGATATATTTCTCCCAGATTCAGGCTTTATGCCGACTTATACAACTAGGGAGTTGATGAAGCCCAGCTGAGGCTAGTGGGCTCATGAATGACTCATACCTCTAGGGAGAGTGCTGGGCGTCGTGAGGCAGGGAGTTGATGAGACCAGCTGAAGCCTGTCAGTTCGTTTAAGGCCTCTATAAAAACTCCCAGCTTCATCAGATGTTAGCTCATGCCTGGAACCAGACCTGTGTGGACTGTCTAGGGAGAGTGAACCCCTGTGCGGTGAGGCAAAGCCTGTGTGGCTATTTGTTTGGACTTTTACTAAACCAGGGACTTAGGGACTAGGACAGCACCAGGCTGATCCCAGTTGTTAGTTTAGGAAACCTGCATGTTTAGTCAGAGGTCAAACTGACCAGGATTTATTTTGTTTGTTTCTTTTTGGCTTTGCTGTGTTTTTGTCACTGTACATAGAGAAATAAACCGCACCTTTTGATTTTGAAAACCACAACCTCCGTCTGCTGGCCCTGTTTTTGTGTGGGGAGCCCAACCAGGGGGTCACACACACCCGCTACCGAGTTAACCCCCTCACAGTTGGTGGAGAACCAGTGGCAGTTTTTTTTAAGCCAGCATGGAGGAGATACTGAAACAGCTGGCTCTAGCAAATGCCAATCAACAGCAGACAAATGCAGGTTTGCAAAGGAGCCTTGCAGCCCAGCAGCAAGCTCATCAACAAGCCCAGCAGCAATCTGAGGCCCGCTTCATAGACCTGTTACAGAAGCAAGAGCAGAGACTACAACAAATGGAAGCAGTAATGCAGCAACGTCCGCAGACCAGTGAGGAAAGCCGTCCCACTAATACCGCGTCCTTTGGGGTGAGTCGTTTATTGACAAAAATGACTGGAGAGGATGATCCAGAGGTATTTTTGACCACATTTGAAAGGACTGCTGAAAGAGAAAAGTGGCCTGAGGAGCAGTGGGCTGGACTGGTGGCTCCTCTGTTAACTGGTGAATCGCAGAAGGCTTACTATGACCTAGAGCCTGACCAAGCAAAAGACTATGTGATGCTAAAAGCTGAAATATTGGCAAGGCTGGGTGTCACCCTGGCTGTCCGGGCTCAGCGTGTGCATAACTGGACTTTCCAGCTTGGAAAACCCCCCAGGTCTCAAATGTATGATCTCATTCACCTGAGCAGGAAGTGGCTACAGCCAGAGACTTTGTCCGCACCAGAGATTGTGGAACGTGTTGTAATGGATCGGTTTTTGAGAGCTCTTCCTACTGCCATCCAAAAGTGGGTAAGCCATGGAGACCCAGAGACGGCCGGTGGTCTTGTGGATCGTGTAGAGAAATACTTGGCTACAGAGAACCTGACGGCCTCTTCCAGAGACT
This sequence comes from Rana muscosa, assembly GCA_029206835.1. Lineage (NCBI taxonomy): Eukaryota > Metazoa > Chordata > Amphibia > Anura > Ranidae > Rana > Rana muscosa. The sequence goes on from CM055117.1 coordinate 985,572,229, forward strand.
CTCGGACTTTCCACCCTAAGACCAGACCATCCCCAGGGGCGGATAAGAGGATTCCAAGGGGTGAGGGTGGAGAGAGTGAGAGGGTGGGAGCTCTACCCCAAGTTTGGCGAGAACAGCCTGGGAAATCAGCGGCTCAAGAGGCCGCAAGAAGGATCGTTTGCTACCGCTGCCGGCAAGCGGGACATATTGCAGCAAATTGCCCGGTTGTGGAGGAACCCATGCAATGTGACTTTCTGATGGACAGACGTCAGTCGCTGTGTGCGACAGTCGCATGCACTGCCATTCGGGGAACTGAGAAACATTTATGCAAAATGTGTATTAATGGTAGAAATGTTGTGGTATTACTGGATTCAGGTAGCCTTGTGACCCTGATAAAGGCTGAATTAGTTAAAACAGAGGTCTCTGGGAATAGCAAGGTAGCTGTTATTTGTGTGCATGGGGACACCCGAGAGTATCCAGTGACTACAGTGTGTTTCGAGACCCCCAAAGGTACCCTCTCTCATCCAGTGGGGTTAGTATCTCAATTACCGCATGATGCCATTGTGGGAAGGGATTTTCCGAAGTTCTGGGAACTGTGGGATGATCCTGAGCCCCCCACTGGTGCCCCTATGTACCAGGAATGTGATAGCCAGAACTCCTCTGAGAGTGGTGAGGACTCTCCAGAATTTCCCTTGTCAGTATTGGCAGGGGAGACTCAAGAAACTGGAGAGGAGCCCACCTCCTCAGACGAAAACCTACCGTCTGTGGAGTTTTCTGATCTGGAGGTTCACAGGGAAAATTTTGCCACAGAACAGTTAAAAGACCCCGCCCTAATAAAGGCACGGGAAAACGTAGTGGAAATAGATGGCGAGTTAGTGAACCCAGATAATACCTGCACTTACCCATACTTCAGCGTAGAGAAGGACCTACTGTATCGGGTGGCAAAAAGGGCAGAAGAAACCGTTGAGCAGCTGGTGGTGCCCAAACCTTACAGGAAGTTGGTGTTGGAGTTGGCCCATGGGCACATTCTTGGAGGTCATCTGGGGACAGAGAAAACCCGAGAGAGGGTATTACAGAGATTCTATTGGCCTGGGGTGATGAAGGACATAGAAAATTATTGTTCCTCCTGCCCTGTGTGTCAGAGGTCGGCCCCGATGCCACATTTCCGTAGCCCGCTGGTCCCTCTACCCATCATTGAGGTCCCGTTTGAGAGAATCGCAATGGATTTGGTAGGTCCTATAATCAAGTCCGCTAGGGGGCACCAGTACATATTGGTTATAATGGACTATGCCACCCGTTATCCAGAAGCGATCCCTCTCAGAAATACCTCGGCCAAAACCATAGCCAAAGAGCTATCTCTTGTTTTTAGCCGGGTGGGTATTTGTAAAGAACTGCTTACGGACCAAGGTACACCCTTTATGTCCCGGGTTATGAAAGAGCTGTGTAAATTGTTCAAAGTGACGCAATTGCGTACATCTGTGTATCACCCCCAAACCGATGGGCTGGTTGAAAGATTCAACAAAACCCTAAAACAAATGTTGAAGAAAGTGGTGGATAGAGATGGAAAGGATTGGGACTGTCTACTTCCTTATTTGATGTTTGCTATTAGGGAGGTGCCCCAATCCTCTACGGGATTCTCCCCCTTTGAGTTACTGTATGGGAGACACCCAAGAGGGCTGTTGGATATTGCCAAGGAAACTTGGGAAAGTGAGAGTTCTCCCCACAGGAGTGTGATTGAGCATGTCGCCCTGATGCAAGATCGAATTGCACAGGTAATGCCCATCGTGAAGGAACATTTGGCCCAAGCGCAGTTGGCACAGCAGAGAGTGTACAACCGTGGAGCAAAGACCCGTACCTTTTCCCCGGGGGATAGGATATTGGTACTTGTCCCTACGGTTGAAAGTAAATTCCTTGCCAAATGGCAAGGCCCCTACGAGATAATGGAAAAAGTGAGCGAAGTGAATTACAAGGTCAGACAACCAGGAAGGCGAAAGCCCGAACAGATATATCACGTTAATCTGTTGAAAGCCTGGAGGGATAGAGAGTCCCTAGTCGCAGAAACTTGGTCACCAGCTCAAACTGGTTGCGTGATTCCGGAGGTTGGAATAGCAGCCACCTTGTCACAACCCCAACAACAGGAGGTTAAGGAGTTTGTGCTTCGCAACAAGGAGGTGTTCTCTGAGCTGCCGGGACAAACATCTGGGGTAGAGCATGATATTATTACCCCGCCCGGTGAAAGGGTGAAGTTAAAACCCTATCGGATCCCAGAGGCCCGACGGGAGGCAATACGGGAGGAAGTACAGAAAATGCTGAACTTAGGGGTGATAGAGGAGTCCCAAAGTGATTGGTCTAGTCCCATTGTGTTGGTGCCTAAACCGGATGGGAGCTGGCGATTTTGTAACGATTTTCGTCAGTTGAACAAAGTTACAAAATTTGACACCTACCCCATGCCACGTATAGATGAGTTGATCGACCGGCTGGGAACAGCCCGATACATGACGACTCTTGACCTCACAAAAGGGTATTGGCAAATTCCCCTGGCCAAGTCGGCCAAAGAGAAAACCGCATTTGTAACCCCAGACGGGGCGTTCCAATATAAGAGAATGCCGTTCGGGTTACAGAATGCGCCGGCCACATTCCAGCGGAAAATGGACCAGATGCTGAGGCCCCATCGGAAGTATGCTGCGGCTTACCTGGATGACGTAATTGTCCATAGCACAGATTGGGCCTCACATCTGCCAAAAGTGCAAGCAGTCCTGGACTCTGTTCGGGAAGCGGGGTTTACGGCTAACCCCAAGAAGTGTACCATTGGGCAGGAGGAGGCCAAATATCTTGGGTACACCATTGGCAGGGGAGTAATAAAACCCCAACTCAACAAAGTCGAGGCCATCCAGAGTTGGCCACGTCCCAACAGCAAGAAGCAGGTACGAGCCTTTCTGGGAATCGCGGGTTATTATCGACGCTTCATTCCCCACTTTGCTTCTAAGGCTGTGCCCCTAACCAACCTGACGAAAGGGAAAGGGTCGGTCATGATTAAATGGACCCCCGAGGCTGAGGCAGCATTCCAATTCTTGAAACAAGCCTTATGTAGCCAGCCAGTGTTGTACTCACCCGACTTCTCTAAAGACTTTGTCGTACAAAGTGATGCGTCAGATGTGGGGTTAGGAGCAGTATTGTCCCAGGTCTGGAACGGGGAAGAGCACCCAGTCATTTACCTCAGCAGGAAGTTGAAGTCCCATGAGGTAAATTACGCCACGGTTGAAAAGGAGTGTTTAGCGGTGAAGTGGGCTCTAGATTCCCTTCGGTACTATCTGCTAGGTAGGCACTTTGACATGGTTACGGATCACGCTCCGTTAAAGTGGATGGCTCAAAACAAGGAGACAAATAGAAGAGTGAATAGGTGGTTCCTGGCCCTACAGGAATTCAACTTCACAGTAAAGCATCGCCCTGGCGTTCAAATGGGGAATGTGGATGCTTTGTCTCGAGTACATGAATGCCTGATTGCTGGTGTTCCAACCCCAAGGTTAAAACAAGAGGGGGGGGTATGTGACAGCAGGAAGGTAAAGTCACCTGGTTGCATCCAGGGGGGTAGATATATTTCTCCCAGATTCAGGCTTTATGCCGACTTATACAACTAGGGAGTTGATGAAGCCCAGCTGAGGCTAGTGGGCTCATGAATGACTCATACCTCTAGGGAGAGTGCTGGGCGTCGTGAGGCAGGGAGTTGATGAGACCAGCTGAAGCCTGTCAGTTCGTTTAAGGCCTCTATAAAAACTCCCAGCTTCATCAGATGTTAGCTCATGCCTGGAACCAGACCTGTGTGGACTGTCTAGGGAGAGTGAACCCCTGTGCGGTGAGGCAAAGCCTGTGTGGCTATTTGTTTGGACTTTTACTAAACCAGGGACTTAGGGACTAGGACAGCACCAGGCTGATCCCAGTTGTTAGTTTAGGAAACCTGCATGTTTAGTCAGAGGTCAAACTGACCAGGATTTATTTTGTTTGTTTCTTTTTGGCTTTGCTGTGTTTTTGTCACTGTACATAGAGAAATAAACCGCACCTTTTGATTTTGAAAACCACAACCTCCGTCTGCTGGCCCTGTTTTTGTGTGGGGAGCCCAACCAGGGGGTCACACACACCCGCTACCGAGTTAACCCCCTCACAATATATATATATATGATCATCTTCTGAAATTGGAATAGAATGAACTTGAATACAAAAGATTAGAATAGAATGTAAAATAATAGAAAAGAATAGCATAGAAAAACAATGGAACAGAACAGAAAAAATATAATAACTATATAAACATCTTCCGAAATTTTGTATACAATGAATTTGAATTTTAAATTTGAAAAGAAAAGATTAGAATAGAGTAGAAAATAATAGACTAGAAAAACAATAGAACAGAATAGAATAAAATATAATATATATATAATAGGGTTAGGGTTAGGGTTAACCCTAACCCTAATATTTATATATATAACCATTTTCCGAAATTCGAATTTCATATAGAATGATTTTGAATTAGAATAGAAAAGATTAGAATAGAATAGAAAATAGAAAAGAAAAGAAAAACATTAGAACAGAATAGAATAAAATATAACATATATTATATTTTATTCTATTCTGTTCTATTGTTTTTCTAGTCTATTCTTTTCTATTATTTTCTATTCTAATCTTTTCTATTCAAATTCAAATTCATTCTATCCGAAATTCGAATTTCGTAATTTTTTAATATATATATATAACAGGGTTAGGGTTATTCGATTCGAATTTGTTTTCGAATTCGAATAGAATTGTTTTCGAATTCGATTCAAATTCATTTTCGAATTCGATTCGAACCGAATTTCGTTTGCGGTTTTTTCGAATTGAATTGTTTAAATTCGTTACTTTTGTAATTTGGAAATTCGATTTGGAACGAAACGAAATGCACATGTCTACTGGCTGTAAATAACACCCATCTGAAAAGTAAGTAGCACTCCTCCATATGTTACAGATCCACTAGACAGCTGTAACCATTTTTTTTTACACCAGGCTAAGCCAGTTTTTATGAATGCCAATAAAATACATTACAGCTTTTAAAATTTGAAATAAAAAAATCTAATTATTACAGAGGTACCTAATTCTTAAAGATTAATAAAGCTTCTTCTCTGTCCATGCATGTAGAGTGTGTGTATGTTTTACACGTGTCTGTGTGTACTTATGTGTGTCCTTCTTCTTTTACACTTTGTGCTGTCACAAGATCGCAGACATGCCTCCTACAATTTTTTTTACATTGACTGCATTTAGTTATCCTTTGTTCTCTGAAGATGGTTCTCTGATTTCTGCTGAGTAAGCTGAAATATGATCAGTAAATGGTTTTGCAGGCACCACTCCAATTGACAAAAGATGATCTATCAATCGACTTTTGTCGAACGACCCTTTTGAAAAATTGTTGGCCAATCAGTGACTGCAGCAAATACAATAGCCCGGCAGGGGGCATTGGCCCATCTGTGCTGGTAAAGTGGTTGGTGGAATCTGTTTTTGTAAAGAAATCTATTGGTGTATGGCCAGCTTTAGAGTGATCAGATGTAAGGTCATGTGATCGCTCCCAAGAATGAAAATGTATTTCCTTCCTCTGCTGAAATATAAACTATAGCAAATGATGTGGGCTTACAGCTTAGTTTATTGTTCGCTCAGAGTCATCTTTTACAGTCAAACTCCCTTAAAGTTCCCCAAGCCCAACTTCCCCTTCATATTGGCTTGTCTCTTGCATTCAACAAATCCTGTTGTAAATTTCTATCTCAGTGGTAATACAATCACATATACAATTTCAAATGGGGTAATCATTGATAATCCAGATGTTTTAGGAAATCAGGTACATTGTTCTCTGTAAGAGATTTTATTTCAAATGGTGTCTCTCCTGCTCAAAGGAATTCAGTTTGGCTTTGAGGTTCCACTATTTTATGGTACTATACAGTATGTAAATGGTTAATTTTTTGGTTAAATTTGATCAAGTTTTCCACGGTTGACAGAAACAAACGTAAAAGAAAATTCAGTGAAGGCTGGGTTTCAAGCTCCGCTGTCTCCCCTCCATTCACTAATTTAAGATTTTCTCCACTGGAATTGTTTCCCAAAAAGGAGCCTGGTTTTTTTTTTTTGCCCTGTCCTATGCTTGTTATATGCCTCAGGTCATTTGCCTAATGATGAGACTGATAGAAATCTGGCATATGTTTCATATTCCTCCTTTGATGATTGCTTGGTGTTGCTAACTAGGGATGAGCTTCGAGTTCGAGTTGAACTCATGTTCGACTCAAACATTGCCTGTACGCCTGTTCGCGTAAACACGAACAGCGGACAATTTGGGGTGTTCGCGGCAAATTCGAAAAGCCGCGGAACACCCTGTAAAAGTCTATAGGAGAAATCTAAAGTGCTAATTTTAAAGGCTTATATGCAAGTTATTGTCATAAAAAGTGTTTGGGGACCCGAGTCCTGCCCCAGGGGACATGTATCAATGCAAAAAAAGTTTTAAAAACTGCAGTTTTTAAAACCTTTTACACGCTTGTTTCCTGTGCTTAGAACTGTCCCTGCACAAAGTGTAATTTCTGAAGGAAAAAAGGTAATTTAAAAGTACTCACGGCTATAATGAATTGTCGGCTCCCAGCAATACAGAGAAAAGTAATTGAAAGTCATTGATAAAAATAAATAAAAAATGCGTGGGGGTCCCCCCAAAATTCAATTACCAGGCCCTTCATGTCTGGTATAGATATTAAGGGGAACCCTGCGTAAAATGTAAAAAAAAAAATGACGTGTGGTTCCCCCCAAATATCCATACCAGACCCTTTTCGGCGTAGGGGTTCCGCTTAAAATCCATACCAGACCTAAGGGCCTGGTATGCTCCTGGAGGGGAACCCTTGCCGGTTTTTTATTTAAAATTTGGCGTGGAGTTCCCCCTCATGATTCATACGTACTGTGTTCAGAACGCAACACATTTGCGAATCAGATGCGTTCCCATAGAATATAATGGCCAGACAATTCGCACCGCAATGCCTAGAAAACGCACACGTTTTTTGGGTAATGCGCAGTGCGAATGCATTGCACATATGTGAGCCAGCCTCATTGAAATCAATGTATTATAAAATGTTACGCGAATTGGATGCGGTGTAAGCCGCAACCAATTTGCATAGGTGTGAACGGGGCCTAATAGGGAGCAATGAGACTGGAAGGTAAGAAACTGGCAGGATCAGGAATAAAGAAGGCAAAGAGGAAAGAATGACACTACGAAATGAGTGGATGTCAAGCTACAGTTTTATACATTTTTCCTTTTAGGTGTAGTTACAATTTAAAGAGTATGTAAAGCCAAAACTTTAGGATAGAGTAAGGAAGAGTTTAAACCACTATCAGGGTATATATATATATATATATATATATATATATATATACACGTTTTTTTTTGTTTTTTTTTGCTGTCTGTGTACTGCTAAGGAGATATTCTTTCACTTCCTGACTTTGAGGCCTCGTACACAAGACCGATTTTCTCGTCGTAAAAAACACGTCGTTTTTTTTCGACGAGATTCTTGTTAAGCTTGTCGATTTTCTCGTCAAGCTTTCCATGTGTACTCACTGACAATTTCCAATTTCCTTGTTGTTCTCCGCGGTCACGTCCAGCACGTACGACGGCACTATAAAGGGGAAGATCTTTTTTCTTGGCGCCACCCCTTGGGCTGCTTTTGCTGATCTCGTGTTACCGCGTGTGAAGTAAAAGTTTGGGAAGAGACGATTCGCGCTTTTCAGTCTTCGTACTTTTCAGATCGTTTTCTGCGGTTCAGTTTGTGCTTGTGGGTTCGTATCTTGACTTTCAGGGTGTCTAGGCAGGTCGTATCTGTTTTACAGTGCGTTCTTGCCTGTTCGTTTCTGATTTTCAGTTCGTTATTCATAGGCCTTGCTGTTCTAAAGTGCGTTCTGTTCTGTACGTTCTGATAAGACGACCGTTTCTTAGCCATTTCGCCTGGACGTTCTCGTCGTCAAGTTCGTGCTGTGCGTGCGCTTGGTGTTGGTCTGCTTGTTTTGGACCAAGACCAGTCCATGAATGGTGTGAGGAGGAGTTCATGGACCAAGAATTGGTTGCTCCAGCGGGACCAATTCTGCCATATGCCTCTGCTGCGGGAGATCGTCGAGAATAAACCTGAGGACTACAGGAATTTTCTGCAGATGTCTGACCCCGTTTTTCAGGAACTGTTGGCTTTGGTGTCCCCCTATATTACCAGGAAGGACACCGTTATGCGGGAAGCCATCAGTGCTGAGCAGAGGCTCATCGCCACGTTGCGTTACCTGGCGACAGGGAAAAGTCTTCAGGACTTGAAGTTCACCACAGGCATCTCCCCCCAGGCTCTGGGCCTCATAATCCCAGACACCTGTTCTGCCATTATACAAGTCCTGCAGGAGGACTATATTAGGGTAAGTTTTCTCCCTTAACATCACATTTTATGTATTACATGTATGCTAATGTATTGTATTTCTTTCATCCTTCCCTAATTACCATGATTGTAATATGCTGAGAATGTCCCCTTTGTCCCCATGCATGCTGGAAGCTTTAGATTGCCCCTTTTTTCTCCTCCATAAATATTTCCCTTCACTAACTTTTCCAGCATGGGCGCCTGTTGCTCCAAATGTTTGGGGGTCCCACCCCAATTTATGAACTAAACGTCCTCCTTTTTTGCTCAAGTGCCTATTAAACGCCCCGAGTTGTCCCCTCTAATGCAGCCATTTTGTTCCCTCTAATGCAGCCATTTAGTCCCCTCTAATGCAGCCAGTTTCCCCCCAGCCCTGCACTTACCTTCTTGTGGTCAGCGCCATCCTTCTTCTGTCCTTGATGTGTTCTCCTTCCCTTGATGTTGCATCAGCCAATCATGTTACCATTAAACAGACTTGGTGAACATGATTGGCAGAGCAGCCTGCCAGTGTTTCCCCAAGGAATGCCCCCCCCCCCCTGTGTCCCCTATTTTACTTTTAGGAAGCCAATTACATCCCTCAGGTTGTAATGTGCAAGACTATTTTACTACCTGTTTCTGCTATGCAATTTGAACCCCCTAAATGCCGCAATTATTCATATGTCGGTCGCTTTACAAGAGGCCATCCACCTGAATAGTGGGCGGCATAGACAATACATAGGTTCATGCAACGCATGAACCTATGTATTGTTCTGAGTGATGGGCACAGGAGAGAGGGGGCAGTGCTCCAGCGCCCACTCTGGACGCACCGCCACTGCAATGCTATCCTGTGGCCAAACACATCTCCCCCCCCCCCCCAAATTTAGTAATGGCCCATCAGAGGGGGTGATGAATATGATAAATGAGCCTTCCATTATACTTATTTTAAACACCTTAATAAACGTAGAATTTGACTGATGTTGGCCTCTAATGTCTAATTTTCCTTGTAATGTATGATTTTTGTATTCTAATATTATTTCATCTTGTTTCACTCCACAGCTTCCTTCCATGCCACAGGAATGGCAGACTGTGGCATCGGAGTTTGCCACGCGGTGGGACTTCCCCAACTGCGGTGGTGCTATAGACGGGAAGCACGTCTGCATCGTGCCGCCACCCCATTCTGGGTCCTACTACTTCAATTACAAGGGGTTTCATAGCATTGTGCTGATGGCGGTGGTGTCAGCATGGTATGAATTCCTCTATGTTGATGTAGGGAAGAATGGCCGGATGTCCGATGGGGGATCCTTCATCCAGACAGAGTTTGCCCTCCGTCTCCAGAGTGACGACCTTGCATTGCCACCGGATGCAGGGAATATTGAAGGACTCCCCTTTGTTTTTTTGGCTGATGAAGCCTTCGGACTCGGGCGGCATCTTATGAGGCCATTTCCTCAGAGGACCCTGACCCCAGACAAGAGGGTGTTCAATTACCGGCTGGCCAGGGGCCGAAGAGTTGTCGAAAATGCCTTTGGCATAATGGCCAGCCGGTTCCGCCTTTTTATGACTTCAATACACTTGGCGGACTACAAAATAAACTATGTCGTATTATGCTGCTGTGTGCTACACAACTTTCTGAGCCAAAAATCTAATTCCTATATGGCCTCAGTTTTGCCAGAGGCTGGACTTTCCCCTGCAAATCCCCTGCCGGGCCTGGAATCTGCCCGTCCTGGCTTGCCCTCCCAAAATGACCGTGAGGTTCGGGACAAATACATGGAGTATTTCACGGGTAGGGGGGCAATTCCTATGCCAGCCTATGTCTAAGGATCCAAATAAAAAGCTTGTTTAAACCTTTAATTATTTGTTCTTTCCTGTCTCCTAGTTTGTCTTAGTGCATTTGTAGTGCACTGCCAAGTGTATTTTACTTTAGTAACTAACAACCATTTCACTATGTAACCTTACAAAATAACCAAATAAGCTTAGAGGGTATTATAAAAAGAAGCTACACGTTGTTTGTGGTCAAATATTTTACTCTGTGCACATTCACACCATTTTTAGTTTTTTCTGTTTTTTTGGGTTGGCCTGGCCACAAACCGGCAATTTTTTGCTTATGAAAACACAAAAATAACAGTTGCATTCCAAAAATTACAACATTGGATACCTCTGAGCAATCTGAGACATTCACTTACACAAACTATGTCTCTATGTGCCCGTCCTAATATGGGGTCCTGCCACCCCTTGCCCAGCCAAAAATTGAATATGCACACATTTGGGATTTTTTTAATCTAGGAAGTTTACAATCCTGATCCCTATTGTCAACATGTGCTATCTGCCATCAGGGGTGATCAATGGACGTGTTTTGGGGGTGCAACCCCTTCCTCAGTTCACCGACTTTAGATACGAGGAAGGGGTTGCACCCCCAAAAGACATACATGGATATCCCCTGATGGCAGATAGCACATGTTGACACACTGTGTGCAGATTCAATTTTTGGCTGGTTTGATTGTCAAAAATATTCTAAAATGTGCAATAACAAACATGTAAAAACAAATGTGTTTGGATGGCTTATTGAATTCTCCCCAAAACATCGAGAATGTCTTTAAATGTTTGTTCCATCACATGGATTCTTTGTTTAATTAGGTCCAGTTCCGTGCTACATTCCATCACTTGCTGGATGAGGCGGAGGGCACTGTCAGCAGAGAACCGTGTACTATCCTTCACAACATTTATATCCCCTAAAAACAAAAAACAAAAGGTATTATAACTCTGCAGGCCTACATCTCTTACCTGAAGCTGTGGTGACAGATACTGACCTGTTGTGGTGACCAGATCCACAACGTCATCCACCTCTCCTTCCTGCACTTCTCCTTCCTCCACCTCAACTTCCTGCACATCTTTCGGTTGTGGGTCTTTGGGAGTTTGGGGTTGCTTGGAAGTTGTGGGGTGCATGTGCTCCCTGGAGTGTTCTCCTCCCAGTCTTCTCTCCCCTATGAGAATCAAACAAAAGGTCTATTTATCACACTGTAAATCTCAATGTTAAAATAAAAACAGGCTAAATTGCTTGGAAGTGTGGTACAAGTGTGTGTTTGGGCGGAATTTAAAGAAGAATGCATTATTTATGACCAAGAATATGTTTAGTATTCACCTTTGGATGTAATTCATTTGACATGGAGGCACCACAAAAATTCACTGATGCACCTGTGTGGGACACCCAAAAAAGGCAGGTCTGGTGGCCCACATTATAGTGCTCCAAAGTACAGATGTGGAAGCAGCTGCTGAGTGTCGTCTCCTTTACACTGATAAAAGTTTGCATTTCATTCTCTTTACAAACACATCATCTAGCCTAAAAATTTTGCCACAATATTTGACCAAAAATGGCAGATGTCTAATTACTTTTGTGGCTATAAAATAAGCCAAAACCGCGGATAGTGGCTGAATGAAGTGTCTGTAACGTAACGAACGATTACTGTGCCCAACCAAGTTCAAAATATTACATTTTGGAAGGGAGTCCAATATGAGAAACCAAAATAAAGAGCAACATGTAAGTTTAGAAAAAGATTAATAGCAGAAAAGTCTACATTTTACTTACTTTTAGCGAGCATTCTCTTTATGCTCCTCAACTGCTCTGGCTCCCTCAGTTTGAGGTCTGACCACCTCTTTCTGAGCTGCTCATTTGAGCGTTTCACCCCGAAATTCGTCTTCAGACTCTTCACGACTTTAGTGAGGATTTTGGCCTTCCTTCTATTTGGTTTGCTATACGGCCCATGCTTTGCATCATAATCAGTAGGGTTGTCCCGATACCGATACTAGTATCGGTATCGGGACCGATACCGAGCATTTGGGCGAGTACTTGTACTCACCCAAATGCTCCCGATTCCAGATCCGATACCTGGAACCGGAAGTCGGCGGACGGAGAGGGCGGAGCAGAGATCGGCCTGGCAGCTGCAGATCACGGGGGTAAGTTGGCCGGGGCAGGAGTGCAGGGCAACGCCGCATATTCCTTCCAAAACGGTGACCGGAGCAGTCACATTCGGTACAGGAAGTGACGTTCCGTGTCTCCGTCGGAAGGTACACATCACGACGCCCATCTTGGTACACCCTGCACTCGGCTGCAGTAAGCCAGCAGCGGACATCTTGTTACACCCAGCTCATATAGTTCGGGCTGGGTGTAACAAGATGTCTGCTGCTGGCTTACTGCAGCCAAGTGCAAGGTGTACCAATATAGGTGTTGCAGTATACTTACTAGAAGTTAAATGACATGAATGATGAGAGGAAAGGAAGGATTTTGCAATGCTATATGCCATATAGTATTGCAAAGTTCTTCCTCTCCTCTCATCATTCATGTAATTTATTATGCAATTGCCAATCAGTGCTTCATTTCAGTGCCTGCCCATAAGTGCCCATAAGTGACATCAGTTCCATCTATCAGTGCCACCTTTCAGTGCCCATAAGTGCCACCTATCAGTGTCATCTATTAGTACCCATAAGTGCCATCCATCTGTCAGTGCCCGTCAGTGGCAATTAGTCAAATTGTCACATGACATTAAAAAAAGTATCGGTAATTGGTATCGGCGAGTACTTGAAAAAAAGTAACGGTACTTGTACTCGGTCCTAAAAAAGTGGTATCGGGACAACCCTAATAATCAGACTTGAGCAAGATGTCCACCATCTCCGCCAAAGACATATTCGATGCCTTGAATCTCCTCCTTGATCGTGACGTTTCCTCGGTCTCCGGGCTTGTCTCCTCCTCGTTAGTTGCGGAATTATCAGACACCTGCTGTAACTCCGCCATATCTGTCTGCGCGCCGAAAGAGAAGGGGCGGGGAAAAGATGTTAGTTAGAACGTCATGGGCGGGCGACGTGTGCGGAGCGACGTGTTCAAAATTTGACGCATGCGTGGTGTGTATATAGCAAACACACATGTGACTATAGTACGTTCGGTGTGCGGAGAGAGGAGTTCAAGTGACGGACGTGCGAACGAAGGTATGTGATTTTGTGACTTGTACAAATTGTTGGCCTATACTGTCTTGAGAATGTTGGAAGATATATATGGTGACTAGGATGTTAAGGAGGTTAGACTGTTTGCCTCACATTAGTTATATATAATTTATTTAACTTGCAGATACAATATGAATGTCTTTATAAGCGACAAGGATTTCCTGGCGGAATTTATTGACCGGGTAAGGGAGCTGCCCGCTCTGTGGGAGACGAAAAACCCCATCCATAAAAAAAGAGGGGTGAGAAAAGCAGCGCTGGAGAAGCTGCTCCCATTTGTGCATACCAAGGTGCCCACAGCCACAGCAAAACAAGTGGACACTAAAATTGGCAGCTTGAGAGGTACCTACAGGACTGAACGCTCTAAGGTGCTGGCTTCTCAGAGGTCAGGAGCAGCAGCAGGTGATGTTTATGTCCCGATTTTGTGGTACTACAACAGGATGTCCTTCCTGGATGACCACATTGAGACAAGGCCATCACTCTCCACTCTTCCCCCCAGACTTCCCTGCAGCCAACCTGAGCCTTCTCTGGAGCAAGAGGAGGCAGCCATCCTGGATGATCCTGATTTGGCCATCTGGAGCCAGGTATAGTATTAACTGAAAATGTATTGGGATAAACTTAATGTTTGACAAATATGTCAAGATGACAAACATAAAATATTTTGGATTCCACAAGTGAAATCAAGATCTGTAGACATTAGTCTGCACTTAATTGGGTGCTAAATAGTCAATCTGATGTAGTGGTAAATTTAAAGCAAGGATTTATGGATTTACATTCTAATTGCTTCAATCAGGATTACAAAGTTTGATGCAAAGATTAAACCAACATATTAAATTATGTCCCTTTTTCATACACAGGATGAAATCAGCCAGGAGAAGGGTCTGGAAACTGTCAGGCAGGAGGAGGAAGGGCCCAGTGGCAGCCAGGAGGTGGCAGGGCCCAGTGGCAGCCAGGAGGTGGCAGGGCCCAGTGGCAGACAGGAGGTGGCAGGGCCCAGTGGCAGCCAGGAGGTGGCAGGGCCCAGTGGCAGACAGGAGGTGGCAGGGCCCAGTGGCAGACAGGAGGTGGCAGGGCAAAGGAGAAGCACCAGATCCCAGGTGCCTCCCATCCGGCTTCCCAAAAGAGGCAGGAGGGACAGGAGCACGAGTGAGGCAGCAATGGCCCTTATTCGTGAGGCCCATGCCACCCTCCAGGAGCCCACATCCCCTGAAGAGGCCATTGCCGGCCTAGTGGAGGCTAAGTTCAAGGTGATGAGCATGGAGCAACGCCTCCTATGCGAGCCCCTGCTCATCACCTTGTTCAACAAGGGGGTGATGGAGAAAATTACCCCCAATACCGCCATATGTGAGGTGGCACAACTGACCCAACCTCAACCTCTACCTCCCCCTTCTTCTTCTGCCCCACCCCCTTCTGCTACACCTCCCCCTTCTTCTTCTGCCCCACCCCCTTCTGCTACACCTCCACCTTCTTCTTCTGCCCCACCCCCTTCTGCTACACCTCCACCTTCTTCTTCTGCCCCACCCCCTTCTGCTACACCTCCCCCTTCTTCTTCTGCCCCACCCCCTTCTGCTACACCTCCCCCTTCTTCTTCTGCCCCACCCCCTTCTGCTACACCTCCACCTTCTTCTTCTGCCCCACCCCCTTCTGCTACACCTCCACCTTCTTCTTCTGCCCCACCCCCTTCTGCTACACCTCCACCTTCTTCTTCTGCCCCAAACCCTTCTGCTACACCTCCACCTTCTTCTTCTGCCCCACCCCCTTCTGCTACATCTCCTCCTCCTCCTCCTGACAGGAGTACCCCTCCAGTGGCCCAGCCTCCAGCCAAACGAAGAAGGAAGGCTGCAGGGAAGGCTTCAGGGAAGGTTGCAGGGAAGGTTGCCAGGAAGAAGAGGAAGTGATGGCCTTGCTTCATTGTGGTCGGACAGAAGGCAGCCTGTTGTAGTACCACACACTTGGGACATATATATCACCTGCTGCTGTTCCTGACCTCTGGGAGGCCAGCATCAGATTGTGTTCAGAAATGTTGGCCTTCTCAAGCTCCCAATTTTAGGTTCCACACAGGGTTGCTGTGTGCTCTGGGGTCCCTGGGATGCACAAATGGCAGCAGGTTCTCCAGCGCTGCCTTCTCTTTATTTTATTTCGAAACATGAATAAATGTGATTTTTGTTTAAGTTCATACTTGACTATGTGTATTTGTAAAAATTAAAAATCTAGCTTTGGAGTAAGCAGATACATTTGACTGACAAAAAAAGGGACAGATAACAACCCACCAAAAGAATAACTAAATCTGATTTGCAAAAAAAGATGGTGGAAAATTTAACTAATATAGATTCCAAAATTAAATGGGAGATCACTATCAAAACATTGCGAAATTATAATTAACATCATTTTGAAAAATATAACAATTTAAATTATTCCGAAAAACTTGCACGATATAAAACACATAAATCTTCTTAAGAGCAGCATGAAAAAGGTTAAAAAAAAATAGTCATAACTCGGTGTGAATATCAGCAGCAAAAAAAGGTCACTCGTTTTGATTAATGTAACATTCTAACGAAGATTTCAATGCAGAACATTTAAACGATGCAATAATTTGGAGCGTGACGAATGTGCTCTCTCCATTACGAAGGCTTGTTTTACTAGAAGATGCGCTCCCGTCTCATAGTTGCTTGTGAGCATGCGCGCTTTTGGAAGAGTCGTAAAAGCATACACACGAACCATTTTCTCGTCACAAAACAGGCCGACGAGAAACACGACGAGGAAATCTGGAATCCTGACGAGAAAATAGAGAGCAGGTTCTCTATTTTCTCGTCGAGATTCTCGGCAATTTTCTCGTCGTAAAACCATACACATGAACGTTTTTCTCGACAAAAAATCTCTCGCGGCACTTTTCTTGACGGTTTTGGACGAGAAAATCGGTCGTGTGTACGAGGCTTGAGATGCAAGAAGAAGTCAAAGAAGGTCTCTCCAAGTGAGAAGAGTTTCCCTCTTAAACAGCTGTCACCAGAACATTTGTCCATCTAAAGACTTGCCCTTACCTCCTGGTTTCATGACAACACGAAAATTGTGGATTTTCCTTATTTATTGTCTTGGTGAAAATGGTCACCAGGAGAGGGGTAAACCTCCCCGGTGGGGACATATAAAATTGTTAAATCTTAAGATGCTTCTAAAGAAAAATACTGTGCTCAGTGCATAATCAATAAATAAATACAATAATTTGACAGCTGCACTCAAAAACACCAAAAAAACACATGTTAAAAACTTAATTTAATAAATATTGGTGCTCTGTCCCTTTAAATCCACATCAATATACGTTCAATTATAAGTGTATAAATCGCCATAAAACACCAATTGTGAATAATGCATAAAGATTCAAAATAAAAAAATCAACACATGCGAATGATAAATGAGAAAAAGTCCATCCAAAAGAATATGTCTAACTTGAAATGCCACCACTGAGTTCCACCACCATGCCACACACAACTTCTTAAGACCCAAAAATTATAGATGGTCTATCAGTGTTTAGAGGTGTGTGGATCTTGTTGAGTGAATAATCTGACCAATAGGGAACCACAGGGCACACCAGCAGGGAGAGTTATAACATCACATCTTTCTCTCCTATATGTCAATCCGACAAAAGAAAGCAAATGGCAGCCTCCCGCTGGATTTATTGTTAAAATACTGTATATTAGACATGTGCAAAAGGAAAAAATGTGTTTAGATTAGTTTTGTTTTAATTCGTTAATTAATTAATTTTGTTTAGTTAGATTTGTTAAATTCGTTAAATTTGTTTTCGGATTTCGTTCCGTTTTCGACCGAATTCGTAAAATCGTTCGCATTCAAAAATATTTTGTCCGGATTCGAAAATATTTCGACCGGATTCGAAATTATTTCAACATGATTCTAAATCATTTCAACCGCATTCGAAACTATTTCGACGGATTCGAAAATATTTCTACCGAATTCGACAAAATTACAACCGGATTCGATCGTCTTTCAACCTGATTCGATAATATTTCAACCGGATTCGAAATTATTCCAACCGAATAGAAAAGACCATGTTCCGACATTCGAATTTCGTATAGAATGAATTCAAATTCCAATTAGAAAAGATTAGAATAGAAATAGAAAATAGACTAGAAATAGACTAGACTAGGGCCCTATTTCTATACGAAATTCGAATGTCGGAACATATTTTCGAATTTGGTTGAAATATTTTCGAATGCGACCGACTTTTTGAATTCCAATTAGAAAAGATTAGAATAGAAATAGAAAATAGACTAGTAAAAAAAATAGAACAGAATAGAATAAAATATATGTATATATTGTATTATATTCTATTATGTCTATTGTTTTTCTATTTGATTCTTTCCAATATTTTCGATTCTATTCTAATTGTTTTCAAATTCGATTTGACTAGAATTTTTTTCGAATTCGATTCAAATTTCGTCCGTGGTTTTTTCGTTTCGAAACGTTCGGATTCGGTTGAATTCGTTAGCATTGTAATTCGTTAATTTGATGTATCCGAACGTCCGAATAATGAAAATTTGTCCGAATTTCGATTCGGAACCAAACTAAATGCACATGCCTACTGTATATATACTCAAAGTCTTTCCAATGAGACAAGTGTGTCAAACGAACACTCAGAATCGCTGGTTCCGGCTCCAGCATGCGTAATGATGTCAGCACAGGCTCTACTGATGTGCATTTCCTCTAAAAGGTCATTCTTAAGGGGCCGCCCACTCCATATATAGAGTGAAAGATGTGATGTTATAACTCTCCCTGCTGGTGTGCCCTGTGGCTCTCTATTGGTCGGATTATTCACTGAGACAAGATCCACGCACCTTATAGAGCACCTATAATTTGGGGTCTTATGATTTGATAAGAGGCTGAGTGGGGCATGGCGTGGGAACTCACTGGTGGCATTTCAAATTGGACATATTTTTGGATGGATTTTTCATTTATTAAGGCAGTACAGCCAGCCCTTTTGTACTGGGCCTGGGCACCATCAATTTAACCGGTTCCCAACCGACTCACACGCAGATATACTGTGGCATAAAGGCTCCCCTGGGCGGAATCCCGTACTGGTACATCTTTCACTTTTTCGGCCACCAGAGGGCGCACGGCGGGGGACCCAATACGCGGGCACAATAGCCGCAAATCCCTGTGTTATCAGGAAGAGGAGCCATATTGTTTGTTCCTACACAGTTAGAACACACTGAGGGAACACACAATTAACCTCTTGATCGCCCCCTTGTGTTAATCCCTTCCCTGCCAGTGACATTTACACTGTAATCAGTGCATTTTTATAGCACTGATCGCTGTTTAAATGCCAATGGTCCCAAAAAAGTGTCAAAAGTCTCTGATCTGTCTGTCGCAATGTCGCAGTACTGCTAAAAATCGCAGATCACCGCCATTACTAGTAAAAAGATAAATAACAAAAATGCCATAAAAATGCCATAAATCTTTCCCATAGTTTGTAGACACTATAACTTTTGCGCAAACCAATCAATATACGCTTATTGCGATTTTTTTTACCAAAAATATGTAGAAGAATAGATATTGGTCTAAGCTGATGAAGAAATTCGTTTTTTTTTTTTTCAATTGGGGATATTTATTATGGCAAAAAAAAAAAGTAAAAAATATTGTCTTTTTTTTTCAAAATTTTTGTTTTTCTTTTGTTTATAGCGCAAAAAATAAAAACCACAGAGGTGATCAAATACCACCAAAAGAAAACTCTATTTGTGGAAAAAAAAATACGTAAATTTTGTTTGGGTACAGCGTCGCACGACCGCACAATTGTCAGTTTAAGTAGCGCAGTGCTGAATCGCAAAAAATGGCCTGGTCATTGAGGGGGAACATTTTCCAGTCCTTAAGTGGTTTACGAATAATTTTTGGTATATTTCCCCTTTAATGGGGCGTGACATGGAGGGTGTCTTATGCCTACATACTTTTGTTAATAGGTGTCCCTCGTTCCCATCTCAAAAAGTTGGGCGGTATGAAAATGTGCGACCATTTACATTCACATAAAGCTAATGCCGCGTACACATGATCGATTTTCTCGACGGTGAAAACACCGTCGAGAAAATCGACGGGAAAAACGAGGAACGGCTTGTTCCCCTACACACGGCCGGTTTTCCAGACATTTTTTCTCTTAGTCGAGAAAAACGACCGTGTGTAGGCTCCCCGGCAGTGTTTCCCTATGGGAAAACTGCCGCAGAAAAAAATGCCGTGAATCACGACGAGAAAAATTAGAGCATGTTCTAATTTTTCTCGTCGTGATTAATGCCGTTTTTCTCGTCGGGAAAAATTATCAAAAGCCCACACACGGTCGATTTTTCTCGTCAAAGAGAAAAAATTTCATTTTTCCAGACGAGAAAAATGGTCGTGTGTACGCGGCATTAGTCTTTATTATAAAGATTAAAACTGATCACATAAACAACATGTAACACAAGACATGTTTAAAATATAATCCTGCTCCTGGTCTTAAATTGACTTCATATCCTAATCTGATTCAAAGCTATATTGTAACAATGTTTAAACCCTGTCCCCTATGTATTAGATATGTAAATAGTAACGGGTGACCACCCAACTAATGTTAATAAACCATGAGGAAATGTGTCAGTCCAGCATATATAAACGCATGAGATTATAGAACAGATTTATTTTGGAATAGACCAGTTGGTTTTGAACTCAAAACACCAGGGAATTTGACTGCAAAGTTGAAAACAAAAGGTGGATAACCACAGGGGTCCAGAGGAGGTGAGCTGTGACCTGAAGATATGGGAGTCATCCCCATTGGGGTATATCGCACATAACCTCCCTCACACAGATAAGCATATTGGGCAATCTTGATTTTAATTTGTGTTGCTCCTAATCCAGAGAAGGTCATATATATAAAAGAATATGTTTCACATGATGCCGCGTACACACGATCGATTTTCTCGACAGTGAAAACACCGTCGAGAAAATCGACGGGAAAAATGAGGGAACGGCTTGGTTCCCTACACACGTCCGTTTTTCCCGACATTTTTTTTTTTGGTCGAGAAAAACGACCGTGTGTGGGCTCCGCGGCAGTGTTTTCCCTATGGGAAACCTGCCGTGGAAAAAAACGACGGGAATCACAACGAGAAAAATTAGAGCATGTTCTAATTTTTCTCATCGTGATTAATGCTGTCTTTCCCGTCGAGAAAAACGACAAAAAGCCCACAGACGATCGTTTTTCTCGTCCAAAGGAAAAAATTTCATTTTTCTCGACGGGAAAAACGGTCGTGTGTACGCGGCATGAGGGTATTCTTGCAAGGACATCCATTCAATAGAAGCAGATGGTGTATCAAGGCATATTCTATATAATGCAGAAACCTTCCAATGGTGCAGCATTTAGCTTATTTGTTCATACAAAACTCAATGAGAAAACAGTCCTGGATTTCACACAAATACATAAATTGTGCAGTCCTGATTGTATATACAATGCTACCTGCTTTGTACCACATATAAATACTCACACAGCCACATGCCAAGCATTGGTAAGCTATTTGCACTCGCTAGCGTTTTCAGTTGCCTAAACATTACAGGTTGTGTGCTTGTAAACTTCACTTCAGTTAATCCAGCCTTGAAATTTGTATTGCATTGTTTCCTAAATGATCCATCATTGACTTAAAACAAAGGCAAAGCACAGCAGTTCCAAGAAATGACCTGTATTTACTTGATAAGCCTATTGATAGATGCCTACAAATAGAGCAACATCAAGCTGTTAAATGTGTCATACTTCCTTCTTTATGTGTGCATATATACAGAAACCTGGCCTGATATCAATAATATACATATATTTGCTACCTTTATTGGCATCAATTATACATTCAATGACTCATTGCAGGAAATCAGGAAAGCTATGAAAGAAATAATATTGGGCCATGAGCTTGCAGGATCAGTCATTGAGTGAACTATCAAATAAATTAACCATCCTGTGCTTTATTACGGCTATGCATTCAGTAGATTAATTTAATAGCGTAAAATAAATTGATTCATTCTGATGATATAGTAGTGGGGTGGGGGTCAGGGGGACAGATGTGTCTTGAAATCCTGTTAAAACTCATCCATTAACCATCATTTGCAAATATTTAGTATACGCAGCAGCATTGATAAATTAAAAAAAATAGCATTTACTAACTGTTTGCATTGAGACCTTCAGAGCATTGCAACAGCCATTGTTGCAATGCATAGGCCACTGCATTGGTTACCCTTAACCTAAGGTATGTTTGGCGGTACATACCCAGTAGCGGCCCATCCATTAGGGGCGCATGGGCACTGTGACGAATCTCGGATACCCTAGGTGGGCACATCCGCCAGACCTGTGTCTCCTGTCCTCCAAACGCACCCGCAGCCTGCAGATTCGCCATAACCAGCCCTTAACCCCTCAATCATGAGACAAGCCACACAGGTGTTGAGGGTTAAACATGCAGAGCATCAACTCTTTATTAAATACAAAACATACACTTTTACACACAGTTAGGGACACTCCCCTTAGCCTTGTCATAGAGGGGGGGTAGGGGGACAAGGAAGAACCAATGGGAACTGAACATTGAAACAGAGACTACAGTTAAACATAAAGGGATTATGGTAAGCAGGCAGCCCTTCAATACACATCCCCTGAGGAGAGATGTCTCCAGTCCAGACCATTGTCTATGTGCCATGAACCAACACAATTAAACACAGCAACAAGAGGGGGGGGGTGGGGGAGAAGGGATGTAGCATTACATGACATTATCTCAATGCCAGGTTGTCCCCAAGTCTATCAGTCTCTTCTGGGCCATAGTCTGTGGGTAAGAGGCCAGCCCACAGTCCCTTCCAAAACACACAGTGACAGTTTGTTCTGTCACAGGCACCGATCCCCCTATCCATGCATCCGGCCCCCTGATCTACATGCAGGGCGCCGGACACATGGATTCCAATCAGGGTTTTTTTTTAAGCATGTAATTAGAGCCAGAGACTTTAAAAAAGGGTGGGCTCGGGGCACAGAGCAATGCGCCCAAAGCCCACCCAGTTGTGTGACAATAGCGAATGAATAGCGAATGAATATCACGGCCATTCAGGAAACGGGTCCTGAGATTGGTTGAAAGGAGATGCGATTGGATTGGCTGCCAGGAGGAGGAGGGAGGAGACACAGGGGAAGCGAGGAAGCAGCCTGCGAGAAGCCGACACTACCCGGAGCGCTGCCTGTGATATAGGATAAATGCGGGGGCCCCCGACTACCGCCCCCCCCCCCAAAAACAAAAAACACCAGCTGCCACTGTACATACCTTTTATATTGTGCCTGTAGGAAGTGCTGGTCTAACTACAGTTGTGCAGACAAGACTGGCCTGCCACCGATACATTCTGCTTAGTTCCTCTCTTGTGGTGTCAGAAGGGACCTGTAGTATTCATCAGTGTTGTGTTAAAAAGCATAATTAAGGAACAAGAAATGCCCCATAATTCTGCTAAGGAATGAATGGTGTTTTGTTTTGGGATGGTACATGCTACCATTCTTCATGCCACACCCTAATTATGGGTCTAATAATAAACACAGCCTAAAACATGGACTATGCCTTTAAAGGAGAAGTACAGCCAAAGCTTTTTTGGCTGTACTTCTCTTGTGGATCACAGGAGTGCAGTTCATTCTAAAGCCCGCTGTCGACTGACATCTCAAAGCCAGTCCAGACTAAGGAAAGATTGCAATAATATCTATAATAATAATATCCCTGGATCGGCACCTGGCTCAGCCTCTCAAAAATTTGCTGAGAGCCTGAAGCGCCTGCTCCTGCCCCCCTCCACAGCCCCTCCACAGCCCAGCGATCCTGTAGCGTGGGGGGGGGGGCAGAGCAGAAAGCCGGTGCTGCTCAGAGAGCCGGTGCTGTTCAGAGAGCTGGTGGGGGACAGATGTGACATCGGACTGATGCTGTATACACCTACTTGCGATACACATTTGATGCAATTTTCATTGCAAGTATGGAGTACGACCTTGGAGTTGTCCCAAAGCAAATGCCCTGTGCAGGCCCCTATGGTGTAGCAAAAATATGGTAGTCCTGAGTGCTAGCTGTCCTACATGTGGCTACTGCTCCCAGTACCACCTCTTCAGGGCCTGCAAGCCCTCCTGGCTGCAGCTGCCACTTTCCACTGCCCGTGCCACCACAGTCCTTCGGAATGGCTCTGCACCCATCCCAGACTGCTCCATCCCAGTCCTCTCAGGCGTGCCTCCCAGTCCTTCTGACTGTGTGTTACTCACCAGCTCTCCTGGCTGTTCCTGTTGCTCCTGGAGACTTTCTCCCACTGTCTTCTCCTTGTTCCCAGTGCCTCCTGTCCAAGACACCTCTGTGTGTCTTGAGAGGTTCCTGTCCGAACACAAGCTCAGGCCCAAGGTCGCCCCCCCAGACTGGGGAGCTCCTTCAAAAGACCACGACAGCCTAACACTCCATCTCCAGCTTCCACGCAAACTCTCCTCCCCAGCTGGGCTGACCCAGAGTATTTGAAGGGGCCTACCCCCTGCCAACCCAAGTTGGGGATTGGTCAGGCCCCTTAGAATACTCCAGGCAGCACCACCTTTCTTACCCTCCTATCTTTCTAGAAGGTTCCAGCACTATCTAGAACTTGGGGAGGTCTCAGTGATGCTGCCTGTGAGTCATCCAGCTCTCCCTGGATTACTTCCCACCCCAGGACAAAAAACACAGACAGACTTGGCTGCCAACCAAGCCTGCATAAATGTACCTGTAAGAAAAAAAATGATTTACACTTCTAGCACTAGAAGGTACTAAATAAGTAAAGTAAAAAGTGCTTTTGTGATCCACAAGACTTAAACTAGCAGTTAACCCTGCAAGAGAGGAGTTTTAGTTATCTTGAAGTTCAACTATGAAGCCAAACTCCAGGCAAATGATCCAAATAAATGCAGCATTGTATTTATTAATACATCGTTACATATATTTGCTTGAATGCAACTACTTACGCATGTGTTTGTAAATGTGTGCTAACTAATGCATACTGTTAGTCAGGTTCATTCGGTTGGTAAGCAGACTGGTTGGTGAGTTGGGCTGGGAATTTTCTCTGATTTTGTCTTGCATGCGTTGCCCTTCCATGTGCTCCTTGCTGTGAAGGGCAGTTACAGATGGGGCAGGCGCCATTTGTTTGTTACTGGTGTAAATATTGGTGAGGGGACACACTGGACATCTTTGCTGACCTTGTGCTATGTGCTGGGTGTCCAATGTGCCCCTGTCCCTTTAAGGAGGATTGGGCTACCTCCAGGCCCACCTGCCCCTATCTATCCATTAGAATGGGGGATGCAGGCGTAGCGCTAAAATAAAAATATAATGCAAAAAAGTTCAAATATGTCACTCCAAAGTAATGAAGTGAAAACACAAATCCAATCCAAAAAGTCCAAAGAAAAGGAGACCAGCAGTGGAGAAGATGAGAGAGCCGTCAACAACACCCAAACACACTGACCCTTACCATCAGTACATGGGTAATGCACATATAGGATTTCCTAAGGCAATGTACATGGAAACTCTCAATCACCAGATAGATCCTCCTACAGAACGGTCCCCTACTGTTCCTCCTTCCACAGACCAATCAGATTTGAGTATACCTTGGTCACAGCAAGAGGTCAACCAGAGCAGCTCCAATTGCCAACCGATAGTGACATGTATAAGGATGAAAAAAGGAACTCATTGCGCAAACATCCCATCAAAAGATAGCGTTTATTGCAAAAAAGAAGTAGGAATGCACTCACATTTTATTTAAAAGTAATGAGCATGTAAATAAGGAAAGCAACCAGCACTTACTACCCATAATATGGCGCTCACTTCTCCGTCCAACAGCAATACGTCTGCCGTTCTCCACTCGCCCGACGTTTCTTCACCAACGTGTGTCATGTGTGCACTGTGCATGTGCATGTGCTCCCACTGTGGAGACTCTCATAAATGGGTTAGGACTGCAGGTAATACAGGGTGTCGTGAAGGGGCCCCCGCAGCTTACGCATGCATTTGTAAATGTGTGCAAATGAAACCCCTGTTTTTAACGCATAATGTTAGACAGGTTAATTTGGTTAATTTGTTTCTCTGGTATTGTCTTGTATGCGTTGCCCTTCCATGTGCTCTTTGCTGTGAAGGCCAGTTATAGATGGGGGCAGGGGTCATTTTGTTTGAATGCATTTAGTTTAGGTACTTTCATTAGTCTTGGCATCAGTATCTTGCAGTCCATTGTACAGCAACGCACAGAATGGGAGTGGGAGAAGCAGCTCAAGTAGCCAATCAGATGAACTGTAGTGCTCATGTGCTTACTGCTGCTGGTGATAGGAGAGAGCAGGAGTGAGAGAGATAAGCCTATCAGTGTGCTGTGCTTACTGTGCAGTTACAGACTGGAGAAGGGGGTCGTGTGTCAGTGTTACTCAGTGGGGGCAGAGCAATAATCAGGACCAGAGCTTTTTTCAGCAGGAATGCGCACAAACTCAGTTCCGGCATCGTTAGTACTGAAACGTACTTTATCTAATAGCAAGGGGTGCTGGGGTGTGCTGGTGGGTCTATTGATGCTAGCTACTGCATAGTTGCCATCGGTCCCGAATTTCCTGGGACATTCCCGGAATTTCGATCCTTTTCCAGATTTTATTGCGTCCTGGGAAATATCCCTGGAAATTTGGTTTTCCTGTTTTTTCACCGACACGCAGCCCGCCGCCGCTAGAGGTTCGCAATGTCTCTGCCGGCTGCCATTTTTAAGAAGAACACTAACTTGTGGCTACAATAGAAATTAAACTGCTGCGGCGCCGACCACCCCCCACCCCGTCCTATCTGTGATATGTTATGGAAAGGAGCGGGACAGGGGTGGGCGGCGCCGCAGCAGCTTAAAGTGGATGTAAACCTGATTTTTTTATTTTTTTATTCCCACCCATACTCCTTTTCTGAAGTCATGTGGTTACTTTTCTGGATTTTGACTGGATGTTAGTGATCATAGCAGAAGGAATACTCAGGAGAAAATGCATGTTGACAAGGGGAGTGTAGAGGTGGGTGGGGAGTCTACTGACATCACGACTCCACCCACCGAGCTCCAGACAACAGATCCACCCACAGAATCTGCAGTTTTTCAGTTCTTATAACAGACAGAGGGGAGACATTTGACAGATAAGGATACATGCAGGAGGCATCTATATCCTTATAGATAAGCACTATGACAGTAGTTTAGAAAGGATGAGAGTGGGTTTACATCCACTTTAATTTTTATTGTAGCCACGTGGCCGGCTCCGCCTCGAACTGTTATGGAAAGGAGCGGGGTGGGTGGCGCCGCAGCAGCTTAATTTCTAGTGTAGCCATGCGGCCGGCTCTGCCTGGATCTGTTATGGAAAGGAGCGGGGCGGGGGTGGGTGGCGCCGCAGCAGCTTCATTTCTATTGTAGCCACGCGGCTGGCTCCGCCTCTATTTTGTTCACCCTCAGGGAACGGAAAACCGTAATGGCGGTGGAGACACCACTATACCCTATGTAAGGAGGGGCTCCAATGGGGGTGTGGGGTGGGGGCGAAGCCTAATGTTGGGGGTGGCTGCAATAGGGGGACGCCTAAATAAGAGGCTCCAATGGGGGGATGCCTTATGTAAGAAGGGGCTCCGCTGGGAATGCCTGATGTAAGGAAACACTCCGCTGGGAACACCTGATGTAAGGAGGGGATCCGCTGGGAACGCCTGATGTAAGGAGGGGCTCCGCTGGGAACGCCTGATGTAAGGAGGGGCTCCGCTGGGAATGCCTGATTTAAGGAGGGGCTCCACTGGGGACACCTGCTGTAAGGAGGGGCTCCGCTGGGGACACCAGATGTAAGGAGGGGCTCCGCTGGGAATGCCTGATGTAAGGAGGGACTCCGCTGGGAATGCCTGATGTAAGGAGGGACTCCACTGATTCAGCATTATGGTGAGTTGAATAATTTAATTCTATATTACAATGTAATAATAGAAATAATGCACTTCAATCATCCTGACACCATAACAACCTTGGTGCCGGGATGATTGAAGCGCTAACACCAGGTGTTTGGAGTATCTTTATCTGCTGATTTGTTAAACTTTCTGGAATACACATATTTCTATTGTGGTGTAGGATCTGGGCCTGCTGTCCCTCCATCCCTCTTTATTTCTCTCTTTCTCGCTTTCTTTCTTTCTCTCTTTCTTTCTTTTGTTCTTTCTTTCTCTCCCTCTTTCTCTCCTTCTTTCTTTCTCTCCCTCTTTCTTTCTTTCTTTCTCCCTCTATCCCTCATTCATCTCAGACTCTAACCACACCCCCTTCTGAGCCATGGCCATTTAAGCCACGCCCGCTGTTTTGCGTAAACCACACCCATTTTTCAGTCACGCCACATTTTTCAGTTACACTAAGCCACGCCTAATTACAGCAAGGCTCCGCCTACATGCAAAAAGTGTCCCACATTTTTTTTTTTTTGCAATGTTGGCAACTATGCTACTGGGGGATCTATTGTTGCTGGAGAGAATTTATTTTTGCATGGTTGTTTATTGTTGCTGGTTTGCTGGAGGAGGGCTTATGTTGCTGGGGGAGCCAGTTGTTGCTGGTTTGCTGGAGGGGGGCTTATGTTGCTGGAGGGACAGTTGTTGCTGTTTTGCTGGAGGGGGGCTTATGTTGCTGGGGGGGGTCAATTGTTGCTGGATAGGATCTGCTGTTGAGGGAGGGGTCTATTGATTCTGGCTGCTGGGAGATCTGTGGTTGCTGGGAGGGGTCTATTGCTGCTGGCTGCAGGGGATCTATTTTACTGCTTTTCTTGCTATCATTACCAAATTCCATACATATTACTTAGCACCACAAACTGATACTTGGCTCTGTATTCTCTAAAAGGGGCGGTACTGAGAGGTGGGTGGTAGAATCAAGATACAGTGCTCAGACATGGGTAGAGGGCAGAGACAAAAATTGACTCATAAAAGGGGAGTTCCTGTACCTATTCTCTGAGAAAAAAAAACCCTTATCAGGACCCATGCCCTGTCAGACAGGATTGCACTGTGTGACAGAACTGTGAAAATCTCAGGACTGGATGGATGGGAAAACAAATTCTTTGTTAGGTAAAACAGTACCCACATATATATTTCATCTATGTATTTAACTATTTGTCTGTTATTCAGTTTTAACATTCAGTATTAATAATTTAAGACATTTTATTGTCCTAAAATAATCAAGAACTTGGGTTTATTTTGATTATGGATTTGAGTTCTTTCCTGTTTTGTCTTTCCTAAGGAATGTGACAAGAAGCATGGTGTTTCTACAGTTGCTGCGCATGATTTTATTTCCTTTCACAGGTAAGTTAGGAATTCTTAACTAGACTGCAGCTATTTAGTGTGACCATAAATCCTGTTTTCATGCTGAAAACATGCTGAGCCAAAAGTATCTTGCAGCCAACACTGAATTTTTTTTATCGTGTCCTCTAATATGAACAGTTTTTGCTGTAATAGCTTATTGTGAAAATAAAGTGCTGATGGGGAGCTATGCAATTCTTTCTCTAACTTGTGGTGCATTAATGGGAGTTCCTTTATCTATGAACTTGTTGATAAAAACAGCCTGTCAATTGAGTGTTTAAGGTATATATGTATAGCGGGTGTCAAATTTAGAGGGAGTATCTGGGCCATAGATGGCCCAGATACATTGATTTTTTTGGAATTAATGAACACTTTGGAGTGTGGGAGGTATGAATGGTGTCATGTTCCCTGTGGTCAATAGGTGGCGCTGTCACCTGGGACCGGGGTTGAACTGCCATTCTAGAGCCGTGCCCTTTGTGTCCTCTCGTGGCAGTAGTACGGCGGGGCGGGGAACCCACTGTGCCTGCTGGGAGAGGAAATAAAGGGGGCGGACATCTTGCGCACGAGGTCCATTCCCCAGGCACCTTCAGCCTGGGGGCTGCTGCGGTTCGTCTGTGCCCAGGCGCCCTTGGCCTGGGCGCGTGGAGTCGAGTTCCATCCCAGGCACCTTCAGCCTGGGGTGAGGTACTTTACAAGGATGCCTGGGGCCCAGTACCTTCGACTGGGTCCCGCGAGGGCGAAGCATTCCTAAGGTATTGGGTGCCTGAATCCAGGGCGTAAGGGACCGGAGAGGTGACCTCCCCAAA
Source organism: Rana muscosa (assembly GCA_029206835.1). Classification (NCBI taxonomy): domain Eukaryota; kingdom Metazoa; phylum Chordata; class Amphibia; order Anura; family Ranidae; genus Rana; species Rana muscosa. Next base: position 985,601,701 of record CM055117.1, read on the forward strand.
GAGCCAGCGCAGCATTTGCTGGTGATGGTGGAGGCCTCTGGTGACCGTCCGGATGGATGTCTTCCTCTGACAGGGGTCGTTTGTTCTAAAGGAGGTATTTCATGTTCTCATGGTCTGTGGCAGAGACCCATCTTCATCAGGTCAGTGGCAGGCCTCATCCAAGGCCTGTGGCAGAGGCCTCAACGTTCACCCAGGTCAGTGGCAGGGACCAAATTCACAGTCGGTGGCAGCGACTGTGCGCCAAGCCTGTTTGCACGAAACGGAACAGGAGAGACTTTATTCATTGTGTTGTGCCTGGATCTACTCTCTCCTACACCTTGTCTGTTCTTTTAAAGTTCAACCAGCCTACCTATTGATCAAAGCAAATAAAACAGTGTTGGACTTTTATTGGTGTGGAACTCGTGTTACTGGAAGCTATGTGTCCCTGTCAGTGACAATGACAATCATCCTCCACAGGAGAAGCTGAGGCTCCGGCCTAAAACGCAGACCCAAAGGTAAACGGTTAGCTCATATCTATGCATACTACATCAGAGAGCCGAGCTGGTGGTGTGCATCTTTCCCCCTTTTCCCAGATACCCCTAGACGAGTAATACAGCCATAAAGAGAGGGGAGAAGGTGGGGGAAGGACCGCTACATATGGTATATACGGTTATATATAAGTATATACAGTTTTCATACGAGAAATATCAGATACGAAATACTGTACATGATCAAAAACAATAAACAACAAAAAAAAAGCCTTTGTCGTACGAGAATTTTCATACATTATTTTCATCCTCGGTTTCGTCTTGCTGTGAAACATTGAGGAAAACCGGATGATCATTTGCCCCGATGTTCTATAGTGTGTACCCACTTTATTTTCGCTTTCGCAGTTCGTTTTAAGAAAACCCCACTATATGTATTGTGTTCACAGCATGCCTAATAAAGTTGTTTACGTTTAAAAATGTTTACATTTTAGATGTTTCTCAGGAGGAAGTGTCATGGCTGATTTCAAGGTTTGTTGAACAATGTTAGATTGAGCCTGTCCCAAATCTGTACTCATTAACATACAATGCAAGAAGCCCAACCTCTACACCTTTAACTCTTTGTTAGGATGGACACTGTTCACATCTAGTTACAATTGATAATGAAGATCTGCCTGCACCGTACAGACAGGGTTTATTACGGCAAATACAGCTCACCAGTCTTTGTAGAAAAACAAAGAACTATGTAGGCTTTTTTCCTTGCTGGATGGTATAGAAAAGAGCATTTAAAAAAAGGTAAGCTACAATTTTTTATGTTAAGTTAAAGTGATCGTAAAGTCTTGTTTTTTTTTTTTCAATAACAAACATGTTCTACTTATCTCCACTGTGTAGTTTGTTTTGCACAGCGCAGCCTGGATCTTCCTCTTCTCGGGTCCCTCTTCTGTGCTCCTGGCCCCTCCCTTCTGTTAAGTGCCCCCACAGCAAGCAACTTTCTATGTTGGCACCCGCGCCGAGCTGCAGCTCCGTGCGTCAATTCAGACACGGAGCTGCCGTTCGGCCCTGCCCCCACTCTCTCCTGATTGGCTAAATGACTTTGATTGACAGCAGTCGGCACCAATGGTGCCGCTGCTGTGCCTAAGCCAATCAGGAGGGAGCGTCCCAGACGGCCGACATCGCTGGACAGAGATGGGGCTCAGGTAAGTCATAGGGGGGCTGAGGGGGGCTGAGGAGGGCTGCTACACACAGGAGGTTTTTATCTTAATGCTTTCTTATGGAGCAACATTTAATCAATATGATGACCTGGAATGTTATATTGGCTATAGTTTTGTGGTTGCAGCTATAGTGTATCAGCACCACATCCCTCTAGATATGCATATTTCTCATAAAGGGATGGAATGGGATTTTATAGGTGCTAGGTATATCCACCAAAAAAAGTAACATTTAAAACATGTACATTTTATTCATAGAAAAGTTAAAGTGTTACAAAACTCAGGACCCTGCAATTACAATATCTGGTCTTCCACAGTACACAGGACAAGCGAATACAATAGTTTTGGTAAATATATACTGCTAAATACCTATTCTCATCAGCAGTATATAGCAGTCTTGTGACTTCTATCAGTGTCCAGCAGAGCACTGGTTAAAGCTTGTAGGAGGAGTTTTCATTCTCCCATGATTGTCCTATGAAGCTGCAGGACCCCTGGCCCTCTGTCTGGATGGTGCTGATTGGCCCTGTGCTGATCACATGCACTCTCTCAAGAAAAAAACAAACTCTCTAGCAATATACACCAAACTGCACATATGCAGCTTGCCCCCAAGGCTCTGTTCTATCAGCAGATGGATTGATAGATTTTTCACTTCTCAATGCATGTATTACATTGCAATGGTCATTTACAGGCATGCTGGCCAACCCCAAAATTGGATATGTTGTAGTCCTATGTCCCCTCTCGATGCTCCCCAAGTTTGGTGTCCCTGTCACTTATGATTCGGGAGCAGTGCCATGTCAAGCTGACCAAGATTTCCCATAGACGCCAATGTTAAATGTTAAAAATTGGGAGCAGTGCCATGCCAAGCTAACCAAGATTTTCTTGCAAGGCACTTTACATACACTCCCGTGTATGTCCGTACTCGCGGTTTTAAGTAAAGTGAGGGTACTTAAAGCAAGGTTTTCCTGTATAGGTAGTTGAGCAGTGTTAAGCCTTGTACACACGATCGGAATTTCCGATGGAAAAAGTCAGACGGAATTTTTTAATCGGATATTCCGACCGTGTGTGTGTGCCCCATCGGACTTTTTCCATCGGAATTTAGATGGGATCAATCGCAATGTTGGCCTGGAATGGGTTTCCAATTATCTAATTTTACTGGGTGGAGGAGGTCACATGGGTTGGAGCCAAATAAACAGGTTCTGAGATTTCAGAGCAAATCAGTGTTTAATTCAACTTTATCTCCTAACTGCATTGTTTAACTTACATGTGTATTACAGTCTATTCAATGTGGCAGATTTTTATTGTTTGAAAAATAACATGATAAAAGCTGGAATATCTTTTGGAATTGTCATCTGCACAATAGAGCAGATACACCTAGGAATGAATAGACAAAGCGCCTAGATGTGAATCACATTGCTATATATTACATTCCATATTCATGCTTTTGTCTGCATAAAGTTATCATTAGCTATACAAATACAAATATTAATGAGTAGCACTGACACTATATTACTTCCATAGAGCATATACAATTGTGTTTTTTTTTTTGTCTTGCATAATTTCTGAACAAACAGCAAAGCCTACTGATTGGCTGTGAATGACCATGTGCTGGGTATGGTCTCCCTGCATATTATGGGATCTCATGCTTAGAGGAGAAGGAAAAGCATGTCACAAATGTCATAAAAAATACTTTTGTGGCATGCTTAACCACTTCAGCCCCAGAAGAATTGGCTGCCCAATGACGGGCCATTTTTTTTGCGATTCGGCACTGCGTCGCTTTAACTGACAATTGCGCGGTCGTGCGACTTTGCACCCAAACAAAATTGATGTCCTTTTTTCCCCACAAATAGAGCTTTCTTTTGGTGGTATTTGATCACCTCTGCGTTTTTTTTTTATTTCTTGCGCTTTAAACAAAAAATTTGACTGGAATTCGATGTAAAATTCTATTTGAATTTCAGAAATTTGGACGAATTCTGTTTCGTTATTCGGAGAATTCGGTAAACTTTGTTTATACTGTAATTCAGGTATTCAGATATATCCGAATAATGAAAAATTTGGCTGAACATTTATTCGGAAAAAACCAACTGCATATGTCTATTAGTGAGTTTATCTGTCTTTCAGTCTGCTTTCTCTCCACCTATCAGCATGCACTTTGTTAGCAGATGAACATTGCAGAACATCTGACTAGCTCCATGTGTTGCTACTCCCAGTTCTGCTGTATAGTGAATTTGCAAGAGGCTGATAGCAGGTCAAATGCAGATTCTTACATTATGCATGTTTATTTTTGACAAAATAAATTTAAAGTGATACCAAACACACACTGTTTAATTTACAGGGTCCCTTCTATGTCTGTATGTGAATGATGGCACTGTAATTATTTTAATAAAAAAACATCTAAGTACCGTTTTCCTAATCAATATACAGCTTTCACATGACGCAGATCTTTCCAAGCTTGTCTGCAGGAAAACATAGACAGGAGGAGCTTCTAGTCATTTGCTTCTGGTCACATATTTAACCTCTTCAGGTCTGGAAGGTCTACCCTCTTTCCTGACCAGGCCATTTTTTTGCGATATGGCACTACGTTGTTTAACTGACAGTTGCGCGGTCGTGTGACGCTGTACTCAAATAAAATTGATGTCCTCTTTTTTGCCACAAATAGAGCTTTCTTTTGGTGGTATTTGATCACATTCGCATATTTTTATTTATTTTTTGCACTATAAACAAAGAACGACCGACAACTTTGAAAATATTTGAAAAAAAAAATTACTTTCTGCTCTAAAACACATCCACTAAAATAAAAAAATAAAAAAATGTCTTCATAAATGTAGGCCAATATGTATTCTGCTACATATTGGGAACCAGTGACATTATTACAGTAATCAGTGCTAGAAATATGCACTGTCACTGTACCAATGACACTAGCAGGGAAGGGGTTAACATCAGGGGCAATCAAAGGGTTAACTGTGTACCTAGGGAGCGTTTACTAACTGTGGGGGAGGTGCTTTTACTACTTGAAGACATGGATCGGTGTTCCTGCTTCACAGGAACACACAATTCATGTCTTCTGCACTCACCGGATGACAATCTGCCTTGTTTACATAGGCAGACTGACATTCTGTCAGAGTACCGAACAATCGGTGGGTCCCGGCAGACATCAGGTCCACGGGACCCACTGATCGGCTCCTGCTGTGTAAAATCATAGTGGGAGCGAGCCTCCGGCGGCGCGCGCTCATGCTCAAAAAACAGAAGTGTAGAACCATGTATATATATACATGATTCTGCACAGAGCAGCTGCCCTGTAGCAATAATCTGCTATGGGGCAGTCGTAAAGAGGTTAATATAAAAAAAAAAAGCCTTTGGAGTACAGAGTAAAAATAAATAATATCAATAACCTATTTGAAATTGTCATACAAATATATATATATATATATATTTGAACTCAAATCTTTATTATTTTTTGTCAATAACATGGCGTGGGTGGATTTCTGCTAGTCAAGGGTTGTGTCACGCCCCTCCAGCCTGTGTCTTTGGATAAGCGGAAGATGAAGCCTCCATCAATATACATGTAATATCCCATCCCCATTGTGTTTAGATGGTTAGTGGGCATGGAGGAGGAAGGAGGGAGTGGGCTGTCATTTAGCACTGTGCATACGCCCACATGTGTGACTCTATAGTCACATGTGCTGCTCAGGTGATAGGGAGGAAATGCTCATCATAGAAACTCACTGAAAACTGAGCATGTGCAGAGTTGCCACCACAGCTGCAAAGTCCCTAGCTGAATTGGGGACATGTACAGAAGGTAGTGATAGACAACAGCAGGATCCACCAGGATTTTTGCAGAATACAGAAAATGAATCTCATAGTGACTGAGTGAGTATGAACAGAATGTAATACCATCTATTTTACACTTTAATGATCATTCTATACACAATACAAAGTACTAGGCCACAGATAAAGTAAAAATCATTTGTGGATAACTAAAAATCTGCAAAATTAGCAAAAATCATTTATTTAAAAAAAATCTTTATTGTATAGACAAAATTATTCAAGAAAAGTCAGAATTCATGGTTCTACTAAAAGTCCAGACTGACACTGAATTGGTGTGAAACGTGTCAGCTATCCTGAGTTTTGCTGGTTTTTGTAGTGCCTGTTTTGCCTGAATGAATATACGTTGGATTGGAGTGCGGCTGTCCTCACTAATTTTCTTCAACAAAAAGGTTTACCCACTTGCTGACCGGACCATAGCTGAATGACGGCTACAGCATGATAACTCTGGAAGGGAGTACTATGACATCCTCCCAGAATCAGGCGTGCACCCAAGAATGTCTGTGACCGTTGGGTCCTTCGAGGTACAGCGGCCCTTTACCACAATCAGTTATCAACAGACCGGAGCATGTCTGGTTCAGCTCCTCCCTCTCCGCGCATCCTATCGGTACAGTGTGTGAGGAGAGGAGGGAGCCAGGTGCAGCAACGCTGTTGGCTGAATATGAAGTGTCCACAGTGCTAATCTCTGCTCATTCGTGGCTCATCCATTCATCCAACTGTCCTCATTCATGCTCCATCCATGCGCAGCCATGCTCATCTATTCCCAGCCATGCTCATCCATTCCCAGCCATGCTTATCCATGCCCAGCCATGCACATCCATGCCCAGCCATGCTCATCGATCCATCCATAACCAGCCATGCTCATCCATCCCCATCCATGCTCATCTATGCCCATCCATGGCTCATCCATGCCCATCCATGGCTCATTCATGCCACATCTGTGCTCATCCATGCCACATCAGTGATCATATCAGTGCTCATCCGTGCCACATCAGTGCTCATCCGTGCCACATTCATGCCACATCAGTACTCATCCATGCCACTACAGTGTCAATCAGTGCCATCACAGTGCCCATCAGTGCCCCACAAAAGTGTAATAGGTAGTCAAATTAGATGTATAATTTATGCCCCTAGAACACCGGATGGTTTTCATTTTCTTTCCACATTTTCCAAAAACTTGTGGATAAAAATCACACATTCAAAAGACTCATAATGCCTCATAGAATATACGTTGAGGTGTTGTCTTTCCAAAATGGGGTCTTTTTTTGGGGCGTTTTCATTTTCCTGGACTGGTGCTCCAAGACCTTCAAAAGTTAAAGAGGTGGTCTAGAATTGAGATGTGTAATTTATGCTCCTAGAACACCTGATGGTTCTCCCTGCATGTTGGGCCTCTGTATGTGGCCACTGGCCAGGCTATTCCCACACATGTGGCATTGCCATACTCAGGAGGAGTAGCAGGATGTATTTTGGAGTGTAATTTGTGGTATGCATATGCTGTGTGTGAGAAATTATTTGTTATTATGACAATTTTGTGAAAGAAAAAAAATCTTAATTTTGCAAAGAATTGTGGGAAAAAATTATAAATTAAAACTCACCATGCCTCATACTAAATACCTTGGAATGTCTACTTTCCAAAAAGGGGTCATTTGGGGGGGTATTTGTACTGTCCTGGCTTGTTAGTGTCTCAAGAAATAAGATAGGCCGTCAGTACATCAGGTGTAATCAGGTGTGATGAATTTTTAGAGATTGGCACCATAGCTTGTAGACTCTATAACTTTCACAAAGACCAAAGAATATACACTTATTTTGGTTATTTTTACCAAAAGATATGTAGCAGTATAAATTTTCGGCAAAATTTATGAAGAAAAATTACTAATTTGCTAAATTTTATAACCAAAACGAAGAAAAATGCATTTTTATACTTTTTTCATTTATAGCGCAAAAAAAGCCAAAACCCAGTGGTGATAAAATACCACCAAAAGAAAGCTCTATTTGTGTAAAAAAAAGGACAACAAATTCATATGGGTACTGTGTTGCATGACTGAGTAATTGTCATTCAAAGTGAGAGCACTAAAAGCTGAAAATTCGTTTGGTTAGGAAGGGAGTTTAAGTGCCCAGTGGGCAAGTGGTTAAAAGCAATTAAAACTGAAAAGGCTCTCCTCTGGAAAGCCTATAAACAGGATCAAACAGGCTTAAGGTTAAGTCCACTAGTTGTTTGGATCTTGGATGACCTTTTGATAATTGATGTGTTGAAACCATTTAGGGTTGATACCAAAGAGTCTTACTGAGGGAAAGGTAGGAGACACAGGCAACTGAAGAAGTGAGTTCTCGATTGCAGAGACTTTTAATTTAAACCTGACAGCTTCGATCCAATCTACATTACTTTTTCCACACAGGACTTTTGTGACCTGACGGTAAGAGCAGGATATGGCACCAGGTCATTCACTGGTTGACTAGTCAGATGACAGGAAAGATGGCTTTTCCTGTTCAGTAAAGCCTCGTACACACGACCGAGTTTCTCGGAAAGAACCAGCAAGAAACTTGCTGGCAGAGCTTTCTTGCCGAGTAAATCGGTCGTGTGTACGCGGCTTTCAGTTTTCTCGTCAAGAAAACCGACAAGAATCTCGACGAGAAAAATAGAGAACCTGCTCTCTATTTTCTTGTCAGGATTCTCTGTTTTCTCGTCGGGTTTCTTGTCGGCCTGTTTCTCGACAAGAAACCCGAGTGTGTGTACACTTACCTGTCGCCGTGGAAACCCGCGCATGCTCGAAATGACTTTGACGCATGCGCGGTAGCTTCCTAGGCATAGGTAGGGTGTAGCAAGATGGCGGCGACGGCATTGAATGTGACGAGCGCACGCTCGTCATAGTTGATGACGTCACCGCGTTCGCTCCATTCAAAGAACCGCGGGTTCTTTGAATTGAGCGTGTGTACACTCTGCCGGGACAAGTTTCTTGTCCAAGAATCTCGTCAAGAAAAACAACGGGTTTTTTCCTGACGAGATTCTCGGCAGTGTGTACGAGGCCTAAGGGTTTCTTTCTTGTTGGAAAAGTCTTGCTAATGATAGGAAGTCATAGTTCACTTTCAGGTTGAGAAACAGCAGAGTGGAATTAGGATAGGCTGTGATAGTTGAAACTTAAATTTTCCATTTGTTAGTTTTAATAGCCATAATACCAAATAAATAATAATTGACAGATAAATCTTGTTTTGCTATGTTTTATTGTATTTACTCTACAGTGCCTACAAAAAGTTTTCATACCCCTTGACATTTTCTACATTTTGTCATGTTACAACCAAAAATAGGGATGAGCCAAACACCCCCCAGTTCGGATCGCAGCAAAACATGTGAATGGACCGAAAATTTGCGCGAACATTCGAACACCGTTAAAGTCTATGGGACCCGAACGTCAAAAATCAAAAGTGCAAATTTTAAAGGCTAATGTGCAAGTTATTGTCCTAAAAAGTGTTTGGGGACCCGAGTCCTGCCCCAGGGGACATGTATCAATGCAAAAAAAGTTATAAAAACTGCAGTTTTTTCGGGAGCAGTGATTTTAAATATTCCTTTAAATATACCTGGGAGGTGTCTATAGTATGACTGTAAAGTGGCATGTGTTTCCCGTGTTTAGAACTGTCCCTGCACAAAATTACATTTCTAAAGGAATAAAAGTAATTTAAAAATGCTTGCGGCCGTAATGTAATGTCGGGTCCCGGCAATATGGATGAAAATTAATGAGAAAAACGTCATGGGTACCCCCCCCCCCCCATTAGCCCATTACCAGGCCCTTTGGGCCTTGTATGGATATTAGGGGGAATCCCGCACCCAAATTAAAAAAAGAAAAGGCGTGTGGCCCCCAGGCCCTATATACTCTGAACAGCAGTATACAGGCGGTCCAAACAAGACAGGGACTGTAGGTTTGTTCTTAAGTTGAATCTGTTTGTAATTTGGAACAAGTACATTTTGTAAGTGTAGCTCCAGCCCACAAAAAATTTTTTAAGCTTTTTGGATAACATATCATCACCCCTGCAACATTTGTTTTGCTGTCTGTGCCCCTGTTCAGAAGATTTCAGCTCACTTTCTGTCCCAATGACAATTGAATTTTGAAAATTTGGGGTTATTAGGGAAACAAGGATTGGTGATAAAGCATCAGTGGCACTGGAGACACCTTTTTCCCATATTAACTCTTACAGGAGAGAATTTCCCTTCCTAGGGGTAGATTTCCTTTCATTTCCTGTTGTCTCCCTCCCTTTGTAAGTAGGAGACGTTTGTAAGTCGGATGTTTGAAAGTAGGGGACCGTCTTTATATACTATACAGCCTGCCCTATATACTCTGCAGAAAATTGGGCCTTAGGTGTTGGTGGTACCAGAACACTGTAAGCCCTCACAGTTACTCTTGGTGGGCGCTGGAACGGGCCCTGCTGTGAAATATTATATCTAGAATTTTAATTACATGCCCCTGTTGAAGAGGGGCAGAAAAATTGGGCCTTAGGCAGTGGTGGTGGTGCCACAACACTGTAACCCCTCACAGATTCTCTTGTTGAGCGCAGAAACGAGCCCTGCTGTGAAATATTAGAGCAAAAATTGTAATTACATGCCCCTGTTAAACAGGGGCAGAAAAATTAGGCCTTAGGCGGTGGTGGTGGCGGCACAACACTGTAAAGCCTCACAGATACTCTTGTTGAGCGCAGGAACTGGCCCTGCTGTGAAATATTAGATCAAAAATTGTAATTACGCACCCCTTTTAAACAGGGGCAGAAAAATTGGGCCTTATGCGTTGGTGGCACAACACTGTAAAGCCTCACAGATACTCTTGTTGAGCGCAGGAACGGGCCCTGCTGTGAAATATTAGATCAAAATTTTTAATTGCGCGCCCCTGTTAAACAGGGCCAGAAAAATTGGGCCTTAGGTCGGTGGTGGTGGTGTCACTGCAACCCCTCACAGATACTCTAGTTGAGCGCAGGTACGAGCCCTGCTGTGAAATATTACAGCAAAAATTTTAATTACACGCCCCTGTTAAACAGGGGGAGAAAATTGGGCCTTAGGCACTGGTGGTGGTGCCACAACACTGAAACCCCTCACAGATAGTCTAGTTGAGCGCAGGAACGAGCCCTGCTGTGAAATATCACAGCAAAAATTGTAATTACACGCCCCTGTTTAACAGGGGCAGAAAAATTGGGCCTTAGGCACTGGTGGTGGTGCCACAACACTGCAACCCTTCACAGATACTCTAGTTGAGCACAGGAACGAGTCCTGCTGTGAAATATTACAGCAAAAATTGTAATTACATGCCCCTGTTAAACAGAGGCAGAAAAATTGGGCCTTAGGCATTGGTGGTGGTGCCACAACACTGCAACCCCTCACAGATACTCTAGTTGAGCACAGGAATGAGCCATACAGTGAAATATTACAGCAAAAATTGTAATTACACGCCCCTGTCAAACAGGGGCAGAAAAATTGGGCCTTAGGCACTGGTGGTGGTGCCCTGAAACAAAAATGTTCTTAGAAGCTAACAACATGAACATTGAGGAGGAATTCATAGAAAAATTAATCGGTTACATCAGCATCAGGTGCTTGGTAGCTGGTGATCCAAGACTGGTTAATTTTTATGAAGGTGAGCCAATCAACTGAGTCTGTGGACACCTTCAATGTGCTGAGGTGGGCCGATGTGCAGGTGGCCTTATATAGTGTGGGGCGTGGACTTAACCCCTTGAGCCATAATTGGCCAAAGGCACCCTGCCTTTGGCCAATTATGCCTCTCTTTGCTGACGGCGCTGTGATTGGCCAAAGCATGCGGGTCATGCTTGGCCAATCATCAGACAGCAATGCACTGCGATGTCGCAGTGCATTATGGGGCAAGACGCGCCGCACGAATTTGGCGCGAACGCCCCATAATGTTCGAATTTCGACGAACGATCGAACAGCCAATGTTCGAGTCTAACTCATGTTCGACCCGAACATAAAGCTCATCCCTAACCAAAAACATAAATGTATTTTATTGTGATTTTGTGTGATAGACCAACACAAAGTGGCACCTAATTGTGAAGTGGAATGAAAATGATAAATGTTTTTCAAAATTGTTTACAAATAAAGATCTGAAAAGTGTGGCGTGCATTTGTATTCAGCCACCATTACTCTGATACCCCTAACTAATATCTAGTGGAACCAATTGCCTTCAGAAATCACCTAATTAGTAAATAGAGTCCACGTGTGTGTAATTTAATCTCAGTATAAATACAGCTGTTCTGTGAAGCCCTTAGAGGTTTGTTAGAAAACCTTAGTAGACAAGCAGCATAATGAAGGCCAAGGAACACATCAGCCAGGTCAGGGATAAGGTTGTGGTAAAGTTTAAAGCAGGGTTAGGCTATAGAAAAATATCCCAAACTTTGAACATCTCACAGAGCACTGTTCAATCCATCATCCGAAAATAGAAAGAGTATGGCACAACTGCAAACCTACCAAGACGTGGCTGTCCACCTAAACTGACAGGCCAGGCAAGGAGAGCATTAATCAGAGAAGCAGCCAAGAGGCACATGGTAACTCCGGAGGAGCTGCAGAGATCCACAGGTGGGAGAATCTGTCCACAGGAAAACTATTAGTCGAGCACTCCACAAATCTGGCCTTTAAGGAAGAGTGGCAAGAAGAAAGCCAAAAGACACCCCGTTTACAGTTTGTGAGAAGTCATGTGGACGAAGGTGCTCTGGTCAGATGAGACCAAAATTTTACTTTTTGGCCTAAAAGCAAAATTCTATGTGTGGCAGAAAACTAACACTGCACATCACCCTGAAAACACCATCCCCACCATGAAACATGATGGTGGAAGCATCATGTTGTGGGGATGCTTTTCTTCAACAGGGACAGGGAAGCTTGTCAGAGTTGATGGGAAGATGGATGGTGCCAAATACAGGGCAATCTTGAGGGGGGGCAGCCGCAAATTGAGAAGCGGGGGTGCCACGAATTGAATTGAGAAGTGGGGGGGTGCTGCCGCAAATTGTTGAGGTCGGGGGGGGGGGCTTTGGGTGCTGACAAACAAAGAAAAAACAAAAAAAAAAGGTGGGTTGCCATCCGTAGCCCTGGGGACCTCCGGGCCTCTGGGGACATCTGGGCCCCTTACAAAAAAAAATATTTTTATAAAAATAAAAAATATATATATTTTTATAAAAAAAAAAGGGGGTTGCCATCCCGGGCACTGGGGACCTCCGGGCCTTTGGGGACCTCTGGGCCCCTTACAATATATATATATATATATATATATATATATTTTTTTTTTTTTTTTTTTTTTATAAAAAATACATAAAAAAGGGGGGTTACCATCCGGGGGCCCTGGGGACCTCCGGGCCCCTGGGAACCTCTGGGCCCCTTACAAAAAAAAAGGGGGGGTTGCCATCCGGGCCCCTGGGGACCTCCGGGCCCCTTACAGGTGTACTGCCTGTACCCCCCTGATGGCGGCCCTGAAGTCAGAAAATTACTTGAGACTGGTTCACCTTCCAGCAGAACAACGACCCTAAACATACAGCTAGAGCTACAATGGAATGGTTTAGATTAAAGCATATTCATGTGTTAGAATGGCCTACTCAAAATCCAGACCTAAAGCCAATTGAGAATCTGTGGCAAGACTTGGAAATTTCTGTTCACAGACACTCTCAATCCAATCTGACAGAGCTTGAGCTATTTTGCAAAGAAGAATGGTAAAAATTTACCTCTCTAGATGTGCAAAGCTGGTAGAGACATCCCCAAAAATACTTGCATCTGTAACTGCAGCGAAAGGTGGTTCTACAAAGTATTGACTCAGGGGAGTTGAATACAAACAAATGCACGTCACACTTTTCACATATTTATTTGTAAAACATTTTGAAAACCATTTATGATTTTCCTTCCACTTCACAATTTTGTGCCACTTTGTGTTGGTCTATCACATAAAATACCAATAAATTACATTTAAGTTTTTGGCTGTAACATGACAAAATGTGGAGCATTTCAAGGGGTATGAATACTTTTTCAAGATATTGTAGCATGTGCAAACATGGCACTCAATTTGCACTATAAACATTTTTTAAGAATCAGTTCACCCATACTTGATATTTTAGTTTTTTGGCAGATGATGGGAAATGTAACCACTTACAATTTTTTTATGGTGTTATAAAGGCAAAATGTTTGTTTTTTTTAAATTAAGGAAAACGAAAAGCTTTTTTTTTGCTTTGGACAGAGTGGAGATGGATTAGAACACCTGTCAGTTTTTATTGCTGTCAGTGGCCCCGTTTCCTCTCACATCCTGTTTGGCTATGGAACAGGAAATGAAGGTAAACTTTCCCAATGGGACAAAGATAGAAAAAACAAACCTTATAGGCATAGGTGTGTGCACCCTAAAGCTCAAACATGCGCATGTGTGTCTACAAATATATGACCCCGGCACATTGATCTCCCTGCCGGCACAGTGAAAGGGAAGTGTGTAAACACTTCTCTTATGGCAGAGACGGTAAGAGGGATATATATCCCATCTTCCTGCTGGCACACAGAGCAATAATTATAATAATTCTAATGTGCATGGGGTGAGTAGGGTGTGCCCAGGTACATCCAGCACACCCTGTACACATGCCTATGCTTATAGGGGTTATAACCTTCCTTTACTCTATCCAAAATAAAAATGTTTTTTGCCTATACTTCTACTTTAACTACTTGCCTTCAGGGCACTTTTACTGGCCAATTTTCAGCTTTCAGCGCTGTCACACTTTGAATGACAATTGCGCGGTCATACAACACTGTAACCCACTGGGTTTTAATTTTTTTGCTAAATAAACGAATAAAGACTGAAAAAAAAAACAAAGCTCAAACTGACATGTGTCTATATATATATATATATACTGTGTCAGTAGGGCAGAGATTGGCATCAAATGTTTATTTTAATAATTTTTTCCGTTTTACTCTTTTACAATTTTTTTTTTATTATTTTTTTTTTAGGAGCCCCATTTCGAGGGCTTTGGTGAAATATCAAGGATCCAAACAGACCCTTGATGTCTCACTTTTGACACAGAGAAAGGGACTGAGGACAAAGATTCCCCAGTCTCTTTCTCTGCAGCAAAGCAGCAGGGGGAATCTGCGCAGCACAGGGTGATTAGGGTGTGCCCAGGCACACCTGGCACACCCTGTGAGCATGCCTATGAGCGGCACTGATGAGGCGGCACTGATGAGGAGGCACTGGTGGGCACTGATGAGGCTGCACTGATAGGCGGCACTGATGGGCACTGGTAGGTGGCACTGATAGGGGACACTGATGAGGAGGCACTGATGGGCACTGATTGGCAGCATTGGTGGGCACTGTAGGGACTGCACTGATAATCAGGACACTGATAAGTTGTTGTGCCAGCCTGCAGCAGTTCTTCTTCTCTCTCTCTTCTTACTCTCTCTTCTTACATGAGACTCAGCAGCAGTGGGAGTCATTTTCTTTGAGGAAGCAGGGGCCACACAGCCCCGACATGAGTGCCCCCATAGCAAGATCGCAGGCAGGGGTCCCAAGGGGAGAAGATTTGGATTGATTTGGATTTGGATTACTCTGTGCAAAAGCATTGCACACAGCAGGTAAATATAACGTGTTTATTTTTATTTTTTTTAAAGTGAACCTTTATTTACAACCACTTTAACCACTTGCTTACTGGGCACTTAAACCCCCTTCGTACCCAGACCAATTTTCAGCTTTCAGCACTGACGCATTTTGAATGACAATTGCGCGGTCATACAATGCTGTACCCAAATTATATTTTTATCATTTTTTTTCCCACAAATAGAGCTTTCTTTTGGTGGTATTTGATCACCTCTTCGGTTTTTATTTTTTGCGCTGTAAACAAAAAAAGACAGAAAATTTTGAAAAAAACACAATATTTTTTTACTTTTTGCTATAATAATATCCCAATTTTTTTTTAAAAAACATTTTTTTTCTCAGTTTAGGCCGATACGTATTCTTCTATATATTTTTGGTAAAAAAAATTGCAATAAGCATATAGTGATTGGTTTGCGCAAAAGTTATAGCGCCTACAAAATAGGGGATAGATTTTTATTATATATTTATTTTACTAGTAATGGCGGTTATCTGCGATTTTTGTCAAGCCTGCGATATTGTGGCGGACATATTGGACACTTTTGACACTATTTTGAGACCATTCACATTCACATTTATACAGCGAACAGTGCTATAAATATGCATTGATTACTGTATAAATGTGACTGTCAGGGAAGGGGTTAACACTAGGGGGCGATCAAGGGGTTAAATATGTTCCCTGGAAGTGATTCTTTCTGTGTGGGGGAGGGGACTGACTGGGGGAGGTGACCGATCTGTGTCCCTATGTTAAGGTGACCAGATTTTTTCAATGAAATCCGGGGACATTATTTTTTAACTAGTAATGGCGGCGATCAGCGACTCATAGCGGGACTGCGATATTGCGGTGGACAAATCGGACACTAATGACACTTTGTGGGAACGAGTGACACTAATACGGTGATCAGTGCTAAAAATATGCACTGTCACTGTACTAATGACACTGGCTGGGAAGGGGATAACATCTAGGGCAATCAAAGGATTAAATGTGTGCCTAACAAGTGTTTTTTCACTGTGGGGAGCTGCTTTTACCAAGGGAAGGCATAGATCCCTGTACCTGCTTTGCAGGAACACAGGATCAATGTCTTCCATACTGACAGAACGGCAATCTGCCTTGATTACATAGGCAGACCACAGTTCTGTCTTTGAACATAATGATCAGTGGGTACCGGTGGACATCGAGTCCACTCGAGCCGCTGATTGGCTCCCATACCCAGAAATGCAGGATTACGTATAAACGTGATCCTGCACAGCGCGGCCGTCCTGTAGTAGTAAATCTGCTATCAGGCGATCAGCAACTGGTTAACATCATCAGCATTATGATAACTCACAGGCAGCAGGCACTCTATCATGGCTCTGGCTGGCTCTGTCACAGTGTGTCACATAACATGGCTGCTGGGTGCTGATACATATTACCAATAAGTTACCAAAATCAGCACCCAGCAGACATGTTATGTGACACGCTGTGACAGAGCCAGCCAGAGCCATGATAGAGTGCCTGCTGCCTGTGAGTTGTGATACCACCCATTATGCCAGGGAGACAGACAAAGTGCAATGTAGTCTATTCACAGACACCCCCAAAGCACTCCTGTGTTGAAGCATTGAAGGCACTGGCAGCCCCACCATCGGATCCTCTTCCCCTCTGTTCCTGCTGCTGGACGCTGTCAGCTGAGCTCAGCTGCCTCTCTCTGCCCGTCACTGCCGCCGCTCCCTGCCCGCCTCACAGCCTCTCAAGTATTACTTTCCGGGCCCCGGCTACTACTGGGTGGGGTCCAGAGGAAGATCACTCCACCAGGGAAGGCAAGGAGATAAAACAGGCAGGCGACTGGCCGGGACTTGAGCCAAGGCAGAAGAACATGCGAGCGGAGCTGTATGGGCATGCACCCGAAACTGAAGAAATGGTCTCTCCGTTCCGACCAGCACATGATCATCAGAAAGGGGCACAGATAATGGATAAAAAACGTGATGGTGACTGCGCTGTAGTGTGTCAGATTAAGTAAAATTGGGGAGGGGAGAGGAAGTATAAATGAAAAAACGGTGGGGATAGGACAATTACAGGTGAAAAATGTGAAAGGGAGGGGTGGGGGAAGGGGAAGGGGAAGGGGCAAATGAGGGAAAATGAGAGACAGAGTGAGTAAGTAATTAGCTGGTATTACGCTAACTAGCAACGATGTGCAATGTGCACAGTGACACAAAAGTACGTGCACTAATAGAGGACTGATCAAAATATAATCAGAACAACTAAAGAAAAAAATATATAACACAGTGAATAATAAGGCAATATTAGTGACATATACAACCAATATCTAAATAATCCAAATGTACAGCACGTGTTAAAAAATTAAATCACTAAAACATATTAGTAATCCACAAACATTATCCATAACTGAAAATGATAGGATAGGATAAATAGAATAACACACTCAGTGCATACGAAAACTGAACTGGTAAAGATCCATCCTATCCTTCTCAGTTATGGATAATGTTTGTGGATTACTAATATGTTTTAGTGATTTAATTTTTTAACACGTGCTGTACATTTGGATTATTTAGATATTGGTTGTATATGTCACTAATATTGCCTTATTATTCACTGTGTTATATATTTTTTTCTTTTGTTGTTCTGATTATATTTTGATCAGTCCTCTATTAGTGCACGTACTTTTGTGTCACTGTGCACATTGCACATCGTTGCTAGTTAGCGTAATACCAGCTAATTACTTACTCACTCTGTCTCTCATTTTCCCTCATTTGCCCCTTCCCCTTCCCCTCCCCCTCCCTTTCACATTTTTCACCTGTGTTTGTCCTATCCCCACCGTTTTTTCATTTATACTTCCTCTCCCCTCCCCAATTTTACTTAATCTGACACACTACAGCGCAGTCGCCATCACGTTTTTTATACTTTATTGTTCACTTGGACCAGACCCCTCGGTGATTGCTGCAGTATCCCATCCGTTCCCTATCCCTCCCCCTTACCTCCCACCCGTTTCACTACTCAGCTAGCGCAAGGGTTTTTTTCTGTTTTATATTTCTTCATTTGTCCGCCACCTTACCCTTGCTGCTGTTATGGACATCTTCACTTTCATAGAGCAGAGAGAAGTGGACCTCGATGTAGTCTTTAATAGCGAGGATCCCATTAGTGACACCAATGTTGAACAACTCATGCGTAAATTGGGACACAATTTAGAGAAAAAAGTGAGTTTATGGTGGGATGTGACCACCTTTGATAGATATATCAAAGCTAACATTGTGCCTAGGCGTTTGAGGTGGGATGTTCCCCTCAACGATGGCTTGGTTGATCAAGAATCCATTGATGAATGGTTCAGGTTCTTCAATGAAAAAGGGGCCGAAATGTTACATCTCTTACTCAAACGCAAACAAAAGAAAATGAGAAAACTTGAGCAAACCATAGCAGATCTCAAAATACAGCTAGAGATACATAAAGATTCAACAGAATTTACACGCCTCACGACTCAGTTAAATAAAGATCTAAAAAAGTAGGATTTTTAAAACAGCTTACCTGTAAAATCCTTTTCTTGGAGTACATCACGGGACACAGAGCGGCATAGTCATTACTATGTGGGTTATATAGAATTACCTTCAGGTGCTGGCACTGGCAACTTCCAAAACAGGAAGTACCCTCCCCTATATAAGCCCCTCCCATCCGGGAGCACCTCAGTTTTGTAGCAAAGCAATACGTGTCCCCAAAAGAGGGGTGGGAGCTCTGTGTCCCGTGATGTACTCCAAGAAAAGGATTTTACAGGTAAGCTGTTTTAAAAATCCTACTTTCTTGTTCATACATCACGGGACACAGAGCGGCATAGTCATTACTATGTGGGACGTCCCAAAGCAATGCCAAATGAGGGGGGGGGATATACCATACATAAGCTGGGCGCCATCAGGCATGAGGATCTTTTGCGGCCTGCAACACACTGCGCCCAAAGGCGACATCC
The DNA here is from genome assembly GCA_029206835.1 of Rana muscosa. NCBI lineage: Eukaryota > Metazoa > Chordata > Amphibia > Anura > Ranidae > Rana > Rana muscosa. Next base: position 985,620,732 of record CM055117.1, read on the forward strand.
TCCTGACTTCTAACGTCCACCTGGTAGAACCTAGTAAACATGTGTACTGAAGACCATGTTGCGGCCTTACAAATTTGAGCCAGGGAGGCCTGGTGATGCACTGCCCATGAAGTTCCAACTGCTCTCGTGGAGTGCGCCCTAACTTTGAACGGAGGCGGTCTACTTCTCAAGCCATAGGCTTGTATTATGACCTGTCGAATCCACTTGGCTAAAGTAGATTTTGATGCTGCCTGACCCTTTCTGGGGCCTTCCGGCAGAACAAACAAAGAATCCGTTCTACGAATCTGAGCAGTGGCTTTTAGATAAGCTTTAACTGCTCTTACTACATTCAAAGAATGCAATAACTTTTCCTCTACCGAGCTCGGTTTGGGGAAAAAGAAGGAAGAACCACATCCTGGTTCAAGTGAAACCTCGATACCACCTTAGGAAGAAAGGCTGGGTGAGGACGTAATACTACTCTGTCCTCATGAATAACCAGATATGGCTCTTTACAGGACATGGCGGCTAATTCTGACACTCTTCTAGCCGAGCATATGGCTACTAAAAATATAAATTTTCTGGTGAGTAGAACCAAGGAAATGTGCCGCAAAGGTTCAAATGGCTGCTTCTGCAGAACCGACAGAACCAAATTTAGATCCCATGGGCATATGGGAGCTTTAATCGGTGGAATAATACGAGTCACACCTTGCATAAAGGATTTGACAAGTGAATGCATAGCCAGGGGCCTTTGAAATAGTATTGATAAGGCCGAAACCTGGCCCTTGATAGTACTTAAGGCAAACTTCCTGTCTACAGCCCACTGCAGGAAGTCCAGAATTCTGCCTATAACGTACTTACGTGGATGCCATTTTCTGGCCTCGCACCAAGTGATGTACGCCTTCCAAACTCTATAGTAGATCTGCCTGGATACAGGCTTCCTGGCATTGATTATAGTTGATACCACAGAGTTAGAGAGACCTCTCTTCTTTAGGATGTGGGATTCAATAGCCAGGCCGTTAAACTTAGAGTTAGTAAGGAAGGGTGGTATATCGGTCCTTGCGAAAGCAGGTCCGGTCGACGTAGAAGGGTCCAAGGACTCCCCACAGACATTTTGATGATCTCCGCGTACCAGGCCCTTCGGGGCCACGCTGGAGCCACCAGGATCACCGGCTTCTTTTCCAACCTGACTCTGCGAAGGAGTCGAGGCAACAATTGTAGCGGAGGGAATGCATATATCAGTCTGAACTGATCCCAAGGGAACACCAGAGCATCCGGGCCGCAAGCGAGGGGATCCCTTGTCCGGGAGACAAATCTGTCCACCTTTGCGTTGAATCTGGATGCTAGCAGATATACATCCGGTGTTCCCCACCGCTGACATATTGCTCGGAAGACCTCGGGATGAAGGGACCATTCCCCTGGGCATAACTGTTGGCGACTTAGAAAGTCCGCCTTCCAATTCTCCACCCCTGGAATGAAGACAGCTGACATACATGGGACATGCTTTTCTGCCCATTCCAGGATGTGACTTACTTCCCTCTGGACTGCACGACTGCTGGTGCCTCCCTGATGATTGATATATGCCACTGCTGTGGCATTGTCTGATTGAATTCTGACAGGGGACCCTTGGAGTCTGGATGCCCAGGCTACTAGGGCATACCGGGCTGCTCGTATCTCTAAGAGATTGATGGGCAGGGTTTTTACTACATTTGACCATCTGCCCTGGAGAGACCATTGCTCCAGTACTGCCCCCCAGCCTATAAGGCTGGCATCTGTAGTGACCACCTTCCAGGATATCGGACTGAAGGGTTTTCCCTTCTGGAGATTCTGGGGGATCAACCACCAGCAGAGACTCTTCCGAACGGAAGGGGACAAAGCCATCGGGAAGTCTAGAGCCTGAATTTTTCCGTTCCAGGCTGACAATATGGCCCTCTGTAAATTCCTTGAGTGGAATTGGGCGTATGGCACAGCTTCGAATGATGCTACCATCTTTCCTAGCAGCCTCATGCACAGGCGTATGGACGGCTGTCTTTTTGCACAAAGCAGACGGACCAAGCCCCTCAAAGAGGACACCTTGTCTAGAGGTAAGAAAATCTTCCTCTGGTCTGAATCCAGCCGTAGCCCTAGATATACCAGGTTTTTCACTGGCTGTAGGGCTGACTTGTCCAGGTTGATGACCCAACCGTGAGATTCTAGATACTTGATTGTATCGACAATTACCACTTCTAGCTTGGCAACTGAGTGGTCCATCAACAACAGGTCGTGTAGGTATGCCATTATCGTTACACCTCGTGTTCTTAGATCGGCCAACAGTGGGGCCAGAATTTTTGTGAACACTCGTGGTGCTGTGGCCAGACCGAATGGTAAGGCTCTGAACTGAAAATGGCGCCCTTCTACTGCAAAGCGTAGAAATTTTTGATGACCTGGAAAGATGGGAACATGCAAGTAAGCATCTTTGATGTCGATCGAGGCTAACCATTCCTCCCCCTGTAGGGCAGCGGTGACCGATCGGATCGACTCCATCCGGAAGGACCGGACGTTTAGAAATTTGTTTAGACTCTTTAGGTCCAATATGGGTCTTATGTCCCCGTTTGGTTTCGGGACTGTGAAAAGGTTTGAGTAGAAACTCAACCCCCACTCTTCCATAGGAACCTCCATAATTACTCCTTGGAGCAATAGTTGTTCTAACGCCACTAGGAGACACCTTCTTTTCAGAGGGTCTTTTGGCATGCCTGACCACATAAAATGGGAAGGAGGAGACTCTTTTAACTCCAACTTGTATCCCCGAGTTACTGCGGAGAGCACCCATCTGTCTTTGATCGTCTCCCGCCAGGTCTCTGTGAACAACTGAAGTCTTCCCCCCACCCGTTTGAGTGGGGGCAGCCCTTCATAGGCTTGACTTGGAGGCTGGTTTAGTACCTCTTCGGATCCAGGGCTTTTTATTACCCTGTGACTGTCCCTGATTTTTACCTCCTGAGTTTGACCGAGGAGGCCGTCGGAACTGCTTAGTAGCAGACGTCCCAGGAATAGGAGAGGTAGTCCTCTTAAAAGACGGACCCCTAGACCTCTTTTTAATTGGTAAGAGAGTACTTTTACCACTGGAAATCTTCTGGATATATTTATCCAGGTCTTCGCCAAAAAAGGCGTTCTCCATGAAATGGGAAGCTAACTAAGAGCTCCTTACAGGGAGCCTCAGCAGACCAGTTCTTGAGCCACAGAAGCCTACGCATATGTACCAAAGACAGCGTGAGGCGGGAGGCCTGATGGATAGAATCCTTGATGGCGTCAACCGCAAAGCATAATGCTCTAGGCAGATCAGCCAGAGCCTGGGCCTGCTGGTCTGGCAAATCCCTCAGGACCATTTTCATTTGATCCTTTAAAGCTTGGCAGACCCCAATAGCTGCCACTGCTGGCTGTGTAACAGCCCCTGCTGTGGAAAAAGCAGATTTTAATAAAGATTCCAATTTTTTATCTACTGGATCTTTGAACATTTGAACATTATCTACTGGACATGTCAGTGATTTGTTCACAGAAGAAATGGCTGCGTCCATCGTAGGAACATTCCATCTCTGGGTGAATTTTTCCTCCATGGGATAGATCACCTGAAATTTCTTAGGTGGAACAAATAGTTTATCAGGATGTTCCCAGTCCTGGTATATAAGTCCTTCCAATAATGGATGAATTGGAAAGGAGCAATTAATCTGGGGAGCTTTTAGCGACCCCAACGAGGAGACAGCAGTAGTTGATGGTTCAACAAGAGGCATTTTAAATGCAGATCGAACCATGTCAGTTAGGGTCTGGACCCACAATCTTTCAGTCTGTGATGCTGAAAATGGTTCATCTACTGTCGATTCCTCAAAAACAGAGTTAACCTCCTCCTGATCCCCTTCAGGAAGGTCAGTCCCTTCCTGGGACTGTTGCTCTGCCAACAGGCACTCTAATGGAGGGGATGGAGATCTGGCGCGCTTTCTTTCCTGTAGAGAAGAAGCGATCAATGCTGCCAATCTCTGCTCCAATCCCTCCAGAGTTGAGGCAAAAACCTCCTCTGTTATATATGCAGGAGCAGGTGGACTGAGGACAGCCGCAGTACCTGGCACTCCCGGGGGTTCCTTATGGGTATTAACCTCTGATTTCTCAGGGGAGGAAGGTGCAGATGACTGCTCCAGATCCTCAGAGCCCGATGGAGACCCCCTACACTTCCTGAGAGGTATATCTCGGAGTTTTTTAGGCGGCATATTCCTTAGTTCAAAGCTGAGGTATTCCAGCCGCAATACACCCCTTTACTGAAATAGTCTAATGCAATTTGCTGCTATGTACATCAGTGGGTGTCTACTAATGCGTCTTTCTGGGGATGCCTGTATCAACCGCCCGCTGTAAGCCCCTATACCATGCTACCAGCTCCTTTTCATGCTCTGTGTCCATAGCAAGCAGCGTGGACTGAGTCCTTTTATCTTGCTGGGACGCCCGCACATGCGCAGAAGCGCTGGGCGCACAGAGCGCGTCATCCGCCAGGCTCCGCCCCCTTTTTTGAAGCTAAATCTTATAAAAAGAAAGCGTGTGTGCGCGCGCGCGTGCGTGCACGTGTGCGCTCTTGGCGCCATGTAGGGAGAGGAGCCAGGGTCCCTGTTTCACCAGGACTCGGGGATGGAAGGAAACTACTTGGCAGCATGACAGAGGAATGCAGCTTCCCTGATAGAGAGCTCACTCATCTGCCTGGACTTTCACCATGGAAGGAATAGTCCCAAGAAAAAAAGACGTTCCACAGCGGCCTCTAGTGGACAAACACAGGTACCGCACTTTTGTCTTTTTTTTTTTTTTTTCAAAACCTCCTTTATGAAAAACATTTCTAGGTTTACAGTTTTTAAAACTTCCTTTATGAAAAGACATTTCTAGGATTTCTTAGGCATATACAGCTATTAGCGGGAATACCTTTAGGTAACAGGCAGAAAGACATATTAGGCTTGGGGGTCCCCTCAATAGAACCAAGTTCCTGAGGGGCCCCCACTTACCTTTTCCCCGCCGCAGGACTTTGTTTGGTCCACAGAAGCCCAAACTTCACCTCTCACGGCAGGCATTGTACTAGACCTTCAGGGACCGGGTTCCCAAGGATTCCACTCCCCTGGACCTGTATAGCACCCTGCACAGATAGCCTCTTGGTTTTGGGTATGACCAGAGCTCTGGATCCCAGGGTCCAGCCCTCCTAAGAGAGGCATTACAGGCAAAACCCTGCTCTTCTCTGCAAGGCCCGGGTACCGACCGTTTAGCTATGAAGCTTTTTTGGTCGGATCCGGAATAGCTTGCTAAGGCCCAGAGAACCTGTACACAAGCCCAGATGAATACATGTTAACCTTGGCCAACACCTTAGACACTGGCAAAAAACTGAGGTGCTCCCGGATGGGAGGGGCTTATATAGGGGAGGGTACTTCCTGTTTTGGAAGTTGCCAGTGCCAGCACCTGAAGGTAATTCTATATAACCCACATAGTAATGACTATGCCGCTCTGTGTCCCGTGATGTATGAACAAGAAAGAAGGATGCAGAAGTCCAAACTAAGAAAAGTAAAAAATACACCAGGGACATTAACGATTATAAAAATGATCTGGTCTTTAAGTGGCAGAATAATATGGGGCAAACTGACCCCATTTCAGGTTTCTCAACACCAGAAAGCATAGGTAAACATCGGTTGCCACCCACAGATTGGTCACCTATACCTAGAACATCCGTAAAGCATATTCCTTTCAAGAATACAAGAGACCACACAGTAAGGGATATGTCACCCAGAAGGGGAGAAACCTATGACAACAAACAACGACATTACAACACCCCATACAATGGGGAAAACAAAGGCCCCCCTCCAGTAACGGAAAAGTCCAATCAATATGGGTGGAAGAAACCCAATCATTGGAAAAATAAAAATAAAACACCATATAAAAATTGGCCTAAACCCAGTCAAGGCCCCAAAGAGACAATGGCACCCCCATACGAAATCTATAAACAAGAGCACAGTTCTGACCACCAGCAGACCAACAATGGATGGAAAGACTATAGGAACGAATATGAAGGTCCTAGACAATATGACAGAAGTCCAGAGAACCATTATTACTATGGATCGAGAGATGGACGGGGGTCTAGAAATGACCGAGGACATCCACCCACCTCTCAAAGACCCAGGGACAGAAGTCCAGCCTATACATCTAACTACTATGCTCCTCTACGAGATCTACGAGATGTCGATGTTAGACCACATTGTGAATACAGGAACCAAAAAGGTCACAATGTCTCTTTTTTAGAGAGGGGGACAGACCACCACCACCCCCCCCCCCCCCCGGAGAGTCTAACATCAAACTCAACACCGAATGCCAGAAAGAGAGGGTGCAGAGGTGGGAAAGGTAAAAACATCAAGAAACCACCAATCGGAGAAGGGATATTTAATCTCGCGGAAGCACCGCTCTCTCAAGAAGAATTGATGACGTTGGACAGAGGGCTCAAATATGCCCCAGTCAGAAATTTAGACAAATTTCACGCATACATCAACATCCAGAAATACATTAGAAAACTAAATATTAAGAAGTATATATCAGAAAATCCCATCAGTGCTACAATACGCAAAGATAACTTGGTGGTACATAGCAATCTTAAAAATAGATCCACCTTCAACCCGAAACTAAAAGATAATAAGCATATTGAGGTCTTTAAACATATGGTGACAGACGAACTTAAGAGTATGACAATAAAAAGACTGCAAGAACCTAGAATTATTAAAACAGGGTTGCGCAAACTGACAGCGAGAAAATAGTTAGTGATCAGACCCTCAGACAAGGGAGGAGGTATAGTTATATTAACTACTGAACAATACCATAAAGGGATGTGTGCACTACTAGAAGATAACAACACCTACTGCAAACTTCGCAGTAATCCTGTGTTCCGGTGGAAAAAAGAATTGGAACAGGTAGTACATCTGGGACTGAAAAAGGGCGTTCTCGACAAAAAGGAAGCGAGATACCTAATACCGGAGGCGTGTAGGACCCCGATTATCTATGCATTGAGGCATTTGATGATGTATTTTACACACAGAGATCCACGTCCTGCCTCTGTAACAGCCGATCGCGTGTACCTGGCGGACATCGCGGCCGCCAGGCACGCGCATCGGCATTACGTGACACGGCGGGCAGAGCTGTTCCCCGCCGCTCGCCCTCGGCGGCGCACGGGGGGGAAGTAAACAGCAGGACATCCAGGGACATCCACCTGGCACCTGAGAGACGTCTTTCGTCTATAGTGCGGGTCTCAAGTGGTTAAATCTTGAGGACTCACTGCATGAGACTTGCCATATAAGAAGAAATAGTTTGAATCTGATAAAGTTTAGCCTAGAACTAAAATATTACTCCTTTTGTGGACAGATTTTTCATGCAATACAGTGCAGTGTTGTGCATGGTTATATAGCCATATATATATAGTTCAACACATTTTTTTTAAATCATCATTGCTGTTGTGTTGATGTTTTACCTAATAGCTTTAATGCCACGTACACACGATCGGATTTTCCGTCGGAAAAACATTGGATGGTTTTTCCAACGGAATTCCACTCAAGTCTGGCTTGCATACACACGGTCACACAAAAGTTCTCGGAACTTTCGACCGTCAAGAACTCGGTGACATACAACACTATGACGAGCCTAGAAAATTAAGTTCAATGCTTCCGAGCATGCGTCGAATTGTTTCCGAGCATGCGTCGGAATTTTGCGCATCGGAATTGCTACGGACGATCGGAATTTCCAATTGGAATTATTTCCGTCTGAAAATTTGAGAACCAGCTCTCAAATTTTTGTTGGCGGTAATTCCGACAGGAAAAGTCAGATGGAGCCTACACACAGTCGGAATTTCCGACCAAAAGCTCACATCTGACTTTTCTTGTCGGAAAATCCGACCGTGTGTACAGGCATTAGAGTATGGTAAACTTGTGTGTCCTCAAATGATGATTTCCAAAGTCCCTTCTCACTTAAAGTGGCTGTAAAGGTAAAAGGCTTTTTAATTTAATGCATTCCCTGCATTAAGGTAAAAAAACTTTTTTGTGCAGCTCCCCCACAGTCTCTCTTAAACTTACTTGAGTCAATCTCAGTCCAGCGCTGTACTCTCTCCACTTTCTCTCTCTTCACTGGACATAGAGGAAGCAGTAGAAGCCATTGGCTCCTACTGCTGTCCTACACAGCCAGTGAGCAGAGAATAGGGGGGCAGGGCCAAGCTGCGCTGTGTGGGTCAATGAACACACAAAGCACAGCTCAGGAACAAGCCCACACAAGTACCCCCCATAGCAAGTGGCTTGTTCTGGGCGCTTTTAGAGGGAGAAGGAGCCAGGTGACCCCAGAAGAGGAGGATTGGGGCTGCTCTGTGCAAAACGATTGTATGACATGCTTGTTATTAAAAAAAAAAAAAAAAACATTCCCTTTGAAGCCTAAATTTGCCTAAAACCAAAAAATCAACAGAAACATTACTTACCCTCAGTGGGATGTGTCCCTTGTACCAGTGTGTCTGTTCTCCAAAATCTTCCTCTTCCGATGCCCCTTCCTCTCCCAACCCCCACTACGATAATCTTCCAATGCAGTGGGAATTAATAGAGCTAAGAGGCTGTGATAGGCACTCGTCAAGAGAGCCCAACTATGCGTACCCTTTCCACCCAGCCCTTCCATTCATATATGTGTAGCGGACCCCCCAAAACTGGGGTCGCCATGCCTAAATTTAGGGGCTAGCCTGAGCAAATAGTTAGGCTCAGGCTGTTGGAATTCTTTTAATTGTCCTTTGCTCTGTTGTGATGTTACCTGGCAGTACAGTTCCCTGTGACCTGTTGGTGGCGCTGTCGCCCAGGTCTCAGGTCGAACCACAGGTGGCATTGCAGCGCTATTGAGTGTCCTCTCTCGGCAGCCATGCAGTGGATGTGGTCTACCCGCTGTGCATGCTGGGAGAGGGTACATAAGGGGCAGACGCCATGATATAAAGAGCAGTTTGTGCCCTTTGGCCCTCCAGGCCAGGGGTGTGTGTGTGTGTTTGCACTGAGTTTTCTTATAAGGTATCCAGTTTGCATATCAATTGTTTTTTCCAGCACGGAACACTTTATCAGGATGTATTAAAACTTTATGCACATAGCACATTTCAATCAGGATTTATTGCTATTGGATGCATATTATTTATTATTTATATATTTTTGTGCTAAGCTTTATGGTTGGTTTCAGCGCATCATTATATTCACACTATTTTACACTATTTGGGATCACAGATTTCCTTGAATGGTTGCAGCCGCCACTATTTGTTCATCCTATTCATTTGGTTTGTCCACATTTTAACACATAGTAGCGCTTTAGTACCTCTTTCACTTTGCCTGTTCAGCCGCTGTGGCTGATCGATTCAGAGGTAGCCGCAAAGAATGGAACTATGGTCGGCACATACATGCGGACCGAGTGGTGATCTGCAACAAAGAAAGAGATGACGCTCTGTACTCTATAGAGACACTGGACAAACAGTGGAAGACTCTCATTCTCCTGGATCCTCACTACTACCTCTAAAACAGGAATTTGTGTGTTTTCTTCTTTATCCTGTTTTGTATGGACAAGTTGCCTTGGATTCAGTAACTTTGCCCTCTGCTACAGAGGAAGTCTACTCTGTTGAGAAAAAAATAGTTGAGCCGTTGTTTGCTCTTTTCTCTCCTCTGCTCTTCGGAAGAAAAAGAGACAGTATTTTCTTCTGAGTTGAACTTTGAGGTAGTTTAGCCAGGGCCAAAGCACGAAGGACGTCGTGGTCAAGACGAGAAGTGTTTTATGTGTGCAGTGATTCATTCCCATGTGCAAATATGGTGACAGCGATTTGCCAAACTTAAAAAAAAAAAAAATTATTAGAAAAAGAGAAGTAATAGAAAATAAATGATATATAATATATACCAAGTAATGCTAGGATTAGCTTGTTATAATTGTAGAAGAAAGTAGAAGAAAGTCATTTCTTCCCGAAGAAGTGGCTCCCTTCTCTGTGCAGTTAGTGTATAGAATGTTTACTATGATGCATGTTGTTTTTCCCTCTCTCTCCCTCTGCAGGTGTGATCTGCTATCAACTCCACCGGAGAATGGGTGGGGACAGTTATTTAGGAGGGATTGGGATGTGTAAAATGTGAGATGTTGTGTGTATATTGAACAAAATGTGACATTGAGAATGGGATGTCAAAATGTATGTTGTGATATGTTTACCTTTTTTTTCCTTTTCCCATTTCCCAAAATGCTGGTTCAGGCACCATTTTAAAATTTTGTAGTATAGTTGAATAAATCAACACCTACTCAGGAGGGGGTCTTTTGATTTATTCTAGCTACTGGGACAGTGGCTTGTTTAGAAGGGGGTGTGTGTAGCAGACCCCCCAAAACGGAGGTCGCTATGCCTAAATTTAGGGGCTAGCCTGAGCAAATAGTTAGGCTCAGGCTGTTGGAATTCTTTTAATTGTCCTCTGCTCTGTTGTGATGTTGCCTGGCAGTACAGGTCCCTGTGACCTGTAGGTGGCGCTGTTGCCCAGGTCTCAGGTCGAACCACAGGTGGCATTGCAGCGCTATTGGGTGTCCTCTCTCGGCAGCCGTGCAGTGGGCGTGGTCTACCTGCTGTGCATGCTGGGAGAGGGTACATAAGGGGCAGACGCCATGATTTAAGGAGCAGTTTGCGCCCTTTGGCTCTCCAGGCCAGGGGTGCGTGTGTGTGTTCAGTCCCGGGCACCTTTAGCCCGAGGCTGCTTAATTCCAGGTAGGCCCAGCACCTTTAGCTGAGGCCTACGCCAAACAGCGGAATCCCAGGGTACCCGTGGGAGGGTGACCCGCTCTGAAGGAGAGGGAACCAGGGGAGGACCTATCCAGGGGATCGGTGAAGGAAGTCACTGCCTGGGGAGAGGCCTGGTTACCTGTCAGAGGGAAGGATTCCACAATCCGCCACAAGCCTTGTAACGTGCCCCATTGGCACCTAAGGTCTCAAGTGTTACAAGTGCTGGGAAGTTCAGGACTTAGAGGTTCATTTCTTGATTGTATCCTTAGGAAAAGAACTTAAAGTGAATGATCGTGCTCCACACCGGCTGCTAGGACCGTGAGAGGGGACTATCCGGGTGAGCAAAACGCACTCAGGCTTGAGTGGCGACGAGGGTAATTAAGTGCCGCGTGCTTGAACCTGCCTCCCTGTTCAACTTTCTCTTTCTCCAACCTTTCCTGTCAAATTGCAAGCAAGGAAAATAAACTTCTTTATTGGGTTTAATACTGTCTAGACAATGGCCTTCTTCAAAGAGAGAGAGAATAGACTTTTCCCTACACTCTAGGGACGAGAACCAACGGAAAGAGGTAACTCGCTGCAGGACCCAAAACTATTAACACCGCTAACCCCTCTACAAGATGGAGGATACTGGGCATGTGGCATGGTGTGTCCCACTCTGCAAGTGGAGGTAATCAGGGTAGAGAAGGATCTGTGTGCTACATAAGCCATTACTGCTGCTTTGATGAATGAAACACAATCTATGAATGGAGGACAGGCAGGTGATTGATAACTGTCACATACCTAGTCCTGAAGGTGAAATGCTGTGGGGGCTCTCCTTGCAGCTGAGTGCTCAGTGCCCCTGGAAACAGGAAACACAAAGCCCAAAGAAGCAGGGATTGCCGGCTGTGCCACAGATGAGAGATGCTGGTGTGGAGATCTCTCCTTATATGGATACCAGATGAGATGTGCAGTAGGACCAGTGGAGCTGATGATGGTGGAGACTGTAGACAGCAGGAAACAGGCTGCAATGGAAAGTGCAGCAGGCTGGATAAAGCAAGTAGGTGTTGCAGACTGGAACAGCAGGTAAGTACTGCAGGTTGGTACAGCGGGCTGGGTACTTCAGGTAGTCACCAGGGCGGATCAGAGCAGACAGGGTGAAACAGGAGGCATAGTCAGGGATGGGTGCCAAGGTCGGTAAGCCGGTGGTCAGCAGACAGAAGAGCAGAGACATGGTGAGACAAGCCAAAGGCATAAACAGGACAGGAGACAAGAGCAGATCCGGGGGCCAATCCAAGGTCAGAGTTGGGAGAGAGACAAGAGGTATCCAAGGGCAAGCCAGGTTCAGAAGCATAAACACACACAGGAACAGGAAGCAGAAAGCTAAAGACCAGTCAGCAATGTCCATGAGCCACAGTCACTCTAGAGGGCGCCAGGATCTGATATGCCAGCGCACACACGTCTTCGCCATAGGGAACGTGCGTTCACAATTTGTGCGGGCACGGCTATAATGTCAATTAGAGTCAGGTCAAGACTCCTCTGTGCACTGCGGTCCTAACTCTAAAATTTTCAAAGTCTCCCAATATGGAGCACATATAGCAGTGAGTAGATTAAGGGCAGGAGGGAGCCCACCCCTCCTTAAAGGCATAGAGACGCACAGGATGCCCAGCAAGAGCACAGTCGCAGCTGAAGGCATCCAGTAGGTCCCCACATCAAATTTAACCAACTGTACCAAAAAAGTGGCAACCACCCCAACATGTATCCTATCACCCCTCAGTAATTGGTGTTGCCATGGCCTGGGCACAGCTTTAATTAAAAAAATAAATAAAAAAATTTCCCTCTCCTTTAAGTAGTTACTGTTTAACAAAAATCTGTGAACATGGACAAATGAATGTGAATGTTATCTTATACACCTGTATGTTAAAATGTTATATACTACAGCACTTCTTCAGGAATCTTTTCTATCAGGGCTTAAAAATATTTCCGTCATGATGTGCGCTGTATAAGAACCATGTTTTGCTCACATATTGGCACTTCCTACGAGCTGATTTACAGCGTTTCCTCCCATTCATGTATGATTTGTTCTAGCAGGGAAGCCCATTGATAAAACGTCTCTTATCGCTGATTCACTTGTCACAGCCATGTAGAGAAACATTCCCCTGTCCTCTTATGCATTATTACACTGCGGAGCAGGAGGATGAACAGTGCATTATAAGACATGCTCACACCCCTACAATTTAGTTTAGTTAGTGACTTCTCGCAGTATTCTTCTTATTCTCTGCCTGCAGAGCCCTTTCTTCACATTCATTTCCTTTCTCACTTCATGCGTCATCCATCCTGGCCTATTGTTCTGCTTCCCCCATTTCCTTTTCAAAGGAATGTGCTTACTGACTAGTTAACCCTTATCACTTTGGAGTAGTAGGTTGTCCACTTGTGTAGGCATGGTGTTTTTGACCACTGAGTGGCTACAGAGCTTCCTTTTCCAACGACAGAGTAAGATGCTGATTAATGATACACTGAACTTATACACAAATGAGATATATTTTGATGTGTTTTTTTTACATCATAAATACTAGATTAGAAGATCTACGGGCAACTACAAATTCTTATGTTGGTGGAAGATTTTGTGTTCAGCAGTTGAACTATTCAACAACGGGGAGCTTATTTACTAAGCTGTATGAGATGCTTTTACTTATCTGATAATTTTACCATCACAATGTTCCATACACAAACATACACTATATTACCAAAAGTATTGGGACGCCTGACTTTACATGCACATGAACTTTGTGACTTTTTTTTTCCCAATATGTTTATTGAGTTTTTACAGGGAATAACAGGGATAGACATCACAATAAACAAATCAAATATAACATATGGCAAGGTACACAGTGCAAACATATGGCTCAAGGATGACAGATAATAAACATCCACAGGTTTCCAAGAGTGAAAAGTATTTACAATACATGCAGTAATGTCTTCATTAAAGTTATTATACGGGGCGTGGTAGTTTTTTGTTAACCCATATGCTCCATGAGTTAAAGAAATTGGCATATTTGAGGCCATTTATTGCTATGAGGTGTTCGTAGGTGTAGTTGGCATTGACCATGGTCACTACTTCCGAAATATTGGAAGATAGAGTTGTTTTCCATTTTTTGAGAATAGTGAGTCTGGCTGCTACCAGAACGTGGGTGACCACGGGTTGATATGAGGGAGGGTAAAGATCAATACCAATGTTAATCAGGGCTAAGGCAGGTTGTGGTTTAATTAGGATACCCGTACATGTGACGAGTTGTTTGAAAAACACGGGTCCAGAAGCTAGTGGGGCTAGGACATTTCCATAAAACATGTATGAGATTCCCCACTTGTCCACACTCTCGCCAGCACAGAGGGGATATGAAGGGAGATAATTTAGCTAGCCTAAATGGCGTGTAGTACCATCTATTAGTAATTTTGATTGTCACTTTGTGGTGGCTGGTGCAGTGTGATGCTTTAGCAATGGAACCAAAAGCAGCACACCACTGTGTTGGTGAGAATCATGTTTCGAGGTCCCGTTCCCACTTAAACATGGGGTTGGTTCTGCTAAAGGTACTTTTGCCCTGCAGCGTGTTATAGAGAAGGGAAGTCCCTCTCATTTTGCGTATAGGGTGGGTGTAAAAATCCCAGATGCGGGGGGGGGGGGGGGAGCATCGGGAGTGTGGGTTTTGGGTATTTGGCGATGAATTGTGTAAGTCTTATGTTCTGATGGAATGTGATATTTCTAGATTAGTTCATCTAAGGAATAGGTGGTTATCGCCTATGTAGAGGGCATTGGCTTCTTGAATGCCGTATTTATTCAGGTGTAACCGATATTGAAGGGATCATGGCTCTTTTGAAAATTTGAAGGGGAAATGAAACAAGTGTGGGAGTTTTGGAGCTCGACATGGTAGTTGTGAGGTGTCTCCAGGCTAGTAGTGATGCTTGCATTGGCAAGGTCAGGGCCTTGGACTCCAAGTGTCACTTAGGAGAAGTAGATAAAGATCTCGGATAGGGGCTATGTCCAGCTCTATGTATACCCATAGGGGGGGTTCAGTTGAGGGAAACCAGTGTTTGATCTGATCTAGGTGTACTGCCCAGTAATAGTCTTTAATATCAGGGAAACCTGCTCCGCCGAGTGATCTATGTTTCGTCAAGCACAGGTGGGAGCATCGCACCTTTCTTCCTTGCCATATAAAGGCCTTGAGGGATCTAGACAGGGATGTTATATAATAGTTGGGGACGGGAATTGGTAGGGATCTGAAGACATAAGTAACTTGAGAATGCTCATCTTAACTGCCGCTAGTTTACTGCACCAAGAGAGTTCAAACTTGGCTATGTGTTTAAGTTCCTTTTCAATTTTGAGATCAGAGGTTTGTAGTTGGTAGCTGTTAAATAGGGATGGGCCCGGTGCTCGATTCGAACCCATGTTCGAATCGAGCATCGGGCGTTCGCTCGCTCGTCGAGCCCAGAACTATTTGGGCCGTTCGCATCACATTCGTGTGATGCGAGCGGCCCCGCAATGCATTGCGGCCGGCGCGGCCGGCGCAGTGCATTGCTGGCTGATGATTGGCCAAGCATGCACTGTGACCCCGCATGCTTGGCCAATCACAGCGCCCGAAACTCGGAGAGCAATAATTGGCTACAGGCAGGACGCCTGTAGCCAATTACAGCTCAGGGGCTTTAGTACACGCCCCACCATTTAAAAGGCCGCCACGCCATCGGCCCCGGTCACATGAGTTCCGGCTTTAGGAGAGATTAGTCTGCTGATTCTGTCTTTGCTTGATACTGAAAGATTTGCTCTTCTTTGCTAAACCATTGGCTATTTCTTTGCTAAACCATTGCTACCTAAGTCATTGATCGTTCATTGCTGCTGATTGCACAGTTAGTGTGTTATTAGCTGCTGCTGGGGATTAGTCTGGTGCGTGCTTACTGTTAGTACAGTATTGCAGTAGTACCAACCGCAGTGCTGTTAGCACAGCATTGCACCCCAACAGCACCCATAGGACTTCTAGTGTGTTAGTGGCAGCAAACAGAGCTCCTATATTTTCTTCTCAGCAGCACCCATAGGACTTCTAGTGTGTTAGTGGCATCACACAGAGCTCCTATATTTTCTTCTCAGCAGCACCCATAGGACTTCTAGTGTGTTAGTGGCAGCAAACAGAGCTCCTATATTTTCTTCTCAGCAGCACCCATAGGACTTCTAGTGTGTTAGTGGCAGCAAACAGAGCTCCTATATTTTCTTCTCAGCAGCACCCATAGGACTTCTAGTGTGTTAGTGGCATCACACAGAGCTCCTATATTTTCTTCTCAGCAGCACCCATAGGACTTCTAGTGTGTTGGTGGCAGCAAACAGAGCTCCTATATTTTCTTCTCAGCAGCACCCATAGGACTTCTAGTGTGTTAGTGGCAGCAAACAGAGCTCCTATATTTTCTTCTCAGCAGCACCCATAGGACTTCTAGTGTGTTAGTGGCAGCAAACAGAGCTCCTATATTTTCTTCTCAGCAGCACCCATAGGACTTCTAGTGTGTTAGTGGCATCACACAGAGCTCCTATATTTTCTTCTCAGCAGCACCCATAGGACTTCTAGTGTGTTAGTGGCAGCAAACAGAGCTCCTATATTTTCTTCTCAGCAGCACCCATAGGACTTCTAGTGTGTTAGTGGCATCACACAGAGCTCCTATATTTTCTTCTCAGCAGCACCCATAGGACTTCTAGTGTGTTAGTGGCAGCAAACAGAGCTCCTATATTTTCTTCTCAGCAGCACCCATAGGACTTCTAATGTGTTAGTGGCATCACACAGAGTTCCTATATTTTCATCTCAGCAGCACCCATAGGACTTCTAGTGTGTTAGTGGCATCACACAGAGCTCCTATATTTTCTTCTCAGCAGCACCCATAGGACTTCTAGTGTGTTAGTGGCAGCAAACAGAGCTCCTATATTTTCTTCTCAGCAGCACCCATAGGACTTCTAGTGTGTTAGTGGCATCACACAGAGCTCCTATATTTTCTTCTCAGCAGCACCCATAGGACTTCTAGTGTGTTAGTGGCAGCAAACAGAGCTCCTATATTTTCTTCTCAGCAGCACCCATAGGACTTCTAATGTGTTAGTGGCATCACACAGAGTTCCTATATTTTCATCTCAGCAGCACCCATAGGACTTCTAGTGTGTTAGTGGCATCACACAGAGCTCCTATATTTTCTTCTCAGCAGCACCCATAGGACTTCTAGTGTGTTAGTGGCAGCAAACAGAGCTCCTATATTTTCTTCTCAGCAGCACCCATAGGACTTCTAGTGTGTTAGTGGCATCACACAGAGCTCCTATATTTTCTTCTCAGCAGCACCCATAGGACTTCTAGTGTGTTAGTGGCAGCAAACAGAGCTCCTATATTTTCTTCTCAGCAGCACCCATAGGACTTCTAGTGTGTTAGTGGCATCACACAGAGCTCCTATATTTTCTTCTCAGCAGCACCCATAGGACTTCTAGTGTGTTAGTGGCAGCAAACAGAGCTCCTATATTTTCTTCTCAGCAGCACCCATAGGACTTCTAGTGTGTTAGTGGCAGCAAACAGAGCTCCTATATTTTCTTCTCAGCAGCACCCATAGGACTTCTAGTGTGTTAGTGGCAGCAAACAGAGCTCCTATATTTTCTTCTCAGCAGCACCCATAGGACTTCTAGTGTGTTAGTGGCAGCAAACAGAGCTCCTATATTTTCTTGTCAGCAGCACACATAGTACCTATAGTGTGTTAGTGTCAGCACCCATAGGACCTACAGTGTGTTGTGAGCACACATAGGAGTTCTATTTTTTATACTATATACACTACCGACTACAATGGCTGGAAGACCGCCAAGGAGAGGCAGAGCGTGCCGAGGCAAGAACACAGGGCAGGCAGGCTCTGTTTCTAGAGACAACAGTGCTGGCCGTGGACGTGGTCGTGCATCGTCATCAGCACGTGGCCATGGGACACGCTTGTCTTTGTTTTCGGCAGCTGGACATGTGGAGCCGCATCATGCCGAAGGCTTGGTAGAATGGATGACCAAGCCCTCCTCATCCTCCTCATCCTCTCTCACCCAGGCTCAGGGTACTGGCAGAGCAGCTGCCAACGCGTACTCAATGGCATCATCAGCCACCCCTTCCCTAGACCCACCATGTCCTCCTGAGGAGTCCCCCGAACTGTTTGAGCACAGTGTTGGGTACATGCTCCAGGAGGATGCCCAACGATTCGAAGGCTCGGATGATGATACCCAGCTTGAGGAAGTCAGTAGTGTGCGCGCAGAGAGAGGGGATGCTGAAGGACAGCAATCTGGCAGTAGTGTTCCACCAGCTGCAGCTTACTGCCAGGTTTGCTCTAGTGGTGAAGAGGGAGGGGATGATGAGGTCACTGACTCCACGTGGGTGCCTGAAGGGAGAGAGGAAGAGGAGGAGGAGGATGCAGCGTCACATGTCCAACGAGGCAGGATGCCCCCTGGAGGCCAGCTAGAGGCCAGCACAGCAACTGTACCACACCGCAGAGCTCCGCCTGTGCAGGGCGCTGCCTCTGCACGTTATCACAAAAGTTCTTTGGTGTGGGCCTTTTTTGAGACGAGTGCATCAGATCGCACCACTGCTATTTGCAATATTTGTCTCAAGCGTATCTCGCGTGGCCAAAACATCAGCCGCTTGGGCACCACAAGCATGAGCAGACATATGTCGACCTGCCATGCAGCTCGTTGGCAAGCACACATAAAAGACCCACACCAAAGAACAAAGCGGACCTCTCCTTGCTCCTCATCAGCTGGGATCTCCATCCCCACTATATCTTCAGTCCTCTCTGAAAGCTGCTCTGAGAAGACTGAAGGTGTAGAATTAGGTGTGTCACAACCAAGTACTTGCAGTACACCGACGTCCGATTGTAGCAGGCAAATTTCCCTGCCCCAGCTGCTGGACCGTCGAAAGAAGTATACTCCCAGCCATCCACATGCCCAGCGGTTGAATGCTAGCTTGGCTAAATTGCTAGCACTTCAACTGCTGCCTTTTCAGTTGATAGACTCGGCCCCCTTCCGTGAGTTTGTTCAATGTGCGGTTCCTCAGTGGCAGGTTCCCAAACGCCACTTTTTCTCACGGAAGGCGATTCCGTCTCTCTACTGGCATGTGGAAGGCAATGTCCATGCCTCGCTGGACAGGGCGGTCAGCGGTAAGGTGCATATTACCGCTGACTCATGGTCCAGCAGGCATGGACAGGGACGTTATCTTTCTTTCACGGCCCATTGGGTCACTCTATTGGCAGCTGGGAGGGATGCAGGACAAGGTGCAGTAGTGTTGGAGGTTGTTCCGCCACCACGCCTCCAAAATGCTACTACTGGTTGTGACACACCTCTCTCCTCCACCCCCTCCTCTTCTTCTTCCTCCATGTCCTCTTCGAGTGCTCTGTCCTCGGAACCAGCGGTGCTCCGTAGGCGTACAAGGGGCTACGCGAGTACGCAGGCAAAAAGATGCCATGCCGTGCTTGCGCTGGTGTGTTTGGGGGACAGGAGCCACACTGGGCCAGAGGTTCTGGCAGCTCTGCAGGGGCAGGCCGAGAGGTGGTTGACGCCACGCCAGCTTAAGCCAGGAATGGTCGTTTCTGATAATGGCACCAACCTCCTCTCCGCCCTGCGACAGGGGCAGCTCACCCATGTGCCCTGTATGGCTCACGTCCTCAACCTGGTGGTGCAGCGGTTCTTGGGCAGGTTCCCAGGCTTACAGGATGTCCTGAGGCAGGCCAGGAAAGTCTGTGTGCATTTCCGCCGATCTTATAATGCCAGTGCTCGGCTGACTGAGCTGCAAAAGGAGCTGAACCTGCCCAAGAACCGCCTAATATGTGACATGCCCACCAGGTGGAACTCAACGTTGGCCATGCTGCAGCGGCTGCACACGCAGCAGAGGGCCATCAATGAGTACCTTTGCGACTACGGCACCAGGACAGGGTCAGGGGAGCTTGGCTTTTTTTCCCCACGCCAGTGGAGCATGATCAGGGATGCATGCACTGTCCTCTCACCATTTGAGGAGGCCACGAGGATGGTGAGCAGTGACAGTGCATGCATCAGTGACACTGTACCTCTTGTCCACCTGTTGGAGCATACGCTGCGTGGGATAATGGACAGGGCACTTGAGGCAGAACAGAGGCAGGAAGAGGAGGACTTCCTTGTCTCTCAAGGCCCCCTTTATCCAGACAATGTTCCTTCTGTCCCACCCATCACACAGGAAGAGGAGGAGGAGGAGGAGGAGGAGGAGGATTGTGTGAGCATGGAGGTGGAGCCTGGCACTCAGCATCAGCAGCAGCAGTCTTTTAGGGATGATGTACAGTCCCAACAAACCAGTGGACTTGTACGTGGCTGGGAGGAGGTGGCTGGCGATCATGTCATCCTCAGTGACCCAGAAGACTCCGGACCGAATGCCTCAGCTAACCTACGCTGCATGGCCTCCCTGATCCTGCAAAGCCTGCGGAAGGATCCTCGTGTTCTTCGGATCAAGGAGAGTGACCATTACTGGCTGGCCACTCTCCTTGATCCACGGTACAAGGGTAAGGTTGCGGACCTTATCTTGCCGTCGCAGAGGGAGCAGAGGATGAGACATCTCAGGGAGGCCTTGCAGAAAGGTCTGTGCAACGCGTTCCCAGAAACTGGAAGGTTACAAACTCCTGGTCCTGGACGACGAGTTGCTGAGGCTTCGGTCAGTAGCAGAAGGAGCGGTGGGGAAGGTGGACGTCTGACCGATGCGTTCAGACAATTTTTTAGTCCGCAGCCCCAAGGTATGATCGGTTCCAGCAACCATCGCCAGCGTCTGATATACATGGTGCAGGAATACCTAGGGGCAAGGTCAGACTTGGACACCTTTCCCACCGAAAATCCTCTGGCTTACTGGGTCCTGAGGATGGATCACTGGCCAGAGCTTGCACAGTATGCAATTGAGCTACTGGCCTGTCCTGCATCCAGCGTTCTTTCCGAACGCACATTCAGTGCTGCTGGAGGATTTGTCACCGATCATAGGGTATGCCTGTCCACCGACTCGGTTGATCGACTGACCTTCATAAAAATGAATCAGTCTTGGATCACCACCAGCTACCAGACACCTGAAGCGGATATAACGGAATAATTTATAATGTCACATCCCTTCAAGACTGCCTATGCTGATGTTGAGTGACTGTCCTGTTATGTTCACTGACTATCCTCTTCCTCCTCCTCAATGATCCATGCCACCACACCAGTGCCTAAGGCACAATTTTTCAGCCCCTGTATAACAGGGGCGTGTAATTACAATTTTTTAAAAAGATGCTTCGCAACAGGTGTGACTGCTGTGCTCAGAGTACAGTATCTGTGAGGGGTTGCAGTGTTGTGGCACCAGCACCAGTGCCTAAGGCACAATTTTTCAGCCCCTGTTGGGGCGTGTAATTACAATTTTTAGGCAATGCTTTGCAACAGGTCTCATTGCTGTGCTCAGAGTACAGTATCTGTGAGGGGTTGCAGTGTTGTGGCACCAGCACCAGTGCCTAAGGCACAATTTTTCAGCCCCTGTATAACAGGGGCGTGTAATTACAATTTTTTAAAAAGATGCTTCGCAACAGGTGTGACTGCTGTGCTCCAAGTACAGTATCTGTGAGGGGTTGCAGTGTTGTGGCACCAGCACCAATGCCTAAGGCACAATTTTTCAGCCCCTGTTTAACAGGGGCGTGTAATTACAAATCTTGATCTAATAGTTCACAGCAGGGCCCATTCCTGCGCCCACCAAGAGTAACTATGAGGGCCTACAGTCTTGTGGCAACACCGTCCACCACCACCACCACCACCAAAGGCCCAATTTTTCTGCCCTGTTCAACAGGTGCATGCAATTACAAATCTTGATCTAATAACTCACAGCAGGGCCCATTCCTGCACCCACCAAGAGTAACTGTGAGGGCTTACAGTCTTGTGGCAACACCGTCCACCACCACCACCACCACCACCAAAGGCCCAATTTTTCTGCCCGGTTCAACAGGTGCATGCAAGTACAAATCTTGATCTATTAACTCACAGCAGGGCCCATTCCTGTGCCCACCAGTCTTGTGGCTACACCAACATCTAATAGGGCAAATTTCTGCAGAGTATATACGGCAGGCCCCTACTTTCAAACATCCAACTTACAAACGACTCCTACTTGCAAACGGCAAGAGAAAACAGGAAGTGAGAGGAAATCTACCCCTAGGAAGGAAAATTCTATCCTGTTAGATTTAATTTGGGAAAAAGGTATCTCCTCTCTACTGATGCTTTATCACCAATCCTTGTTTCAATTAAAACCCCACTTTTCCAAAAACATTTGTCATTGGGACGGAAAGTGAGGTGACATGTTCTGAACAGATGTGCAAAGACAGCAAATGTTACAGGGGTGATAACCCCTCCCTATGTTCTCCAAAAAGCTTAAAAATTGATTTTTTTGGGATGTAGCTACACTTCATAATGTACCTGTTCAGATTCTACTTAAGAACAAACCTACAGTCCATGTCTTGTTTGCACCACCTATATACTGCTGTTCAGAGTATATAGGGTTGTAGGTATAGGGTTTTATTTTGGGTGCGGGGTCCCCCTTAGTATCCATACAAGACCCAAAGGGGCTGGGGTGGGGGGGGGTGATGGGGTAGCCATGCCATTTTTCTCAAGGATTTTCAGCCATATGGCGGCCAGGACAAGACATGACATTAAAGCCGCAAGTGGTTTTAAATGGCTTCTTTTTTTCCTTTACAAATGTCATTTTGTGCAAGGACAGTTCTAAACACGGGAAACACATGCCACTTCACAGGCATACTTTAGACACCCCCCAGGTACCATATTTAAAGGAAAATTTCACTTTTTTTTTTTTCACTTTATGCATCATTAAAATGACTGCTCCCGAAAAAACTTTAGTTTTTAAAATTTCTTTTTGCATTGATATATGTCCCCTGGGGCAGGACCCGGGTCCCCAAACCTGTTTTATGACATTAACATGCATATTGGCCGTTGTAATTAGCAATTTTGATTTCGAACGTTCGCGTCCATTATAACGAATAGGGTTCGAAAATTCGCGCGAACTTTCGGTCCGTTCGAAGGTTCTGGTGCGAACCGAACCCGGGGGTGTTCGGCTCATCCCTACTGTTAAAGAGTTGGAGGAGGCAGTCAGGGTGATGCCTAGATAGGGGATTCCTTCCGATCTCCATGTAAAGGGGAATTGGCTTTGTAGTTTATGTTTGGTGGATGTTCGGACCTCTAGGTCTAAGATTAACGATTTTGTGGTGTTCATTTTATAATAGGATATTTTACTAAATTGGGAGAGAGTTTGGAATGCTAGTGGTAGTGAGGATTCGGGATTGGTCAAGAGTAAAATGATATCATCCGCAAAGGCCACGGAATTTGAAACCAGTGATATCTGGGTGAGAGCGCATCTCTTCCACTAGGGGTTCTATTATGAGATTAAAAATTGATGGAGACAGAGGGCTTTGATAGCAGACCAGATGCATTCACTTGTGCAGATGGTGTGGAGTATAATGCCATAATGGCGGATAGTATGTGACCTTTGAACCCAAATTTCTCTAAGACTTTAGACATGTATAGCCAGTGTACTCTGTCGAATGCCTTCTCTGCATTGACCGATAGCAGCAGAGAAGGAGTTCGAGTTTTTTCTGCAAAATGTATGATATCTATAATTCATCTTGTTGCATCTGAGGTTTGCCTCCCACTGACAAATCCAATTTGTTTTTGTTTTTTATTAACGTGGGCAAGACACACATCAGACGTTTTGCTAGCAGCTTGGCATAGATTTTCACGTCCGTGTTCAGCAGCGAAATCGGACGGAAGTTAGCAGATGTGGTGGGATCCTTGCCCGGTTTGGGCAATGTAACCATTTGTGCTCTCAGCATCTCCGGGGGAAATTGTGAGGTGTGCATGGCTTTGGTGAACACTGGGTTTAAGTGTGGGGTCATAAGTATTGGCAAATAATTTGTAATATTCATTTGGTATCCCGTCGGCTCCAGGGGCTTTTCCGATTGGTAATGATTGGATGGATTTAGATATCTCCAGATCAGTGAAGGGGGCATTGAGCATTTGGAGCTGATCTTCGGTGAGGGAAGGGAGGTGAAGTTTAGCCAGAAAACTTTGTATGTCAGACACAGAGGGTTGGGGGGGTATTAGAGTCCTCCCTGAGGTTGTATAATGCGCTATAGTAGTTGGCAAACTCGTCTTCTATGGCTCGTGGGTTGGTTATATTGCAGTTGAGTATATGGTGTACTAAGTGGGAGATTCTGGCTTTAGCCTGAACGGCTTTTAGTCTGTTGGCTAGGTGCTTGCCTACTTTGTTAGCGTTGGCATAATAGGTAATTTTAAGAGACCTTAAGTGCCGGCCATACTTATCTGCTACGAGGTCCCTCTGTTCCCCTCTAAGGTTAGTCAGTGTGGTTGAGACCGAGTGAGTAGGGAAGATTTTGTTTTTAGATTCAAGCGAGTGGATTTCCGAGAGCAAATATGATAGTTTTGAATTGTATTGTCTTTTAACCTTGGCACCTTATTGTATACAGATCCCCCGTATAAAAGCCTTATGGGCATTCCATAGAACGAAGGGGTCTGATACTGAGTTTATATTGTCGGTAAAGTAGATCCGGAGATGCTGCGACACAATTTTGGACACATCGTTGTCCTGCAACAGCTTAATGTTGCATCGCCATATCGATGCTCTGGGGAGTGCTTCCTGCTCCTCTATCACCATAGAAATTGCCACATGGTCCGACCATGTGATGTCATGGATAGAGGAGGAGGACACCTTCTGGAGGAGCCATTTGTCTGTCATGAATAAGTCTATGCGGGAGTATGATTGATGTCTGGCGG
This sequence comes from Rana muscosa, assembly GCA_029206835.1. Taxonomy (NCBI): domain Eukaryota; kingdom Metazoa; phylum Chordata; class Amphibia; order Anura; family Ranidae; genus Rana; species Rana muscosa. The sequence goes on from CM055117.1 coordinate 985,645,322, forward strand.
AAAAGAATGTGTAGTTTCGTTCACAGGTGTGTTGACACCGCCAGACATCGTATACTCCCTCAGTGTGAAAAAGGTCCAGTGGGGACAAATGTCTCCCTTTTGTGGTAGAGCTGGAGTCTAAGTGTGAGTCTACAGTTAAGTTGAAGTCCCCACACATCAGCAGCTGGCCATACCTGACAGAGGATGTGAATTGGGGGCGTAGATGGAAGCGATGGTGTACGGTTTGGAGTTAACGTCTCCTGTAAGAATAATGTATCTACCATCATCATCCAGAAGTGAGCTTTTGAAGTTGAAGGTCACAGATTTGCTGTTGGCCAGAAGGACTCTCTTCTTTTTCTCCAAAGCAGAGGCCAAGAAGATGTGTGGGTAGTCTCTGTCTGTGCACTTAGGGGTAGCATTTTTCTTAAAGTGCGTTTCTTGGGCACAGAGAATGTCCGCCTTGGCTTTTGATGCTTCTTTCCAAAGAGAGAACCTTTTAGCCGGAATGTTGAGGCTTTTGGTATTAAGAGAAAGACAGTTCAGCTGCATTCTAAGATATATCATTAGTTTGGCGATGAATCCGATTCACCTTTAGGAGGAGCTTTCCAGGGTAATAGGGATGCATGGATGCATATTGGATGATGGTATAGGTGCGAATGTGAGATGTGGAGGAGTCTTTTTTGCACTGGGGAGCCAGGAAACGAACATGGTCCTGAGACCATGGAACAAAGTAACTAACAAAAACAGTCTAAAAAGGTGGTCCAATACTTGGACCGTGCACAGAAACATATAAAACTGCCTTAGCATTATTGGGGGAACAACTGAAAGGAACAGGAGCAGGCCTGCTCTTGGCCGGGGAATTATGTTGTGATGTAGCAGAGACGGATTCAGGAACCTCCATTTGTGTTCTTGTTGAAAGATCTCTTGTGGGAGACTACTTGCCAATCCAAAAGCTGTGTGTCAGGGCGGTTGCGGTGGAGCTCATTGAGTGGCGGGTCTGGGAGAATTCCCCATTGCCTCAGGGCTTGCATACCCTCCTCCACGGTAGTAAGACTGACATTCCTTCCATTGTGGGTGACCGACAGGGTTGCTGGATACTTCCATCTGTACATAATTTTGTGGTTGCGTAGTGCTTTATTCACTGTCGCTAAGTTTTTGCAGCGTTGGAGGGTGTGTTGCGATAGGTCAGGCAACAATTGCACAGAAGAGTAGGGTGCCGGAAGGCTTCCTGTCATAGAAATCCTGTCAGCTACAGGATTCCTGGACTTCCTGATTCTGAATCTCGGGCACGTCCACACGCGCGGGCCGTGCGCGCGCGATGGCGAGCACGTGCGCGCGCACGCGCTTAGCGGGGGCGCGCGCACGCTCCACAAAGCGCGCCAGAAGAGCTATTTAAACATGCCTGTGACAGACAGTCCCTGCTGTCTGCTCTACAGCGTGTAGTACCCAAAGAGACCTGATTCGTGAATTTACCTGTATCCGACCCGGCTTACCTTGACCCTTCCAGTTTCCTGCCTGCCTCTGACCTCCGGCTTTGTTTGACCAATCTTCTGCCTGATCCTCCAGTACCTTGCCGCCAGCCAATTCTACCGACCCGGCTTGTCCGACCAATCTCTCCAGTTGCTGTGTCCTGGTTCCAGTCCGGTCTGCCTCTTCAGTTCCAGTCCAGTTACTGTATCCTGGTTCCAGTCCAGTCAGTCTCATCAGTTCCAGTCCAGTTGCTGTATCCTGGTTCCAGTCCAGTCAGTCTCATCAGTTCCAGTCCAGTTGCTGTGTTCCTGGTTCCGGTTCAGCCTGCCATACTTCCTGGGTGCCTGGATCCGTCCCAGTCTTCAGACTCTACTCTACCTTGATCCATCCTGCCAGGCACTCGTACCCCTTCTACCTCCGTGCCCCCTGTCTTCAGTACCAGGGGCCGCCGGTGGAAGCCGTAAGAGAGGCCTCCCTCTGCAGATCCGGGCTCGTCACCGTCAGGTACGTGACAGTAGCAGACAGCCATGTCTGAGCCAGGGCAGGGAGCCTCACCTATGGAGGAACTCTGTCGGCACCTGGCAGGTTTGTCTGAAGCAGTCAAGAGTCTTCAACAAGGATACACCCGCTTGGAAGAACAAGTGCGGGCCCTCTCCAATCCTTCTGCCATCCAAGAGGGGCCCCACGCCTCTGCTTCCACAGCCGGAACAAGTTCCTCACCCACAGTGGTCATGCTTCCTCCTGAACCTAAGGTTCCTACACCCGAAAGATTTTCCGGGGATCGGAGCAAGTTTAGGGCCTTCCGGAATTCGTGTGAACTGTATTTTGCCCTACAGCCCCGTACCTTTTCTCTAGAGGCCACCAAGGTGGGCTTTGTGGTCTCTTTGCTCGCTGGAGACCCTCAGAGCTGGGCCCACCGTCTCTTTGAACAGAAGGATGTATCACTAAACAACCTCGCTGCTTTTTTCGATGCCATGGCCCAGCTATACGAAGATCCCCAACTCTCAGTAACCGCAGAAGCCGCCTTGCGTTCCCTTCAACAAGGACGCAGACCAGCGGAGGACTATGTGGCAGAATTCAGGCGGTGGAGTGCGGATACCAATTGGAATGATGCCGCCCTCCGCCATCAGTTTCGCTTAGGACTTTCCGATTCCTTGAAGGACGAGCTAGCTAGAGTCGGTGTACCACAGACACTCAACCTGTTGATTGACCTAACCATCCAGATTGACCGACGTCTGAGGGAACGGAGGGCTGAGAGGACCACTGGCTTCTCCCGCCCAACCTGGATGCTTCCTCGGGCTCCTAGTCACCTGTACTCGGCTCCTGCTACACCTCCAACTCCCACATCTGACACTCCTGAACCAATGCAGCTCGGGCTCCTTCGTCCATCCCTCGCTCCTGAGGAACGCCAGCGCCGCCGAATAAATAATCTGTGCCTGTACTGCGGGGACCCCGGACATTTCGTTAGAACCTGTCCCCTGAAGCTTCGTAAGTTTCTTTCAGTTTCTTCTAACATGACTAACCTACAAGCCAAAACCACATCTCACCTTGCCCTCTCTGTTTCATTACAGCTCCCAGGAAGGACTTTGCAAGTACCCGCCATTATTGATTCCGGAGCATGCAGCTGCTTTATGGACTCAACCTTTGCCATTAAACACCAAATTCCCCTTCGTACCAAGACCCACGGACTTCGTGTCCATCTGGCTGATGGTTCCGTCATTAAGTCCGGACCTGTGACCCAGGAGACCACTCCTATACCCGCTACCATCTTTACCACCTCTGGAACCCACCAAGAATGCTTATGTCTGGACATCATCTCTTCTCCGTTGTTTCCCTTGATCCTAGGTATGCCTTGGTTACAAGCCCACAATCCCACTATCAACTGGACTACGGGAATAGTTGCCTTTCCTTCTTCCTATTGCCAGCAGTCCTGTGGCTCATATAAACCTCCTGGGCCGGCCTCGTTACTATGCATTGACACAGAAGATGGCACCCGTCAATCCATCCCAGAAGTTTACCACGACTTTCTTGACGTATTTAGTAAACAAAAGGCAGAGACTCTACCGCCCCATCGGGCCTACGATTGCCCCATCGACCTACTTCCTGGAGCAAAGATTTCGTTCGGTAGAGTCTTCCCTTTAACGGAGGTAGAACAAGGGGCTTTAAAAAATTATGTTGATGAGAACTTGCAAAAGGGGTTCATCCGCCCTTCCACATCCCCAGCAGGCGCAGGCATCTTTTTTGTAGAGAAAAAGGACCACACCCTTCGACCTTGTGTGGATTACCGGGAATTGAATAAAATTACAGTAAAAAATCGCTACCCTCTCCCCCTGGTACCAGAGTTATTTCAGAGACTAGGAACTGCCACCATCTTTACCAAACTTGACCTCCGCGGAGCCTACAACTTGATCCGTATCAAAGAAGGGGACGAATGGAAGACTGCCTTCCGTACCCGGTATGGACATTTTGAGTACTTGGTAATGCCATTCGGGTTGTGTAACGCCCCTGCCACTTTCCAGTATTTTATCAACGATGTTCTACGGGACTTCCTAGACCTCTTTGTTATTGTTTATCTTGATGATATCTTAATTTTTTCTTCCTCCCTTGATTCTCATCGCAGACATGTCAAAAATGTGTTGGGTCGACTCCGCCAGCATGGCCTGTATGCGAAGGCCGAAAAATGCGAGTTCGAGCAAGAGAGTATATCATTTCTGGGGTTAATCATTTCCAGCGAGGGCATCAAGATGGATCCTCAAAAGATTACCGCAATCCTGGACTGGCCAGAACCGGTGGACAAGAAGGGAATCCAACATTTCGTTGGATTCGCCAACTTCTACCGCAAGTTCATCAGGGGGTTTTCAGCTATTATCGCACCCATTACTCAACTCACCAAGCAAGGAACACGTTTTCACTGGTCTCCTGAAGCCCAAGAAGCTTTTGAACGCCTGAAGGCCCTATTTACCTCAGCCTCTATCTTGAAACACCCAGACTCCTCACTACCATTCGTACTTGAGGTAGACGCCTCCGAAATAGCGGTAGGAGCAATACTGTCCCAAAGACAGGGAGTCAAAGCCTTGCTCCACCCAGTAGCCTTCTTCTCCCGCAAGCTTTCTGCAGCAGAGAGGAACTACGACGTGGGGGATCGGGAGCTACTAGCGATCAAGTCTGCACTAGAGGAATGGCGGTACCTGCTGGAGGGTGCGGCTCATCCGATTCTGATATTCACTGACCACAAGAACCTGGAGTACCTGAAAGCCGCGAGAAGATTGAATCCACGGCAAGCCAGGTGGGCACTCTTCTTCTCCCGGTTCTCTTTTCATGTTACTTATCGTCCTGGGGCCAAGAATATTAAGCCTGACGCCCTGTCTCGGATGTTCCATAAGTCCAAGGAGACTTCTCCGCCTGATACCATCCTTGCCCCCGGAAATTTCCTTCTTCTACAGGAGAACCTGTTCACTCAAATCAAACAAGCTTCCACCGGGCAGAGACAGTTCTCCGAGCCGGAATTGCCAGTTAAGGATGGACTATTGTGGTACCAAGACAGAATCTACGTACCTGAGAAACTAAGAGTAACCGCATTAGAACTCTGCCACGACCACGCCCTGGCTGGGCATTTTGGCGTTGCCAAGACCACTGACCTGGTACAGCGCACCTTCTGGTGGCCTCGAGTACGTGAAGACTGTAGGAGGTTTGTAGATTCTTGTACAACTTGCACCCGAAACAAGGGTTCCAGATCCAAAGCCTGGGGACTACTAAAACCCTTACCCGTTCCAGATAGGCCCTGGAGAATGTTGTCCATCGACTTCATTGTCGAGTTACCCCCGGCTGAGAACCATTCCACCATCTTCGTTATTGTGGACCGTCTGTCCAAGATGGCACACTTCATCCCTATGAAAGGGACTCCCTCCGCTCCTGAAACCGCACAGGTATTCATCAGAGAAATAGTCAGACTCCACGGGGTACCAGCCAATATTGTTTCCGATCGCGGGGTTCAATTTACCTCTCGATTCTGGAGATCCCTTTGCAAAACCTTGAAAATCGAATTATCGTTTTCCTCTGCTTACCATCCACAGACCAACGGACAGACGGAGAGAACGAATCAGACGCTCGAGCAATACCTGCAATGCTTCTCCTCTTTTGCTCAGGACAACTGGGTTTCCCTACTTCCGTTGGCCGAGTTTGCGTATAACAATTCCATCCACTCCGCTACCTGCCAGACTCCTTTCTTTGCAAACTATGGTTTTCATCCTACTTTTCTGCCTAATTCCCTTCCTGAGTGTCCTGTACCTGCAGTCCAGGAAAAGTTAAATTTTTTCTCGGTCAATAACCAGCTTCTACAAGAGACCATGACCAAGACTCAAGAACGCAACAAGACAATCTATGACAAGAAGAGACGGGGTGAATTAGTGTTGGTACCCGGCGACCAAGTATGGCTATCTACCACAAACCTAAGAATGGCATGCCCTTCTAAAAAACTGGGCCCCAAATTTTTAGGTCCATTCCCTATTAAGAGGAAAATTAATGAAGTAGCTTATGAATTGGAACTTCCTGACTCTCTTAGAATCCATCCAGTTTTTCATGTCTCTCTCCTAAAACCCACAGTCTCTAATCCGTTTCCAGATCGGAAGCCGGATCACCCTGATCCGATCATTATTGATGGTGAGCAGGAATTCGAAGTAGAAGCTATCATGGACTTCAGGAGAAGAAATAACCAGAACCAATTCCTAATTAAATGGAAGGGCTACGGACCCGAGGAAAACTCATGGGAACCTGAGGAGAATATCCATGCCAGGAGTTTGATACAGGCTTTCAAAAGGTCTCACCCTGGAAGGTTCACCCGGCTGGGCATCCGGAGGCTGCCCCTTGGGGGGGGCAATGTCATATAAATCCTGTCAGCTACAGGATTCCTGGACTTCCTGATTCTGAATCTCGGGCACGTAAACGCGCGCGAGCACGCGCGCGCGCGATGGCGAGCACGTGCGCACGCTCCACAAAGCGCGCCAGAAGAGCTATTTAAACATGCCTGTGACAGACAGTCCCTGCTGTCTGCTCTACAGCGTGTAGTACCCAAAGAGACCTGATTCGTGAATTTACCTGTATCCGACCCGGCTTACCTTGACCCTTCCAGTTTCCTGCCTGCCTCTGACCTCCGGCTTTGTTTGACCAATCTTCTGCCTGATCCTCCAGTACCTTGCCACCAGCCAATTCTACCGACCCGGCTTGTCCGACCAATCTCTCCAGTTGCTGTGTCCTGGTTCCAGTCCGGTCTGCCTCTTCAGTTCCAGTCCAGTTGCTGTATCCTGGTTCCAGTCCAGTCAGTCTCATCAGTTCCAGTCCAGTTGCTGTATCCTGGTTCCAGTCCAGTCAGTCTCATCAGTTCCAGTCCAGTTGCTGTGTTCCTGGTTCCGGTTCAGCCTGCCATACTTCCTGGGTGCCTGGATCCGTCCCAGTCTTCAGACTCTACTCTACCTTGATCCATCCTGCCAGGCACTCGTACCCCTTCTACCTCCGTGCCCCCTGTCTTCAGTACCAGGGGCCGCCGGTGGAAGCCGTAAGAGAGGCCTCCCTCTGCAGATCCGGGCTCGTCACCGTCAGGTACGTGACACTTCCTGTCTGTCGGGAGGCTGACAGAATCTTTTCTTTTACATGGAAGAAGTGAATTCTGAGTAGAACGTCCTTCGGGACCTCTGGCGGGAGAAATGAAGGCTTAAGCAGCCTGTGGATTCTATCAATGAGGAGATCTGTGGTTGACAAGGACGGCACAAGGGAGGAAAAGAGGGTTTGATCAAATTGCAGCAATTGGTCTGGCAACACTGACTCTGGGATACCCCTGAGTTTGAGGTTGTTCCTCCTGGACCTATCCTCTAGGTCGGCCATTTTATTCTTAAGCCAGGCGGTTTCCTCAGATTGGGATGTTTGGACATCTACCATAGTATTAAATGACATTGTCATATCACACATGGCTGTTTCAACCTTGTCCACCCGCTCTCCTAAATCCTGTTTATTGACTTTAAATTGGTGTACACAGGAGAGCATATCAGAGTGGAGGGATGAGCATAGGGATAATAACATGTCCTCCAAGACAGTATCTGAGACCGGCTGCCCCAGGGTAAGAAAGGCAGCTATGGGATCAGGGTGGGATGCAGATCCTGAAGCCTGGGCCGTGCTTACCTCCATGCTTGAGCCATGTTGCCCCTGATAGGAGAGTCCCTTCTGGCCTTGGACTTAGCTGGGCTTCGTGTGGATGGGGTAGAGGTCCCAGATGACCTCTCACTGTCAAGGCCGGAGGATGCAAGACCTTTGTGGCCTGTATTAGTTAAATGCTGGCTTTCTTGCTGGGATCACGGACCGCCGCCGCCGCCATTTTGTTGTAGCCCGCGGCTCTTTGTTGTGAAGTAGCCAGTTATTTTACTCGGCAGCGGCTGGTGTTTTCTGCGGCATGTCATGCCAGAGGGATAGCGGGAGATCTCTGGGTGAGGATGGATGGCAGCTGTGCGGGTGGAAGAGCCCGATGTTTGGTGATTTCCCCAGCGGTGGAGTGGAGCTCTAAAGAGATGCGTCCATCTTCAAGCACGGTTGCTACGCCCCCTCCCACGCACATGAAATTTAATGGCATCCCAGTCTTAGTCCGTAGGGCTCAATATTTAGTTGGCCCACCCTTTGCAGCTATAACAGCTTCACCTTTTCTGGGAAGGCTGTCCACAATGTTTAGAAGTGTGTCTATGGGAACGTTTGACCATTCTTCCAGAAGCGCATTTGTGAGGTCAGGCATTGATGCTGGCCGAGAAGAAGGCCTGGCTCCTAGTCTCCGCTCTAATTCATCCCCAATGTGTTCTATCGGGTTGAGGTCAGGACTCTGTGCAGGCTAGTCAAGTTCCTCCACCCCAAACTCGCTCATCCTTGTCTTTATGGACTTTGCTTTGTGCATGTTCGAACAGGATGGGGCCATCCCCAAACTGTTCTCACAAACTTGAGAGCAAGAAATTGTCCAAAATGTCTTGATATGCTGATGCCTTAAGAGTTCCCTTCACTGGAACTAAGGGGCCAAGCCCAACCCCTGAAAAACAACCCCACACCATAATCCCCCCTCCACCAAATGATTTGGACCAGTGCACAAAGCAAGGTTCATAAAGACATGGATGAGCTATATTGGGGTGGAGGAACTTGACTGGCCTGACCTCAAACTGATAGAACACCTTTGGGATGAAGCAGAGCAGAGACTGCGAGCCAGGCCTTCTCGTCCAACATCAGAGCCTGACCTCACAAATGCACTTCTGGAAGAATGGTCAAACATTCCCATAGACACACTCCAAAACCTTGTGGACAGCCTTCCCAGAAGAATTGAAGCTGTTATAGCTGCAAAGGGTGGACCAACTCAATAATAAACCCTGCAGACTAAGACTGTAATGTCATTAAAGTTCATGTGTGTGTAAAGGCAGGCGTCCCAATACTTTTACAGATTAATCAACACCAGTGCGCTACTCCAAACACTTTACTACTAAAATCATTCAGTGCATAAAAAGGTAATCAAAAAATACTGTGAAAACACTTCCAATATAAATTCTTTAGTGTGTGAATAAAAGAATAGTGATAATTCTAAAACAGTCACAACAAACAAAATAGTCTAAAAAATCGATCAGCAAGTTACATAGTTACATAGTTACTCTGGTTGAAAAAAGACACAAGTCCATCCAGTTCAACTATAAAAAAAAAAAATATATCACACAATATCATATACCCAATTCTATACCCACAGTCGATCAAGAGGAAGGCGAAAAACCCCAGCAGAGCATGATCCAATTTGCTACAGCAGGGGAAAGAATTCCTTCCTGATCCCCGAGAGGCAATCGGATTTTCCCCGGATCAACTTTACCTATAAATGTTAGTACCCAGTTATATTATGTACATTTAGGAAAGAATCCAGGCCTTTCCTAAAGCAATCTACTGAGCTGGCAAGAACCACCTCTGCAGGGAGTCTATTCCACATTTTCACAGCTCTTACTGTGAAGAAACTTTTCCGTATTTGGAGACGAAATCTCTTTTCTTCTAGACGTAAAGAGTGCCCCCTTGTCCTTTGTGTTGACCATAAAGTGAATAACTCAACACCAAGTTCACTATATGGACCCCTTATATATTTGTACATGTTGATCATATCAGGTCCGTTGGTCTGCGAGTGCACGTAGGTCCGTTGGTCTGTGGGTGCACGTAGGTCTGCGTGGTACCTGTGTATTGTCTTGTTGAGTACCTGTGTACTGTCTTGTTGAGTAGTTGTGTCAGGAAGCTAGTGTTAGGTAATTTGGACAGGGTATAATCTCTAATCCTCATTAAATTAATAAGTACGATGCCCGGCGGGTGTGGCGAGGCGACTCGGTGTACATCTTGCAGCATGTATGCGTTCCTTGATCATCTGATCGAGGGCAATTACTGCTGTGCAAAATGTAAGCACATTGTTTCCCTGGAAGCCCAGGTTCTGAATCTAGGGAAGCAACTGTCAGCACTGGGAAGACCCTCCACACTAAAGGAGAGCTGGAAACGTACCCGGCAGGTGATGGCAGGGGCCAGCACAGAGGTGGGTGAAGACAAAGAGGTGCAGGCACTAGAAAATAGTAGATGGGTGACAGTCAGGAAGGGTAGAGGGCGAAGTGCCAGGGAGGCCGATCCAGGGCTGGAGCATCCCAATAAGTATGCTCCATTGAGTGACATTGGTGAAACCAGTCAGGGACCAGCACTGCTGGAGCTGAGGGACTCTCCTAGCTGCCGGGCGAAGAACTCCTCCAGTGAGAGTGGGGGGGGAGCGAAGGGAAAGGAAAGACAGATTCTGGTGGTAGGGGACTCAATTCTTAGAAGGACAGAGAGGGCAATCTGTAACAAAGACCTGAGGCGCCGAACTGTATGTTGTCTACCGGGCGCGCAGGTTCGGCACATCACGGATCTGGTGGACAGATTACTGGGAGGGACTGGGGAAGACCCAGCTGTCATGGTGCACGTTGGCACCAATGACAAAGTCAGAGGCAGATGGAGTGTCCTAAAGAATGATTTTAGGGACTTGGGAGCCAAATTGAGGAAAAGGACCTCCAAGGTAGTATTCTCAGGAATACTACCGGTACATCGAGCCACACCAGAAAGGCAGAGGGAGATTAGGGAGGTGAACAAGTGGCTGAAGAGCTGGTGTAGTAAGGAGAGGTTTGGGTTCCTGGAGGACTGGGCCGACTTCTCAGTCGATAACCAGTACTATAGAAGGGACGGACTGCACCTAAATGAGGAGGGTGCAGATCAGTTGGGAATAAGGATGGCGAAAAAGTTAGAGGGGTTTTTAAACTAGGTGAAGGGGGGGAGGGTCCAGAGATAGTGAGAGTCAGCGGGGAACATATTCCAGAGGGTAGTATTAGGGGCATTAGTGGTAGAGTAACCAAAGCACATAAACCCAAGGTAAGTATAGTAGCAAGTCCTAGTTGCAATCTGGGAACACCCAAGAGGATAGTATGTGACCGGTCAAAATATATTAATGCACTAAAGTGTCTGTTCACCAATGCCAGAAGTCTGCCAAGTAGGGATGAGCTTCGTGTTCGAGTCGAACATACGTTCGACTCGAACATCGGCTGTTCGATCGTTCGACGAAGATCGAACGATTTGGGCCGTTCGCGCCAAATTCGAGTGACGCGAACGGCCCACAATGCACTACGCCATCGCAGTGTCATCCAGGCGCTGTGATTGGCCAAGCATGCACTGTGACCCCGCATGCTTGGCCAATCACAGCGCCGGCAGCGAGGAGAGCAATGATTGGCCACAGGCAGGATGCCTGTGGCCAATTATTGCTGAGGGGGTTTAGTACACGCCCCACACTATAAAAGGCCGCCAGCGCGGCGGCCTTGTGTAGTGTGTTCCGGAGCAGGGAAAGAGAAGCATAGGCAGGGACAGTGTCATTATTTTTCCTTTACTAATCCTGGATTCCTTGTGTTTAGGGACAAATAAGGATAGGTAGGGAGAGTGTCAGTGACAGTGTGCTATTCTGTGCTAATCCTTGTTTGTAGGGACAGAGAGGTACAGTGAGGGAAAGTGTCAGTGTGCTATTCTGTTCTAAACCAATTTTGCTGTTCCATATTTTCAATCCTTGAGTTTAGGGACAGAGAAGGACACTCGTGGCAATTTTCAGTGTGCTATTCTGTGCTAAATCTTGTTTGTAGGGAGGGACAGAGTAGGACAGTGAGGGAAAGTGTCAGTGTGCTATTCTGTTCTAAACCAATTTTGCTGTTCCATATTTTCAATCCTTGAGTTTAGGGACAGAGAAGGACACTCGTGGAAATGATCAGTGTGCTATTCTGTGCTAAATCTTGTTTGTAGGGAGGGACAGAGTAGGACAGTGAGGGAAAGTGTCAGTGTGCTATTCTGTTCTAAACCAATTTTGCTGTTCCATATTTTCAATCCTTGAGTTTAGGGACAGAGAAGGACACTCGTGGAAATTATCAGTGTGCTATTCTGTGCTAAATCTTGTTTGTAGGGAGGGACAGAGTAGGACAGTGAGGGAAAGTGTCAGTGTGCTATTCTGTTCTAAACCAATTTTGCTGTTCCATATTTTCAATCCTTGAGTTTAGGGACAGAGAAGGACACTCGTGGCAATTTTCAGTGTGCTATTCTGTGCTAAATCTTGTTTGTAGGGAGGGACAGAGTAGGACAGTGAGGGAAAGTGTCAGTGTGCTATTCTGTTCTAAACCAATTTTGCTGTTCCATATTTTCAATCCTTGAGTTTAGGGACAGAGAAGGACACTCGTGGCAATTTTCAGTGTGCTATTCTGTGCTAAATCTTGTTTGTAGGGAGTAGGGATGAGCTCGGTGTTCGAGTCGAACATACGTTCGACTCGAACATCGGCTGTTCGATCGTTCGACGAAGATCGAACGATTTGGGCCGTTCGCGCCAAATTCGAGTGACGCGAACGGCCCACAATGCACTACGCCATCGCAGTGTCATCCAGGCGCTGTGATTGGCCAAGCATGCACTGTGACCCCGCATGCTTGGCCAATCACAGCGCCGGCAGCGAGGAGAGCAATGATTGGCCACAGGCAGGATGCCTGTGGCCAATTATTGCTGAGGGTGTTTAGTACACGCCCCACACTATAAAAGGCCGCCAGCACAGCGGCCTAGTGTAGTGTGTTCCGGAGCAGGGAAAAAGAAACATAGGCAGGGACAGTGACATTTATTTTTTTCTTGCTTAACCTGGATTCCTTTAGTTTAGGGAAAGAGAAGGATAGGTAGGGAGAGTGTCAGTGTGTTTTACTGTGCGAATCCTTGTTTCTAGGGACAGGGAAGGACAGTGAGGGAATTCTCCTTGTGCTATAGTGTGCTTTAAAAAAACATTTTTTCTAGGGACAGAAAACTATAGGTAGGGAGAGTGTCAGTGTGTTTTACTGTGCGAATCCTTGTTTCTAGGGACAGGGAAGGACAGTGAGGGAATTCTCCTTGTGCTATAGTGTGCTTTAAAAAAACTTTTTTTCTAGGGACAGAAAACTATAGGTAGGGAGAGTGTCAGTTTCTTTCACTGTGATAATCCTTGTTTCTAGGGACAAAGAAGGAAAGTGAGTGAAATTCTCTTTGTGCTATAGTGTGCTTTAAAAAAACATTTTTTCTAGGGACAGAAAACTATAGGTAGTGTGAGGGGGTTAACTCGGTAGCGGGTGTGTGTGACCCCCTGGTTGGGCTCCCCACACAAAAACAGGGCCAGCAGACGGAGGTTGTGGTTTTCAAAATCAAAAGGTGCGGTTTATTTCTCTATGTACAGTGACAAAAACACAGCAAAGCCAAAAAGAAACAAACAAAATAAATCCTGGTCAGTTTGACCTCTGACTAAACATGCAGGTTTCCTAAACTAACAACTGGGATCAGCCTAGTGCTGTCCTAGTCCCTAAGTCCCTGGTTTAGTAAAAGTCCAAACAAATAGCCACACAGGCTTTGCCTCACCGCACAGGGGTTCACTCTCCCTAGACAGTCCACACAGGTCTGGTTCCAGGCATGAGCTAACACCTAATGAATCTGGGAGTTTTTATAGAGGCCTTAAACGAACTGACAGGCTTCAGCTGGTCTCATCAACTCCCTGCCTCACGACGCCCAGCACTCTCCCTAGAGGTATGAGTCATTCATGAGCCCACTAGCCTCAGCTGGGCTTCATCAACTCCCTAGTTGTATAAGTCGGCATAAAGCCTGAATCTGGGAGAAATATATCTACCCCCCTGGATGCCACCAGGTGACTTTACCTTCCTGCTGTCACATACCCCCCCCTCTTGTTTTAACCTTGGGGTTGGAACACCAGCAATCAGGCATTCATGTACTCGAGACAAAGCATCCACATTCCCCATTTGAACGCCAGGGCGATGCTTTACTGTGAAGTTGAATTCCTGTAGGGCCAGGAACCACCTATTCACTCTTCTATTTGTCTCCTTGTTTTGAGCCATCCACTTTAACGGAGCGTGATCCGTAACCATGTCAAAGTGCCTACCTAGCAGATAGTACCGAAGGGAATCTAGAGCCCACTTCACCGCTAAACACTCCTTTTCAACCGTGGCGTAATTTACCTCATGGGACTTCAACTTCCTGCTGAGGTAAATGACTGGGTGCTCTTCCCCGTTCCAGACCTGGGACAATACTGCTCCTAACCCCACATCTGACGCATCACTTTGTACGACAAAGTCTTTAGAGAAGTCGGGTGAGTACAACACTGGCTGGCTACATAAGGCTTGTTTCAAGAATTGGAATGCTGCCTCAGCCTCGGGGGTCCATTTAATCATGACCGACCCTTTCCCTTTCGTCAGGTTGGTTAGGGGCACAGCCTTAGAAGCAAAGTGGGGAATGAAGCGCCTATAATAACCCGCGATTCCCAGAAAGGCTCGTACCTGCTTCTTGCTGTTGGGACGTGGCCAACTCTGGATGGCCTCGACTTTGTTGAGTTGGGGTTTTATTACTCCCCTGCCAATGGTGTACCCAAGATATTTGGCCTCCTCCTGCCCAATGGTACACTTCTTGGGGTTAGCCGTAAACCCCGCTTCCCGAACAGAGTCCAGGACTGCTTGCACTTTTGGCAGATGTGAGGCCCAATCTGTGCTATGGACAATTACGTCATCCAGGTAAGCCGCAGCATACTTCCGATGGGGCCTCAGCATCTGGTCCATTTTCCGCTGGAATGTGGCCGGCGCATTCTGTAACCCGAACGGCATTCTCTTATATTGGAACGCCCCGTCTGGGGTTACAAATGCGGTTTTCTCTTTGGCCGACTTGGCCAGGGGAATTTGCCAATACCCTTTTGTGAGGTCAAGAGTCGTCATGTATCGGGCTGTTCCCAGCCGGTCGATCAACTCATCTATACGTGGCATGGGGTAGGTGTCAAATTTTGTAACTTTGTTCAACTGACGAAAATCGTTACAAAATCGCCAGCTCCCATCCGGTTTAGGCACCAACACAATGGGACTAGACCAATCACTTTGGGACTCCTCTATCACCCCTAAGTTCAGCATTTTCTGTACTTCCTCCCGTATTGCCTCCCGTCGGGCCTCTGGGATCCGATAGGGTTTTAACTTCACCCTTTCACCGGGCGGGGTAATAATATCATGCTCTACCCCAGATGTTTGTCCCGGCAGCTCAGAGAACACCTCCTTGTTGCGAAGCACAAACTCCTTAACCTCCTGTTGTTGGGGTTGTGACAAGGTGGCTGCTATTCCAACCTCCGGAATCACGCAACCAGTTTGAGCTGGTGACCAAGTTTCTGCGACTAGGGACTCTCTATCCCTCCAGGCTTTCAACAGATTAACGTGATAGATCTGTTCGGGCTTTCGCCTTCCTGGTTGTCTGACCTTGTAATTCACTTCGCTCACTTTTTCCATTATCTCGTAGGGGCCTTGCCATTTGGCAAGGAATTTACTTTCAACCGTAGGGACAAGTACCAATATCCTATCCCCCGGGGAAAAGGTACGGGTCTTTGCTCCATGGTTGTACACTCTCTGCTGTGCCAACTGCGCTTGGGCCAAATGTTCCTTCACGATGGGCATTACCTGTGCAATTCGATCTTGCATCAGGGCGACATGCTCAATCACACTCCTGTGGGGAGAACTCTCACTTTCCCAAGTTTCCTTGGCAATATCCAACAGCCCTCTTGGGTGTCTCCCATACAGTAACTCAAAGGGGGAGAATCCCGTAGAGGATTGGGGCACCTCCCTAATAGCAAACATCAAATAAGGAAGTAGACAGTCCCAATCCTTTCCATCTCTATCCACCACTTTCTTCAACATTTGTTTTAGGGTTTTGTTGAATCTTTCAACCAGCCCATCGGTTTGGGGGTGATACACAGATGTACGCAATTGCGTCACTTTGAACAATTTACACAGCTCTTTCATAACCCGGGACATAAAGGGTGTACCTTGGTCCGTAAGCAGTTCTTTACAAATACCCACCCGGCTAAAAACAAGAGATAGCTCTTTGGCTATGGTTTTGGCCGAGGTATTTCTGAGAGGGATCGCTTCTGGATAACGGGTGGCATAGTCCATTATAACCAATATGTACTGGTGCCCCCTAGCGGACTTGATTATAGGACCTACCAAATCCATTGCGATTCTCTCAAACGGGACCTCAATGATGGGTAGAGGGACCAGCGGGCTACGGAAATGTGGCATCGGGGCCGACCTCTGACACACAGGGCAGGAGGAACAATAATTTTCTATGTCCTTCATCACCCCAGGCCAATAGAATCTCTGTAATACCCTCTCTCGGGTTTTCTCTGTCCCCAGATGACCTCCAAGAATGTGCCCATGGGCCAACTCCAACACCAACTTCCTGTAAGGTTTGGGCACCACCAGCTGCTCAACGGTTTCTTCTGCCCTTTTTGCCACCCGATACAGTAGGTCCTTCTCTACGCTGAAGTATGGGTAAGTGCAGGTATTATCTGGGTTCACTAACTCGCCATCTATTTCCACTACGTTTTCCCGTGCCTTTATTAGGGCGGGGTCTTTTAACTGTTCTGTGGCAAAATTTTCCCTGTGAACCTCCAGATCAGAAAACTCCACAGACGGTAGGTTTTCGTCTGAGGAGGTGGGCTCCTCTCCAGTTTCTTGAGTCTCCCCTGCCAATACTGACAAGGGAAATTCTGGAGAGTCCTCACCACTCTCAGAGGAGTTCTGGCTATCACATTCCTGGTACATAGGGGCACCAGTGGGGGGCTCAGGATCATCCCACAGTTCCCAGAACTTCGGAAAATCCCTTCCCACAATGGCGTCATGCGGTAACTGAGATACTAAGCCCACTGGATGAGAGAGGGTACCTTTGGGGGTCTCGAAACACACTGTAGTCACTGGATACTCTCGGGTGTCCCCATGCACACAAATAACAGCTACCTTGCTATTCCCAGAGACCTCTGTTTTAACTAACTCAGCCTTTATCAGGGTCACAAGGCTACCTGAATCCAACAATACCACAACATTTCTACCATTAACACACATTTTGCATAAATGTTTCTCAGTTCCTCGAATGGCAGTGCATGCGACTGTCGCACACAGCGACTGACGTCTGCCCGTCAGAAAGTCACACTGCATGGGTTCCTCCACAACCGGGCAATTGGCTGCAATATGTCCCGCTTGCCGGCAGCGGTAGCAAACGATCCTTCTTGCGGCCTCTTGAGCCGCTGATTTCCCAGGCTGTTCTCGCCAAACTTGGGGTAGAGCTCCCACCCTCTCACTCTCGCCACCCTCACCCCTTGGAATCCTCTTATCCGCCCCTGGGGATGGTCTGGTCTTAGGGTGGAAAGTCCGAGAGTCTCTGGAAGAGGCCGTCAGGTTCTCTGTAGCCAAGTATCTCTCTACACGATCCACAAGTTTACCGGCCGTTTCTGGGTCTCCGTGGCTTACCCACTTTTGAATGGCGGTAGGAAGAGCTCTCAAGAAACGATCCATCACAACACGTTCCACAATCTCCGGTGCGGACAAAGTCTCTGGCTGTAGCCACTTCCTGCTCAGGTGAATGAGATCATACATTTGAGACCTGGGGGGTTTTCCAAGCTGGAAAGTCCAGTTATGCACACGCTGAGCCCGGACAGCCAGGGTGACACCCAGCCTTGCCAATATTTCAGCTTTTAGCATCACATAGTCTTTTGCTTGGTCAGGCTCTAGGTCATAGTAAGCCTTCTGCGATTCACCAGTTAACAGAGGAGCCACCAGTCCAGCCCACTGCTCCTCAGGCCACTTTTCTCTTTCAGCAGTCCTTTCAAATGTGGTCAAAAATACCTCTGGATCATCCTCTCCAGTCATTTTTGTCAATAAACGACTCACCCCAAAGGACGCGGTATTAGTGGGACGGCTTTCCTCACTGGTCTGCGGACGTTGCTGCATTACTGCTTCCATTTGTTGTAGTCTCTGCTCTTGCTTCTGTAACAGGTCTATGAAGCGGGCCTCAGATTGCTGCTGGGCTTGTTGATGAGCTTGCTGCTGGGCTGCAAGGCTCCTTTGCAAACCTGCATTTGTCTGCTGTTGATTGGCATTTGCTAGAGCCAGCTGTTTCAGTATCTCCTCCATGCTGGCTTAAAAAAAACTGCCACTGGTTCTCCACCAACTGTGAGGGGGTTAACTCGGTAGCGGGTGTGTGTGACCCCCTGGTTGGGCTCCCCACACAAAAACAGGGCCAGCAGACGGAGGTTGTGGTTTTCAAAATCAAAAGGTGCGGTTTATTTCTCTATGTACAGTGACAAAAACACAGCAAAGCCAAAAAGAAACAAACAAAATAAATCCTGGTCAGTTTGACCTCTGACTAAACATGCAGGTTTCCTAAACTAACAACTGGGATCAGCCTAGTGCTGTCCTAGTCCCTAAGTCCCTGGTTTAGTAAAAGTCCAAACAAATAGCCACACAGGCTTTGCCTCACCGCACAGGGGTTCACTCTCCCTAGACAGTCCACACAGGTCTGGTTCCAGGCATGAGCTAACACCTAATGAATCTGGGAGTTTTTATAGAGGCCTTAAACGAACTGACAGGCTTCAGCTGGTCTCATCAACTCCCTGCCTCACGACGCCCAGCACTCTCCCTAGAGGTATGAGTCATTCATGAGCCCACTAGCCTCAGCTGGGCTTCATCAACTCCCTAGTTGTATAAGTCGGCATAAAGCCTGAATCTGGGAGAAATATATCTACCCCCCTGGATGCCACCAGGTGACTTTACCTTCCTGCTGTCACAGTAGGGAGAGTGTCAGTGTGTTTTACTGTGCGAATCCTTGTTTCTAGGGACAGGGAAGGACAGTGAGGGAATTCTCCTTGTGCTATAGTGTGCTTTAAAAAAACATTTTTTCTAGGGACAGAAAACTATAGGAAGGAAGAGTGTCAGTTTTTTTCACTATTGATAATCCTTGTTTCTAGGGACAAAGAAGGAAAGTGAGTGAAACTCTCCTTGTGCTATAGTGTGCTTTAAAAAAACATTTTTTCTAGGGACAGAAAACTATAGGTAGGGAGAGTGTCAGTGTGTTTTACTGTGCGAATCCTTGTTTCTAGGGACAGGGAAGGACAGTGAGGGAATTCTCCTTGTACTATAGTGTGCTTTAAAAAAACATTTTTTCTAGGGACAGAAAACTATAGGTAGGGAGAGTGTCAGTGTGTTTTACTGTGCGAATCATTGTTTCTAGGGACAGGGAAGGACAGTGAGGGAATTCTCCTTGTGCTATAGTGTGCTTTAAAAAAACATGTTTTTCTAGGGACAGAAAACTATAGGAAGGAAGAGTGTCAGTTTCTTTCACTGTGATAATCCTTGTTTCTAGGGACAAAGGAATTCTCCTTGTGCTATAGTGTGCTAAAGCATTCCTCATCAACCATCTTTGAAATCCTTGTTTTTTTGGACAGTCAGGGAAATTGTCGTTGTGCTATTCTGTGCAAAAGCAATCATCCTCAACCATATTTAGAAATCCTTAAGTAAAGGGACAGAGAAGGACACCTGAAGGTAGCCCTTATTGCTTTTTTCCCATCTCCCTGCAGGCCATCTATTAGAATGTCTGGAAGGCAAACAAGGAGAGGCAGACAGTCAGGAGGCAATAAAAGAGGGCAAGCAGGCTCTGTGTCTGGGGGCAACAGTGCTGGTCGTGGACGCGGTGCATTGTCATCAGCACATGGCCATGGGACACGCTTGTCCTTCTTTTCGGCAGCTGGACATGTTGAGCCACATCATGCCGAAGACTTGGTAGAGTGGATGACCAAGCCCTCCTCCTCCTCCTCATCCTCTCTCACCCAGGCTCAGGGTACTGGAAAAGCAGCTGCCAAAGCGTCCTCTTCCCTGGTATCAATGTCAGACTCATCATCAGTCACTCCTTCCCTAGACCCACCATGTCATCCTCCTGAGGAGTCCCCCGAACTGTTTGAGCACAGTGTTGGGTACATGCTCCAGGAGGATGCCCAGCGTTTCGAAGGGTCTGATGATGAAACACAGCTAGAGGAAGGCAGTAGCGTGAGAGCAGACAGAGGGGATGCTCAAGAAGGACACCAATCTGGCAGTCATGTTCCAGCAGCTGCAGCATACTGCCAGATTGGCTCCAGTGATGAGGAGGGAGGTGATGATGAGGTCACTGACTCCACGTGGGTGCCTAATAGGAGAGAGGAGGAGGAGGAGGATGAGGAGGAGGCACATCTCCAACGAGGCAGGATGCCCTTTGGTGGCCAGCGTAAGGG
Organism: Rana muscosa; assembly: GCA_029206835.1. Lineage (NCBI taxonomy): Eukaryota > Metazoa > Chordata > Amphibia > Anura > Ranidae > Rana > Rana muscosa. Next base: position 985,665,442 of record CM055117.1, read on the forward strand.
CAGTACACCGACGGAATCACACCGCAGAGCTCCGCCTGTGCAGGGCGCTGCCTCTGCCCGTCATTCAAAAAGTTCTTTGGTGTGGGCCTTTTTTGAGGCTAGTGCATCAGATCGCACAGCTGCTGTTTGCAACATATGTCTCAAGCGTATATCGCGTGGCCAAAACATCAGCCGCTTGGGTACCACATGCCTGACCAGACATATGTTGACCTGCCATGCAGCTCGTTGGCAAGCCTACCTCAAAGACCCACACCAAAGAACAAAGCGGACCTCTCCTTGCACCGCATCAGCTGGGATCTCCAACCCCACTATAACTTCAGTCCTCTCTGAAACATGCACTGAGAGGAATGAAGGTGTAGAATTAGGTGTGTCACAGCCAAGTACTTGCGGCCACTCTGCTAGCAGTACACCGACGTCCGATTCTAGCAGGCAAATTTCCCTGCCCCAGCTGCTGGACCGTCGAAAGAAGTTCACTCCCAGCCATCCACATGCCCAGCGGTTGAATGCTAGCTTGGCTAAATTGCTAGCGCTTCAACTGCTGCCTTTTCAGTTGGTAGACTCGGCCCCCTTCCGTGAGTTTGTGCAATGTGCGGTTCCTCAGTGGCAGGTTCCCAAACGCCACTTTTTCTCACGGAAGGCTATTCCGGCTCTCTACCGGCATGTGGAAGGCAATGTCTTGGCCTCGCTGGACAGGGCGGTCAGCGGTAAGGTGCATATTACCGCTGACTCATGGTCCAGCAGGCATGGACAGGGACGTTACCTTTCTTTCACTGCCCATTGGGTCACTCTTTTGGCAGCTGGGAAGGATGCAGGACAAGGTGCAGTAGTGTTGGAGGTTGTTCCACCGCCACGCCTCCAAAATGCTACTACTGGTTGTGACACACCTCTCTCCTCCACCCCCTCCTCTTCTTCTTCCTCCATGGCCTCTTCCTGTGGTTTGTCCTCGGAACCAGCGGTGCTCCGTAGGCGTTCAAGGGGCTACGCAAGTACGCAGGCAAAAAGATGCCATGCCGTGCTTGCGCTGGTGTGTTTGGGGGACAGAAGCCACACTGGGGCAGAGGTCCTGTCTGCTCTGCAGGGCCAGGCCGAGAGGTGGTTGACGCCACGCCAGCTTAAGCCAGGAATGGTGGTTTGCGACAATGGCACCAACCTCCTCTCCGCCCTCCGACAGGGACAACTGACCCATGTGCCCTGTGTGGCTCACGTCCTTAACCTGGTGGTGCAGCGGTTCTTGGGCAGGTACCCGGGCTTACAGGATGTCCTGAGGCAGGCCAGGAAAGTCTGTGTGCATTTCCGCAGATCTTATAATGCCAGTGCTCGCCTGGCTGAGCTGCAAAAGGAGTTGAACCTGCCCAAGAACCGCCTTATATGTGACATGCCCACCAGGTGGAACTCAACGTTGGCCATGCTGCAGCGGCTGCACACGCAGCAGAGGGCCATCAATGAGTACCTGTGCGACTACGGCACCAGGACAGGGTCAGGGGAGCTTGGTTTTTTTTCTCCACGCCAGTGGGGCATGATCAGGGATGCATGCACTGTCCTGGCACCATTTGAGGAGGCCACGAGGATGGTGAGCAGTGACAGTGCATGCATCAGTGACACTGTACCTCTTGTCCACCTGTTGGAGCACACGCTGCGTGGAATAATGGACAGGGCACTTGAGGCAGAACAGAGGCAGGAAGAGGAGGACTTCCTTGCCTCTCAAGGCTCCCTTTACCCAGACAGTGTTCCTTCTGTCCCACCCATCGCACAGGAAGAGGAGGAGGAGGAGGAGGAGGAGGAGGAGGATTGTGTCAGCATGGAGGTGGAGGCTGGCACTCAGCATCATCAGCAGCAGTCTTTTAGGGATGATTTACAGTCCCAAGAAACCAGTGGACTTGTACGTGGCTGGGAGGAGGTGGCTGCGGATCATGTCTTCCTTAGTGACCCAGAGGACTCCGGAGCGAATGCCTCAGCAAACCTACACTGCATGGCCTCCCTGATCCTGCAAAGTCTGCGGAAGGATCCTCGTATTCTTCGGATCAAGGAGAGGGACCATTACTGGCTGGCCACTCTCCTTGATCCACGGTACAAGGGTAAGGTTGCGGACCTTATGTTACCGTCGCAGAGGGAGCAGAGGATGAGACAACTCCGGGAGGCCTTGCAGAAAGGTCTGTGCAACGCGTTCCCAGAGACTGGGAGGTTACAAACTCCTGGTCCTGGACAACGAGTTGCTGAGGCTTCGGCCAGTCAAAGAAGGAGCGGTGGGGAAGGTGGCCGTCTGACCGATGCGTTCAGACAATTCTTTAGTCCGCAGCCCCAAAGTATGATCGGTTCCAGCAACCATCGCCAGCGTCTGATAAACATGGTGCAGGAATATCTAGGGGCAAGGTCAGACTTGGACACCTTCCCCACCGAAAATCCTCTGGCTTACTGGGTCTTGAGGATGGATCACTGGCCAGAGCTTGCACAGTATGCAATTGAGCTACTGGCCTGTCCTGCATCCAGCGTTCTTTCGGAACGCACATTCAGTGCTGCTGGAGGATTTGTCACGGATCACAGGGTGCGCCTGTCCACCGACTCGGTTGATCGACTGACTTTCATCAAGATGAACCAGTCTTGGATCACCACCAGCTACCACACACCTGATGCTGATATAACAGACTAATTGATTTTAACATGTCACATCCCTTCAAGACTGATGCTGATGCTGAGTGCCTGTGCTGTTATGTTGACTGGCTATCCTCCTCCTCCGAGTCCTCAATGATACGATTGATGATGATAGCTTGGAAGATCATTTTTGTTTATGGGTGCCGCCACCAGTGGCTAAGGCCCAATTTTTCAGCCCCTGTTTTACAGGGGCGTGTAATTACAATTTTTTTAGCAATAATTTGCCATAGGGCTCATTGCTGTGCTCCAAGTACAGTATCTGTGAGGGGTTGGAGTGTTGTGGCACCAGTGCCTAAGGCCCAATTTTTCAGCCCCTGTTCAACAGGGGCATGCAATTACAATTCTTGATCTAATAATTCACAGCAGGGCCCATTGCTGCACCCACCAAGAGTAACTCTGAGGGCTTACAGTGTTGTGGCAACGCCACCACCACCACCACCACGAAAGGCCCAATTTTTCAGCCCCTGTTCAAAAGGGGCATGTAATTACAATTCTTGATCTAATAATTCACAGCAGGGCCCATTGCTGCACCCACCAAGAGTAACTCTGAGGGCTTACAGTGTTGTGGCAACACCACCACCACCACCACCACCACGAAAGGCCCAATTTTTCAGCCCCTGTTCAACAGGGGCATGCAATTACAATTCTTGATCTAATAATTCACAGCAGGGCCCATTGCTGCACCCACCAAGAGTAACTCTGAGGGCTTACAGTGTTGTGGCAACGCCACCACCACCACCACCACGAAAGGCCCAATTTTTCAGCCCCTGTTCAAAAGGGGCATGTAATTACAATTCTTGATCTAATAATTCACAGCAGGGCCCATTCCTGCACCCACCAAGAGTAACTCTGAGGGCTTACAGTGTTGTGGCAACACCACCACCACCACCACCACCACGAACGGTCCAATTTTTCAGCCCCTGTTCAACAGGGGCATGCAATTACAATTCTTGATCTAATAATTCACAGCAGGGCCCATTGCTGCACCCACCAAGAGTAACTGTCAGGGCTTACAGTGTTGTGGCACCAGCACCACCATCAAAGGCCCAATTTTTACTACCACTGTTCAACAATTATATGTAATTAAAATTCCTGATATAATAGTTGACAGCAGGGCGTTCCAGCACCAACCAAGAGTAACTGTGAGTGCTTACAGTGTTGTGCCAACACCAACAACTAAGGGGCCTATTTCTGCAGAGTATATACGGCAGGTCCCTACTTTCAAACATCCAACTTACAAACGACTCCTACTTGCAAACGCAAGAAGACAACAGGAAGTGAGAGGAAATCTACCACTAGGAAGGAAAATTCTCTCCTGTAAGAATAAATATGGGAGAAAGGTGTCTCCTCTGTACTGATGCTTTATCAGCAATCCTTGTTTCAAGAAAAACACCACATTTCAAAAACAGTTGTCATTGGGACGGAAAGTGAGGTGAAATGTTCTGAACAGGGGCACAGACAGCAAAACAAATGTTACAGGGGTGATAACCTTTACCTATGTTTTCCAAAAAGTTTAAAAATAGATTTTTGGGCTGGAGCTACACTTCAACAATGTACCTGTTCAAAATTACAAACAGATTCTACATAAGAACAAACCTACAGTCCCTGTCTTGTATGCACCGCCTGTATACGGCTGTTCAGAGTATATAGGGGCTTTTTTATTTTATGTGCGGGGTTCCCCTTAATATCCATACAAGACCCAAAGGGGCTGGTAATGGGCTGGGGTGGGGGGGGGGGGTCATGGGGTAGCTATGCCATTTTTCTTAAAGATTTTCATCCATATTACCGGGACCAGACATTACATTAAAGCCGCAAGCAGTTTTAAATGGCTTTTTTTCCCTTTAGAAGTGTCATTTTGTGCAGGGACAGTTCTAAACACGGGAAACACGTGGCACTTCACAGGCATACTTTAGACACCCCCCAGGTACGATATTTAAAGGAATATTTGACTTTTTTTTTTCACTTTATGCATCATTAAAATGACTGCTCCCGAAAAACGACCGTTTTTAAAACTTCTTTTTGCATTGATACATGTCCCCTGGTGCACAACCCGGGTTCCCAAACCCTTTTTAGGACAATAACATGCATAATAGTTGTTATAATTAGCACTTTAGAATTCGAACGTTCGCATCCATTGTATTTAATAGGGTTCTAATGTTCGTACGAACTTTCGGTCCGTTCGCGGGTTCTGGTGCGAACCGAACCCGGGGGTGTTCGGCTCATCACTAGTAGGGAGGGACAGAGTAGGACAGTGAGGGAAAGTGTCAGTGTGCTATTCTGTTCTAAACCAATTTTGCTGTTCCATATTTTCAATCCTTGAGATTAGGGACAGAGAAGGACACTCGTGGCAATTATCAGTGTGCTATTCTGTGCTAAATCTTGTTTGTAGGGAGGGACAGAGTAGGACAGTGAGGGAAAGTGTCAGTGTGCTATTCTGTTCTAAACCAATTTTGCTGTTCCATATTTTCAATCCTTGAGTTTAGGGACAGAGAAGGACACTCGTGGCAATTTTCAGTGTGCTATTCTGTGCTAAATCTTGTTTGTAGGGAGGGACAGAGTAGGACAGTGAGGGAAAGTGTCAGTGTGCTATTCTGTTCTAAACCAATTTTGCTGTTCCATATTTTCAATCCTTGAGTTTAGGGACAGAGAAGGACACTCGTGGCAATTTTCAGTTTGCTATTCTGTGCTAAATCTTGTTTGTAGGGAGGGACAGAGTAGGACAGTGAGGGAAAGTGTCAGTGTGCTATTCTGTTCTAAACCAATTTTGCTGTTCCATATTTTCAATCCTTGAGTTTAGGGACAGAGAAGGACACTTGTGGAAATTATCAGTGTGCTATTCTGTGCTAAATCTTGTTTGTAGGGAGGGACAGAGTAGGACAGTGAGGGAAAGTGTCAGTGTGCTATTCTGTTCTAAACCAATTTTGCTGTTCCATATTTTCAATCCTTGAGTTTAGGGACAGAGAAGGACACTCGTGGCAATTTTCAGTGTGCTATTCTGTGCTAAATCTTGTTTGTAGGGAGGGACAGAGTAGGACAGTGAGGGAAAGTGTCAGTGTGCTATTCTGTTCTAAACCAATTTTGCTGTTCCATATTTTCAATCCTTGCGTTTAGGGACAGAGAGGTACAGTGAGTGAAACTGACAGTGTGCTATTCTGTTCTAAACCAATTTTGCTGTTCCATATTTCAAATCCTTGAGTTTAGGGACAGAGAAGGATAGGCAGGGGACAGTGTCAGTGTCATTGTTGCTAAGCCTCCTGCACAGTATACACCTGAAGGTAGCCCTTATTGCTATTTTTCCCATCTCCCTGCAGGCCATCCATTAAAATGTCTGGAAGGCAAACAAGGAGAGGCAGACAGTCAGGAGGCAAAAAAAGAGGGCAAGCAGGCTCTGTGTCTGGGGGCAACAGTGCTGGTCGTGGACGCGGTGCATTGTCATCAGCACATGGCCATGGGACACGCTTGTCCTTCTTTTCGGCAGCTGGACATGTTGAGCCACATCATGCCGAAGACTTGGTAGAGTGGATGACCAAGCCCACCTCATCCTCCTCATCCTCTCTCACCCAGGCTCAGGGTACTGGCAAAGCAGCTGCCAAAGCGTCCTCTTCTCTGGTATCATTATCTTCATTAGTCAATCCTTCCCTAGACTTACCATGTCCTCCTCCTGAGGAGTCCCCCGAACTGTTTGAGCACAGTGTTGGGTACATGCTCCAGGAGGATGCCCAGCGTTTCGAAGGATCTGATGATGATACCCAGCTACAGGAAGGCAGCAGCGTGAGAGCAGAGAGAGGGGATGCTCAAGAAGGACACCAATCTGGCAGTCATGCTCCAGCAGCTGCAGCATACTGCCAGATTGGCTCCAGTGATGAGGAGGGAGGGGATGATGAGGTCACTGACTCCACCTGGGTGCCTAATAGGAGAGAGGAGGAGGAGGAGGAGGATGAGGAGGAGGCACATCTCCAACGAGGCAGGATGCCCTTGAGTGGCCAGTGTATGGGCAGCACACCGACGGAATCACACCGCAGAGCTCCGCCTGTGCAGGGCGCTGCCTCTGCCCGTCATTCAAAAAGTTCTTTGGTGTGGGCCTTTTTTGAGGCGAGTGCATCAGATCGCACAGCTGCTGTTTGCAACATATGTCTCAAGCGTATATCGCGTGGCCAAAACATCAGCCGCTTGGGCACCACATGCTTGATCAGACATATGTTGACCTGCCATGCAGCTCGTTGGCAAGCCTACCTTAAAGACCCACACCAAAGAACAAAGCTGACCTCTTCTTGCACCGCATCAGCTGGGATCTCCAACCCCACTATACCTTCACTCCTCTCTGAAACCTGCTCTGAGAGGAATGAAGGTGTAGAATTAGGTGTGTCACAGCCAAGTACTTGCGGGCACTCTGCTAGCAGTACACCAACGTCCGATTCTAGCAGGCAAATTTCCCTGCCCCAGCTGCTGGACCGTCGAAAGAAGTTCACTCCCAGCCATCCACATGCCCAGCGGTTGAATGCTAGCTTGGCTAAATTGCTAGCGCTTCAACTGCTGCCTTTTCAGTTGGTAGACTCGGCCCCCTTCCGTGAGTTTGTGCAATGTGCGGTTCCTCAGTGGCAGGTTCCCAAACGCCACTTTTTTGCACGGATGGCGATTCCGGCTCTCTACAGGCATGTGGAAGGCAATGTCTTGGCCTCCCTGGACAGGGCGGTCAGCGGTAAGGTGCATATTACCGCTGACTCATGGTCCAGCAGGCATGGACAGGGACGTTACCTTTCTTTCACGGCCCATTGGGTCACTCTTTTGGCAGCTGGGAAGGATGCATGACAAGGTGCAGTAGTGTTGGAGGTTGTTCCACCGCCACGCCTCCAAAATGCTACTACTGGTTGTGACACACCTCTCTCCTCCACCCCCTCCTCTTCTTCTTCCTCCATGGCCTCTTCCTGTGGTTTGTCCTCGGAACCAGCGGTGCTCCGTAGGCGTTCAAGGGGCTACGCAAGTACGCAGGCAAAAAGATGCCATGCCGTGCTTGCGCTGGTGTGTTTGGGGGACAGGAGCCACACTGGGGCAGAGGTCCTGTCTGCTCTGCAGGGGCAGGCCGAGAGGTGGTTGACGCCACGCCAGCTTAAGCCAGGAATGGTGGTTTGCGACAATGGCACCAACCTCCTCTCCGCCCTCCGACAGGGACAACTGACCCATGTGCCCTGTATGGCTCACGTCCTTAACCTGGTGGTGCAGCGGTTCTTGGGCAGGTACCCGGGCTTACAGGATGTCCTGAGGCAGGCCAGGAAAGTCTGTGTGCATTTCCGCAGATCTTATAATGCCAGTGCTCGCCTGGCTGAGCTGCAAAAGGAGTTGAACCTGCCCAAGAACCGCCTTATATGTGACATGCCCACCAGGTGGAACTCAACGTTGGCCATGCTGCAGTGGCTGCACACGCAGCAGAGGGCCATCAATGAGTACCTGTGCGACTACGGCACCAGGACAGGGTCAGGGGAGCTCGGGTTTTTTTCACCACGCCAGTGGGGCATGATCAGGGATGCATGCACTGTCCTGGCACCATTTGAGGAGGCCACGAGGATGGTGAGCAGTGACAGTGCATGCATCAGTGACACTGTACCTCTTGTCCACCTGTTGGAGCACACGCTGCGTGGAATAATGGACAGGGCACTTGAGGCAGAACAGAGGCAGGAAGAGGAGGACTTCCTTGCCTCTCAAGGCCCCCTTTACCCAGACAGTGTTCCTTCTGTCCCACCCATCGCACAGGAAGAGGAGGAGGAGGAGGAGGAGGAGGATTGTGTCAGCATTGAGGTGGAGGCTGGCACTCAGCATCATCAGCAGCAGTCTTTTAGGGATGATTTACAGTCCCAAGAAACCAGTGGACTTGTACGTGACTGGGAGGAGGTGGCTGCGGATCATGTCGTCCTTAGTGACCCAGAGGACTCCGGACTGAATGCCTCAGCTAACCTACGCTGCATGGCCTCCCTGATCCTGCAAAGTCTGCGGAAGGATCCTCGTATTCTTCGGATCAAGGAGAGGGACCATTACTGGCTGGCCACTCTCCTTGATCCACGGTACAAGGGTAAGGTTGCGGACCTTATCGTACCGTCGCAGAGGGAGCAGAGGATGAGACAACTCCGGGAGGCCTTGCAGAAAGGTCTGTGCAACGCGTTCCCAGAGACTGGGAGGTTACAAACTCCTGGTCCTGGACAACGAGTTGCTGAGGCTTCGGGCAGTCAAAGAAGGAGCGGTGGGGAAGGTGGCCGTCTGACCGATGCGTTCAGACAATTCTTTAGTCCGCAGCCCCAAAGTATGATCGGTTCCAGCAACCATCGCCAGCGTCTGATATACATGGTGCAGGAATACCTAGGGGCAAGGTCAGACTTGGACACCTTCCCCACCGAAAATCCTCTGGCTTACTGGGTCTTGAGGATGGATCACTGGCCAGAGCTTGCACAGTATGCAATTGAGCTACTGGCCTGTCCTGCATCCAGCGTTCTTTCAGAACGCACATTCAGTGCTGCTGGAGGATTTGTCACGGATCACAGGGTGCGCCTGTCCACCGACTCGGTTGATCGACTGATTTTCATCAAGATGAACCAGTCTTGGATCACCACCAGCTACCACACACCAGATGCTGATATAACAGACTAATTGATTTTAAAATGTCACATCCCTTCAAGACTGATGCTGATGCTGAGTGCCTGTGCTGTTATGTTGACTGGCTATCCTCCTCCTCCTCCTCAATGATACGATTAATGATGATAGCTTGGAAGATCATTTTGGTTTATGGGTGACGCCACCAGTGGCTAAGGCCCAATTTTTCAGCCCCTGTTTAACAGGGGCGTGTAATTAAAATTTTTGATGCAATACTTTGCAACAGGCCTCATTGCTGTGCTCCAAGCACAGTATCTGTGAGGGGTTGCAGTGTTGTGCCACCAGTGCCTAAGGCCCAATTTTTCAGCCCCTGTTCAACAGGGGCATGCAATTATAATTATTGATCTAATAATTCACAGCAGGGCCCATTGCTGCGCCCACCAAGAGTAACTGTCAGGCCTTACAGTGTTGTGGCACCAGCACCACCATCACCACCACCACCACCACCAAAGGCCCAATTTTTCAGCCCCTGTTCAACAGGGGCATGCAATTATAATTATTGATCTAATAATTCACAGCAGGGCCCATTGCTGCGCCCACCAAGAGTAACTGTCAGGCCTTACAGTGTTGTGGCACCAGCACCACCATCACCACCACCACCACCACCAAAGGCCCAATTTTTCAGTCCCTGTTCAACAGGGGCATGCAATTATAATTATTGATCTAATAATTCACAGCAGGGCCCATTGCTGCGCCCACCAAGAGTAACTGTCAGGCCTTACAGTGTTGTGGCACCAGCACCACCATCACCACCACCACCACCACCAAAGGCCCAATTTTTCAGCCCCTGTTCAACAGGGGCATGCAATTATAATTATTGATCTAATAATTCACAGCAGGGCCCGTTGCTGCGCCCACCAAGAGTAACTGTCAGGCCTTACAGTGTTGTGGCACCAGCACCACCATCACCACCACCACCACCACCAAAGGCCCAATTTTTCAGCCCCTGTTCAATAGGGGCATGCAATTATAATTATTGATCTAATAATTCACAGCAGGGCCCATTGCTGCGCCCACCAAGAGTAACTGTCAGGCCTTACAGTGTTGTGGCACCAGCACCACCATCACCACCACCACCACCAAAGGCCCAATTTTTCAGCCCCTATTCAACAGGGTCATGCAATTATAATTATTGATCTAATAATTCACAGCAGGGCCCATTGCTGCGCCCACCAAGAGTAACTGTCAGGCCTTACAGTGTTGTGGCACCAGCACCACCATCAAAGGCCCAATTTTTACTACCACTGATCAACAATTATATGTTATTACAATTCCTGATATAATAGTTGACAGCAGGGCGTTCCAGCACCCACCAAGAATAACTGTGAGTGCTTTCAGTGTTGTGCCAACACCAACACCTAAGGGGCCAATTTCTGCAGAGTATATACGGCAGGTCCCTACTTTCAAACATCCAACTTACAAACTACTACTACTTGCAAACGGAAGAAGACAACAGGAAGTCAGAGGAAATCTACCCCTTGGAAGGAAAATTCTCTCCTGTAAGAATTAATATGGGAGAAAGGTGTCTCCTCTCTACTGATGCTTTATCACCAATCCTTGTTTCAATAAAAACACCACATTTCAAAAACAGTTGTCATTGGGACGCAAAGTGAGGTGAAATGTTCTGAACAGGGGCACAGACAGCAAAAAAAATGTGACAGGGGTGATAACCGTTCCCTATGTTTTACAAAAAGCTAAAAAAAAGGAATTTGGCATGCAGCTCCACTTAAACAATGCAGCTGTTCAAAATTACAAACAGATTCTACATAAGAACAAACCTACAGTCCCTGTCTTGTATGCACCGCCTGTATACGGCTGTTCAGAGTATATAGGTCCTTTTTTATTTTGTGTGCGGGGTTCCCCTTAATATCCATACAAGACCCAAAGGGGCTGGTAATGGGCTGGGGTAGGGGGGGGGGGGGGGTTGACGGGGTAGCTATGCCATTTTTCCTAAATATTTTCATCCATATTACCGGGACCAGACATTGCATTAAAGCCGCAAGCAGTTTTAAATGGCTTTTTTTCCTTTAGAAATGTTATTTTGTGCAGGGACAGTTCTAAACACGGGAAACACGTGGCACTTCACAGGCATACTTTAGACACCCCCCAGGTACAATATTTAAAGGAATATTTGACTTTTTTTTTTTCACTTTATGCATCATTAAAATGACTGCTCCCGGAAAACGTCCGTTTTTAAAACTTCTTTTTGCATTGATACATGTCCCCTGGTGCAGAACCCGGGTTCCCAAACTCTGTTTCGGACAATAACATGGATAATAGTCGTTATAATTAGCACTTTAGAATCCGAACGTTCGCATCCATTGTATTTAATAGGGTTCTAATGTTCGTGCGAACTTTCGGTCCGTTCGCGGGTTCTGGTGCGAACCGAACCAGGGGGTGTTCGGCTCATCACTACTGCCAAGCAAAATAGGTGAATTGGAAGCTCTGGTGCATGAGGAGAGCTATGATGTAATCGGTATTGCTGAAACTTGGCTTCATTCCTCACATGACTGGGCTATTAATATTCCTGGCTATGCACTCTTTCGGAAAGACAGGGTAAAAAGGAAAGGTGGAGGGGTCTGTCTCTATGTGAGAAGTGATCTCAAAGCGAGTGTGAAAGAGGACCTGGTGGATGGAGAGTGGGATGAGTCTGAAGCATTATGGGTGGAACTGCATACAGATGTGCGTAGTTCAAAGTTAATCATTGGAGTTTGTTATAGACCACCCAATGTTAATGAGGAGGTGGAGACTCAGCTCCTTGCACAGATGGAAAGGGCTGCAAGGGCTGGGACGGTGATAATAATGAGGGATTTTAACTACCCAGAAATTGACTGGAGTAATGGAACTGCTGGGACAGTTAAAGGGCAAAAATTTATAAACCTATTGCAGGACAATTTTATGGTCCAGTTTATTGAGGCCCCAACTAGGAATGATGCTCTGTTGGACCTGGTAATCTCAAACCATGCAGAGCGTATTACTAATGTTCACATAAAGGAACACCTGGGTAGCAGTGACCATAACATGATTTCATTTGATGTTAGTTGTAAGCAAAAATCACATACGGGAAAGATAAAAACACTTAATTTCAAGAGAGCAAATTTTCCAAGGATGAGCGCTGCTCTCCAGGACTTAGACTGGGAGGGAATATTGGCATCAATGGGCACAGAACACAAATGGGAATTCTTCAAAAAGACTGTTTGTGAACTCACTGCAAAGTATATTCCCATGGGCAATACGTTTAAAAGGCTAAAAATAAAACCTATGTGGCTCACTGCCAAAGTTAAAAAAGCTATAAACTATAAGAAAAGAGCTTTTAAAAAATATAAAAATGAGGGAACACTAGTGTCATTTAAATGTTACAAAGAATATAACAGGATATGTAAAAAGGAAATCAAGGATGCAAAAATTCAAAATGAACGACAGATTGCAAAAGATAGTAGGACAAACCCCAAAAAATTCTTCAAATATATTAATAGTAAAAAGGTCAAGTCTGAGCATGTAGGCCCTTTACAAAATAATCTAGAGTGGGTGACTGGGGACAAAGAGAAGGCTAATTTATTAAATACTTTCTTCAGTTCTGTGTATACAAAGGAGCATGGGGGAGCTCATGTCCTAAATGGGGGTGGTAGTGACACAGCCCCAAATCCACAATGGCTCAAAAGTGATGTGGTCCAGAAATATTTAGATGGAATAAAGGTGGATAAAGCACCTGGACCAGATGGCATCCACCCACGGATCCTAAAAGAATTGAGCTCTGTAATTTCAAAGCCATTGTATTTAATTTTTAGGGACTCATTATTGACAGGAATAGTACCACTGGACTGGCGCAGGGCCAATGTGGTGCCTATTTTTAAAAAGGGGATTAAGTCTTTACCAAGTAACTATAGACCTGTTAGTTTTACTTCTATATTTGGGAAGATACTGGAGAGATTAATAAAAGACCACATAGATGAGTTCTTGCTGGAGAAAAACTATTTAAGCAACAGACAGCATGGATTTATGAAAGACAGAAGTTGTCAGACAAACCTGATTTCTTTTTATGAAGAGGTAAGTAAGACCTTGGACAGAGGTGTGGCTGTGGACGTGGTATACTTGGATTTTGCAAAAGCGTTCGATACAGTTCCCCACACACGGCTCATGTGCAAGGTAAAGTCTATAGGATTGGAAATATCAGTTTGTAAATGGATAGAAATCTGGATAAAAGACAGAATTCAGAGAGTAGTGGTTAATGATTCTTACTCTGAATGGTCTAAGGTTATCAGTGGTGTACCCCAAGGTTCAGTGCTGGGACCCTTACTTTTTAATATCTTTATAAATGATATTGGGTCTGAGATCAAAAGTAACATTTCTGTCTTTGCAGATGACACCAAGCTATGCAGTGGAATAACGTCCTTACAGGATGTCGCCAATTTACAAGCCGACCTCAATGCTCTGTCTAATTGGGCGACTATGTGGCAGATGAGGTTTAATGTTGATGAATGTAAAGTTATGCACTTGGGGGCTAAGAATATGAATGCATCATACATACTAGGGGGAGTAAGACTGGGGGGATCCGTAGTGGAGAAGGATCTGGGGGTTTTGGTAGATCATAAGCTCAATAATGGCATGCAATGCCAAGCTGCGGTTTCCAAAGCAAGCAAAGTCCTTTCTTGTATTAAGAGAGGTATGGTCTCCAGAGAGAGAGATATAATTTTGCCCCTGTTCAAATCATTAGTAAGACCTCATCTGGAATATGCAGTTCAGTTTTGGGCCCCAGTTCTCAAAAAGGATATTGGGGAACTGGAAAAGGTGCAGAGAAGGGCAACCAAACTGATAAGAGGCATGGAGGAGCTCAGCTATGAGGAAAGATTAGAGGAACTGAATTTATTCACTCTTGAGAAGAGGAGATTAAGGGGGGATATGATCAACATGTACAAATATATAAGGGGTCCATATAGTGAACTTGGTGTTGAGTTATTCACTTTTCGGTCAACACAAAGGACAAGGGGACACTCTTTGCGTCTAGAGGAAAAGAGATTTCACCTCCAAATACGGAGGGGTTTCTTCACAGTAAGAGCTGTGAAAGTGTGGAATGGACTCCCTGCAGAGGTGGTTCTGGCCAGCTCGGTAGATTGCTTTAAGAAGGGCCTGGATTCTTTCTTGAATGTACACAATATAACTGGGTACTGACATTTATAGGTAAAGTTGATCCGGGGAATATCCGATTGCCTCTCGGGGGATCAGGAAGGAATTTTTTCCCCTGCTGTAGCAAATTGGATCATGCTCTGCTGGTTTTTTTGCCTTCCTCTGGATCAACAGTGGGTATAGAATTGGGTATATGGGATTGTACTATATTTATTTTATTTATTTTTATTATTTTTTTATGGTTGAACTGGATGGACTTGTGTCTTTTTTCAACCTGACTAACTATGTAACTATGTAACTATATCCCCTTAATCTCCTCTTCTCAAGAGTGAATAAATTCAGTTCCTCTAATCTTTCCTCATAGCTGAGATCCTCCATGCCTCTTATCAGTTTGGTTGCCCTTCTCTGCACTTTCTCCAGTTCCCCAATATCCCTTTTGAGAACTGGTGCTCAAAACTGAACTGCATATTCCAGATGAGGTCTTACTATTGATTTTAACAGGGGCAAAATTATATCTCTCTCTCTGGAGTCCATACCTCTCTTAATACAAGAAAGGACTTTGCTCGCTTTGGAAACCGCAGCTTGGTATTGCATGCCATTATTGAGCTTATGATCTACCAAAACCCCCAGATCCTTTTCCACTATGGATCCCCCCCCAGTTGTACTCCCCTAGTATATATTATGCATGCATATTCTTAGCCCCCAAGTGCATAACTTTACATTTATCAACATTAAGCACTTCCCTACCCAGCCATAGTCAAATAAAGTCCACAGATGGGATCTCCCATCCTGGGTGGACGTCATATGACGTCCTTGGCTTTGTAGGAGGATATCTGAATGATGCCTGCAGCTAGAGGCATCATTTAGATATCCTTTTGTTGTGCCGGTGATTCTGTGCACCATAAGAATGATCATAGTGGCGGTTCCGCTGCTTGATCGTTCTTATAGGCGGCGGGAGGGGACCCCCCCCCCCCTCCCGCCACCATCCTGTGCTTCTCCGGGCTCTCCCGTGCCATCGGGGGCCCGGAGAATGAATCGTCCGGCGCACGATAGGAAGCATAGAGATGACTGGTGACCAGATGGTCACCAGTCATCTCTATGACCATCGGAGGCCCGGCGCGATGTGATGACCTCACGCCCGGGTCCTCAAATGTAAACAAAGCCGCCATTGCGGCTAGGAAACATGAGATCAGTGAATTTTTTTCACAATCTCATGCTTTCCAGCTTGGAGGAGAGATGTGGGGTATTATTGACCCCGCATCTCTCAATAAAGAGGACCTGTCACACACATTCCTATTACAAGGGATGTTTACAATAGGAATATGTAAACGCTGTTCAAACCACATATGTAAACGCTGTTCAAACCACATATGTGAGGTATCGCCGCGTGCGTTAGAGCGCGTGCAACAGTTCTAGCACTAGGCCTCCTCTGTAACTCTAACCTGGTAACCTGTAAAAAAAATTAAAGCGTCGCCTATGGAGATTTTTAAGTACCAATATTTGGCGCCATTCCATGAGTGTGCGGAATTTTTCCAGCTTGGAGGGTGTCTGCTAAAAAAACATATATAATGTTTGGGGGTTCTGAGTAATTTTCTAGCAAAAGAATGATGATTTGTACATGTAGGAGAGAAGTGCCAGAATAGGCCCGGTATTGAGGTGGTAAAAAAAGCCTGGGGTTGAAGTGGTTAAATCTCATCTGCCACATAGTCGCCCAATTAGACAGAGCATTGAGGTCGGCTTGTAAATTGGCGACATCCTGTTATTCCACAGCATAGCTTGGTGTCATCTGCAAAAGAAATGTTACTTTTGATCCCAGACCCAATATCATTTATAAAGATATTAAAAAGTAAGGGTCCCAGCACTGAACCTTGGGGTACACCACTGATAACCTTAGACCATTCAGAGTAAGAATCATTAACCACTACTCTCTGAATTCTGTCTTTTAGCCAGTTTTCTATCCATTTACAAACTGATATTTCCAAGCCTGTAAACTTTACCTTACACATTAGCCATGTGTGGGGAACTGTATCAAACGCTTTTGCAAAATCCAAGTATACTACAGCCACAGCCACCCCTCTGTCCATGGTTTTACTTACCTCTTCATAAAAAGAAATCAGGTTTGTCTGACAACTTCTGTCTTTCATGAATCCATGCTGTCTGTTGCTTAAAATATTTTTTTCCAAGAACTCGTCTATGTGGTCTTTTATTAATCTCTCCAGTATCTTCCCAACTATAGAATTAAACTAACAGGCTATAGTTACTTGGTAAAGACTTTGTTCCTTTTTTAAATATAGGCACCACATTGGCCCTGCGCCAATCCAGTGGAACTATTCCCGTCATTAATGAGTCCCTAAAAATTAGATACAATGGTTTTAAAATTACAGAGCTCAATTCTTTTAGGATCCGTGGGTGTATGCCATCTGGTCCAGGTGCTTTATCCACCTTTATTCTTTCAAAATATTTCCCAGTTCCCAGTGAAAAAAGTAGTGCCAAGATTCCAACACACAGAAAGTGAAAGAGAAAATGGTGTTCAACAGGCCTCCATCCCCACATAGACTCACACCTCCTCTTACCAAATGGATATGATCTCAAGTTATAGAGATCTAATGCGCCAAAGAGGATATCCAAACACCTGCGGCGGGTAAGACACACACATCAAATCCTGCATCGATATTTTCCGGATGGTGGGTTGTTACACCTTATGGGACTCAGGCCTCGTACACACGAACGAGTTTCTCGGCAAAAACCAGCAAGAAACTTGCTGGCAGAGATTTTTTGCCGAGAAATTCGTTCGTGTGTATGGTTTCTCGTCAAGAAAAGCGACAAGAATCTCGACGAGAAAATAGAGATCCTGCTCTCTATTTTCTCATCGAGATTCTCGTCAGCCTGTTTCTCGACGAGAAAATTGTGTGTGTGTACACTTACCTTTTCGCCGGGAAGCCCGCGCATGTTCGAAATGACTTCGACGCATGCGCGGTAGCTTCCTAGGCATAGATAGGGTATACCAAGATGGCGGCGACGGCATCGAATGTGACGAGCGCATGCTCGTCGTAGTCGATGACGTCACCGCGTACGCTCCATTCAAAGAACCGCGGGTTCTTTGAATCGAGCGTGTGTACACTCAGCCGGGACAATTTTCTTGTCCAAGAATCTCGTCGGAAAAAACGACGAGTTTTTTCCTGACGAGAATCTCGGCCGTGTGTACGAGGCCTCAGCCATGTACTTGCTGCCTCTCTCATGTATAAAAAAACAGAAGAGACTTCATGGTGCAGTACGTAAAACCAAGGATTTAATAAAAAAGCCCATTGTATATACACTTAGCAGATAAAAACATCAGTGGTTTAGATACAAACACAGCCGCGGGCCTCACCCGCTGGTCCGTGCGTGATGATGTCACAGATGTGGCTCCACCCGACGTGTTTATCGGTAACAGGCGTCAACTGGCAAAGGAGGCTCCCAATACTTTTGGTAATATAGTGTATATCACATCACTGGGCAGTTGTTACATTTTAACCTTTAAAGGCCTTTATTGCTGATGATCACTAATTTATTTTGTTAAAGCAGAACTCCAGAATATTTTTTTTTTACAAACTTAGATTGGTTCAGCTCGACTTGAAGTAAGTATTCATATCTGATATCCGGTGGGCCTCTGATGATGCTGAAAATCATTGTAGTCTGCACTACAGACAGTGATAGTCAGCATCTTTCATGTGCTGCTCCAGTGGCTTGCATTTTTTTTCAGTGACCATAAGGACTTCTATGACTGGCCAACATTCCGTTGTAAACATATACACTCACTTATTAATGCAATGTAACATCAGTCAAGTAAGCCAACATTTCTGGGCACTTCCTCAAAGTGACATAGTGCTGGTGACGTCTCATTGGTTTACTGTGATTTGCGCAGCACCATCCACTACAGTCACTAAAGCCCTGTACACACGATCGGTTTTACCAATGAAAACAGTCCGATGGACTGTTTTAATCGGACAAACCGATCGTGTGTGCGCCCCATCGGACTTATTTCCAATTTTTCCGATGGAAAAAAAAACGATAGGAAATTCTGATCGTCTGTGTGGAACTCCATCACAGAAAAAACCCACACATGCTCAGACTGAATTAGGAGATGGGAGCGCTCGTTCTGGTAAAACTAGCGTTCGTAATGGAGATAGCACATTCGTCATGCTGTAACGGACTGAAAAGCACGGAGACTGAAAAGCGCAAATCGGCTCTCACCAAACTTTTACTAACATGCGGTAACATAAAATCAGCAAAAGATATCCAAGGAATTGGGAACGCCAATCAGCAGTGTTCAAACTCTAATCAAGAAGTGTAAAATTAGGGATTCTGTTGAAACCAAATCACGGTCAGGTAGACCAACTAAAATTTCAGCCACAACTGCCAGGAAAATTGTTCAGGATGCAAAGAAAAACCCACAAATAACTTCAGGTGAAATACAGGACTCTCTTCAAACATGTGGTGTGGTTGTTTCAAAATGCACAATAAAGAGGCACTTGAAGAAAGGCTGCATGGTCGAGTCGCCAGAAGAAAGCCATTACTACGCAAATGCCACAAAGTATTCCGCTTACAATACACCAAACACCACAGAGACAAGCCTCAAACCTTCTGGCACAAAGTCATTTTTTGGCCACAACCATAAACACTACATTTGGAGAGGAGTCAACAAGGCCTATGATGAAAGGTACACCATTCCTACTGTGAAACACGGAGGTGGATCGCTGATGTTTTGGGGAAGTGTGAGCTACAAAGGCACAGGAAATTTGGTCAAAATTTATGGCAAGATGAATGCAGTATTTTATCAAAAAAACCTGGGGAACATTTGCATTCATCAGCCAGGAAGCTGCGCACGGGACGCACTTGGACATTCCAACATGACAATCATCCAAAACACAAGACCAAGTCGACCTGTCATTGGCTACAGCAGAATAAAGTGAAGGTTCTGGAGTGGCCATCTCAGTCTCCTGACCTCAATATCATTGAGCCACTCTGGGGAGATCTCAAACGTGCAGTTCATGCAAGACAGCCCAAGAATTTACAGGAACTGGTGGGTTTTTTTCCAAGAGGAATGGGCAGCTTTACCATCTGAGAAGATAAAGAGCCTCATCCACAAATACCACAAAAGACTTAAAGCTTTCATTGATGTTAAAGGGGGCAATACACGGTATTAAGAACTGGGATATGTAAACTTTTGATCAATGTCATTTGGGTATTTTCTGTTGTGATTGTGATTTAAAAAGAGTAAACACGGTTTATTGATAATAAATGGCTTTAGCCAAACACTAACCATGAGTGAAAGAAAAGTTTTTGTGTTATCATTCATATTCTCTGAAAAATGGCCAAGAAATCATAAATTCTGCCAGGGTATGTAAACGTATGAGCACAACTGTAAATGTACTGTTCTCTTGGATCACGACATTAGATCTGTATGATGAAACGGGCTGGAAAGATAACAATGTTCTGAATGCATTTACTGTCATTCTTGTATGTGTTTTTGTTGTTATGTTTTTTTGTTTTCTTAATATATTTTCTCTGGCTTAACAAAAAAGCACTCATCTATTACCATGGTCTCTACCAGGGTCTACATTTTTCTAAGAGACTTTAGAGTCAAATATATGTTTATTGTTTTTCAATAAGACAAAATAGCACATACAAATGTCAGACGTCCATGACATAAAATCATACATTGTAAATCACGTTTCCCATATACGGTATGGAGCGTGTCCAAAGGAAGGCTGGACAAGTCGCCACCTTTTCCAGAAAGGCAGCGATATGCTAAACAAAAAGCAGTGAAGGCCAATAAATCGATCAGCATGATGTCTGACTACTAGATGAAAGAGAATAGATATAAAGAGAAGGGGGGGAAAGGAGGTAGAGGGAAGAAGAAGAGGAAGGGGGGGGAGAGAGGATAAAGGGAAGGGTGGACCGAGCAGACCACGACACGTCAAACCTGCAAAATGGATTCAGGGTGAACTTCAGGGTCGGCTCAGTGGTGTCAATAATGTCTTCAGGGAGTCTGAGGTAGAGTAGTTGATCCATAGGAGCCACAGAGTCCTAAATTTGTCATAAGTGTCATTATCGAGGGCTAGCATCTCCTCCATGTGCATGATGTCATTGACCACAGAGACCCATAAGGACAGGGGAGGGGTAGTAGTAGTCTTCCAAAATTGGGGGATAAGCTGCCTCGCAGCCGACAGGAAGAAGCGTAGTAAGGTGCGTTTCTGTGAGGCTATGGAACCAGGGAGCATGGACAATAAAGCTATTTCCGGGGAGGGCGCCAGGGGTCGATTGTATAGACTGCTGTATATGGCAAAGACCTGAGACCAAAGGGGCTGAATGGCTTGACACTCCCACCATATATGGAGGTAACTGCCGTCTGCTGAGCCGCATCTCCAACATGAGGGAGGCACAGACGGAAATATATTATGAAGAGATTGAGGGTCTCTGTACCACCGGGAGAGGAGCTTAAAGTTTTTCTCCTGGGAGTAACAGGAGATTGAGGATTTGTGCGTAAAGTGGTACGACTTTTGCCAGTCCACCGAATGGAGTTCCTTTCCCAGATCCGTGGACCACTTCCTTGTGTAATGCCCCATACACACGATCGTTTTTCTTGCCATTTTTTTTCTTGCCGTTTTTCACGTCGTTTTTTTTTCATGTTTCCTCTCAAGCCTGTCTTGCGTACACACGATCATTTAAAAAAACGATCAAGCAAAGCGCAGTGACGTACAACACGTACGACGGCACTATAAAGGGGAAGTTCCGTTCGAATGGCGCCACCCTTCATGTTAGTAAAGTTTGTTGAGCGACGATTCGCTCTTTTCAGTCTCGTGCTTTTCAGTCCGTGACTGCGTGACGAATGTGCTATCTCCATTACGAACGCTAGTTTTACCAGAACGAGCGCTCCTGTCTCATACTTGATTCTGAGCATGCGCGTTTTTTTCACGTCGTTAAAGCATACACACTATCGTTTTTCACGTCGTTAAAAAAAACGACATGAAAAACGACGTGAAAAAAGAGAGCATGTTCGAAATTTTTAATGGCCGTTTTTCACGTCGTTAAAAATGCTCTGGAGCCTACACACGATCATTTTTAATGGCCATTTTTTTTAATGGCATTTTTAACGACATGAAAAACGATCGTGTGTATGGGGCATAAGAGGGAGGTTGATCATGGAGTAGTGCATGTTGTAGCGTGTACATGGTGGAGAGCAAATGTCTCAGTGTTTCTGAGAGAGAACACAGCTGTTCGTATCCCGTTAGGGATCTGTGAATTTGGAATGACGAGAAAAGGTCAGAACAAAAGGAGGATATGTGGAGGGCCGTGTAAGAGACTTTAGAGGCAGTAGCGCAAACATATATATAATAAAATATAACAAAACGTTATTTACATTGTGAATTTAAAAGTATATTGGCTATGTATTTTAGCTGTGCTAGGAGTTACTTATCCTTATAGACACTAAACTGCTATAACATCCATGGGGTGCACCGGATATACACACATAACTTTGTGATAATGACTACAGGTGCACTCACTAATGGATGTTTCTCCTTTGCCTAGATCTCAGGCATGTCTACACGGACTACCCCAATCACACTAAGGCCACAGTTATTTCAATATTCAATACCATATATATTATTACATTATACATTCTGGTGACTTCTTCTTTTTTCATGGGTGGTACATTAACAGAGCACGTGGTAACATCTTTGGACATAACTTTAATTTTTTAATTATATCACTCTCTGTTATCCCTTGGTTTGTACTACACTATCTATTCATCTATTTATTAATTTACTTATTTGTCTACAAACCAAAGGATTTATGTTCCCACACTTCAATCCATCTATTATATTATATCGTCTATAGACACCTAAGATTAAAGTTTTTACACACTTTCGTTGGCACATTGATGTTAATACACATAATTATTTTATTATGTTTTTTCATTTACCACAACATATTTTGCATTGCACTTTGGATTCATCTGATTAATTTGCGGCACGATGCATATGTACCCCGCATATTACAATACATATGTTATACATAAAATTTTTACATATCATGTACAATAAATACACATTTGTGTAGATGTGTCTTCACACTGGTTGTCTTGATATGTACAGTATATGTAGCACTTAGCCCCAAAGGAGCGGCTGGTTTTGTTTTGGGTCATGCAAACTACCTCCAAGGCTTCCGTTGTCAGGGTAGAGAGTCTTTAGAAAAGCCAATGTCCACACAGATGTAAAACCTAAACAGTAAGGCTTTATTTTCTTTGCTGTAGGAACTTGAGGAGAAAGTAGGAAATGAGAGAAGTATAGGGGAAGGTTCAGGCACGCAGTACCAAAAGCACAAAAAATTTGTAAACGTCGCCACTCAAGCCTGAGTGGGTATTGATCACCCGGATAGTTACGTCTCTTTCAGTCCTAGCAGCCGGGATGTCGCACGGATCAGTTTTAGATTAGAAATTAAGGATGCGTCCAGGAATCCTCTGCCACAGGATTATTAAAGTCCCGAATCTCCCAGCCAAGCAATAAGGAGAACTTTATGCTAGATTGGCATATTTCAGGGCCTGTGAAGTAATGTATCCCTCCTTAGGTAGGTTGCCAAGCTTTCTCCCGAGACAGCAGTACCGTTGCCAGTCTCCTCTGGGGCAGATCCTCTCCTGGCCTCCTTTCTAATGAGTGGGCTTCCCGCAGGTGGGCAGCTTGGGATCCTTTTCCAAGGCGTAGGCACCAGCCAGCAAGACTGGGCCGACCAGGTAGCGATGTAGCCTCGGGCTGAAGGTGCTCGGGGCTAGAACAAACACACGCACCCCTGGCCATGAGGGCCACACGAGGCGGGGTGCGTGCATAAAGACAGAAGAGAACCCCAATCAATGGTGTCCGCCCCTTATGTACCCCCTCCCAGCATGCACAGCGGGTTCACGACACCCACCACACGGCTGCCGAGAGAGGACACCAAAAGTGCTGTGTCGTGCCTGTATTCCAACCTGAGTCTGTGGCGGCAGTGCCACCTACCGACCAAGGGGAATGACTGCCAGGCAGTGTCACAACTAGAGCAGAAACCGAATTTCAACCCAATTAAACAAGTCTGAGTCTAACTATGGCTCAGACATACCCCTAAATTTACACATAGCGTCCCAACCATTTGGGATGGGTGCTACATATATATACATACACTGTTTGAATCCATTCATTTCAACACCACACACTTTTTTGTTTTTAAATTTTCACTGGTCACTTTCCCAACCATGTTCACAGGAGGTCCAAATCACTCACTTCAATCACTAATTTGTTAATTAGATGCAATTTACCATCCCTCCTTCCAGTCACATGGTCACCAAAGAGTGGTATTTATTTGAAATTATTTTTTGTGTTAGTCAGCTATGATTAAACACTAGGAATAATGTGAAACGCGTCAACTGTCCAGTTTGCTGTGGCTTGTAGTGCTGTTTTATTTTACTAATAAAGGCAACGATTGTTTGGAGTGCGGCTGTCCAGAAAGATACTTCCCTTTTCTGCCTATATTGGCGCTCCTGCCACTCCCCTGAAGCCACTGCTGGATGACAGTGGAGATCACGTGACCGGACTGGGTGGCCTGAAAAGATATAAGAATATAGATCTTCCTTCCATAGGTTTGTTATTATAGGTGTTAGAAGGGGGTGGGAGCAGTTTTAAGAATCGTTAGCTTTGGACCTTAATTTCACTTCAACTGCTTGACTCCGACATAACACAAATATGCGACCCCACTGCACTGGGCTTTTTGCCATGGGGCCGCATGTTTGTATTTCCCTTTGTGCTGGGAGCGAGCCGCATAGCACGCTCCCAGCCGCTTCAGGATTTCTAAGGGCGCAAATTTTTGATTTCACTCCTCACTACCTATCACAGTTTTGAAGGCCATAAAATGCCAATATAGCACAAAACCCCCCCAAATGACCCCATTTTGGAAAGTAGACACCCCAAGCTGTTTGCTGAGAGGCATGGTGAGTATTTTACAGCTCTCATTTGTTTTTGAAAATGAAGAAAGAACATTTTTTTTTTTTTCTTTTTTTTTTCAATTTTCAAAACTTTGTGACAAAAAGCGAGATCTGCAAAATACTCACAATACCTCTCAGCAAATAGCTTGGGGTGTCTACTTTCCAAAATGGGGTCATTTGGGGGGGTTTTGTGCCATCTGGGCATTCCATGGCCTCCGAAACTGTGATAGGCAGTGAGAAGTGAAATCAAAAATTGACACCCTTAGAAAGCCTGAAGGCGGTGATTGGTTTTTGGGGTCCCGTACGCGGCTAGGCTCCAAAAAGTCTCACACATGTGGTATCCCCGTACTCAGGAGAAGCAACAGAATGTATTTTGGGGTGTAATTACCTTCAGGTGCTGGCACTGGCAACTTCCAAAACAGGAAGTACCCTCCCCTATATAAGCCCCTCCCATCCGGGAGTACCTCAGTTTTGTAGCAAAGCAATACGTGTCCCCAAAAGAGGGGTGGGAGCTCTGTGTCCCGTGATGTACTCCAAGAAAAGGATTTTACAGGTAAGCTGTTTTAAAAATCCTACTTTCTTGTTCATACATCACGGGACACAGAGCAGCATAGTCATTACTATGTGGGACGTCCCAAAGCAATGCCAAATTAAGGGGGGGGATACACCATACATAAGCTGGGCACCATCAGGCATGAAGATCTTTTGCGGCCTGCAACACACTGCGCCCAAAGGCAACATCCTCCTGACTTCTAACGTCCACCTGGTAGAACCTAGTAAACGTGTGTACTGAAGACCATGTTGCGGCCTTACAAATTTGAGCCAGGGAGGCCTGGTGATGCACTGCCCATGAAGTTCCAACTGCTCTCGTGGAGTGCGCCCTAACTTTGAACGGAGGCGGGTCTACTTCTCAAGCCATAGGCTTGTATTATGACCTGTCGAATCCACTTGGCTAAAGTAGATTTTGATGCTGCCTGACCCTTTCTGGGGCCTTCCGGCAGAACAAACAAAGAATCCGTTCTACGAATCTGAGCAGTGGCTTTTAGATAAGCTTTAACTGCTCTTACTACATCCAAAGAATGCAATAACTTTTCCTCTACCGAGCTTGGTTTGGGGAAAAAAGAAGGAAGAACCACATCCTGGTTCAAGTGAAACCTCGATACCACCTTAGGAAGAAAGGCTGGGTGAGGGCGTAATACTACTCTGTCCTTATGGATAACCAGATATGGCTCTTTACAGGACATGGCGGCTAATTCCGACACCCTTCTAGCCGAGCATATGGCTACTAAAAATATCAATTTTCTGGTGAGTAGAACCAAGGAAATGTGCCGCAAAGGTTCAAACGGCTTGCTTCTGCAGAACCGACAGAACCAAATTTAGATCCCATGGGCATATGGGAGCTTTAATCGGTGGAATAATACGAGTCACCCCTTGCATAAAGGTTTTGACAAGTGAATGCATAGCCAGGGGCCTTTGAAATAGTATTGATAAGGCCGAAACCTGGCCCTTGATAGTACTTAAGGCAAACTTCCTGTCTACAGCCCACTGCAGGAAGTCCAGAATTCTGCCTATAACGTACTTACGTGGATGCCATTTTCTGGCCTCGCACCAAGTGATGTACGCCTTCCAAACTCTATAGTAGATTGCCTGGATACAGGCTTCCTGCATTGATTATAGTTGATACCACAGAGTTAGAGAGACCTCTCTTCTTTAGGATGTGGGATTCAATAGCCAGGCCGTTAAACTTAGAGTTAGTAAGGAAGGGTGGTATATCGGTCCTTGCGAAAGCAGGTCCGGACGACGTGGAAGGGTCCCAAGGACTCCCCACAGACATTTTGATGATCTCCGCGTACCAGGCCCTTCGGGGCCACGCTGGAGCCACCAGGATCACCAGCTTCTTCTCCAACCTGACTCTGCGAAGGAGTCGAGGCAACAATTGTAGCGGAGGGAATGCATATATCAGTCTGAACTGATCCCAAGGGAACACCAGAGCATCCGAGCCGCAAGCGAGGGGATCCCTTGTCCGGGAGACAAATCTGTCCACCTTTGCGTTGAATCTGGATGCTAGCAGATCTACATCCGGTGTTCCCCACCGCTGACATATTGCTCGGAAGACCTCGGGATGAAGGGACCATTCCCCTGGGCATAACTGTTGGCGACTCAGAAAGTCCGCCTTCCAATTCTCCACCCCTGGAATGAAGACAGTTGATATACATGGGACATGCTTTTCTGCCCATTCCAGGATGTGACTTACTTCCCTCTGGGCTGCACGACTCCTGGTGCCTCCCTGATGATTGATATATGCCACTGCTGTGGCATTGTCTGATTGAATTCTGACAGGGGACCCTTGGAGTCTGGATGTCCAGGCTACTAGGGTGTACCGGGCTGCTCGTATCTCTAAGAGATTGATGGGCAGGGTTTTTACTACATTTGACCATCTGCCCTGGAGAGACCATTGCTCCAGTACTGCCCCCCAGCCTATAAGGCTGGCATCTGTAGTGACCACCTTCCAAGATATCGGGCTGAAGGGTTTTCCCTTCTGGAGATTCTGGGGGATCAACCACCAGCAGAGACTCTTCCGAACGGAAGGGGACAAAGCCATCGGGAAGTCTAGAGCCTGAACTTTTCCGTTCCAGGCTGACAATATGGCCCTCTGTAAATTCCTTGAGTGGAATTGGGCGTATGGCACAGCTTCGAATGATGCTACCATCTTTCCTAGCAGCCTCATGCATAGGCGTATGGACGGCTGTCTTTTTGCACAAAGCAGACGGACCAAGCCCCTCAAAGAGGATACCTTGTCTAGAGGTAAGAAAATCTTCCTCTGGTCTGAATCCAGCCGTAGCCCTAGATATACCAGGTTTTTCACTGGCTGTAGGGCTGACTTGTCCAGGTTGATGACCCAACCGTGAGATTCTAGATACTTGATTGTATCGACAATTACCACTTCTAGCTTGGCAACTGAGTGGTCCATCAACAACAGGTCGTCTAGGTATGCCATTATCGTTACACCTCGTGTTCTTAGATCGGCCAACAGTGGGGCCAGAATTTTTGTGAACACTCGTGGTGCTGTGGCCAGACCGAATGGTAAGGCTCTGAACTGAAAATGGCGCCCTTCTACTGCAAAGCGTAGAAATTTTTGATGACCTGGAAAGATGGGAACATGCAAGTAAGCATCTTTGATGTCGATCGAGGCTAACCATTCCTCCCCTTGTAGGGCAGCGGTGACCGATCGGATCGACTCCATCCGGAAAGACCGGACGTTTAGAAATTTGTTTAGACTCTTTAGGTCCAATATGGGTCTTATGTCCCCGTTTGGCTTCGGGACTGTGAAAAGGTTTGAGTAGAAACCCAACCCCCACTCTTCCATAGAAACCTCCATAATTACTCCTTGGAGCAATAGTTGTTCTAACGCCAATAGGAGAGACCCTCTTTTCAGAGGGTCTCTTGGCATGCCTGACCACATAAAATGGGAAGGAGGAGACTCTTTTAACTCCAACTTGTATCCCAGAGTTACTGCGGAGAGCACCCATCTGTCTTTGATCGTCTCCCGCCAGGTCTCTGCGAACAACTGAAGTCTTCCCCCCACCCGTTTGAGTGGGGGCAGCCCTTCATAGGCTTGACTTGGAGGCTGGTTTAGTACCCCTTCGGATCCAGGGTTTCTTATTACCCTGTGACTGTCCCTGATTTTTACCCCCTGAGTTTGACCGAGGAGGCCGTCGGAACTGCTTAGTAGCAGACGTCGCAGGGATAGGAGAGGTAGTCCTCTTAAAAGATGGACCCCTAGACCTCTTCTTACTCGGTAAGAGAGTACTTTTACCACTGGAAATCTTCTGGATATACTTATCCAGGTCCTCGCCAAAAAGGCGTTCCCCATGAAATGGGAAGCTAACTAAGAGCTTCTTACAGGGAGCTTCAGCAGACCAGTTTTTGAGCCACAGAAGCCTACGCATATGTACCAAAGACAGCGTGAGGCGGGAGGCCTGATGGATAGAATCCTTGATGGTGTCAACCGCAAAGCATAATGCTCTAGGCAGATCAGCCAGAGCCTGGGCCTGCTGGTCTGGCAAATCCCTCAGGACCATTTTCATTTGATCCTTTAAAGCTTGGCAGACCCCAATAGCTGCCACTGCTGGCTGTGTAACAGCCCCTGCTGTGGAAAAAGCAGATTTTAATAAAGATTCCAATTTTTTATCCACTGGATCTTTGAACATTTGAACATTATCTACTGGACATGTCAGTGATTTGTTCACAGAAGAGATGGCTGCATCCACCGTAGGAACATTCCATCTCTGGGTGAACTTTTCCTCCATGGGATAGATCACCGGAATTTTTTTAGGCGGAACAAATAGTTTATCAGGATGTTCCCAATCCTGGTATATAAGTCCTTCCAATAATGGATGTATTGGAAAGGAGCAATTAACCTGGGGAGCTTTTAGCGACCCCAATGAGGAGACAGCAGTAGTTGATGGTTCAACAAGAGGCATTTTAAATGCAGATCGAACCATGTCAGTTAGGGTCTGGACCCACAATCTTTCAGTCTGTGATGCTGAAAATGGTTCATCTACTGTCGATTCCTCAAAAACAGAGTTAACCTCCTCCTGATCCCCTTCAGGTAGGTCGGTCCCTTCCTGGGACTGTTGCTCTGCCAACAGGCACTCTAATGGAGGTGATGGAGATCTGGCGCGCTTTCTTTCCTGTAGAGAAGAAGCGATCAATGCTGCCAATCTCTGCTCCAATCCCTCCAGAGTTGAGGAAAAAACCTCCTCTGTTATATATGCAGGAGCAGGTGGACTGAGGACAGCCGCAGTACCTGGCACTCCCGGGGGTTCCTTATGGGTATTAACCCCTGATTTCTCAGGGGAGGAGGGTGCAGATGACTGCTCCAGATCCTCAGAGCCCGATGGAGACCCCCTACACTTCCTGAGAGGTATATCTCAGAGTTTTTTTGGCGGCATATTCCTTAGTTCAAAGCTGAGGTATTCCAGCCGCAATACACCCCTTACTGAAATAGTCTAATGCAATTTTGCTTCTATGTACATCAGTGGGTGTCTACTAATGCGTCTTTCTGGGGATGCCTGTATCAACCACCCGCTGTAAGCCCCTATACCATGCTACCAGCTCCTTTTCATGCTCTGTGTCCATAGCAAGCAGCGTGGACTGAGTCCTTTTATCTTGCTGGGACGCCCGCACATGCGCAGAAGCGCTGGGCGCACAGAGCGCGTCATCCGCCAGGCTCCGCCCCCTTTTTTGAAGCTAAATCTTATAAAAAGAAAGCGTGTGTGCGCGCGCGCGCGTGCACGTGTGCACTCTTGGCGCCATGTAGGGAGAGGAGCCAGGGTCCCTGTTTCACCAGGACTCGGGGATGGAAGGAAACTACTTGGCAGCATGACAGAGGAATGCAGCTTCCCTGATAGAGAGCTCACTCATCTGCCTGGACTTTCACCATGGAAGGAATAGTCCCAAGAAAAAAGACGTTCCACAGCGGCCTCTAGTGGACAAACACAGGTACCGCACTTTTGTCTTTTTTTTTTTTTTTTTAAAACCTCCTTTATGAAAAACATTTCCAGGTTTACAGTTTTTTTAAAACTTCCCTTATGAAAAAACATTTCTAGGATTTCTTAGGCATATACAGCTATTAGCGGGAATACCTTTTAGGTAACAGGCAGAAAGACATATTAGGCTTGGGGGTCCCCTCAATAGAACCAAGTTCCTGAGGGGCCCCCACTTACCTTTTCCCCGCCGCAGGACTTTGTTTGGTCCACAGAAGCCCAAACTTCACCTTTCATGGCAGGCATTGTACTAGACCTTCAGGGACCGGGTTCCCAAGGATTCCACTCCCCTGGACCTGTATAGCACCCTGCACAGATAGCCTCTTGGTTTTGGGTATGACCAGAGCTCTGGATCCCAGGGTCCAGCCCTCCTAAGAGAGGCATTACAGGCAAAACCTTGCTCTTCTCTGCAAGGCCCGGGTACCGACTGTTTAGCTATGAAGCTTTTTTGGTCGGATCCGGAATAGCTTGCTAAGGCCCAGAGAACCTGTACACAAGCCCAGATGAATACATGTTAACCTTGGCCAACACCTTAGACACTGGCAAAAAACTAAGGTACTCCCGGATGGGAGGGGCTTATATAGGGGAGGGTACTTCCTGTTTTGGAAGTTGCCAGTGCCAGCACCTGAAGGTAATTCTATATAACCCACATAGTAATGACTATGCTGCTCTGTGTCCCGTGATGTATGAACAAGAAATATATATTTTTACTATTGGGACAGATTTCCTTTGATAATAAAAAAAAAAATCAGGAGATAACTATTACTATTTACCACCAAATGAAAACCCAATTTGTCCTGAAAAAAAAACAAGGTATAATTCACCTGGATGTACAAAGTGTAGTTGTGATGATATGTATGGTTTTACTAACACATGTAAAAATTGAAAAATTGTGCTTAGGCATTAGGACTTGTTTTACCCTTAGGCGTGAAGAGTTTAAAGTGGAGTTCTGGCCTGGGAAAGAAAATTCTAATTCAGCAGCTACAAATACTGTAGCTGCTAAAAAAAATAAAAAAATAAAAGAAAACAGAAAGAAAAGAAAAATAAACCTGGAAAAAATAAATAAAAATACTGTAGCTGCTGACTTTTAATATAAGGGCACTTACCTGTCCAGGGATCCCATGATGTCGGCACCCCAAGCCGATCCGTCCATCGGCTCCAAGTGCAGGCTCCGGCATAGCTAGTAAGGGAAACCGGCAGTGAAGCCTTCAGGCTTGAAAGCTGGTTTCCTACTGCGCATGCGTGAGTCGCGCGGCGCTTTCTGAATGATCCCGTCGTCTTCTGGGACACACACAGGTCCCAGAAGGCAGTGAGGGGAAGGAGGAGGACCCAAATCACCCAGGGAAATGATGCGGCGACATAGGATGGAAGTCCAGAAGAAAAAACGCAGATAAGGTACTAAAAAGCCCAAAAATATATATATATCCAAAAACGAGGGGGAATGGGGTGTACTATTGCTTAAGACCAAGTTGTCTTTTTGCCTAGAACTCCGCTTTAAGCAAATAATGGACATTAATGGAATTATAGCATGTGTTAAGCTTTAGTGAATGTAATTTTGTTTTATAAATCTCACTTCAAACCGGATGTCAAACAGCTAAAAAAAATAAAAATAAATCCAGAGACATGGGAACCTGATAATATATAGATATCATATTAGTACATACAATTAGGTAAAATGTATTCTGCATATTGCAGTGAAAAACAGAGAGCCAAACATTATGTAGCCAACCAAAGGAAAGAGAAAGAAGAATAGAGGGGCAGAGGGGGGAAGGGGAGGGGGGGGGGGGGGAAAGAGAAAAGAAAAAGAGGAGAAGGAAAAGGGGTGAAAGGTAGGGCAAACGTGGGAGAAAGAAAACAGGGGGTTAAAAGGGGAGATAAAGAGTAGAAAGAAAAAAAAGAAGACTGATTAAATAGAGA
This sequence comes from Rana muscosa, assembly GCA_029206835.1. Lineage (NCBI taxonomy): Eukaryota > Metazoa > Chordata > Amphibia > Anura > Ranidae > Rana > Rana muscosa. Next base: position 985,697,311 of record CM055117.1, read on the forward strand.
TAATAAAGACACATGTTACATCAGACATTCCACCCATCAATGTGATCAGACAATGGCCAAAAATTGGCTAAAAAATAGTGCGTAGACCAGTCAGGGCATCACAGATATTCCAGCGAGGATCACACTGTCCGCACACAGAAAAAATCTAAATGTGGGGAAGGATGGTTAAGCTTAAATCTAAAAAGAAAATACAACTATTGCCCATAATGGGGGTCTATTAGGTATATGGATAACCTACCGAGATGTAAGATAAAATAAGAATAATTATGATGGACCCATAGAGGAGTCTCTTTGCTGAAATATCAAAAAGACCCAGATGATAAGGCAATGGTCCTCGGATACACCTGGTATATCTGTATAAATAACAAAAACCAGATCGAGTCATTCTATAGTTTACTGCAAAATGAAAAATATAAAGTCAAAGTGTATGGGTAAAGCCCATATATGAGGTCACGATACCTGCAAAGAGGGGGGGGGGGGAGGGGGGAGAAAGGAGGGAAAAGGGGAAAGGAGAAGGATGACAGAAAAGGAAGAAAGAGATAGGGGAAACAAAGAATAATGAAAGAACCTGAAAGAGTTGGTGGAAAAAACTAAAGATTGATGCAGATAAGGGAAGACCTGAATATATGATAAACCATGAAATGGTATTATCACTAAGTATCTGGTAAAAAGTCAAAAATATAAAGGTACATAGCAAGGATATAGTATACCATTGTGTTTTTTCAGAGCTTGATATAGGTATACTGCACTAAAAAATACTTTTTCAGTTTATACACATATATAGCATAACAACTATACATATAACCATATATCCGCATTTGCATGTAGAGGTAAAAGACTTTCCACATGCCAATACAGGAAGGACAGGAAAACATGTAAGTGTGATTGAAGGATAGTATTTGTGATGATAGCAATAGTATATCCTATGTTGATATTTAGCGATAGAAATTGGAGAGGAGGGGGAGCCAATAAATATTTACTCCTCCCATCCTCCTGAGGAGTATCCCTCCAAAAATGGTCGGTAGCTAATGATGTCATTTAGACCGGGAGCTCTAGTGGCATTCAAATTAAGTATCCAACGAGATTCACGTTGTAACAATATTCTGTTCCAATCTCCACCACGTGAATTTGGGTGGATTCTATCTAATATTAGGAATTTTATTTTTGGATTTTACCTCCATGGAGGTCTCTGACGTGACATCCAAGGGGTAAATCTGGGCATGCTTTCCTCATCGTAATGATGTGGCGAGAAGCTCTTTTGGAGAATTGCTGTTTCGTTTTACCAATGTAGAATGCCCCACATTGGCATATTAGGAGGTAGACCAGTAGTGTACGGGTTTTAATGTTTTTCCATTTGGCAAAATTATGTTATCTCCAATGTACATGTATAAATCTGCATCAATCTTTCGTTTTTTCCACCAACTCTTTCGGTATTCTTTCATTATTCCTTGTTTCCCTTATCTCTTTCTTCCTTTTCTGTCATCCTTCTCCTTTTCCCTCCTTCCTCCCCCCTTCCCCCCCACTTTCTTTCTCTTTCTTTTCTTTTTTATTCGCATTCTTTATTATTTATTTATTTTCATCTACATCAGCTCCCCGTCATGTGATTAGTATTCTACCACATATTTGCCATCTTTCTTGGTTTACTTTCCATCTCTCTGATTGACCTTTTGTGCCTACACAGTTTTCCACACAGCGCCGGTAGGGGCAGTGTGCGTCGATTGACGTAGATGCCCCTTCTCTTTCTCCATGAATCACTCATGGATCGGCGCTGGTGCTTTTCTAGCGCGGTGCTTGTCTCCAGTGCTGTCTGTGTTGGGTCCGGGCTCCGCGCTTTCAAAGCAGGGGACCTTTTTGTCCCATTTGGCACACTATAGCTCCGTTCCTGTGTATAGTGATGTATGGTATATGTCATATTACCGAAAAAAAGACAGGGGTCGGTGTCCCAGTGTGTGGATAAAGGTCAGTACACCCACATCCCTAATATAGCAAGTATAGAAGTACACTACGAAGAGTGTGTTTACCTCAGGTGGGACTTTTATTTTGGGTGACTTGTTGAACCTAGTAAAGGAGTATGATTACCAAAAGGTTCTTTCTAAAAAGGTTTTTATTGAAAAAATATATATGTATATAAAGGAAGCTGCTATTCCAAGAAAAAGTTTTTCACATCAAGAGTCACTATAAATGAAGCATAGGGAAAAAGCACAAGTACAGTACATTACATGAACAACAAGTAACAAAAATAATTGCAAATACAGGACCCCAGTCTGTCTCAGAATGAGGCAGGGACCCAACGTTTCGAGGTTATTAGTTTAAGTAGAACCTCTTCTTCAGGGGAAGGATGCTGTATTACAAAAGTACTGGTATCATGAATGCATGTGCATGCATGGATTATAGCAACGAAGAAGAGAGACTTTTCTGGATAAATCAGTTAAAAAGCGTATATACGGGCGGGCTCAAAAAAGAGACATGCGGGACCGTGTCTTTGCCTCGTAGTCGGGTCCGTGAAGGGGGGACGGAAACAAAACACCCAGCCACAGTGATGGTTTGTCCAGTCAGTGCTGATTCACAGGGGGCGTGAGAAAGGAGAAGGCCTGCACCCCGCTGTTGACGATTCTGCAAGTGGATTGCAGAAGGGTAGGAGCCGGGAGCCCCCTCCCGTAAGGTTACTACCTTGAAGTGAAGAAAGGGATATCTCTAAGGCCGCACTCAAAAAATAGTGACCAGGACAGGACCTGGTCAATGAGATTTGTAGGTTCCTAAATGAGGCCGTCGTATATAGACCCCCAAGCAGAGACCCTAAAAGCCGTTTGGATCGGGCAGAGAACCAGATGCGGTATCCACCGTTCCGACTACGTCCTATGTTGGGTACGAGTGCGGCTTCCTGACATCCAGTGTCAGAGGTTCTACTTAAACTTTTAAATAGAACCGTCTGAGGTCCTATTTACCTGCATACTCATTCCCAGGTATACTACACTAGCATCCGTTTCCACGCTACCTGTATCTTACTAATTTTTTATGTGCAGTGCTGTACTTTTACTTGGACATATTTATGTTATCCGCATAGGCATACTTCATATTCCTGAGGATCCAATTGCTTCTTCCTCTGGGTGTATGCGGAACATACTATCCGGTCTTCTACACCACTGACACGTTCTTTTCGATTCTTTAAAAGACTGGTAGGTGAAACTCTCTAGATGTATGTGGATATATGTACTTTCTCATCCTCTATATGTCTCCATTATACTGTATTATACTTAGAGGAGAGATATATACATGTTCTATATTTTTTTCATTATTCTCCAGTACTTTATAGTACATATTTTTTATATTTTGATATTCTTTTTTCCTTTCTTGTTTATACATAGATGTCTCTCCTGTAGTTGGTTTCTCTGTTTATCAGAGGAACACGCATCTCTGGGAATTCTTTGCAGGTATCGTGACCTCATATATGGGCTTTACCCATACACTTTGACTTTATATTTTTCATTTTGCAGTAAACTATAGAATGACTCAATCTGGTTTTTGTTATTTATACAGATATACCAGGTGTATCCGAGGACCATTGCCTTATCCTCTGGGTCTTTTTGATATTTCAGCAAAGAGACTCCTCTATGGGTCCATCATAATTAGGGATGAGCTTCGTGTTCGAGTCGAACATACGTTCGACTCGAACATCGGCTGTTCGATCGTTCGACGAAGATTGAACGATTTGGGCCGTTCGCGCCAAATTCGAGTGACGCGAACGGCCCACAATGCACTACGCCATCGCAGTGTCATCCAGGCGCTGTGATTGGCCAAGCATGCACTGTGACCCCGCATGCTTGGCCAATCACAGCGCCGGCAGCGAGGAGAGCAATGATTGGCAACAGGCAGGATGCCTGTGGCCAATTATTGCTGAGGGTGTTTAGTACACGCCCCACACTATAAAAGGCCGCCAGCACGGCGGCCTAGTGTAGTGTGTTCCGGAGCAGGGAAAGAGCAGCATAGGCAGGGACAGTGACATTTATTTCTTTCTTGCTTAACCTGGATTCCTTTAGTTTAGGGAAAGAGAAGGAGAGGTAGGGAGAGTGTCAGTGTGTTTTACTGTTCGAGTCCTTGTTTCTAGGGACAGGGAAGGACAGTGAGTGAATTCTCCTTGTGCTATAGTGTGCTTTAAAAAAACATTTTTTCTAGGGACAGAAAACTCTAGGTAGGGAGAGTGTCAGTTTCTTTCACTGTGCAAGTCCTTGTTTCTAGGGACAGGGAAGGACAGTGAGTGAATTCTCCTTGTGCTATAGTGTGCTTTAAAAAAACATTTTTTCTAGGGACAGAAAACTCTAGGTAGGGAGAGTGTCAGTTTCTTTCACTGTGCAAGTCCTTGTTTCTAGGGACAGGGAAGGACAGTGAGTGAATTCTCCTTGTGCTATAGTGTGCTTTAAAAAAACATTTTTTCTAGGGACAGAAAACTCTAGGTAGGGAGAGTGTCAGTTTCTTTCACTGTGCAAGTCCTTGTTTCTAGGGACAGGGAAGGACAGTGAGTGAATTCTCCTTGTGCTATAGTGTGATTTAAAAAAACATTTTTTCTAGGGACAGAAAATTCTAGGTAGGGAGAGTGTCAGTTTCTTTCACTGTGCAAGTCCTTGTTTCTAGGGACAGGGAAGGACAGTGAGTGAATTCTCCTTGTGCTATAGTGTGCTTTAAAAAAACATTTTTTATAGGGACAGAAAACTCTAGGTAGGGAGAGTGTCAGTTTCTTTCACTGTGCAAGTCCTTGTTTCTAGGGACAGGGAAGGACAGTGAGTGAATTCTCCTTGTGCTATAGTGTGCTTTAAAAAAACATTTTTTCTAGGGACAGAAAACTCTAGGTAGGGAGAGTGTCAGTTTCTTTCACTGTGCAAGTCCTTGTTTCTAGGGACAGGGAAGGACAGTGAGTGAATTCTCCTTGTGCTATAGTGTGCTTTAAAAAAACATTTTTTCTAGGGACAGAAAACTCTAGGTAGGGAGAGTGTCAGTTTCTTTCACTGTGCAAGTCCTTGTTTCTAGGGACAGGGAAGGACAGTGAGTGAATTCTCCTTGTGCTATAGTGTGCTTTAAAAAAACATTTTTTTTAGGGACAGAAAACTCTAGGTAGGGAGAGTGTCAGTTTCTTTCACTGTACAAGTCCTTGTTTCTAGGGACAGGGAAGGACAGTGAGTGAATTCTCCTTGTGCTATAGTGTGCTTTAAAAAAACATTTTTTCTAGGGACAGAAAACTCTAGGTAGGGAGAGTGTCAGTTTCTTTCACTGTGCAAGTCCTTGTTTCTAGGGACAGGGAAGGACAGTGAGTGAATTCTCCTTGTGCTATAGTGTGCTTTAAAAAAACATTTTTTCTAGGGACAGAAAACTCTAGGTAGGGAGAGTGTCAGTTTCTTTCACTGTGCAAGTCCTTGTTTCTAGGGACAGGGAAGGACAGTGAGTGAATTCTCCTTGTGCTATAGTGTGCTTTAAAAAAACATTTTTTCTAGGGACAGAAAACTCTAGGTAGGGAGAGTGTCAGTTTCTTTCACTGTGCAAGTCCTTGTTTCTAGGGACAGGGAAGGACAGTGAGTGAATTCTCCTTGTGCTATAGTGTGCTTTAAAAAAACATTTTTTCTAGGGACAGAAAACTCTAGGTAGGGAGAGTGTCAGTTTCTTTCACTGTGCAAGTCCTTGTTTCTAGGGACAGGGAAGGACAGTGAGTGAATTCTCCTTGTGCTATAGTGTGCTTTAAAAAAACATTTTTTCTAGGGACAGAAAACTCTAGGTAGGGAGAGTGTCAGTTTCTTTCACTGTGCAAGTCCTTGTTTCTAGGGACAGGGAAGGACAGTGAGTGAATTCTCCTTGTGCTATAGTGTGCTTTAAAAAAACATTTTTTCTAGGGACAGAAAACTCTAGGTAGGGAGAGTGTCAGTTTCTTTCACTGTGCAAGTCCTTGTTTCTAGGGACAGGGAAGGACAGTGAGTGAATTCTACTTGTGCTATAGTGTGCTTTAAAAAAACATTTTTTCTAGGGACAGAAAACTCTAGGTAGGGAGAGTGTCAGTTTCTTTCACTGTGCAAGTCCTTGTTTCTAGGGACAGGGAAGGACAGTGAGTGAATTCTCCTTGTGCTATAGTGTGCTTTAAAAAAACATTTTTTCTAGGGACAGAAAACTCTAGGTAGGGAGAGTGTCAGTTTCTTTCACTGTGCAAGTCCTTGTTTCTAGGGACAGGGAAGGACAGTGAGTGAATTCTCCTTGTGCTATAGTGTGCTTTAAAAAAACATTTTTTCTAGGGACAGAAAACTCTAGGTAGGGAGAGTGTCAGTTTCTTTCACTGTGCAAGTCCTTGTTTCTAGGGACAGGGAAGGACAGTGAGTGAATTCTCCTTGTGCTATAGTGTGCTTTAAAAAACATTTTTTCTAGGGACAGAAAACTCTAGGTAGGGAGAGTGTCAGTTTCTTTCACTGTGCAAGTCCTTGTTTCTAGGGACAGGGAAGGACAGTGAGTGAATTCTCCTTGTGCTATAGTGTGCTTTAAAAAAACATTTTTTCTAGGGACAGAAAACTCTAGGTAGGGAGAGTGTCAGTTTCTTTCACTGTGCAAGTCCTTGTTTCTAGGGACAGGGAAGGACAGTGAGTGAATTCTCCTTGTGCTATAGTGTGCTTTAAAAAAACATTTTTTCTGGGGACAGAAAACTCTAGGTAGGGAGAGTGTCAGTTTCTTTCACTGTGCAAGTCCTTGTTTCTAGGGACAGGGAAGGACAGTGAGTGAATTCTCCTTGTGCTATAGTGTGCTTTAAAAAAACATTTTTTTCTAGGGACAGAAAACTCTAGGTAGGGAGAGTGTCAGTTTCTTTCACTGTGCAAGTCCTTGTTTCTAGGGACAGGGAAGGACAGTGAGTGAATTCTCCTTGTGCTATAGTGTGCTTTAAAAAAACATTTTTTCTAGGGACAGAAAACTCTAGGTAGGGAGAGTGTCAGTGTGTTTTACTGTGCGAATCCTTGTTTCTAGGGACAGGGAAGGACAGTGAGGGAATTCTCCTTGTGCTATAGTGTGCTTTAAAAAAACATTTTTTCTAGGGACAGAAAACTCTAGGTAGGGAGAGTGTCAGTTTCTTTCACTGTGCGAGTCCTTGTTTCTAGGGACAAAGAAGGAAAGTGAGGGGAATTCTCCTTGTGCTATAGTGTGCTAAAGCATTCCTCATCAACCATCTTTGAAATCCTTGTTTTTTGGACAGTCAGGGAAATTGTCGTTGTGCTATTCTGTGCAAAAGCAATCATCCTCAACCATATTTAGAAATCCTTAAGTAAAGGGACAGAGAAGGACACCTGAAGGTAGCCCTTATTGCTTTTTTCCCATCTCCCTGCAGGCCATCTATTAGAATGTCTGGAAGGCAAACAAGGAGAGGCAGACAGTCAGGAGGCAATAAAAGAGGGCAAGCAGGCTCTGTGTCTGGGGGCAACAGTGCTGGTCGTGGACGCGGTGCATTGTCATCAGCACATGGCCATGGGACACGCTTGTCCTTCTTTTCGGCAGCTGGACATGTTGAGCCACATCATGCCGAAGACTTGGTAGAGTGGATGACCAAGCCCTCCTCCTCCTCCTCATCCTCTCTCACCCAGGCTCAGGGTACTGGCAAAGCAGCTGCCAAAGCGTCCTCTTCCCTGGTATCAATGTCAGACTCATCATCAGTCACTCCTTCCCTAGACCCACCATGTCCTCCTCCTGAGGAGTCCCCCGAACTGTTTGAGCACAGTGTTGGGTACATGCTCCAGGAGGATGCCCAGCGTTTCGAAGGGTCTGATGATGAAACCCAGCTACAGGAAGGCAGTAGGGTGAGAGCAGACAGAGGGGATGCTCAAGAAGGACACCAATCTGGCAGTCATGTTCCAGCAGCTGCAGCATACTGCCAGATTGGCTCCAGTGATGAGGAGGGAGGGGATGATGAGGTCACTGACTCCACGTGGGTGCCTAATAGGAGAGAGGAGGAGGAGGAGGATGAGGAGGAGGCACATCTCCAACGAGGCAGGATGCCCTTTGGTGGCCAGCGTAAGGGCAGTACACCGACGGAATCACATCGCAGAGCTCCGCCTGTGCAGGGCGCTGCCTCTGCCCGTCATTCAAAAAGTTCCTTGGTGTGGGCCTTTTTTGAGGCTAGTGCATCAGATCGCACAGCTGCTGTTTGCAACATATGTCTCAAGCGTATATCGCGTGGCCAAAACATCAGCCGCTTGGGTACCACATGCCTGACCAGACATATGTTGACCTGCCATGCAGCTCGTTGGCAAGCCTACCTCAAAGACCCACACCAAAGAACAAAGCGGACCTCTCCTTGCACCGCATCAGCTGGGATCTCCAACCCCACTATAACTTCAGTCCTCTCTGAAACATGCACTGAGAGGAATGAAGGTGTAGAATTAGGTGTGTCACAGCCAAGTACTTGCGGCCACTCTGCTAGCAGTACACCGACGTCCGATTCTAGCAGGCAAATTTCCCTGCCCCAGCTGCTGGACCGTCAAAAGAAGTTCACTCCCAGCCATCCACATGCCCAGCGGTTGAATGCTAGCTTGGCTAAATTGCTAGCGCTTCAACTGCTGCCTTTTCAGTTGGTAGACTCGGCCCCCTTCCGTGAGTTTGTGCAATGTGCGGTTCCTCAGTGGCAGGTTCCCAAACGCCACTTTTTCTCACGGAAGGCTATTCCGGCTCTCTACCGGCATGTGGAAGGCAATGTCTTGGCCTCGCTGGACAGGGAGGTCAGCGGTAAGGTGCATATTACCGCTGACTCATGGTCCAGCAGGCATGGACAGGGACGTTACCTTTCTTTCACGGCCCATTGGGTCACTCTTTTGGCAGCTGGGAAGGATGCAGGACAAGGTGCAGTAGTGTTGGAGGTTGTCCCACCGCCACGCCTCCAAAATGCTACTACTGGTTGTGACACACCTCTCTCCTCCACCCCCTCCTCTTCTTCTTCCTCCATGGCCTCTTCCTGTGGTTTGTCCTATGAACCAGCGGTGCTCCGTAGCCGTTCACGGGGCTACGCAAGTACGCAGGCAAAAAGATGCCATGCCGTGCTTGCGCTGGTGTGTTTGGGGGACAGAAGCCACACTGGGGCAGAGGTCCTGTCTGCTCTGCAGGGCCAGGCCGAGAGGTGGTTGACGCCACGCCAGCTTAAGCCAGGAATGGTGGTTTGCGACAATGGCACCAACCTCCTCTCCGCCCTTCGACAGGGACAACTGACCCATGTGCCCTGTGTGGCTCACGTCCTTAACCTGGTGGTGCAGCGGTTCTTGGGCAGGTACCCGGGCTTACAGGATGTCCTGAGGCAGGCCAGGAAAGTCTGTGTGCATTTCCGCAGATCTTATAATGCCAGTGCTCGCCTGGCTGAGCTGCAAAAGGAGTTGAACCTGCCCAAGAACCGCCTTATATGTGACATGCCCACCAGGTGGAACTCAACGTTGGCCATGCTGCAGCGGCTGCACACGCAGCAGAGGGCCATCAATGAGTACCTGTGCGACTACGGCACCAGGACAGGGTCAGGGGAGCTTGGTTTTTTTTCTCCACGCCAGTGGGGCATGATCAGGGATGCATGCACTGTCCTGGCACCATTTGAGGAGGCCACGAGGATGGTGAGCAGTGACAGTGCATGCATCAGTGACACTGTACCTCTTGTCCACCTGTTGGAGCACACGCTGCGTGGAATAATGGACAGGGCACTTGAGGCAGAACAGAGGCAGGAAGAGGAGGACTTCCTTGCCTCTCAAGGCCCCCTTTACCCAGACAGTGTTCCTTCTGTCCCACCCATCGCACAGGAAGAGGAGGAGGAGGAGGAGGAGGAGGAGGATTGTGTCAGCATGGAGGTGGAGGCTGGCACTCAGCATCATCAGCAGCAGTCTTTTAGGGATGATTTACAGTCCCAAGAAACCAGTGGACTTGTACGTGGCTGGGAGGAGGTGACTGCGGATCATGTCGTCCTTAGTGACCCAGAGGACTCCGGAGCGAATGCCTCAGCAAACCTACGCTGCATGGCCTCCCTGATCCTGCAAAGTCTGCGGAAGGATCCTCGTATTCTTCGGATCAAGGAGAGGGACCATTACTGGCTGGCCACTCTCCTTGATCCACGGTACAAGGGTAAGGTTGCGGACCTTATGTTACCGTCGCAGAGGGAGCAGAGGATGAGACAACTCCGGGAGGCCTTGCAGAAAGGTCTGTGCAACGCGTTCCCAGAGACTGGGAGGTTACAAACTCCTGGTCCTGGACAACGAGTTGCTGAGGCTTCGGCCAGTCAAAGAAGGAGCGGTGGGGAAGGTGGCCGTCTGACCGATGCGTTCAGACAATTCTTTAGTCCGCAGCCCCAAAGTATGATCGGTTCCAGCAACCATCGCCAGCGTCTGATAAACATGGTGCAGGAATATCTAGGGGCAAGGTCAGACTTGGACACCTTCCCCACCGAAAATCCTCTGGCTTACTGGGTCTTGAGGATGGATCACTGGCCAGAGCTTGCACAGTATGCAATTGAGCTACTGGCCTGTCCTGCATCCAGCGTTCTTTCGGAACGCACATTCAGTGCTGCTGGAGGATTTGTCACGGATCACAGGGTGCGCCTGTCCACCGACTCGGTTGATCGACTGACTTTCATCAAGATGAACCAGTCTTGGATCACCACCAGCTACCACACACCTGATGCTGATATAACAGACTAATTGATTTTAACATGTCACATCCCTTCAAGACTGATGCTGATGCTGAGTGCCTGTGCTGTTATGTTGACTGGCTATCCTCCTCCTCCGAGTCCTCAATGATACGATTGATGATGATAGCTTGGAAGATCATTTTTGTTTATGGGTGCCGCCACCAGTGGCTAAGGCCCAATTTTTCAGCCCCTGTTTTACAGGGGCGTGTAATTACAATTTTTTTAGCAATAATTTGCCATAGGGCTCATTGCTGTGCTCCAAGTACAGTATCTGTGAGGGGTTGTAGTGTTGTGCCACCAGTGCCTAAGGCCCAATTTTTCAGCCCCTGTTTAACAGGGGCGTGTCATTACAATTTTTGAAGCAATACTTTGCAACAGGGCTCATTGCTGTGCTCCAAGTACAGTATCTGTGAGGGGTTGTAGTGTTGTGCCACCAGTGCCTAAGGCCCAATTTTTCAGCCCCTGTTCAACAGGGGCATGCAATTACAATTCTTGATGTAATAATTCACAGCAGGGCCCATTGCTGCACCCACCAAGAGTAACTCTGAGGGCTTACAGTGTTGTGGCAACGCCACCACCACCACCACCACGAAAGGCCCAATTTTTCAGCCCCTGTTCAAAAGGGGCATGTAATTACAATTCTTGATCTAATAATTCACAGCAGGGCCCATTGCTGCACCCACCAAGAGTAACTCTGAGGGCTTACAGTGTTGTGGCAACGCCACCACCACCACCACCACCACCACGAAAGGCCCAATTTTTCAGCCCCTGTTCAAAAGGGGCATGTAATTACAATTCTTGATCTAATAATTCACAGCAGGGCCCATTGCTGCACCCACCAAGAGTAACTCTGAGGGCTTACAGTGTTGTGGCAACGCCACCACCACCACCACCACGAAAGGCCCAATTTTTCAGCCCCTGTTCAAAAGGGGCATGTAATTACAATTCTTGATCTAATAATTCACAGCAGGGCCCATTCCTGCACCCACCAAGAGTAAGTCTGAGGGCTTACAGTGTTGTGGCAACGCCACCACCACCACCACCACGAAAGGCCCAATTTTTCAGCCCCTGTTCAAAAGGGGCATGTAATTACAATTCTTGATCTAATAATTCACAGCAGGGCCCATTCCTGCACCCACCAAGAGTAACTCTGAGGGCTTACAGTGTTGTGGCAACACCACCACCACCACCACCACCACGAAAGGCCCAATTTTTCAGCCCCTGTTCAAAAGGGGCATGTAATTACAATTCTTGATCTAATAATTCACAGCAGGGCCCATTCCTGCACCCACCAAGAGTAACTCTGAGGGCTTACAGTGTTGTGGCAACACCACCACCACCACCACCACCACGAAAGGCCCAATTTTTCAGCCCCTGTTCAACAGGGGCATGCAATTACAATTCTTGATCTAATAATTCACAGCAGGGCCCATTGCTGCACCCACCAAGAGTAACTGTCAGGGCTTACAGTGTTGTGGCACCAGCACCACCATCAAAGGCCCAATTTTTACTACCACTGTTCAACAATTATATGTAATTAAAATTCCTGATATAATAGTTGACAGCAGGGCGTTCCAGCACCAACCAAGAGTAACTGTGAGTGCTTACAGTGTTGTGCCAACACCAACAACTAAGGGGCCTATTTCTGCAGAGTATATACGGCAGGTCCCTACTTTCAAACATCCAACTTACAAACGACTCCTACTTGCAAACGCAAGAAGACAACAGGAAGTGAGAGGAAATCTACCCCTAGGAAGGAAAATTCTCTCCTGTAAGAATAAATATGGGAGAAAGGTGTCTCCTCTGTACTGATGCTTTATCAGCAATCCTTGTTTCAAGAAAAACACCACATTTCAAAAACAGTTGACATTGGGACGGAAAGTGAGGTGAAATGTTCTGAACAGGGGCACAGACAGCAAAACAAATGTTACAGGGGTGATAACCCTTACCTATGTTTTCCAAAAAGTTTAAAAATAGATTTTTGGGCTGGAGCTACACTTCAACAATGTACCTGTTCAAAATTACAAACAGATTCTACATAAGAACAAACCTACAGTCCCTGTCTTGTATGCACCGCCTGTATACGGCTGTTCAGAGTATATAGGGCCTTTTTTATTTTATGTGCGGGGTTCCCCTTAATATCCATACAAGACCCAAAGGGGCTGGTAATGGGCTGGGGAGGGGGGGGGTCATGGGGTAGCTATGCCATTTTTCTTAAAGATTTTCATCCATATTACCGGGACCAGACATTACATTAAAGCCGCAAGCAGTTTTAAATGGCTTTTTTTTCCTTTAGAAGTGTCATTTTGTGCAGGGACAGTTCTAAACACGGGAAACACGTGGCACTTCACAGGCATACTTTAGACACCCCCCAGGTACGATATTTAAAGGAATATTTGACTTTTTTTTTTTTCACTTTATGCATCATTAAAATGACTGCTCCCGAAAAACGACCGTTTTTAAAACTTCTTTTTGCATTGATACATGTCCCCTGGTGCAGAACCCGGGTTCCCAAACCCTTTTTAGGACAATAACATGCATAATAGTTGTTATAATTAGCACTTTAGAATTTGAACGTTCGCATCCATTGTATTTAATAGGGTTCTAATGTTCGTACGAACTTTCGGTCCGTTCGAGGGTTCTGGTGCGAACCGAACCCGGGGGTGTTCGGCTCATCACTAATCATAATTAATCTTATTTTATCTTACATCTCGGTAGGTTATCCATATACCTAATACACCCCCATTATGGGCAATAGTTGTATTTTCTTTTTAGATTTAAGCTTAACCATCCTTCCCCACATTTAGATTTTTTTCCATGTGCGGACAGTGTGATCCTCGCTGGAATATCTGTGACGCCCTGACTGGTCTACACACCATTTTTTGGCCAATTTTTGTCCATTGTCTGATCACATTGATGGGTGGAATGTCTGATGTAAGATGTGTCTTTATTATCTCTATTTAACCTTTCTTCTCTTTTTTCTTTCTATTCTTTCCCTCTTCTCTTTCTCTCCCCTTTTAACCCCCTGTTTTCTTTCTCCCACTTTTGCCCTACCTTTCACCCCTTTTCCTTCTCCTCTTTTTCTTTTCTCTTCCCCCCCCCCTCCCCTTTCTCCCCCCCTCCGCCTCTCTATTCTTCTTTCTCTTTCCTTTGGTTGGCTACATAATGTTTGGCTCTCTGTTTTTCACTGCAATATGCAGAATACATTTTACCTAATTGTATGTACTAATATGATATATATGTTTTACCAGATGGTACTGCTCTATACACTTGAAATAAACCCCTGAAGAAGGGCTTTTCACCAGAAACGTTGGGTCAGTTGCCACGAGCTACGCCTACAGGCATTCGTATTGATCAAACCCACCATATGGTCCTGTAACATATGTATCGAAAAAGTTTTATGATTGTTTGTCAAATGTAATAAATATATTTTTTTTTACTCTTTACCATTGGTTTGTCAGTCACTTTTAAAGTCCCATTTTTCCCAGGGGGTGGTTTTCTTTCTTCCAATTAGGGATGTGGTGACTGTCAAACTCTTTCTGTGATTGGTGGGATATTTTCTCTCTCGATATATAGGGTAGTAGATACCCATCCCCCATTTTTTTTCCTCCTCTCACAGAAAAACCTACTATAATTTACTACACAATTATTTTTTTTGTATATATGTATTCTGCTTGCAAAACTTTTTGCATCTGTAGTGTACCTCAAAACACCTTCATTATGTTTAAAACCAAAGATTTTGAAAACCTTATGAGCAAATACAAAGAACAGGGTAAAAAGGAAGCACAAACTTACGAAATGATGGCCCTTTTCTCTCAGCTATCTAAACAAGTTGAGAGAAAGGCCCATCTAACATGGCACATAAAGTGATTTGAACAATACATCGACAATGATCTAAACCCGATGGGTCTACGTATTCAAATCTTTCCTAATTTTGATAATATTGATGACGAATTTAAGCGAAAATGGGAGAATAATCTTCAACAATGTAGTTTGGTAATGATGAGATTACTTATGGATGAATATCTTAAAAGAATTTCATCATTAAACACTGATATAGAGCGTATCTATGTTCAATTGAAACCTTTTGAAAAAGCAGAGGGCTACTCAATCCAGGAAGAGTCCATCAAGACACACCTGGATCGAGTCGCCTCCGAAACCATCATAATGAAGGAACGAAAATTTTGGAGGGACAAAATTGCTTTCCAGGAAAGCAAAGCATATCGTTGGCAGACTACCAACTCTCGCTCACGTCCAAGAGCTACTAATCTACAAAAAGGCAAAACATACAATGACTCCAATACATCTCTTAATTCATATTTATCCTCCTCTTCACAGATGACAAGTAAAAATCAACTGAAAAAGAAAAAGACAAAAACAAAAATGGAAATCACCCAACACGGAGGCTCAACTTAACAAAAGACGTATGGTGAAGGCTGTATCTACTTTTAAGCACAATTCTCTTGGGTTTCAGGTAACTGAATCACGTGGTGGCCCATCTGGGCAAGGTGTTTATGGTCTTTTTCCTACTAACACTAATGAAGTGAACACGGAATAGGGAGAGATTCCCCTGTAGCTAGAATCTTCACAATCTTTAAAAAATTCCCTTAATGTTATCAACCTGTCTGATTACAAACTTTCTAAAGATGAGATCTCTGTACTTTCGAGAGGCTTAAGCTTTTGCCCCGAATCTGATATGGACAAACAGACTCCCAGACTTCTATAGGTAGACAGCTATACAGTGGAAGGCCTACAGCCAGCTACCACATTTGTATAGGTAGGACCGCTGTCTCATTTGGCAATACATCTTGTAACAGTCACTAACGGTAATTCTACTTAACTATTGGTAACACAGAATAGTTCTCCTCGCACGCTACAGTCTCCCACTGTAGGTCTTCACTCACTGAGCTCCCAGTCTCTCATTAGACTCTCAGATCCAATCGTCACTGGATCCCCTGAGCTCTTCTACTTCCATTACTCAGTATCTTTCTGAAGCGTCACCCGATTCTCTGCTGGGTCCCTGGCTTGGCACTCACAGATACTCCTCAAGTGTCACCCCTGCTGACCCGCTAGGTCCCTGGCTTGGCACTCACTGATGATCCTCAAGCGTCACCTCTGCTATTCTGCTGGGTCATTGGCTTGGCACTTGCTGAAGTTTTCCCACTTCTTCACCGTCCCCGGCTGGTGAGAAGACTGCTCCGGTACTGGCTCCAGCTTACTCACAATGGTCTCCGATAACAAGGTGGATGGTCCCTTAGTGGTGACAGTGTCCCCTACTACCTCAACTGGTTCCCCGTCCGGCTGAACCGTTACTCTCAGTTGGACTCCAATCCTGCAGACCCAACCCTGCGCTGCTTCTGGATAGGCCCTCAAACAGCCTAGCAGACAGATGTCCCAGGGATAGGCCTGAGGCTTCTGGCCTAGCAACCCGGGGCAGCATAACAGGGGCAGCATAACACACGTCCACCCAGACAGCCGTCCAGGTGGCACAGAACCCCAATCAGCTGACTCCACCCAAATAAATAGGCTCTCCCAGCAGGCCAAGGGACTAAAGAAACCCTACATCAATTGGCTAAGACACCCCATCTATTCATAACCTTACCTTGCTAAGCCCTTGTCTATCTAATGTCACCAGCATAACACCACCTAGCGACAGAAGAGAGAAGGTGCAGAAAGTCCAGAACTAGAGAGGAATCAGTGGATCTACTAACAATTAACCAGGGCAACTACTGCCTGTCAAACTAAATTTATTTAGCAACCCTGCCTAAACACCAGGGTGCTACACATGTAATTATGCTTGCTAAGGATATACATTAACTGTGTTACCCTGATTTATCAGGACTTATCAGAATTTTAAGGATGTTAGACATTTAGGTCATGGTCGTACATGGACGTATAAGGGGGGGGGGGGGGTTGGGGTGTCTGAACCCCACAGAGCAGAGTTATGTTTGTGAAAAAAAATGGGAGCTTTGCACTTGTCCCCATCCGGTCCATAATTGTCAATGGACGGGAACAAGGCAAGCTCCTGTATTAATCCAGCCACTGTCAGCTTCCCCCTCCTCCCTCCACGCTGATTTAGATCTCGGCTCGGGCCAGGCGCTCCGCTGACATCTCGGGTCGGCCCGGGAGTGGGGCGGGGCGCTCCGCTGACATCTCGGGTTGGCTCGGGAGCGGGGCAGGGCGCTCCACTGACATCTCGGGTTGGCTCGGGAGGGGGGCGGGGCACTCCCCTGACATCTCGAGTCAGCTCGGGAGGGGGGCCGGACACGCTCCGCTGACATCTCGGGTCGACTCGGGAGGGGGGCGGGGCGCTCCGCTGACATCTCAGGTTGGCTCGGGAGGGGGGCGGGGCGCTCCCCTGACATCTCGGGTCGGCTTGGACAGGGGCAGGGCGCTCCCCTGATATCTCGGGTCGGCTCAGGAAGGCAGCTCCCCTGACATCTCAGGTTGGCTTGGGAGGGGGGCAGGACGCTCCGCTTACATCTTGGATCGGCTCGGGAGGGGGGCGGTGTGCTCCCCTGAAATCTTGGGTTGGCTCGCAGTCTCTGATTATCTCCTGTAATCCGCCCGCAGTCTCTGATTATCTCCTGTAGTGTGTCCGCAGTCTCTGATTATCTCCTGTAGTCTGTCCGCAGTCTTTGATTATCTCCTCTAGTCTGTCCGCAGTCTCTGATTATCTCCTGTAGTCCATCCGCAGTCTCTGATTATCTCCTGTAGTCTGTCTGCAGTCTCTAATTATCTCCTGTAGTCCATCCTCAGTCTTTGATTATCTCCTGTAATCCGTCCGCAGTCTCTGATTATCTCCCGTAATCCACCCGCTGTCTCTGATTATCTCCTGTAGTCCGTCCGCAGTCTCTGATTATCTCCTGTAGTCCGTCCGCAGTCTCTGATTATCTCCTGTAATCCATCCGCAGTCTCTGATTATCTCCCGTAATCCACCCGCAGTCTCTTATTATGTCCTGTAGTCTGTCCCCAGTCTCTGATTATCTCCTGTAGTCTGTCCGCAGTCTCTGATTATCTTCTGTAGTCTGTCTGCAGTCTCTGATTATCTCCTGTAGTATGTCCGCCGCAGTCTCTGATTATTTCCTGTAGTCTGTCCGCAGTCTCTGATTATCTCCTCTAGTCTGTCCGCAGTCTCTGATTATCTTCTGTAGTCTGTTCGCAGTCTCTGATTATCTCCTGTAGTCCGTCCACAGTCTCTGATTATCTCCTGTAGTCCATCCGCAGTCTCTGATTATCTCCTGTAGTCCATCCGCAGTCTCTGATTATCTCCTGTAGTCTGTCCGCAGTCTCTGATTATCTTCTGTAGTCTGTTCGCAGTCTCTGATTATCTCCTGTAGTCCGTCCACAGTCTCTGATTATCTCCTGTAGTCCATCCGCAGTCTCTGATTATCTCCTGTAGTCCATCCGCAGTCTCTGATTATCTCCTGTAGTCCGTCCACAGTCTCTGATTATCTCCTGTAGCCCATCCGCAGTCTCTGATTATCTCCTGTAGTCCATCCGCAGTCTCTGATTATCTCCTCTAGTCTGTCCGCAGTCTCTGATTATCTCCAGTAGTCCGTCCACAGTCTCTGATTATCTCCTGTAGTCCATCCGCAGTCTCTGATTATCTCCTGTAGTCTGTCTGCAGTCTCTGATTATCTCCTGTAGTCCATCCTCAGTCTTTGATTATCTCCTGTAATCCGTCTGCAGTCTCTGATTATCTCCCGTAATCCGCTCGCAGTCTCTGATTATCTCCTGTAGTCTGTCCGCAGTCTCTGGCTATCTTCTGTAATCCATCCGCAGTCTCTGATTATCTCCTGTAATCCATCCGCAGTCTCTCCCCAACGGCCCTTAAGCCCCTCCCACAATATATATCTTTTTTTTTGTTTCAATAGTTTTTATTGAAGGTATTGATAATAAAATGAACATATAGCGTCATACATCACACTTGATATTGGATACATATTGAGGAATATATACATCATGTCAAGTTGTCAAAAATGGTTAAATTGCATGACTATAATAGATGGTGAAGGTAAGGTGGTCTGTGAGGTCCCAAACCCCTAGACACCCCTAATGGGAACATTCTGCATCTAGGGGTAAATAACGAAACTCCACCCTCCAGCAGTGTCTGTGAAGGTTTAGGAAGTAGCTCATACAGCGAAAGCGTTATTAACAATACTGAGAGGGAGTTCCCCATCAGGTCCGCTCAGGCACAACCAATGACGGACAGCGCTGGACATCGGGATCGCCGCGGGACACTGGATTTCACCGCTGGAATGTTTTTTTTTTGTTTTTTTTTTAAATAAAGGACTTTTTCAAGGTGTTTGTGTGTTTTTTTAAACATTTTTTTACGCTTTCTTAGTGAAATGGTAGGGGTACAATGTACCCCTTACCAATTCACATAGGGGGGGGCCGGGATCTGGGGGTCCCCTTTGTTAAAGGGGTCTTCCAGATTCCGATAAGCCCCCCGCCCGCAGACCCCCACAACCACCGGGCAAGGGTTGTGGGGATGAGGCCCTTGTCCCCATCAACATGGGGACATCCTCCCCATGTTGAGGGCATGTGGCTTGGTACGGTTCAGGAGGGAGGGGGGGGCCGCTCTCTCGTCCCCCCCTTTTCCCCTGCGGCTGGCCAGGTTGCGTGCTCGGATAAGGGGTCTGGTATGGATTTTTAGGGGGACTCCACGCCATTTTTTTTTTACATCTGGGGTGGAGTTCCCCTTAAAATCCATGCCAGATCTGAAGGGCCTGGAATGGATATTTGGGGGAACCCCACGTCAATTTTTTTTTTAATTTGCGGCGGGGTTCCCCTTAATATCCATTCCAGACCTGAAGGGCCTGGTAATTGAATTCTGGGGAACCCCCACGCTTTTTTTTTTTTTTTTTTTATCAATGACTTTTGTATGTATTGCCGGGAGCCGACAATTCATTAATAGCCGTGAGTCAGTTTTAAATGCATTTTTTTCTTTCAAAAATGACATTTTTTGCAGGGACAGTTCTAAGCACGGGAAACATGCGCCACTTTACATGCATATCATACACACCCCCCAGGTACGAAATTTAAAGGAATATTTCACTTTTATTTTTTCATTTTAAGCATTATTAAAATCACTGCTCCCGAAAAAACGGCCGTTTTTAAAACTTCTTTTTGCATTGATACATGTCCCCTGGGGCAGGACCCCGGTCCCCAAATACTTTTTAGGACAATAACTTGCATATAAGCCTTTATAATTAGCACTTTAGATTTCTCCCATAGATTTTTCGAATTTGCCGCGAACACCCCAATTTGTTCGCTGTTCGGCGAACGGGCGAACAGGCAATGTTCGAGTCGAACTATGACGTCATATGGGGCGGGGTCAACGGGTGGCATCACCAGGTGACCCCGCCCCATGCCTATAAAAGTCGTTGCGCATCTCGCACACAGCATTACAGTGGGAGAGACCGTCGAGTCAACATTGGGAGAAGAGAAGAGGGAAGGAGAAGACCGGGCCAACGCTAGCAAAAGAGCGGCAGAAGATAGCGGAGGAGCCCGGCAGAAGAACAAGAGACCGGGAGAAGAGATCGGAGAAGTCAGAAGAGACCCCCGATGTCGGAAGGAAGAGACCCCCGGAGCTGCCTAATAAATTGCTTTTAAAACCTGTGCAGTGTGGTTTTTTTTTTACACTTTTTTCCCCAGGTGAATGGGTAGGGGTACGATGTACCCCATACTCATTCACATTGGGTGGAGGGGCCAGGATCTGGGGGCCCCCTTATTAAAGGGGGCTCCCAGATTCCGATAAGCCCCCCCACCCGCAGACCCCGACAACTAATGGCCAGGGTTGTCGGGAAGGGCCCTTGTCCTCATCTGGTATGGATCCTTGGGGAACCCCCACGCCATTTTATTTTGGTGTGGGGGCTTCCCCTCAAGATCCATACCAGACTGAAGGGTCTGGTATCGTCCTGGGGGGAACCTCACGCAAATTTTTTTTTAATTTTCGCGGGGTTCCCCTTCAAGGTTCTCCGCACACGTCTCGCCCCGCGAGTCGGATCATCTTGATCTGACTTCTGGTGCGCCCTCTATTCAAATCAATGGGCTCCCATAGGGAACCATTGATTTTGAATAGAGACAGAGAAACGCAGCTGATATTAATGAGAAAATCCCTTACGCCGGTAGAATTTTTTTATTTACTATCACGATGCGCGTCGGCGTGCGCCGGTTCAATGATTTATCCGGCGCACCAATTAAGGTATGAACCGGCACTACGCAGTGTTCTTAGTAAATCACCCCCATTGTTTTTCCTTTGTTCAGTCTTCATGAATTTAGTGCAATTTGTTTTATTTTAAATTACTTTTACTTTCTACCTGCTGCTGAACCCCCCCCCCCCCCCCCCCAGAACAAAAAATTATCTACGGCCCTGATTTAGGTACCAGTTATGCTACTGAAAAACATTTATTTATTTTTCAAGTGAAACTATTCTAAAATTATGCTGTAATCATTTCTTGTGTCTAAACAATCATCACGATGAATTACCACCAGCAGACTTTTCGAGTTCCTGTCTTGTAAAGTCATAGCCATGCAGTGTAGACTAAGGTCAGGACTCACCACTAGCTAGTTATCTTCATTAACTGAGGTTTTTCAGAGTGTTCCTGGCAAGTTTTCAGACTGCATTGTGGTCTGGTTTGTGGTGTTACTCATGGCTGACTTCTGCACAGTGAACCTCTGCCCAGGCTCGTGTCTTATGGATCCCTCACGTCAGTGTCTTTGGATAATAACTGAGATTCAGTATGACTCAGCTAAACAAGTAAGAGCTGTTCCTAATTTGTAATGGTCATAACTTTGAAAATACAGAAGTAATGTTTTACTTCTTTGCTTGCTTTAAATACAAGCATGCAAGCGGTAATGATCACCAAATAGGACAGGAGTATAATATGACTAACTGTTGTGTAGAGGCTTAACCTTGTGCTGCATGACCTCCACGTGTACAGCCATGTGGTGGAGGAGCATGTGCACTTTTCAACACATCTCTACCCAGCATAGATTGTCTTTAAATACTCACCAGGGCATAATAGGCATGGGATTCTCCTCTGGGCACCAATATGTGAGCACCCCCGAGAGGCCCCCAGCCTGTCCTAAACAGATAAGCAGTCCATCTATGACTTTCATCAGGCCTTACGGCAGGGAACCCCAATAGCAGCTTCACCCAGTACCTGTGAATTTCCAAAGGATGTTCTTATCTGGAGGTCAGGAGAAGGAAGATTCCAAACAAGAGAAATCTGTTTTGCTGTTTACTAAACCAGTTGATTTACATATTTATGCCCTTACAGTCATTCCAATGGGTACAGCATTTTCCTTGAGTTACAAACAGTAAATGGCAAAACAAAGAGTGGTTAGCCAAAGCAAGAAGTCCTTACCTTTTCTGGAGGTTTGCAAGAGTTACGCATCCCACGCAAAGCGATGTGAGTAGTCAAAACAGTCCCCTGCACCTTTTCACCGTTCCTCCTCCCAAGGGAAAGCTCTAAGAACCTCAAAGATTACATCTTCGGGCCACAACCAACAACCCAGGAGGACAGGCAGACTGTTTATTAGACATGTGCACACTGAAATATTTCGTTTCGGAATTTCGTTTTCGTCCAAAAAATAAATTTATTAAGTTACTCCCGAAATTCGTTTTTATTTATTTCGTTTTTCGTTAAAAATTCCATTCGTCCGAAAATCTGAATTAATTAAGGTCGAATCTGTCATTGAAGGCTTATGGTGTCTGTCGAATGTTCAAAGAAGTTTCGACGGAGCAACGAAACTGTACGACTCTGCAATCATACATTTCCGGTCGAATGTTCCGCCCACAAGCAGTGATCTTTTCTCTCTATGTCGAATCTTTTCTCTCTATAATGTCAAATCTTTTCTCTCCTATGTCGAATCTTTTCTCTCTATAATGTCGAATCTTTTCTCTCCTATGTCGAATCTTTTCTCTCTATAATGTCAAATCTTTTCTCTCTATAATGTCAAATCTTTTCTCTCCTATGTCGAATCTTTTCTCTCCTATGTCGAATCTTTTCTCTCTATAATGTCAAATCTTTTCTCTCTATAATGTCAAATCTTTTCTCTCTATAATGTCAAATCTTTTCTCTCCTATGTCGAATCTTTTCTCTCCTATGTCGAATCTTTCCTCTCCTATGTCGAATCTTTCCTCTCCTATGTCGAATCTTTTCTCTCCTATGTCGAATCTTTCCTCTCCTATGTCGAATCTTTCCTCTCCTATGTCGAATCTTTCTCTCCTATGTCGAATCTTTTCTCTCTATAATGTCGAATCTTTTCTCTCCTATGTAGAATAATCTTGGACTAATAGAGTTAAGGTTAGGCACATTCGACCACAGATTCGATAGACACAGATTGTTATTGTCAGCGTCACGTCGAATCTCCTATCTATATCGAACTGTTGTAGCAACGAAAACGAAAATAAAGCATTTGTTTATGTCGGATCTTTCGGTTTTCGGATTCTGTGCTTTCGTTTTCGTTTGTTAAAACGATAACGAAAATAGCTGAAATTCGGACGAAAATGCATTCGGATGAAAACGAATGCACATGTCTACTGTTTATACCAAGCTCTCTTACCCAAGATGTTCCACGCTGGCAAGAGCAGGGCTGGCACTACCTAACCCTCCATGAAAACACCCACACACTACTCTGGGGGCCTCTAGTGGGTACCTGGTCAACTATACTGCCTAATCTTACAGCACAGGTTCCCGAACCTAGGTATGGTAACACCTAGTGACCAATTTTAGGAACTACACCGAGCACCTGTGTGCCCCTACATATCATATTAAAATGTTAAATAAAATCTTAACAAACTATGCAGAATTCAAAATGGATCTGTAAAAAATACCAAAAAAAGGCAATACTGATGTTAAATACTTCACTTAAATATTTCATGTTTATGTGCTAGATAGGCTCTATTTTTGTATTTATTTTTATCCTATTATGCTTACATGTTCGAGATTTAAACATGGCGTATAACTCAATAAGGATTATGCTGTCTGTCATTGACTGCATTTTCAAAACACTTCAACCCACAGTGGACATTTCTTGACTGTTTGGTACACTGTAATGAAATGTTTTCTCCATACTCTATAGAAAATTGAATGATCAGTGCTTAGTAGTGATGAGCCGAACACCCCCGGGTTCGGTTCGCACCAGAACCCGCGAACGGACCGAAAGTTCGTACGAACATTAGAACCCTATTAAATACAATGGATGCGAACGTTCGAATTCTAAAGTGCTAATTATAACAACTATTATGCATGTTATTGTCCTAAAAAGGGTTTGGGAACCCGGGTTGTGCACCAGGGGACATGTATCAATGCAAAAAGAAGTTTTTCGGGAGCAGTCATTTTAATGATGCATAAAGTGAAAAAAAAAAGTCAAATATTCCTTTAAATATCGTACCTGGGGGGTGTCTAAAGTATGCCTGTGAAGTGCCACGTGTTTCCCGTGTTTAGAACTGTCCCTGCACAAAATTACATTTCTAAAGGAAAAAAAGCCATTTAAAACTGCTTGCGGCTTTAATGTAATGTCTGGTCCCGGTAATATGGATGAAAATCTTTAAGAAAAATGGCATAGCTACCCCATGACCCCCCCCCCCCCTACCCCAGCCCATTACCAACCCCTTTGGGTCTTGTATGGATATTAAGGGGAACCCCGCACATAAAATAAAAAAGGCCCTATATACTCTGAACAGCCGTATACAGGCGGTGCATACAAGACAGGGACTGTAGGTTTGTTCTTATGTAGAATCTGTTTGTAATTTTGAACAGGTACATTGTTGAAGTGTAGCTCCAGCCCAAAAATCTATTTTTAAACTTTTTGGAAAACATAGGTAAGGGTTATCACCCCTGTAACATTTGTTTTGCTGTCTGTGCCCCTGTTCAGAACATTTCACCTCACTTTCCGTCCCAATGACAACTGTTTTTGAAATGTGGTGTTTTTCTTGAAACAAGGATTGCTGATAAAGCATCAGTACAGAGGAGACACCTTTCTCCCATATTTATTCTTACAGGAGAGAATTTTCCTTCCTAGGGGTAGATTTCCTCTCACTTCCTGTTGTCTTCTTGCGTTTGCAAGTAGGAGTCGTTTGTAAGTTGGATGTTTGAAAGTAGGGACCTGCCGTATATACTCTGCAGAAATAGGCCCCTTAGTTGTTGGTGTTGGCACAACACTGTAAGCACTCACAATTACTCTTGGTTGGTGCTGGAACGCCCTGCTGTCAACTATTATATCAGGAATTTTAATTACATATAATTGTTGAACAGTGGTAGTAAAAATTGGGCCTTTGATGGTGGTGCTGGTGCCACAACACTGTAAGCCCTGACAGTTACTCTTGGTGGGTGCAGCAATGGGCCCTGCTGTGAATTATTAGATCAAGAATTGTAATTGCATGCCCCTGTTGAACAGGGGCTGAAAAATTGGGCCTTTCGTGGTGGTGGTGGTGGTGGTGGTGTTGCCACAACACTGTAAGCCCTCAGAGTTACTCTTGGTGGGTGCAGCAATGGGCCCTGCTGTGAATTATTAGATCAAGAATTGTAATTACATGCCCCTTTTGAACAGGGGCTGAAAAATTGGGCCTTTCGTGGTGGTGGTGGTGGTGGCGTTGCCACAACACTGTAAGCCCTCAGAGTTACTCTTGGTGGGTGCAGCAATGGGCCCTGCTGTGAATTATTAGATCAAGAATTGTAATTGCATGCCCCTGTTGAACGGGGGCTGAAAAATTGGGCCTTAGGCACTGGTGGCACAACACTACAACCCCTCACAGATACTGTACTTGGAGCACAGCAATGAGCCCTGTTGCAAAGTATTGCTTCAAAAATTGTAATGACACGCCCCTGTTAAACAGGGGCTGAAAAATTGGGCCTTAGGCACTGGTGCCACAACACTCCAACCCCTCACAGATACTGTACTTGGAGCACAGCAATGAGCCCTATGGCAAATTATTGCTAAAAAAATTGTAATTACACGCCCCTGTAAAACAGGGGCTGAAAAATTGGGCCTTAGCCACTGGTGGCGGCACCCATAAACAAAAATGATCTTCCAAGCTATCATCATCAATCGTATCATTGAGGACTCGGAGGAGGAGGATAGCCAGTCAACATAACAGCACAGGCACTCAGCATCAGCATCAGTCTTGAAGGGATGTGACATGTTAAAATCAATTAGTCTGTTATATCAGCATCAGGTGTGTGGTAGCTGGTGGTGATCCAAGACTGGTTCATCTTGATGAAAGTCAGTCGATCAACCGAGTCGGTGGACAGGCGCACCCTGTGATCCGTGACAAATCCTCCAGCAGCACTGAATGTGCGTTCCGAAATAACGCTGGATGCAGGACAGGCCAGTAGCTCAATTGCATACTGTGCAAGCTCTGGCCAGTGATCCATCCTCAAGACCCAGTAAGCCAGAGGATTTTCGGTGGGGAAGGTGTCCAAGTCTGACCTTGCCCCTAGATATTCCTGCACCATGTTTATCAGACGCTGGCGATGGTTGCTGGAACCGATCATACTTTGGGGCTGCGGACTAAAGAATTGTCTGAACGCATCGGTCAGACGGCCACCTTCCCCACCGCTCCTTCTTTGACTGGCCGAAGCCTCAGCAACTCGTTGTCCAGGACCAGGAGTTTGTAACCTCCCAGTCTCTGGGAACGCGTTGCACAGACCTTTCTGCAAGGCCTCCCGGAGTTGTCTCATCCTCTGCTCCCTCTGCGACGGTAACATAAGGTCCGCAACCTTACCCTTGTACCGTGGATCAAGGAGAGTGGCCAGCCAGTAATGGTCCCTCTCCTTGATCCGAAGAATACGAGGATCCTTCCGCAGACTTTGCAGGATCAGGGAGGCCATGCAGCGTAGGTTTGCTGAGGCATTCGCTCCGGAGTCCTCTGGGTCACTAAGGACGACATGATCCGCAGCCACCTCCTCCCAGCCACGTACAAGTCCACTGGTTTCTTGGGACTGTAAATCATCCCTAAAAGACTGCTGCTGATGATGCTGAGTGCCAGCCTCCACCTCCATGCTGACACAATCCTCCTCCTCCTCCTCCTCCTCCTCCTCGTCCTCTTCCTGTGCGATGGGTGGGACAGAAGGAACACTGTCTGGGTAAAGGGGGCCTTGAGAGGCAAGGAAGTCCTCCTCTTCCTGCCTCTGTTCTGCCTCAAGTGCCCTGTCCATTATTCCACGCAGCGTGTGCTCCAACAGGTGGACAAGAGGTACAGTGTCACTGATGCATGCACTGTCACTGCTCACCATCCTCGTGGCCTCCTCAAATGGTGCCAGGACAGTGCATGCATCCCTGATCATGCCCCACTGGCGTGGAGAAAAAAAACCAAGCTCCCCTGACCCTGTCCTGGTGCCGTAGTCGCACAGGTACTCATTGATGGCCCTCTGCTGCGTGTGCAGCCGCTGCAGCATGGCCAACGTTGAGTTCCACCTGGTGGGCATGTCACATATAAGGCGGTTCTTGGGCAGGTTCAACTCCTTTTGCAGCTCAGCCAGGCGAGCACTGGCATTATAAGATCTGCGGAAATGCACACAGACTTTCCTGGCCTGCCTCAGGACATCCTGTAAGCCCGGGTACCTGCCCAAGAAGCGCTGCACCACCAGGTTAAGGACGTGAGCCACACAGGGCACATGGGTCAGTTGTCCCTGTCGGAGGGCGGAGAGGAGGTTGGTGCCATTGTCGCAAACCACCATTCCTGGCTTAAGCTGGCGTGGCGTCAACCACCTCTCGGCCTGGCCCTGCAGAGCAGACAGGACCTCTGCCCCAGTGTGGCTTCTGTCCCCCAAACACACCAGCGCAAGCACGGCATGGCATCTTTTTGCCTGCGTACTTGCGTAGCCCCTTGAACGCCTACGGAGCACCGCTGGTTCCGAGGACAAACCACAGGAAGAGGCCATGGAGGAAGAAGAAGAGGAGGGGGTGGAGGAGAGAGGTGTGTCACAACCAGTAGTAGCATTTTGGAGGCGTGGCGGTGGAACAACCTCCAACACTACTGCACCTTGTCCTGCATCCTTCCCAGCTGCCAAAAGAGTGACCCGATGGGCCGTGAAAGAAAGGTAACGTCCCTGTCCATGCCTGCTGGACCATGAGTCAGCGGTAATATGCACCTTACCGCTGACCGCCCTGTCCAGCGAGGCCAAGACATTGCCTTCCACATGCCGGTAGAGAGCCGGAATAGCCTTCCGTGAGAAAAAGTGGCGTTTGGGAACCTGCCACTGAGGAACCGCACATTGCACAAACTCACGGAAGGGGGCCGAGTCTACCAACTGAAAAGGCAGCAGTTGAAGCGCTAGCAATTTAGCCAAGCTAGCATTCAACCGCTGGGCATGTGGATGGCTGGGAGTGAACTTCTTTCGACGGTCCAGCAGCTGGGGCAGGGAAATTTGCCTGCTAGAATCGGACGTCGGTGTACTGCTAGCAGAGTGGCCGCAAGTACTTGGCTGTGACACACCTAATTCTACACCTTCATTCCTCTCAGTGCATGTTTCAGAGAGGACTGAAGTTATAGTGGGGTTGGAGATCCCAGCTGATGCGGTGCAAGGAGAGGTCCGCTTTGTTCTTTGGTGTGGGTCTTTGAGGTAGGCTTGCCAACGAGCTGCATGGCAGGTCAACATATGTCTGGTCAGGCATGTGGTACCCAAGCGGCTGATGTTTTGGCCACGCGATATACGCTTGAGACATATGTTGCAAACAGCAGCTGTGCGATCTGATGCACTAGCCTCAAAAAAGGCCCACACCAAAGAACTTTTTGAATGACGGGCAGAGGCAGTGCCCTGCACAGGCGGAGCTCTGCGGTGTGATTCCGTCGGTGTACTGCCCTTACGCTGGCCACCAAAGGGCATCCTGCCTCGTTGGAGATGTGCCTCCTCCTCATCCTCCTCCTCCTCTCTCCTATTAGGCACCCACGTGGAGTCAGTGACCTCATCATCACCTCCCTCCTCATCACTGGGCCAATCTGGCAGTATGCTGCAGCTGCTGGAACATGACTGCCAGATTGGTGTCCTTCTTGAGCATCCCCTCTGTCTGCTCTCACGCTACTGCCTTCCTCTAGCTGGGTTTCATCATCAGACCCTTCGAAACGCTGGGCATCCTCCTGGAGCATGTACCCAACACTGTGCTCAAACAGTTCGGGGGACTCCTCAGGAGGAGGACATGGTGGGTCTAGGGAAGGAGTGACTGATGATGAGTCTGACATTGATACCAGGGAAGAGGACGCTTTGGCAGCTGCTTTTCCAGTACCCTGAGCCTGGGTGAGAGAGGATGAGGAGGAGGAGGAGGGCTTGGTCATCCACTCTACCAAGTCTTCGGCATGATGTGGCTCAACATGTCCAGCTGCCGAAAAGAAGGACAAGCGTGTCCCATGGCCATGTGCTGATGACAATGCACCGCGTCCACGACCAGCACTGTTGCCCCCAGACACAGAGCCTGCTTGCCCTCTTTTATTGCCTCCTGACTGTCTGCCTCTCCTTGTTTGCCTTCCAGACATTCTAATAGATGGCCTGCAGGGAGATGGGAAAAAAGCAATAAGGGCTACCTTCAGGTGTCCTTCTCTGTCCCTTTACTTAAGGATTTCTAAATATGGTTGAGGATGATTGCTTTTGCACAGAATAGCACAACGACAATTTCCCTGACTGTCCAAAAAAACAAGGATTTCAAAGATGGTTGATGAGGAATGCTTTAGCACACTATAGCACAAGGAGAATTCCCTCACTGTCCTTCCCTGTCCCTAGAAACAAGGATTCGCACAGTAAAACACACTGACACTCTCCCTACCTATAGTTTTCTGTCCCTAGAAAAAATGTTTTTTAAAGCACACTATAGCACAAGGAGAATTCCCTCACTGTCCTTCCCTGTCCCTAGAAACAAGGATTCGCACAGTAAAAGACACTGACACTCTCCCTACCTATAGTTTTCTGTCCCTAGAAAAAATGTTTTTTTAAAGCACACTATAGCACAAGGAGAATTCCCTCACTGTCCTTCCCTGTCCCTAGAAACAAGGATTCGCACAGTAAAAGACACTGACACTCTCCCTACCTATAGTTTTCTGTCCCTAGAAAAAATGTTTTTTTAAAGCACACTATAGCACAAGGAGAATTTCACTCACTTTCCTTCTTTGTCCCTAGAAACAAGGATTATCACAGTGAAAGAAACTGACACTCTTCCTTCCTATAGTTTTCTGTCCCTAGAAAAAAATGTTTTTTTAAAGCACACTATAGCACAAGGAGAATTCCCTCACTGTCCTTCCCTGTCCCTAGAAACAAGGATTCGCACAGTAAAACACACTGACACTCTCCCTACCTATAGTTTTCTGTCCCTAGAAAAAATGTTTTTTTAAAGCACACTATAGCACAAGGAGAATTCCCTCACTGTCCTTCCCTGTCCATAGAAAGAAGGATTCGCACAGTAAAACACACTGACACTCTCCCTACCTATAGTTTTCTGTCCCTAGAAAAAATGTTTTTTTAAAGCACACTATAGCACAAGGAGAATTTCACTCACTTTCCTTCTTTGTCCCTAGAAACAAGGTTTATCACAGTGAAAGAAACTGACACTCTTCCTTCCTATAGTTTTCTGTCCCTAGAAAAAAATGTTTTTTTAAAGCACACTATAGCACAAGGAGAATTCCCTCACTGTCCTTCCCTGTCCCTAGAAACAAGGATTCGCACGGTAAAACACACTGACACTCTCCCTACCTATAGTTTTCTGTCCCTAGAAAAAATGTTTTTTTAAAGCACACTATAGCACAAGGAGAATTCCCTCACTGTCCTTCCCTGTCCATAGAAAGAAGGATTCGCACAGTAAAACACACTGACACTCTCCCTACCTATAGTTTTCTGTCCCTAGAAAAAATGTTTTTTTAAAGCACACTATAGCACAAGGAGAATTTCACTCACTTTCCTTCTTTGTCCCTAGAAACAAGGTTTATCACAGTGAAAGAAACTGACACTCTTCCTTCCTATAGTTTTCTGTCCCTAGAAAAAAATGTTTTTTTAAAGCACACTATAGCACAAGGAGAATTCCCTCACTGTCCTTCCCTGTCCCTAGAAACAAGGATTCGCACAGTAAAACACACTGACACTCTCCCTACCTATAGTTTTCTGTCCCTAGAAAAAATGTTTTTTTAAAGCACACTATAGCACAAGGAGAATTCCCTCACTGTCCTTCCCTGTCCCTAGAAACAAGGATTCGCACAGTAAAAGACACTGACACTCTCCCTACCTATAGTTTTCTGTCCCTAGAAAAAAAGTTTTTTTAAAGCACACTATAGCACAAGGAGAATTCCCTCACTGTCCTTCCCTGTCCCTAGAAACAAGGATTCGCACAGTAAAAGACACTGACACTCTCCCTACCTATAGTTTTCTGTCCCTAGAAAAAATGTTTTTTTAAAGCACACTATAGCACAAGGAGAATTCCCTCACTGTCCTTCCCTGTCCCTAGAAACAAGGATTCGCACAGTAAAAGACACTGACACTCTCCCTATCTATAGTTTTCTGTCCCTAGAAAAAATGTTTTTTTAAAGCACACTATAGCACAAGGAGAATTCCCTCACTGTCCTTCCCTGTCCCTAGAAACAAGGATTCGCACAGTAAAAGACACTGACACTCTCCCTACCTATAGTTTTCTGTCCCTAGAAAAAATGTTTTTTTAAAGCACACTATAGCACAAGGAGAATTTCACTCACTTTCCTTCTTTGTCCCTAGAAACAAGGTTTATCACAGTGAAAGAAACTGACACTCTTCCTTCCTATAGTTTTCTGTCCCTAGAAAAAAATGTTTTTTTAAAGCACACTATAGCACAAGGAGAATTCCCTCACTGTCCTTCCCTGTCCATAGAAACAAGGATTCGCACAGTAAAAGACACTGACACTCTCCCTACCTATAGTTTTCTGTCCCTAGAAAAAATGTTTTTTTAAAGCACACTATAGCACAAGGAGAATTTCACTCACTTTCCTTCTTTGTCCCTAGAAACAAGGATTATCACAGTGAAAGAAACTGACACTCTTCCTTCCTATAGTTTTCTGTCCCTAGAAAAAATGTTTTTTTAAAGCACACTATAGCACAAGGAGAATTCCCTCACTGTCCTTCCCTGTCCCTAGAAACAAGGATTCGCACAGTAAAAGACACTGACACTCTCCCTACCTATAGTTTTCTGTCCCTAGAAAAAATGTTTTTTTAAAGCACACTATAGCACAAGGAGAATTCCCTCACTGTCCTTCCCTGTCCCTAGAAACAAGGATTCGCACAGTAAAAGACACTGACACTCTCCCTACCTATAGTTTTCTGTCCCTAGAAAAAATGTTTTTTTAAAGCACACTATAGCACAAGGAGAATTTCACTCACTTTCCTTCTTTGTCCCTAGAAACAAGGTTTATCACAGTGAAAGAAACTGACACTCTTCCTTCCTATAGTTTTCTGTCCCTAGAAAAAATGTTTTTTTAAAGCACACTATAGCACAAGGAGAATTCCCTCACTGTCCTTCCCTGTCCCTAGAAACAAGGATTCGCACAGTAAAAGACACTGACACTCTCCCTACCTATAGTTTTCTGTCCCTAGAAAAAATGTTTTTTTAAAGCACACTATAGCACAAGGAGAATTTCACTCACTTTCCTTCTTTGTCCCTAGAAACAAGGTTTATCACAGTGAAAGAAACTGACACTCTTCCTTCCTATAGTTTTCTGTCCCTAGAAAAAAATGTTTTTTTAAAGCACACTATAGCACAAGGAGAATTCCCTCACTGTCCTTCCCTGTCCCTAGAAACAAGGATTCGCACAGTAAAAGACACTGACACTCTCCCTACCTATAGTTTTCTGTCCCTAGAAAAAATGTTTTTTTAAAGCACACTATAGCACAAGGAGAATTTCACTCACTTTCCTTCTTTGTCCCTAGAAACAAGGATTATCACAGTGAAAGAAACTGACACTCTCCCTACCTATAGTTTTCTGTCCCTAGAAAAAATGTTTTTTTAAAGCACACTATAGCACAAGGAGAATTCCCTCACTGTCCTTCCCTGTCCCTAGAAACAAGGATTCGCACAGTAAAACACACTGACACTCTCCCTACCTATAGTTTTCTGTCCCTAGAAAAAATGTTTTTTTAAAGCACACTATAGCACAAGGAGAATTCCCTCACTGTCCTTCCCTGTTCCTAGAAACAAGGATTCGCACAGTAAAACACACTGACACTCTCCCTACCTATCCTTCTCTTTCCCTAAACTAAAGGAATCCAGGTTAAGCAAGAAAAAAATAAATGTCACTGTCCCTGCCTATGTTTATCTTTCCCTGCTCCGGAACACACTACACTAGGCCGCCGTGCTGGCGGCCTTTTATAGTGTGGGGCGTGTACTAAACACCCTCAGCAATAATTGGCCACAGGCATCCTGCCTGTGGCCAATCATTGCTCTCCTCGCTGCCGGCGCTGTGATTGGCCAAGCATGCGGGGTCACAGTGCATGCTTGGCCAATCACAGCGCCTGGATGACACTGCGATGGCGTAGTGCATTGTGGGCCGTTCGCGTCACTCGAATTTGGCGCGAACGGCCCAAATCGTTCGATCTTCGTCGAACGATCGAACAGCCGATGTTCGAGTCGAACGTATGTTCGACTCGAACACGAAGCTCATCCCTAGTGCTTAGTATCAATGATATCTCCAATATTTTAAAAACTGTCTTCAAGCAATAATATGTCATTTGGATTCTCATTTCCCAGTTATAATGAGACATTTGGCAATGTTTGTTAGATTAAGGCCCCTTTTACACGAGACGGATCCGTGATGATCCGCCCCGTGAACCTCCGCTTGCTCAGCGGGGATCGCTCGGTTGATCCCCGCTGAGCCGGCGGATGACAGGGCGGTCCCCGCACACTGTGTAGGGACCGCCCTGTCAGATCTCCGCTCTCCCCTACGGGGGGATCGGATGAACACGGACCGTCTGCCCGTGTTCATCCGATCCGCTCTGCAGACGGATTGAAAAATAGGATTTTCCTCCGTCTGCAGAATCGGAGGATTGCGGACACGGAGGAGATCGGGTGTCAGCGGATGTTCATCCACTGACACCCGCTATCTTGTAGGGACCAATGTATGTTCCCTTTTCATCCGTAAACGGTCCGCATGTGTAAAAGGGGCCTTAGAGTACCTTTTCTCAGAGAAAAAAATATTTGGCATGGCTAGACATCTTTTTACAATTTATACTGTTTCCCAAAGAGTACTTACTGCATGACTGATTAATGTTTGGAAAAAATAAAGAAAAAATTGTTAGGTGAACTGATGGTACCAATATATGGTTGCCTTTATGCTGGCTGTACATGAGCAAAGCTTTTATTTAAAAAAAGTATTCAAAATGTTCTTATTTTCTGAATAATTGCTGAGCACCAAGGCCAGCTCCTTATGTCTAATATTTTTTTTTGTCATGTTTTTGTACATGAACTTACAATCTTTTATTTTAGAAAAGAGCTACCCGGTACTCTAACATTTTAAAACAACAAGCAGTCATTTAGGAGTGCTTTGCGAAGTGTCTGAATTACCATTAGACACAGAAGGCCTGTATTTATTGATGGTGAAGGTTAAGAAGATCCAGCTTTTTGCCTGCACAGTCATTACAATAAACCCTTTTTCCTTCAAAAAGAGCCATGAAACTATGAACAAAAAAAGTTTATGTACAAAATGTCTCATTACACACATTGTTTGCAGGGAAAGTTTTAGTTTTTGTGTGCCTGATGTTCTATGGTTCTTATACTGCCCATTTCCTTAAAATGAGCAGAGGGGATTGGTGCTGACTAGAGTTGAGCAGACACCTGGATGTTCGGGTTCGACGGGTTCGGCCGAACTTCGGAAAAAAGTTTGCGTTCGGGACCGAACTTTACCCCGAACCCGAACCCCATTAAAGTCAATGGGGACCAGAACTTCTGAGGACTATTAGCGCTGTTTCTCGTGCTTAGAACTGTCCCTGCACAATGTGTAATTTCTGAAGGAAAAAAAGTCATTTAAAATTCACTCGCGGCTATTAATGAATTGTCGGCTCCCGGCAATACATAGAAAAGTCATTTATAAAAAATAAAAAATAAAGTGTGGGGGTTCCCCCAAATTCAATTACCAGGCCCTTCAGGTCTGGAATGGATATTAAGGGGAACTCTGCCGCAAATTAAAAAAAAAATGCGTGCGGTTCCCCCAAATATCCATACCAGGCCCTTCAGATCTGGTATGAATTTTAAGGGGAACTCCACCCCAAATTTGAAAAAAAAATGGCGTGGAGTACCCCCAAAAATCCAGACCAGACCCTTTATCCGAGCACGCAACCTGGCAGGCCGCATGAAAAGAGGGGGGGGGAGAGAGAGCGGCCCCCTCCCTCCTGAACCTTACCAGGCCACATGCCCTCAACATGGGGAGGATGTCCCCATGTTGATGGGGACAAGGGCCTCATCCCCACAACCCTTGCCGGTGGTTGTGGGGGTCTGCGGGCGGGGGGCTTATCAGAATCTGGAAGACCCCTTTAACAAAGGGGACCCCCAGATCCCTGCCCCCCCTATGTGAAATGGTAATGGGTACAAATGTACCCCTACCATTTCACAAAGAAAGTGTCAAAAATGTAAAAAATGACAATAGCCGGTTTTTGACAATTCCTTTATTAATGTCTTCTCCTTTCTTCCATCTTCTTCCTTCTTCTTCTTCCATCTTCTTCTTTTCTCCATTCGGGTTTCTTCCTCCATCTTTTTTTTCATCTTCCTCTTCATCTTCATCTTCATCTTCCTTCTTCCTTCTGTGTTCTCGTCCGCATCTTGCTCCGGCTTCTTGTTCCCCTTCTTCTTTCTTCGGCCGCTCTGTTTGAATTGGAGGTTCCCGCTGTGTGACGCTTCAGTTCTTCAGTTATCCTCTGGGTCCGCTGGCACCCAGTGGCCCCGCCCCCCTCTGACACCACGGGGAAAGAGGGGGCGGGGTCACCGGGTGGCAGCGGACCAAGAGAACTGAAGAACTGAAGCGCCACACAGCGGGAACCTCCAATTCAAACGGAGCGGCCGAAGAAAGAAGAAGGGGAACAAGAAGCCGGAGCAAGATGCGGACGAGAACACAGAAGGAAGAAGGAAGATGAAGATGAAGATGAAGAGGAAGATGAAAAAAAAGATGGAGGAAGAAACCCGAATGGAGAAAAGAAGAAGATGGAAGAAGATGGAAGAAAGGAGAAGACATTAATAAAGGAATTGTCAAAAACCGGCTATTGTCATTTTTTACATTTTTCACACTTTCTTTGTGAAATGGTAGGGGTACATTTGTACCCATTACCATTTCACATAGGGGGGGCCGGGATCTGGGGGTCCCCTTTGTTAAAGGGGTCTTCCAGATTCTGATAAGCCCCCCGCCCGCAGACCCCCACAACCACCGGCAAGGGTTGTGGAGATGAGGCCCTTGTCCCCATCAACATGGGGACATCCTCCCCATGTTGAGGGCATGTGGCCTGGTAAGGTTCAGGAGGGAGGGGGCCGCTCTCTCTTCCCCCCCTCTTTTCCTGCGGCCTGCCAGGTTGCGTGCTCGGATAAAGGGTCTAGTGTGGATTTTTGGGGGTACTCCAGGCAATTATTTTTTTTACTTTGGGGTGTAGTTCCCCTTAATATCCATTCCAGACCTGAAGGGCCTGGTAATTGAATTTACCCCACGCTGAAACCCCACGCTTTTTTTTTTTATCACTGACTTTTCTATGTATTGCCGGGAGCTGACAATTCATTATTAGCCGTGAGTGAGTTTTAAATTACTTTTTTTCCTTCAGAAATGACACTTTGTGCAGGGACAGTTCTAAGCACGGGAAACAAGCGCTGCTTTACATGCATATTGCCGAACTCCGGACCCGAACCCGAACATACAGTCAATTGTTCGGGTTCGGGTCCGGGACCTCAAAACCCAAAAGTTCGGTACGGACCCGAACTTTACAGTTCGGGTCCTCTCAACCCTAGTGCTCACGTTGTTCTCAGTGGCTTATACAGGGAATATTGCTTTAATACAAAAAAATGTCACAAAGGACATTTCTTACTAATAATTCAATGTTTCCCTTGTGCTGCTTGCTCTGGCGTCCCATGAAATCTTCCTCCTCTGACCCCAACCCCCTTGCCCCTGTAGTGCTACCCCTGCAAGGGCCACTCTTTTTGTGTCCCAGGTTATGGCTGGATGGGCCCCCAGCTGGGCAGGCAAACCTCCTGGCTGGGAACCTCTCCTCCAGTGAAAAGAACCCCTCTTTTATTATTTATGCATCCTCCAACCACCATCTGGGCACACCCCTCCAGGGATTGGTTGGAGTTGCATAAATATTCAGGCTATCTGTTTGACTACCCTATCCACTAGATTGTCAACTGATTACAAGAGAGCCAAAGAACAAAATTTGTCTTACCAGACCTAGCAGCCTATATAGGAGGGTGCTACACCCCTGTCACCATAATCTTCTTGCATGGTGGGCATTAAAGAGGTTGTAAACTTCTGAAACCCCGCCCCCCAAAAAAATAAATAACCTGCAAGACAAAGGCATAATGAGCTAGTATGGATCGCATACTCTCCAAACTATAGGCATACGCATATCTCCAAACTATGCAATACAAACAAATGGCCACTGTCCCCACCTATAACTGGCTTTTGCAGCAAGGAGCACAAAGGGCGACACATGTCAAACAAAGCCAAAGAAAATTCCCAGTTCATCTTACCAACCAGCCTGCAACCTACCAAATTATCCTATCCAACAGTTTGCGTTAAAAGCAGGTGTTTAGTTTGCACAAATTTGCAAATACATGCAGTCCATACTCTGTTGTAGGGGTTGCAGACAACAGGGATCCCTACTGCTGCACAGCCAGGCACACAACAACTTCAGCTTTCATCCGAACACAGTGAACAGTCCTTGAGCTTTGTTTTTATGTTTTATTAGGGGGTAATAACTTGGATTGGGATAGGAATTATGGGATGCCCAACTTGACAGTAACAAAACCAGGGAAAACTTCCTCCCCATATACACAGCTCCAATTGATTGTTCTTCATTTATCCTGTACAACCCCAATTGATTACTCTTCCTTGGTCTGTACAGCTCTGATTGATCCCTCTTTAGAAACTAAAGGTCTCTGTTAGATCAGCAAGAGCCCCTCACAGGCTAGGAACTCTCAAGCTTCGTACACACGCACGGTTTTCTCGGCAAGAAAGCTGCTGGGAGAGCTTTTTGCCGTGAAAACCGTGCGTGTGTATGCTTTCTCGGCGAGAAAACTGCCGGGAATCCCAACGAGAAAAATAGAGAATCTGCTCTCTGTTTTCTCGTCGGGATTCTCAGCAGAGTGTTTCCTGCCGAGAAAACCGTGAGTGTGTATGCTTACCTGTCCCCAGGTAAACCCGCACATGCTCGAAAAGACTTTGACGCATGTGCGGTAGCATACAAGTGTAGTGTAGGGTGTAGCAAGATGGCAGCGACGGCATTGAATGTGATGAGCCATTCAAAAGAATGGCGGTTCTTTTGAATAGTGCGTGTGTACACAGGGCTTGGCAAGACAAGCTTGCCAGGAATCCCGTCGAGAAAACTAATGTTTTTTTTTTGACGGGTTTTCTGCCCGTGTGGACGAGGCTTTAGTCTCTCATAAAGTAGTACAATGTGTTGTGAACTGCATCCTGGAGTACCTCAAACTACATTGTAGACACTGGTCCCACCTGGCTGGTCTTCCACCAGCCAACCTGGTTGCTTCTCTTCACCAGTCTACCCGACTGACTTTCCAGAGATCTCCCAGGGCAAGGTAGGGAATATTTAAACACACTGCTATCTTCCAGGGAGACCTGCTACATGTGGCAGTCTCCTACCTTGTAACTCCCTGCACCATGCTGTAGTACTCACACTGTCCTCCTTGCTCCTGCTGCCTCTCAGGAAAAACTCCCTCCGAGCTTCTCCTGTTTTCAGGATCCTCCCAGGCCAGCTCCCGGTTCCTTGCCCGAGGCAGAGTACCCCCCAGGGGGTTCATCTTAAGGGCCACTGACAGTCTCCTCAGCACTGCATCTCCATCTTCCACCGACTCCCTTACCAGCATGACTCATTCCTATTAAATTTCCAAATTTCCAAATTTCCAAAAAAAGCAAAAAAAACGAATAAAACGAAAACGAAAAAAAAAAGAATTTTTCTAATTTCCTGAATTTCCGAAAAAAGCAAAAAAACGAAAAAAAAGAATTTCCGAATTTCCGAATTTTTCGAATTTCCGAACTTCGGAAATTCTAAAAATTCAGAATTCGGAAATTCAACTTTGCAAATTTCCCATTTTCGAACTTTAGATCTTCGAATTTTAGATTTTCGAATTTTGCAATTTCGAATTTTCGAATCTCGAATTTTAAAAATTTCGAATCTTTGAATTTTCGAATCTTCGAATCTTCGAATTTTCGAATTTTCGAATTTCCGAAATTTGAAATTTCCGAAATTCTATAATCCGAAAATTTGGAAATTTCGGAAATAATGAATTTCTCAAAATTTGTTAAAAACGAATTAGAAACTAAACGAATTGCATATGTCTAATACTAATCAGTCCACCTTCCAGACCTCTACTGTGCAGCCTGTGTGTTATGTTTCCGAGGGGTCTTCAGACGAATGAATTGTATTTTGCTTGCACACATGAAAAAAGAAACAAACTGGTTAGGAGAGCTTAATACCGCGTACACACGGTCAGAATTTCCGACAGGAAAAGTTTGATGTGAGCTTTTGGTGCGAAATTCCGACCGTGTGTAGGCCCCATCGGACTTTTTCTGTCGGAATTTCCGACAACAAAAATTTGAGCACTGGTTCTCAATTTTTCCGACAAGAAAAGTCCTTGTCGGAAACTCCAATCGTCTGTATGCAATTCCGACGCACAAAAAAACACGCATGCTCAGAATCAAGCAGAGGAACCAAACTGCCTATTGAATTTCATTGATCTCGGCTCGTCATACGCCTTGTACGTCACTGTGTTCTTGACGGTCGGAATTTTGTTACCGTGTGTATGCAACACAAGTTTGAGCCAACAGTCCGTCGGAAAAAAATCCACGGTTTTCTTGTCGGATTTTCCGATCGTGTGTACGCGGCATTAAGCAATGCCTGTGTGGCTCCCAGTAGGCTGGGGGGATCTAGCAGGAGAGAAAACAGGTAAGCTTAAAGCTGGCCAGCAGGCTAAAAAAAAAAACAACAGATTCTTCCATCCACATAAATGTATCACAAATCCTCCCCCTTAGGACATTGTATTCTCCCAGTGGCACTCGCTACTGTCAGAATACACTGTAGCTAATTGGCTGCTAATTGGCTGGAGCCTCTGATCGATGGAACAGGCTGCCCTGGACACTGTGCTATCATGTATCATATATTTTTGCTAGGAGGAGTGTTTTTTTTGGGGGGAGGGACAAACAAATTGTGCTGGGAGGGGGGAATTTCAGTAGGGAGGCAGATTTGTCCTGTAGGAGGGGGAATTTGTGCTTATGGGATGTGTAGATTAGTGCTAATTTTTTTTAATTTTCGGGTAGGGGGGATTTTTTCTAACACATAATGCTCATACATCTTGGGGGGGGGGGGTGCAGTTTGGCATATTCGGCCTGGGCTCTAGATGACCTTGGGTCAGCACTGTCTGTACGAAAGTACAATTATCCTTAAGGCCCCCTTACAACTGTGCCGTTCTATTACAGTGAAAACAATGGTGCAAACACCGGATCCAAATGAAGGGAAAGTGACTATAAGCCCTGGTTCACACTGGTGCGATTTACAAATCTCATGTTTTGAGTGCGATTTGGCACTCCGATTTCTTTCCCAGTCACTTCTGATTTTGTTCCGATTTCTTTTGTATTTGTTTGCGATTTCAGGAGCCTACTTGCGATTTGCAGATAGTATGATTTGTACTTATTCCTATGAAAATCAAGCTGATTTGTGACTTAATAAAGATAGCAGCGCTGGCTGTGAAAAAAAAAAAAAAAAAAACGTCTTGCTCCAAACTCCTCACTATAACACCTTCTAGGGGAGGGGACAGGTCAGCTGTTTTCATACACATAGCAGCGCTGGCAGGGTTAAAAAAAAAACAGATCAGCTGAAGCTGCAATGACATCACCAAAAAAAAAAAAAAGACTGCTCCAAATCGCACTGATATAAACATTACTGCGATTTCAGGTCAATTTATGTTAAATCGACCTGAAATCGCAAAAAAGTAATACAAAAACCTTTTGGAAATCGCTAGTGTCTTGTGTCGCACCAATTAGCACATTTCCATTGAAATCCATGGGGTGCGACTTCAGGTACGATTTTGAAATCGCATGTCGCACCTGAAATCGCACCAGTGTGAACCAGGGCTAAAAGTGCTAAATACAATCAAACATATACCAACCAGCTTTGCAGCTACAATTAATCTGAATAGAAATGAATGAATCAGAATCATGTAACCAACATATGAATAAATAAATAAAAAATAATCATCTAAGGTCCTCTTGCGTAAATAAAGTGCAAATACGTATAATACACAAGGTGTAAATTTCTGTAATAAGTCTGTATAAAGTGCCGTGTCCTCCATAAAGTGTAACACTAGATGTGCCATATGGGATCTTCTACCGCGCCAAATTCGAGTGGCGTGTCACGGCCCATAATTCACTGCGTCATCGCAGTGCATTGCTGGCTGATGATTGGCCAAGCATCCACTATGATCTGCATGCTTTGGCCAATCACAGCGCCGTCAGCACAGAGAGCCATAATTGGCCAAAGGAAGGGTGCCTTTGGCCAATCATGGCTCAGGGGAGTAGGTACACGCCCCACACTATATAAGGCCGCCTGCGCGTCGGCCTTGTGTAGTGTGTTGCGGCGTTGTGAGAGAGATAGAGAGAGTCAGAGTGTCATTTCATATCAGTTAGATAGAGCATGCAGGCGATTCAGGAAGCTGCAGTCAGTGTATTTAGTATATATATGCATCCCAGTTGTTGTGTGTGTGTATATATATTGTGACAGCAGGAAGGTAAAGTCACCTGGTTGCATCCAGGGGGGTAGATATATTTCGCCCAGATTCAGGCTTTACGCCGACTTATACAACTAGGTGGAGAGTTGTATAAGCCCAGCTAAGGCTAGTGGGCTCATGGATGACTCATACCTCTAGGGAGAGTGTGGGGCGTCGTGCAGACAGGGAGTTGATGAGGCCAGCTGAAGCTTGTCAGCTCATTTAGGCCTCTATAAGAACTCCCAGCTTCATTAGATGTTAGCTCATGCCTGGACCCAGACCTGTGTGGACTGTCTAGGGAGAGTGAACCCCTGTGCGGTGAGACAAAGCCTGTGTGGCTATTTGCTTGGACATTTAAAATCAGGGACTTAGGGACTAGGACAGCACTAGGCTGATCCCAGTTGTTAGTTAGGAAACCTGTATGTTTAGTCAAAGTGTCAAGTTGACCAGGATTTATTTTGTTTATGTTTCTTTTGGCTTTGCTGTGTTTTGTCACTGTAAATAGAAAATAAACCGCACCTTTTTTGATTTTGAAAACCACAACCTCCGTTTGCTGGGCCTGTTTTTGTGTGGGGAGCCCACCCCGGGGGTCACACACACCCGCTGCCGAGCAAACCCCCTCACAGTTGGTGGAGAACCAGTGGCAGTTTTTTTTTAAGCCAGCATGGAGGAGATACTGAAGCAGCTGGCTCTAGCAAATGCCAATCAACAGCAGACAAATGCAGGTTTGCAAAAGAGCCTTGCAGCTCAACAACAGAACTTCGCAGCCCAGCAGCAAGCTCATCAACAGAGCCTTGCAGCCCAGCAGCAAGCTCACCAACAGAGTCTGGAAGCTCAGCAACAAGCCCAGCAGCAATCTGAGGCCCGCTTCATAGACCTGTTACAGAAGCAAGAGCAGAGACTACAACAAATGGAAGCAGTAATGCAGCAACGTCCGCAGACCAGTGAGGAAAGCCGTCCCACTAATACCGCGTCCTTTGGGGTGAGTCGTTTATTGACAAAAATGACTGGAGAGGATGATCCAGAGGTATTTTTGACCACATTTGAAAGGACTGCTGAAAGAGAAAAGTGGCCTGAGGAGCAGTGGGCTGGACTGGTGGCTCCTCTGTTAACTGGTGAATCGCAGAAGGCTTACTATGACCTAGAGCCTGACCAAGCAAAAGACTATGTGATGCTAAAAGCTGAAATATTGGCAAGGCTGGGTGTCACCCAGGCTGTCCGGGCTCAGCGTGTGCATAACTGGACTTTCCAGCTTGGAAAACCCCCCAGGTCTCAAATGTATGATCTCATTCACCTGAGCAGAAAGTGGCTACAGCCAGAGACTTTGTCCGCACCAAAGATTGTGGAACGTGTTGTAATGGATCGGTTTTTGAGAGCTCTTCCTACTGCCATCCAAAAGTGGGTAAGCCATGGAGACCCAGAGACGGCCGATGGTCTTGTGGATCGTGTGGAGAAATACTTGGCTACAGAGAACCTGACGGCCTCTTCCAGAGACACTCGGACTTTCCACCCTAAGACCAGACCATCCCCAGGGGCGGATAAGAGGATTCCAAGGGGTGAGGGTGGAGAGAGTGAGAGGGTGGGAGCTCTACCCCAAGTTTGGCGAGAACAGCCTGGGAAATCAGCGGCTCAAGAGGCGGCAAGAAGGATCGTTTGCTACCGCTGCCGGCAAGCGGGACATATTTCAGCCAATTGCCCGGTTGTGGAGGAACCCATGCAGTGTGACTTTCTGACGGGCAGACGTCAGTCGCTGTGTGCGACAGTCGCATGCACTGCCATTCGAGGAACTGAGAAACATTTATGCAAAATGTGTGTTAATGGTAGAAATGTTGTGGTATTGCTGGATTCAGGTAGCCTTGTGACCCTGATAAAGGCTGAGTTAGTTAAAACAGAGGTCTCTGGGAATAGCAAGGTAGCTGTTATTTGTGTGCATGGGGACACCCGAGAGTATCCAGTGACTACAGTGTGTTTCGAGACCCCCAAAGGTACCCTCTCTCATCCAGTGGGCTTAGTATCTCAGTTACCGCATGACGCCATTGTGGGAAGGGATTTTCCGAAGTTCTGGGAACTGTGGGATGATCCTGAGCCCCCCACTGGTGCCCCTATGTACCAGGAATGTGATAGCCAGAACTCCCCTGAGAGTGGTGAGGACTCTCCGGAATTTCCCTTATCAGTATTGGCAGGGGAGACTCAAGAAACTGGAGAGGAGCCCACCTCCTCAGACGAAAACCTACCGTCTGTGGAGTTTTCTGATCTTGAGGTTCACAGGGAAAACTTTGCCACAGAACAGTTGAAAGACCCCGCCCTAATAAAGGCACGGGAAAACGTAGTGAAAATAGATGGCTAGTTAGTGAACCCAGATAATACCTGCACTTACCCATACTTCAGCGTAGAGAAGGACCTACTGTATCGGGTGGCAAAAAGGGCAGAAGAAAGCGTTGAGCAGCTTGTGGTGCCCAAACCTTACAAGAAGTTGGTGTTGGAGTTGGCCCATGGGCACATTCTTGGAGGTCATCTGGGGACAGAGAAAACCCGAGAGAGGGTATTACAGAGATTCTATTGGCCGGGGGTGATGAAGGACATAGAAAATTATTGTTCCTCCTGCCCTGTGTGTCAGAGGTCGGCCCCGATGCCACATTTCCGTAGCCCGCTGGTCCCTCTACCCATCATTGAGGTCCCGTTTGAGAGGATCGCCATGGATTTGGTAGGTCCTATAATCAAATCCGCTAGGGGGCACCAGTACATATTAGTTATAATGGACTATGCCACCCGTTATCCAGAAGCGATCCCTCTCCGAAATACCTCGGCCAAAACCGTAGCCAAAGAGCTATCTCTTGTGTTTAGCCGGGTGGGTATTTGTAAAGAACTGCTTACGGACCAAGGTACACCCTTTATGTCCCGGGTTATGAAGGAGCTGTGTAAATTATTCAAAGTGACGCAATTACGTACATCTGTGTATCACCCCCAAACCGATGGGCTGGTTGAAAGATTCAACAAAACCCTAAAACAAATGTTGAAGAAAGTGGTGGATAGAGATGGAAAGGATTGGGACTGTCTACTTCCTTATCTGATGTTTGCTATTAGGGAGGTGCCCCAATCCTCTACGGGATTCTCCCCCTTTGAGTTACTGTATGGGAGACACCCAAGAGGGCTGTTGGATATTGCCAAGGAAACTTGGGAAAGTGAGAGTTCTCCCCACAGGAGTGTGATTGAGCATGTCGCCCTGATGCAAGACCGAATTGCACAGGTAATGCCCATCGTGAAGGAACATTTGGCCCAAGCGCAGTTAGCACAGCAGAGAGTGTACAACCGTGGAGCCAAGACCCGTACCTTTTCCCCGGGGGATAGGATACTGGTACTTGTCCCTACGGTTGAAAGTAAATTCCTTGCCAAATGGCAAGGCCCCTAC
Organism: Rana muscosa; assembly: GCA_029206835.1. Classification (NCBI taxonomy): domain Eukaryota; kingdom Metazoa; phylum Chordata; class Amphibia; order Anura; family Ranidae; genus Rana; species Rana muscosa. The sequence continues at coordinate 985,742,307 of CM055117.1, forward strand.
GAGATAATGGAAAAAGTGAGCGAAGTGAATTACAAGGTCAGACAACCAGGAAGGCGAAAGCCCGAACAGATCTATCACGTTAATCTGTTGAAAGCCTGGAGGGATAGAGAGTCCCTAGTCGCAGACACTTGGTCACCAGCTCAAACTGGTTGCGTGATTCCTGAGGTTGGAATAGCAGCCACCTTGTCACAACCCCAACAACAGGAGGTTAAGGAGTTTGTGCTTCGCAACAAGGAGGTATTCTCTGAGCTGCCGGGACAAACATCTGGGGTAGAGCATGACATCATTACCCCGCCCGGTGAAAGGGTGAAGTTAAAACCCTATCGGATCCCAGAGGCCCGACGGGAGGCAATACGGGAGGAAGTACAGAAAATGCTGAACTTAGGGGTGATAGAGGAGTCCCAAAGTGATTGGTCTAGTCCCATTGTGTTGGTGCCTAAACCGGATGGGAGCTGGCGATTTTGTAACGATTTTCGTCAGTTGAACAAAGTTACAAAATTTGACACCTACCCCATGCCACGTATAGATGAGTTGATCGACCGGCTGGGAACAGCCCGATACATGACGACTCTTGACCTCACAAAAGGGTATTGGCAAATCCCCCTGGCCAAATTGGCCAAAGAGAAAAACGCATTTGTAACCCCAGACGGGGCGTTCCAATATAAAAGAATGCCGTTCGGGTTACAGAATGCGCCGGCCACATTCCAGCGGAAAATGGACCAGATGCTGAGGCCCCATCGGAAGTATGCTGCGGCTTACCTGGATGACGTAATTGTCCATAGCACAGATTGGGCCTCACATCTGCCAAAAGTGCAAGCAGTCCTGGACTCTGTTCGGGAAGCGGGGTTTACGGCTAACCCCAAGAAGTGTACCATTGGGCAGGAGGAGGCCAAATATCTTGGGTACACCATTGGGAGGGGAGTAATAAAACCCCAACTCAACAAAGTCGAGGCCATCCAGAGTTGGCCACGTCCCAACAGCAAGAAGCAGGTACGAGCCTTTCTGGGAATCGCTGGGTATTATCGGCGATTCATTCCCCACTTTGCTTCTAAGGCTGTGCCCCTAACCAACCTAACGAAGGGGAAAGGGTCGGTCATGATTAAATGGACCCCCGAGGCTGAGGCAGCATTCCAATTCTTGAAACAAGCCTTATGTAGCCAGCCAGTGTTGTACTCACCCGACTTCTCTAAAGACTTTGTCGTACAAAGTGATGCGTCAGATGTGGGGTTAGGAGCAGTATTGTCCCAGGTCTGGAACGGGGAAGAGCACCCAGTCATTTACCTCAGCAGGAAGTTGAAGTCCCATGAGGTAAATTACGCCACCGTTGAAAAGGAGTGTTTAGCGGTGAAGTGGGCTCTAGATTCCCTTCGGTACTACCTGCTAGGTAGGCACTTTGACATGGTTACGGATCACGCTCCGTTAAAGTGGATGGCTCAAAACAAGGAAACAAATAGAAGAGTGAATAGGTGGTTCCTGGCCCTCCAGGAATTCAACTTCACAGTAAAGCATCGCCCTGGCGTTCAAATGGGGAATGTGGATGCTTTGTCTCGAGTACATGAATGCCTGATTGCTGGTGTTCCAACCCCGAGGTTAAAACAAGAGGGGGGGGTATGTGACAGCAGGAAGGTAAAGTCACCTGGTTGCATCCAGGGGGGTAGATATATTTCGCCCAGATTCAGGCTTTACGCCGACTTATACAACTAGGTGGAGAGTTGTATAAGCCCAGCTAAGGCTAGTGGGCTCATGGATGACTCATACCTCTAGGGAGAGTGTGGGGCGTCGTGCAGACAGGGAGTTGATGAGGCCAGCTGAAGCTTGTCAGCTCATTTAGGCCTCTATAAGAACTCCCAGCTTCATTAGATGTTAGCTCATGCCTGGACCCAGACCTGTGTGGACTGTCTAGGGAGAGTGAACCCCTGTGCGGTGAGACAAAGCCTGTGTGGCTATTTGCTTGGACATTTAAAACCAGGGACTTAGGGACTAGGACAGCACTAGGCTGATCCCAGTTGTTAGTTAGGAAACCTGTATGTTTAGTCAGAGGTCAAGTTGACCAGGATTTATTTTGTTTATGTTTCTTTTGGCTTTGCTGTGTTTTGTCACTGTAAATAGAAAATAAACCGCACCTTTTTTGATTTTGAAAACCACAACCTCCGTTTGCTGGGCCTGTTTTTGTGTGGGGAGCCCACCCCGGGGGTCACACACACCCGCTGCCGAGCAAACCCCCTCACAATATATATATATACACTGTATTTAGTTTAGCTAGATCTCTTTTCAGAGTGTTCCTGTTATTCTCGCTGCAGTATATTAAGTCAGTATACTGGGCAGGCACAGTGTGCAGGTAAAGCTGACTGCAGACCATCCCTGTTCTCTTCCTAATAATATAGGCAGGCAGATGATTGAGCTAAGCTGCAGTATATTAAGTCAGTGTACTGTATACTGGGCTCAGCGTGCAGGTAAAGCTGACTGCAGACCATCCCTGTGCTCTTCCTAATAATACAGACAGGCAGTTGATTGAGCTAAGCTGCAGTATAATTAAGTCAGTGTACTGCGTTTTTCCAAAAGTTCTTTGGTGTGGGCCTTTTTTCAGACGTGTGTAGCAGATCGCACCATTGCTATTTGCAACATATGTCTGAAGCGTATCAAGTGTGGCCAAAACACATGCTTGACCAGACATGTGTTGAAGTTCCATGTAGTCTGTTGGCAAGCGTACTTAAAAGACCCACACCAAAGAAAAAGGCGGACTTCTCCTTGCTCCTCATCAGCTGGGATCTCCAACACCACTATACCTTCAGTCCTCTCAGAAACCTGCACTGAGAGGCATGAAGGTGTAGAATTAGGTGTGCCACTGCCAAGTACTTGCGGGCAATCAGCTATCGGTACACCAACGTCCGATTTCACCAGGCAAATTTCCCTGCCCCAGTTGCTACACCGGCGAAAGAAATTTGCTCCCAGCCATCCACATGCCCAGCGGTTGAATGCTAGCTTGGCTAAATTGCTAGAACTTCAACTGCTGCCTTTTCAGTTGGTAGACTCTGCCCCCTTCCGTGAGTTTGTGGAATGTACAGTACCTCAGTGGCAGGTTCCCAAATGCCACTTTTTTGACGGAAAGCGATTCCGGCTCTCTACTGGCATGTGGAAGGCAATGTCTTGGCCTCGCTGGACAGAGCGGTCAGTGGTAAGGTGCATATTACCGCTGATTCATGGTCCAGCAGGCATGGACAGGGACGTTACCTATCTTTCACGGCCCACTGGGTGACTCTGCTGGCAGCTGGAAAGGATGCAGGACAGGGTGCAGTAGTGTTGGAGGTTGTTCCGCCACCAAGCCTCTAAAATGCTACTAGTGGTGATTCTGACACACCTCTCTCCTCCACCCCCTCCTCTTCTTCCTCCTCCATGGCCTCTTCCTCTGCTGATTTGTCCTCGGAACTAGCGGTACTCCGTAGGCGTTCAAGGGGCTACGCAAGTACGAAGGAAAAAAGATGTCATGCGGTGCTTGAGCTGGTGTGCTTGGGGGAGCAGGAGCCACACTGGGGCAAAGATTCTGTCAGCTCTGCAGGGGCAGGCTCAGAGGTGGTTGACGCTACGCCAGCTTAAGCAGGAATGGTGGTTTGTGACAATGGCACCAACCTCCTCTCCGCCCTCCGACAGGGACAGCTGACCCATGTGCCCTGTTTGGCTTACGTCCTTAACTTGGTGGTGCAGTGGTTCTTGGGCAGGTAACCGGGCTTACAGGATGTCTTGAGGCAGGCCAGGAAAGTCTGTGTGTATTTCTGACGGTCATATAATGCCAGTGCTCGGCTGGCTGACCTCCAAAAGGAATTTAACCTGCCCAAGAACCGCCTAATCTGTGACATTCCCACCAGGTGGAACTCAACGTTGGCCATGCTGCAGCGGCTGCACACCCAGCAGAGGGCCATCAATGAGTACCTGTGCGACTATGGCACCAGGACAGGGTCAGGGGAGCTTGTTTTTTTTTTTTGCCACGCCAGTGGGTCATGATCAGGGATGCATTCACTGTCCTGTCACCATTTGAGGAGGCCACGAGGATGGTGAGCAGTGACAGTGCATGCATCAGTGATACTGTCCCTTTTGTCCACCTGTTGGAGCACACGCTGCATGGAATAATGGACAGGGCACTTGAGGCAGAACAGAGGGGGGAAGAGGAGGACTTCCTTACCTCTCAAGGCCCCCTTTATTCAGACAGTGTTCCTGCGGGCCCGCCGATCACACAGGAAGAGAAGGAGGATTGTGTCAGCATGGAGGTGGAGCCTAGCACTCAGCATCAGCAGCAGTCTTCAAGGGATCATTTACAGTCCCCAGAAACCCATGGACTTGTACGTGGCTGGGAGGAGGTGGCTGCGGATCATGTCGTCCTTAGTGACCCAAAGGACTCTGGACCGAATGCCTCAGCAAACCTACGCTGCATGGCCTCCCTGATCCTGCAAAGCCTGTGAAAGGATCCTTGTATTTGTGGTATCAAGGAGAGGGATCATTACTAGCTGGCAACCATCCTTGATCCACGTTACAAGGGAAAGGTTGCAGACCTTATCCAGCCATCGCAGAGGGAGCAGAGGATGAAACATCTTTGGGAGGCCTTGCAGAAAGGTTTGTGCAATGCGTTTCCAGAGCCTGGGAGGTTACAAATTCCTGGTCCTGGACAATGTGTTGCTGAGGCTTCGGTCAGTCACAGAAGGAGCGGTGGAGAAGGTGGCCCTCTGACCGATGCGTTCAGACAATTTTTTAGTCCGCAGCCCCAAGGTATGATCAGTTCCAGCAACCATCGCCAGCGTCTGATTCACATGGTGCAGGAATATCTAGGGGCAAGATCAGACTTGGACACCTTTCCCACCAAAAATCCTCTCGGTTACTGGGTCTTGAGGATGGATCACTGGCCCGAGCTTGCACAGTATGCAATTGAGCTACTGGCCTGTCCTGCATCCAGCGTTCTTTCAGAACGCACATTCAGTGCTGCTGGAGGCTTTGTAACCGATCACAGGGTGCGCCTGTCCATCGACTTGGTCGATCGGCTGACCTTCATAAAAATGAATCAGTCTTGGATCACCAGCTACTAAGCACCTGATGCTGATGTAACCGAATATTTAATTTTTTTGAATGTGATATCCCTTCAAGACTGCCTATGCTGATGCTGAGTGACTATCCTGTTATGCTGAGTGACTATCCTCTTCCTCCTCAATGTTCATGTTGATAGCTTGTAAGAACATTTTTGGTTCTGGGCACTGCCACCAGTGGCTAAGGCCCAATTTTTCTGCCCCTGTTTAACAGGGGCGTGTAATTACAATTTTTGCTGCAATACTTTGCAACAGGGCTCATTCCTGTGCTCCAACTAGAGTATCTGTGAGGGGTTGTAGTGTTGTGGCACCAGCACCAGTGCCTAAGGCCCAATTTTTCTGCCCCTGTTTAACAGGGGCGTGTAATTAAAATTTTTGATGCAATTCTTTGCAGCAGGGCTCATTGCTGCGCTCCAACTATAGTATCTGTGAGGGGTTACAGTGTTGTGGCACCAGTGCCTAAGGCCCAATTTTTCTGCGTGTAATTCAATTTTTTTGCTGCAATACTTTGCAGCAGGGCTCATTCCTGCGCTTCAACTAAACTATTAGTGAGGGGTTGCAGTGTTGTGGCACCAGCACCAGTGCCTAAGGCCCAATTTTTCTGGCCCTGTTCAACAGGGGCATGTAATTACAATTCTTGATCTAATATTTCACAGCAGGGCCCGTTCCAGCGCCCACCAAGAGTAACTGTGAGGACTTACAATGTTGTGGCACCAGCACCACCACCACCACCACTAGTGATGAGCCGAACACCCCCGGGTTCGGTTCGCACCAGAACCCGCGAACGGACCGAAAGTTCGAACGAACATTAGAACCCTATTAAATACAATGGATGCGAACGTTCGAATTCTAAAGTGCTAATTATAACAACTATTATGCATGTTATTGTCCTAAAAAGGGTTTGGGAACCCGGGTTCTGCACCAGGGGACATGTATCAATGCAAAAAGAAGTTTTAAAAACGGTCGTTTTTCGGGAGCAGTCATTTTAATGATGCATAAAGTGAAAAAAAAAAAGTCAAATATTCCTTTAAATATCGTACCTGGGGGGTGTCTAAAGTATGCCTGTGAAGTGCCACGTGTTTCCCGTGTTTAGAACTGTCCCTGCACAAAATGACACTTCTAAAGGAAAAAAAAGCCATTTAAAACTGCTTGCGGCTTTAATGTAATGTCTGGTCCCGGTAATATGGATGAAATTCTTTAAGAAAAATGGCATAGCTACCCCATGACCCCCCCCCCTACCCCAGCCCATTACCAGCCCCTTTGGGTCTTGTATGGATATTAAGGGGAACCCCGCACATAAAATAAAAAAGGCCCTATATACTCTGAACAGCCCTATACATACATACAAGACAGGGACTGTAGGTTTGTTCTTATGTAGAGTCTGTTTGTAATTTTGAACAGGTACATTGTTGAAGTGTAGCTCCAGACCAAAAATCTATTTTTAAACTTTTTGGAAAACATAGGTAAGGGTTATCACCCCTGTAACATTTGTTTTGCTGTCTGTGCCCCTGTTCAGAACATTTCACCTCACTTTCCGTCCCAATGACAACTCTTTTTGAAATGTGGTCTTTTTCTTGAAACAAGGATTGCTGATAAAGCATCAGTACAGAGGAGACACCTTTCTCCCATATTTATTCTTACAGGAGAGAATTTTCCTTCCTAGTGGTAGATTTCCTCTCACTTCCTGTTGTCTTCTTGCGTTTGCAAGTAGGAGTCGTTTGTAAGTTGGATGTTTGAAAGTAGGGACCTGCCGTATATACTCTGCAGAAATAGGCCCCTTAGTTGTTGGTGTTGGCACAACACTGTAAGCACTCACAGTTACTCTTGGTTGGTGCTGGAACGCCCTGCTGTCAACTATTATATCAGGAATTTTAATTACATATAATTGTTGAACAGTGGTAGTAAAAATTGGGCCTTTGATGGTGGTGCTGGTGCCACAACACTGTAAGCCCTGACAGTTACTCTTGGTGGGTGCAGCAATGGGCCCTGCTGTGAATTATTAGATCAAGAATTGTAATTACATGCCCCTGTTGAACAGGGGCTGAAAAATTGGGCCTTAGGCACTGGTGGCACAACACTGCAACCCCTCACAGATACTGTACTTGGAGCACAGCAATGAGCCCTGTTGCAAAGTATTGCTTCAAAAATTGTAATGACACGCCCCTGTTAAACAGGGGCTGAAAAATTGGGCCTTAGGCACTGGTGGCACAACACTGCAACTCCTCACAGATACTGTACTTGGAGCACAGCAATGAGCCCTGTTGCAAAGTATTGCTTCAAAAATTGTAATGACACGCCCCTGTTAAACAGGGGCTGAAAAATTGGGCCTTAGGCACTGGTGGCACAACACTGCAACTCCTCACAGATACTGTACTTGGAGCACAGCAATGAGCCCTGTTGCAAAGTATTGCTTCAAAAATTGTAATTACACGCCCCTGTTAAACAGGGGCTGAAAAATTGGGCGTTAGGCACTGGTGGCGGCACCCATAAACAAAAATGATCTTACAAGCTATCATCATCAATCGTATCATTGAGGACTCGGAGGAGGAGGATAGCCAGTCAACATAACAGCACAGGCACTCAGCATCAGCATCAGTCTTGAAGGGATGTGACATGTTAAAATCAATTAGTCTGTTATATCAGCATCAGGTGTGTGGTAGCTGGTGGTGATCCAAGACTGGTTCATCTTGATGAAAGTCAGTCGATCAACCGAGTCGGTGGACAGGCGCACCCTGTGATCCGTGACAAATCCTCCAGCAGCACTGAATGTGCGTTCCGAAAGAACGCTGGATGCAGGACAGGCCAGTAGCTCAATTGCATACTGTGCAAGCTCTGGCCAGTGATCCATCCTCAAGACCCAGTAAGCCAGAGGATTTTCGGTGGGGAAGGTGTCCAAGTCTGACCTTGCCCCTAGATATTCCTGCACCATGTTTATCAGACGCTGGCGATGGTTGCTGGAACCGATCATACTTTGGGGCTGCGGACTAAAGAATTGTCTGAACGCATCGGTCAGACGGCCACCTTCCCCACCGCTCCTTCTTTGACTGGCCGAAGCCTCAGCAACTCGTTGTCCAGGACCAGGAGTTTGCAACCTCCCAGTCTCTGGGAACGCGTTGCACAGACCTTTCTGCAAGGCCTCCCGGAGTTGTCTCATCCTCTGCTCCCTCTGCGACGGTAACATAAGGTCCGCAACCTTACCCTTGTACCGTGGATCAAGGAGAGTGGCCAGCCAGTAATGGTCCCTCTCCTTGATCCGAAGAATACGAGGATCCTTCCGCAGACTTTGCAGGATCAGGGAGGCCATGCAGCGTAGGTTTGCTGAGGCATTCGCTCCGGAGTCCTCTGGGTCACTAAGGACGACATGATCCGCAGCCACCTCCTCCCAGCCACGTACAAGTCCACTGGTTTCTTGGGACTGTAAATCATCCCTAAAAGACTGCTGCTGATGATGCTGAGTGCCAGCCTCCACCTCCATGCTGACACAATCCTCCTCCTCCTCCTCCTCCTCTTCCTGTGCGATGGGTGGGACAGAAGGAACACTGTCTGGGTAAAGGGGGCCTTGAGAGGCAAGGAAGTCCTCCTCTTCCTGCCTCTGTTCTGCCTCAAGTGCCCTGTCCATTATTCCACGCAGCGTGTGCTCCAACAGGTGGACAAGAGGTACAGTGTCACTGATGCATGCACTGTCACTGCTCACCATCCTCGTGGCCTCCTCAAATGGTGCCAGGACAGTGCATGCATCCCTGATCATGCCCCACTGGCGTGGAGAAAAAAAACCAAGCTCCCCTGACCCTGTCCTGGTGCCGTAGTCGCACAGGTACTCATTGATGGCCCTCTGCTGCGTGTGCAGCCGCTGCAGCATGGCCAACGTTGAGTTCCACCTGGTGGGCATGTCACATATAAGGCGGTTCTTGGGCAGGTTCAACTCCTTTTGCAGCTCAGCCAGGCGAGCACTGGCATTATAAGATCTGCGGAAATGCACACAGACTTTCCTGGCCTGCCTCAGGACATCCTGTAAGCCCGGGTACCTGCCCAAGAAGCGCTGCACCACCAGGTTAAGGACGTGAGCCACACAGGGCACATGGGTCAGTTGTCCCTGTCGGAGGGCGGAGAGGAGGTTGGTGCCATTGTCGCAAACCACCATTCCTGGCTTAAGCTGGTGTGGCGTCAACCACCTCTCGGCCTGGCCCTGCAGAGCAGACAGGACCTCTGCCCCAGTGTGGCTTCTGTCCCCCAAACACACCAGCGCAAGCACGGCATGGCATCTTTTTGCCTGCGTACTTGCGTAGCCCCGTGAACGGCTACGGAGCACCGCTGGTTCATAGGACAAACCACAGGAAGAGGCCATGGAGGAAGAAGAAGAGGAGGGGGTGGAGGAGAGAGGTGTGTCACAACCAGTAGTAGCATTTTGGAGGCGTGGCGGTGGGACAACCTCCAACACTACTGCACCTTGTCCTGAATCCTTCCCAGCTGCCAAAAGAGTGACCCAATGGGCCGTGAAAGAAAGGTAACGTCCCTGTCCATGCCTGCTGGACCATGAGTCAGCGGTAATATGCACCTTACCGCTGACCGCCCTGTCCAGCGAGGCCAAGACATTGCCTTCCACATGCCGGTAGAGAGCCGGAATAGCCTTCCGTGAGAAAAAGTGGCGTTTGGGAACCTGCCACTGAGGAACCGCACATTGCACAAACTCACGGAAGGGGGCCGAGTCTACCAACTGAAAAGGCAGCAGTTGAAGCGCTAGCAATTTAGCCAAGCTAGCATTCAACCGCTGGGCATGTGGATGGCTGGGAGTGAACTTCTTTCGACGGTCCAGCAGCTGGGGCAGGGAAATTTGCCTGCTAGAATCGGACGTCGGTGTACTGCTAGCAGAGTGGGCGCAAGTACTTGGCTGTGACACACCTAATTCTACACCTTCATTCCTCTCAGTGCATGTTTCAGAGAGGACTGAAGTTATAGTGGGGTTGGAGATCCCAGCTGATGCGGTGCAAGGAGAGGTCCGCTTTGTTCTTTGGTGTGGGTCTTTGAGGTAGGCTTGCCAACGAGCTGCATGGCAGGTCAACATATGTCTGGTCAGGCATGTGGTACCCAAGCGGCTGATGTTTTGGCCACGCGATATACGCTTGAGACATATGTTGCAAACAGCAGCTGTGCGATCTGATGCACTAGCCTCAAAAAAGGCCCACACCAAAGAACTTTTTGAATGACGGGCAGAGGCAGCGCCCTGCACAGGCGGAGCTCTGCGGTGTGATTCCGTCGGTGTACTGCCCTTACGCTGGCCACCAAAGGGCATCCTGCCTCGTTGGAGATGTGCCTCCTCCTCATCCTCCTCCTCCTCCTCTCTCCTATTAGGCACCCACGTGGAGTCAGTGACCTCATCATCCCCTCCCTCCTCATCACTGGAGCCAATCTGGCAGTATGCTGCAGCTGCTGGAACATGACTGCCAGATTGGTGTCATTCTTGAGCATCCCCTCTGTCTGCTCTCACGCTACTGCCTTCCTCTAGCTGGGTTTCATCATCAGACCCTTCGAAACGCTGGGCATCCTCCTGGAGCATGTACCCAACACTGTGCTGAAACAGTTCGGGGGACTCCTCAGGAGGAGGACATGGTGGGTCTAGGGAAGGAGTGACTGATGATTTGTCTGACATTGATACCAGGGAAGACGACGCTTTGGCAGCTGCTTTTCCAGTACCCTGAGCCTGGGTGAGAGAGGATGAGGAGGAGGAGGAGGGCTTGGTCATCTACTCTACCAAGTCTTCGGCATGATGTGGCTCAACATGTCCAGCTGCCGAAAAGAAGGACAAGCGTGTCCCATGGCCATGTGCTGATGACAATGCACCGCGTCCACGACCAGCACTGTTGCCCCCAGACACAGAGCCTGCTTGCCCTCTTTTATTGCCTCCTGACTGTCTGCCTCTCCTTGTTTGCCTTCCAGACATTCTAATAGATGGCCTGCAGGGAGATGGGAAAAAAGCAATAAGGGCTACCTTCAGGTGTCCTTCTCTGTCCCTTGAAACAAGGACTTTCACAGTGAAAGAAACTGACACTCTCCCTACCTACAGTTTTCTGTCCCTAGAAAAAATGTTTTTTTTAATCACAATATAGCACAAGGACAATTCACTCACTGTCCTTCCAGGTCCCTGGAAACAAGGACTTGCAGAGTGAAATAAACTGACACTCTCCCTACCTACAGTTTTCTGTCCCTAGAATAAATGTTTTTTTTAAGCACAATATAGCACAAGGAGAATTCACTCACTGTCCTTCCAGGTCCCTGGAAACAAGGACTTGCAGAGTGAAAGAAAAAAAACACTCTCCCTACCTACAGTTTTCTGTCCCTAGAATAAATGTTTTTTTTAAGCACAATATAGCACAAGGACAATTCACTCACTGTCCTTACAGGTCCCTGGAAACAAGGACTTGCAGAGTGAAAGAAAAAAAACACTCTCCCTACCTACAGTTTTCTGTCCCTAGAAAAAATGTTTTTTTTAATCACAATATAGCACAAGGACAATTCACTCACTGTCCTTACAGGTCCCTGGAAACAAGGACTTGCAGAGTGAAAGAAAAAAAACACTCTCCCTACCTACAGTTTTCTGTCCCTAGAAAAAATGTTTTTTTTAATCACAATATAGCACAAGGACAATTCACTCACTGTCCTTCCAGGTCCCTGGAAACAAGGACTTGCAGAGTGAAAGAAACTGACACTGTCCCTACCTACAGTTTTCTGTCCCTAGAATAAATGTTTTTTTTAAGCACACTATAGCACAAGGACAATTCACTCACTGTCCTTACAGGTCCCTGGAAACAAGGACTTGCAGAGTGAAAGAAAAAAAACACTCTCCCTACCTACAGTTTTCTGTCCCTAGAAAAAATGTTTTTTTTAATCACAATATAGCACAAGGACAATTCACTCACTGTCCTTACAGGTCCCTGGAAACAAGGACTTGCAGAGTGAAAGAAAAAAAACACTCTCCCTACCTACAGTTTTCTGTCCCTAGAAAAAATGTTTTTTTTAATCACAATATAGCACAAGGACAATTCACTCACTGTCCTTACAGGTCCCTGGAAACAAGGACTTGCAGAGTGAAATAAACTGACACTCTCCCTACTTACAGTTTTCTGTCCCTAGAATAAATGTTTTTTTTAAGCACAATATAGCACAAGGACAATTCACTCACTGTCCTTACAGGTCCCTGGAAACAAGGACTTGCAGAGTGAAAGAAAAAAAACACTCTCCCTACCTACAGTTTTCTGTCCCTAGAAAAAATGTTTTTTTTAATCACAATATAGCACAAGGACAATTCACTCACTGTCCTTACAGGTCCCTGGAAACAAGGACTTGCAGAGTGAAATAAACTGACACTCTCCCTACCTACAGTTTTCTGTCCCTAGAATAAATGTTTTTTTTAAGCACAATATAGCACAAGGACAATTCACTCACTGTCCTTACAGGTCCCTGGAAACAAGGACTTGCAGAGTGAAAGAAAAAAAACACTCTCCCTACCTACAGTTTTCTGTCCCTAGAAAAAATGTTTTTTTTAATCACAATATAGCACAAGGACAATTCACTCACTGTCCTTACAGGTCCCTGGAAACAAGGACTTGCAGAGTGAAATAAACTGACACTCTCCCTACCTACAGTTTTCTGTCCCTAGAATAAATGTTTTTTTTAAGCACAATATAGCACAAGGAGAATTCACTCACTGTCCTTCCAGGTCCCTGGAAACAAGGACTTGCAGAGTGAAAGAAAAAAAACACTCTCCCTACCTACAGTTTTCTGTCCCTAGAAAAAATGTTTTTTTTAATCACAATATAGCACAAGGACAATTCACTCACTGTCCTTCCAGGTCCCTGGAAACAAGGACTTGCAGAGTGAAATAAACTGACACTCTCCCTACCTACAGTTTTCTGTCCCTAGAATAAATGTTTTTTTTAAGCACAATATAGCACAAGGACAATTCACTCACTGTCCTTACAGGTCCCTGGAAACAAGGACTTGCAGAGTGAAAGAAAAAAAACACTCTCCCTACCTACAATTTTCTGTCCCTAGAAAAAATGTTTTTTTTAATCACAATATAGCACAAGGACAATTCACTCACTGTCCTTCCAGGTCCCTGGAAACAAGGACTTGCAGAGTGAAATAAACTGACACTCTCCCTACCTACAGTTTTCTGTCCCTAGAATAAATGTTTTTTTTAAGCACAATATAGCACAAGGACAATTCACTCACTGTCCTTCCAGGTCCCTGGAAACAAGGACTTGCAGAGTGAAAGAAAAAAAACACTCTCCCTACCTACAGTTTTCTGTCCCTAGAATAAATGTTTTTTTTAAGCACAATATAGCACAAGGACAATTCACTCACTGTCCTTACAGGTCCCTGGAAACAAGGACTTGCAGAGTGAAAGAAAAAAAACACTCTCCCTACCTACAGTTTTCTGTCCCTAGAAAAAATGTTTTTTTTAATCACAATATAGCACAAGGACAATTCACTCACTGTCCTTACAGGTCCCTGGAAACAAGGACTTGCAGAGTGAAAGAAAAAAAACACTCTCCCTACCTACAGTTTTCTGTCCCTAGAAAAAATGTTTTTTTTAATCACAATATAGCACAAGGACAATTCACTCACTGTCCTTCCAGGTCCCTGGAAACAAGGACTTGCAGAGTGAAAGAAACTGACACTGTCCCTACCTACAGTTTTCTGTCCCTAGAATAAATGTTTTTTTTAAGCACACTATAGCACAAGGACAATTCACTCACTGTCCTTACAGGTCCCTGGAAACAAGGACTTGCAGAGTGAAAGAAAAAAAACACTCTCCCTACCTACAGTTTTCTGTCCCTAGAAAAAATGTTTTTTTTAATCACAATATAGCACAAGGACAATTCACTCACTGTCCTTACAGGTCCCTGGAAACAAGGACTTGCAGAGTGAAAGAAAAAAAACACTCTCCCTACCTACAGTTTTCTGTCCCTAGAAAAAATGTTTTTTTTAATCACAATATAGCACAAGGACAATTCACTCACTGTCCTTACAGGTCCCTGGAAACAAGGACTTGCAGAGTGAAATAAACTGACACTCTCCCTACTTACAGTTTTCTGTCCCTAGAATAAATGTTTTTTTTAAGCACAATATAGCACAAGGACAATTCACTCACTGTCCTTACAGGTCCCTGGAAACAAGGACTTGCAGAGTGAAAGAAAAAAAACACTCTCCCTACCTACAGTTTTCTGTCCCTAGAAAAAATGTTTTTTTTAATCACAATATAGCACAAGGACAATTCACTCACTGTCCTTACAGGTCCCTGGAAACAAGGACTTGCAGAGTGAAATAAACTGACACTCTCCCTACCTACAGTTTTCTGTCCCTAGAATAAATGTTTTTTTTAAGCACAATATAGCACAAGGACAATTCACTCACTGTCCTTACAGGTCCCTGGAAACAAGGACTTGCAGAGTGAAAGAAAAAAAACACTCTCCCTACCTACAGTTTTCTGTCCCTAGAAAAAATGTTTTTTTTAATCACAATATAGCACAAGGACAATTCACTCACTGTCCTTACAGGTCCCTGGAAACAAGGACTTGCAGAGTGAAATAAACTGACACTCTCCCTACCTACAGTTTTCTGTCCCTAGAATAAATGTTTTTTTTAAGCACAATATAGCACAAGGAGAATTCACTCACTGTCCTTCCAGGTCCCTGGAAACAAGGACTTGCAGAGTGAAAGAAAAAAAACACTCTCCCTACCTACAGTTTTCTGTCCCTAGAAAAAATGTTTTTTTTAATCACAATATAGCACAAGGACAATTCACTCACTGTCCTTCCAGGTCCCTGGAAACAAGGACTTGCAGAGTGAAATAAACTGACACTCTCCCTACCTACAGTTTTCTGTCCCTAGAATAAATGTTTTTTTTAAGCACAATATAGCACAAGGACAATTCACTCACTGTCCTTACAGGTCCCTGGAAACAAGGACTTGCAGAGTGAAAGAAAAAAAACACTCTCCCTACCTACAATTTTCTGTCCCTAGAAAAAATGTTTTTTTTAATCACAATATAGCACAAGGACAATTCACTCACTGTCCTTCCAGGTCCCTGGAAACAAGGACTTGCAGAGTGAAATAAACTGACACTCTCCCTACCTACAGTTTTCTGTCCCTAGAATAAATGTTTTTTTTAAGCACAATATAGCACAAGGACAATTCACTCACTGTCCTTAGAGGTCCCTGGAAACAAGGACTTGCAGAGTGAAAGAAAATAAACACTCTCCCTACCTACAGTTTTCTGTCCCTAGAAAAAATGTTTTTTTTTAAGCACAATATAGCACAAGGACAATTCACTCACTGTCCTTCCAGGTCCCTGGAAACAAGGACTTGCAGAGTGAAATAAACTGACACTCTCCCTACCTACAGTTTTCTGTCCCTAGAATAAATGTTTTTTTTAAGCACAATATAGCACAAGGACAATTCACTCACTGTCCTTACAGGTCCCTGGAAACAAGGACTTGCAGAGTGAAAGAAAAAAAACACTCTCCCTACCTACAGTTTTCTGTCCCTAGAAAAAATGTTTTTTTTAATCACAATATAGCACAAGGACAATTCACTCACTGTCCTTACAGGTCCCTGGAAACAAGGACTTGCAGAGTGAAATAAACTGACACTCTCCCTACCTACAGTTTTCTGTCCCTAGAATAAATGTTTTTTTTAAGCACAATATAGCACAAGGACAATTCACTCACTGTCCTTACAGGTCCCTGGAAACAAGGACTTGCAGAGTGAAAGAAAAAAAACACTCTCCCTACCTACAGTTTTCTGTCCCTAGAAAAAATGTTTTTTTTAATCACAATATAGCACAAGGACAATTCACTCACTGTCCTTACAGGTCCCTGGAAACAAGGACTTGCAGAGTGAAATAAACTGACACTCTCCCTACCTACAGTTTTCTGTCCCTAGAATAAATGTTTTTTTTAAGCACAATATAGCACAAGGAGAATTCACTCACTGTCCTTCCAGGTCCCTGGAAACAAGGACTTGCAGAGTGAAAGAAAAAAAACACTCTCCCTACCTACAGTTTTCTGTCCCTAGAAAAAATGTTTTTTTTAATCACAATATAGCACAAGGACAATTCACTCACTGTCCTTACAGGTCCCTGGAAACAAGGACTTGCAGAGTGAAATAAACTGACACTCTCCCTACCTACAGTTTTCTGTCCCTAGAATAAATGTTTTTTTTAAGCACAATATAGCACAAGGACAATTCACTCACTGTCCTTACAGGTCCCTGGAAACAAGGACTTGCAGAGTGAAAGAAAAAAAACACTCTCCCTACCTACAGTTTTCTGTCCCTAGAAAAAATGTTTTTTTTAATCACAATATAGCACAAGGACAATTCACTCACTGTCCTTCCAGGTCCCTGGAAACAAGGACTTGCAGAGTGAAATAAACTGACACTCTCCCTACCTACAGTTTTCTGTCCCTAGAATAAATGTTTTTTTTAAGCACAATATAGCACAAGGACAATTCACTCACTGTCCTTAGAGGTCCCTGGAAACAAGGACTTGCAGAGTGAAAGAAAATAAACACTCTCCCTACCTACAGTTTTCTGTCCCTAGAAAAAATGTTTTTTTTTAAGCACAATATAGCACAAGGACAATTCACTCACTGTCCTTCCAGGTCCCTGGAAACAAGGACTTGCAGAGTGAAATAAACTGACACTCTCCCTACCTACAGTTTTCTGTCCCTAGAATAAATGTTTTTTTTAAGCACAATATAGCACAAGGACAATTCACTCACTGTCCTTACAGGTCCCTGGAAACAAGGACTTGCAGAGTGAAAGAAAAAAAACACTCTCCCTACCTACAGTTTTCTGTCCCTAGAAAAAATGTTTTTTTTAATCACAATATAGCACAAGGACAATTCACTCACTGTCCTTACAGGTCCCTGGAAACAAGGACTTGCAGAGTGAAATAAACTGACACTCTCCCTACCTACAGTTTTCTGTCCCTAGAATAAATGTTTTTTTTAAGCACAATATAGCACAAGGACAATTCACTCACTGTCCTTACAGGTCCCTGGAAACAAGGACTTGCAGAGTGAAAGAAAAAAAACACTCTCCCTACCTACAGTTTTCTGTCCCTAGAAAAAATGTTTTTTTTAATCACAATATAGCACAAGGACAATTCACTCACTGTCCTTACAGGTCCCTGGAAACAAGGACTTGCAGAGTGAAATAAACTGACACTCTCCCTACCTACAGTTTTCTGTCCCTAGAATAAATGTTTTTTTTAAGCACAATATAGCACAAGGAGAATTCACTCACTGTCCTTCCAGGTCCCTGGAAACAAGGACTTGCAGAGTGAAAGAAAAAAAACACTCTCCCTACCTACAGTTTTCTGTCCCTAGAAAAAATGTTTTTTTTAATCACAATATAGCACAAGGACAATTCACTCACTGTCCTTCCAGGTCCCTGGAAACAAGGACTTGCAGAGTGAAATAAACTGACACTCTCCCTACCTACAGTTTTCTGTCCCTAGAATAAATGTTTTTTTTAAGCACAATATAGCACAAGGACAATTCACTCACTGTCCTTACAGGTCCCTGGAAACAAGGACTTGCAGAGTGAAAGAAAAAAAACACTCTCCCTACCTACAATTTTCTGTCCCTAGAAAAAATGTTTTTTTTAATCACAATATAGCACAAGGACAATTCACTCACTGTCCTTCCAGGTCCCTGGAAACAAGGACTTGCAGAGTGAAATAAACTGACACTCTCCCTACCTACAGTTTTCTGTCCCTAGAATAAATGTTTTTTTTAAGCACAATATAGCACAAGGACAATTCACTCACTGTCCTTAGAGGTCCCTGGAAACAAGGACTTGCAGAGTGAAAGAAAATAAACACTCTCCCTACCTACAGTTTTCTGTCCCTAGAAAAAATGTTTTTTTTTAAGCACAATATAGCACAAGGACAATTCACTCACTGTCCTTCCAGGTCCCTGGAAACAAGGACTTGCAGAGTGAAATAAACTGACACTCTCCCTACCTACAGTTTTCTGTCCCTAGAATAAATGTTTTTTTTAAGCACAATATAGCACAAGGACAATTCACTCACTGTCCTTACAGGTCCCTGGAAACAAGGACTTGCAGAGTGAAAGAAAAAAAACACTCTCCCTACCTACAGTTTTCTGTCCCTAGAAAAAATGTTTTTTTTAATCACAATATAGCACAAGGACAATTCACTCACTGTCCTTACAGGTCCCTGGAAACAAGGACTTGCAGAGTGAAATAAACTGACACTCTCCCTACCTACAGTTTTCTGTCCCTAGAATAAATGTTTTTTTTAAGCACAATATAGCACAAGGAGAATTCACTCACTGTCCTTCCAGGTCCCTGGAAACAAGGACTTGCAGAGTGAAAGAAAAAAAACACTCTCCCTACCTACAGTTTTCTGTCCCTAGAAAAAAAGTTTTTTTTAATCACAATATAGCACAAGGACAATTCACTCACTGTCCTTACAGGTCCCTGGAAACAAGGACTTGCAGAGTGAAAGAAACTGACACTCTCCCTACCTACAGTTTTCTGTCCCTAGAAAAAATGTTTTTTTTAATCACAATATAGCACAAGGACAATTCACTCACTGTCCTTACAGGTCCCTGGAAACAAGGACTTGCAGAGTGAAAGAAACTGACACTCTCCCTACCTACAGTTTTCTGTCCCTAGAATAAATGTTTTTTTAAGCACAATATAGCACAAGGACAATTCACTCACTGTCCTTCCAGGTCCCTGGAAACAAGGACTTGCAGAGTGAAAGAAACTGACACTGTCCCTACCTACAGTTTTCTGTCCCTAGAATAAATGTTTTTTTTTAAGCACACTATAGCACAAGCACAAAACACACTGACACTCTCCCTACCTATCCTTCTCTTTCCCTAAACTAAAGGAATCCAGGTTAAGCAAGAAAGAAATAACAGTCACTGTCCCTGCCTATGCTGCTCTATCCCTGCTCCGGAACACACTACACTAGGCCGCCGTGCTGGCGGCCTTTTATAGTGTGGGGCGTGTACTAAACACCCTCAGCAATAATTGGCCACAGGCATCCTGCCTGTGGCCAATCATTGCTCTCCTCGCTGCCGGCGCTGTGATTGGCCAAGCATGCGGGGTCACAGTGCATGCTTGGCCAATCACAGCGCCTGGATGACACTGCGATGGCGTAGTGCATTGTGGGCCGTTCGCGTCACTCGAATTTGGCGCGAACGGCCCAAATCGTTCGATCTTCGTCGAACGATCGAACAGCCGATGTTCGAGTCGAACGTATGTTCGACTCGAACACGAAGCTCATCCCTAACCACCACCACCAAAGGCCCAATTATTCTGCCACTGTTCAACAATGGCATGTAATTACAATTCTTGATATAATAGTTCACAGCAGGGCGTTCCAGCGCCCACCAAGAGTAACTGTGAGTGTTTACAGTGTTGTGGCAACACCAGCACCTAAGGCCCAAATTTCTGAAGAGTACATAGGGCAGGCCCCTACTTTCAAACATCCGACTTTCAAACGACTCCTACTTACAAACGAAGGGAGACAACAGGAAGTGAGAGGAAATCTACCCCTAGGAAGGAAAATTCTCTCCTGTAAGAGTTAGTATGGGAAAAACATGTCTCCTCTCCACTGATGCTTTATCACCAATCCTTGTTTCCCTAAAAAAAACAAATTTTCAAAATCCAATTGTCATTGGGACAGAAACTGAGGTGAAATCTTCTGAACAGGTGCACAGACAGCAAAACAAATGTTACATGGGTGATAACCCTTCCCTATGTTTTCCAAAAAGCCTACAAATAGATTTTTTGGCTGGAGCTACACTTTAAAAATGTACCAGTTCAAAATTACAAACAGATTCTACTTAAGAACAAACCTACAGTCCCTGCCTTGTTTGCACCACTGCTGTTCAGAGTATATAGGGCCTAGGGGCCCCACGCCTTTCCTTTTTTTTATTTGGGTGCAGGGTTCCCCTTAATATCCATACAAGACCCAAATGGGCTGGTAATGGGCTGGGGGGGTTACCTGGCCATCCACATGTTGAAGGCTTCCCTGGTGGTCCTGGGCGGCATCCTGGTGGTCTAGTGTGGG
Organism: Rana muscosa; assembly: GCA_029206835.1. Taxonomy (NCBI): domain Eukaryota; kingdom Metazoa; phylum Chordata; class Amphibia; order Anura; family Ranidae; genus Rana; species Rana muscosa. Next base: position 985,762,491 of record CM055117.1, read on the forward strand.
CATCCGAGGGGGGGCTGCGCTGATAAACAATCAGCGCGAACCCCCCCTGTCAGATGAGCCGCCAATCAACTCTCCTCTACTCACGTCTGTCGGACGCGAGTGAGGAAGAGCCGATCAACGGCTCTTCCTGTTTTCATCGTGCTCAGCCGTGATTGGACACGGCTGATCACGTGGTAAAGAGCCTCCGCCGGCTCTTTACTGAGATCAGTGTTGCGGTGTGTCAGACTGACACACCGCACCACCGGTCGCCGCGATGCGCACCCCCCGGGCGCGCGGCGGCTGTTATCCTGCTGGACGTCATATGACGCCCAGTCAGGATAACTGAACTACCGCCCGGCTGTCATTCTGCTATAGGCTGGGCAGGAAGTGGTTAAAATCACTGCTCCCGAAAAAACTGCAGTTTTTAAAAACTTTTTTTTGCATTGATACATGTACCCTGGGGCAGGACCCGGGTCCCCAAACCCTTTTTAGGACAATAACTTGCATATTAGCCTTTAAAATTCGCACTTTTGATTTTTGGCGTTCGAGTCCCATAGACTTTAACGGTGTTCGAAAGTTTTTGCGCAAACTTTCGGTCCGTTCGCATGTTCTGGATGCGAACCAAACCGGGGGGTGTTTGGCTCATCCCTACTATTCAGCACTGTGCTGCTTTAACTGGCAAGTGCTCGGTCATGCAACACTGAACGCAAATTACATTTATATTTTTTTTTTCACACAAATTGAGATTTTGTTTGGTGGTATTTGATCATCATTGTATTTTTTTTTGCTCGTTGAAAAAGTTTTTAATTTGAATGTAGTTTGTGAGTTCCGAGGATGGAAGATTGTATTTGGTCTGGAGTGCGGGGAATGTGAGGAATGTATTGTTAGAGGACAATGATTTTAGGGAGGACAAATTATTATTTCGCCATAGGGGGAACAAACGTATGTTATTCAAGTTCTGTATAAGCCTAGGGTCACCTAAAAAGGAAGCAAGAGGGGGTGTGTCAGATGAAAATTTGAGGGTATTAGTAAGTACAAGCCATAGTCGGAGGAAATGGGCCACTATGAGGTTATACTTGAGAAGTTTTTGGTGGTGTGTACAGTTAGACCATTTGATGCCTTGTAGGTGGTATGGAGTAATGGAAAAAGATTAAAAATTTAGCCATGGGAGCTGTGGAGTGGGAGCATGCCATTGGGCAATCTGTGAAAGTTTAGTGGCAATGAAGTAGTGCCAGATATTGGGGATGCCTAGGCCGCCCTTGTTTTGGGGTCTGAACATGAGTGGGTAGCCACATCTTGTTTTTTTTGATGACCAGATAAATTTGTTAATCTCCCTTTGAAGGGATTCAATTCTTGTTTTGGGGACATTGATAGGTAAAGCTCTAAAAAAATATAATAATTTTGGAAGGAGGGTAATTTTAAAGGCTCAAATCCTACCAAGGAGGGAAATGTGGTATGTGGACCATACTTTGAGTAGGGAGCTAATCTGTTGGAATAGGGGGGTGAAGTTGGTGATATATAAGGTTTTGTGATGGGAAGTGATGAGGACACCAAGATACCTGAATGATTTAGAGCACCATATAAAGTTGAAGTCTTTTTGTAGGGTAGTGGTAAGGTTGGGGGGGAGGTTGATAGGGAGGGCAGAACATTTGTTGACATTGATACCCAAACCAGAAATGATATGAAATGATTTAAGTTCAGAGATAAGGTTTGGTAAAGATGTTAAGGGGTTCGATAGAAACACCAGAGCATCATCCGCATAGAGGCTAAGTTTGAATTCATGCGGACCTTTGTTATACCCTTTGATATTTGGGTTGTTTCTTATGGCTGGTGCTAGAGGTTCAATTGCCAAGGCGAATAAAAGTGGGGAGAGGGGGCAGCCCTGTTTGGTACCTCTGCTTAAGGGGAAGAAGTCAGAATTGCAGCAACAGAATTCTATTTGCGCTATACAATGGGGTGGCTGCTGATCGCTAGGTACCTTTTCAAGAGGTAACAGGGGGAAGATCTTATGCTATGTAAAAACATATTTAAAACATATATATGGTCAAAATGTAAAATCATATATTCTTTTCCATATTGTATTTAAATTATTTCCAGCTTTAGTCTGAATGATCCTGAAGTTTGTAAACTTACTTTCCCTAAACATTTACTTCCTTGAATTAGAGTTGGGCGAATAGTTCGGGCCGAGCATAAGTTTGGCCCTAAAATCGTCTGTTAGGCAAACACCCGAATTTGTGGGGCGTTCGGCAATATGTTTGCCCACCGATCGCCCCACAATGCGCTGCGCGCTGTACATTGCATTCTAAGTGAACAGCTGGTTGCTAAGGAGCAGGCCAGGAAGCTGGCCTATGCATCCTTAACAACGGATAAGTCATCAGATGTCAACATGGGGACAAGTTGCTTTCGGGTGGAGTGGCATAGCCCCCTCTAAAGCACCCCCCATGTTGAGGGCATGTGGCCTGGTATGGTTTAGGAGGAGGGTGGCTGCTTGCTAGCACCCCCGTTTCCTGATCTGCTGGGCTGCATTCTCAGATAAGGTTCTGGCATGGATTTTGGGGGGGACCCCACGCCAATTGGTATTGTATTGCCGGCAATTTAAATGTAATTTTCTTTTCTTTATAAATGTCCATTTTGCTGCAGCAGGTTCTACAGATTTTACAGGTAGACTATAGGGAACTCCCAGGCACTATATTTAAAGAAATGTTTCATTTTTGTTGTTTCACTTTAAGCATCATTAAAATCACTCCTGTAAAAACTATCTTATAAAAATATTTGCATTGATACATGTCCCCCAGGGCAGTACCCGGGCCCTAATACCCTTTTTATGGGCAATAACTTGCATATAAGCCTTCAAAATGGGGACTTTTGATTTTTCAAGTTCGGGTCCTAAAGACTTTAATAGGGTTCAGGGTTTGGGTCCGAACCATTGCAATGTTCGAGAGTTTTGGCGCAAACCAAACCGGGGGGTGTTCGGCTCAACTCTACTTGTGAGTAGGCACTGCTGTGTCACACATTTCATCAAGCCTGCCTTCTGAACTACAGAGGTGCTGAGAGGAGGAGCTTCAGAAGATGGAGGCAGTACAGGAATCACAGTTTGCAGGCATCAAGGTACCATGGGATATGTTAGAAATTGTTCTTAGAAATTGAAAGTAAACAGCAGAGGAGCTGCAAAGCATGATGGGCAAAAATAAATATTGCTTGTGTTGTTATTACAATGCTGATGCTATAAAATGAAAGTGTATGTTGTGACCATAGAACTCCTTTAACCGCTTCCAGACCACCCTACGCATATATACTGTGGCAGGGTGGCCCTTCACAGTACGTGATTTATTTCCTTGGGTCTGGGGCGGAGCCAATGAGCGGGTCCGGCGGACCCGATGTCCGCCAAGACCTGCCGACTGCCGAGACCCGACGATCGTTCTTAAGGCAGACAGAAGGGCGGTCTGCCTTTGTAAACTAGGCAGATTGCTGTTCTGTGACAGGAGAAGACAGAGATCTTGTGTTTCTGCTAGGCAGGAACACAGATCTCTGTCTTCTTACAGTACAAACACCCCCCCCCCCACACACACACACAGTTGGAAAGCACTCCCAGGGAACAGATTTAACCCTTTGATTGCCCCTGATGTTAGCCCCTTATTGCCTGCTATGCTCCATACACTGCACCTGTTTTATCAATTTCTGTGATCATATTTTAATGTACACATCTTGAGCGATGTTTGTACTTTTTAATTATGAAATCCATATGTTATTTGACCTACGCCATGTGAACAACGTTTTTCCCTGGCAGGAGGAGAGCTTCAAGGAGTTTGCACAGTCCAGGACATCATGGTTGAATCTCTGTTTCCTGTGTCACCGGTCTGTTACGTCGTCGCAGGTGTGTGTCCACATCGGTCCAACCACAGGAGATCGTGACCCGTGACTCTGGCTTCTATCTATGCCTGTTTGACCCACCGCCAATGTGTTGCCTTGTGAAAATTGGATCATCACTATTCATGCTTGTTTTTTTATTTTTATTTAAACTTTATTTTCTTTTTGGAAATATTTTGGCATACATAGAAAAATACATAAACATATAAAATCTTACATACCTCCTATATTTAAATTAACCTAGCCCATTCCCACCCACCCATCTCCCCTCCCCCCCCCCAGATCTGCAATTTCGCCATCCTAAATAATCTTAAATTATCTCAGGCCCTTCCCTTTCTAACATAGCTACTGCGTATTTCTCTGCTCGCTTGAAGTCCCTCCATTTCTTCCAAGTTGCTCTATGTCTGTACTCCGTTCCCTCTTCCCTGCTGCACAAGTACTCCATTTCACTTACCGTATATACTCGAGTATAAGCCGAGTTTTTCAGCACATTTTTTTGTGCTGAAAATGGCCCCCTCGGCTTATACTCAAGTTACCTTTTTGCGCCTGATCTTCCGGAATTTGGGGACCGGGTACCGGCCAACCGTAGGTCTCCTGGACCCCAAACTTGGCACACATGTAGCCCCACTTGTCCTCTACAAGTGTACAAAGTTTGATGTCCGTGGGACCTACGGCCGGGAGCACTGATTTTTCAAACTCGGGCACCCCTTCCATAGACTCCCATGTTAAACGGTAATTTCTCCGGTGATTTTTGGGACCCGGTACCAGATGGTCGTTGGTTCTCTGGACCCGAAACTTGGCACACACGTAGCCACATTTCTCCTCTAGAAGTGTGCAAAGTTTGTTGTCTGGGGGACCTACGGCCGGGGAGCACCGATTTTTCAAATTCGGGCACCCCTTCCATATTCTCCCATGTTAAACGTCAGTCTAGTCATGGGCACAGTGAGGCATGCACATGGACACAGTGAGGCAAAATGAGGCACAGTGAGGCATACAGATGGACACCCTAGGCTTATACTTGAGTCAATACGTTTTCCCATTTTTTTGTGGTAAAATTTGGTGCCTCGGCTTGTATTCGGGTCGGCTTATACTCAAGTATATACGGTACATAATCTACTCTCTGTATCCATTCTTTTATGGATGGCTTATCTGCTTGGAGCCATTTTTTCGGGATCATAGCCTTTGCACCATTGAGCAGGGGAGGGACTAGCGTTTCTTTATATTATTTTTTGGCTTTAATTGACCCGTGGAAAATCACATTACAAGCGTTTAAGGGGATCCTTTCACCGGTTATTTCCTCGATGTAATCTAGAATACTATGCCAGTACTCTTTTATTTTTTGACACTCCCACCAAATATGTATTGTTGTTCCCTTTTGACCACAGTCCCTCCAACATATGAGTAAGCGTCAATTCGTGACGTGAAACGCGTTAGCCACCCTTCCCTGCATGCACACTATCTGCATTTGTTGTTTTGGATCTATGGATTTATTTTGAATTTGGATTTTTTACTTGAAATTTTGGAATAAATAACTGTCTATACAGAGTGCGGCAGTCCAGGGTTTCTTTTTCTCCCATCCCTCCAACATTGGGAAGATCTATTTGGCTGGAATTGATTAATTCTCTCCGGTGTCAGGTGCCACCTTACCAAACACTTGTAATTAGTTTCTATCATTGTAATATCTGTTGCGTAATCATATGCTACTCCTATCATTTGTTTTTCATCTAACTTTATTACCAGGTCTTGTTCCCATTTTCCTATAAAAGGTACGGCCCCATTTCCTTCTAGTTCAGTCAATATATCGTACATTTGCGACACTCCATGTTTCATAGGCGTTTTGATGTTGCAAAGTTTTTCAATTGGGTTCAGTGTTTTCTCTTCTCTGACTGGTTGAGGAATTGTGCTAACGAAATGTTTAAGTTGTGTGTATTCCCATTCATTTACCGCCTGCCACCCATACTTTGTGATTAATTCAACTCTTGACCTTATTTTTCTTTGTGTCATTATATCTTTTAATTGTGCTTCCCCTAAGTGCTTTCCCATCCGTGTCCCATTACCTGGGGTAAAAAAAACTGTTCCTGTCAACGGAATTAATGGGGAGTTGTATTCCCACTTTTCCCGTCGATATATTCTATCCCAAACTTTAAATACAATTTTTGTCAAGTCATGTGTTTCTGCACTGTGCATTCTATATTTAGGTGGAATCCAAATACCTTTCCCTAGTGATGTCGTGTACAAGGTGTTTTCCATTTTTACCCATCTCTTATTTGTGTTTATATTTGCCCATTCTAATAACCTTGCCATTATTACCGCCGTATAATATCTTTTAATATCAGGGGCCGCCAATCCACCTTTGTTTTTCTTCCTAGACAGGAGCACATAACTTACTCTGGGTTTTTGTTCTGCCAGATATACTTCAGAATTATTGTTCTCATAACTTTAAAAAAACATTGCGGTATCTCTATCGGAAGCATTTGAAATTTGTATAAGATTTTTGGTAGAATAACCATTTTTAGTAAATTTATCCTTCCTATCCAGGAGATAGGTCTCCTCGATAGGTTTTTAATATCCATTTTTACTTTGTTTAATAATGGAACATAATTAGCACCATATATTTTTTCCAAAGTAGGGGTCAGTTTAATTCCCAAATAAATCAGTGCTTCTGTCTCCCAGAAAAACTGAAATTTCTGTTGCAGCGCTATTGCCTCTTCTTCTCTATTCCCAAATTGAATATTACAGTTTTTATAGGGTTTATCTTAAAATTCGTAAGCTCACCGTAATCTTTTAATTCTCTTATCACGTTCGGTAGAGACACTCTTGGTTTGGTAATGTATAGAAGTATGTCGTCTGCATAGGCCGCAACCTTATGTTCTTCCTCTCCCACTCTAACTTCTCCTATATCCACATTTTTCCTTATTTTTTCCAACAATGGCTGTAATGCGATTACATACAGGAGTGGTGAGAGCGGGCAGCCTTGTCTTCTTCCATTGAACATCTCAAAAGCGGACAACATACTTCCATTTACCTTCACCCTGGCCGTTGAGTGCTTATATAGATTTTCGATCCACCTCATAAATTTTGGGCCCATCCCTATACTGCGTATTGTCTCCATCATAAACCCCCATAGTTCTTATGCTATTGTCCCTACCCTCCCTTCCTGGGACAAAGCCTACCTGATCCACATTTATTAAATCTGGCATCAAGTTATATATATAATTTTATATTGGCGTTTAATAACGCAATAGGACGATAGCTAGAGCATATGGATTTATCTTTACCTAAGTTGGGTATAATTGTGATGTCCGCTAACAAAGATTCTCTTCTGATTTCCTCGGTTTCCCCTATTTTATTGTAGTAGGTGCAAAGAGCTGGTACCAGTTGTTTCTTAAAAAAATTTATAATATTTTATCGTGAAACCATCCGAGCCTGGGCTTTTCCCCCTTGGTATTTTTTTTAGAACATTGTTAATTTCTTCTTCTGTTATGGGCCTCTCTAGGAGTTCTATATTCTCTGCTGTTATTTTTGGTAGATTTACTTCTGCTAGATATTGCTGTATTTTAAGTTTCCTATAGTGCTCCTCCTGTAGTGTTTCTTTATTTCTAATTGCGTATAGTGAACTATAATATTTCTCAAAAATCTTTGCAATATCCATTGTTTTGTAATTCAATTCCCCTTTTTCATTTTTTATCTTTTCTATATAGTTTAAAGTTTTTTTTCCCTTTGAGATTTTTGCTAAATATCTTCTGGGCTTATTTCCCCATCTATATCTTTCCTTTGCTACATTACTAAATACTTTTATAGTTTCTTCCTCCAGTTGTTCTCTTTTTATCACTACTCTCTGATATGTTACCCTATCCAAATGTGTTTTGTGTTGATCTTCCAGTTCATGTAATTCCCCTATTATCAGTTTTTTTTATCTTTCTTTTTTTTTTTTTCGCTACTCCTATTGAGATTATCTTTCCTCTAATATACGCCTTATGGGCTTCACATATTGTGGCCCTTGTGACATCTGGGGGCTGATTTAAGAAAATGTTGGCGCATTTGCGCGGGCAGGAATAATTATTGCGACATGGCACATGCTGTTGACTTGCGCCGAATTCGCGAAATTGTTGCGCGTACGGGCGCAGACACATTCTTAAATATGAAACAGACATCGGGCACTTGCTCGTTGTAATGCTGATCTTGCTAATGAGCTTTTCCTTATCACATGGAGAATATTGCTTCCACTTTTATTCCTTTCATTCATTTCTTTTTGAAACAACTCAATATTCATTCTAGAGATCTTCATCCTATCAACAACTGTGCAGATGTTTACTGGACTTGTAATTGTGCATTTTATGGTGATAGTCTATAATCATTGGTGGAGCCAAAACTTCCATGAAAACATCTTCTCAACACATGTCTGTGTATTGTGCATTCTGGACAATTCTTTCCCCATACACTGTGCAATCTGATTGGATGACATTTACATCCACTAATTTCACTAATTTCTCTGAGCAATTCATTTCCCCATACACTGTCCAATCAGATTGCACAGTGTATGGGGAAAAAATTGGCCAGAATGCACAATACACAGACATGTGTTGAGAAGATGTTTTCATGGAAGTTTTGGCTCCACCAAAGATTATAGACTATCACCATAAAATGCACAATTACAAGTCCAGTAAACATTCGCATAGTTGTTGATAGGATGAAGATCTCTAGAATGAATAATGAGTTGTTTCAAAAAGAAATGAATGAAAGGAATAAAAGTGGAAGCAATATTCTCCATGTGATAAGGAAAAGCTCATTAACATGATCAGCATTACAATGAGCACAAGCCCAATGTATAAGCAGTTGTGCACTCTGGAGAACGCAGATGCACCCATGTGCAACACACATATTTAACAAGTTAAAGAGTGCGCGCCCTGTCAGGCGAGCATAAAATGTTGTGCTTTGTCAATGCACATGTGCAGTTGAGTAAGCTGAAAGAAGGGTGTAAAACGGCTTGATTAGTTGTAAGACAGATCTACATGTTCTGGACAGAATGTGTGCATTTAAACAACATTATATACATACTTTTTAGCCTGGTAACAGAAGATGGTAAACTAGTAAAGTTATCTACAGTATTCAGACAAAAATGTTGAAGATTACATTGGCTGCGCTTGCTAATGGTAGGCGCGAAAGATTGCGCAAGTGCGCAACAGCGCTTCCTATGTAAATATGGTTTGGTGCATATAAGTGCACCATAATTTTTGATAAATGTTTTGAGTCCCGTTTTTTGTGCAATTACTCCAATTTCTCCACTGCACCACAGGCGCAGGTCTTTAGTAAATCACCCCCCTGGTGTATCATTTATACAAAAAAATTGTTCAATTTCGGTTATACATTTTTTAGCCACTTCTTCATCCTCTATAAGATCTTCGTTTAACTTACATGTCCCTTTCTGCAGATAGATTTATCTTTGCCTGCTTTGGGTATAATTGTAATATCTGCTAAGAGAGATTATTTTCTAATTTCCTAATTTTCTCCTATTTTGTTTAGATAGGTACATAATGCTGGTACTAATTGTTCCTTACATTTTTTTATAGTATTTTATCGTAAAGCCATCCGAGCCTAGGCTTTCCCCCCCTGGTATTTTTTTAGGGCGTTGTTAATTTCTTCTTGTGTTATTGGCCTCTCTAGGAGTTCTATATTATCTGCTGTTATCTTGGGTAAATTTACAGTAGGTGCCGCCGATTTTGTGTCAATCTCGCCTCTTCTAGCGGCAAGATTGACACCCTACGAGCCCCGTCGCGAGAGCCAACGCCAAGCTGTCTCATCATCGGGAAAGGAAAAATTTTGTTTTTCCTTTCGCAATGAGCGACACGCATTGCTGACATTGAGGCCGGTGGACGGAGATCCGACGTGGATTCCCGCCAATACCAGGCATGGTGTTTGGTATGAATCCTGAGCGGGAACTCCACGCCAAATTTTAAATAAAAAACCAGCATGGGTTCCCCCTCCAGGAGCATACCAGGCCCTTCGGTCTGGTATGGATTTGAAGGGGAATCCCCTAACCCGAAAAAACGGCGTGGGGGTCCCCCTCAAAGTCCGGTGTCGTCTCCGCGCTCTCCGGTTCTTCTCTCGCTCTTTGGTTCTTTCTTCCTTCTGCCGGGCCTCCGCTATCTTCTTCCATCTCTTCTGCTACCGGAGAGGCCAGGTCTTCCCCGTCGTCTCGTCCGACTATCCGGGTTTTTCTTCCTTCTGCCGGGCCTCCGCTATCTTCTTCCAGCTCTTTTGCTAGCGGAGAGGCCCGGTCTTCCCCGTTGTCTCGTTCAGCTCTCCGTTGTCCTTCTGCCAGCCCCTCCACTATCTTTTTACAGCTCTTTTGCTAGTGGAGGGGCCCGGTCTTCCCGTCGCCGTCTTCTTCCCTCTTCTCCTCGATGTTCACTCGTCGCTTCCTCCCGCTGTAATGCTGGGTGTTCAGTCCGCAACGATTTATATAGGCTTCTCATGACGTCACAGTCACATGCTACGGGTGGCCCTGGAGCATGTGACTGTGACGTCATGGGAGAATGTGAGGCCTATAAAAAAAGTTGTGGACCGAACACCCAGCATTACAGCGGGAGGAAGCGATGAGTGAACATCGAGGAGGAGAAGAGGGAAGAAGACGCAGACGGCGACGAGAAGACCGGGCCCCTCCACTAGCAAAAGAGCTGGAAGAAGATAGTGGAGGGGTCGGCAGAAGGACAACGGAGAGCTGGACGAGACTACGGGGAAGACCGGGTCTCTCCACTAGCAAAAGAGCTGGAAGAAGATAGCGGAGGCTCGGCAGAAGGAAGAAAGAACCGGAGAGCCGGACGAGACGACGGGGAAGACTGGGCCTCTCCGCTAGCAAAAGAGCTGGAAGAAGATAGCGGAGGTCCGGCAGAAGGAAGAAAGAACCGGAGAGCGCGGAGACGACACTGGAGATCCCCGAAGTCGGAAGAGACCCCCGGAGTCGGAAGAAGACCCCGGGAGCTGTGTAATAAATTACTTTAAAAACCTGTGTGTGTTTTTTTATTGACATTTTTTTCCACCAGGTGAATGGGTAGGGGTAAGATGTACCCCATACCCATTCACATAGGGTGGGGGCCCCAGGATCTGAGGGCCCCCTTATTAAAGGGGACTCCCGGATTCCGATAAGACCCCGCCCGCAGACCCCGACAACGTCGGCACGTTCAATACACGTCGGATCCCGTTCAATACAGTGTCGCGTCTCCTTCTCGCTATTGCAGCGAGCGTGAGATGTCGGCACCCTGTCGCCGAGAATCTCCGCGATGGGATCGCGATGGATATACAATGTCGGCGGCACCTACTGTACTTCTGCTAAATATTGTTGTATTTTAAGTTTCCTGTTATTCTTCTCCTGTCGTGTTTCTTTATTTCTAATTGCATATAATGAGCTATAGTATTTTTTAAAAATCTTTGCAATATCAGTTGTTTTATAGTTCATTTTGCCTTTTTAATTTTTAATCTTTTCTATATAATTTAAGGTTTTTTTCCCTTGAAATTTTTTCTAGGTATTTCCCTGGCTTATTTCCCCATCTGTATATTTATTTTGCCACATTATTAAATACTTTTCTGCTTTCTTCCTCCATCAGGTCCCTTAGTTGGTCTCTTTTTATCACCACCCTCTGATGTGTTTCCCTGTCTAAATGTGATTTGTGTAACTGTTCCAGATCATATTACCCGTTTCACAGTTATTTCCCTTCTTTTTTTTTTCCCCCCGCTCCTATTGAGATAAATTTTCCTCTAATATACGCATTATGGGCTTTCCAAATTGTGGCCCTTGTGACATCTGGTGTATCGTTGGTATTAAAAAAAAATTCAATTTCAGTTATTATATTTTTACACACTTCTTAATCCTCTATGAGATCTTCATTTAACTTCCATGTCCCTTTCCTATTTTCCTTATCCTTAAATCAAATTTTTACTGTTACAGGGGCGTGGCTCGAAATTGTTGTTATCCCTATTGAAGTCCCTACAACATACTCTAAAATTACATGGTCAACCAGAATGTAATTCAGTCTCGTGTACGTATCGTGAACTGATGAGTGAAATGTGAAATCTTTTTTACTTGGATAAGCTATTCTCCATATATCCACCAACTGCTGGGTGTAAAAAATTTTTTAAATTAATTTCAATTGTTTACTCTCTCTAATTGGTGCATCAGACGTTCTATCAAGACCGTGGTCCATTGAGTAATTAAAATCTCCGGCCACAATCAGATGTCCTTGCTTAAAGTCCACTAAGGCGTCAAGAATCCCTTTCAAGTATTTTTTTGGATACTTATTGGGACAATACACATTTACTAACGTGTACCTAATTCCTTGTAGAATCCCTTTCAGGAACAAAAAACGACCCTCCTACCTTTCTATCTTCCAAGAGAAAATTTTAATTTTTCCAGATGCCAATGGCGACTCCTTTTGCCCTTTTATTTGGGGCATCTCCATACTACCAGGTTGGGATAGCCCGTGAATACAATTTTATATTTAAATCAAGGGATATGTGTGTCTCCTGTAAAAAAATTATCTCAGCAGAGTACCTTTCTAACTCCCTTAGCACCATGTGTCTTTTTCCCGGAGAATTCAATCCTCTTACATTATATGTCAAACTTAACCCCTTCCTTACTGAGTCATTGTAAAATGATGTCGGCAGGAACCCTCCCTCCCTCCCTCCAGGTGGACGTCATATGACATCCTGGGCTTCCCGGGCGGCTAGGGGATGCGCCCGCCGCATCGCTTTGGGACCCGGTGCACGTGCCCGGCGATTGCCCGCGATCACAGCAGGAAACACACAGATCCACATCCTGTCAGAGGAGAGGAGACAGATGTGTGTTCCCAGTACAGAGGAACACACATCGGTCTCCTCCCCTTGTGAGTCCCCTCCCCCTGCAGTTAGAATCACTCCCTAGGGAACATATTTAACACCTTGATCGCCCCCTAGTGTTAACCCCTTCCCTGCCAGTCACATTTACACAGTAATCAGTGCAGTTTTATAGCACTAATCACTGTATAAATGTCAATGGCCCCAAAGACGTGTCAAAAGTGTCCGATATGTCCGCCGCAATGTCACGGTCACAATAAAAATCGCAGATCGCCGCCATTACTAGTAAAAAAAATTAAATAAATAAAAATGCAATAAATCTATCCCCTATTTTGTAGATGCTACAACTTTTGTGCAAACCAATCAATATACGCTCATTACGATTTTTTTTTTACCAAAAATATGTAAAAGAATATGTATCGGCCTAAACTGAGGAAAAAAATTGTTTTTTAAAAATAAATTGTGATATTTATTAAATCAAAAAGTAAAAAGTATTGTGTTTTTTTCAAAATTGTCGCTCTTCTTTTGTTTATAGCGCAAAAAATAAAAAAACAGCAGAGGTGATCAAATACCACCAAAAGAAAGCTCTATTTGTGGGGAAAAAAAACAAAGATTTTATTTGGGTACAGTATTGCATGACCGTGCAATTGTCATTCAAAGTGCGACAGTGCTGAAAACTAAAAATTGGTCTGGACAGGAAAGGGGGTGAAAATGCCCTGTATTGAAGTGGTTAACCTCAGTCATCCATTTTGTTTTCTTTTAACTTACTTGCTTCAACAGACAAATCCTTGTACAATAGTGCATAAATACTGGCCCTTCTTAAGACTAAGCGCTCATGGGAGCAGTCAAGGTATGGTGAAGCTATACTGTTTAGAGGGTAGGGCTACAATACACCTCCCTCTACCTGATTTCACTAATGCCAGTGACGGCTGAAGATGCAACCGTTCTCCTGTCAGATGACAGGTACAAAACATATAAAAACAAACTTATAGGCAGCGCTACAAACAATGGACATAAAACAATATATAAGTGCAAACTTGATGATAAAGTTCAAAAGAAAGACAGGAGAGGAATCCCGTGATCAAAGCAAGTGAAAAAGTCCCATCTGGTTATAGTTCCCATTCAGTCTATTCTCCACGGTAATCTACCACCGACACCTCCACTCGTGAAAAATTTGGGGGGAAGCACCACCCCTGTTGAAAATGCTCTTACCAGACTACGCTGGGAAAACAGCTTCAAACAATCACGTGTCACTAAATGAATGGAAGGAGCTCTCATCACATTGCCGCTGGGGAATAGGATATCACACTGACACACATTTAAAACATTTTATTTCAAAAGAAACCAAGCCCCCCTTAAGAATTGCACTTACAGTGTGAAAGAATCACTTAGGCAATAAATCACATTGACATCCGTGAACGTCCGGGAAGGATAAGATACCAGAGCGGCATCTCCTACCTCGCTCTGCAGAACTCACTGGCGAGCGCTTGTCCCGATCAACGTGGTGACATCACTATTGGCAGTTGTTTGGCCCAACTCTGATGCGTTTCGTCATCAACGACATCATCTGAGGTTGTGGCCAAACGACGCAACTTACCATACTTATATACAGCCCCGTTCCCAGCTAGTGTTGTTTAGTGTGAGCCTCGTTAGTGGACAATCACTCTGGTAGCTCCAGATCGGTTCTCACTAGCTGTTGATACATAGGTGGAACTTAATCACTCTATCCTTGCACCCTAACGGCGCAACCAGGTACTGCAATCCGCACATTATAATATCAAAAAATATAGTCTATACAATGTCTATGTATTTGTTCACATGCATTGAATGACTGGAGACACATTTAAATACTAAAATATATACATTTTAGAATAATAAAACATATATAAACCAGGAGATGCTGAATTATCTGAAAACTTCATTACCAAAATGATGCATGTTAAAACCATGCATAATACAACTATGAATAGAGATATAAAAAATATATTAAAAATATATTTAAAAAATTATCTTTTGAATGGTGGTATACACAAAATAAGCTCAGTAATCACTAATAAAACAATTGACGTCTAATTCGACGTTCATTGCCTTTGGTGTAAGTGTTTCCATGAGAAATATCCATCGTGTTTCTCTCTTTGATATTTCTCGCACCAGGTTAGACCCTCTCCAGTTTGGGTGTATGCAATAAACACCCCAAAACTTAAGACCGGAGGGGTCTTGACTATAAAAATTCTTAAAGTGCAAGGACACACTATGGTACGTGAAACCAAACTCAATATTATGTATGTGTTCAGAAATCCTCATTTTCAATTTTCTTCTAGTTCGACCAACATACATTAAATTACAAGGACACTGTAACACATATACCACATGTGTGGTGTTACATGTAATAAATTCTGAAATACTAAAAGTTTTGTTGTTACCAGTGGACACAAATTCTGACAGGCCTCTAATCGGGTTATTAAGTTGTAAGGAAACACTACACTTTCTACATGAATAAAAACCAGTGCATTGCCAGAACATACTTTTTCTAACCGGAGTATCGAGTAATTTCTAAACAACTTTATCTCCGAAACTTGGAGCTTTCCGGTAGATGAATGGTGGGTGCACCGGCAATGCACTCTGTAAAACTCTGTCCAAACACAGTACATGCCAGTGCCGTTTAAAAATGCTTTCAATCTCTTTATACTGTATATGAAAATTTGATATAAAACCCCATTCCTGTCTGGGATTTATTTGTCGATCTCTGTCAGTAAGACACAAGTCTCTTGGGGTCTCTGCTAATTCTCTTACAATATTGTCCAGATGTTGTTCCTTATAACCCTTTTGTATAAACCTATCTCTGATGACCTTTGAGTGTATAATGAAATCACTGTCTGTGGTACAATCCCGTTTTACTCTCATCAATTGACCTTTTGGTATATTTTTCAACCAGTGTGGGTGATGTCCGCTAGTTAGCGGCAAATAACTATTTCTGTCCGTGGGTTTGAAATAGATAGTAGTAATCAATGACGACCCTTGTATTATCACATCTACATCTAGCAAGTGAATATGTTCATTGCTGAACTCATATTCCAATTTTATATTATTCTTGTTACTATTCAGTTCTTTCAAGAATTCATGCAGGGAACATTCGTTCCCTTCCCAGATAAAAAAGAGGTCATCAATGAATTTGCAAAGACAAACTTATCCTCCCATTCCCCTATGAATAGGTTGGCGATACTGGGAGCAAATCTTGCTCCCATCGCCACACCTCTTTTCTGGGAGTAAAAAATTCTTGCACTGCAGAATACAAATCTTCCTGCTTCTTAAGCCAACAGATGTATTTATATACAAAGATATACAGACCTTTCCCTCCTCCCTAATCCACACCCTTCCCCACCCCCCTTCATCCCCCTCCTATGGTGGTAATTTGACCTCATGGTCTAGAGCAGAAATTATCCTCTCTTGGGGACACCCTTTTCCCCATGCTCTCTCAGGCCCAAGGTGGAGTTCTGTGCAGTGTTAATTTTGTCAACGAAAAAGTTTTCGTCAACGATTTCATCAGCGGCAATTTTAAAGTGCTGAAAATGTAACGAAAATACAGCACGTTTTCGTCCTCTGATGAAAACTATGCCGAAAATTTGATCCGTTTTCGTTATCGGACGACAACGAGACGAAAATGGTAAGGAGGGACGTTTAACAACTTGTGGAGCTCCGCCTACTTACGCAATCCGCGCGCCCAGCGACACCGTAAGAAGAGTCCAACGCCAGTGGTGAGGCGAGGCTGCCCGCGTGAGGACGCAGACAGAACACAGAGAAAGCACTCCGAGTCTCCAGACAGAGTCCCGCTCCCGAATTCGGACTACTCCGACTCCTCTGACGACGCACCCGCCACTCTTCTCCCACCCAGAGAGGCAGAGAAAACACAGACATCGATCACTCAGCACTGCAGCTGCAGCAGTCAGAGCTACACAAATTGTGGTGGTACGTACAACAGGCCTGAGGACTCCCCCTCCCCTGACCTCACTACTAGTTAGTAGTACTACCGCCCTTAGACGACCACTTGGTGTGTGTGTGTATATTGAAATTCCAGTCAGTGCTGTAGGCCTCCTCTGCTGCTCCTCTGCTGCTCAGTGGTGCCTTTTTGCAAAATATGTCTCACTGTCGATTATAGGCCATCCCCTCAGAGTCAGACCACCATCCAGGCTCCAGGCAGAATGTGTACTGTACTGACTGCATGCCATTTATTTCCTAGGCCTACTCTACTCAGAGACGGTGACCACCGTCGAGAGAGCACTGCACTGCCACATACAGGCTTCCTCCCCCCCCCCACCGTACAATCCAAGACTCCAAAGTCCAAACTATTACTATACTGGAACGTCGGCTGTGATTATCACTGGTAGAAAGAGAAGAGAAGATCTATGGCTGTATTTTACATTTGATGTTAAGGACAACAAGACTCTTTGCAAACCATGTGGAGCGACACTCGCTGGTAAAAATACAACAAATTTGAAGCGTCATTTGCGGACAACTCATCCTGAAATTCATAAAAAGGTAAGCACAGCAACATGTGACAATATAAAATAAATAAAATGAATAAGATTTTTTTTTTTAAAGCATCCCTGTCCCCACAAGCTGAAAAGGTAAGTGGCCCCTGCATAATGCATATGTAAACGCCAGTGTTCAAATCACACATGTGAGGTATCGCCGCGATCACGAGAGCAATAATTCTATCATTAGAACTTCTCTGTAGATGTAGATGTTTAGGTACAGTATTGTAGTTTGTCGCCAATTCGCTATTATTACACGAGTGATGTTGGGTATCTATTTACTCCGCGTAACATCATCTGATCTTTCACATTATACTAAACAATTGGGCTAACTATACTGTTAATTTATTTTTTTTATTCTTGAAAGTGCCTTTTTTCCTAAAAAAAAATGCGTTTGAAATACTGCTGCACAAATACCGTGTGACATAAAATATCAACGACCGCCATGTGTTTCTCTGCTATACATATAGTATATAATAGAGTGGCAACTTAGTTGGAGCTGACTGACTGTGTGGGCTGGCACGTAAAATCAGAATAACTTTAATTTTCCCCCCTAATTCGGCCCCACAGATACTGAAAACATCAAATGATGGACCAAGTCAAGCCAGTGGCAGTGCACAACCACAGCAAACTATTTGTACTGCTCTTTTAGGTGCTTCAAAATATAAAATTGACTCTAAGCAACAACATGCCAGGGAGGAGGCCATAGCAAGATGGATTGGGCGCACCGGATTACCAGTCAGAAAGATTGAAGATGAGGACTTTGTTAGCATGATGGAGACACTAGATAGGAAGCTGACTGTTCCAAAGAAAACTAAAATAAGCAATCTGATTGACAAACAGTATGAAGGTGATAAACAAAAATTCAAAAAGAGAGTGGCTGCTGCTCGGAGAGTATCTATTTGCACTGATTTGTGGACCAAAAGAGGACTCTCAGCTTCATTCCTTGCCATAAGTGCATGCTACTTTTGTGTTGAACAACATAAACCTGAACACATATTGTTGGCCCTTGAACAAGTAGCCCAACCACACTGTACAGTAAATCAAATCCTGTGTGGACAAATGCTTGCAAGACTGGGACATACCAAAGAGGAAGATCCTTACAGTGATAACAGATAATGGGAGCAATATGGTGGCGGCATTTAAACAAACCACAGCAGCAGCAGAAGAACCACCCAGCTCTAGTGAGGAAGACTCCCCCATGACGGAAAGTGACTCTGAGGCTGAGACGGAAATTGATGATCTGCGGTGAGTGAGTGAGCCATTTTTATTCTTTTACATGATGACATGGTTGACACGGTGACACCAGTCAATTATCTAATGGCTATGAGATGATTGATATGGGGGCACGGCGCAATCTGCTTTAGTCTACGGGGTGCAGTGAGTCAGTGCACCTTTTTTATTTTTCCACTATAATTTGTCTTGTGTACTGTAAAAGTATTCCCATAAGATGTTAAGTGTTAAAATAATAGAATGGAACAAACATTTTCTATAGTATACTTTATGCTTATTGGGCTGTGTGTGTGTGTGTTCCACTTGATAGGTACCAACAGATTGACATGGACCGGACACCATGTGTGGTGCATACGTTGCAACTTGTGGTCCACATGGTGCATAAGGAGGCAAGTGTGAAGAGAATACTTGGTAAAGCAAGATCAATAGTGCACCTCTTCCGCAAGTCTTCAGTTGCAACACAGAAGCTTATGGAGCATTGTGGCCTTATTCTTTTAAATGACTGCCTCACACGCTGGTCAAGTACATTCAACATGATCGCAAGACTCCTCAAACTGAAAGAGTCAGTCTGCCAAATTGCAAACAGCATGAGATGGGACAGCTTGCTTCCTAGTGAATGGCAAAAGCTCACATCATTGCATGACCTACTGCTGCCTTTTGCAGAACATACCAAAACCCTCCAGAGTGACACCATGTCTATGTCCCTGGCTGTTCCTGCCCTCTTTGATCTGCTCAGCCATCTTGAGGACTTTAAACAGAACACTAGCTACCAAGACCTTGCCACAATTGCGCAGAGAATGAAAGGGAGTGTCAACCAACGTTTTGCTTCATTCTTAGATCCAACCGACGAAATGTTCTCTCCACTTGCAGCAGCTGCTTGTTTTGTCAACCCTATCGTCTGTGAAACCCTTGTTGATGTGACGGATGAGAATATTCAAGAACTGCTTAAAAAGGCAGAGGAGTATGCCGCAAGAAAATCCACATTGCCACACACACCCCTTGAGGAATTGTCTGACGATGATGTGGTAGAAGAACTATCGCAGGAAGTCGAAGAAGCACCGCCACCGGCATCCACATCTAAGCAACCAGTCTTTCGGTTTCTTTCTAAATGAATGACCCAAGCAGAGGATCTCCCCAAACAACATAGAGCAGCAGTTCTGAAAATATAAGGAAGAGCTTTTGCACCAAGTTGCCATCAGTGAGGAGTACACCACCGCAACAGATTTTTGGCTGTCAAAGAGTGACTCTTTGTATCACCAGCTAAAACCTTTTGCATTAGACCTGCTGGCTATGCCAGCTTCTCAAGCCGTTGCAGAGAGGGTATTCAGTGTTACAGGTGACCTCTCTAGAGGTCGGCGGAATAGAGCAAGGGTCATGTTGGCGCGAAGTGCTTTCCTTAAAATGAATCAAAACAAATAGGAGTGTTTTATTATTCTCTTCAAGTATTTCTATTTACAGAAGCATATCTAATGTTCTGTGGGTTCTGCTTATTGCGATAGGATAGGAAGAATCAGTAGTTAAACTGTTTTAATTGTCAGTCAAATTCATAGGAAAAATGCACAGGCTCAGGCTGAGGATACAAATGCCATGCCATTAGTATGTGGATTCTGGAACAATAACAAGTCAACCACCACTTTTTATCAACCAACTTGTTGACTGACAATGTACTCTCTCTCTTAGCATTGACAAATTTGACAATATAGGTAAATATCACACTAATGAAAGAAAAATAGATCAGTAACGGTAATGGACGGTCAAAAAGGGCAACCGTCTTTTCTTATAGTGTGATATTTACCTCTATTTTGTCATTGTGAAACTGGATGCTGAGAGAGAGAGGACTGGAGTTGATAAAAAGTGGTGACTGTGAAATAATAAACTGACAGTAAACGTATTCTTATTGTAGAAATAAGCATTACCCTCAAGTATTGGTTTGTTTGTTATGCTGTCACAGCATAGTCGGGAGTCGGACTCGGGAGTGCTCTCTCTGTGCCTGTGCCACTGCCAGACAGGCACCAGGCAGTAAGTAACAGTGCCTGTGCAGTGTGCTGCTGTCTGGGCTTGGTTGGCCATGTACATGTACAGCTATGGCCAAAATGACACCAAAACAATTTTGACAATGTCTGCTAGTGCTGCTTCAGTGTTTTAGATCTTTTTGTGTCAGTCTCAGATGTATCTGGGATACAATGATCTGACATTTGTGTCAGATCATTGTATCCGGTAAAAGCATTGCATAAGTGTTAAATGCTTTTATTGACATTAATTTTATGCATTGCAAATGCAAAGAGTCAATATTTGCACTGCAGTCACGCAGTGTTGACTTGAGTTAGTTGACCCTTCTTTTTAAAGACCTCTGCTCTGCTGCAATTTGCCCTGGGCCTGACAATCGTGGTGGCATGTTGTCACATGCTGGAAAAGACATGTTGTTCTGTTCATCACCAAACTGTTCTTAGATGGTTAGGAGTAGGACTTAGGAGAAGTTGTTCTCGGAGCCTGAGTATGTTTTTGTACCATTTATTCATGGCTGTGTTCTTCTTAGGCAAAATTGTGAGTGGGCCCACCACACCGCACACTCCCTTGGCTGAGAAGAAGCAGCAGAGCCAACCACGCAGTCGCGCACACATGAATGTCACGCAAAGTGTTCCTATTTTTTTGGGGGGGCATTTTATCCTTTTATGAAAACAGCAATATTCTTGACGAAAAGTTTTTACTTAAATAAAGACGTTATATAACGACTAAATCTGTGTCTCTGTAGTGCATGTTCAAACCTAACCATTAAAAACAACATATTTGATTTCTCACTCCAGCAGCAGTAACTATATAATAATGAGTTTGGAAATGGTTGAGAAATGCTTAAATGATGCATTACAATTACAATTTAACTACACACATTAGATTTTAGACAACTAAAAGGAGTTTTAGTCGACTAAAACTCGACTAAAATGAATTGGAGTTTTAGTCGACTAAATACGACTAAAACTAAAACTATTGCAGAAGACTAAAATGGGACTAAAACTAAAATGCCATTTTAGTCCTGAGACTAAGACTAAAACTAAAACAAAATTTGCTGCCAAAATTAACACTGGTTCTGTGTGGTGCTGTTGGTCTCGCCTCCGCTACTTCTAGGGAGACAGTTCCAGAGCTTACCGGGAGCTTTACAAGCCATTCCCCCCCCTCCCTCTCCTACCCCCTCTGTCCCCCCACCTCCCTCCAGGTATTTGAGAGAAAGAAGAACAACCAAAAGGAGAAAAAAAATAACTTTTTTTTTTTTCTTTTTCCTCCTTGGCAGTTTTTGTGGTCGTCTTTCTTGTTCATATTATTTATTCTGTCCTTCTATACTTTCTTCTGATCTTGACCTTATAGCCGGACAATTTACTGGGGTTGGTATCTCCAGTTTTTTACAAAATTCAGACGTCTCTTCAATGAATCTTAATCTAGCAATACTCCCATTTTTCCTACCAATCCGGCATGCGGGGAAGCCCCACTTGTACTGTACTCCATGTTCCTGTAAAGTCGCCAACAGCGGCCTTAAGGTTCTCCTTTTTTTTAAGTTTCCTGTGAAAGATCTTGAAAAATTTGGATATTATTTTAAATTTTATTGGCGACTTACCCCGCAGCTTTCTCCATAATTGATTTTTTTCCTCCCAGCTTTCAAATCGTACTATAATGTCTCTCGGTTTCTCCTGCGGAATTTCTCTTGGTCTTCTTAATCTATGTGCTCTCTCAATTTTTATTGGATTTGTAATTTCTTTATCCATCACTGTGTTTAAATATCTTCTTTATTATTTCTGTTAGATCTTCATTTTGGGAAGAGTCGGGGACACCACAGATTCTTAGATTTTTTCTTCTGTCCCTGTTCTCTTAATCCTCTATTTTATATGCCTGCTCCTGGTGATCTAATTTTATAGATTTATAGATTTAATCTCACCTTTTAATTTTTTAATTCTGTTTAGATTAAGATCCGTTGATTTTTCCACTTCCTCTACTCGTTCCAACATGTGACCAAATTTTTATGGATAATCTCCATTTCATCATTTAGCGATTTTTCCAAAGCCGCAAGCACAAGTTGCATTTCAGTTTTAGTTGGAGGTAGTTCTTGGTTTTGCGGTTCCTCTGCTCTCCTATGTTCATGTTCTGTGTCCAGCTCTTGTTCAAGTCTGGACTCTGATAGTGTGTCAGTCTCAGTACTTTTATTCTGACCTTTTTTCTTCTCTTTCTTCTTCTCCTTACTCTCCATTTGACTACCCTTGGGCACTTGCTGTTTTTCAATTGCTTGCTTATCACCATTTCCTTCATGTGTAACATATTTGTTCATTGGGCCCGGGCTGGGTGTCAGGCTTAGGCAGGGTGGTTTTGGGGTCGCTCCTCCTCTTGCCGACCTACCCCTCATCTCTCCCCTGTTGTTCCCTGTTCCCTTGCTGATTGGTTCCCCTTTTCCCCTTCTCCTTTTTCTTTTTTCTTCTTCTTTCTTCCCCCTTTTTCTCTTTCCTATTGCCCCTTTAAGTCTGCTGACCTCTTGGTTTTTAACCCTAAGGTATTCCTAAGGTTTTTTGAGTATACACAGTCCTTTTATGTCCTTATGTGTACGCTAGCGGGGAGGTGAGTGTTATTTTTCAGTTTTTCTGTATAGTTAGATGTGTATGGGGTCTCCACAGATCTTGTCTTTCTATCTCTTTCTGTCTTCTTATACTTTAGTTGTAGCTCCACAGCTGAACCCCATCTCACGTTCAGCTAGTTAGTGGTCTAAACAAGCACCTGTGGTGTTCTCCCAGATTTCTTTTATTCAAGTTCAGCCAACCATAGTCTCCACCTTCTACTCAAGATAATCAGAAAGGTCTCTCTAGGTATTTGTGATAGTTCACTCCATTATGCTAATTATCTCTTCAAACAATCTCTTTATACAGTACATGTTTAGGTGTTTTTTATTGTACTCACCACCTCCACACGCATCGCTGACTTTAATCGGTTTACTGACTCTCCAGGGCCGTTTGTGCTGCTAAAACAAAAACCGATAGGGAAGTCCGTATGGCTGGCAGGGGAAAGGCAGCGGGTAACCAAGGGGGACCGCTCTGGGGATTCGTCAGCAGTTGGGCATCGGGAGTCTCCTCACCAGCTCCGGTTGCCCCGAGACTCTCCAGGTCCCGTCGGCTCTTCCTCGGCTCTCTATCTCTGCTGTTCACGCCTCCACAGCCTGAGTTCTTAGTCTAGTGCTGGTATGTTACTGTTCGTTGGGGATAGGGGGGTTGGCTCCTCTGCACGCTCCAATCTCGGAACGTTTTCCCAGCTGGATCCGCCTGGCGCGGGGGGGAAGGGGAACGGTGCAGGTCCGGAGCTACCATGGGGCTGCGGTGAGAGGCAGCCTCCTCTCGGAATCCTGTAGCCTGCTAACCTCCCTCGCACTCCTCCTATGCTGCCGGGGGGGACTTGCACTCCTTGGCTCTCTTGTCCAACGAACACGGCACCACTGCCAGCGCGGGTTCGTATTTTCCGTGCCTGTTACTGTCCAAGTGTGGCGGGGAACGGGGGCGTGAGGCCGGTCAGACCGGACGGCCGGGTAAGGCAATCTCAGCGCTAAGCATCATACGAAGTGGGATACCAAGTTTTCCCGCTACATGCTCCGGATCCCCTCCAGTGCCATTACTAGACTCCTCCCTCACGGACCTGCATACCTTTAGACGTAATTTCCTATTGGGAGTATCTTACTAAAAATGACATTTTTGTTGCAGGGAATGCCTGAAATCTGACTTGTATCTTAGTGCAGACTTCTGGGAAAGTCAGTGAGCCAATCACATAAGCAGGAAATTATGTTTCTGGGGGGTGTTCTGTACACATTCTGTGTACAGAACACCTCCAGGTAACCATATTGCATTTTTAGAAAATTACAGCAGCTGCAGATTGAAAAGGAAAGGTAATTTTTAATAACATTCAATTACAAAATGATTTGTGTCGCAATTGTATACGCTATATTATTTTTTCTTGTTTTGCTATTTTTTTCTCCACGAAAGTGGCGTTACCCTTTAATCAGCCCTCAAAAATTCCACTCGCCTGCTTGCATTTTGCGAGTGTAATTTGAGGGCTGCCGAGGGTGGGCTGCCTGGGAGCAGAGGCGGGGGACGAGCACCGCCGGAAGACGGGGTTGTATGGGAGCCGTTCATGGAGGGCAAGAGAGACAAGAGCAGGTGGTCGGATGATCACAGCGCAGAGGAACATCACAGCTTTCATTTCAATTGCCATGTGTTCCCACACTTACTGTCACATACAGTCTGCATTGGTGGACACAGTCTGCATTGTTAGGCACAGGCTGGCTGCATTGGTGGACACAGGCTTCATTGGTGGACACGGCAGGCTGCATTTGTGGACATGGGCAGGCTGCATTTATGGACACGGGCAAGGCTGCATTGATGGACATAGGTAGGCTGCATTGTCAGGCACAGGTGGGGCTGCACTGATGGGCAAGTTGTTGTTAATATTTATTTTTATAACTTAATTCTGCATAAAACTTTTTAGTGTCATTTCATGAGATAATTCATGGGCGGAATTAGGGGTGGGGCAGGGTAGGGGTTGGGTTGGGCAACTGGTGGCGAGTAACGCTTGAGGCCTTGCTACTCACACAGGACTTGAAATTTTGAGCCCTGCTTTAATTATTTTTAAAGGAATATACACAAAATACACAACTACATCTTTAATATCTGTCTGGATTTCAGATTTAAAGACAGCTCAATAGAAAAGTTTCTCTCCCAACAGAAAGTAATTCCAACAGGGAATCATTAAAAAAAATCTTAATTTTATCAGATTAATATTTGTAGATCACTTGTTGCTCAGCCAAAGAATTCATTAGAGCTGTCAAAATCATCCTATTGTATGAATAAATAGATTCTGTGTATGTACTGTACATTTGGTTGCTGTGCCTTTGTATGAAATACAACACATCTTGACTTTATAGAAAGGGACAATTAAAATGCAGGTAGGGAGTCATCGGAATTATTGGTCATCCATATTTTTAAAAGTTCTGTATTTTTCTTTGAAAGAGCTATTTATTTTTGTACGCATATGTCAGTCACTGGTCTGGTAAGAATGTTGACAAATGCTGCTTTGTTGAAAACACTGTATTGTTATGTAGATGAGACTCTCTATGAGCAAATCAAGCCATTTTGACAATAGCACATGTAAACATACTGTGCATAATGCCACTTGTTGTTGCCCTACATGTAAACATAATGGGTTGTAGGTTTTCAAATCTCTGTGTTTTGACAAGTGATATCAATAATTATAATGCTCTGTGCAAGGCACACACGGGTCCATTTATTAAAACGTGCAGGAAAAAAATTCTTTGTTACTTACTTACTTTAGAATAACTCAAACTGTAATTTTTCCAGTCCAGAAACTTTTCTCATTACGAGGATAGTTTTATATGGAGAGAATACACAGAACAGAAAATCTGACCATACACACTAATCCCACCCACATTAGGTCAGCATCCAGACAGATCTAGATGATAAGTACTCAAATACAAAGAAATATGCAAAGAACCAATCTGTACAATATATGCATTAAACACTTGACCCTTCGGAAGGTTTGACCCTCTTCATGACCAATGAATTTTCTGCTTTTCAGCACTGCGCTATTTCAACTTGAAATTACTTGGTCATGCAACACTGTACCCAAATAAAATTTATATAATTTTTTCAAACACAAATAGAGCATAGAGCAGAAAAAAAATGGCAAAAACTTTGAAAAGAAAACAATATTTTCTACTTTCTGCTATAAAACATATCCAAAAAAATAAAAATGTATAAATTGAGGCCAAAATGTGTTCTGCTACATGTCTTTGTACAAATCTTAATACGTGTATATTAACATACACTAATATATAAAATGCCTTGAAAAAGTATTCGTACCCTTGAAATTTTCCACTTTTTGCGGCCAGTATGGCCAATTTATTCATGGCCAAATGGGAGGAGGATGTCATCTATGCCAACAGGAGGCCTGAGTTGGTCTTCTGGGGTAGGTATATAGACGACATCCTCCTCCTGTGGAATGGCGACATGACGTCGCTGACCACTTTCATGCAATATCTCAATGATAACTTATTGGGGATTGTATTACAGTTTGAAACAAGTACTGAGGTAGTCCACTTCTTGGATCTTAACATACGGGTCAAGAATGGTGTTTTTAACTTATCAACTTTTTTTAAAAGCGCTGATCGTAACGGTTATATTGGACAGGGCAGTTGCCATCATCCCTCATGGTTAAAATCAGTGCCAAAGAGCCAATTTCTTCGTTTAAGACGAAATTGTACTTTGAAAGATTACTTTTTTTCACAGGCCAAAGTACTTAAAGAGAGGTTTATGGAGAAGGGCTACGCTGCAAATGACCTCAATGCTATCATTAGGGAGGTGGGTAGCATTGATCGTGTCTCTGTTCTTCAGAAAAGAGAGGGGGGTATTATCCTTGTCATAACTGTAACATGTGTGCTATTAATAAGGAAAGAAGTAAGAAAATCTGTCAGTTAAGTTCCCATGCTACGAGTAGGGTTTACAACATTAACACTTTTATTACGTGTACCTCCTTAAATGTTGTCTACCTTCTAATTTGTCACTGCGGTCTCCAATATGTAGGCCGCACGATGAGTGAACGAGCATATCACAAATATCAGGAAAGGTTTCCCCAAGTACACAGTGTCCCACCATTATCTGGAGTGCCACAAGAAAAACCCTAAGGGCACTACGTTCCTGGCCATAGATCGTTTTACTCCACACTGGCGGGGAAGTTTGTCTAAGCGGGAAATTTCAAAACGTGAAACTCGCTGGATTTACGATCTCAAGTGTTACACTCCCTTCGGCATGAACGTCGACTGGGACGTGAACTGCTTTAATAATAACAGTTGAGATTCTGTACATGCGATTTGGCGTGGCTGATTCCACACATATTTGCAGTTGTCTTTTTCTTATTTTCATGCCGCGTACACACGATCATTATTCACGGCGGTTTAAAAACCGCCGTGAATAATGACATTTTAAACGAGGGAACAGCTTGTTCCCCACACACGGTCATTTTTCTCGTCATTTTTTAAAATGACGAGAAAAACGATCGTCTATGGGCTCCGCGGCAGTGTTTCCCTATGGGAAACACTGCCACGGAAGAAATGTCAGGAAAAACGACGAGAAAAATTAGAACATGTTCTAATTTTTCTCATCGTGATTAATGCCGTTTTTCCCGTCGGGAAAAACGGCAAAAAGCCCACAGACGATCGTTTTTCTCGTCCAAAGGAAAAAATGTCATTTTTCCCGACGGGAAAAATGATCGTGTGTACGCGGCATGACTCTATATTTATATACAGTCGAGTGGAGTTTTTTTGCCTTCTCCATCCTTCTGCTATTGGATATATTGTTTTAACCACTTAACAACCACCTGCCGACAAATAACGGCGGCAGGGTGGTTGCTTAACTCTGGGAGGACGTTATATAACGTCCTCCCAGAATCGCGCTCCCGCGCGCCCCCTGGGGCGCGCACACGGGAAACTCCGTGACCGCCGGGTCCAGAGGACCCGGCGGATCACGAATCGCGGTAAATCGCCGCTGATAGCGGCCGTTTACCACGTGATCGCTCCGTCAAATTACGGAGCAATCACTTGTAAACAGACCGGCGTCATTTGATGACGCCGGTTCCTCCCTCCCCTCTCTGTACCGATCGGTACAGTGTGAGAGGGGAGGGGGAGGGAGCGGATGGCAGCAGCAGCACTGTGGGCTGGATCTGTGACAATTGCAGTCACAGATCCATCCATCCATCCATCCCTGCTCAGCCATCCCTGTGCTATACCCTGCCAATACTCTGCAATACACCCTGCCAATACTCTGCAAAATACCCTGGTGCAATACTCTGCAATACCCTGGTGCAATACTCTGCAATACCCTGGTGCAATACTCTGCAATACCCTGGTGCAATACTCTGCAATACCCTGGTGCAATACTCTGCAATACCCTGCGAAATACTCTGCAATACCCTGCGAAATACTCTGCAATACCCTGGTGCAATACTCTGCAATACCCTGGTGCAATACTCTGCAATACCCTGGTGCAATACTCTGCAATACCCTGGTGCAATACTCTGCAATACCCTGCACAATACTCTGCAATACCCTGCACAATACTCTGCAATACCCTGCAAAATACTCTGCAATACCCTGCAAAATACTCTGCAATACCCTGCGCAATACTCTGCAAAATACTCTGCAATACCCTGCACAATACTCTGCAATACCCTGCACAATATTCTGCAATACCCTGCACAATACTCTGCAATACCCTCCACAATACTCTGCAATACCCTCCACAATACTCTGCAATACCCTCCACAATACTCTGCAATACCCTCCACAATACTCTGCAATACCCTCCACAATACCCTGTGCAATACCCTCCACAATACCCTGTGCAATACCCGTGCAATACCCTGCCATACACCGCAATACCCTGCCATACACCGCAATACTCCGCAATGCCCTGCAATACTCCGCAATGCCCGGCAATACTCCGCAATGCCCGGCAATACTCCGCAATGCCCGGCAATACTCCGCAATGCCCGGCAATACTCTGCAATAACCACTTCCCGCCCTCCGGCCGTCATATGACGTCCTTGACTTTGTGCGGGGATATCTGAATGATGCCTGCAGCTACAGGCATCATTCAGATATCGGCTTTTTCAGCCGGCGATTCCCTACACCATAAGAACAATCATAGCGGCTGTTCCGCCGCTTGATCATTCTTACGGGAGGCAAGAGGGGATGTCCCCCCCCCGCCGCCCTCCGGTGCTTCTACCGACTCACCGCTACGATCAAAGCCAGGATTGTTGTTTTTTTTTTTTTGTATTTTTTTCAGGCTTCCCAGCCTAGAGGTGAGATGTGGGGTCTTATTGACACCCCCCCCCCTCATATCTCACTGTAAAGAGGACCTGTCATGCCATATTCCTATTACAAGGGATGTTTACGTTCCTTGTAATAGGTATAAAAGTGATCAAAAAAATGTTTAGGGCGGAAAAACATGTCAAACTAAAATAAATAAAGTAAAATGAAGAATAATTTTTTTTTTTTTTTTTAAAGCGCCCCTGTCCCCGTGAGCTCGCATACAGAAGCGAACGCATACGTAAGTCCCGCCCACATATGAAAACAGTTTTCAAACCACACATGTGAGGTATCTCTGCGAACGTTAGAGCGAGAGCAATCATTTTGGCCCTAGACTTCCTCTGTAACTCAAAACATGTAACCAGTAAAAATATTTAAAGCGTCGCCTATGGGGATTTTTTAAGTAGCGAAGTTTGGCGCCATTCCACGAGTGTGTGCAATTTTTAAGGGCGACATGTTAGGTATCTATTTACTCGGCGTAACTTCATCTTTCACATTATGCAAAAACATTGGGCTAACTTTACTGTTTTTTTTTTTTTTTAAGCACAAAACATTTTTTTTCCGTAAAAAACGTGTTAAAAAAATTGCTGCGCAAATATCGTGCGAGATAAAAAGTTGCAACAACCACCATTATATTCTCTAAGGTCTTTGCTAAAAAAACATATATAATGTTTTGGGGTTCTATGTAATTTTCTAGCAAATAAATGATGATTTTTACATGTAGGAGAGAAATGTCAGAATTGGCCTTGGTGCTCCAGAACGCCTGAAGGTGCTCCCTGCATGTTGGGCCTCTGTATGTGGCCACGCTGTGTAAAAGTCTCACACATGTGGTATCGCCATACTCGGGAGTAATAGCAGAATGTGTTTTGGGGTGTAATTTGTGGAATGCATATGCTGTGTGTGAGAAATAACCTGCTAATATGACAATTTTGTGGAAAAAAAAAAAGAGAAAAAAAAAATCTTGATTTTGCAAAGAATTGTGGGAAAAAATGACAACTTCAAAAAACTCACAATGCCTCTTTCTGAATACCTTGGAATGTCTTCTTTCCAAAAAGGGGTCATTTGGGGGGTATTTGTACTTTTCTGGCATGTTAGGGTCTCAAGAATTGAGATAGGCCGTCAGTACTTCAGGTGTGATCAATTTTCAGATATTGGCACCATAGCTTGTGGACTCTATAACTTTCACAAAGACCAAATAATATACACCAATTTGTACTTATTTTTACCAAAGATATGTAGCAGTATAAATTTTGGCCAAAATTTATGAAGAAAAAATAGTAATTTGCAAAATTTTATAACAGAAACGAAAAAAAAATCATTTTTTTACAAAATTTTCAGTCTTTTTTCTCTTATAGCGCAAAAAATAAAAAACCCAACAGTGATTAAATACCACCAAAAGAAAGCTCTATTTGTGTGAAAAAAAGGACAAAAATTTCATATGGGTACAGTGTTGTATGACTGAGTAATTGTCATTCAAAATGTGAGAGCACCGAAAGCTGAAAATTGGTCTGGTTATTAAGGGGGTTTAAGTGCCCAGTGGTCAAGTGGTTAATATATAACATTTTATCATTTTTAGCAGTGTCTACATATTTTACTTATTTTAATCCAAGATATATTTTTTTAACTAAATTTTATTTATATCATTTGTTTATTAAATGATTTTTATGCATTATGGTGAGCCTCCCCTTTTTTTCCTCCCTGTAGCACATTATATATGTATGTTATATCTTGTATATTGTTTATTTTTATTCTGATAATTTTTAGTTGATTCTATAAATATTGTATCATGCTTGCTCTTCTGATAGTTTTGCATGTAATCATGTCGAGCTGTCTCCTGTTTAGCATCACGTTTTTAACAGCTTAGATACATCTGTCAGTTTCCCCTCATTTTAGTGGTGTGCAATGAAATACAGTGATTGAGGGTGATGATATTCTTAGTTGCTGTCTCCGAGGTAGTGAACTTCCCTAGACCGGAAGTCTACATCCTGAAGGAAGGTACCTCTCGCAGTGATTGGGTGCATAATTTCCTTCCTAGTGATGGAGGACTGTGGTCCGCCCATCGGAGCTGTTAATAAACATGCCTTCACTCACTTTGCATAGCGCGACCATCGGGGTAAGCGTGGCCGCGCCTATTGCGTCTTCCGTTCCGCCTACCCGGAAATATTGATCCACCCCTGGTTTGTGTTCTTGTTTATATGAACCGCACGGTCGTCTGCGCATGCGCGGCCATGCCTGTTCTATTTTCTACTCTCATTTGGTTCCAGCTTACTATCATTGCGGCTGCGACGCGCATGCGCGGTTGCTGAAAATTTTATGGTGCTGTGCTCCGCCCATCAGAGTTATCATTAAACATGTCTTCACTTACTCTGCATAGCGCGACCATCGGCGTAAGCGTGGTCACGTCTATTGCGTTTTCCGTTCCGCCCACCCGGAAATATTGATTCACCCCTGGTTTGCTTCCCTGTTTTATATGAACCGCACGGTCGTCTGCGCATGCGCGGCCGCGTCTGTTCTATTTTTTTATTTTTATTTTCATTTGGTTCCGGTTTACTATCATTGCGGCTGCGATGCGCATGCGCGGTTGCCTGGAATTTGATGATGCTGACAGGGAACAGCTGGACATTTTGCCACATTGTCCTATCATGGGGCAATTTGGACATTGATTCTTGTATATATATTGGCGTGCTTGTACTGGTGGCCACGCCTCTGATGATATCCATTCGGATGAAACATGTCAGGCTGGCCGATGCAAGCACGCTGAGAGCCGCGGACATTTACTTTTACTTTTATGCTATGATAATCGTTACCTCCTGTAAGTAGAATACAAATAAATCTTTGTTCTTCACCTTATGGGCTTCACTATGCTGTTTTATTCTCTCATTGGGTAAACACCTCCTGCCGAGGACTGCATAATATCTCCATTCTCTAAGTCCTGGATGTCTTTTTCTGACGTGGAGGAAGTTGACCATTTCTGATTGTGATCTATCAAGCTTGGACAGCTGTGTCTATCACTGACCCTCTGCAATTATACGTACATCGCCTATGTATGTTTCCCTTTTGGTAAGCAGTTTGTGAGCACAATTGGTGTGGTGTGCTTTTGTTTTTGCACACTGAAGTCTGGTGGTGGTTCCTTTATCAGTTTCCACATTCATCCCATCACATGCTGATTTTGCACCTGGACTGTTTTATATTGATTTCACTAAGCTCTGCACTTTGGACTATTATACACTAGTAAAGAGGCCTACGAGTTTCTGAGCATGAAAGATAGTGAAGAGGAGGTCACCCATCTGTCAGATTCCGGCTCAGAATACATCCCCGTAGAAGACAACGGCTCCATGTCAGATAGCACTGACGACGAAGATGAGGTCCCTGCTAAGGACAGGCGTACCCCACCCCATTCTGCTGTTGTTGAGGAGCAAGAACCGCAGGTCCCTCGTATGGAGCAAAGAGCCAGTACTAGCGCCGCTATTCCTTCTGGTGAACTGGCAAGCACCAGCAGCCTAGTACACCCTGGTCGTACATCCAGCACTGCAGTATCACGTGGTGACGTGGCGAGTCCCATAAGTGCAGTTCAAGCTGGCGAGGTGGCAAGCACAAGTAGTGTCCCGCTGCCACCAAGAAGAAGACAAAGACAGGCCCGTTGTGCCCATAGTGCCCTTCCTGCTGCATTTGCCAATCCTGATTGGGTCCCAACCACTTCTGCAGCACCTGTACTTCCCCCATTTACTGGCCAACCCGGTATTCAGGTGGAAACAGCTGATTTTACGTCACTTGATTTTTATTCGCTGTTTTTCACGGAAGATCTCTATAGATCTATTGTGGACCAAACTAATTTGTATGCTGGTCGATTCATCGCCACTTGTCCCCAGTCCACCCTTGTCAGAGAATGGAAACCAGTTACGGTTTCTGAATTTAAGATCTTTCTGGGCCTTTCCCTCAACATGGGCATACATAAATTCCCGAAGATGCGGACGTATTGGTCCACACGCCCACATGACCATATGCCCGTGTTCTCTGCTTCCATGGCCAGGAAATGATACGAGGCGATCTTGCAGTTCATGCATTTCAACGACAATGAACTTTGACGTCCACGTGGAGACCCTGAATACGATCAGGTCTACAAAATTCGGCCCCTCATAAACCACTTTAACAAACGTTTTGCAGCCTTGTATACTCCCCATCAAGTTGTCTGCGTTGACGAGTCCCTGATTAAATTTTCTGCCCGCTTGTCTTTCAAACAGTACCTTCCCAGCAAGCGTGCCAGATATGGGGTCAAGCTCTATAAGTTCTGTGACAGGACAACAGGCTTTGTATGGAGCTTTATGGTTTATGAGGGAAAAGACAGTCAGGTAGAGCCGGAGAACTGCCCAGATTACATAGGGAGCGCTGGCAAGATTGTGTGGGACTTGGTGTCACCCTTATTCGGAAAGGGGTACCACTTGTACGTGGACAATTATTACACGAGTGTGCCACTGTTTAGTCACTTGTTTGATCAGCAAATTGGAGCATGTGGCACCGTGCGACCTAATCACCGGGGCTTTCTCCAGGGGCTTGTAGATACTCATCTAAGGCTGGGGGAGAGAGCCTGCTTGAAGTGTAATAACTTGCTCGCTGTGAAGTGGAGGGATAATAAGAATGTTTTCGTTCTTAACTCCCTTCACACAGGTACGACAGTCCAAATTCGTACGGCGACTGGTGTTGTGGAGAAACCCCTCTGTATCCACCAATATAACCAAAACATGGGAGGGGTGAACCTCAACGACCAGTTGTTGGCGCCGTATCACATTGCCCGTAAGGCGAGACGCTGGTACAAAAAAGTGTCTCTATACTTATTTCAATTGGCTTTGCTGAACGCTCATGTGCTATACAGAGCTTCAGGACAAACTGGATCCTTCCTTCAGTTTCAGGATGAGATCATCACAGACCTCCTGTATCCAGGCGGTGCTGCACCTCACCATTCCCAACCAAATACAGTAAGCCGGCTGCATGAGAGGCATTTTCCGTATGTCCTCGAGAGTACCCCTACCCAACGAGCCCCCCAAAGAAAATGTCGTGTCTGTAGAAAGCGCGGATTTAGACGTGACACCCGTTATTATTGACCCCGCTGTCCTGACGATCCTGGTCTTTGCATTGGTAAATGTTTTGAACGCTACCACACACTAGTGAAGTTTTAGCGTAGGGTACAGCAATGCACAGGATAGGACACACTTACACAGGGTCTTCCAAGATGCCATCGCATTTTGAGAGACCCAAACCTGGAACAAAAAAAAGTGTTAAAAAAAAAGAAAAAAAAAAAAACCACAAAAAAATATAAAAAAATAAATAAATAGTTGTAATTTTATTGTTCTCTCCCTCTCTATTCTCTCTCTATTGTTCTGCTCTTTTTTACTGTATTCTATTCTGCAATGTTTTATTGTTGTTATGTTTTATCATGCTTGCTTTTCAGGTATGTAATTTTTTTATACTTTACTGTGTTTTATTGTTAACCATTTTTTTGTTTTCAGGTACGCCATTCAGCTGCAGCGCGGATTTATTTATCTTGACAGCAACAGCGTTTGCTCCCACGATATATAAAGCCGTGACTCCAGTGCTGTAGGAGGTGATTTCACCACCACAGTTAAAAAAAAGAGCATATATGCCGAAGCATAGGGGCAGCAGGGGCGGAGGAGCGATTTTGCTCCTAATGCCGCGTACATACGGTCGAAATTCAGATGGAGGCTTGCCTGTGGAAAAGTCATACCGTGTGTACGCGGCATAACTTCATGCCGTGTACATACGATCGAAAATCCGACAGAGGTTTGCCCGTGGAAAAGTCAGACCGTGTGTACGCGGCATAACTTTTTATGCCGCGTACATACGGTCGAAATTCCGACAGAGGCTTGCCCGTGGAAAAGTCCGGCCATGTGTACACAGCATAACTTTTTTGCTGGAGGATGCCCCCATGCTTCGGCATATATATATTTTAGGCACAGGTTGCGTTAAAATTTTTTTTATTTTTTACTATGTTTTTTTTTGGTATTTGCTTTGCAGGTATGGTATGGTAAGGTCTTACTGTTATACTGTATTGTTACTTTGTTTTAATGTTAACCATAATTTGCTTAGCAGGTACGCCATTCAGTTGCAGCGCGGATTTATTTATCAACAGCAACAGCGTTTGCTCCCACGATACATAAAGCCGTGACTCCAGTGCTGTAGGAGGTGATTTCACCACCACAGTTAAAAAAAAAGAGCATATATGCCGAAGCATGGGGGCAGCAGGGGCGGAGGAGCGAGTTTGCTCCTAATGCCGCGTACATACGGTCGAAATTCCGACGGAGGCTTGCCCGTGGAAAAGTCCGACTGTGTGTAGGCGGCATAACTTTTTATGCTGCGTACATACGGTCAAAATTCCGACGGAGGCTTGCCCGTGGAAAAGTCCGACCGTTTGTACGCGGCATAACTTTTTTGCAGGAGGATGCCCCCATGCTTCGGCATATATAAATGGTGCATGTATGCCCATCATTAGAAGTGGGTGGATGAAGGGAGGTATTTTAATGGTGGGCATACCTCCCATCATTAGAAGTGGGTGGATGAAGGGAGGTATTTTAATGGTGGGCATACCCACCGATCAATCTCTTTTTTTCGTTCAGCCAACAGGCTGCATGAAAAAAAAGATTCCAATACATGTCCAAGGACCAGCAACGTACTGGTATGTTGCTGGGCTTTGAATAGTTTTACCAGAATGATGCCTGCGGGTTTAGGTATCATCTTGGTATCATTCCTTTCATCCAGCGGTCGGCTTATATGTAAAAGCAATCCTAGCAGCTAATTAGCCTCTAGACTGCTTTTAAAAGCCCTCCCCCCCGGATATAAACGGCGCCATTGGGAAATTGGGAAAGCATTTTATCACACCAATCTTGGTGTGGTCAGATGCTTTGAGGGCAGAGGAAAGATATAGGGTCTAATAGACCCCAATTTTTTTCAAAAAAAGAGTACCTGTCACTACCTATTGCTAGAATAGGGCATATTTACATTCCTTCAGATAACAATAAAAATGGTAAAAATAAATAAAAATGGAAGGAACAGTTTAAAAATAAAAGAAAAAAGAAAAATAAATAATAAAAAAAAAAGAAAAAAAAAGCACCCCTGTCCCGCCCTGCTCTGGCGCAAAGGCGAACGCAATTGTCGGTCTGGCATCATATGTAAACAGCAATTGCACCATGCATGTGAGGTATCACCGCGAAGGCCAGATCGAGGGCAGTAATTTTAGCAGTAGACCTCCTCTGTAAATCTAATGTGGTAACCTGTAAAGGCTTTTAAAAATGTATGTAGTTTGTCGCCACTGCGCGTTTGTGCGCAATATTAAAGAATGTTGTGTTTGGTATCCATGTACTCGGCCTAAGATAATATTTTTTATTTCATCAAACATTTGGGCAATATAGTGTGTTTTAGTGCATTAAAATTAAAAAAAGTGGGGTTTTTTTTCCCCAAAAAATGCGTTTGAAAAATCGCTGCGCAAATACTGTGTGGGAAAAAAAAATTCAACACCCACAATTTTAATCTGTAGGACATTTGCTTTAAAAAAAATATATAATTTTTGAGGGTTGCATTTTCTTGCATTTTCTTGCAAAAGAAAAAATATGTTTTTATGTAAACAAAAAGTGTCAGAAAGGACTTTAAGTGGTTAGAAGAGTGGTTAGAAGAGTGGATGATGTGTGACATAAGCTTCCTAATGTTGTGCATAAAATGTTGTGCATAAAATGCCTCTCAGCAAATAGCTTGGGGTGTCTACTTTCCAAAATGGGGTCATTTGGGGGGTTTTGTGCTATCTTGGCATTTTATGGCCTTCGAAACTGTGATAGGTAGTGAGGAGTGAAATCAAAAATTTGCGCCCTTAGAAATCCTGAAGGGGGTGCTTGGTTTTCGGGGCCCTGTACGCGGTTAGGCTCCCAAAAAGTCCCACACATGTGGTATCTCCGTACTCAGGAGAAGCAGCAGAATGTATTTTGGGGTGCAATTCCACATATAACCATGGCATGTGTGAGCAATATATCATTTAGTGACAACTTTTGTAAATGTTTTTATTTATTTTTTGTCATTATTGAATCACTTGGGAAAAAAAAAGAATATTTAATGGGCTCAGCATGCCTTTTAGCACATAGATTGGGGTGTCTACTTTCCAAAATAGGGTCATTTGGGGGGGGGGGTTTGTGCCATCTTGGCATTTTATGGCCTTCAAAACTGTGATAGGTAGTGATAGGTAGTGAGGAGTGAAATCAAAAATTTGCGCCTTAGAAATCCTGAAGGCGGTGATTGGTTTTTGGGGCCCCATACGCGGCTAGGCTCCCAAAAAGTCCCACACATGTGATATCCCCGTACTCAGGAGAAGCAGCAAAATTTATTTTGGGGTGAAATTCCACATATAACCATGGCATGTTTGAGCAATATATCATTAAGTGACAACTTTTTGTAATTTTTTATTTATTTATTTTCTTTGTCATCATTCAATCACTTGGGACCAAAAAATTTAATATTCAATGGGCTCAACATGCCTCTCAGCAAATAGCTTGGGGTGTCTACTTTCCAAAATGGGGTCATTTGGGGGGTTTTGTGCCATCTTGGCATTTTATGACCTTAAAAAACTGTGATAGGTAGTGATACGTAGTGAGAAGTGAAATCAAAAATGTATGCCCTTAGAAATCTTGAAAGCGGTGCTTGGTTTTCGGGGTCCCGTATGCAGCTAGGCTCCCAAAAAGTCCCACACATGTGGTATCCCCACACTCAGGAGAAGCAGCAGAATTTATTTTGGGGTGTAATTCCACATATGCCCATGGCATGTGTGAGCAATATATACCGTATTTTTCGCACCATAAGACGCACTTTTTTCACTGCAAAAATGAGGGGAAAATGCCTGTGCGTCTTATGGAGCGAATATAGACCAGCGCCCCCCCGCCTCCGCTAAATACCAAGCCAGCCGATCGGCTCCTCAACTGTGGGTTGCCTGCGTCTCCCTGTCAGGACGGGAGCGTCTGTGTGTCTGTGACAGGGAGCGTGTTACCCCCTCCTTCTCCAGGCAGAGCAGGCTTTCTATTTCCCCTCCTTCTCCAGTGCGGGCTCCGTGTGTCCCCCCCCCTTCCCTGGGCAGTGCGGGCTCCATGTGTTCTCCCCCTCACCTTCTCCAGGCAGAGCAGGCTTTCTATTTCTCCAGGCAGTGTGGTCTCTCGTGTGTCCCCCCCCCTTCTCCTTCTCCGGGCAGTGCGGGCTCCATAGGTTCTCCCCCCACCTTCTCCAGGCAGAGCAGGCTTTCTATTTCCCCTCCTTCTCCAGGCAGTGTGGTCTCTCGTGTGCCCCCCCTTCTCCGGGCAGTGCAGGCTTTGGTGTTCTCCCCCCCCCCAACTCCGGGCAGTGCAGGCTCTGTAGCAGCAGCACGAGCCGAGTAGGAGATAAAAGACACAGAGCAGGCTGTGTATGCATTCCATTTCCTCTCCCTTCTTCTGTCAGCAGTGGGGGTGGGGATTATTAAAGCAGAAGCAGGACTGAGCAGCTTTCAGAGGGGGACACTAAATTGCAGGCAATTAGTGTGCAGTAACCACTAGCAACTGAATGGTGAGTGGCAATGTGTAGTAACCTCTAGAAACCAATCAGTGCTCAGTAATGTGTAGTAACCTCTAGCAACTGAATGGTAATGTGTAGTAACCTCCTCAGAATATTTTTTTTCTCATTTTCCTCCTCTAAACCCTAGGTGCGTCTTATGGTCAGGTGCGTCTTATGGAGCGAAAAATACGGTAATTTAGTGACAACTTTGTGCAACAAAAAAAAAAGTTTGTTATATTCCCGCAACTTGTGGCAAAATATAAAATATTCCACGGACTCAACATGCCTCTCAGCAAATAGCTTGGGTGTCTACTTTCCAAAATGGGGTCATTTGGGGGGGTTTTGTGCTATTTTGGCATTTTATGGCCTTCGAAACTGTGATAGGTAGTGAGGAGTAAAATCAAAAATTTGCGCCCTTAGAAATCCTGAAGGCGGTGCTTGGTTTTTGAGGCCCCATACGCAGCTAGGCTCCCAAAAAGTCCCACACATGTGGTATCCCCGTACTCATGACAAGCAGCAAAATGTATTTTGGGGTGCAATTCCACATATAACCATGGAATGTGTGAGCAATATATCATTTAGTGACAACTTTTTGTAATTTTTTTTTTTTGTCATTATTCAATCACTTGGGACAAAAAAAAATAATATTCAATGGGCTAAACATGCCTCTCAGCAAATAGCTTGGGGTGTCTACTTTCCAAAATGTGGTCATTTGTGGGGGTTTTGTGCCATCTTGGCATTTTTGGCCTTCAAAACTGTGATAGGTAGTGATAGGTAGTGAGGAGTGAAATCAAAAATTTATGCCCTTAGAAATCTTGAAGGCAGTGCTTGGTTTTCGGGGTCCCGTACGCGGCTAGGCTCCAAAAAAGTCCCACACATGTGGTATCGCCATACTCAGGAGAAGCAGCAAAATGTATTTTGGGGTGCAATTCCACATATAACCATGGCATGTGTGAGCAATATATCATTTAGTGACAACTTTTTGTAAAAATATATTTATTTATTTTTTTGTCATTATTCAATCACTTGGGACAAAAAAAAATATTCAATGGGCTCAACATGCCTCTCAGCAATTTCCTTGGGGTGTCTACTTTCCAAAATGGGGTCATTTGGGGGAGTTTTGTACTGCCCTGCTATTTTAGTACCTCAAGAAATGAGATAGGCAGTCATAAATTAAAAGCTGTGTAAATTCCAGAAAATGTACCCTAGTTTGTAGACGCTATAACTTTTGCGCAAACCAATAAATATATGCTTATTGACATTTTTTTTTACTAAAGACATGTAGCTGAATACATTTTGGCCTAAATGTATGACTAAAATTGAGTTTATTCGATTTTTCTTATAACAAAAATTAGAAAATATATTTATTTTTCAAAATTTTCGGTCTTTTTCCGTTTATATCGCAAAAAATAAAATCGCAGAGGCAGTCAAATACCATCAAAATAAAGCTCTATTTGTGGGAAGAAAAGGGCGCAAATTTTGTTTGGGTACATTATTGCATGACCGCGCAATTACCAGTTAAAGCAGCGCAGTGCCAAATTGTAAAAACACCTCGGGTCCTTAGGCTGCATAATGGTCCGGGTCTTAAGTGGTTAAGAACACGGCTAACAAGGGTATAAGCTGAAAGCCCATCCAGCGATGATATCATGCAGACCTCAGGTTTAAATAGGCCATCGGGTGCCAGGATCTGTAGCAGATGCTTGCACTGTGGCATATGCATGCTTTTTTGCACACACTTGGAAATGAGCACAGCAGGCATGAGGTTTC
Source organism: Rana muscosa (assembly GCA_029206835.1). NCBI lineage: Eukaryota > Metazoa > Chordata > Amphibia > Anura > Ranidae > Rana > Rana muscosa. Next base: position 985,803,168 of record CM055117.1, read on the forward strand.
TGACAAAGTTTCCCAAATACTTGCATAAATCTATCAATTAATACTTACAGATCAGCCACCAATCATTAAAAAAAGAAAAGATAAAGCATTGCTGGAAGTCTAACCCAGCGACAAGGGGGAGGATAGAGGATGAGAGAAGAAAATGCTCAACACCCTAGTTGTCCTTTTTAAGTACCATGGAAGAGGGTTTCCATCATTTAGCATTCTATAAATGGGTAACATGTTCAAATTACTGAAAAGGCTACACCGAATACTTGTAGAGGTCTGTGGTGGGCCTCACAATATACCTAAGGATTCTTTGACATGCTTAACTCAAGCTGCCCCCAAACAAACTATTTGTATTACTATGCATAAGCTACATACAGTACACAGCGCTGTATTCCCGCAGTGGTACGGGGACTTCCCTTCGTGTTCCAGGAAAAAAATCATGTTGGACTGAGTACTGCTCAGCCATGCACAAAAAGCTAGGTTATGAATGAATATAAGGCTTCCTCTGATTTTCTGAGGTGGAGAGTCGAGCGGATGACATCTCCACCTCAGCCAGCAGAGAATGCCTTGTATTTTATTCATAAAAATACAAGGCTTCTGTTATAGTCAGGTCAGCAACTCAATATTTTTCCGAGAATGGGAAGGGAAGTCCACTGCTGGAACACAGTGCTGTATACTATATGTAGCTGATGCTACACACAGTTTATACAGTGCTGAAAGGGGACGCATGTATTAGTAATGGAATTGGACCAGTTTGGCCCCCAAAAACTAAGTGAAATGAAACTGAGGTTATACTTTAACTGCTACTAGTTCAAGGGGAGATAGTTGACCATGCATGAATGAGTGGATCGGCATGGTCATATAAATATATGAAAAAAAATTATGTGTAATTTTGATATGTGAAAGGTGACAGTGCATATGCTCACCTTTCTAGCAGCAAGTCTTTATTAATGTCTTGTTTTGTGGTTATATTTTCAGCTAAAATTAAAGCTCAAAGATTTCTTCTGCTTTGTGATTATTATTAATGTTTCACAAATTAAAGTTCACTTCTGCGACTCTTTCATTCACTTGAGACTTTGCTAATTATTCCTGTGAGTAATTCTAACCAAATGTCTTCAGAAACAGAATAATTTCCAAACATCCTAATTAAAATGATCGGGTAGTGTGTCACCTGGGCTATTTATTTATCAGATTATGTAACAGACAAATTAAAAACAGGATTTGGAATAATTGAAGATACTGTTTGCAGTACGCTAAATAGATCATCTCTAGAGTCCAGACAAACAGAGGTGTGAAAATCTGATTAATATCTTCCAAGCTCTCCAGAAATGTGCAGTCTCTATTAAAGATCAAATCTTGGCCTTTTCTTCTTTCCATTAAAACTTTTACCATGCCAACAGAATTTGAAGTGGGCCTAGGTTCAGTAAATAGATACAAAAAAGCCAACTGAAGTCCTAAAATACAACCTTACGTTTTCTGGAGATTAACTTGTTTCGGGCACACTCCAGTGCTGGTAACTTGACCTTTGGTAACGTTATTTACTTATGGGCAGCATCAGCCAACCTAATCTCTGATTTCAGTTCCCTCCAGTAGTATCAAAGACTTCTTTGGTTAAGCAATTTCTGCTGAAGGGTGGGCTAATATGGTAGAGATCGTATGACCAAAGACCTAGGCAAGGGGTGCTTAACCTCCCTCTGATGTGGCCCTCAACCTCAAACCAGGGAAGTCCATGGCCATGCTTTGGTATGGTAGATCGGCAAGCCCAGATCATGACCAACGAGTTGCCCACATGCCATCCCAGAGCATTTGAGTGCATGGAGCCAGCGCAGGTGGCCGCTGAGGGAACAGGAGTAGGGATGAGCTCGGTGTTCGAGTCGAACATACGTTCGACTCGAACATCGGCTGTTCGATCGTTCGACGAAGATCGAACTATTTGGGCCGGTTGCGCCAAATTCGAGTGACGCGAACGGCCCACAATACACTGCGCCATCGCAGTGCAATCCCGGTGCTGTGATTGACCAAGCATGCACTGTGACCCCGCATGCTTGGCCAATCACAGCGCCGACAGCTAGGAGAGCCATAATTGGCCACAGGCAGGTTTCCTGTGGCCAATTATAGCTCAGGGGGTTTAGCACACGCCCCACACTATAAAAGGCCGCCAGCGCAGGGAAAGAGAAGGATAGGCAGGGACAGTGTCATTGTGCTATTCTTTGTGCTATTCTTGTGTGTAGGGAGAGAGAAGGATAGGCAGGGAGAGTGTCAGTGTCAGTGTCATATTCTTTGCTAAACCTTGTGTGCAGGGAGAGAGAAGGATAGGCAGGGAGAGTGTCAGTATCATATTCTTTGCTAAACCTTGTGTGCAGGGAGAGAGAAGGATAGGCAGGGGACAGTGTCAGTGTCATATTCTTTGCTAAACCTTGTGTGCAGGGAGAGAGAAGGATAGGCAGGGAGAGTGTCAGTGTCAGTGTCATATTCTTTGCTAAACTTTGTGTGCAGGGAGAGAGAAGGATAGGCAGGGAGAGTGTCTGTGTCATATTCTTTGATAAACCTTGTGTGCAGGGAGAGAGAAGGATAGGCAGGGGACAGTGTCAGTGTCATTGTTGCTAAGCCTCCTGCACAGTATACACCTGAAGCTAGCCCTTATTGCTGTGTTTTCCTGGTGTGTTACACTAACAGGCATTTGCAGCACTTACAGCGGGGGGGAGTGTGCTTCCTGCTAAATATACACCTGAAGCTAGCCCGTATTGCTGTGTTTTCCTGGTGTGTTACACTAACAGGCATTTGCAGCACTTACAGTGGGCGGAGTATGCTTCCTGCTAAATATACACCTAAAGCTAGCCCGTATTGCTGTGTTTTCCTGGTGTGTTACACTAACAGGCATTTGCAGCACTTACAGCGGGCGGAGTGTGCTTCCTGCTAAATATACACCTGAAGCTAGCCCGTATTGCTGTGTTTTCCTGGTGTGTTACACTAACAGGCATTTGCAGCACTTACAGCGGGCAGAGTGTGCTTCCTGCTAAATATACATCTGAAGCTAGCCCGTATTGCTGTGTTTTCCTGGTGTGTTACACTAACAGGCATTTGCAGCACTTACAGCGGGCGGAGTGTGCCTCCTGCACATTATACACCTGAAACTAGCCCGTATTGCTGTGTTTTCCTGGTGTATTACACTAACAGGCATTTGCAGCACTTACAGTGGGCAGAGTGTGCCTCCTGCACATTATACACCTGAAGCTAGCCCGTATTGCTGTGTTTTCCTGGTGTGTTACACTAACAGGCATTTGCAGCACTTACAGTGGGCGGAGTGTGCCTCCTGTACATTATACACCTGAAGCTAGCCCGTATTGCTGTGTTTTCCTGGTGTGTTACACTAACAGGCATTTGCAGCACTTACAGCGGGTGGAGTGTGCCTCCTGCACATTATACACCTGAAGCTAGCCCGTATTGCTGTGTTTTCCTGGTGTGTTACACTAACAGGCATTTGCAGCACTTACAGCGGGCGGAGTGTGCCTCCTGCACATTATACACCTGAAGCTAGCCCTTATTTCTCAAGCTTTTTTTCTTTTGTGTTACACTAACAGGCATTTGCAGCACTTACAGCGGGTGGAGTGTGCTTCCTGCAAAATAAACACCTGAAGCTAGCCCTTATTGCTGTTTTTTCCTGTTGTGTAACACAGGCAGTCATCTGCAGCACTTACAGCGGGCGTTGTGTGCTTCCTGCAAAATATACACATGAAGCTACCCCTTATTGCTGGTTTTCCCATCTCCCGGCAGGCCATTGCTATGTCTGGAAGGCCAACAAAGAGAGGCAGACAGTCACGAGCCAATAAAAGAGGACAAGCAGGCTCTGTGTCATGGGGCAACAGTCCTCATCCTCTCTCACCCAGGCTAAGGGTACTGGCAAAGCAGCTGCCAAAGCGTCCTCTTCCCTGGTATCAATGTCATCATCAGTCACTCCTTCCCTAGACCCACCATGTCCTCCTGAGGAGTCCCCCGAACTGTTTGAGCACAGTGTTGGGTACATGCTCCAGGAGGATGCCCAGCGTTTCGAAGGGTCTGATGATGATACCCAGCTAGAGGAAGGCAGTAGCGTGAGAGCAGAGAGAGGGGATGCTCAAGAAGGACACCAATCTGGCAGTCATGTTCCAGCAGCTGCAGCATACTGCCAGATTGGCTCCAGTGATGAGGAGGGAGGGGATGATGAGGTCACTGACTCCACGTGGGTGCCTAATAGGAGAGAGGAGGAGGAGGAGGATGAGGAGGAGGCACATCTCCAACGAGGCAGGATTCCCTCGGGGGGCCAGCGTAAGGGCAGCACACCGACTGAATCACACTGCAGAGCTCCGCCTGTGCAGGGTGCTGCCTCTGCCCGTTATTCAAAAAGTTCTTTGGTGTGGGCCTTTTTTGAGTCGAGTGCATCAGATCGCACAGCTGCTGTTTGCAACATATGTCTCAAGCGTATATCGCGTGGCCAAAACATCAGCCGCTTGGGCACCACATGCTTGACCAGACATATGTTGACCTGCCATGCAGCTCGTTGCCAAGCCTACCTTAAAGACCCACACCAAAGAACAAAGCGGACCTCTCCTTGCACCGCATCAGCTGGGATCTCCAACCCCACTATACCTTCAGTCCTCTCTGAAACCTGCACTGAGAGGAATGAAGGTGTAGAATTAGGTGTGTCACAGCCAAGTACTTGCAGGCACTCTGCTAGCAGTACACCGAAGTCCGATTCTAGCAGGCAAAGAAGTTCACTCCCAGCCATCCACAGGCCCAGCGGTTGAATGCTAGCTTGGCTAAATTGCTAGCGCTTCAACTGCTGCCTTTTCAGTTGGTAGACTCTGCCCCCTTCTGTGAGTTTGTGCAATGTGCGGTTCCTCAGTGGCAGGTTCCCAAACGCCACTTTTTCTCACGGAAGGCAATTCCGGCTCTCTATCGGCATGTGGAAGGCAATGTCTTGGCCTCGCTGGACAGGGCGGTCAGCGGTAAGGTGCATATTACTGCTGACTCATGGTCCAGCAGGCATAGACAGGGACGTAACCTTTCTTTCACGGCCCATTGGGTCACTCTTTTGGCAGCTGGGAAGGATGCAGGACAAGGTGCAGTAGTGTTGGAGGTTGTTCCGCCACCACGCCTCCAAAATGCTACTACTGGTTGTGACACACCTCTCTCCTCCACCCCTCCTCTTCTTCTTCCTCCATGGCCTCTTCCTGTGCTTTGTCCTCGGAACCAGCGGTGCTCCGTAGGCGTTCAAGGGGCTACGCAAGTACGCAGGCAAAAAGATGCCATGCCGTGCTTGCGCTGGTGTGTTTGGGGGACAGGCGCCACACTGGGGCAGAGGTTCTGTCTGCTCTGCAGGGGCAGGCCAAGAGGTGGTTGACGCCACGCCAGCTTAAGCCAGGAATGGTGGTTTGCGACAATGGCACCAACCTCCTCTCCGCCCTCCGACAGGGACAACTGACCCATGTGCCCTGTGTGGCTCACGTCCTTAACCTGGTGGTGCAGCGGTTCTTGGGCAGGTACCCGGGCTTACAGGATGTCCTGAGGCAGGCCAGTAAAGTCTGTGTGCATTTCCGCAGATCTTATAATGCCAGTGCTCGCCTGGCTGAGCTGCAAAAGTAGTTGAACCTGCCCAAGAACCGCCTTATATGTGACATGCCCACCAGGTGGAACTCAACATTGGCCATGCTGCAGTGGCTGCACACGCAGCAGAGGGCCATCAATGAGTACCTGTGCGACTACGGCACCAGGACAGGGTCAGGGGAGCTCGGGTTTTTTTCACCACGCCAGTGGGGCATGATCAGGGATGCATGCACTGTCCTGGCACCATTTGAGGAGGCCACGAGGATGGTGAGCGGTGACACTGCATGCATCAGTGACACTGTACCTCTTGTCCACCTGTTGGAACATACGCTGCGTGGAATAATGGACAGGGCACTTGAGGCAGAACAGAGGCAGGAAGAGGAGGACTTCCTTGCCTCTCAAGGCCCCCTTTACCCAGACAGTGTTCCTTCTGTCCCACCCATCGCACAGGAAGAGGAGGAGGAGGAGGATTGTGTCAGCATGGAGGTGGAGCCTGGCACTCAGCATCATCAGCAGCAGTCTTTTAGGGATGATTTACAGTCCCAAGAAACCCGTGGACTTGTACGTGGCTGGGAGGAGGTGGCTGCGGATCATGTCGTCCTTAGTGACCCAGAGGACTCCGGACCGAATGCCTCAGCTAACCTATGCTGCATGGCCTCCCTGATCCTGCAAAGTCTGCGGAAGGATCCTCGTATTCTTTGGATCAAGGAGAGGTACCATTACTGGCTGGCCACTCTCCTTGATCCACGGTACAAGGGTAAGGTTGCGGACCTTATCTTACCGTCGGAGAGGGAGCAGAGGATGAGACAACTCCAGGAGGCCTTGCAGAAAGGTCTGTGCAACGCGTTCCCAGAGACTGGGAGGTTACAAACTCCTGGTCCTGGACAATGAGTTGCTGAGGCTTCGGTCAGTCAAAGAAGGAGCGGTGGGGAAGGTGGCTGTCTGACCGATGCGTTCAGACAATTCTTTAGTCCGCAGCCCCAAGGTATGATCGGTTCCAGCAACCATCGCCAGCGTCTGATATACATGGTGCAGGAATACCTAGGGGCAAGGTCAGACTTGGACACCTTCCCCACCGAAAATCCTCTGGCTTACTGGGTCTTGAGGATGGATCACTGGCCAGAGCTTGCACAGTATGCAATTGAGCTACTGGCCTGTCCTGCATCCAGCGTTCTTTCAGAACGCACATTCAGTGCTGCTGGAGGATTTGTCACGGATCACAGGGTGCGCCTGTCCACCGACTCGGTTGATCGACTGACCTTCATAAAGATGAACCAGTCTTGGATCACCACCAGCTACCAAACACCTGAAGCTGATATAACAGACTAATTTATTTTCAAATGTCACATCAAGACTGATGCTGATGCTGAGTGACTGTCCTGTTATGTTGACTGACTATCCTCCTCCTCCTCAATGATCCGATTGATGATGATAGCTTGGAAGAACATTTTTGTTTCTGGGTGCCGCCACCAGTGGCTAATGCCCCATACACACAATCGTTTTTCATGCCGTTAAAAATGCCATTAAAAAAAATGGCCATTAAAAATGATCATGTGTAGGCTCCAGAGCATTTTTAACGACGTGAAAAACGGGCATTAAAAATTTCGAACATGCTCTCTTTTTTCACGTCGTTTTTCATGTCGTTTTTTTTAACGACGTGAAAAACGATAGTGTGTATGCTTTAACGACGTGAAAAAAACGCGCATGCTCAGAATCAAGTATGAGACAGGAGCGCTCGTTCTGGTAAAACTAGCGTTCGTAATGGAGATAGCACATTCGTCACGCAGTCACGGACTGAAAAGCACGAGACTGAAAAGAGCGAATCGTCGCTCAACAAACTTTACTAACATGAAGGGTGGCGCCATTCGAACGGAACTTCCCCTTTATAGTGCCGTCGTACGTGTTGTACGTCACTGCGCTTTGCTTGATCGTTTTTTTAAATGATCGTGTGTACGCAAGACAGGCTTGAGAGGAAACATGAAAAAAAACGACGTGAAAAACGGCAAGAAAAAAAATGGCAAGAAAAACGATCGTGTGTATGGGGCATTAGGCCCAATTTTTTAGTCCCTGTTTAACAGGGGCATGTAATTACAATTTTTTATGCAATGCTTTGCAGAAGGGCTCATTCCTGCACTCCAACTAGAGTATCTGGGAGAGGTTGCAGTGTCGTGGGACCAGCACCAGTGCCTAAGGCCCAATTTTTCAGCCCCTGTTTAACAGGGGCGTGTAATTACAATTTTTGATGCAATACTTTGCAACAGGGCTCATTGCTGTGCTCCAAGTACAGTATCTGTGAGGGGTTGCAGTGTTGTGGCACCAGTGCCTAAGGCCCAATTTTTCTGCCCCTGTTTAACAGGGGTATGTAATTACAATTCTTGATCTAATAATTCACAGCAGGGCCCATTCCTGCGCCCACCAAGAGTAACTGTGAGGCCTTACAGTGTTGTGTCAACACCACCACCACCAAAGGCCCAATTTTTCAGCCCCTGTTCAACAGGGGCATGCAATTACAATTGTTGATCTAATAATTCACAGCAGGGCCCATTCATACGCCCACCAAGAGTAACTGTGAGGGCTTACATTGTTGTGTCAACACCACCACCACCACCACCAAAGGCCCAATTTTTCAGCCCCTGTTCAACAGGGGCATGCAATTACAATTCTTGATCTAATAATTCACAGCAGGGCCCATTCATGCGCCCACCAAGAGTAACTGTGAGGGCTTACAGTGTTGTGTCAACACCACCACCACCACCACCAAAGGCCCAAGTTTTCAGCCCCTGTTCAACAGAGGCATGCAATTACAATTCTTGATCTAATAATTCACAGCAGGGCCCATTCATGCGCCCACCAAGAGTAACTGTGAGGGCTTACAGTGTTGTGTCAACACCACCACCACCAAAGGCCCAATTTTTCAGCCGCCCATTCATGCGCCCACCAAGAGTAACTGTGAGGGCTTACACTGTTGTGGCAACACCAACATGTAAGGGGCAAATTTCAGCAGAGTATATACAGCAGGCCCCTACTTTCAAACATCCAACTTACAAACGACTCCTACTTGCAAACGAAAGGAGACAACAGGAAGTGAGAGGAAATCTACCCCTAGGAAGGGAAATTCTCTCCTGTAAGAGTTAATATGGGAAAAAGGTGTCTCCTCTCTACTGATGCTTTATCACCAATCCTTGTTTCAATAAAAAAAACACTTTTCAAAAACATTTGTCATTGGGACGGAAAGTGAGGTGAAATGTTCTGAACATGGGCACAGACAGCAAAACAAATGTTACAGGGGTGATAACCCTTCCCTATGTTTTCCAAAAAGCTTAAAAACAGATTTTTTTGGCTGGAGCTACACTTAAACAATGTACCTTTTCAAAATTACAAACAGATTCTACATAAGAACAAACCTACAGTCCCTGTCTTGTATGCACCGCCTGTATACGGCTGTTCAGAGTATATAGGGCCTTTTTTATTTTGTGTGCGGGGTTCCCCTTAATATCCATACAAGACCCAAAGGGTCTGGTAATGGGCTGGGGTAGGGGGGGGACGGTGATGGGGTAGCTATGCCATTTTTCTCAAATATTTTCATCCATATTACCGGGACCAGACATTACATTAAAGCCGCAAGCAGTTTTAAATGTTTTTTTTTTTTTTCTTTTGCAATGTCATTTTGTGCAGGGACAGTTCTAAACATGGGAAACACGTGGCACTTCACAGGCATACTTTAGACACCCCCCAGGTATGATATTTAAAGGAATATTTGACTTTTTTTTCACTTTATGCATCATTAAAATGACTGCTCCCGAAAAACGGCCGTTTTTAAAACTTATTTTTGCATTGATACATGTCCCCTGGTGCAGAACCCGGGTTCCCAAACCCTTTTTAGGACAATAACATGCATATTAGTCGTTATAATTAGTAGACATGTGCACTGCCAAAAAATTTGTTAGTTTTCGTTTTCGTTTCATTCGTTTTTTGTTTTTCGCATTTCGGGTCATTCGTTATGATAGCAATTCGTAAATTCGTAAATTTGTACATTCGTAAATTTATACATTCGTAAATTTGTACATTCGTAAATTTGTACATTCGTAAATTTGTACATTCGTAAATTTATACATTCGTAAATGTATACATTCGTAATTTCGGAAATTTGGAAATTCGATATTTTCGAAAACCCGAAAATTTGAAAATCTGAAAAAATAACTATTAAATTATAGGTATTGTAATTTCCGTTCAAATTTTGCTGTTAGCGAACGTAACGAATGCAAATTTATCTGAAGTTACGCATAACCTGAAATAACAAATGCCGCATCTAAACAAATGGAACGGAACAAATTAATAATAATAATAATAAAACGTTTTTATTATTATTATTGTTATTTATTATTATTATTAATTCATTATGTTCCATTCGTTTAGATACGGCATTCATTATGTCGGAAAACAATTCGTAACTTCGTTAAGTTCACTAACAGCCAAATTTGAAAGGAAATTACAATACCTATAATTGAATAGTTAGTAATAGTTAAGTTATTAGTTAATTATTATTTCAGATTTCCGAATTTACTAATTTACGATTGTACGAATGTACAAATTTACGAATGTACGAATATTCGGAAATTCGTAAATTCAAATTTACGAATTTCCGGATTGTTGTACATTCGTAAATTCGTGCATTGGTAAATTCGTATATTCATAAATTCGTACATTCGTAAATTTGAATTTACGAATATTCGTTAAAATTCGTTAAATGAGTTTTCGTTAATTCGGATATTTCCGAATTAACGAATTTGTCGAAATTCGTTAAAAAACGAATTCGGAACGAAACGAATTGCACATGTCTAATAATTAGCACTTTAGATTTCGAACGTTCGCATCCATTGTATTTAATAGGGTTCTAACGCTCGTGTGAACTTTCGGTCCGTTCGCGGGTTCTGGTGCGAACCGAACCCGGGGGTGTTCGGCTCATCCCTAAACAGGAGCTGCATAAGTCAATGCTTCCTCTGTAGCGCTGGCTCCTGTCCCAGGTAGAGTGATAACAAGTGCACTTTGCCTTGGACCTTTCAAGCAGCCTGGAAAGTGATGCCAGCAGAAGTCAGAAGAAGTAAAGTTCAGTGCAATAAATATTTCATACACTGTAGTATTGCAATGAGCATATTAGCACTTTAAACAAGAGTTATTAGGCGGCTTTCACACTGATCCGCAGGTGCAGCACAGTGCACCTGCAGCTTTCCTGCGGGTTAGCTGCACTGAGCCAAAGACTTCTCGTATAACCTGCAGGCTTTGTGCTAATTCTGAAAGATGTAATAGAAGTCTGTGTCAAAGTGCAGCTAACTCACAGAAAAACTACAGGAGCACTGCGCTGCACCCGTGGTGCAGGTAAACCACAGTGCATCAGTATGACTGCAGCCTTATAGGCCCATTTAGGACAGTAAGGGCTCATTTACATTTGCAGTTTGAGGGGCGGTAAAACCGCATAATACATTGTGGCCTGCGATCGATTACCAAATCACATACGCACTCTTGAAGAGGTTGAGCACTCTTAGCCTAGGCTCTTGCCCTGTGAACAGCACTAAAGGAAGAATGTTTTCTACAGGAATGGTAAGTATATTAACACTTAGCAAGACTGCTACCCTTGTTCTGCTTCTCTTGGCCTAGGCTCTTGTCCTGTGAACAGCACTAAAGGAAGAATATTTTCTACAGGAATGGTAAGTATATTAACACTTAGCAAGACTGCTACTCTTGTTTTATATAAAAATTTTACTTGAGGCAAAGAAATTAAATTACACTTATGTAGCGGGCCCCTAAATTTGGGGTCGCTATGCCTGAAATTTAGAGGGTAGCCTGAGCAATAGTTTGGCTCAGGCTATTTAATTTCCTTAAATTGGACTCTGCTCTGCTGTGGTGCTGCCTGGAAGCCTGTCCCAGCGCCTGGCAGAACCGGACTTCGTGAGTGGAGGGACCTCCAGGAAGTCCACGTCAGGGGATGGTAAGGAGGCTGAAGGGAACTATGATAGTGAGTTTGCTGGGGAAAGGAAGAAGCCCATTCCTTATGATGGAGAGAATGAGGCCGAAGCCAAAGTCCAGAAACTATTACCAAGTCAATGTATAGTTACCACCCTTACGTGTCGTTATAAAGAGTTAACCACTAAGGATCCCGATAGAGTAACAGCACGAGTAAGGGCCCCGGGTGATGCGAAGTGGACATTGACAGCCAGGAAAGAGACTCTTTGTAAATCTGTCGGATCACCCGACTCGTGTGTGGTGCCTGGGACGGGAGACCGGCGGACATTGCCAAAGCTTGCCCGGTTGCAGAAAGCTATGCTGCACCGTGTGAGACAGAGTTACAGTCTTGAGTTCCCGTACGTGCCTCATTGACTGATGAAGGAGATTGAGAAAGTAAGGGAATCGTGGTATGACGAAACTATCTTGGATTACTTAGATACTCCTGAATCCCACCGAGGAAAATACAAATTTGACCCAAGAGAGGAATTCTTCATGCTCCACAGGAATTGGAGCTATGGTCAGCATATTTGCGCTGATCGAGTGGTCATTTGTACGGAATGGGGAGCAGATGTGGAACGTTCAATCACTACCAGAGATGCCGGTGGAAGATTGGTTATCCTCCCAGATCCTCAATATTACCTTTGAAATGGGAACTTGTGTGTTTGTTCTATTATCCCGTTTCACAGGAACAGCCTGCCCTGAACTCATGACTTTACCCTCTGTTACAAGGGGGGATCTACTCAACTGAGGAACCGGAGAACTGTTGTTGTTTTTTTCTCTCCCTCCTCAACTCCGCAAAAGAAAAGAAATTGTTTATTTTTTTCTTAAACTGGACTTTGGGGTAGATCAGCCAGGGCCAAAGCAGGAAACCACCGTGGTCAAGATGGAAAGTTTAGGTACAGCAAATCCATTCCCATGCGCAATTGTGGAGAGTGTAGTGACTTGTGCTGCCACCAGGTGGTAGTGGCTTGCAGAACTATAGTAATAGTATATGCTCAGTGATGCTAGGCTTAGCAATTCATGCTTTCAGAGGATGGTCATTTCTTTCCGGAGAGATGACTTGCTTCTGTATATGTTAGGAAGTAGGATGTGTTTATTGCATGTTTTTTTTTCTCCCTCTGCAGGTGATCTGCTATCAACTCCGCCGGAGCATGGGTGGGGTAGATATGTTAGGAGGGGTGGAATTGTCAATTGTGATGTACTATGTGTTTTATACAAACTGTCAAACTGTGATGTGTATTGCTACATGTTCTTTTTTTTCCCTGTCCTATTCCCAAGGTTGTGGTTCAGGCACCGCTTCACACAAAACCAAAACACTGTACATAGTTAGGAATGGATCAGAACCCACTCAGGATTGAGGGGAATTTTTCTGATCTATTACAGCCACCGGGACAGTGGCTTATTCAAGAAGGGGGTGTGTGTAGCGGACCCCTAAATTTGGGGTCGCTATGCCTGAAATTTAGAGGGTAGCCTGAGCCATAGTTTGGCTCAGGCTATTTAATTTCCTTAAATTGGACTCTGCTCTGCTGTGGTGTTGCCTGGGTGTATAGTTCCCCTTTGACCTGTAGGTGGCATTGTTGCCCAGGTCTTGGGTCAAACCACAGGTGGCATTGCGGTGTGATTTGGTGTCCTCTCTCGGCAGCCATGCAGTGGGCGTGGTCTACCTGCTGTGCATGCCAGGAAGGGTACATAAGGGGCAGACACCATGCGTTAGGGAGTTCGGAGTCGTGCCCTTTGGCCCTGCTGGCCAGGGGTGCATGAGTTGATTCAGTCCCGGGAACCTTTGGCCCGAGGCTGCATCGTTCCAGGTAGGCCCGGTACCTTCAACTGAGGCCTACAAACCAAACCGCAGGAATCCCAGGGTGCCCGTGGGAGGGTGACCCGCTCTAAAGGAGAGGAAACCAGGGGAGGACCTGTCCGGAGAATCGGTGAAGGAAGTCACTGTCTCGGGAGAGGCCTGGTTGCCTATCAGAGGGAAGGATTCCGTGATTTGTAAGATAGCTCCTGTAACGTGCCTCATTGGCACCTATGGTCTCTAAAGTTACAGGTGCTAAAGAGTTCTGGATTCAGGAACTAAAGGATTCTGTGGCAGAGGATCCCCTGAACCTGTCCTTGGAGGGGACAAATCTAAAGTAACTATTCGTGTTTCACTCTGGCTGCTAGTACCGTGAGAGGGGACTATCCGGGTGAACAAGGTCGACTCGGGATTGAGTGGTGAGGAAGATAAATAAGCGTTGTGTGCCTGAACCTGCCTCCCTGTTCAACTCTTTTCTCTATTCAACTTTCCCTGTTAATTACAAGCAAAGGAAAATAAACTCTTTTGTTGGAGTTGATACTGTCTGGACATTGGCCTTCTTAAGGAGAGAAGATAGACTTTTCCCTACATTCTAGGGACGAGAACCAACGGAAGGAGGTAACTCGCTGCAGGACCCAAAACTGTTAACACCGCTCACCCTCTGCAAAAATGGAGGATACTGGGCATGTGGCATGGTGTGTCTCACCCTGCAGGTGGAGGTAAGCAGGGCTGGGATGGTGAGTGCTACACTTATGTAAGTACCTTACCACCATGAACAAAACAGTGTGGAGTTTGCCCAAAAAATGCATACCAGATCCTTATCCTTGATGAGTGTATGGTATGTATGTCAAGGTGAACCCCAAGTGAAAAAAATACCAAAATCTATACCAGCCTGCAGCCTGTAAGGCCAGGAAAGGAGAGAAAAATAAATGTGAGGCTCCCTCCTTCTAAACCATACCAGGCCACATGCCTACAACATGGGGGAGTACCTTGGCAGAGGAGAACCTCCTTGCAATGCACCTTGTCCCCATATTTATAAAGACAAGTGTCTATTGCTAACAACCCTGGCCTGGTGTTTGAGGGGGTCTGCAGGAGGGGAGTTTATCAGAATCTGGAAGTCTCTTTAAAAATGAGTGGGCCTCCAGATACCACCAACCATGAGAACGAGTACCTCTACTCATAGTACTTCTACTGATTCACACAAATAAAAGAGAAAAGTGTAAATAAAGAGACATTGGGGTTTATTTCCTAAAGCTGGAAAGTGCAAAATCAGTCTCTCTTCTGCATAGAAACCAATCAGCTTCCAAGTTTTTTGCCAAACCTTAATTGAACAAGCTGAGGTTAGAAGCTGATTGGTTTCTCTGCAGAAGTGAGACTGGTTTTGCACTCTCCAGCTTTAGTAAATAAACCCCATTTTAACAAGTTCTTTACTAAAAAGTAAAAAAAAAAAAAAAAAGGCCAATAATATAAATCCATTATTACATTATTAATCTCCTCGTCCAATAGTGCAGATCCTTGTTCGTCCATCACGATGATAACGCCTGCAGACCAGCAAAGGAAAAAACACAGCAATCAATAGACATGTTCGATTCTGTTGCTAGGTTCACCGCAAATTACATCCCCTTGTCCCTGCCTTTAAATGCAAACAAAGCAAAACTTGTTAATGTAATTGCCTCTGAAGAAGTCACGTGGGTTGCGATGCAAAGCATTGGGCAGAGCCGAGTGATGTCATCATTGCGCAGGAAACCGGAAGTGACAAGCCAATTGTATACTGCGGTGTTATGATTCCCCTAGTTGATATGTGGTTATATTCTTTGTTATTGTGAGTGCATTTTAAATAAATGTTTTAATTATTGATACATACTACACTATGGGAGTTTCTTCTATATAGATTTGAGCTCATCACAGCAGGCAAGCAAGATCCCAACCCCTTAATACACCCAAATGTAACCGGGTGTCCGAAGAGGAGTGGGTGACATCTGACATATCTGGTATCCTCAGAAGTGTTTCTTTGAGCATTATAACCTATGTGGTGTGGGTCATAGGTTGAAGGTGAGAGCGCAATTTGCACTGATGTGTGGGCACGTGTGAATTTCAGCTTTGATGTGCAGCACTGGAGTTATGGTTACACATTTATAAAAGAAGTGAATAATACAAAAGTTATAATCACATTATTTGCACTCTATTTTCACTAATTTAACATCTCTGTGTTTGAATCCAAGGTTCACCTTTTAATGGCTGTTATGTTTACAATTGCAATGCTTGATCGTTGATTAAGGAAACGAACTGGGACACTGCCTAGTCATTATTGTTTTTTTAGTACAATAGTTACATTTCTTTTGTGAAGTCACTATGCTTAAAATATAACAACACTGTGATATTGCCATGATCAGGGGTCAGGCTCGAAGACTAGTTGCTAGGATAGGTACACAGGTTCACCCTGGTGAATGATAAGGGCTCATCTGAGGTGTGGAGTCTAAGTACTAACCAGTGTTTACCAGAGCTCCTGAGGGCGGAGATAGATTTTGCTGCCTGTTAGTACCAGGTTGCATTCCTCAGGATCGCTCCACCATTAGGTGAGCAAGCTAGGGTCCAGTAGCGGATCAGCAGGTAGGGATCAAACAGAAGTGTCGTCAGTAAACAAGCCAAAGCTCGATAACGAGTAGTTGCAGATTGGGATCAGGCAGAATTGTAGTTGTGGAACAAGCCAAGAATCAATAACAAGATAGAAGCTAAAAGGTTTGGGACTTTAGATGAGGCAGTATTTCGCTCCTGTCTTCCTTGCTGCCGTCCATATTTTGCTACCACTTGTTATTGATCCTACAAAGAAGGGGGAATGTATAAAACCAATATACTGGGACTTTAAATGAGGTGCATAAGGGGAGATGCACCTCCATCCCTAATCTGGATAGAAGCTAAAAGGTTTGGGACTTTGGATCAGGCATGTAATAACACAGAAGTAGAAGATGAAGGATAAATGACACGTTTGTTTACATGGGTCATGATGATCCATGGCACAAATAGGGTACATAAAAGGAAAAAATCCTGGACATGCAAGACACATCAAAATAGCAAATACACATAAAATGGGACCAACCATAATTAGACAGTAGAGTTGAGCGGACACCTGGATGTTCGGGTTCGACGGGTTCGGCCGAACTTCGGAAAAAAGTTTGGGTTCGGGACCGAACTTTAACCCGAACCCGGACCCGAACCCGAACCCCATTGAAGTCAATGGGGACCCAGACTTCTAAGGACTAAAAAGGCTCTAAAAAAGTAATGGAAAGGGCTAGAGGGCTGCAAATGGCAGCAAAATGTTGTTAAGAGCATGGCAAGTGCTCTGCAAACAAATGTGGATCGGGAAATAACTTAAAATAACATAAAAAAAATAAAAATAAAAAATAATAATCTTGACCTAGGAGGACGAGGTCCATATGGAGTAGGAGGTTGAGGTGGCGGTGGATGTGGCTGTGTAGGTGGAAGCGGCGGTGGAGGAGGACGAGGTAGCCAACACTGGTTCAAAAATACAACAATGGCTGGGTAAGGCCGGTGATGTGTCGAATTCTGTCCCCCGTCAAATAGTGTCCACCCTGTACTGCGCTTGCTCAGTATGTAGGACAAGAGGATTTCGAAAATCTCCCAAGACGAACGGCGCCTGCGTGGTGAGTTCAGGTGAAGGCCACACCATCCGTGGTTCAAGCCGAGCCAAGTGAGGCCGTGCCCGAAGCGTGGCGATCGAACCGAGCCCGTGAGGGGCCCTGTTACTATGTGCTACCGTATGTCCACTTGGATGGTGGGGCTTGAACCTGCACTCACAGCGCAGGCGCCGTTCATCTTCGGAGATTTTGTGAATCTCCTTGTCCTCTGTACTGCGCAAGCGCTGCGCCTTCGCAGTATGGGCCGGACACAATCCGATGGCCGGACAGTTTTTGTCACAACACCGGTATACATGTCTATTCTGCACAAGGTACGGACAAGTCCTGTGGGATCCATGCCTGGTTCATTTTAATGAACGTGAGCTTGTCCACATTGGCTCTGGACAGGCGGCTGCGCTTGTCTGTGATAACGCCCCCTGCCGTGCTAAATACACGTTCAGATAATACACTGGCTGCAGGGCAGGCCAGCACCTCCAAGGCATAAAGGGCAAGCTCAGGCCATGTGCCCAATTTGGAGACCCAGAAGTTAAAGGGGGCAGACCCGTCATCCAGTACGTGTAGGCCTGTGGACACATACTGCTCAACCATGTTGGTGAAATGCTGCCTCCTGCTAAAACGTTCCATCTCAGCTGGTGGTGCTGGTTGTTGTGGCGTGCTGACAAAGCTTTTCCACATTTCAGCCATGCTAACCCTGCCTTCTGAGGTGCTGCCGGTGCCCCGGCTGCGTTGGCGACCTCTTCCTCCTCCTCTGCCTTCGCCTTGTGCTTCCACCGTACGCCCGCTGTCAGGTGGGAATGCCACCAGCAGCGCGTCTACCAGCGTGCGCTTGTACTCGCGCATCTTACGATCCCGCTCCAGTGAGGGAATTAAGGACGGTACGTTGTCCTTGTAACGGGGATCCAGCAGGGTGGCCACCCAGTAATCAGCACCAGTTAAAATGTGGGCAACTCGGCGTTCATTGTGGAAACACTGCAGCATGTAATCGCTCATGTGTGCCAGGCTGCCCAGAGGCAAAGAAAAGCTGTCCTCTGTGGGAGGTGTATCGTCTGTGTCCTCTGTATCCCCCCAGCCACGCACCAGTGATGGCCACGAGCTGGTCTGGGTGCCACCCTGCTGTGAAAATGGCTCCTCCTCCTCCTCCTCCATCTCCTCCTCCACCTCGTCATCCTCCAGAACTGTGCCCTTTCTGCCGGACAATTGTGTACCTGGCGTTTGTTGGTGCAGGAACCCACTCTCGTAGCCACTTGTGAAAGACTGCCCTGAAAGCCTTTGAAATGATCCCGCTTCCTCCTCCTCCTCCTCATCCTCCTGTGCCACATCCTCTTCCATCATCGCCCGAAGCGTTTTTTCAAGGAGGCATAGAACTGGGATAGTAACGCTAAGAACGGCGTCATTGGCACTGGACATGTTGGTGGAGTACTCGAAACAGCGCAACAAGGCACACAGGTCTCGCATGGAGGCCCAGTTATTGGTGGTGAAGTGGTGCTGTTCCGCAGAGCGACTCACGCGTGATTGCTGCAGCTGAAACTCCACTATCGCCTGCTGCTGCTCGCACAGTCTGGCCAGCATGTGCAAGGTGGAGTTCCACCTTGTGGGCACGTCACATATGAGGCGGTGAGCGGGAAGGCCGAAGTTACGCTGCAGCGCTGACAGGCGAGCAGCAGCAGGGTGAGAACGCCGAAAGTGTGCACACACAGCCTGCACTTTCTGCAGCAGCTCTGGCATATTGGGGTAATTTTTAAGGAACCTCTGGACCACCAAGTTCAGCACATGCGCCAGGCAAGGGATGTGCGTCAAACCGGCTAGGCCCAGAGCTGCTACGAGATTTCGCCCATTATCGCACACCACCAGGCCGGGCTTGAGAATCACTGACAGCAACCACTCATTGGTCTGTTGTTCCATGTCCCTCCACAACTCCTGCGCGGTGTGGGGTTTTTCCCCCAAACAGGAAAGTTTTAAAACTGCCTGCTGTCGTTTACCCCTGGCTGTGCTGAAGTTGGTGGTGAAGGTGTTACGCTGACCGGATGAGGAGGCAGTAGAGGATGAGGAAGCGGAGTAGGAGGAGTTAGCAACAGGAGGCAAACTGAAGCGCCCTGCAATCCTCGGTGGTGGAAGGACATGCGCCAAACTGCTATCTGCCTCAGGCCCAGCCGCCACTGCATTTACCCAGTGTGCTGTTAGGGAGATATAACGTCCCTGACCGTGCTTACTGGTCCACGCATCCGTAGTTAGGTGGACCTTGCCACAGATTGCGTTGCGCAGTGCACACCTGATTTTGTCCCCCACTTGGTTGTGCAGGGAAGGGATGGCTCGCCTGGAAAAATAGTGGCGGCTGGGCACGACGTACTGTGGGACAGCCAATGCCATCAGGCTTTTAAAACTCTGCGTCTCCACCATACGGAATGACAGCATTTCAAAGGCCAGGAGTTTTGAAATGCTGGCATTCAGGGCCAGGGATCGCGGGTGGCTAGGGGGGTACTTCCTCTTCCGCTCCAATGTTTGGGAGATAGAGAGCTGAACGCTTCCATGGGACATTGTGGAGATGGTCGGTGACCCAGGTGGTAGTGTTGCTGGCAGATCCTCTGTTTGTGGGGTGGCAGGTGCCACTGTCACTACAGAGGTGGATGAAGAGGCCGAGACTGCAGCAGAAGAGGAAGCAGGAGGAGCCAGAGACCTTTCTTGGTTTTTGAGGTGTCTACTCCACTGCAGCTCGTGCTTTGCACTTAGATGCCTGGTCATGCAGGTTGTGCTCAGGTTGAGAACGTTTATGCCTCGCTTCAGCCTCTGATTGCACAGCCTGCAAACCACTCGTGTCTTGTCATCAGCACATTGTGTGAAGAACTGCCACGCTAGGGAACTCCTTGGACCTGGCTTTGGTGTGCTCGGTCCCTTGCTGTGTTGGGCAGTAGCAGACATACTGTCTAGCGGACGGACGATCCGCTTTTGCACCCTGCTCCCTCTTCTGCTGTGCTGGTGGCTCTGTGCGACCACCGCCTCTTCCTCCAAACTACACTGGTCACCTGCATAACGTTGATTCCATGTGGGGTCGAGGACCTCATCGTCCTCCACATCATCTTCCACCCAGTCTTCACCCCTGCCCTCCTTGTCTGTCTGCACAATTGCGAAAGCAGCAGCAGTTGGCACCTGTGTTTCGTCATCATCCGAGACGTACTGCGATGGTCCTCCCATGTACTCATCATGAAACATAAGTGGTTGGGCATCGGTGCACTCAATCTCTTCCACTTCTGGGGCAGGGCTAGGTGGATGGCCCTGGGAAACCCTGCTAACAGAGTCATCGAAAAGCAGAAGAGACTGCTGCATGATTTGGGGCTCAGACTGCTTGGCTGATTTGCAAGGGGGTGAGGTGAAAGACTGATGGACATGGGTTTCAGGTGCCAACTCTGATCTTTCATCAGAAGAGTGGGTGGGAGACAATGTGAAGGAACCCGAGGCACTGTCAGCAACCCAATCTACTATCGCCTGTACTTGTCCTGGCCTAAACATTCGTACAGCCTCATTAGGCGCGACAAAATACCGCCGCAGGCTCGGTCGCCTACTCGCACCTGAGGAAGGTGTTTCACTTGTGCGTGTATCTGGCACAGATCCACCACGTCCTCTCCCTGCAACAGGAGCTCCACCAGCAGCACCACGACCGGGGCCACCACGTCCCTTTGACCTTCTCCTCATATTTTCCAAATTTAGGATGTTGCCCTAAATGGGTGTTTTTGGAAGAGCAGAACACACCCACAGTACGTAACCGCTGAATCGCACAGCTACAGAACTGCAGAAAATGCTATTCAAAAAAAATGTTGTTTTTTTAGTATAGCACAGTAGAAGAAAACTATTTAGAAATTGTTTATTTCACACACCTCCAAATATGTATAACAAACTGCAAACAATTTTTTGTGCCCCTAAAAGGCGTTTTTTGGAAGAGCAGAACACACCCACAATACGTAACCGCTGAATCGCACAGCTACAGAACTGCAGAAAATGCTATTCAAAAATGTTTTTGTTTTTTTAGTATAGCACAGTAGAAGAAAACTATTTAGAAATTGTTTATTTCACACACCTCCAAATATGTATAACACACTGCAAACTATTTTTTGTGCCCCTAAAAGGCGTTTTTTCGAAGAGCAGAACACACCCACAGTACGTAACCGCTGAATCGCACAGCTACAGAACTGCAGAAAATGCTATTCCAAAAAAATGTTGTTTTTTTAGTATAGCACAGTAGAAGAAAACTATTTAGAAATTGTTTATTTCACACACCTCCAAATATGTATAACACACTGCAAACTATTTTTTGTGCCCCTAAAAGGCGTTTTTTCGAAGAGCAGAACACTCCCACAGTACGTAACCGCTGAATCGCACAGCTACAGAACTGCAGAAAATGCTATTCCAAAAAAATGTTTTTTTTTTAGTATAGCACAGTAGAAGAAAACTATTTAGAAATTGTTTATTTCACACACCTCCAAATATGTATAACACACTGCAAACAATTTTTTGTGCCCCTAAAAGGCGTTTTTTCGAAGAGCAGAACACACCCACAGTACGAACCGCTGAATCGCACAGCTACAGAACTGCAGAAAATGCTATTCCAAAAAAATGTTGTTTTTTTAGTATAGCACAGTAGAAGAAAACTATTTAGAAATTGTTTATTTCACACACCTCCAAATATGTATAACACACTGCAAACTATTTTTTGTGCCCCTAAAAGGCGTTTTTTCGAAGAGCAGAACACACCCACAGTACATAACCGCTGAATCGCACAGCTACAGAACTGCAGAAAATGCTATTCAAAAAAAAATTTTGTTTTTTTAGTATAGCACAGTAGAAGAAAACTATTTAGAAATTGTTTATTTCACACACCTCCAAATATGTATAACACACTGCAAACTATTTTTTGTGCCCCTAAAAGGCATTTTTTGGAAGAGCAGAACACACCCACAGTACGTAACCGCTGAATCGCACAGCTACAGAACTGCAGAAAATGCTATTAAAAAAAATTTTGTTTTTTTAGTATAGCACAGTAGAAGAAAACTATTTAGAAATTGTTTATTTCACACACCTCCAAATATGTATAACACACTGCAAACAATTTTTTGTGCCCCTAAAAGGCGTTTTTTGGAAGAGCAGAACACACCCACAGTACGTAACCGCTGAATCGCACAGCTACAGAACTGCAGAAAATGCTATTCAAAAATTTTTTTGTTTTTTTAGTATAGCACAGTAGAAGAAAACTATTTAGAAATTGTTTATTTCACACACCTCCAAATATGTATAACACACTGCAAACAATTTTTTGTGCCCCTAAAAGGTGTTTTTTGGAAGAGCAGAACACACCCACAGTACGTAACCGCTGAATCGCACAGCTACAGAACTGCAGAAAATGCTATTCAAAAAAAAAATTGTTTTTTTTAGTATAGCACAGTAGAAGAAAACTATTTAGAAATTGTTTATTTCACACACCTCCAAATATGTATAACACACTGCAAACTATTTTTTGTGCCCCTAAAAGGCGTTTTTTGGAAGAGCAGAACACACCCACAGTACGTAACCGCTGAATCGCACAGCTACAGAACTGCAGAAAATGCTATTCAAAAATTTTTTTGTTTTTTTAGTATAGCACAGTAGAAGAAAACTATTTAGAAATTGTTTATTTCACACACCTCCAAATATGTATAACACACTGCAAACAATTTTTTGTGCCCCTAAAAGGTGTTTTTTGGAAGAGCAGAACACACCCACAGTACGTAACCGCTGAATCGCACAGCTACAGAACTGCAGAAAATGCTATTCAAAAAAAATTTTGTTTTTTTAGTATAGCACAGTAGAAGAAAACTATTTAGAAATTGTTTATTTCACACACCTCCAAATATGTATAACACACTGCAAACTATTTTTTGTGCCCCTAAAAGGCGTTTTTTGGAAGAGCAGAACACACCCACAGTACGTAACCGCTGAATCGCACAGCTACAGAACTGCAGAAAATGCTATTAAAAAAAATTTTGTTTTTTTAGTATAGCACAGTAGAAGAAAACTATTTAGAAATTGTTTATTTCACACACCTCCAAATATGTATAACACACTGCAAACAATTTTTTGTGCCCCTAAAAGGCGTTTTTTGGAAGAGCAGAACACACCCACAGTACGTAACCGCTGAATTGCACAGCTACAGAACTGCAGAAAATGCTATTCAAAAAAAAAATTGTTTTTTTAGTATAGCACTGTAGAAGAAAACTATTTAGAAATTGTTTATTTCACACACCTCCAAATATATATATAACACACTGCAAACTATTTTTTGTGCCCCTAAAGGCGTTTTTTGGAAGAGCAGAACACACCCACAGTACGTAACCGCTGAATCGCACAGCTACAGAACTGCAGAAAATGCTATTCAAAAAATTTTTTGTTTTTTTAGTATAGCACAGTAGAAGAAAACTATTTAGAAATTGTTTATTTCACACACCTCCAAATATGTATAACACACTGCAAACTATTTTTTGTGCCCCTAAAAGGCGTTTTTTCGAAGAGCAGAACACACCCACAGTACGTAACCGCTGAATCGCACAGCTACAGAACTGCAGAAAATGCTATTCAAGAAAAATGTTGTTTTTTTAGTATAGCACAGTAGAAGAAAACTATTTAGAAATTGTTTATTTCACACACCTCCAAATATGTATAACACACTGCAAACTATTTTTGTGCCCCTAAAAGGCGTTTTTTCGAAGAGCAGAACACACCCACAGTACGTAACCGCTGAATTGCACAGCTACAGAACTGCAGAAAATGCTATTAAAAAAAAAAATGTTGTTTTTTTAGTATAGCACAGTAGAAGAAAACTATTTAGAAATTGTTTATTTCACACACCTCCAAATATGTATAACACACTGCAAACTATTTTTTGTGCCCCTAAAAGGCGTTTTTTCAAAGAGCAGAACACACCCACAGTACGTAACCGCTGAATCGCACAGCTACAGAACTGCAGAAAATGCTATTCCAAAAAAATGTTGTTTTTTTAGTATAGCATAGTAGAAGAAAACTATTTAGAAATTGTTTATTTCACACACCTCCAAATATGTATAACACACTGCAAACTATTTTTTGTGCCCCTAAAAGGCGTTTTTTGGAAGAGCAGAACACACTCACAGTACGTAACCGCTGAATCGCACAGCTACAGAACTGCAGAAAATGCTATTAAAAAAAAAATTGTTTTTTTAGTATAGCACAGTAGAAGAAAACTATTTAGAAATTGTTTATTTCACACACCTCCAAATATGTATAACACACTGCAAACTATTTTTTGTGCCCCTAAAAGGCATTTTTTCGAAGAGCAGAACACACCCACAGTACGTAACCGCTGAATTGCACAGCTACAGAACTGCAGAAAATGCTATTCAAAAAAAATGTTTTTTTTTTAGTATAGCACAGTAGAAGAAAACTATTTAGAAATTGTTTATTTCACACACCTCCAAATATGTATAACACACTGCAAACTATTTTTTGTGCCCCTAAAAGGTGTTTTTTCAAAGAGCAGAACACACCCACAGTACGTAACCGCTGAATCGCACAGCTACAGAACTGCAGAAAATGCTATTCCAAAAAAATGTTGTTTTTTTAGTATAGCACAGTAGAAGAAAACTATTTAGAAATTGTTCATTTCACACACCTCCAAATATGTATAACACACTGCAAACTATTTTTTGTGCCCCTAAAAGGCATTTTTTGGAAGAGCAGAACACACCCACAGTACGTAACCGCTGAATCGCACAGCTACAGAACTGCAGAAAATGCTATTCAAAAAAAATGTTGTTTTTTTAGTATAGCACAGTAGAAGAAAACTATTTAGAAATTGTTTATTTCACACACCTCCAAATATGTATAACACACTGCAAACTATTTTTTGTGCCCCTAAAAGGCGTTTTTTGGAAGAGCAGAACACACCCACAGTACGTAACCGCTGAATCGCACAGCTACAGAACTGCAGAAAATGCTATTAAAATTTTTTTTTCGTTTTTTTAGTATAGCACATTAGAAGAAAACTATTTAGAAATTGTTTATTTCACACACCTCCAAATATGTATAACACACTGCAAACTATTTTTTGTGCACCTAAAAGGCGTTTTTTGGAAGAGCAGAACACACCCACAGTACGTAACCGCTGAATCGCACAGCTACAGAACTGCAGAAAATGCTATTCAAAAAAAATTTTGTTTTTTTAGTATAGCACAGTAGAAGAAAACTATTTAGAAATTGTTTATTTCACACACCTCCAAATATGTATAACACACTGCAAACTATTTTTTGTGCCCCTAAAGGCGTTTTTTGGAAGAGCAGAACACACCCACAGTACGTAACCGCTGAATCGCACAGCTACAGAACTGCAGAAAATGCTATTCAAAAAAATGTTTGTTTTTTTAGTATAGCACAGTAGAAGAAAACTATTTAGAAATTGTTTATTTCACACACCTCCAAATATGTATAACACACTGCAAACTATTTTTTGTGCCCCTAAAAGGCGTTTTTTCGAAGAGCAGAACACACCCACAGTACGTAACCGCTGAATCGCACAGCTACAGAACTGCAGAAAATGCTATTCCAAAAAAAATGTTGTTTTTTTAGTATAGCACAGTAGAAGAAAACTATTTAGAAATTGTTTATTTCACACACCTCCAAATATGTATAACACACTGCAAACTATTTTTTGTGCCCCTAAAAGGTGTTTTTTGGAAGAGCATGACACACCCACAGTACGTAACCGCTGAATCGCACAGCTACAGAACTGCAGAAAATGCTATTAAAATTTTTTTTTGTTTTTTTAGTATAGCACAGTAGAAGAAAACTATTTAGAAATTGTTTATTTCACACACCTCCAAATATGTATAACACACTGCAAACTATTTTTTGTGCCCCTAAAAGGCGTTTTTTGGAAGAGCAGAACACACCCACAGTACGTAACCTCTGAATCGCACAGCTACAGAACTGCAGAAAATGCTATTCAAAAAAATTTTGTTTTTTTAGTATAGCACAGTAGAAGAAAACTATTTAGAAATTGTTTATTTCACACACCTCCAAATATGTATAACACACTGCAAACTATTTTTTTGCCCCTAAAAGGCGTTTTTTCGAAGAGCAGAACACACCCACAGTACGTAACCGCTGAATCGCACAGCTACAGAACTGCAGAAAATGCTATTCCAAAAAAATGTTGTTTTTTTAGTATAGCACAGTAGAAGAAAACTATTTAGAAATTGTTTATTTCACACACCTCCAAATATGTATAACACACTGCAAACTATTTTTTGTGCCCCTAAAAGGCGTTTTTTGGAAGAGCAGAACACACCCACAGTACGTAACCGCTGAATCGCACAGCTACAGAACTGCAGAAAATGCTATTCAAAAAAAATGTTGTTTTTTTAGTATAGCACAGTAGAAGAAAACTATTTAGAAATTGTTTATTTCACACACCTCCAAATATGTATAACACACTGCAAACTATTTTTTGTGCCCCTAAAAGGCGTTTTTTCGAAGAGCAGAACACACCCACAGTACGTAACCGCTGAATCGCACAGCTACAGAACTGCAGAAAATGCTATTCCAAAAAAATGTTGTTTTTTTAGTATAGCACAGTAGAAGAAAACTATTTAGAAATTGTTTATTTCACACACCTCCAAATATGTATAACACACTGCAAACTATTTTTTGTGCCCCTAAAAGGTGTTTTTTGGAAGAGCATGACACACCCACAGTACGTAACCGCTGAATCGCACAGCTACAGAACTGCAGAAAATGCTATTAATTTTTTTTTTTGTTTTTTTAGTATAGCACAGTAGAAGAAAACTATTTAGAAATTGTTTATTTCACACACCTCCAAATATGTATAACACACTGCAAACTATTTTTTGTGCCCCTAAAAGGCGTTTTTTGGAAGAGCAGAACACACCCACAGTACGTAACCTCTGAATCGCACAGCTACAGAACTGCAGAAAATGCTATTCAAAAAAATTTTGTTTTTTTAGTATAGCACAGTAGAAGAAAACTATTTAGAAATTGTTTATTTCACACACCTCCAAATATGTATAACACACTGCAAACTATTTTTTTGCCCCTAAAAGGCGTTTTTTCGAAGAGCAGAACACACCCACAGTACGTAACCGCTGAATCGCACAGCTACAGAACTGCAGAAAATGCTATTCCAAAAAAATGTTGTTTTTTTAGTATAGCACAGTAGAAGAAAACTATTTAGAAATTGTTTATTTCACACACCTCCAAATATGTATAACACACTGCAAACTATTTTTTGTGCCCCTAAAAGGCGTTTTTTGGAAGAGCAGAACACACCCACAGTACGTAACCGCTGAATCGCACAGCTACAGAACTGCAGAAAATGCTATTCAAAAAAAATGTTGTTTTTTTAGTATAGCACAGTAGAAGAAAACTATTTAGAAATTGTTTATTTCACACACCTCCAAATATGTATAACACACTGCAAACTATTTTTTGTGCCCCTAAAAGGCGTTTTTTCGAAGAGCAGAACACACCCACAGTACGTAACCGCTGAATCGCTGTCATGATGGGCAATCTCACCTGCAAGCTGGCGACGCGGCGGCGTGCGCGGGTACGCGCCTGCGCAATAGTGTCGAATCGTCGTTAGCGCGTTCACGCCGGCGCAGTGGCGGCGAGTCTGCTTTAGCGCGTGCGCGCATGCGTGGTAACGGCGCGCGGCACGCGTCGGTGCGCGCGGGAGCACGCAGTGACACGTTCTGGCGCCAATCTGGGGCTATTTGAAGGGGCTTGTGCTGGGGCTCCTTGCTGTCCGGTCTACAGCGTTTCCTAGACCCACCTGCTATCTGCTGTTACCCTACCGATCTGTTCCTGTGACCCGGCTTGTTCCTGACGCTCCTTGTCTTCTGCCTGCCCACTGACCCCCGGCTTGTTGACCTCGCTTCCGTCTGCCCCTTCTGCTACCTGCTGCCTGCCCGTTGCCAACCCGGACTGTCTAACGACTCTGCTTCTGCCTCTCGCACTGCACCTGGTCTGCCCGCCAGTTGATTACCTGGCCTGTTTGAACCTGCCAGTGCCTGGTACTACAAGACACCTCCCCGCTGTCTGCCGTTGGTCTCCTCGGTTCCCTGTGTGCCAAGCCTGCCTGCCGTCCAGCTTCCCTGCTGCCGCTGAAACCTGCACTGAGCTTCCTAGGTCCAGCTCCATCTCTGCACCAGTGTTCCGACAGGCACTTGTGCGACTCCGCACTCCCGAGCTCCCTGTTCCCATCATCAGGGGTTCCGGAGTAGGAGGTGTAAAAGAGGCCGCTCCCTGCATCCCAGGCTCATCACCAGGTACGTGACAGTACCGGACAGCCATGTCCGAGCCTGCGCAGGGAGCAGACCCAATGGAGGAACTTTGCCGACACCTGGATGGGCTAACCCAGGCCGTCAGAAGCCTGCAAGAGGGTTATACCCGACTGGAGGGCCGAGTCCAGGCCCTATCCTCCTCAGCTTCCTCCTCCACTGGGACTTCCAATTCTCCCTCGGTGGTCATGATGCCGCCTGAACCAAACCCGGACATTATATACGGACCTGCCCGGTGAAGATCCGTAAGTGCCTCTCCATGTCGTCTGTGTATTTACCCGTTATACCCAGTAATTCCGCTCACCTGGCGATTCCCATTCTTTTGCAGCTCCCAGGAGGGAATATTCAAGTCAGCGCTATCATTGACTCCGGGGCCTGCAGTTGTTTTCTGGACTTAGCTTTTGCCACC
Organism: Rana muscosa; assembly: GCA_029206835.1. Taxonomy (NCBI): domain Eukaryota; kingdom Metazoa; phylum Chordata; class Amphibia; order Anura; family Ranidae; genus Rana; species Rana muscosa. Next base: position 985,831,953 of record CM055117.1, read on the forward strand.
ACACATCACATTCCTTTGCGCCCTAGAGCTAAAGGGCTTTCTGTATACCTCGCTGATGGGTCGACCCTTAAATCCGGACCAGTCACACAGGAGACCCTACCGCTGGCCACAACCATTGCCAGTACTCATCAGGAATTACTATGCCTAGATGTCATCAAGTCTCCTCTGTTCCCCATCATCCTGGGCATGCCCTGGTTACAGGCCCATAACCCGCAAATTAATTGGACATCAGGAGAAGTCAGTTTCTGTTCCCCCTACTGCCGTCAACATTGTCTGCAGGAAGTTTTGAGTACCCCTTCTCCCTTGCTTTGCATGGACTCTGATGCTGAGGCCCGCCAGTCAGTTCCTGAAGCATACCATAGCTTCCTGGACGTTTTTAGCAAGAAAGGGGCTGAGACTCTTCCTCCACACAGGCGTTACGACTGTCCGATTGAGCTTCTCCCCGGGGCTGAAATCCCCTTTGGCAGGATTTTTCCCCTGACGGAACTTGAACTCAAGACCCTCAAGACCTATGTGGATGACAATCTCATGAAAGGGTTCATCCATCCTTCTACGTCACCGGCAGGGGCAGGGATTTTCTTTGTTGAGAAAAAGGACCAGTCCCTCCGGCCTTGTGTGGATTACAGAGAGCTCAACAAAGTGACGATAAAGAACAGATACCCCCTTCCTTTAGTTCCTGAATTGTTTCAGAGACTGGGATCTGCAGTTATTTTCACAAAACTGGACCTCCGTGGGGCCTATAACCTGGTGCAGATCCGAAGCGGGGATGAGTGGAAAACTGCCTTTCGCACTCGCTTCGGGCACTTCGAATACTTAGTCATGCCCTTCGGACTCTGCAATGCCCCGGCTACGTTCCAGCATTTTGTGAACGATATTTTCAGAGACTACCTTGACCTTTTTGTTATTGTTTACCTGGACGACATCCTCATCTTTTCCCCCTCCTTGGAGAAACACCGGGAACACGTTCGGAATGTGATCGCACGGCTTCGAATGCACAGGTTATACGCAAAACCAGAAAAATGTGAATTTGAACGCCAAAGCATCCAATTTCTTGGACTTGTCATCTCGGTGGAGGGTATCACGATGGACTCCCAGAAAGTGGCTGCAATTCTTGACTGGCCGGTGCCCGTAGATAGGAAAGGCATACAGCGCTTCATCGGATTCGCAAACTTTTATAGGAAGTTCATCAGGGGGTTTTCGTCCATTATCACCCCATTAACCAACCTAACCAAACAGACGGTCCGGTTCCAGTGGTCTTCAGAAGCCCAAACGGCCTTCGAGACCCTTAACGAATTATTTACCTCTGCATCCGTTCTGAGGCACCCTGATGCGGCTCTTCCATACATACTGGTGGTGGACGCCTCGAAAACCGCAGTTGGGTCGGTTCTCTCCCAAAGACAGGGGCCCAAGGCTCTCTTACATCCGGTTGCCTTTTTCTCCCGTAAGCTGTCAGATTCGGAGAAGAACTATGATGTGGGAGACCGGGAATTACTGGCAATCAAAGCCGCCCTGGAGGAATGGCGGTATCTCCTGGAAGGAGCAGCGCATCCGATCCTGGTCTATACGGACCACAAGAATCTGGAGTATCTGAGAGTGGCAAAGAGACTGAAACCCCGGCAGGCCAGGTGGGCACTTTTCTTCACACGTTTCTCTTTTCATATAACGTATAGACCAGGATCAAAGAATACTAAACCTGATGCTCTCTCACGAATGTTCTGTGACCCTGAAACACCTGCCCCTCCGGATACCATCTTGTCACCTGGAAACTTCCTCTTGCTTCAAGAGGACTTGCTATCTCGGATCAAGCAAGCATCCAGGGGGATCTCTCCCTCACCTAGTACAGAGGTACAGTTCAAGGATGGACTTTTATGGTACAAGGACAAAATCTTTGTACCAGAAAGCGTGCGAGTCGCGGTCCTTAGTTCCTGTCACGATAACAAACTGGCTGGACACTTCGGGGTACTCAAGACCTCCGAACTACTACAACGCATGTTCTGGTGGCCGCAACTATCAAAGGACTGTAGGAGCTACGTGGAGTCTTGCAGCACATGTATCAGAAACAAGGGAAGTAAGTCCAGAGCCTGGGGTCTGTTGAAACCATTGCCCGTACCCGAGAGGCCATGGAAGATGATCTCCATGGACTTCATCGTAGAACTTCCCCCCTCGGAGCTTTACACCACTATCTTCGTGGTCGTGGATAGACTATCAAAGATGGCGCACTTCTTGCCCATGAGGGGTACGCCTTCTGCTCCTGAGACAGCTAAAATTTTTGTCAAAGAAATCATAAGGCTCCATGGCATCCCTGCAAACATTGTGTCGGATCGAGGGGTGCAATTCACCTCCAGGTTCTAGAAGGCCCTGTGTGAAGCTCTCGGGATTAACTTGTCCTTTTCGTCTGCCTATCATCCACAATCAAATGGCCAGACTGAACGGACGAATCAGACACTTGAGCAATACCTACGCTGCTTTTCTTCGTTCTCGCAGGAAGATTGGGTACCTCTACTGCCGCTGGCCGAGTTTGCATACAATAATTCGGTCCACTCCGCCACAAAGCAATCCCCGTTCTATGCTAACTACGGCTTTCATCCCTCATTCTTGTCCAACTGTATCCCGGAGTCTGCTGTACCTGCTGTCCAGGAGACATTGGATTTTTTCAGAGCATACAATGAGTTATTACGTGACACGATGACTAGGACACAAGAATATAATAAGGAAGTGTTCGACAAAAAGAGAAGAGGAGAACTCAATCTGGAACCCGGGGATCAGGTGTGGTTATCTACACTGAACCTTAGACTTGCCTGTCCCTCAAAGAAATTGGGTCCCAAGTTTGTGGGTCCTTTTCCTGTCAGGAGATGGATTAACAGTGTGGCCTATGAACTGGAGCTACCAGAATCATTCCGGATCCACCCGGTTTTTCATGTTGCCTTACTCAAGCCTACTGTTCCTGATCCCTTCTCGGGACGTGACACCGGCCCTCCTGAACCAATCTTGGTTGACGGTGAAGAGGAGTTTGAGGTGGAATCCATTATGGATTGTAGAAAAAGGCGCAACCAAGTCCAATTTCTTGTAAAATGGAAGGGATATGGCCCTGAGGAGAACTCATGGGAACCTGAGTGCAACATCCATGCCAAAAGATTGGTTCAGTCCTTCAAAGACTCCCATCCAGTTAAGATGGCCCAGTTGGGCATCCGGAGGCTGCCCATTGGAGGGGGGCAATGTCATGATGGGCAATCTCACCTGCAAGCTGGCGACGTGGCGGCGCGCGCGGGTACGCGCCTGCGCAATAGTGTCGAATCGTCGTTAGCGCGTTCACGCCGGCGCAGTGGCGGCGAGTCGGCGTTAGCGCGTGCACGCATGCGTGGTAACGGCGCGCGGCGGTGCGTGTGGGAGCACGCAGTGACACGTTCTGGCGCCAATCTGGGGCTATTTGAAGGGGCTTGTGCTGGGGCTCCTTGCTGTCCGGTCTACAGCGTTTCCTAGACCCACCTGCTATCTGCTGTTACCCTACCGATCTGTTCCTGTGACCCGGCTTGTTCCTGACGCTCCTTGTCTTCTGCCTGCCCACTGACCCCCGGCTTGTTGACCTCGCTTCCACCTGCCCCTTCTGCTACCTGCTGCCTGCCCGTTGCCAACCCGGACTGTCTAACGACTCTGCTTCTGCCTCTCGCACTGCACCTGGTCTGCCCGCCAGTGGATTACCTGGCCTGTTTGAACCTGCCAGTGCCCGGTACTACAAGACACCTCCCCGCTGTCTGCCGTTGGTCTCCTCGGTTCCCTGTGTGCCAAGCCTGCCTGCCGTCCAGCTTCCCTGCTGCCGCTGAAACCTGCACTGAGCTTCCTAGGTCCAGCTCCATCTCTGCACCAGTGTTCCTGACAGGCACTTGTGCGACTCCGCACTCCCGAGCTCCCTGTTCCCATCATCAGGGGTTCCGGAGTAGGAGGTGCAAAAGAGGCCGCTCCCTGCATCCCAGGCTCATCACCAGGTACGTGACAATCGCACAGCTACAGAACTGCAGAAAATGCTATTAAAAAAAAAAATTGTTTTTTTAGTATAGCACAGTAGAAGAAAACTATTTAGAAATTGTTTATTTCACACATCTCCAAATATGTATAACACACTGCAAACTATTTTTGTGCCCCCTAAAAGGCGTTTTTTGGAAGAGCGGAACACACCCACAGTACGTAACCGCTGAATCGCACAGCTACAGAACTGCAGAAAATGCTATTCCAAAAAAATTTTGTTTTTTTAGTATAGCACAGTAGAAGAAAACTATTTAGAAATTGTTTATTTCACACACCTCCAAATATGTATAACACACTGCAAACTATTTTTTGTGCCCCTAAAGGCGTTTTTTGGAAGAGCAGAACACACCCACAGTACGTAACCGCTGAATCGCACAGCTACAGAACTGCAGAAAATGCTATTCAAAAAAATGTTTGTTTTTTTAGTATAGCACAGTAGAAGAAAACTATTTAGAAATTGTTTATTTCACACACCTCCAAATATGTATAACACACTGCAAACTATTTTTTGTGCCCCTAAAAGGCGTTTTTTCGAAGAGCAGAACACACCCACAGTACGTAACCGCTGAATCGCACAGCTACAGAACTGCAGAAAATGCTATTCAAAAAAAAATTCGTTTTTTTATTATAGCACAGTAGAAGAAAACTATTTAGAAATTGTTTATTTCACACACCTCCAAATATGTGTAACACACTGCAAACTATTTTTTTGCCCCTAAAAGGCGTTTTTTCGAGGAGCAGAACACACCCACAGTACGTAACCGCTGAATCGCACAGCTACAGAACTGCAGAAAATGCTATTAAAAAAAAATGTTGTTTTTTTAGTATAGCACAGTAGAAGAAAACTATTTAGAAATTGTTTATTTCACACACCTCCAAATATGTATAACACACTGCAAACAATTTTTTGTGCCCCTAAAAGGCATTTTTTCGAAGAGCAGAACACACCCACAGTACATAACCGCTGAATCGCACAGCTACAGAACTGCAGAAAATGCTATTCCAAAAAAAATTTGTTTTTTTAGTATAGCACAGTAGAAGAAAACTATTTAGAAATTGTTTATTTCACACACCTCCAAATATGTATAACACACTGCAAACTATTTTTTGTGCCCCTAAAAGGCGTTTTTTGGAAGAGCAGAACACACCCACAGTACGTAACCGCTGAATCGCACAGCTACAGAACTGCAGAAAATGCTATTAAAAAAATGTTGTTTTTTTAGTATAGCACAGTAGAAGAAAACTATTTAGAAATTGTTTATTTCACACACCTCCAAATATGTATAACACACTGCAAACTATTTTTTGTGCCCCTAAAGGCGTTTTTTGGAAGAGCAGAACACACCCACAGTACGTAACCGCTGAATCGCACAGCTACAGAACTGCAGAAAATGCTATTCAAAAAAATTTTTGTTTTTTTAGTATAGCACAGTAGAAGAAAACTATTTAGAAATTGTTTATTTCACACACCTCCAAATATGTATAACACACTGCAAACTATTTTTTGTGCCCCTAAAAGGCGTTTTTTGAAGAGCAGAACACACCCACAGTACGTAACCGCTGAATCGCACAGCTACAGAACTGCAGAAAATGCTATTCAAAAAAAATTTAGTTTTTTTAGTATAGCACAGTAGAAGAAAACTATTTAGAAATTGTTTATTTCACACACCTCCAAATATGTATAACACACTGCAAACTATTTTTTGTGCCTCTAAAAGGCGTTTTTTGGAAGAGCAGAACACACCCACAGTATGTAACCACTGAATCGCACAGCTACAGAACTGCAGAAAATGCTATTCAAAAAAAATGTTGTTTTTTTAGTATAGCACAGTAGAAGAAAACTATTTAGAAATTGTTTATTTCACACACCTCCAAATATGTATAACACACTGCAAACTATTTTTTGTGACCCTAAAAGGCATTTTTTGGAAGAGCAGAACACACCCACAGTACGTAACCGCTGAATCGCACAGCTACAGAACTGCAGAAAATGCTATTCAAAAAAAATGTTGTTTTTTTAACATAGCACAGTAGAAGAAAACTATTTAGAAATTGTTTATTTCACACACCTCCAAATATGTATAACACACTGCATACTATTTTTTGTGTCCCTAAAAGGCGTTTTTTGGAAGAGCAGAACACACCCACAGTATGTAACCGCTGAATCGCACAGCTACAGAACTGCAGAAAATGCTATTCAAAAAAAATTTTGTTTTTTTTAGTATAGCACAGTAGAAGAAAACTATTTAGAAATTGTTTATTTCACACACCTCCAAATATGTATAACACACTGCAAACTATTTTTTGTGTCCCTAAAAGGCGTTTTTTGGAAGAGCAGAACACACCCACAGTACGTAACTGCTGAATCGCACAGCTACAGAACTGCAGAAAATGCTATTCCAAAAAAATGTTGTTTTTTAGTATAGCACAGTAGAAGAAAACTATTTAGAAATTGTTTATTTCACACACCTCCAAATATGTATAACACACTGAAAACTATTTTTTGTGCCCCTAAAAGGCGTTTTTTGGAAGAGCAGAACACACCCACAGTACGTAACCGCTGAATCGCACAGCTACAGAACTGCAGAAAATGCTATTCAAAAAAATCTTTGTTTTTTTAGTATAGCACAGTAGAAGAAAACTATTTAGAAATTGTTTATTTCACACACCTCCAAATATGTATAACACACTGCAAACTATTTTTTGCGCCCCTAAAAGGCGTTTTTTGGAAGAGCAGAACACACCCACAGTACGTAACCGCTGAATCGCACAGCTACAGAACTGCAGAAAATGCTATTAAAAAAAAATTAGTTTTTTTAGTATAGCACAGTAGAAGAAAACTATTTAGAAATTGTTTATTTCACACACCTCCAAATATGTATAACACACTGCAAACTATTTTTTGTGCCCCTAAAAGGCGTTTTTTGGAAGAGCAGAACACACCCACAGTACGTAACCGCTGAATCGCACAGCTACAGAACTGCAGAAAATGCTATTCAAAAAAAATGTTGTTTTTTTAGTATAGCACAGTAGAGGAAAACTATTTAGAAATTGTTTATTTCACACACCTCCAAATATGTATAACACACTGCAAACAATTTTTTGTGCCCCTAAAGGTGTTTTTTGGAAGAGCAGAACACACCCACAGTACGTAACCGCTGAATCGCACAGCTACAGAACTGCAGAAAATGCTATTCAAAAAAAATTTAGTTTTTTTAGTATAGCACAGTAGAAGAAAACTATTTAGAAATTGTTTATTTCACACACCTCCAAATATGTATAACACACTGCAAACAATTTTTTGTGCCTCTAAAAGGCGTTTTTTGGAAGAGCAGAACACACCCACAGTATGTAACCACTGAATCGCACAGCTACAGAACTGCAGAAAATGCTATTCAAAAAAAATGTTGTTTTTTTAGTATAGCACAGTAGAAGAAAACTATTTAGAAATTGTTTATTTCACACACCTCCAAATATGTATAACACACTGCAAACTATTTTTTGTGACCCTAAAAGGCGTTTTTTGGAAGAGCAGAACACACCCACATTACGTAACCGCTGAATCGCACAGCTACAGAACTGCAGAAAATGCTATTCAAAAAAAATTTTGTTTTTTTAACATAGCACAGTAGAAGAAAACTATTTAGAAATTGTTTATTTCACACACCTCCAAATATGTATAACACACTGCAAACTATTTTTTGTAACCCTAAAAGGCATTTTTTGGAAGAGCAGAACACACCCACAGTACGTAACCGCTGAATCGCACAGCTACAGAACTGCAGAAAATGCTATTCAAAAAAAATGTTGTTTTTTTAACATAGCACAGTAGAAGAAAACTATTTAGAAATTGTTTATTTCACACACCTCCAAATATGTATAACACACTGCATACTATTTTTTGTGTCCCTAAAAGGCGTTTTTTGGAAGAGCAGAACACACCGACAGTATGTAACCGCTGAATCGCACAGCTACAGAACTGCAGAAAATGCTATTCAAAAAAAATGTTGTTTTTTTTAGTATAGCACAGTAGAAGAAAACTATTTAGAAATTGTTTATTTCACACACCTCCAAATATGTATAACACACTGCAAACTATTTTTTGTGTCCCTAAAAGGCGTTTTTTGGAAGAGCAGAACACACCCACAGTACGTAACCGCTGAATCGCACAGCTACAGAACTGCAGAAAATGCTATTCCAAAAAAATTTTGTTTTTTAGTATAGCACAGTAGAAGAAAACTATTTAGAAATTGTTTATTTCACACACCTCCAAATATGTATAACACACTGAAAACTATTTTTTGTGCCCCTAAAAGGCGTTTTTTGGAAGAGCAGAACACACCCACAGTACGTAACCGCTGAATCGCACAGCTACAGAACTGCAGAAAATGCTATTCAAAAAAATCTTTGTTTTTTTAGTATAGCACAGTAGAAGAAAACTATTTAGAAATTGTTTATTTCACACACCTCCAAATATGTATAACACACTGCAAACTATTTTTTGCGCCCCTAAAAGGCGTTTTTTGGAAGAGCAGAACACACCCACAGTACGTAACCGCTGAATCGCACAGCTACAGAACTGCAGAAAATGCTATTAAAAAAAAATTAGTTTTTTTAGTATAGCACAGTAGAAGAAAACTATTTAGAAATTGTTTATTTCACACACCTCCAAATATGTATAACACACTGCAAACTATTTTTTGTGCCCCTAAAAGGCGTTTTTTGGAAGAGCAGAACACACCCACAGTACGTAACCGCTGAATCGCACAGCTACAGAACTGCAGAAAATGCTATTCAAAAAAAATGTTGTTTTTTTAGTATAGCACAGTAGAGGAAAACTATTTAGAAATTGTTTATTTCACACACCTCCAAATATGTATAACACACTGCAAACAATTTTTTGTGCCCCTAAAGGTGTTTTTTGGAAGAGCAGAACACACCCACAGTACGTAACCGCTGAATCGCACAGCTACAGAACTGCAGAAAATGCTATTCAAAAAAAATTTAGTTTTTTTAGTATAGCACAGTAGAAGAAAACTATTTAGAAATTGTTTATTTCACACACCTCCAAATATGTATAACACACTGCAAACTATTTTTTGTGCCTCTAAAAGGCGTTTTTTGGAAGAGCAGAACACACCCACAGTATGTAACCACTGAATCGCACAGCTACAGAACTGCAGAAAATGCTATTCAAAAAAAATGTTGTTTTTTTAGTATAGCACAGTAGAAGAAAACTATTTAGAAATTGTTTATTTCACACACCTCCAAATATGTATAACACACTGCAAACTATTTTTTGTGACCCTAAAAGGCGTTTTTTGGAAGAGCAGAACACACCCACAGTACGTAACCGCTGAATCGCACAGCTACAGAACTGCAGAAAATGCTATTCAAAAAAAATTTTGTTTTTTTAACATAGCACAGTAGAAGAAATCTATTTAGAAATTGTTTATTTCACACACCTCCAAATATGTATAACACACTGCATACTATTTTTTGTGTCCCTAAAAGGCGTTTTTTGGAAGAGCAGAACACACCCACAGTATGTAACCGCTGAATCACACAGCTACAGAACTGCAGAAAATGCTATTCAAAAAAAATGTTGTTTTTTTAGTATAGCACAATAGAAGAAAACTATTTAGAAATTGTTTATTTCACACACCTCCAAATATGTATAACACACTGCAAACTATTTTTTGTGTCCCTAAAAGGCATTTTTTCGAAGAGCAGAACACACCCACAGTACGTAACCGCTGAATCGCACAGCTACAGAACTGCAGAAAATGCTATTCAAAAAAAATGTTTTTTTTTTGTATAGCACAGTAGAAGAAAACTATTTAGAAATTGTTTTACTCTTTCGTCCATGGACCGACACAGCTTCTCTATTGACAAAGTGGGTATTATCCGTTAATTAGGAGTGACTAGGCAGAAAAACTTGTAAAAAGTGTTGCATCACACCTTCTACAGTACCGCCCAGGGGGCGGACCCTCTGGGTATACCCTCTCAGTCTGCACATCGCAGATCAGTTTTTTTCTGTCTAGCAAGGAGTAGGACATGGCTCCCTTCGGGCTCATTGGTCCGGGGAAAAAAGATATATATATTTTTTATTTTTTTGCTACATTTGTTGTTTCCTGCGATCTTCGATCAACTGCCGACTGGGTGACAGGCTGGATCCTCGATCCTTGTAGTCTCCCCAGTTTCGGCCATCGAGCGTGTGCCGACCCTAGCTACGCGCTGGGTTTTCCACGACATGCCCGTCGCTCCACGGGTGGCCGGTGAGCCTACGCTCCAGGGCCTGCATCGGACCGCTCAGCTTCGGCTGACCTTACGGCCGAGTCGCAGCAGCCTGGCCGGTGAGCTTACGCTCCAAGGCTTGCATCGGACCGCTCAGCTTCGGCTGACCTTACGGCCGAGTCGCAGCAGCCTGTCCGGTGAGCGTCATGCTCCAGGGCATACATATGATCGTCCCTTCTGGGTCCAATCACAGCATGCCTGGCCAACAGTCACCTTCCGTGCGCGGACGATGATCTGTTTGGAATGTCTTCCAGCAGAATACACGCAGGATAGGTAAGTAAAACTCCCCTGCCTCGGCTGGGTGATTTAGCTGGACATTCCTGGAGAGATCAAGTAAGTGGTTGTGGCCCCTTTCTTCCCTCTCTCCCTGCCTTTCCCTCCTCCCTGGGCTTCTAGCTAAAGGTTGCTGGGTGCTGGGGGTCACCTAGGGGGTCCCACTGGAGCGGGGCTGGCTGTAACTAACATTTAAAAGAAATGTCATTTTTGCTTACCTGTGTTTCTGTGTCTCCATGCTGTCGGCGGCCATTTTGAGGTGGTCCATGCCAAGTTTGGCCTCTTGTAACTGCCTGGCGGCCATCTTCCTGTAGTTCGGCCACACCCACTGGCCCCTATCAGGTGATCGGCGGCCATGTTTGTCCACCCTGTATGCAGATATTGCCGTTCGGCGGCCATCTTTTTTGTGGGCTATGGCTGCCTGACCTCTATCTTCTGTCGGCGGCCATTTTCTTAGAGCCCACATTATCTTCCATACAGACGGTTTTGGCAACCATTTTGCGAGAGCCTCCGGCCTCTAGGGTGCATTACACTGGCGCAAAAATTCACACAGGAAGTGCTGATAAAAGAAGCAGACTGACACAGCAGCAAGGGGACAGCATCATAGGCGCAGCATAGCAGTACCTATCCAGGGTGGTGAGTCCTCTGGGTAACCCAGCATCTCTGCAGCGCAGGAGGGTGGCCTATTGATATCTTGCCTGGAGCCCTGTGAGTGTCAGCGTGTGGTCAGCATGGCATCTGAGCCAGATGTCTTCTCCCCTGAAACACCAGATTTAGCAGCTGGTGTCCCTGAGGTGTCTATGGACGCTATGTCGGCAATCCTAGAGGCGTTTGCTGCCAGGGTGGAAGCAGCACACGGGAATACAGGGGGTAATAAACGCCCCCGTCCCCTGCAATCTTCTGGGGATATTTCTGATGCAGAACCAGGTCCAGCTACGGCTCATGGCCCAGATTCTGATGCATCAGAGACTGCAGACCGTGACCGATCGGACAGTGAGGAGGACTCCAAGTCCAGGTCAGTACGCGAGACGGCTTTGGTATCTGACCTTATTACTGCAGTGCGGGATACGCTAAAGTTGGAAAGGACTGAAGAAGTAGCAGATACTCCAGTCCCCTTTGGGTTTCGTAAACCTGCCCGCACTGCTAAGGTGTTCCCTTGTGTGTCTTATTTTGACAAACTCTTATACAAGGAATGGGAGAACCCACTGAGGGTCTTTACAGCCCCAAAGAGGTTTGCAGTACGGTACCCCTTTGAGGAGAGTTTTCTGAAGATATGGACCTCTCCCCCTATAGTGGACCCTTCGGTGTCCAGACTTAATAGAGCCACCACTATTCCAGTAGAAGGGGCTCCTGTTTTCAAGGACCCTGTGGATAAGAAGGCTGAAGCACTCGCTCGCTACCTATACTCAGTGGTAGGCTCAGCAGTACGCCCGGCATTGGCGGGGGCCCTAGTGTCTCAGACACTTACTGAATGGGCAAAATTGCTACTCCAGGGGTTAAAGGAGCGAGATGCTCCTCCTAATGAGATAACTTTGGCCGACCAGTTGGTCCAGGGCCTTAAGTTTGTCTGCGAGTCAGACATGGATACTATTCCCCTGCTGTCAAGAGCTTCGGTTTATGCAGTAGCAATACGCCGCCTGATCTGGCTAAAGGGCTGGTCTGCGGACCAGACTTCCAAGAAAGCCCTATTGGATCTGCCTTTTAAGGGCGACAGACTTTTTGGGGCTTCTCTGGATGACATCATCAAGGATGCTACAGGAGGTAAAAGCACTTTGCTTCCCCAAACTAGCAAGGGTAGGGGACCACGCCAAGGGCAAGGGCCCTCCTTTACTGCACGTAAGCGGTTTTTTCGCCCTCTTAAGGCGACAGGGAAAAGACCCCAGGCCGATAAAGCGCCTGCCCAAGGACAAAAGCGTCCTTGGTCCCGCAGACCCAACAAGCCTGTGGACAAATCTGCGTCCACATGAAGGTCCGCCCCCACCCAGCTCTCGGGTGGGGGGACGTCTTCGCAAATTCGCGACTCAGTGGACTGCTCTAGTCTCCGACAGGTGGGTTTGCGAAGTAATCTCCTCAGGCTACAAGATAGAATTTCTCTCTTGTCCACCAGACAGATTCATCACCTCCAATCTCCAGCTACTACCGACCCGTCGGGAGACCCTGTATGGGGCGGTCCAGGGTCTACTGGAACGCGGGGTAGTTATTCCAGTTCCAGAACAGGAACGGGGTCAGGGTTTTTACTCAAATCTGTTCATTGTGCCAAAGAAGGAGGGGGTTCGTCCAATCTTGGATCTCAGAGCCCTCAATTGCTTTGTGAAGGTACAAAGATTTCGGATGGAGTCGGTTCGATCCGTAGTCACGGCTCTCCATCCGGGGGACTTTCTGGCCTCCTTGGACATCAAGGACGCATACCTGCATGTCCCCATATACTCCAGACACCAGAGGTTTCTGCGATTTGCTATCGGGAAGAACCACTACCAGTTTGTGGCCCTCCCGTTTGGCCTTGCCTCAGCACCCAGGACGTTCACCAAGGTGCTCGCTCCGATTCTGGCACTTCTAAGACAGCGGGGTATCGCTATCACAGGTTACTTGGACGACCTTCTGCTGAAGGGCCCTTCAAGCTCAGAATTAGAGGTAAGCGTGTCCATTACCTGTCAGACTCTTCGAGACTGTGGTTGGATACTAAACACGCAAAAGTCAGTATTGGTGCCCACTCAACGCCTAGTGTACCTGGGGTTGATTCTGGATTCCTCAGAGGCAAAGGTATTCCTCCCTGTGGAGAAGTTGCAGACCCTCCGGGCTGCAGTACGGCAGCTGACTTCCAGGAATTGGTCGTCACTCCGTTTTTGCATGCGAGTGTTGGGCCTCATGGTAGCCTCCTTCGAGGCGGTCCCATATGCTCAATACCACACTCGAGTGTTACAGAGGGAAGTTCTGTCCAGATGGAACAGATGCCCTTCATCTCTGGATTATCAAATCCGAGTGAGCCACCTAGTCAGGAGATCCCTGGTATGGTGGCTGACAGCACCGGCTCTAATGGCCGGGAAGTCATTTCTTCCGGTTTACTGGATAGTGATCACGACGGACGCCAGCCTTACAGGTTGGGGGGGAGTCTGGGGTGTCCAGTCGGCGCAAGGTCGCTGGACCCCAGAGGAAGCCCTCCTGCCGATCAATGTCCTGGAGATCCGGGCGATCAAGCTGTGCCTCTTCAAATGGTCTCAGAGACTGCAAGGGCGTCCAGTCAGGATCCAGTCAGACAACGCCACAGCAGTGGCATATGTCAATCATCAAGGAGGAACAAGAAGCTCAGCTGCAGCATCGGAGATCGCTCGCATCCTGAAGTGGGCAGAGAGGAGTGTACCGGCACTGTCGGCCGTGTACATTCCGGGTGTGGAAAACTGGCAGGCGGACTACCTGAGCCGCCAGATGCTGGACCAGGGAGAATGGTCCTTACACCCGGAGGTGTTGCAACTCCTCTGCCAAAGATGGGGCACACCAGACGTAGATCTTCTGGCTTCCCGACTCAATCGGAAGGTATTGAGGTTTGTGGCCCGGTCAAGAGACCCATGGGCAGACGCAACGGACGCGTTGGTAGCATCGTGGGGCCAGTATCGGCTAATCTATGCCTTCCCTCCCTTAAGGCTTCTTCCTCTTCTGCTCCGCAGAGTGGAGGCAGAGGGAATTCCAATGATCCTAATCGCTCCAGATTGGCCTCAGCGTCCTTGGTACGCCGATCTAGTACGTCTGGTAGCAGACGTCCCCTGGCGCCTACCACTACGGAAGGACCTGCTGTCGCAAGGTCCCATATTCCATCCTGCTTTACAGTCATTGGCTTTAACGGCATGGCTGTTGAGAACCAGGTACTGAGAGACCGGGGCCTGTCAGACTCAGTAATTTCTACTATGAGAAGTGCTCGGAAACCGTCCTCTAGGAAGGTCTATCACCGCACTTGGAGGGCCTACATCTCCATGTGTGAGGAAATGAAATGGCATCCGCGTACCTATTTGGTTTCCAGAATCCTGCTGTTTTTACAGCATGGGGTAGACCAAAGGCTTGCCCTAAGTACGATTAAGGGACAGATATCTGCCCTGGCTGTCTTTTTTCAGCGACCCCTGGCGACTCACTCTCTCGTGAGTACATTTGTGCAGGGGGTTCGACATGTGGCCCCTCCGGTCCGCCCCCCGTTACCTCCGTGGGACTTGAACCTGGTCCTCTCGGTGCTTCAGAAGGCACCGTTTGAGAATATTAGAGATATTCCCCTGTTGACACTTTCTCAGAAGGTGGTCTTTTTGGTGGCTGTTACGTCAGTTAGACGAGTCTCTGAGCTGGCAGCCTTGTCCTGCAAGGCTCCCTATTTGATTTTCCACAAGGATAAGGTGGTGCTGCGGCCGCAGCCTTCCTTTCTTCCGAAGGTCGTTTCGGCTTTTCATCTCAACGAAGACATTGTACTTCCATCCTTGTGTCCTCAGCCGTCGAATCCTAAGGAGTCGGCGTTGCATTCCTTGGACGTTGTCCGTGCTTTGAGAGTATACATATCTGCTACTTCCCTGTTCCGGAAGTCAGACTCACTGTTTGTTTCGGTGGCTGGTCCCAAGAAGGGCCAAGCAGTCTCATCGGCCACCATCTCTAGGTGGATCCGACAGATAGTAATCCAGGCTTACGCCTTAAAGGGTCAGGCGCCCCCCTTTCCTGTCACGGCGCATTCGACCAGGGCAATAGGTGCCTCTTGGGCTTTCCGACATCAAGCGTCTGTTTCCCAACTATGTAAAGCGGCGACTTGGTCGTCCGCTCACACTTTCACAAAATTCTACAAAGTTGATGTAGGTGCATCTTCGGATGCCTCTTTCGGCCGCAAGGTTTTGCAGGCGGCTGTTTAGAGTTGCAACTCCTCCGTTGGAGGAGTGCTGTTTTGTGTTTTGGGGTGAAGTTTGTTTTTATGCTGTTACCACCCCTCGTTTTTTCTCTGACACTGCTTTGGGACGTCCCACTTTGTCAATAGAGAAGCTGTGTCGGTCCATGGACGAAAGAGTAAATAGGATTTTTTACTCACCGTAAAATCCTTTTCTCTGAGTCCATGGACCGACACAGCACCCACCCCTCCTTTTAAGTTTGTACTGCTTTTTGATGAACTGATCTGCGATGTGCAGACTGAGAGGGTATACCCAGAGGGTCCGCCCCCTGGGCGGTACTGTAGAAGGTGTGATGCAACACTTTTTACAAGTTTTTCTGCCTAGTCACTCCTAATTAACGGATAATACCCACTTTGTCAATAGAGAAGCTGTGTCGGTCCATGGACTCAGAGAAAAGGATTTTACGGTGAGTAAAAAATCCTATTATTTCACACACCTCCAAATATGTATAACACACTGCAAACTATTTTTTGTGCCCCTAAAAGGCGTTTTTTGGAAGAGCAGAACACACCCACAGTACGTAACCGCTGAATCGCACAGCTACAGAACTGCAGAAAATGCTATTCAAAAAAAATGTTGTTTTTTTAGTATAGCACAGTAGAAGAAAACTATTTAGAAATTGTTTATTTCACACACCTCCAAATATGTATAACACACTGCAAACTATTTTTTGTGCCCATAAAAGGCGTTTTTTGGAAGAGCAGAACACACCCACAGTACGTAACCGCTGAATGGCACAGCTACAGAACTGCAGAAAATGCTATTCCAAAAAAATGTTGTTTTTTTAGTATAGCACAGTAGAAGAAAACTATTTAGAAATTGTTTATTTCACACACCTCCAAATATGTATAACACACTGCAAACTATTTTTTGTGACCCTAAAAGGCATTTTTTGGAAGAGCAGAACACACCCACAGTACGTAACCGCTGAATCGCACAGCTACAGAACTGCAGAAAATGCTATTCAAAAAAATTTTGTTTTTTTAACATAGCACAGTAGAAGAAAACTATTTAGAAATTGTTTATTTCACACACCTCCAAATATGTATAACACACTGCATACTATTTTTTGTGTCCCTAAAAGGCGTTTTTTGGAAGAGCAGAACACACCCACAGTATGTAACCGCTGAATCACACAGCTACAGAACTGCAGAAAATGCTATTCAAAAAAAATGTTTTTTTTTTAGTATAGCACAATAGAAGAAAACTATTTAGAAATTGTTTATTTCACACACCTCCAAATATGTATAACACACTGCAAACTATTTTTTGTGTCCCTAAAAGGCATTTTTTCGAAGAGCAGAACACACCCACAGTACGTAACCGCTGAATCGCACAGCTACAGAACTGCAGAAAATGCTATTCAAAAAAAATGTTGTTTTTTTTGTATAGCACAGTAGAAGAAAACTATTTAGAAATTGTTTATTTCACACACCTCCAAATATGTATAACACACTGCAAACTATTTTTTGTGCCCCTAAAAGGCGTTTTTTGGAAGAGCAGAACACACCCACAGTACGTAACCGCTGAATCGCACAGCTACAGAACTGCAGAAAATGCTATTCAAAAAAAAATGTTGTTTTTTTAGTATAGCACAGTAGAAGAAAACTATTTAGAAATTGTTTATTTCACACACCTCCAAATATGTATAACACACTGCAAACTATTTTTTGTGCCCCTAAAAGGCGTTTTTTGGAAGAGCAGAACACACCCACAGTACGTAACCGCTGAATGGCACAGCTACAGAACTGCAGAAAATGCTATTCCAAAAAAATGTTGTTTTTTTAGTATAGCACAGTAGAAGAAAACTATTTAGAAATTGTTTATTTCACACACCTCCAAATATGTATAACACACTGCAAACAATTTTTTGTGCCCCTAAAAGGCGTTTTTTCGAAGAGCAGAACACACCCACAGTACGTAACCGCTGAATCGCACAGCTACAGAACTGCAGAAAATGCTATTCAAAAAAAATTTTGTTTTTTTAGTATAGCACAGTAGAAGAAAACTATTTAGAAATTGTTTATTTCACACACCTCCAAATATGTATAACACACTGCAAACTATTTTTTGTGCCCCTAAAAGGCGTTTTTTCGAAGAGCAGAACACACCCACAGTACGTAACCGCTGAATCGCACAGCTACAGAACTGCAGAAAATGCTATTCAAAAAAAAATTATTTTTTTTAGTATAGCACAGTAGAAGAAAACTATTTAGAAATTGTTTATTTCACACACCTCCAAATATGTATAACACACTGCAAACTATTTTTTGTGTCCCTAAAAGGCGTTTTTTGGAAGAGCAGAACACACCCACAGTACGTAACCGCTGAATCGCACAGCTACAGAACTGCAGAAAATGCTATTCAAAAAAAATGGTGTTTTTTTTAGTATAGCACAGTAGGAGAAAACTATATAGAAATTGTTTATTTCACACACCTCCACATATGTATAACACACTGCAAACTATTTTTTGTGGCCCTGAATGGCTCTTTTTGCAAGCGTACATTAAAGTGCAATTTTTTTTTAATTTTTTTTTTGCCCTAAACGGGTCTTTTTTTGCACGAGCAAAATAAAATGCAATTTTTTTATTTTTTTTGCCCTATGGGTCTTTTAGAAAAGAGCACAATAAAGTGCTTTTTTTTCCCCTAAGGCCTCATGCCCACGGGCGTTTTTTCAGCCGCGTTTTTGAGCGTTTTTTACAGCTTAAAAACGCCTGTCCATGTTAGTCTATAGCTTCATGCCCACCTAGGCGTTTTTGAGCTGTAAAGAGCATAGGCGTTTGTAAGCTGTAAAAAAAAACCAGGACCAATGCGTTCCTCAGCGTCAGAATTAGGCAGAAAAAAACGCGAGCGTCAAAAAACGCGCAAAAATGCGCACTAACGCGCAAAAAACGCGCACGAACGTGCGGTCGCGTTTTTAGCTCCGACGTTTTTTTTTGTTTTTTTTTTTAAATATTTACAATAACATGGACAGGCGTTTTTAAGCTGCAAAAAACGCAGCTGTAAAAACGCCAGTGGGCATGAGGCCTAAAAGTTAGATTTTCTCTGACACTGGGCTCATGGCAGTGTAAGGCCCCATGCACACAGGGCGTTTTTACAGCCACGTTTTTTACAGCTTAAAAACGCCTGTCCATGTTTTGTAAACATTTTTTGACCTTTTTTAAAAAAAAAAAAAAAAAATCCTGAAGCTCAAAAACGCAAATCGCAGCGTTTTTGCGCTTTTTTGCGGCGTTTTTGCGGCGTTTTTGCGCGTTTTTGCGCGTTGGCCGTTTTTGCAGCCCAAACCTGGAGCTCCAGAACGCACTGGAATTGGGTTTTTTTTGCAGCTGGAAAACGCCTATGCCACTTGGAGCTCATAAAAGCTCTATGTGTGCATAACACAATAGAATAACATGGATGAGCGTTTTGCAGCTGTAAAAAAAAACGTCTAAGGCCCCATGCACACGAGACGCTGTTATTTGCTGTTGAACGCGCGTTCAGAGGCAGTTGGACGCTTTTTTCAACTGCTCCTGAACCCATTCAATGTTATCCTATGTGTCCATGCACACACTCTCGTTTTTTGGCGTTTACAAGCAGTTGCGTTTAACCTCGTTTTTCCAGAAGCAAAAAAATGGGTTCAGACGCAAAAGTTTTCCACGTTTCAGACGCTAAACGCTGCTAAACGCGGCTAAACGCGGCTAAACGCGGTACCGGCGTTTTGCCGCATTTGCGTTTATAAGCGTTTTTAAAGGTGACCTATTTTTTAACATTAGAAATCTCAAAAATGATGGCAAATGATGAAAAACTATTAAAAAATATAAAATAAAACTGTAATTGCTTGCATTGCATTGTGGACAATCCACAACTTGTGGCAGGTAACGTGGCAAGTGGACAATCAACAACTTGTGTCAGGTGATGTGGCCAGGTGACGTGGCCAGGTGACGTGGCAAGTGGACAATCCACAGCTTGTGGCAGGTGACGTGGCCAGGTGACGTGGCAGGTGACGTGGCCAGGTGACGTGGCAGGTAACGTGGCCAGGTGACGTGGCCAGGTGACGTGGCAAGTGGACAATCCACAACTTGTGGCAGGTGACGTGGCCAGGTGACGTGGCAGGTGATGTGGCAAGTGGACAATTCACAACTTGTGGCAGGTGACGTGGCACGTGATGTGGCCAGGTGACGTGGAAAGTGGACAATCCACAACTTGTGGCAGGTGACGTGGCAGGTAATGTGGGCAGGTAACATGGCTAGGTGACGTGGCAGGTGACGTGGCAAGTGGACAATTCACAACTTGTGGCAGGTGACGTGGCCATGTGACGTGGCACGTGATGTGGCAAGTGGACAATCCACAACTTGTGGCAGGTGACGTGGCCAGGTGACGTGGCAGGTGACGTGGCAAGTGGACAATCCACAACTTGTGGCAGTAGACGTGGCCAGCTGACGTGGCAGGTAACGTGGCCAGGTGACGTGGCCAGGTAACGTGGCAAGTGGACAATCCACAACTTGTGGCAGGTGACGTGGCACATGATGTGGCCAGGTGACGTGGCAAGTGGACAATCCACAACTTGTGGCAGGTGACGTGGCCAGGTGACGTGGCCAGGTGATGTGGCCAGGTGACGTGGCAGGTGACGTGGCAAGTGGACAATCCACAACTTGTGGCAGATGATGTGGCAAGTGATACGCTAAATACAAGTACACTGCTGCTCTCTCAGCTGCTGCTACTCACTCTGGTCTCACAAACTGGCTGAAATGGTTAAAATTTACTGTTTTTTGAGCTTAGGGAGGGTCTATGATGAAACGCTTATAAACGCAAACGCGGTTAAACGCCGCTAAACGCGGCCGCAAATGCGGCAAAACGCGCGTTTACAAACGCCGGTTTCAGCGTTTAAAAACGTGTGTTCAGCAGAGTTTGCACCTGTGTCTCGTGTGCATGGGGCCTAACGCTGCTGTTAGGAGCTGCAAAAACGCCCTGTGTGCATGGGGCCTAAAAAGACTGCACTGCAACACAAACAGGTAAACCTATGCAGATCGCTGATTTTAATCTCTGAATCTGGACTCCTATATAATAAATCTCTCTCCCTGAAAGCACCAACAGGAACCTGGCCCTACACTACACTATCTCTCTATCTTTTCCCTCAGATTGCAGAATCAGGACTACCTCATGTATTTTTCTATCTCTCCCTAAAAGCAGCAGCAGCAGACTAGATCCTCTCCCTATCTATTCTGAAGCAGAGTGACGTGTGTGCTGTGTGCCTCTAGCTTATATAGAAGCTGGGTCACATGTTGCACTGACCAATCACAGCCATGCCATTAGTAGGCATGGCTATGATGGCCTCTAAGGGCACACCAGCTAATCAAAAGGTGATTGGCTGGCCCCTGAAGCATTTCTAAATGCGTAATTAGATTGCCGAACCCGAACCCGAACCCAGACTTTTGCGCAAAGTCCGGGTTCGGGTTCGGGAAAAAGCTAAAGTTCGGTACGGACCCGAACTTTACAGTTCGGGTTCGCTCAACACTATTAGACAGTATGTTATAACATGTAAAAACCACATGTAAAATAGGTAGATATAGTAGGGTAACCATAGTAGATGGACATGAAATAGGGTATTGCCATGTATATAATCATCATGGCCCATGTGAATAAACATGCAATTTCTACTATATCTCAATGACTTTTATCTTTCTGAGGACACTCGTCTTTTGCCCGGTGTTTCTGCAGATCCCAACACCTCAGCTCCCAGGAGATGCACATATGGCGACCCTCTCACATCAGTACCGCTCAGGCAGAACCTTAAATGGGATTTAAGTCTTTCGGGTCAGATCATTTATTCTTCCTCATATATACATTTTTCAACAACATGTATTTTCATCTAGACTATTATAGACACTTTCCTTATTCCTATTTTACATATTTTTCATAGATTATGCAGCATCCGCTCCTGATGAGTTGGAATTACAGACGAAACACGTCAAGCTCTACAGGATGCAGCCTCTATTTTATACATGGCAATACCCTATTTCACGTCCATCTACTATGGTTACCCTACTATATCTACTTATTTTACAAGTGGTTTTTACATGGTATAGCATACTGTCTAATCATGGTCCCATTTTATGTGTATTCGTTTTTTGCTATTTTGATGTGTTTTGCATGTTCAGGATTTTCTCCTTTATGTACCCTATTTGTGCCATGGGTCATCATGGCCCATGTGAATAAACGTGTCATTTATCCTTTATCTTCTACTTCTGTGTTATTACGTGCCTCATCTAAAGTCCCAAACCTTTTAGCTTCTATCCAGATTAGGGATGGAGGTGCATCTCCCCTTATGCACCTCATTTAAAGTCCCAGTATATTGGTTTTATACATTCCCCCTTCTTTGTAGGATCAATAACAAGTGGTAGGAAAATATGGACGACAGCAAGGAAGACAGGAGCGAAAATCTGGCAAACAGGAAGTGCAGAGACATGGAAGACATCAGGAAGTTCAAGGAATTCTCCAGCATTCTAGGTAGCGCAGCAAGATGAGATATTGCCAGACACTGCAGAGGTTCCGAGTTCAAATCCAGGCCCTGACAGTTGTTGTGTACAATAGGTTTAGCTAGCAGTGCAACACTGTTACAGTCTAGCTGCCATATTTGCTCAGTGATAAGCGCTATTCTTGTCCCTTTGTTTACATGACCAGGGATTCCAGTAAATGAATATGATTACGTGATGTCACTGTTTGCTAAGGAAAGCTTTTTAACAACCAATGACAGAAATACATATAGTTACATAGTAGGTAAGGATGAATAAAGACAATAGTCCATCCAGTTCAACCTGTGTAGGTGTACGTGTGTCAGTGTCGATAATCATTTCCCATATCCCTGTATGTTGTGTTCTTTAAGATGCATGTCCAAAAGTCATTTAAAAATATCAATACTCCCTGCTGACACCATGAATTGTGGAAAAGAGTTCCACATCCTTATCGCCCTACACATGCTTAAGGTTAAACCGCTTCTTCTCCAACCTCATTGTGTTGCCCAGTGTCCTCTTACACTCCCTGAGACTGAATATTTTTTTCCTATTCTGGGATCACCATTGAGGTATTTTGTAAATCGCTATCATCTCCCCTCTCAAGCATCTCTTCTCCAGCGAGAATACATTAAGTGTTTATAGTCGTTCCTCGTCATTTAGGTCCTCCAGTCCCCTCATTAATTAACTATTTTGTTGCCCTCCTCTGGACTTTCTCCAGCTCCAGCACAGCCCTTCTGAGGACTGGTGAACAGAACTGGACAGAATACTCCAGATGTGGCCTAACCAGAGTTTTATAAAGTGGTAGGATTATCGTTTTATCTCTGGAGTATATCCCCTTTTTTATGCATGCTAATATTATGCTGGCTTTGGTAGCTGCAGCTTGACATCAGGGATGAGCCGAACACCCCCCTGTTCGGTTCGCACCAGAACCTGCGAACAGACAAAATGTTCGTGTAAACTTTAGAACCCTATTAAATACAATGGACTCGAACGTTCGAAATCTAAAGTGTTAATTATAAAGGCTAATATGCAAGTTATTGTCCTAAAAAGTGTTTGGGGACCCGGGTCCTGCCCCAGGGGACATGTATCAATGCAAAAAGAAGTTTTAAAAACGGCCGTTTTTTCGGGAGCAGTGATTTTAATAATGCTTAAAATGAAAAAATAAAAGTGAAATATTCCTTTAAATTTCGTACCTGGGGGGTGTGTATGATATGCATGTGAAGTGGCGCATGTTTCCCGTGCTTAGAACTGTCCCTGCAAATAATGTCATTTTTGAAAGAAAAAAAGTCTTTTAAAACTGACTCGCGGCTATTAATGAATTGTCGGCTCCCGGCAATACATACAAAAGTCATTGATAAAAAAAAAAAAAAAAGCGTGGGTGTTCCCCAGAATTCAATTACCAGGCCCTTCAGGTCTGGAATGGATATTAAGGGGAACCCCGCCGCAAATAAAAAAAAAATTGACGTGGGGTTCCCCCAAATATCCATTCCAGGCCCTTCAGATCTGGCATGGATTTTAAGGGGAACTCCACCCCAAATTTAAAAAAAAAATGGCGTGGAGTCCCCCTAAAAATCCATACCAGACCCCTTATCCGAGCACGCAACCTGGCCGGCCGCAGGGGAAAAGGGGGGGACGAGAGAGCGGCCCCCCCCTCCCTCCTGAACCGTACCAAGCCACATGCCCTCAACATGGGGAGGATGTCCCCATGTTGATGGGGACAAGGGCCTCATCCCCACAACCCTTGCCCGGTGGTTGTGGGGGTCTGCGGGCGGGGGGCTTATCGGAATCTGGAAGACCCCTTTAACAAAGGGGACCCCCAGATCCCGCCCCCCCCATGTGAATTGGTAAGGGATACATTGTACCCCTACCATTTCACGAAGAAAGCGTAAAAAAATGTTTAAAAAAACACACAAACACCTTGAAAAAGTCCTTTATTAAAAAAAAATAAAAAAAAGCGGTGAAATCCAGTGTCCCGCGGCGATCCCGATGTCCAGCGCTGTCCTTCATTGGTTGTGCCTGAGCGGACCTGATGGGGAACTCCCTCTCAGTATTTTTAAATGTATAGACCCGCCCCTTCTAAAGTTCCCCATCAGGTCCGCTCAGTGGACCAGATGCGGAACATGAGGAGGGGCGGGTCTATACATGTATTACCAAAGTGAGAGCAGTCCCCCATCAGGTCCGCCCCCTCGGTATGTCGGACCCGCCTACGTCATTGGCTTGAGCGGGGAACTTCCTTCACTATGTAAATTTAAATTACATAGTGAAGGAAGTTCCCCGCTCAAGCCAATGACGTAGGCGGGTCCGACATACCGAGGGAGCGGACCTGATGGGGAACTTTAGAAGGGGCGGGTCTATACATTTAAAATACTGAGAGGGAGTTCCCCATCAGGTCCGCTCAGGCACAACCAATGAAGGACAGCGCTGGACATCGGGATCGCCGCGGGACACTGGATTTCACCGCTTTTTTTTTTTTTTTTTTAATAAAGGACTTTTTCAAGGTGTTTGTGTGTTTTTTTAAACATTTTTTTACGCTTTCTTCGTGAAATGGTAGGGGTACAATGTACCCCTTACCAATTCACATGGGGGGGCGGGATCTGGGGGTCCCCTTTGTTAAAGGGGTCTTCCAGATTCCGATAAGCCCCCCGCCCGCAGACCCCCACAACCACCGGGCAAGGGTTGTGGGGATGAGGCCCTTGTCCCCATCAACATGGGGACATCCTCCCCATGTTGAGGGCATGTGGCTTGGTACGGTTCAGGAGGGAGGGGGGCCGCTCTCTCGTCCCCCCCTTTTCCCCTGCGGCCGGCCAGGTTGCGTGCTCGGATAAGGGGTATGGTATGGATTTTTAGGGGGACTCCACGCCATTTTTTTTTAAAATTTGGGGTGGAGTTCCCCTTAAAATCCATGCCAGATCTGAAGGGCCTGGAATGGATATTTGGGGGAACCCCACGTCAATTTTTTTTTTAATTTGCGGCAGGGTTCCCCTTAATATCCATTCCAGACCTGAAGGGCCTGGTAATTGAATTCTGGGGAACACCCACGCTTTTTTTTTTTTTTTTTATCAATGACTTTTGTATGTATTGCCGGGAGCCGACAATTCATTAATAGCCGCGAGTCAGTTTTAAAAGACTTTTTTTCTTTCAAAAATGACATTTTTTGCAGGGACAGTTCTAAGCACGGGAAACATGCGCCACTTCACATGCATATCATACACACCCCCCAGGTACGAAATTTAAAGGAATATTTCACTTTTATTTTTTCATTTTAAGCATTATTAAAATCACTGCTCCCGAAAAAACGGCCGTTTCTAAAACTTCTTTTTGCATTGATACATGTCCCCTGGGGCAGGACCCCGGTCCCCAAACACTTTTTAGGACAATAACTTGCATATTAGCCTTTATAATTAGCACTTTATATTTCTCCCATAGATTTTTCGAATTTGCCGCGAACACCCCTATTTGTTCGCTGTTCGGCGAACGGGCGAACAGGCAATGTTCGAGTCGAACATGAGTTCGACTCGAACTCGAAGCTCATCCCTGCTTGACATTGCATGCTATTGCTCAGTCTGTCATCTACTAGGACTAGGGATGACCCGAACACCCCCCGGTTCGGTTCGCAGAAGAACATGTGAACAGGTAAAAATTTTGTGCGAACACCGTTAAAGTCTATGGGACACGAACGTGAAAAATCAAAAGTGCTAATTTTAAAGGTTAATATGCAAGTTATTGTCATAAAAAGTGTTTGGGGACCTGGTCCTGCCCCAGGGGGCATGTATCAATGCAAAAACATTTCAAAACAGCCGTTTTTTCGGGAGCAGTGATTTTAATACTTAAAGTGAAACAATAAAAGTGAAATATTCCTTTAAATTTCGTACCTGGGGGGTGTCTATAGTATGCCTGTAAAGTGGAGCATTTTTCCCGTGTTTAGAACAGTCCCTGCGCAAAATGACATTTCTAAAGAAAAAAAGTCATTTAAAACTACTCGCGGCTATAATGAATTGTCGGGTCCTGCAATACAGATAAAAGTCATTGAAAAAAACGGCATGGGTTCCCCCCCAGTTCCCCCCAGTCCATTACCAGGCTCATTGGGTCTGGTATGAATATTAAGGAGAACACCAAACCAAAATTTTAAAAAAAATGGCGTGGGGGTCCCCTCAAATTCAGGTCTGGTATGGATATTAAGGGGAACCCTGCACCAATTTTTTTTTTTAATGCCATAGGGGCCCCCCTCAAAATCCATACCAGACCCTTCAGGTCTGGCATAGATTTTAAGGGGAACCCCGCGCCAAAATAAAAAAAATGGCGTTGGGGTCCCTCCAAAAATCCATACCAGACCTTTATCCAAGCACGCAAACTGGCAGGCCACAGGAAAAGAGGGCGGCTATAATGAATTGTTGGGTCCCGCAATACAGATAAAAGTCATTGAAAAAAACGGGATGGGTCCCCCCCCCAGTACATTACCGGGCCCATTGGGTCTGGTATGAATATTAAGGGGAACCTCGAACCAAAATTTAAAAAAGAAATTGCGTAGCGGTCCCCCCAAATTCCATACCAGGCCCTTCAGGTCTGGTATGGATATTAAGGGGAACCCTACACCAATTTTTTTTTAAATGGCGTAGGGGTCCCCCTCAAAATCCATACCAGAGAAGGGTCTGGTATGGATTTTAAGGGGAACCCCGTGCCAAAATAAAAAAAATGGTGTGGGGTTCCCCCCAAAAATTCATACCAGACCCTTATCCGAGCACGCAACCTGACAGGCCGCAGGAAAAGAGGGGGGGACAAAAGAGCGCCCCCCTCCTGAACCGTACCAGGCCCGCATGCCCTCAACATGGGGAGGATGCTTTGGGGTCCAAAGCACCATGTCCCCATGTTGATGGGGACAAAGGGCCTCATCCCCACAACCCTTGCCCGGTGGTTGTGGGGGTCTGCGGGTGGGGGGCTTATCAGAATCTGGAAGCCCCCTTTAGCAAAGGGAACCCCCAGATCCCGGCCCCCCTATGTGAATTGGTAACGGGGTACATTGTACCCCTACCATTTCACAAGAAAAGTGTCAAAAATGGTAAAAAAAAACACAGGAGACAGTTTAGGACAAGTCCTTTATTAAAAAATAAAAAGTTAATTCCAGCGATGTACATCCATTCTCGCCCGGAGGATACGGGAAAAAATAAAAATAAAATGCCGCCACGATCCGCCTCCATGGGAGATTCCCGTCGAATGACACTACACCCACCGTGACAGCTCTTAAATAGCTGAGGGCGTGGTCACCCATAACGCCACAGGGAAACCGCAGGAAACCTCCGTGGTGTCAGAGGGGGCGGGGTTACCCGCGTACATCACGGGTGGCCCGCCCTCAGCTATTCAAGAGCTGTCATGGCAGGTATAGCGTCATTCGGCGGCCAAATACGGGAAAAATTCGCCACTTTACAGGTATACTATAGACACCCCCCAGGTACAAAATGTAAAGGAATACAGTATTTCACTTTTATTGTTTCGCATTATTAAAATCACTGCTCCTGAAAAAACGGCCGTTTTTAAAACTTTTTTTTGCATTGATACATGTCCCCTGGGGCAGGACCCAGGTCCCCAAACACTTTTTATGACAATACCATGCATATAAGCCTTTAAAATTAGCACTTTTGATTTTTCCCATAGACTTTTAAAGGGTGTTCCGCGGCTTTCGAATTTGCTGCGAACACCCCAAATTGTTCGCTATTTGGCGAACACCCGATGTTCGACTCGAACATCGGGCTCATCCCTAACTAGGACCCCAGATCTCTCTCCATCCTTGATTCCCTCCAGGGATTCTCCCCCTAGTGAGTAGTTGCATTTAATTTTTTTGCCCCAAGTGCATTACTTTACATTTTTCCACATTAACCACTTAACGACCGCCCACTGTAAATATACGTCGGCAGAATGGCAAGGACAGGCACAATCACGTGCTGGTACGTGACTGCCTTCGTATAGTTGGGGGGTCCTACTGGACCCCCCTTCTATAGAGTGAGCGGTGGTTATTTGTTCGGGAGCGATCCGTGATGAGGGGATGGCCGTTCGATTCTGGCCACCCCCTCGCGATCGCTCCCGGCGAATGAAAACCTTCCTCTGCCTGTGTAATGTAAACACAGGCAGAGGAAGTGATGTCATCTCTCCTCGTGGCGGTCTTTTCGATCCGGCGCGAGGAGAGAAGACATCTCACAGTAAGTGCACCAACAGCCCACTGACACCAGTACACGTAGGCACACTTTTCACCCCGCAGTCACCCCCAGTACCCCTAGTCACAGTGCACCGTTTGCAGTGGTCATTTTTTTACTGATCACTGCAATCAGTGTCATTTGTGACAGTAAAAAGTTGCAGGGTAGTTAGGTTTAGGCCCCTTTAGGTCCAGGGTAGCCCCCTAACCCCCCCTAATAATGGTTTAACCCCTTGATCGCCCCCCAGGTAACCCTTTCACCCCCTAACGCCAGCGTCACTAAGCGATCGTATTTCCGATCGCTGTATTTAGTGCCGGTGGTGCCCTAGATAGCCAGTTATTTATTTTTAGTTTCGCCGCAGGTTTTTATAGCGTCAGGTACCCCCATATACAGGTCCTTCTCAAAAAATTAGCATATTGTGATAAAGTTAATTATTTTCTGTAATGTACTGATAAACATTAGACTTTCATATATTTTAGATTCATTACACACAACTGAAGTAGTTCAAGCCTTTTCTTGTTTTAATATTGATGATTTTGGCATACAGCTCATGACAACCCAAAATTCCTATCTTAAAAAATTAGCATATTTCATCCGACCAATAAAAGAAAAGTGTTTTTAATACAAAAAAAGTCAACCTTCAAATAATTATGTTCAGTTATGCACTCAATACTTGGGCGGGAATCCTTTTGCAGAAATGACTGCTTCAATGCGGCGTGGCATGGAGGCAACCAGCCTGTGGCACTGCTGAGGTGTTATGGAGGCCCAGGATGCTTCGATGGCGGCCTTAAGCTCATCCAGAGTGTTGGGTCTTGCGTCTCTCAACTTTCTCTTCCCAATATCCCACAGATTCTCTATGGGGTTCAGGTCAGGAGAGTTGGCAGGCCAATTGAGCACAGTAATACCATGGTCAGTAAACCATTTACCAGTGGTTTTGGCACTGTGAGCAGGTGCCAGGTCGTGCTGAAAAATGAAATCTTCATCTCCATAAAGCTTTTCAGCAGATGGAAGCATGAAGTGCTCCAAAATCTCCTGATAGCTAGCTGCATTGACCCTGCCCTTGATAAAGCACAGTGGACCAACACCAGCAGCTGACATGGCACCCCAGACCATCACTGACTGTGGGTACTTGACACTGGACTTCAGGCATTTTGGCATTTCCCTCTCCCCAGTCTTCCTCCAGACTCTGGCACCTTGATTTCCGAATGACATGCAAAATTTGCTTTCATCCGAAAAAAGTACTTTGGACCACTGAGCAACAGTCCAGTGCTGCTTCTCTGTAGCCCAGGTCAGGCGCTTCTGCCGCTGTTTCTGGTTCAAAAGTGGCTTGACCTGGGGAATGCGGCACCTGTAGCCCATTGCCTGTTCACGGTGGCTCTGGATGTTTCTACTCCAGACTCAGTCCACTGCTTCCGCAGGTCCTCCAAGGTCTGGAATAGGTCCTTCTCCACAATCTTCTTCAGGGTCCGGTCACCTCTTCTCGTTGTGCAGCGTTTTCTGCCACACTTTTTCCTTCCCACAGACTTCCCACTGAGGTGCCTTGAAACAGCACTCTGGGAACAGCCTATTCGTTCAGAAATTTCTTTCTGTGTCTTACCCTCTTGCTTGAGGGTGTCAATGATGGCCTTCTGGACAGCAGTCAGGTCGGCAGTCTTACCCATGATTGCGGATTTGAGTAATGAACCAGGCTGGGAGTTTTTAAAAGCCTCAGGAATCTTTTGCAGGTGTTTAGAGTTAATTAGTTGATTCAGATGATTAGGTTAATAGCTCGTTTAGAGAACCTTTTCATGATATGCTAATTTTTTGAGATAGGAATTTTGGGTTGTCATGAGCAGTATGCCAAAATCATCAATATTAAAACAAGAAAAGGCTTGAACTACTTCAGTTGTGTGTAATGAATCTAAAATATATGAAAGTCTAATGTTTATCAGTACATTACAGAAAATAATGAACTTTATCACAATATGCTAATTTTTTGAGAAGGACCTGTATTATTTTAACCCCCTGATTGCCCCTAGAGTTAACCCTTTCACCAGTGATCACCGTATAAGTT
This sequence comes from Rana muscosa, assembly GCA_029206835.1. Classification (NCBI taxonomy): domain Eukaryota; kingdom Metazoa; phylum Chordata; class Amphibia; order Anura; family Ranidae; genus Rana; species Rana muscosa. The sequence goes on from CM055117.1 coordinate 985,862,182, forward strand.
TTACTGGTGACACTGGTTAGCCAGTTAGTTATTTAGTTATTTAGGTTACCCGTCAGGTTTTTATATAGCGTCAGGTACCCCCATATATAACCTAATAAAGGTTTTAACCCCCTGATTGCCCCTAGTTAACCCTTTCACCAGTGATCACCATATAAGTTATACGGGTTACGCTGGTTGGTTAGTTTGCTTTTTATAGCATCAGGGCACCCGCCGTATATAACCCAATAAAGGTTAAACCCCCTGATCTCCCGGCGGCTGATATCAATTAGGTTTTAGTGCCAGAGAGGGTCTGAGTCCCCCCAGGCAGCGTTAGGTTAGTGCCAGTAACGCTAACACCCACGCGCAAAGCATACACCTCCCTTAGTGGTATAGTATCTGAACAGATCAATATCTGATCTGATCAGATCTATACTAGCGTCCCCAGCAGTTTAGGGTTCCCAAAAACGCAGTGTTAGCGGGATCAGCCCAGATACCTGCTAGCACCTGCGTTTAGCCCCTCCGCCCAGCCCAGCCCAGCCCAGCCCAGCCCACCCAAGTTCAGTATCGATCCCTGTCACTTACCAAACACAACACACATAACTGCAGCGTTCGCAGAGACAGTCCTGATCGCTGCGATCGCTAACAGTTTTTTTTGAAGCATTTGATACATTTGCTGACAGTCAGGTGCTTTTTTACCTGTGAATCTTACTAGTGTACCCCTAAATTTAGAGCCCAAAATGGCAAGACGAAGGTACACTAGTAAAGAGGCCTACGAGATTCTGAGCATGACAGATAGTGAAGAGGAGGTCACGCATCTGTCAGATTCAGGCTCAGAATATCTTCCCTTAGAAGACAATGAAGTCAGCAGCTCCACGTCAGATAGCTCTGACGACGAAGATGAGGTCCCTGCTAAGGTCAGGCGTACCCGATCCCGATCTTCTGAGGTTGTTGAGGAGCAAGAACCGCAGGTCTCTCGTATCATGGAGCAGAGTAGTACTAGCGCCGCTATTCCTTCTGGTGAATTGGCAAGCACCAGCGGCCTAGTACAGCCTGGGCGTACATCCAGCACTGCAGTATCACGTGGTGACGTGGCGAGTCCCCAGTGCTGGGACAAGGCCATTTGGTGCCCAGGGCGAAGATGGCAAACTGCGCCCCCCCCCCCGGTATTAAGAAAGAATCAATGTCGTTTCAAAACAAGAATATACTTAAAATAATACAAATTCAATTGGGTTTAATGCAATAGCAACAGGGTTCACTCACACATTTTATTCATATGTATTTTTTTTTTTTACAAGAAGTAGTATATGTATTTTTATTGGAGGCACTTTGAAATAATAATGCAAAAATTGACGCTCTTTTTTGTTTGTAGCGTAAAATATAAAAACCACAGAGGTGATCAAATACCACCAAAAGAAATCTCTATTTGTGGTAAAAAAAAGGACATAAATTGTATTTGGGTACAGCGTCGCACGACCGCGCAATTGTCAGTTAAAGCAGCGCAGCGCGGTATTGCAAAAAATGGCCTGATCAATAAAGGGGTAAAACCTTCTGGAGCTGAAGTGGTTAACACATACAAAGAAAAACCCTCTCTTACTAATAACTGGTGTGATGTGGAAAACCAAGCGATTCCTGTGCGGGTTCCTGCATTGCACCTAAATTGGCAGCAGTTCACACTGACATCTGCGAACTGCTGTGGGTGTCAATGTGAAGTTAAGGACACCCCCAGATTTGTTTGCATATCGCAGTGTGTACTGTGAAATGGTACAGGAATTGGATGGCATGGGTGTGAACACCTATGCTATCTGATTGCAGTGCGGACCAAAAGAAAGGGTTCTGCACCATTTTGGTCCAAATGTGATGCAAATTCAGCCATACAAACTGTATGGCTGAATTTGCATCACAAAGACATTACATGTGATCTACACAGCAATGCGGTGCAAATCACATGTGATGTCTATCATCGCAATAGTGTGAACCCAGCCTAAAACAGGTAAAGAAGGGGTGACATACTGTCTCCTAAGCACCTGCAATAAGGCATATTACACTTTACTTATAGCACCCCCATCCCTTAGAGTCCTGTGAATTTGTGTGTTTGGGAAAAGGGGAACTAGGTCTGATTAGTGAACTATAAGCCCTTTTACTGCCAACCTCTTCCTGAGAATGCTAGTCAGTTGGTGTTATGCTGACCCAGTGGCGGCTGGTGCTAAAAAAAATTGTGGGGGGGGGGGGCGCAAATAAACTGAAAAGATATTGAAAAAACAAACAAACGCTGCCACTGTGCCCACCAAACGCTGCCACTGTGGCCACCAAATGCTGCCAGTGTCCCAAATGCTGCTAGTGTCCCATGTGCCCAATGCTGCCAGTGTGCCTCAAGTGTTGCCACAGTGCCCCAAAAGTTGCCCCCTGCATGCCCGCTGTCTGCCCGGCCCTTACCTTGTCTCAGGTCGGTAGTGGGTGACGGCGGCAGGCGGCAATCGGTCTCCTCCATTACTTCCTCGATGGAGGAAGACTCTTCTCCCGCCCGCTCCTCCTCTCATCCTTCCAAGCCTGCCGCTTCAGCCAATCAGGTGACCGCTAACCAGATTGGCTGAGAGGCGGGTCAGTGTTAGCGAAGCGATTCCCTAACACAGCACTGTTAACCAGGGAACGCACAGCCTGTGCGCCCACTGGTTAACCATTTGGAAGCCAATTAGAGCCCACAAGCTGTAATCAGGAAGCCTATTAGAGCCTCTCACTCTAATCAGGCACTTCCAAAACACACCCACCGCTGTAATTCAGATGGCCGGCGCTCAACAGGGGGCCGGACACCTGAATAGTGGGCGTCAGCGGAGACAATGCATGAATCTATATATTGGAGATTGACGGGTGCAGGAGAGAGGGGGCGGCACTCCTGCGCCCACTATGGACGCACCGCCACTGTGCTGACCCACTATCTTTAATACATTCTGACCTAAAGCATGCATGTCAGGAAAGTCTGCCAAAATTCACATGCCCCAATCTGTATACCTCCACTGAATCAGAACAATGCAGTCAGCATAAAAACCAAGCAACTAGCATTTTTAGATAAAAAACAGCAATGCCAACCTCCCAGTTTCATTTTAGGTTTCCTTTAACCTGGCTATGTTTACTTTAATTAGTAATAAAAGAGCAATATTTGTTGAGATGAAGAAGCTCTCCAGGAATAGTGTATTTCCTTATCTCTGAGTAACACATAACTGTCAGACCCCCCTCCATGCTTTTCAACCCCCCCCCCCTTTCCACAATACATGCCATCAGTATCAGTCTTTTTGAAGCAAGCTCTCCTCTGCTGCAATACCATCACCCACATAATATTCAGCTGTAGTAAGTTGAAGCTCTTTTTCTCCCTCCTTTCAGTAACAACAATAGAGGGCAGTGGCTCAGCTCAGGTCCTCCATGCTGCTATCCAATTCTAGGAATGCTGCCATTCGGTTCTCTGCAGCTTTGTCCCTCCATCGGCTGACTTTAGAAGTGAGCAGGAGCCTAACATGCGGGGAGGGGATGGAGGCAGTGATTGCACACATAAGTTTTGTTTTTTCCTCTTGTCATTAGCAAAAAGCTGAATTTCTCTGCTCTGTGGAAACAAACTGAAGGACGCTTTACCCTCACTCTCCAGCGCTCTATACACAGAAGGAGATGTTCTCCATGGCTGTCCTCCTCTCTTCCGCCCACAGGTTGCTATTGGAGGGAAGAGAGAGCAGTCTCCTCCCTTTAGCAGATATTGAGATTCCTGCTCTGCATGATAGTAATGACACCACCGTTACTTGAGGGAACTTCAGATCAGCGCAGCTCCAGTGCGCCCATCCCCCTGCATGCAATACTCCACCCAGGGCACCTGTCCCTTCTGCCCACCCCTTGTACTGGCCCTGCGAGTCCCATAAGTGCAGTTCAAGTTGTCTGCGTTGATGAGTCCCTGATTAAATTTTCTGGCCACTTGGCTTTCAAGCAGTACCTTCCCAGCAAGCGTGCCAGATACGGGGTCAAGCTCTATAAGTGCTGTGACAGGGCAACAGGCTATGTATGGGGCTTTACGGTTTATGAGGGAAAAGATAGACAGGTTGAGCCGGTCAACTGCCCGGATTACATAGGGAGCTCTGGCAAGATAGTGTGGAACTTGGTGTCACCCTTATTCGGAAAGGGGTACCACTTGTATGTGGACAATTATTACATGAGCGTGCCACTGTTTAGTCACTTGTTTGATCATCAGATTGGGGCATGTGGCACCGTGCGACCTAATCGCCGGGGCTTTCCCCAGAGGCTTGTAGATTCCCGTCTTAGGCTGGGGGAGAGAGCCTGCTTGAAGTGTAATAACTTGCTCGCTATGAAGTGGAGGGACAATAAGAATGTTTTCCTTCTTACCTCTCTTCATGCAGACACGACAGTCCAAATTCGTACGGCGACTGGTGTTGTGGAGAAACCCCTCTGTGTCCACGAATATAACCAAAATATGGGAGGGGTGGACCTCAACGACCAGTTGTTGGCGCCGTACCTAATTGACCATAAGGCGAGACGCTGGTACAAAAAAGTGTCTCTATCCTTATTCCAATTGGCTTTGCTGAACGCTCATGTGCTATACAGAGCTTCAGGCGGGACGTTATCTCTTCTAAAATTCCAGAATGTGATAGTCACAGAACTCCTGTATCCAGGCGGTTCTGCACCTCACCATCCCCAACCAAATGCAGTAAGCCGGCTGCATGAGAGCAGGGTTGCCAACTTTCAGTAAATTTACAAACAGTTTGTAAAATCCATAATTGTTGCATCTGTCCATGAATGTCAGTTACAGACATGCAGCCTACATGTCCGCAATGGACATTCAAGGACAGATGCAAAAAGTACAGATTTTACAAACTGTTTGTATATTTACTGAAAGTTGGCAACCCTGCATGAGAGGCATTATCCGTATGTCCTCCAGAGTACCCCTACCCAACGAACCCCCCAAAAAAGATGTTGTGTCTGTAGCAAGCGCGTGACACCCGTTATTTTTGTCCACTCTGTCCTGACAATCCTGGTCTTTGCATTGGTGAATGTTTTGAATGCTTCCACTCAAAAGTGAAGTTTTAGCGTAGGGTACAGCATTTCACAGACTAGGACACACTTACACAGGGTCTCCCAAGATGCCATCACATTTTGAGAGACACGAACCATTACAGTTGTTAAAGTTACAAAAAAAGTGTAAAAAATAAAAAAAAACGTAAAAACAAAAAACACAAAAAAAATATTAAATAAAAAAAAAAAAATAGTTGTTGTTTTATTGTTCTCTCTCTCTCTCTCTCTCTCTCTCTCTCTCTCTATTTTCTCTCTATTGTTCTGCTCTTTTTTACTGTATTCTATTCTGCAATGTTTTATCATGCTTGCTTTTCAGGTATGTAATTTTTTGTTTTCAGGTGCGCCGTTCAGCTGCAGCGCGGAATTATTTATCTTGACAGCAACAGCGTTTGCTCCCACGATACATAAAGCCATGACTCCAGTGCTGTAGGAGGTGATTTCACCACCACAGTTAAAAAAAGAGCATATATGCCGAAGCATGGGGGCAGCAGGGGCGGAGGAGCGATTTTGCTCCTAATGCCGCGTACATACGGTCGAAATTCCAACTGAGGCATGCCCGTGGAAAAGTCAGACCGTGTGTACACGGCATAACTTTTTTGCAGGAGGATGCCCCCATGCTTCGGCATATATAAATGGTGCATGTATGCCCATCATTAGAAGTGGGTGGATGAAGGGAGGTATTCTAATGTTGGGCATACCCACTGATCAATCTCTGTTTTCGTTCAGCCAACAGGCTGCATGAAAAAAAAAGATTACAATACATGTCCAACAAGGACCAGCAACGTACTGGTATGTTGCTGGACTTTGAATGGTTATACCAGATTGATGCCTGCGGGTTTAGGTATCATCTTGGTATCATTCTTTTCAGCCAGCGGCCGGCTTTCATGTAAAAGCAATCCTAGCAGATAATTAGCCTCTAGACTGCTTTTACAAGCAGTGGGAGGGAATGCCCCCCCCCGGATATAAACGGCGTCATTGGGAAATTGGGAAAGCATTTTATGACACCGATCTTGGTGTGGTCAGATGCTTTGAGGGCAGAGGAAAGATCTAGGGTCTAACCCCCCAATTTTTTTCAAAAAAAGAGTACCTGTCACTACCTATTGCTATCGTAGGGGATATTTACATTCCCTAAGATAACAATAAAAATGGTAAAAAAATAAAAAAAATATGGAAGGAACAGTTTAAAAATAAAATAAAAAAGCAAAAGAAATAATAAAAAAATAAAAAATAAATAAAAAAGCACCCCTGTCCCCCCCCCCTGCTCTTGCGCAAAGGCGAACGCAAGCGTCGGTCTAGCGTCATATGTAAACAGCAATTGCACCATGCATGTGAGGTATCACCGTGAAGGTCAGATCGAGGGCAGTAATTTTAGCAGTAGACTTCCTCTGTAAATCCAATGTGGTAACCTGTAAAGGCTTTTAAAGGCTTTTAAAAATGTATGTAGTTTGTCGCCGCTGCGCGTTTGTGCGCAATTTTAAAGCATGTCGTGTTTGGTATCCATGTACTCGGCCTAAGATCATCTTTTTTATTTCATCAAACATTTGGGCAATATAGTGTGTTTTAGTGCATTAAAAATAAAAAAGTGTGTTTTTTCCCCAAAAAATGCGTTTGAAAAATCACTGCGCAAATACTGTGTGGAAAAAAAAATGCAACACCCACTATTTTAATCTGTAGGGCCTTTGCTTTAAAAAAATATATAATGTTTGGGGGTTCAACGTAATTTTCTTGCAAAAAAAAAAATATGTTTTCATGTAAACAAAAAGTACAGAAAGGGCTTTGTCTTCAAGTGGTTAGAAGAGTGGATGATGTGTGACATAAGCTTCCTAATGTTGTGCATAAAATGCCAGGACAGTTCAAACCCTCCCCAAATTACCCCATTTTGGAAAGTAGACACCCAAAGCTATTTGCTGAGAGGCATGTTGAGCCCATTGAATATTTTTTTTTTTTCTGTCCCAAGTGATTGAATAATGACAAAAAGAAAAAAAATTTTTTTTCAAAAAGTTGTCACTAAATGATATATTGCTCAAACATGCCATGGTTATATGTGGAATTGCACCCCAAAATACATTCTGTTGCTTCTCCTGATTACGGGGATACCACATGTGTGAGACATTTTGGGAGCCTAGCCGCGTACAAGACCCCGAAAACCAAGCACCGCCTTCAGGCTTTCTAAGGGTGTAAATTTTTTATTTCACTCCTCACTGCCTATCACAGTTTTGGAGGCCATGGAATGCCCAAATGGCACAAACCCCCCCAAATGACCCCATTTTGGAAAGTAGACACCCCAAGCTATTTGCTGAGAGGTATGTTGAGTATTTTGCAGATCTCGCTTTTTGTCACAAAGTTTTGAAAATTGAAAAAAGAAAAAAAAAAAGAAAAATGTTCTTTCTTAATTTTCAAAAACAAATGAGAGCTGTAAAATACTCACCATGCCTCTCAGCAAATAGCTTGGGGTGTCTACTTTCCAAAATGGGGTAATTTGTGGGGGCTTTGTGCTATCTTGGCATTTTATGGCCTTCAAAACTGTGATAGGTAGTGAGGAGTGAAATCAAAAAGTTACGTCCTTAGAAATCCTGAAGGCGGTGCTTGGTTTTTTGGGCCCCGTATGCGGCTAGGCTCCCAAAAAGTCCCACACATGTGGTATCCCCGTACTCAGGAGAAGCAGCAGAATGTATTTTGGGGTGTAATTTCACATATGCCCATGGCATGTGTGAGCAATATATCATTTAGTGACAACTTTGTGCAAAAAAAAAAAAGTTTGTCATATTCCCGCAACTTGTGGCAAAATATAAAATATCCATGGACTCAACATGCCTCTCAGTAAATAGCTTGGGGTGTCTACTTTCCAAAATGGGGTCATTTGGGGGGGTTTTGTGCTATTTTGGCATTTTATGGCCTTCGAAACTGTGATAGGTAGTGAGGAGTGAAATCAAAAATTTGCGCCCTTAAAAATCTTGATGGAGGTGCTTGGTTTTTGGGGCTCCGTACGCGGCTAGGCTCTCAAAAAGTCCCACACATGTGGTATCCCCGTACTCAGGAGAAGCAGCAAAATGTATTTTGGGGTGCAATTCCACATATAACTATGGCATGTTTGAGCAATATATCATTTAGTGACAACTTTTTATACATTTTTTATTTTTTTTGTCATTATTCAATCATTTGGGACAAAAAAAATATATTCAATGGGCTCAACATGCCTCTCAGCAAATAGCTTGGGGTGTCTACTTTCCTAAATGGGGTCATTTGGGGGGGTTTTGTGCCATCTTGGGATTTTATGGCCTTCAAAACTGTGATAGGTAGTGATAGGTAGTGAGGAGTGAAATCAAAAATTTATGCCCTTAGAAATCTTGAAGGCAGTGCTTGGTTTTTGGGGCCCCGTACACGGCTAGGCTCCCAAAAAGTCCCACACATGTGGTATCTCCGTACTCAGGAGAAGCAGCAGAATGTATTTTGGGGTGTAATTTCACAAATGCCCATGGCAAGTGTGAGCAATATATCATTTAGTGACAACTTTGTGCAAAAAAAAAAGTTTGTCATATTCCCGCAACTTGTGTCAAAATATAAAATATTCCATGGACTCAACATGCCTCTCAGTAAATAGCTTGGGGTGTCTACTTTTTAAAATGGGGTCATTTGGGGGGGGGTTTTGTGCTATTTTGGCATTTTATGGCCTTCGAAACTGTGATAGGTAGTGAGGAGTGAAATCAAAAATTTGCACCCTTAGAAATCCTGAAGGCGGTGCTTGGTTTTCGGGGGCCCGTACGTGGCTAGGCTCCTAAAAAGTCCCACACATGTGGTATCCCCGTGCTCAGGAGAAGCAGCAAAATGTATTTTGGGGTGCAATTCCACATATAACCATGGCATGTGTGAGCAATATATCATTTAGTGACAACTTTTTGTAATTTTTTTTTTTTTTGTCAGTATTCAATCACTTGGGACAAAAAAAGAAATATTCAATGGGCTCAACATGCCTCTCAGCAATTTCCTTGGGGTGTCTACTTTCCAAAATGGGGTCATTTGGGGGGGTTTTGTACTGCTCTGCCATTTTAGTACCTCAAGAAATGAGATAGGCAGTCATAAATTAAAAGCTGTGTAAATTCCAGAAAATGTACCCTAGTTTGTAGACGCTATAACTTTTGCACAAACCAATAAATATACGCTTATTGACTTTTTTTTTACTAAAGACATGTGGCTGAATACATTTTGGCCTAAATGTATGACTAAACTTGAGTTTATTCGATTTTTCTTATAACAAAAAGTAGAAAATATAATTTTTTTTCAAAATTTCCAGTCTTTTTCCGTTTATATCGCAAAAAAAAATCGCAGAGGCAATCAAATACCATTAAAAGAAAGCTCTATTTGTGGGAAGAAAAGGACACAAATTTCGTTTGGGTACAATATTGCATGTCCGCAAAATTTCCAGTTAAAGCAGCGCAGTGCCAAATTCTGAAAACACCTCTGGTCCTTTAGCTACAAAATGGTCCGGGGCTTAAGTGATTAAACCTCATTTGTCATGGAGTTGCCCACTCCATTATTTTGTTCAGGTCTTTCTGTAAAATTTCTATATCCTGATATGAAGTTATTGCCCTGCTTATTTTTGTGTCGTCCGCAAAAACTGAGATTGAGCTATGTATCCCATCCTCTATATCATTTATGAATAAATTAAACAGAATTGGCCCCAAGACAGAGCCTTCGGGTACCGCACTTACCACTTCATACCAGTCTGAGTACACGTTATTTATCACCACCCTTTGGACACGCCCCTGTAACTAGACATGTGCCTGCCGAAAAAATTTGTTTTGTTTTGTTTGATTTAGATTTGTTAATCTAGTTATTTAGTTTCGGTAAATTTGGTTGATTCCTTCAATTTGTGTTCGGGATCTAAGCATTTATGGGGAACTGTATCAAATGCTTTTTCAAAATCCAGAATATTCCAGAAATCCAGAAAAAAAACAGAACATACAAAACATTTGGTCACTGTTGAATGAGTAAAAAGTCCATTGTTCGGATGAACACCCAAACAGGCAAAATTCTGACCAAACCATGAGCTAGTCCCTAATGGCTAATCTCACTGATACCCATGCTGTATACGAGTATGCAACAGAGCCTATTTCATAAAATTCATTTAAGACTATATTAGTGAGATGACTCTCTAATCAATGCTACAACAAAGACACATCACAAGTAGATACATCATAGAGTTTCTCTTTTCAAAGAAACATGTCTAGCATGCAATTCTTTTTTGATCCAAGGACTTCCCTGTTTGAAGCTATTGAAGTTTCTAAGTGTTTCTTTATATCACTTAGATTTGCAATTCCAGATGACAAATAGTAGCTTCTATAGTATTCAAAATGTATTCCCCAGTCATTCCAGATGACTGCTTAAAGGGGTTGTAAAGGTACAATTTTTTTTCCCTAAATAGCTTCCTTTACCTTAGTGCAGTCCTCCTTCACTTACCTCATCCTTCGATTTTGCTTTTAAATGTCCTTATTTCTTCATAGAAATCCTCACTTCCTGTTCTTCTGTCTGTAACTCCACACAGTAATGCGAGGCTTTCTTCCTGGTGTGGAGTGTCGTGCTCGCCTCCTCCCTTGGACTACAGGAGAGTCAGGACGCTCTCTACGTTGCAAATAGAGAAAGGAGCTGTGTGTTAGTGGGCATCCTGACTCTCCTGTAGTCCAAGGGAGGGGGCGAGCACGACACTCCACTCCACTCCATTGACACGCCTGTCAATCTAACAGTAAATTCTCAACACTTTGTTTCTTTGGTGATAGATCAGCCCTGAATACTTTTGGCACAAAATTATTTGGTGCATCTGGTGGACTAAACTATTGGTGCATCTGGTGGACAAGATGACTAAACTTGTGCACCCCCTAATTTAAATATGACCTGCCCGTTCCTGTCAAGGCCACACCCTTTCTGTTTAAGACCTACCCAGTCATTTGTAAACCAGACTCCTTCCTCTTTAGGCTTCCTCTCTGTACATTAAAAGTGGGTACCAGATGCCTACTTGTAAGCTCCTTAAGGGCAGGAACCGATGTGAATGTACAATGTAGGCCTCACAATTTCAGGTCATGAGCCACTAGCCAGGCCTTAAGAGTTACTCACCAAAACTTGCCCCATCCAACCCCTACCCTGCCCCGCCCCTAAACACGCTCTCATAAATTATCTCATGAGGCAACATTGTAAGGCCCCTTTCATATGGAGTCGATCTGTTTTGACGGACACTGCTAGCTCAGCTGGGATCGCTTAGTTGATCCCCACTGAGCATTTAAATTACAAATCCATCTCCGCTTACTGTGCCCAGCTTTCCTCTATGGGAAGATCGGATGTCACCTGGTGCGGTAAAACATGGTGTCACCCCCCCTCAGTCCATTAGGATCAGTAATGCATAATGGCCAACAGGCCCTCTTACCAGACCCAGCGAAACAGCAGCAGTGATTCCTCCGGCTGGATATTCGCTCACCCTGTGTTGTGTAGCTCTCTCTCTCTGGTGGTTCTGGGCAGCGTGGCGCTCTCTCTGGTGGTGCTGGGCAGCGTGGCTCTCTCTGGTGGTGCTGGGCAGCATGGCGCTCTCTCTGGTGGTGCTGGGCAGTGTGGTGCTCTCTTTGGCTTCCCCCAGCACAGTCCTCTCTTTCTTTTTCCTGTCTCCTGTAACTGGCTGCTCTCACTCCCTCAGCTTGTTCCCGGGATCGCTCTCTCTTCCAGAGTGCATGCTGGGGGGTGTAGCCGGCTCCCTCTGGAGAACAATGGGGCCACAAATCTTCTGGGACTACATGTCTTATGATGCTCCCCTAGGGTCTTTTTGATTGGCCTCCGCTGTGGCCCATTTGGAGGGGGAAAAAATGGGCAGGAAGCTGGGTGGCAAATCTGAAAAAAGCTTTCTCTCTTATCCTGCGCGTGGGGGGTGAGTGGGGGAAACCATCCGACAGCCCGCATCTCCCCTGTCACAGTGCCAGTACCTGGGGGGCTCGACAGCAACCGCTTCCCGGAGGGTGTCACTGAGTGCGTTACACCCCCCACCCCCATAGCGACACCACTGCCTGGGGGTTCCCCACATCCTCCTCGCTCTCCTCCCCTGGACACAGACAAACCCCTGTTTCTTGACGAGAAAACCGGCCGTGTGTACGAGGCTTTAGATGTGGTGTTGGATTTGTTTTCTTTTTTTTCTTTTTGGTCTTTGTCCCTTTTATTTCACCTGGTGATCTGGTCAGTATGTCTGTTATTTTTCAAAGTCCTTTAACAGATCAAGCTGTTCAGCAAAAGTGTCAGTTGGAGGGTTTAGACAAACCATTTAACACTGACAGGGGTACTTACAATGGTCAGCTTTTAGTCATTTATGTAAAACCTTTATCCCAAAAGGAAAAAAGGAAAACTGGTGATGTAACTGCTTAAAAAGTGGAATTTGGCTTTAGTTTGTGAGTCCATCTAAATCTGCTAGTGCATCTAAAGCCTCGTACACACGGTCGGACTTCCATCTGACTTTTCCGTGGATTTTTGTCCGAACGGAGTTGGCCGGGAACACCAATAGCATACACACCACAGGACTTTTGTGCAAACTTTCCCAAAACTTCTTCCAACATCACGTGGTTTTTCTGCTCTTTTCTGTTCTTTACCGCCACCCTTTGGTCAACTTCTGCTATTTGTTGGTTGATTTTAACATTATTTGTTTTGTCCATTGGACAAAAGTCCGATGGTTTTCTGTACACACGGTCGGATTTTGCTCCATCTGACTTTTGTTGGCCAAAGTTTGTCCATTTGCAGACCGAACTTTTGTCCGATGAAAACAAAAACAAACAAAAAAGTTTGTCCGATGGAGCATACACACGGTCGGATTGTTGATCCAACTTGCTCAAAATGAAGTTTGTTGGCCAAAAGTCCGACCGTGTGTACGGGGCTTAACACTACCTTATACCCAGACTAACAATGCTGCTGTCTAAAGGTGTATCAGTTGCTCTTCCATCCAGAGTGGAGGCACGCTATTGCAGGAAGTGTGTTACTGGTAGGATCAATAGTACCGTATATACTCGAGTATAAGCCGACCCGAGTATAAGCCGAGGTACCTAATGTTGCCACAAAAAACTGGGAAAACTTACTGACTTGAGTATAAGCCGAGGGTCAACAATGCCTTACTGTTCCCATCCTTACTGTTCCCATCCTTACTGTTCCCATCCTCACTGTTTCCTATCCTCACTGTTTCCTATCCTCACTGTTCCCTAGCTCACTGTTTCCTATCCTCACTGTTCCTATGCTCACTGTTTAAATTTTACATTGGAAATAGTACCTGAAAAAAAGTTGCGGCTGCGGCGTCCATCGTTCAAATCCCACGGTCTCTTCCTGGTTCCTTCCGTGATAGGCGATTCTCATCAGACACTCTCCGCCTATCACAAGCGTTCTCTCATCCTCAGTTTCCCAGCAGACACTGTGTTGGGTGTTCGGCCAATCACAGACGTCTGCTGGGAAACTGAGGATGAGAGAACGTTCGTGATAGGCGGAGAGTGTCTGATGAGAATCGCCTATCACGGAAGGGACCAGGAAGAGACCGCGGGATTTGAACGATGGACGCCGCAGCCGCAACTTTTTTTCAGGTACTATTTCCAATGTAAAATTTCGCTGACTCGAGTATAAGCCGAGGGGGGGACTTTCAGCCCAAAAAAAGGGCTGAAAATCTCGGCTTATACTCGAGTATATACGGTAAGTGAAAATAAAAGGAAAAAAATCCTAAAAAATTCCAATCCAGCCATCACAATTAAAGTGATATTAACCACTTCAGCCCAGACCATTTGGCTGCCATATGACCGGGCCACTTTTTGCGATTCGGCATTGCGTCGCTTTAACTGACAATTGCGCAATCATGCGACATGGCTCGGAAAACTCGGAAATTAGAAAATTCGGAAATTAGAAAATTCGGAATTCAGAAATTCTGAAATTTGAAAATGCGGAATTCGGAAATTCGGAAATTAGAAATTCGAAAATTCGGATTTCGAAAATTAGTAAACTCGGAAGTTTGAAAAATCGGAAATTGCGAAAATTCGGAAATTCGAAAATCTGAAAATTCAAAAATCGGAGGGAGAGTCCTGGATGGCCGAGGATCTTGTGCAACATCACTGGATCGAGATAGGTCTCAGATAAGTATTAGGGGGGCTTAGGAGGGTTGAATGTATTAAGATAAAAAAACTTCTGCCTTTAGAACCACTTTAAGGATTAGTAAACGGCAATCAATTACATTTTTGTTTTGGGTTTAATATTGCTTCATGTGTTGGAGAAAACAGTGTTACAGGCTCATTTTAGCGGTTAGCCTAAGTTGTAGGATTTAGGTTGAAAGGGTTAAAGTATATCTAAAGTAATTTAGGGAATTGTTAAAACCTTTCACAGCAATGCTCTGATGAAGAGGGTTCATTCCTTGAAACGTGTTAGCTGGCAAATCTAGGTGATGGGTCATGGTGATACTCAGCCTTGGGGCTGGTTCATATTGACTTTCTAGCCTTTGGCTATTGTGAGTATGCACTCAATACTATTTCCTTTTTACTAAAGTTTTATCAGGTAATTCATTAGGCTTTTGTGCCTTTTTTTTTGTATGTCTGCTTTCAAGATTACCCAGTCAGAACAGGGCAGCATTGGCACAGCTCACCTCGCCATTCACCCCTGTTTTTTTTTTCCCATCATGTGCAATTTTAAATACTCAGCGGACACCCTCCACAGGCTAAGGAATACCGCCGCAACACTACCAACCTCTACCCAAAAAATACTACGAAAAGAACAACTACTAAGGATCAATCGACCATGAAAAAACACGAAGGGACCACTGCCACTACAACACATATCATGCGCACTGATCAACACAAGATCTGCAGTCAAGCACAGACAGGAAATCCACGACATCACCCAAAACAACATAGATTGCCTCTTTATCACGGAAAGCTGGCTAATACCTGACTGTAACACCATCCTAACAGAATTGGTGCCTGAGAACTACTCCATCCTAACCGAACATAGAAGAGGACAAAGAGGAGGAGGCCTAGTAGTGATCTTCAAATCTCACCTCTCTCTCACCAAACCAAATCAACAGAACTCCTTGCCTTTCATGGAGACACTCATGCTGCATCTTCAAACAACACCTCAAGACACCATTCACATACTGCTATGCTACAGACCACCAGGACCGAAGACAAATCTCCCCACACCCTTCACCGAATTCATTTTGACATACACCTTGAAAACCAAAAACGTTCTATTACTCTGGGACTTCAACCTCTGGGCTAACTCCACTCAGGACCCCATCGCCACCTCCTGCATCAACCAACTGGAAGAACTAGGTCTGCAGCAACTGATAAATGCCCCCACGCATGGATCGGGTCACATTCTTGACCTCATCTTCAAACAAAATATGGACATCAACACACTGGACAACTTGCCGTTACCATGGACGGACCACCACGCTATCAAATTTAAAATCACCCCCAACACCATCTCCCAAAAACCAAAACACTCGATAACCACCCACTGGACAAGATCTCAGAAGAAACTACACTCTAAACTCTTCAAAACTACACTATCAAAAAAAATAGGAACGCTAAATCAAAACCACTCAACGGAACAAACACTCAACGCCTTAAACAAAGCATTGCTTCAAACAGCAGACATAGTCGCTCTGAGACGCAGAGCACTCATCCGCAGAAAAAATCCAGGCTGGTTTAATGACACTCTAACTCTACTGAAGCAAGAACGCAGAAGAGCTGAAGGAGCCTGGAGAAGAAACCCAACAAAGGAAAACCACACTAACTATAAAGCACTCACTAATAAATACCACAAAGTGATCTTCAAAGCAAAAAAATAATACTTCTCAAACACCATCTCAAAGGCCCTAAACCGACCTCGCAAACTTTTCAAACTAGTCGCTCAAACTATGAACCCCACATGTTTTGACCCCCCAGCAAACAAAACTCAAGATTTCTGCAATGAACTATCGGATTTTTTTATCGACAAAATCGAAAACATTCAAAAAATTATTCAAAAGAAAAAACCAACCTCACTCAGCCTAAACAAGAAGAGGAAATAAATATACAAGCGTTTAAATTTTCGCTGGTCCCGATCATTATCGACATCACCAAAAACATCATCAGAAGTCTCAGAGACAGCACATCACCAAATGACATAATCTCTACAAAACTCCTGAAAGAATGTACCGACATCTTGGCACCCATCATAACACATCTTGTAAATCAATCATTCAAAGAAGGCATTGTTCCGATCTCCCTCAACCAAGGCATAGTCAAACCCCTCCTAAAGAAGCCCAACCACGACCCTAAAGACCCAAACTACCGCAGACCGGTAACAAGTCTCAACACCATCTCAAAGATCATGGAGAAAGCAGTAGTACAGCAGCTACAACACCATTTGGACACCCACAAACTCTTGGATCCACTACAATCAGGCTTCCGCCCAGGCCATGGCACAGAAACAGCCCTTCTTAAAATATGGGATGACGCCCTCGAAGCAGCAGATGACGGAGAATCATGTCTTCTGGTGCTGCTGGATCTCAGTGCAGCGTTCGATACAGTAGACCACAAAACCCTACTCATCCGCCTCAAAGAAGTAGCAGGAGTCGCAGACCCTGACCTACCCTGGTTCGCATCCTTCTTAGAAAATAGCTCACAGACAGTGAAACTAGGAGCCTTCACCTCTGAAGCTCGCGCAATTTCTTGCGGAGTCCCTCAAGGATCACCCCTTTCACCCGTGCTCTTTAACATCTACCTCCGCCCTCTCCTCAAAATCATCAGCAAACAGGACCTGTGCTACCACTCATACGCGGACGACACTCAACTCTACTTTCGTATCACCGGAAAAAAAGACCAATATCACGGACTGGACAAGTGCCTCACATTGATCGATGATTGGATGACTGAGAGTTCCCTCAAACTCAATGGATCCAAAACAGAACTTATTCTCCTCCACGCAAACCTAAAGACAAAAGCAAAGACTTCTTGTACACCACCCACCATTCTTGGACAGACCATTACCCCGAGCACCAAAGTCAAAAGTCTCGGAGTCATCTTTGACTCGGAGATGTCGATGGATGCACAAATAGGATCAGTAGTCAGCGGATCGCACCATCTCCTCCGCCTGCTGCGTAGACTCATCCCCTTCATCCCGGAAGAGGACACAGCAGTAGTAGTTGGAACAATCATCAACTCCCGACTATGCAAACTCCCTCTACATAGGACTTCCTAAATATCAGATTTTGCACCTACAAGTCATCCAGAACACGGCAGCCAGACTGGTAACAGGGGAAAAACCTTGGGAATCGATCACCCCTTCACTGAGGACCCTGCATTGGTTAACTGTAAAGGATCGGGTCACGTTCAAGACCCTCTGCCTGATCCACAAGTGCACACAAGGAAACGCTCCTCAATATTTATGCGAGAAGATAAAACACTACACCCCCAAACGCATTCTCTGATCAACCAATCAAAACCTCTTCCACATCCCCAAGTCCTGCTACAAATGGAAGGGAGAACGAAGATTTGCAGTCCAAGGACCACGGCTATGGAACGCTCTACCCACGGACATCCGTATGGAAGAAAACCATCGAGCCTTCAGGAAAAAACTTAAGACCCACCTCTTCTGAAGGATCAGGACGACACCGGATGCAAAGTGCCTTGAGGCGATTTAGTTCGCATTTGCAGCGCTATATAAGTTATCACTCACTCACTCACTCAGGTAGTGATTAGAAGTGATATTTGGATGGTCTACACCAATGTTTTTCAACTCCAGTCATCAAGTACCCCAAACAGGTCATGTTTTCAGGATTTCCCTCAGATAAAACGGCTGTGGTAATTACTAAGGCAGGCAAACTGATCAAATCAACTGTGCAAAATAATGGAAAGCCTGAAAACATGACCTGTTGCGGGTACTTGGGGACTGGAGTTGAGAAACATTGGTATACACTACCGTTCTTCTGGTCCTTACGAAGCATTAGCACTAAGGTGTCATTTGGAAATGTACCAGTGGTAGGAGTGTTAGCAGCCTCCTAATGGCTACAGAAGTTGGGTGGTCTAGAGCAGTGTTTCTCAACTCCAGTCCTCAAGGCGCCCCAACAGGTCATGTTTTCAGGCTCTCCATTGTTTTGCACAGGTTATTTGATCAGTTTAACTGCTTTAGTAATTCCCACAGCTGTTTCATCTGAGGGAAATCCTGAAAACATGACCTGTTGGGGCGCCTTGAGGACTGGAGTTGAGAAACACTGGTCTAGAGTAGTCAGCAGTAGAGATCCTGAGGTGGATATTATAAAAGAAAAATCAATGCATGCTTTAACACATTGGTTCTCACTCCAAAGAATATTCATTTTAGCCAGGCTTGACCACTACTATTGGTGAACTTCAGTGATACACAATTTTTAGCTATGGGGATTGCTGGGATTTATGTTGGGACTTTTGGATGTTGGTAAAGCCAGGTCATTTTTCTGTTAGGTGTTTAGCATTCTTTGTTCTGTCTCCACAGAATACATACAACACTCTGCTTTCACTCCTTTTCTCATTGCTCGTGCCTTCTATCATACTCTGATCCCCTTTTCACCCCTACCCCACACTTACTTGATTTCCTCCTGCTACCTATCCAGTCCTCTGCCCATACATGGATAAAGAGAACTCTCACAACAAGAGGCATAGCTTGAAGCTTGTGGGCCCCGATGCAAAAGTTGACCTGACCCCCCCCCCCCACTACCACCTGCTGCCTCCACCAAGTGCCAAGATACTTCAAGTGGCTAAACAGTTATTTTAGATTTTTCTTTACATATTGAGAGGGTAATTGAAAAGAATTGGAGAGGTAAGTCAAAATGTGGACAGTGTTTCCAAAATCTTTTGAATACCCTAGAGCAGGGGTAGACAACCTTTGGGAGGCGCAGATCTACCTGCACTTGAAAGAGATCAAAGATCATCGGGGGGTTCAGCGGCTTTTTTTAAGAAATTATCCAGCAAGGCCTAACTAAACGGTAAAGAGAACTTTTAAAAAATGTCACTGTAAAAATATAAATGTGCCAGTCAGTAGAGCAGTGGAAGGTGTCAGTAGAGAAGTGGAAAGTGTCAGTAGAAGGTGTCAGTCAGTAGAGCAGTGGAGGGTGTCAATCAGTAGAGCAGTGGAAGGTGGCACTAGAGCAGTGCAAGGTGGCAGTAGAGCAGTGGAAGGTGTCAATCAGTAGAGCAGTAGAAGGTGGCACTAGAGCAGTGCAAGGTGGCAGTAGAGCAGTGGAAGGTGGCAGTCAGTAGAGCAGTGGATGGTGTCAGTAGAGCAGTGGAAGGTGGCAGTAGAGCAGTGGAAGGTGGCAGTAGAGCAGTGCACAGTGGCAGTAGAGCAGTGGATGGTGTCAGTCAGTAAAGCAGTGAATGGTGTTGGGCAGTAGAGCAGTGGATGGTGGCAGTCAGTAGAGCAGTGGATGGTGGCAGTAGAGCAGTGGATGGTGGCAGTCAGTAGAGCAGTGGATGGTGGCAGTCAGTAGAGCAGTGGATGGTGGCAGTAGAGCAGTGGAAGGTGGCAGTAGAGCAGTGGATGGTGGCAGTCAGTAGAGCAGTGGATGGTGGCAGTAGAGCAGTAGAATGTGGCAGTAGAGCAGTAGATGGTGGCAGTCAGTAGAGCAGTGGAAGGTGTCAGTACAGCAGTGGAAGGTGTCAGTAGAGCAGTGGAAGGTGTCAGTAGAGCAGTGGAAGGTGTCAGTACAGCAATGGAAGGTGTCAGTACAGCAGCGAAAGGTGTCAGTACAGCAGCGGAAGGTGTCAGTACAGCAGCGGAAGGTGTCAGTACAGCAGCGGAAGGTGTCAGTACAGCAGTGGAAGGCGTCAATACAGCAGTGGAAGGTGTCAGTAAGGCAGTGGATGAAGAGAATATGATTACTTATGCGCTAACCAATACCAACGAATATGACAAAAAAACAGCCAAGGGCAGTTGCTAACACTATAATGTGTCCCCACACTTACTAAAAATAAAAAGTGTGGCGCTATCCCTAATTTAATAAAACAAAGTGTAAAAATACATAACACAAAAAGACTTATTGGGTACTAAATCAAAACCCCAGTGCTGGAAGAGGTTCAGATGAATGTACAAATAAGCAAATAATGTAAGGAACATCAATAACAGAGATCATTATAACTCTACTGGATATTACAACTAAAAACACCAGTGCTGCACATAATGAAAAATGTGCAAACAAAGTAAAATAAGATAAAAAGGAAAAATACCATATATACAGATCAAATTTATCAATGAAGTTCAATTGAATGTGCAAATAACAAATAAATAAGACATAAAAATCAATAGTACTCTACTGGATATTGCAACCAAAAGCACCAGTGCTGCAAATATTAAAAATTGTGGAAACAAAGCAAGATAATTCCACATGCAGATAAAGTTTATTAATGCGGTAGCGATATCCAAATAAGATGACCCTGCTGAGTATTGCAGCCAAATGCACCAGTGCTGTAAGAAATCTAAATATGTGCAAATATGGCGACTAGGTAAACCAAATAAATTTCATAGGATAATAAAATTCATCAAAAAAGTATTCTTTTTGTGTTTCACATCTCACATCAATGTGTCCAAGTAAAAAAAAAAAATCAAACAGATCCCGGTGGTGATAGACGTGCATATATTAAGAAGTCCTTAAATGATGGTGTGATCACTCCGTGTCTTTGAAAAAAGCTCATCTCACTGGTGCTTTTGGTTGCAATATCCAGTAGGGTACTATTGATTTTAATGTAATATATTTCTTTGATATTTACAAATTCACCTGAACTTTATTGATGAATTTGATCTGTATATATGGAATTTTTCCTTTTTATCTATTTATTCCGCTTTGTTTGCACATTTTTAATTATGTGCAGCACTGCTGATTTTAGTTGTAATATCAAGTAGGGTACTATTGATTTTTATGTCTTTTATATTTATTTGTTATTCATCTGAACCTCTTGTAGCACTGAATTAGGGATAGCCACACAGTCACTACAAGTCCCAGCATGTCCAGTAGGGATGAGCTTCGAGTTCGAGTCGAACTCATGTTCGACTCGAACATTGCCTGTTCGCCCGTTCGCCGAACAGCAAACAAATTGGGGTGTTCGCGGCAAATTCGAAAAGTCTATGGTAGAAATCTAAAGTGATAATTATAAAGGCTTATATGCAAGTTATTGTCCTAAAAAGTGTTTGGGGACCCGGGTCCTGCCCAAGGGGACATGTATCAATGCAAAAAAAAAGTTTTAAAAACTGCCATTTTTTTGGGAGCAGTGATTTTAATAATGCTTAAAGTGAAACAATAAAAGTGAAATATTCCTTTAAATTTCGTACCTGGGGGGTGTGTATGATATGCATGTAAAGTGGCGCATGTTTCCCGTGCTTAGAACTGTCCCTGCATAAAATGTCATTTTTGAAGGAAAAAAAGTCATTTAAAACTCACTCGCGGCTATTAATGAATTGTCGGCTCCCGGCAATACATTGAAAAGTCATTGATAAAAAAAAAAAAAAAGCGTGGGGGCCCCCAGAATTCAATTACCAGGCCCTTCAGGTCTGGTATAGATATTAAGGGGAACCCCGCCGCAAATTTTTAAAAAAATGCGTGCGGTTCCCCCAAATATCCATACCAGGCCCTTCAGATCTGGCATGGATTTTAAGGGGAACTCCACCCCAAAGAAAAAAAAAATGGCGTGGAGTCCCCCCAAATATCCATACCAGACCCTTATCCGAGCACGCAACCTGGCAGGCCGCAGGAAAAGAGGGGGGACGAGAGAGCGCCCCCCCCTCCTGAACCGTACCAGGCCACATGCCCTCAACATGGGGAGGATGTCCCCATGTTGATGGGGACAAGGGCCTCATCCCCACAACCCTTGCCCGGTGGTTGTGGGGGTCTGCGGGCGGGGGGCTTATCGGAATCTGGAAGACCCCTTTAACAAAGGGGACCCCCAGATCCCGCCCCCCCATGTGAATTGGTAAGGGGTACAATACCACAAAGAAAGTGTCAAAAAATGTAAAAAAGTTCTAAGCGCGGGAAACATGCGCCACTTTACATGCATATCATACACACCGCCCAGGTACGAAATTTAAAGGAATATTTCACTTTTATTTTTTCATTTTAAGCATTATTAAAATCACTGCTCCTGAAAAAACTGCAGTTTTTAAAACTTATTTTTGCATTAATACATGTCCCCTGGAGCAGGACCCGGGTCCCCAAACACTTTTTAGGACAATAACTTGCATATAAGCCTTTATAATTAGCACTTTAGATTTCGAACGTTCGAGTCCATTGTATTTAACAGGGTTCTAAAGTTCACGCGAACATTCTGTCTGTTCGCAGGTTCTGGTGCGAACCGAACAGGGGGGTGTTCGGCTCATCCCTGATGTCCAGGACTCCCCCCTCCCCAATGCTGGGTTCATGTCACGTCCTCACATATGGGATGTTCCCAGTACAGAGAAATCTCAGTCCCCCTCAATGTATAGAAGCCCCCCAGCCACGCCAGTGTCCAGTCCTGGACTTTAGAATGCTCAAACTTCCTCCTGCATCTGACCTCTTGATGAACTTGCTTGCAGTATCTCCAGCTCCTAATGGCTCCATCGTAGAAGCATGCATCCCCATCCGGGCCCCGCCATGACTGAGGACAGGTGAGGGGGGGTTTAGGCAATGAGAGATGAAGGAGGTGAGGAGACAGGAGAGATAAGCGTGCACGGACTTGCAACGAGAGATGTAAGGGGTGGAGGGGGTGGAACCAGCTCACAGAGCAGCAGGGAGAACACTCACGCTGTTTGTAGGCAGTCGAGATGCAACATTCTGTGGAAGAGAATGGAGGGCTGATGGCCCGCCCATTCAACTCAGCGGCTCCGTCCCACCTGACGCCGGAAGTGAGGGGAGTGGTCTGTCACATATTATTCCTCACGTATCGGCCCCTCCAGTAACCCTGCTGCCCACACACAGGCACAGCAGCAAAAAACCTGATGTGACAGGGAGGCCACGCGGGCCCCCCTGAAGCAGGGGCCGGGTCGCCACTGCGATTCCTGCGATCCCTGACGCTACACCCATGCTCACAACCCTTCCTTTTTTGAGAAGTTGGGTTCTTCACTTTATTTTAGATCAGATGAATGGGAGGTGGTGGTTTTTGAGATGATGGAACATTTGGCTCTCAAACAAAATCTCTTCTTACAAATTTAGTTGGTAGTACCCTTTAGTGCCATTACTTGTTGTATCAAAATTTGTATGTCTTTGTTCTTACGACCTTTGTACTCAAATTATATAGGAAGTGTATAATGGTTTCTTTACATCTCTGATATATGTACTTATTCTTTGTCAATTAACGTTATATATAATTGGATAAAAAATAAAGAGAAAATACATAAAATATCATACAACTCATTACAACATTAAGTCTGCGAACATTCACCTAATAATTAAAGTGGAACTTTAGTCAGAAAAGTCCTTATTGATCACTTCATGCTGGCCCCTTTTGCAAGTATAGCTATGAAAAAAAAAAAAAAAAGTGCCTATACTGTTTAATATCCAATAGGGCACTGGCTCACCCTGCTCTGCACAGCCTCAGTTGCGGTCCTACATTTTTTGGAAAAAATTAACTTTAATGAATTTTAGTGAACACAAACACAATATAATACCCATTTTTGGTAAAATATTAAAGATGATATTATGCTGAGTACAGTAGTATGCTGCTGCTTTAAAATTGCACACGCCCTTGGAATGGCGACAAACTACACTACATTAAATTATCCATAGGCAATGCTTTAAAAGCCTTTACAGGGTATTAGTTTAGAGTTACACATTTACTTTTTCATACGTGTGCAGGACCTACATGTACGTTTGCATTTGGGGGGACAGGGGTGCTTTAAAAAAAAAAAATTGTATTATTTATTTTATTTAAAAAACATTTTTTACACTGTACCTTTTATTTATTTATTTTATCAACTTTATTGCTATCATAAGGGGTGAAAAACATCCATTGTGATAGTGTGGGCTGTGGCTGGTCCTTTTTTTGTGGGGATCTCTCCTCTGGCCTTCAAAGCATTTTTTTACACCGAGATCAGTACAAAAAAAAAATGGTAAACTTTTAATACTATTTCTTAGTGTTCTTTTCTAAAAAAAAAGAAAATGCATTTAATAATATTATAAATGCATTAATGGTTCTATATATGTCATGTAGATTTTTTTTCATGATTTATTGTTAGTGATCCATGAGTATAAATTGAGCAATCTTCATTTTTTTTATTTTTCATTCAGTACACATCTGTATACCAAAGATACTGGTGTATCTCCCAATTGTCAGATATTTAAAATAATAAAGCTTTTTATCTTACTCTGTAGAAAAGTTCCCCATGGAAGCAAGGTAATAGGCTCAAAAGGGTCCTTAATTGTTCATCCTCTATTGCCATTTGCTTCTATTCATTTGCTTTTCTCCCAAGCCCCATTCATGTAATCGTCAGGCTTGGCTCATTTTAAACCACCTACTTTTACTTTTATTAGCTGACAAGCAAAACAACATGCCTTGCTCAGGTACTGCTGCGAGAACACTGAGCATTTTAAAAAGGTTAACAGCAAGGATACAAATTCAATTTCTTCAAGACATGCTTCACTTCTAGATATTCAACTCATCCAGCAGAAGCTAGTGTGCTTGAAACCTAAAAATATATTTCTCTTTTAAAGGCCATCTCCACTTTAGTATTTTTATTTAATATTTTTCAATTGACTTTTGTCCCATTAATAAATGGTGGTTTTGTATGCATTTTTTTATGTTTTATTAAATATGATAAAAATATATATACGGTATTTTTTTTAATTAGCTAAACAGAACATCATTGTTATTGTATTCTCACATAACACTAGCAGGTGAAGCTCTGGCTATCCTTCTTTGCTTTGTTAAAAAATGCCTGTTGTTTACAAAGCTCAGTAGCTTAAGCTTACAGTTACGCAAAAACAATTCTGAATACTGGCTAACATTGATGGTTTCATTAGGGGGCTGGTATGGAAATAGGAAGGTCTGCATTGTAGAGTTAGTGACAATGTAGGCAAATACAGCAGCTGCAAAACGCTTTTTGTCAGTTTCATTACATTTACATTAGTATTTGATAAAATTACACCAAAGTAAATAAAAGATTTTGTTTATATACATAAGTCCATTCTTAATCCACATGCGGTGACTGGTGAATAGTATTGAATACAGGTGTAGCCAGGGGAAAGATCCTCCACCACTTAGAGAAGCACACACAGCCTCTTACCAGATGGTGTTGACCACCTAATTACAAGCGGTCAAATTGCACAGTTATACTTTATAGGGGGTAGTAATTCACAGAGGACCTGGTCCACCAGCATACATCATCAACTCTGGATTTCTCCACATTGAAACAGCCGAATGATATAAGGCAATAGATCAGATGGTTGCATCTGAGATTTCAATGAGAAACAGCAGACCTGAAAGAGAACTGTGTGCACACCATCTCTTTGGCTCTCTGGAAATCCTTTGTCCAAAGTGCACTTAAGGGGCTCATGTGTGCCCAGTCTGTAACACCATATACAGCTAGGCCAGTTTCATTAATCCTAACACATCCCTGCAGCTTTGGGCTTACATCTCTGGTAGAAGTGACATCACAAACTAGAAAAAGGCATATCTAGCCTGACACACTGTGGAGGTGAAGATGGGGCATTCGGTACCTCCCCACATCAATGCCGCAGTCCCAGGTTGTTACAGCCAAGTCCCCTGGAGCTCTAAAGGAAAAAAAACAACCTTCTTTGGAGGATAACTGCGCAATTTAACCTCTTGTAATTAGGTGGTCAACACCAACTGGTAAGAGGCTGTGTGTGTTTCTCTAAGTGGTGGAGGATCTTTACCCTGTTTACACCTGTATTCAATACTATTCACCAGTCACTGCATGTGTATTAACCACTTGATCTCCGGAAGATTTACTTCCCTTCATTTAAGGCAATTTTTTGTGATACTGCGTTAATCTTTTTTTTTTTTTTTTTATAAATCTTTTTATTGGTATTATAACATACACACGGAGAAAACAGGTAACAACAACAACAAACCAAAAAAACAAAAAAAAACAAAACAAAACGGGTAGAAACAATAGAAAGGCGGTCCGCACTTGGGACAAATATATTTATGCCAGGATTGATACCAAATACAAATGTGCGTGCCACCATTAGGTAAAGAAGGTGTGGAAACTCTGGTCAAATGTCATAAATGTCAGTTGGGGTAACAACATTTCTGCTCCTATCTAAACCCAGATATCCTGTAGAACTCTGTCAAGAAAAGATGCACACCTCACAGATATATGTGATTTTCATCCTCTGTTCCTTTAATACCGAGAAGACATTGTGTAATGGGGTTTGTAGTCCCGGAGGACCACTGTCCACTCACATGTGGAGGTTTATATTATGCTGTGGACGGCTCTGCCAACCATTTAGACCAGTGTTTCTCAACTCCGGTCCTCAAGACGCCCCAACAGGTCATGTTTTCAGGATTTCCCTCAGATGAAATGGCTTTGGTAATTACTAAGGCAGTGAAACTGATCAAATCACCTGTGCAAAATAATGGAAAACCTGAAAACATGACCTGTTGGGGCGCCTTGAGGACTGGAGTTGAGAAACACTGATTTAGACCATACTTTCTGGTATTTTGCAGGACAACCTCTATTGAAATAAGTGTCTTTATATAGGGGAAGATTCTGATTCACTAGCTGTTTCCAGAAAATACTCGTGGGCGGGGCTGTTTTTTTCCAATGGAGTGTGATGGCTTTTCTCGCATAGAACAATAACAAACTCACCATAGTGCGTCCCGCTACAGTGGGCATGTACTGCTCAACCAGTCCCAACAGGCAGACGGACACAGAGAGTTGTAATGGGATGTTACTGACCAAACGGATACACGACAACACTTCCTCCCAAAATCCCACTATAGCTGGGCATGTCCAGAAGATGTGGGCGAAATCTCCCGGAGATCCCCCACATCTCCAGCACTCCGCTGAGAGGCTGGGATTCATTTGATGTAGTCTGTATGGGGTATAGTAGGCCCTATGGGTTATTTTAAACCGTATTAAACAGTCTCTAAGAGAGACCAAGGGTCGGAAGGGGATACTGCGCTGATTTAACTGACATTTGCGCGGTCATGCAGTGCTATACCCAAATACAATTGATGTCCCTTTTTTCCCCACAAATAGAGATTTCTTTTGGTGGTATTTGATCACCTCTGTGTTTTTTGCGCTATAAACAAAAAAAGACAGACAATTTTGAAAAAAATATATATATATTTTTTACTTTCTGCTATAAAACCTATCCAATAAAAAATGTCTTCATAAATTTAGGCCAATATGTGTTCTGCTACATATTTTTGGTAAAAAATCCTAATAGATCACAAACTATGGGATATTTTTTTTTACTAGTAATGGTGGCGATCAGCGACTTATATTGAGACTGAGATTTTGTTGCGGACATTCTGACACTAACTGACACTTTTAGGGAACCAGTGACACTAATCCAGTGATCAGTGATAAAAATATGCACTGTCACTATACTAATGACACTGGCTAAGAGGGGGTTAACATCAAGGGTGATTAAAGTGTTAGCCTGTGTTATTTTTTTACAGTGTGGGAGGTGCTTTTACTAGGGGAAGACATGGAATTTATTCCCTGCTTTGCAGGAACACAAATTCTATCCCTTCCCCCCTGTCAGAACTGCGATCTGCCTTGTTTACATAGGCAGATAGAAGTTCTGTCTCTCTGCCTAATGATTGGCGGGTGCGGAGCACATTGGGTACCATGCACCCGCCGATCGGCTTCCGCTATGTGTAATCACAGCAGAAGTGAGCGATCTGAGGCGCGCATGCAAGCCCCCAACCTGGAAGTGTCGCATAATGTATATGACTGGCACACAGGTGCCGCCCTGTAGCATTAAAACTGCTATAGGGCGGATCTTAAAGGGGTTGTAAAGATTCGTTTTTTTATTTTCTAAATAGGTTCCCTTAAGCTAGTGCATTGTTGGTTCACTTACCTTTTCCTTAGATTTCCCTTCTAAATATTTTTTTTCTTTGTTTTCTTTGTCTGAATTTCTCACTTCCTGTTCCTCCTCAGTAAGCTGTTCAGTAAGCTGTTCTGGCTGAGTAAACACCACTCGGATGATGGTGTGAAGTTTAGTGAGGAGAAACAGGAAGTGAGAAATTCAGACAAAGAAAAAAAACATTTAGAAGGTAAATCAAAGGAAAAGGTAAGTGAACCAACAATGCACTAGCTTAAAGGAACCTATTTAGAAAATAAAAAACGAACCTTTACAACCCCTTTAAGTGTTTAAGAATGGCCTTTTTAAATATATAAACAAAAACATTTATTTACTTTGGTGTAATTTTATCACATCCTAATGTTCTATATGTTTGCCATCAGCAAATTGTGTTAGCAGCTTCAGTATTTAATACATTGTCTGATATTGTGTCCTGAGTCTAGGTCTGTTGTAAAACAAAAAAGGCTTAATTCACACTGCTTTCAACAAGGTCAAGGATCCTTATTTTCAGCCCCTAGACTGTAATTTGTAAATCAAATTGAACTCTTTGGATTGGGTTAAAAATCACTGTAACTCTTTTAAAAATAGGAATCCCAGACTTATGCATCTGGCCTCCGACCGTAAAAAACAAAGACTTCAAGCCATTAATTCCCTTACAGAGGACTTGGATAGGCTGTATCGCAGGCATGGTCTCTCTCAGGAACCTGAGTTATTGGAGCAGATTGATCAAAAGAGAAGAGCGTTGGATGCTATCCTTACTGAACAAACTGAAAAATCCTTGAGATGGTCCAAGGCCAAATTTCTCTTGTACAGTAACTCCTCGTCGACCATGTTTGCGAGAAAGCTGAAACAATCTATTCAACCCACGCACACCTACAGACTAAGGAATAGTAAAGGTAACCTCACGACTCACCCCAAAGAAACCCTACATCTGTTTAAATCTTATTATCAATCCCTATTGGAGGCCCCCCAACCCCCTGACCCCCCGCATCCCACGACATGGCTTAACTCAGTTTTATTGCCTCAACTGTCAGAAGACCAACTAGAATCACTGAATGCCCCTTATACGGTGGAGGAAGTGACGGCTGTCATGACCTCCCTGAAAACAACAAAGACCCCATGCCCTGACGGCTTCTGAGTCCTATACTATAAGAAGTTTTCCGACTTACTGGCCCCTAGGCTGACAAAACTATACAATGCAGTACTGTCAGGTGGAGCCTTCCCGAATGACATGCTAATGGCCAATATGTCTCTAATCCCTAAACCAGGGAAAGATCACTCGCTTCCCCAAAATTTCAGGCCCATTTCGGTCATTAACAATGATCTGAAAATATTCAGTCGTATACTAGCAGATAGACTGGCAGCCACGATCACGACCTTAATCTCCCCTGATCAGACCGGATTCATTCCAACCAGACAGATTACAGATAATATCCGCCTAGCCACTAACATTATTCAGGATGCCAACCTCCACTCCCGTGAAGTCCTTATGCTTAGCTTAGACATCAATAAAGCTTTCGATAGCGTCCTCTGGCCATACCTAGACAGGATCCTACATAGGTTTGGGATCCTAGGTAGGTTTGTGAACGGCTTCCATGCCCTCTACAAGCAACCCCGAACATGTATCAGACTCCCAGGTTGCACCTCGGAGTTCTTCACCTTGGGTAGGGGAACTAGACAGGGCTGCCCTTTGTCCCCCTTATTATTCGCACTGGCGATCGAACCCCTGTCCAGGTATATTGCTGATAGCCCCAACATAAAAGGATATGATAGTAAGGATAACACCTATAAAATAAGTCTATACGCGGACGATGTCCTGCTATTTCTGTCTGACCCTCTGACCTCCCTACCAAACCTTTTAGCTACGTTAGATGCATTCCAGACTGAAACTGGCTTGGGAGTGAATCCCTCCAAATGTGTAGCTATGCCCATCAATTTACCGCACCCTCTGGTAGAGTCCCTTCAAAGTAGCTTCAAATTCTCGTGGATGACCTCCTCTTTGCAATACCTGGGGGTGAAACTAGCTCCCTCCCTTAAACAGATGTACGCCCAAAACTACCCACAGGTCTTCGCGGCTATTAAAGGGCTACTGACCCAATGGGCCCCTTACCACATCTCGTTTCTTGGCCGTATACAGGCGGTCAAGATGTCTATTCTCCCCAAATTGTTGTTTTACTTTAGGGCCCTCCCTCTGTATGTGTCCTGTTCTACTATTAGGACCATACAGTCGGAACTGCTCAGATTCATTTGGAGAGACAAAAGACCCCGAATCAATAAACTTTTGATGTATAGAACTAGAAACAGAGGGGGACTGAGTTGTCCAGATTTATGGAAATACTTTCTGGCTGCCAGATTGATCCAGCTTGCACAATGGCATATCCCCTCTCCTAGGACCCCCTGGCTGCGATTTGAACGAGACTCCATTAGGCCTTACTATCTCCCAGGGATCTTATGGACTGGTTTGATCCGTCATAAGGATATTACAGCTCTCAATGGGGTAGTGGGGCGGTCTCTCTATCTCTGGACCCTATACAGAGACAAGTTTGGTCTAACCTCTAAGCCGGCCCCCCTGTCCTCGTTCCTGGGGGACCCGGACTTCCCGGGGGCCTTTGGGGCTGGACTAGACTTTATACATTGGTCCTCTCGGGGCCTGGTGACCTTACGCTCACTGACTCAAGGGACTGTGTTGCGGTCCTTCGAGGACCTGAACCAGAATTGGGGTATTCCCCGCTCTGAGTTCTACAAGTACTTGCAGATACGCCACTTTTACCAGAACGCCATCGCACTTTGGAGGGCGATCCCTAAAACTACTTTTGAAGCGCTATGTCTTGAGGGGTCCAGGGATAGAGGAGTGATTTCCATGATTTACAGTCATCTGAATAACTTCAACTCAGAATCTAAATCCCAGGCTATGTTAGCGTGGGAAGCTGATCTGGAAGAGACTGTCTCTGAGGAAGACTGGAGTGACATGATAGATAATATGCATAAGTGCACTCGTTCTGTGGCAATCAAGGAGATGGTGGTGAAATTGCACACCAGGTGGTACTACACCCCGGTTAAAATACATAGAATGTTCCCCCTGATTCCAGACGCCTGCTTCAGAGGCTGTGGAGAGAAGGGTTCTCTCCTCCACACCTTCTGGAGCTGTGGAGCCCTGGGTCCTTTATGGCAACAGGTGTCTACTAAGATACATCAGATCACTGGGAACGGTGTTATCCTAACGGCACGACTATGCCTCCTCTTTGCAAATATCCCAGGGACCATGCCCACTGAGCAAAGATTAATTCATACTCTGTTTAGTGCGGTACATTGGGCAATTGCCTTGAATTGGCGTAAACCATCTGTCCCTTGGCCACAGGTTCTTTGTCGCATGGAGTCGATAAAATTGATGGAACGCATTCACCACACACTTATGGACTCCATGCAGATTTTCGAGAAGAAATGGGACTCCTGGCCCTCACCTGGGTAGGCTCGTAGTCATGTCCACCTGATAGGGTCACTCTCACTGGGCCTCTGAACGCTAGTTTTGACAAACCTCTGACAATGACTGAAATTTGAGCTATGCTCACACAATATCTATTACAGGAGTATGCTTTAACCTTTCTTATTTCTTTTTGTTTCAATTCTGTTCGGTTTTATATTCACTCTTGTTACTTACGATGGGATTCTCACTTAACAAGCATCAATGGAGATGCATATCCCAGTAATGGGCTTATATTCATACTATGTCACCGATGAACCACAGGCTCTTTTCAATACTGTTATATATTATAGTTTGTTTATCCTGGATAAGAGTATGTGACTTCACGGACATGTTGTTTACCAGTATATGTAATGTCTATTGCACTTTTTTTTTTCTCCTGTAAATTCTATGTACGATCCCTCAATAAAAACTTTTGTAAACAAAAATAAAAATAGGAATCCCGGCATTTAAGCTTTGTGACTTGAACTAATAAGCTCTTTTTAATATGTCCATTCATGCCAAGCAACTATATAACCCCCTTTCCTCTACTTTTTCTGTCATCAGAGACCTGGATCTGTGTAAACATTGCTTTGTTTGCATTTAGCTTTTCTACATGTGCAACTGCCTACAAGCTCAGAATGGCAGTTTGGCAACTTTAGCATTTTCCAGAATGGATGATCTGTGACATAATGGTAATGAGATAGCAGTAGTGTCAATATAAAAACATTATGGTTCTAATAACTTGCTCAAAGTTTGCTGGCATACATAATGTTGGGATACCATGCTTTTTATGTCAGTAAAGCGTTTTGCTCCCAATCTGGCCCTGACTGTCCATTAACTTGATAGCTCTGTGGGTTTATACTACTGCAAAGTAGTTATGTGGTTATTTCCATCCCTGGACCAGAGTGGTGGTGGAAATTTTAGTCATAGCCAGTGCTGTGTGGTGGGTTGACCTGGATCAGTGGTCATTGTGTTGATGTTTGGGTATGTGTATTGGTTCACAATGTGTGAGTGGAGGGACTGCTTGAAATCAACCTGATCATCTTTTTTTTTTTCATCTTTGCTTTCAATGATTTCAATTGGGTGCTAGTTGGTGTCCCATGTATTGACAGTTGCATGGATTCCCATTGTTGTATGGATTTCCATTGTTGTCAGTGGTGTACAGATAGCTCCCCTATTTTTGATGTTGTTGGGGCTTTTCTGGTTGGGGTGAATTCTGTTTCCTGTCATATGATCATACCCAGAACCAAGGCCTTTTGTGTGCAGCTCTGTGGCACCAGGGTTGGTGGGGTGTGCCCAGGTGTGGCAGCATTATCTTATTTCAGGCTGCTTTGTGCCCCTTTGGGGGCCCTTTAAGGTGGTGGCGTTAAGTGAATTTTAGCAATTCTAGTCTATTTCTGGTGGGTGGCAGGGCAGCAAAACTTTCATTATTTCATGTTGTTCTTTGGAGTAGTAGGTGGCTCTTGGGGGTTTGCACTGTACTAGTGGTAACTAGTCAATTTGCATTGTATCGTGGAGATGAAATGGTGTTATTCAGTTGTTGATGTGGACATTGTATAGTGTGTGCAGATCTAAATGTGTTTTTATGGGGTACAGGGACAGTTCTTGATGCTGCCTATCGTGCACTGTGAAGCCTCCTGGCACCACCCCTGACTAGTAACCTCAGTGAAATTGCTACCTAAAAACATTGATCACCATGCCCTGCAGCATAAGCCTAATTTGTAGAGAACTAAATGTAGCAATACCCCCAGTTAAGAGGGCCGCTGATATAGATTTGGGGCCTGTAACACTAGGGTGTCAACCCCCAGTAACTGGCTCTAACCTCCCTTGGCATAGATAGTAGACATGTGCATTCGTTTTCGTCCGAATGCATTTTCGTCCAAATTTCAGGTATTTTCGTTATCGTTTTAACAAACGAAAACGAAAGCACAGAATCCGAAAACCAAAAGATCCGACATAAACAAATGCTTTATTTTCGTTTTCGTTGCGACAACAGTTCAATATAGATAGAAGATTCGACATGACGCTGACAATAACAATCTGTGTCTATCGAACCTGTGGTCGAATGTGCCTAACCCTAACTCTATTAGTCCTCTACATAGAGAGAAAAGATTTGACATAGAGAGAAAAGATTTGACATTATAGAGAGAAAAGATTCGACATTATAGAGAGAAAAGATCGCTGCTGGAATTGGGTGGGAGAAGTAAAATAAAAATAATGATGATGATGAATGTTATTGGCTGATTGTAACCAAAGAGTAGGAGCAGTAAAATAGCTAGAACTAACTTGACAATTCAACATGAATGACGAAGATTTGACAAAGCATCGAAAAACATATGTAGCGGGGTCCCCTTTAAGATTCCCAGGACTACCTTACCCAGAACCCCTTTCGGCAATGTTTCCACCCCAGAGACTCATGGGAGGGGTTATAAAAGGAGGAGGCGAGGCTGGGCTCGGTCTCTTTGGGACACGAGACTTCAAGGGAGAGATCTTCCTGTGCGGATCTGCTGTAGTGCAAGGCCTGAAGCCTGGGGCCTTGCGCTGCTACCTAAAGAGCCTTCCACCCCATCGCGAGCCTGGGTGGCATCTGACTCGGGTTTCTTCAACCGCTGCTGAGCCGGAGACCAGACCGCTGCAGACGCTGTGTGTGGAGACACAGCAGGTGGAAGTTCCCAGACTGGGATCGCATCCAGAGGGGTGAGCGAGCACTTGCTCAATCCACAAATACTTTATACCATTGTTAGGCCTACAGACTGCCGTGGCCCACCAGTTCCTATTTTAGTTCTTTTCCCCCACTTGAGATCCAAAGCAGAACTGAGTCAAATGGATCTCTAGTGGAGTGTACTGTGTTGGCATTTTTTACCCCCCTTGGATTACAAATGTGTTCCTGAAATGTGCACCACCGTTTAAAGACTTGCATGCAAAGAATTTTACCCCCCTCCTAGAGACTGAGTTATATGGTCAGGCCTGGCCATCTAGGTAGTTTATTAAGTTGCTGCGCCATAGGGCGCATAGTGAAGTACTGTTACACGTGGCGCGTGTGCGCCATATCTTAATAGTTATAGTGTGACTATTGCTGCAGGGCTCTGCAGATAGATTCATATGATCTGTTATCACTGTTGATTTTTATTACCATAGAAAGTAAATTCGTTATTCTTCTATCTCTGCCTTGGTGTTTGAATTTAATCATAGAGCATAAGATATACACATATTACCCTAGACTAACTGTGCCAGTAGGGGGTCGAGTAAATTGCCGGGGGTTGGCGGAGCTGTCTTCAGGGCCCAAAACTAAATCTGCGGCCCTCTTAATTGAAGGTATCGCTACACATACAAACGTTGAATCTGTCATTGAAGGCTTATGGTGTCTGTTGAAAGTTAGAAGATTCGACGGTGCAGCTAAACTGTACGACGCTACAATCGTACATTTCTGGTCAAATGCATCCGCCCATAGGCTATAGAAGAATTCTAATGTTGGTTGACTAGTAATAGTAATTAATAAATATAATTATTATTAGTCATATAACATTAGAATTCTACTATAGCTTGTAGGCAGAACATTCGACCGGAAATGTACGATTGCAGCGTCGTACAGTTTCGCTGCTCCGTCGAATCTTCTTTGAACATTCAACGGACACCATAAGCCTTCAATGACAGATTCGACCTTAATTCATTCAGATTTTCGAACGAATGCAATTTCTAACGAAAAACAAAATAAATAAAAACAAATTTCGGGAGTAACTAAATAAATTTATTTTTCGGACGAAAACTAAATTCCGAAACGAAATATTTCAGTGTGCACATGTCTAATAGATAGCAGTAAATATGGGATTGTGAAACCCGTTTGCTAAGGGGATCACAATACTGCAATAAACATATAACCACACAGCGTAATTGCTTAATCACAAGTAAGTTTTACTGAATATAAAGCATGAAGTTAAACAATAGTACATATGTCTATGCAGAGCCCTGCAATGTTAACTGTTGAGCATATAAATAAGCAATAAGTTCTAATAGTATTTCACACACTCAATGTCAATCAACTACGCTTGCGAGCTTCCCCCTCGTGGGCAAAGATGGCGCCCAAACAGTGTCTAATTATTTTAGAGTCAGGCCTGACTATTGCAGATACGATGCTCCGTTGGGAGAGATCTTCGCTAGCAATGGTGGTGCACTTAAAAAGGGTATTTGTAATCCACAGGGAAAAAGAACAGTCATCCACTTGATATGCACTAAAGGATTCAACTATTGCTGCACAACACACGGTCCCTATTACGTGCAATGCAACACTCCGGTAAACTGTGGTCCCTGAACAGGGGACACTGAGCCTAAAGATTAGTCAATTAATCCATGAGCAAGTGCTCTCTCACCCGACTGGACCAGTCCGTACAACCGACTTCCGTAACTGGGCTCCTGTACACGGTCTCACGACTCCCGTAGTCTCCGATCCTCCCGACAGTCCTTGGAAGGATGATGGAACGAGGTGACTCTTGGGTTCTCCCGTAAAGGCCGGAGGCTCTTTGGATCACAAGGCCCAACTCTCAGGCCCAGTCCAACGACAGACCCAGCGCAGGCTCCACTTGCTAGGTGAGCGACGCCCAAAGAGACCCACGTGTTGCTCCGCTCCTCCTTAAATAGGACTTCCCCAGCAGACCTTGTGCCAGGCAATGCACTGTGGGTGTCCCGCTGTACTCTGGGTATAGTAGTCTTTTAGGCTCCTTAAAGTGACTCCCCGCTACACACTCCCCCCGCTTAGAGTCTTTGGTCCCCAAAGATAAAACAGTTAACGAACTTTGTTAACATATGAACATTCAACACAACGTACGGCCACAAAGGAGCCTGGCAGAGGAACCTCCCACCAAGCCTTGGGTGAGAGGTTGTCTTGCACACAAGTCACATTAGTGGAAGTGACCTGTCTAACTGTGCCAGGGAGTGAGCTAGGGTTGCCCTCTACTAAATTCACAGTAGAGGGGACAGGCTTATCTACTGTCCTTCTTGCAGTGGCAATAGTCTCTTCCGAGCACTCTCCCATCTGAGTATACGTTAGTCTTCTTGGGGAGTGGATGGTCCTTTTCTCTCTTTGTTCTCTAGGGGCCGGAGTTTCTACCGCAGTGGATCCAACCAACTCTCCTTCTACTGGGTCCGGTATATTGGTATCCAATGGTCCAGGGGCAACTACTTCAGGTGCAGAGAGGTACAAGGAATCCCTGGGATCTTCTCCTGGAAAAGAGTCTTGAGCATCCTTCCATTCCTCAGTAAGAGTAGCAAGTGGTATGAATTCAGCAGCCTCAGCATTTAAAGTGTCTCTAGTGGTAACTTCGGATGATGGGGTGACCGTGGCCATGGATTCAGGTATTTGCGGTGTCCACAACCAATCAAGTTCCAATTCTTCATCTTCACTCTGGTCTTGGGCATCCATCTCTTCTAAATGGGCTGCTTGAGACCTGGTGACAGGTCTGGGGGTACTGGAGGCTGAAAGGGGCCCAGAAGGATCCGAGGTAGGGGGCAAACGGACTGCTTCAGAGAGGGGCAGTAAGTGATTCCTGTGCCATGTCTTCAATGGCCCCACACTTCCTTCTGGCTTGAGTTGGTATACTGGTAAGCCTGGCAGTTGTTTACAGATCACATAGGGTTGGGACCTCCACCGGTCGGCCAGCTTATTTTTTCCTGGTATGCCTAAGTTCCGCAACAGCACCCTGTCTCCTGGCTGTAGGTCATGAATCCGAACCTTGAGGTCGTAGCTCCACTTATTCCTGGCTCCTCTTTGATTGGAAGTCGCCTGGGCCTTCTCATATGCCAGTCTTAAACTCTGTCGCAACAGGTCCACATATCCTTTGTGAGAAGCCGAGGATGTATGATCTATTGAAGTGCCAAAGGCTAGGTCTACCGGTAATCTTGCTTCCCTGCCGAACATCAACCTGTATGGGGAGTATCCAGTGGCATCACTAGTTGTACTATTATACGCATGCACAATGGCAGCCACATGCTTGCCCCAATGCTGTTTCTTCTCACTACTCAAAGTCCCCAGCATATTTAACAATGTCCGATTGAATCGTTCGGGCTGGGCATCCCCTTGTGAGTGGTAGGGGGTGGTTTGGGTCTTCTTTATACCCAGGGAATCCAACAGTTTCTGTATCAGTCTACTTTCGAAGTCCCTTCCCTGATCCGAGTGGAGGCGTTGAGGTAGTCCGTAATATACAAAGAACTTCTCGACAAGTACCTTGGCCACTGTGGAGGCCTTCTGGTCTTTGGTTGGGAATGCCTAAGCCTATCGGGTGAAATGATCGGTTATCACCAGAACATTCCCATGTCCACTCAAATCAGGTTCTATACAAAGAAAATCAATACATACCAGATCCAAGGGCCCTTGACTTTGTAGATGGGCCATTGGGGCAGCTTGATGAGGCAGAGTCTTTCTTTGTATGCAGCTTGCACATGAATGGCAATATTCCTTCACTTCAGCCCGCATACAGGGCCAGTAAAACTGGTTCCTCATGAGTTGGAAAGTTCTTTCCGATCCTAGGTGACCATGATCGTCATGTAAAGCGGTCAGAACAGTCTTTCGGTACTTCTCGGGCAGAAACGGTTGCCACTTATCCTCCAGATCATTAGAGGGGCCCCTTCGGTAGACCACCCCTTGATGTATCTGTAGCCGGTCCCACTCCATTCTTAATAGGCGAGCCTCCTTTGAGGGGTCCTTCAGGAGTAAGTCTGGGGTTTGGTTCTCCAATGCTTCCAAGGCCAGCCTGGGTATGTTCTCTTCTCCAATCTGAGCCACATCACAGTAATACTTGGGTACTCCAACAACCGAGACCCAAATTTCTTCAGCCCTGGACCCTCCACTGGCTTGGAACTGCGCTCCTTGACACAGGGCTCCGGGTCAGTCGAGTCGAGTCCAGTCTTCTGTGGGATTAGTGGGGGCATAGGCCCTTCTGGATAAGGCGTCTGCATCTCTATTTCCAGTCCCAGGTCTGTATTTTAAATTGAAGGTGAATCCTGAGAGAGCTGTCAGCCAACGGTGGCCGGTGGCATCCAGCTTGGCTGTGGTCAGAAGGTAAGTGAGCGGGTTATTGTCTGTTTTGACCACAAATTCGGCTCCATACAGGTAGTCCTTCAGCTTGTCCACCACTGCCCACTTCAAGGCCAAGAATTCCAACTTATGGGTGGGGTAATTCTTCTCGGCTGGGGTCAAGCTTCTGCTCACATAAGCAACAGGTCTCAGCTGGTCATCATGCTCCTGATACAGCACTCCTCCCAGACCATCATGACTGGCGTCCACATGTAACTCATACGGCTTCTTAGTGTCTGCATAAGCCAAGACGGGGCAGTGGTCAAACTCTCCTTCAATCTTGTGAACGCTTCTTCACATTTCACCGTCCACTGATCTTCCACGGACTCCCCCGGCTTCCTAGGGCCCGAGTCATCCTCCTCTCCTTCTGTCTTTAAGAGTTCATTCAAGGGCTTGGCGATCTTGGCAAACCCTTCCACAAACCTTTGATAGTAGGAGCAGAACCCCATGAACGATCTAAGCTCAGTCACGGTAGTGGGCCGGGGCCAGGAGGTAACAGCCTCCAACTTTTCTGGATCTGTGGACACTCCTTCGGCAGACACAATGTGCCCCAGGTAGTGGACTGAAGATTGGTAAAACTGGCACTTCTCCAAAGAAAGCTTGAGTCCCTCATCACTGAGTCTCTTCAAGACCTTTTCCAGCCTTGATTCATGCTCTTCTAGAGTCTTCCCAAACACAATTATATTATCCAGATAAACCAGTACTTCGATTAAATTCATGTCCCCTACTGTCTTCTCCATAAGTCGCTGGAAGGTGGCTGGAGCTCCCGACAAGCCTTGGGGCATGCGATTAAATTCATAGAACCCCACCGGGGTGATAAAGGCAGTTTTTTCTCTGTCATCCGGGTGCATTGGAATCTGGTAATACCCGCTCTTCAGGTCCATTACACTGAACCATTTTGCTCCAGACAAACTCTGTAGGGCGTCCTCTATTCGTGGAGTAGTGTATTGATCGGCTATCGTTATTCTATTGAAGGTCCGATAATCGATACATAGACTCAATGACCCATTTTTCTTCCTAACCACCACTATTGGAGAGGCGTATGGGCTCCTAGACTCCCGGATGACACTGGTTCTCTTCAGCTCTGTCAGTTGCTCTCGCAGATCTTCCAAATCAGCCAAGGGGACCCGCCGGACTCTTTCCCTGAATGGCCTGTCCTCCTGCAGGCGGATCCTATGGGTAGCACTTTTTGCAAACCCCACGTCAAACTCATCCCTTGAAAAGATCTTCTGCCATCTAGTCAACTGGGCTCTGGCCCTCTCCTTCCACGCCGGTGGTAAGGCTGTCTCCTCCAAGCAGAGTTTCTCCACAGTAGCTCTCCCCCTTCTTCCTTTTCCAAGTCTGGCATGGCAACCGGGGTAGCAGAATTCACTTGGCCCAACAGCATCCAGGCTGGGATCTTCACAGGTGTGTCGGTAGTATTCCTGATGCTCACCGACACCCTGCCACTGGCCTTCTTGAGAGCTCTTATTGGAACTTCTTCAGGGATTACTTCCAACCCTGGATGGGTGTCCAGAGGATCTGATTCCAGAACTACGAAGGGACCAGGTTGTTCCCATGTAAGCTTTACAGTGGCCTTCAGACTGGAAACCTCACCGGGCTGTAGTATCTTCTCCCTCTCATCTAGCTTCCAGATCTTTCCCACTCCTTCTTCTGGAGCTCTTTTTTCCAATACCAGATGCTGATAGGCCTGTTGTAACATAGGGTGGATTCTGGTTGTTGGGGCATCCTGTTCCTGTGCTATAGGGGCCAATAATCTCCTGACCAGGTCAGTGTTCATTCCTATTATGAGGGAACTCTTGTTGGCTCCTGGCAGGTGAGGGCAGACCACCGCCAATGTATCGAAAACTTCTGTGTCCCCGGCTACCTAAGGGTCGAAGGCCAATCTAATTGGGAGGTATCCGTCATACAGGAAGCTTTGGATTCCAATTCCCCATATTTGCAAGTCTTCCAGCTTCTGCAGGGGCAAATGCCTTAGATGTTTCTGGTAAAAGTCCCGGTACAGAAGGGTCACTTGAGCTCCTGTGTCGAGAATGGCCTTTGAGTAGATCCCTTCCACTTGAATGGGGACCACAGGGGAGGGTCCCACCAGTTTGACAGGGAATTTCCTCTGAGAGGTTTCCTTCCTAGATTCCATGGGTTTGTTTTTCTGTGATTTCTTTCTTTTTACTCTCTTCCTGGATTTGAGCCCTTGTTGGGCCTGGTATGCGTTGATCTCTTGCCAAGCTTTGGGTTTGGACTTAAGATGAGGAGTATTGAGTTTGTGGGATGGGGAATTGTTCCCCTCTCTTCTTGGCTTCTCTTGTTCTCTGATTCCTTTGGAATTTACTGGAACTGACGGGCACCCGGTTGACTCCTTCACCGGGGCCCTCTGAAGTTTTCCGCCACCTTGCGGTATGTGCCTTGGGGCTTCTTTGGGCTGGGACACACTCGTCCGTAATGCCCAACCCCTCCACAGTTGAAACAAATCTCTTCTCTTCCAGCTTGTTGGAAAACTGGTGTTGAGACATTTTGAAACACTTCTTTCTTCTCTTCTTCTTTGTTTATGGCTCCTGGGTTCTTAGCCATTAA
Source organism: Rana muscosa (assembly GCA_029206835.1). Taxonomy (NCBI): domain Eukaryota; kingdom Metazoa; phylum Chordata; class Amphibia; order Anura; family Ranidae; genus Rana; species Rana muscosa. The sequence continues at coordinate 985,903,348 of CM055117.1, forward strand.
GGAAGTCAGCATTTCCAATACTTGGGTCATTTGTGACTTCAAGACAGCCACCTCAGAGTCCCGAACTGTGGCCACAACAGATCCAACCACTGCTGAGGGAGAAAGGGTGGGTTTCTCCGTCACTTGTTGGTCTTTGAGCAAAGCCTCTTCATCCCTCACTATTCGCACGAGGTCTGGATAGCTTAGGGACATGACTCCGCCGGTGGTCTTCAGATGGAGCCAAACTGGATCAGAGCGCAGTGCTCCCTTCATGACTTGCCGCATCCTGGCTGCATCTATGGCCTGTGGTACCATCCCTTTCTTCAGGACATATTCAGAAAATTGTTCCCCTGGCTGTTGAAGAGTATGTTCAAATCTGTAAATTAAATCAGTAACCTTCTCCAACTGACCGAACTCTTCCTGCAGCATGGTTAGGTAATCATAAGCAGTACAGGAGGTATTGCTGAATTTGAGATTCTTCACCGCTTCAGCAGCAGCCCCCCATAAGCTTTCGTGTATGCGCTGTTTCTTCTGGGCTTCTGTCACTTCCCATCCTTCCACAGCCTGCATTGCTTGTTCCATCCATGTATCAAAGTCCTCTTCCCCGAGTGGCACAGGTTGCTTACCTGAGAACATTCTGAGCTTCCGGTACCCAGTCTCCACGCACACAGTGTTACTCTTCTGACATTTTGCGACAAGGTCCCCTAAAGCGTTGAGAAGCTCAGGGCCTATGGCGGTCAGGGGCGCCGTGGAGGTTGTTGTCTGCTTCTGCCTAGGGCCCGGTTCGGGGGGTTCTTTCTTAATAGACTTTGCATGCGCTAAGCGATATATCTTTTGGTCTATGGCCTGCACACTCTGACCTCTGAAGCTCTGAGGTATATCCTACCTCCATTCTACCAATGCATAGGTATAGGAGGTCTCTTTGTCTGGCCTGAGGTAAAGTAACCATGCCTTCTGGCTCGGGGACAGTAACTCCATGAGCCGTTCTACATCGCTTCTGGACCAGTCTTCCCCGGGAAGTTCAATGACTACAGCCTTGTCTGGAAAAGGGCCGGCTGATGCGCACCACTGGGTCACTGCTAAAAGATCCATGCCGGTACTTCTGGCAGGCTTGATTGCAGCGTACAGGATCCTGGACTCTGAGCCCACACGTGTAGCAAAACCCCCAGTTAAGAGGGCCGCTGATATAGATTTTGGGCCTGTAACACACTGCTGTCAACCCCCAGTAACTGGCTCTAACCTCCCTTGGCACAGATAGCAGTAAATATGGGATTGTGAAACCCGTTTGCTAAGGGGATCAGAATACCGCAATAAACATATAACCACACAGCGTAATTGCTTAACCACAAGTAAGTTTTACTGAATATAAAGCATGAAGTTAAACAATAGTACATATGTCTATGCAGAGCCCTGCAATGTTAACTGTTGAGCATATAAACAAGCAATAAGTTCTAATAGTATTTCACACACTCAATGTCAATCAACTCGCGAGCTTCCCCCTCGTGGGCAAAGATGGCGCCCAAACAGTGTCTAATTGTTTTAGAGTCAGGCCTGACTATTGCAGATACGATGCTCCGTTGGGAGGGATCTTCACTAGCAATGGTGGTGCACTTAAAAAGGGTATTTGTAATCCACAGGGAAAAAGAACAGTCATCTACTTGATATGCAATAAAGGATTCAACTATTGCTGCACAACACACGGTCCCTATTACGTGCAATGCAACACTCCGGTAAACTGTGGTCCCTGAACGGGGGACACTGAGCCTAAAGATTAGTCAATTAATCCATGAGCAAGTGCTCTCCCACCCGACTGGACCAGTCCGTACAACCGACTTCCGTAACTGGGCTCCTGTACACAGTCTCACGACTCCCGTAGTCTCTGATCCTCCCAAAAGTCCTTGGAAGGATGATGGACCGAGGTGACTCTTGGGTAAAGGCCGGAGGCTCTTTGGATCACAAGGTCCAACTCTCAGGCCCAGTCCAACGACAGACCCAGTGCAGGCTCCATTTGCTAGGTGTGAGCGACGTTCAAAGGGACCCGCGTGTTGCTCCGCTCCTCCTTAAATAGGCCTTCCCCAGCAGACCTTGCGCCGGGCAATGCACTGTGGGTGTCCTGCTGTACTCTGGGTATAGTAGTTTTTTAGGCTCCTTAAAGTGACACCCCGCTACACAAAGAAGAATGGAAGAATGTAGTATAAAAATGTAAGAACAGATTAGACCATATAGCTATAGGGTGATAGTAATGTGTGTATTGGGAAGAGAAGTTTAGAATATTATTAAGTATTTTTCATGTTTTGCTTATATAGCCCTTTAACGCAAGGAACTGTTGATACTAATTAGCTCTCTCAGCATACAATAGTTTTGAATATGAGCACAGCATTTTATAATTGAGATGGTACATCATTGCCTAGACTGACAAGTGTCAAACCACACCACTTCTACACCACTGCAAGGTTATGAATCCATGCAGACATGCATCATAAAATACCTCTATATTCTAAGCAAGGTTTTCTAAAATGATAAACTCACTCAAAAAAAGAAAATGGTAAATGCTAATTACATGCTTTATTTTAGTGCATTGTATTTGATCACAAAAGATTTTGCACTTTGATCATGTATGTAGAATTTGCATGAAATGATGTTGGTTCTTAACAGCTTCGCAAAAAGAAAAAGCTACATGAGGAGGGGCAAACTGAGCTGATTGCAATACTGAAAATGTCAAGAATTGTCCAGAACAAAAGAATCTCTTTATTGAAGGTAATCTCAAATTAGTCATGTACTTTCCAGATAATCACTAAAATTTTGCATGGAATACAAATCCATTAATTCATTATACCAGGGGTTCTGAAGGGCCATTGAATGGGTGAGCTGAAATTCTACTTAGATAAATAAGAACTGATGATTGTTCAAGTTTTAACTCTCTCCATCCCAATGTGATGGCAAACTGGATCCTTTACTTCCACTCCAGTTTAATATAAACTTTCATGCCTTGGACTGCTTTGTTACATCTATAAGTACTCTAGAATCAAATCTGTTTAATAGGACCTCTAATAATGGTAAATGTTTATGTAGCACTACCCCCCTAGGAGCTGCTGGTTTAAGTTTTGGGCCTGTACTCTGCCTATCAACCCCTGTAACTTTGGCTCGACTCCCCTTGGCACAACTGGATAATAATAGCAAGAATGTGATTGTGGACCCCTAGAAGGCTATGGAGGGCCACAATGATATCACAAAACAATAAATATAATTAAATATTGTTACCTCGTTGTGGTTTTCCTGCCACACAGCTGCAAAAGACAGAGTCCCACACAAGGCGTAGTTTAACCAAGAAGGAATATTTTTACTTGGTAAAGAAAAGAAGATTATGCATATGACATTTGACTCAGATCCCTGAGAGAATTCACTGGCATACACACGCATAACAGTTCTAGGGTTTCTTTAAAGTCAGACCTGAAGAAGTGCAAGGTGGAGGAACCTCCCACTTGAATGGTATATACAGTGGGATACTTCTCCACCAAGTCCAACCCAGCTCACTAAACAGCACAACAATAAGTAAATGCAACAATTTATTTACGCATGCAGATTCAAAAAGCTATCTGGCTCCCCCTTGTGGGCAGCTTTACTGGCACGTGTCCTGCTGTATCAACCTAGTCAGTGAGCTGGACTGATGATTGATTCTAAAAGTCTCCAGTAATCTTTGCTAGCTTTTGTTGGTGCACTTTAGTATTTGTAATCCAGAGAAAAGGTGAAGAAAGGTTAAACAGTTAACATGTGTGGTGAAAGGAACAAATGGAATGCTGATCCTTCCCAAAACGCTAACTCAATCCTGAATGTAGCGTGACTCTGCTTACGGTACTGCAGTTACCAGCAAGCGTAAGTGAATAAGTAAAGTTATTGAAGTCACCTTCCTGCGACACAGTTAGTTGTATCGGTGGGCAGGTGCCCTCTAACTACACAAGGCCTCGCCTCGCTGGTATTCCCCGACAGGGCCCTCTTGGTTAGCAGCCTCTGGACGAGTCATGGTCCCCGGTCCTCGGCTCAGCCGGTCACAAGGTGTGGGTGGATCAGTGGCTCTGGATGCTCAGGAGTGTGGAGCTGTCCCTCTCCCTGGTCCGATCAGCCGGGCTGTAACTGGGATCCCTCGACAGACAATCCGGCCTCCGTCACTTTAGGCCCAGGCTTTTCCGACCCTCGCTGCAGGCCCCTTGCCGCTTGCAAGATGGCGTCCCAAGAGGCAGAACACAAGCCCCGCCTTCCCTTTTAAAAGGTCCTCCCAGCAGGCAGTGCGTGGCGCCACGCTCCTTCACAACACAGTGGTGTCGTGGGCATTGTAGTCTATTTCTGACCCATAGCAATAGAGTCTCTGTCTCTCCGCACCACAAGGTCCGTCATGCATTGTCCTTCCCATACAACAACAACTTGCAGCAGTATGGGGCAAACGGACAATGAAAAGAGCTAAGTTCTTATAGGCACAAACTGTAGTCAATAAGCTACGTGCAAAAGTAACACCTTGCTACATTTACAAATGTAAGCATCAGTTTCCCTTACTAGTGTCACCCTTCATAATATCTGGCACTTTGAAAACTATGATTTCTTTATTGTGTTACCAGTTCTTGCATTCCAATCTGGATAGTTGGAAAAATGTAGATTTTTTATGGGATTGAATACTTATGCATAGCAGAGCAGTGTGCAAGCAACCTAAGTATACAGGCAGTGGGTACACAGGAAAGTCTAGTTTTCAAAGCTTCAGATCCTATATATGACGCAATGGAATTAAATATGGCTTCCGCATTACACTTTTCTCCCACACTTGTACACATTTACCATACTCTTGGTTCTTTTTTTTTCACTGGGTTGCAAAATGTAAGCCAGGTAAGAAAGTGGTAATTTTATTTATTAGGTATTTTATGGCTGTGTTTCATCAAATATTTCCTGAAAATAATGTTATCCTACAATGATTCCAGTGACAGGGGGATGTAAACATATCAAAACTTTGAGTATTGTGTTCTTTTCTATTCCAAGTTAATTTGTATTGAGGTCTGGCAATATGGCATGCAGTTATGTTTTCTTGGTGGATCCTTCCCTTGCAGCATGTTTAACCACTTAAGCCCCGGATCATTTGGTAGCTAAAGGACCAAAGGTGATTTCAGAATTTTGCACTGCGCTGATTTAACTGTAAATTGTGCGGACATGCAATGTTGTACCGAAACGAAATTTGCGTCCTTTTCTTCCCACAAATAGAGCTTTCTTTTAATGGTATTTTATTGCCTCTGCGATTTTTATTTTTTGCGATATAAACGGAAAAAGACCGAAAATTTTGAAAAAAAATTATATTTTCTACTTTTTGTTATAAGAAAAATCGAATAAACTCAATTTTAGTCATACATTTAGGCCAAAATGTATTCAGCCACATGTCTTTAGTAAAAAAAAATTCAATAAGCGTATATTTATTGGTTTGCGCAAAAGTTATAGTGTTTACAAACTAGGGTACATTTTCTGGAATTTACACAGCTTTAAATTTATGACTGCCTATCTCATTTCTTGAGGTGCTAAAATGGCAGGGCAGTACAAACCCCCCCAAATGACCCCATTTTGGAAAGTAGACACCCCAAGGAAATTGCTGAGAGGCATGTTGAGCCCATTGAATATTTTTTTTTTGTCCCAAGTGATTGAATAATGACAAAAAAAAAAAAAATTACAAAAAGTTGTCACTAAATGATATATTGCTCACACATGCCATGGTTATATGTGGAATTGCACCCCAAAATACATTCTGCTGCTTCTCCTGAGTACGGGGATACCACATGTGTGGGACTTTTTAGGAGCCTAGCCACGTACGGGACCCCGGAAACCAAGCAGCGCCTTCAGGATTTCTAAGGGCGCAAATTTTTGATTTCACTCCTCACTACCTATCACAGTTTTGAAGGCCATAAAATGCCAAAATAGCACAAAACCCCCCCAAATGACCCCATTTTAGAAAGTAGACACCCCAAGGAAATTGCTGAGAGGCCTGTTGAGCCCATTGAATATTTTTTTTTTGTCCCAAGTGATTGAATAATGACAAAAAAATAAAAAATTACAAAAAGTTGTCACTAAATGATATATTGCTCACACATGCCATGGTTATATGTGGAATTGCACCCCAAAATAAATTTTGCTGCTTCTCCTGAGTACGGGGATACCACATGTGTGGGACTTTTTAGGAGCCTAGCCGCGTACGGGACCCCGAAAACCAAGCACCGCCTTCAGGATTTCTAGGCACAAATTTTTGATTTGACTCCTCACTACCTATCACAGTTTCGAAGGCCATAAAATGCCAAAATAGCACAAACCCCCCCCAAATGACCCCATTTTGGAAAGTAGACACCCCAAGCTGTTTGCTGAGAGGCATGGTGAGTATTTTACAGCTCTCATTTGTTTTTGAAAATTAAGAAAGTAATTTTTTTTTTTTTTTTTTTTTCAATTTTCAAAACTTTGTGACAAAAAGCGAGATCTGCAAAATACTCACAATACCTCTCAGCAAATAGCTTGGGGTGTCTACTTTCCAAAATGGGGTCATTTGGGGGGGTTTTGTGTCATCTGGGCATTCCATGGCCTCCGAAACTGTGATAGGCAGTGAGAAGTGAAATCAAAAATTTACACCCTTAGAAAGCCTGAAGGCGGTGATCGGTTTTTGGGGTCCCGTACGCGGCTAGGCTCCCAAAAAGTCTCACACATGTGGTATCCCCGTACTCAGGAGAAGCAACAGAATGTATTTTGGGGTGTAATTCCACATATGCCCATGGCATGTTTGAGCAATATATCATTTAGTGACAACTTTGTGCAAAAAAAAAAAAAAAAATTGTCTTTTTTCCGCAACTTGTGTCAACATATAAAATATTCCATGGACTCGACATGCCTCTCAGTATATAGCTTGGGGTGTCTACTTTCCAAAATGGGGTCATTTGGGGGGGTTTTGAACTGTTCTGGCATTTTATACACAACATTAGGAAGCTTACATCCACTCTTCTAACCACTTGAAGACAAAGCCCTTTTTGACACTTTTTGTTTACATGAAAACATATTTTTTTTTGCAAGAAAATTATGTTGAACCCCCAAACATTATATATATTTTTAAAGCAAAGGCCCTACAGAATAAAATGGTGGGTGTTGCATTTTTTTTTTCTACACAGTATTTGCGTAGCGATTTTTCAAACGCATTTTTTGGGGAAAAAATACACTTTTTTAATTTTAATGCACTAAAACACACTATATTGCCCAAATGTTTGATGAAATAAAAAATATGATCTTAGGCCGAGTACATAGATACCAAACACGACATGCTTTAAAATTTCGCACAAACGTGCATTGGCGACAAACTACATACCTTTTTAAAAGCCTTTAAAAGCCTTTACAGGTTACCCCGTTAGATTTACAGAGGAGGTCTACTGCTAAAATTACTGCCCTCGATCTGACCTTCGCGGTGATACCTCACATGCATGGTGCAATTGCTGTTTACATATGACGCCAGACCAACGCTTGCGTTCGCCATTGGGCAAGAGCAGGGCAGGACAGGGGTGCTTTTTTTTTTTTATTATTATTAATTTTGCTTTTTTATTTTATTTTTAAATTGTTCCTTCCATATTTTTTTTTTTTTAACATTTTTATTGTTATTTCAGGGAATGTAAATATCCCCTATGATAGCAATAGGTAGTGACAGGTACTCTTTTTTTGAAAAAACTGGGGTCTAGACCCTAGATCTTTCCTCTGCCCTCAAAGCATCTGACCACACCAAGATCGGTGTGATAAAATGCTTTCCCAATTTCCCAATGGCGCTTTTTATATCCGGGGGGGGGGAGACATTCCCTCCCACTGCTTGTAAAAGCAGTCCAGAGGCTAATTAGCCACTAGGATTGCTTTTACATGAAAGCCGGTCGCTGGCTGAAAAGAATGATACCAAGTAGATACCTAAACCCGCAGGCATCAATCTGGTATAACCATTCAAAGTCCAGCAACATACCAGTACGTTGCTGGTCCTTGTTGGACATGTATTGTAATCTTTTTTTTTCATGCAGCCAGTTGGCTGAATGAAAAAAGAGATTGATCGGGTGGGTATGCCCACCATTAGAATACCGCCCTTCATCCACCCACTTCTAATGATGGGCATACAAGCACCATTTATATATGCCGAAGCATGGGGGCATCCTCCCGCAAAAAAGTTATGCCGCACACACATGGTCGGACTTTTCCACGGGCAAGCCTCCGTCGGAATTTCGACCGTATGTACGCGGCATTAGGAGCAAAATCACTCCTCCGCCCCTGCTGCCCCAATGCTTCGGCATATTTGCTTTTTTTTTTTTAACTGTGGTGGTGAAATCACCTCCTACAGCACTGGAGTCGCAGGGATCAGGCCTGTCTCTGCGAACGCTGCAGTTATGTGTGTTGTGTTTTGCAAGTGACAGTGATCGATCGATACTGCACTTGGGTGGCCTGGGCTGGACGGAGGGGCAAAACGCAGGTGCTAGCAGGTATCTGGGCTGATCCCACTAACACTGCGTTTTTGGGAACCCTAAACTGCTGGGGACGCTAGTATAGATCTGATCAGATCAGATATTGATCTGATCAGATACTATACCACTAAGGGAGGTGTATGCTTCACGCGTGGGTGTTAATGCTACTGGCACTAACCTGACGCTGCCTGGGGTGTGACGCAGACCCTCTCTGACGCTAAAACCTAATTGATATCACCCGCCGGGCGATCAGGGGGTTAAACCTTTATTGGGTTATATACGGCGGGTGCCCTGACACTATAAAAAGCAAACTAACTAACCAGCGTCACCCGTAACACTTATATGATGATCACTGGTGAAAGGGTTAACTAGGGGCAATTAGGGGTTTAAAACCTTTATTAGATAATATATGGGGGTACCTGACGCTATAAAAACCTGCGGCGAACCTAAAAAAAATTACTGGCTACCGATCTGCATCACCGACGCTAAGACAGCGATCAGAAAAATGATCGCTTAGCGACAGTGGTGATAGGGGGTGAAAGGGTTACCTGGGGGGTGATCAAGGGGGTTAAACCTTTATTAGATAATTTATGGGGGTACCTGACACTATAAAAACCTGCGGCGAACCTAAAAAAAATTACTGGCTACCGATCTGCATCACCGACGCTAAGACAGCGATCAGAAAAATGATTGCTTAGCGACAGTGGTGATAGGGGGTGAAAGGGTTACCTGGGGGGCGATCAAGGGGGTTAAACCTTTATTAGATCATTTATGGGGGTACCTGACGCTATAAAAACCTGCGGCGAACCTAAAAAAAAATACTGGCTACCGATCTGCATCACCGACGCTAAGACAGCGATCAGAAAAATGATCGCTTAGCGACAGTGGTGATAGGGGGTGAAAGGGTTACCTGGGGGGCGATCAAGGGGGTTAAACCTTTATTAGATAATTTATGGAGGTACCCGACGCTATAAAAACCTGCGGCGAACCTAAAAAAAATTACTGGCTACCGATCTGCATCACCGACGCTAAGACAGCGATCAGAAAAATGATCGCTTAGCGACAGTGGTGATAGGGGGTGAAAGGGTTACCTGGGGGGCGATCAAGGGGGTTAAACCTTTATTAGATAATTTATGGAGGTACCCGACGCTATAAAAACCTGCGGCGAACCTAAAAAAAATTACTGGCTACCGATCTGCATCACCGACGCTAAGACAGCGATCAGAAAAATGATCGCTTAGCGACGGCGGTGCTAAGGGGTGAAAGGGTTATCTGGGGGGTGATCAAGGGGTTAAAACTTTATTAGGGGGGGTTAGGGGGCTACACTGGACCTAAAACTAAACTGTAGTGACACTTTTACAGCCACAAATGTCACTGATTGCAGTGATCAGTAAATAAATGGTCACTGCAATCAGTGACACTGTGACTGGGGGCTGGGGGGTGATCTGGGGGGGGCCTGGGGGGGCGATTTATGTGCCTATGTGTGCTGGTGTTAGTGTAGTGTTTGTGCACTAACCTTGATGTCTTCTCTTGTACGGCGCTCGGTATATGTGAGCGCCGCACAAGAGATGACATCACTTCCTCCTGCTTCCTCTGCCTGTGTTTACATTACACAGGCAGAGGGGGCATTCTCATTCGCCGGGAGCGATCGCGGGGGGGTGGCCAGAATCGAACGGCCGGCCCCCCATCTCGGATCGGTCCCAGACGAATTCCGACCGCTCACTGTACAGAAGGGGGGTCCGATTCGACCCCCCAACTGTACAAAGGCAATCACGTACACTGTACGTGATTGTGCCTGTCGGTGCCATTCTGCCGACGTATATATACAGTGAGCGGTCGTTAAGTGGTTAATTACCATAAAAAAAAAACATTTTATAAACAGGTAAAGTGCTTCCCTACAGGCTACCAGTCTTAGACTGCAGCGGCGTTTTGCAGGCGGTTTTAACCCTTTTTCAGCCGCTAGTGGTGGTTAAATGCGCCCCGCTAGCGGCCGAAAATCACGGCAAAAACAACGGTAGCGGCACTTTACCGCCAACGCCCCAGTGTAAAAGTATCCTTAATCACTTTGCAAGGGATGTTTGCCCACAGGTGCATACAACTGTGAGATCTTCCCCAAAACAGAATAGAAAATATTGGGCCAGTCTTTCAGAGAAGATCATTAACTTATCATAACTGTAGTTGATTGTTTTTAGCTGGAGGAGGTCAACTATTATATGGCATTTTACTATCCTGAAAAAGTGTGGTAATCTTTGCAGTATGCATTTTAGGTCCACTTGTTTAATGTTCCATCAGATGAGTAAAAAAATCTATATTTTATCAATAAAAAAATATGGTTCACATTGTGTTTAATCTCCCTCTGTAGGTTGATTCCTATTTTTTGATAACCCCATTCATAGACTCAATGCAGCGTTTAAAGCTGGGTTCACACTATTGCGAATTGGATGCTGATTTTTTTCGTATGTCAGGAGATTGTGCCCGGCTCTCTATGGAGTCAGTTCGCGCATCTCCGGAGTGGTTTCCGGAGCGAATTGCACAGGAGTCCTGTGCATCTTCTGGTCTGTTTCAGGTCCAAATTCAGACAAAAATTCGGACTTAAATCGGAACTAAAAAGGTGAAAAGTAACACACCGGACCCCTGCTGTGAGCTGCTCCCTGCGGCAGTGTGAACCAAGCCTAAATGCCTGAACAACCAATGGACAGGCAGAAGCACTGTTCCAGAAGAAGGAGATGTGTGCCTACTCTATGCAAAATTTTCAGGAAGTCCGAATTTGCAAAGGATCATCGGTGGAATCCAGTGGCTCAACTGGGAGGCAAGCAAGCATTTTAAAGGTATGATGTGGAACATTGGAGAACTTGATGCATAGCATTAACCTTAAGCCTCGTACACACGACCGAGAATCTCGTCGTAAAAAAACCTGTTGTTTTTCTCGACGAGATTCTTGTCAAGCTTTCCTTGCATACACACTGTCAATTCCAAATCTCGTCGTTGTAAAGCGCGGTGACATACAACACGTACGACGGCAATAAAAAGGGGAAGTTTGATTCCAATAGCGCCACTCCTTGGGCTGCTTTTGCTGATCTCGTGTTACCGCGTGTTAGTAAAAGTTTGGGGAGAGACGATTCGCGCTTTTCAGTCTTCGTGCTTTTCAGTCTTCGTGCTTTTCAGTCCGTTACAGCTATAGCTATCTCCATTACGAACGCTAGTTTTACCAGAAGGAGTGCTCCCGTCTCATACTTGATTCTGAGCATGCGCGTTTTTTTTAAGACTCGGAAAAGCATTCAAACGATCGGTTTTCTCGTCGGGAAACAGGCCGACCAGAATTCCGACGAGAAAAACGAGAATCCTGATGAGAAAATAGAGAGCAGGTTCTCTATTTTTCTCGTCAAGATTCCCGGCAGTTTTCTCGACGAAAAACCATACACACGAACGGTTTTCTCGGCAAGAAAGCTCTCCCAGCAGTTTTCTTATTGTTTCTTGACGAGAAAACCGATCGTGTGTACGAGGCTTGACTTGATTTCTTTGCTGTTATTACATGTTTGCCTTAAAGCTGAACTCCAGGCAGATAAAAAAAAAAAAACACACAATTTAATCCAGTTATTTATTCATGAAAAATCTTTGAATGTGCTTTTTCATGGATCTACAGTTGTGCTCATAAGTTTACATACCCTGGCAGAATTTATGATTTCTTGGCCATTTTTCAGAGAATATGAATGATAACACAAAAACGTTTCTTTCACTCATGGTTAGTGTTCAGCTAAAGCCATTTATTATCAATCAACTGTGTCTACCCTTTTTAAATCATATTGGCAACAGAAACTACTCAAATGACCCTGATCAAAAGTTTTCATACCCTGGTGAATTTTGCCTGATAACATGCACACAAGTTGACACAAAGGGGTTTGAATGGCTATTAAAGATAACCATTCTCACGTGTGATCTGTTTTCTTGTAATTAGTGTCTGTGTATAAAAGGTCAATGAGTTTCTGGACTCCTGACAGACCCTTGCATCTTTCATTCAGTGCTGCATTGACGTTTCTCAGGTGGGAGAATCTGTCCCCAGGACAACTATTAGTTGTGCACTCCACAAATCTGGCCTTTATGGAAAAGTGGCAAGAAGAAAGCATTGTTGAAAGAAAGCCATAAGAAGTCCCGTTTGGAGTTTACGAGAAGCCATGTTGGGGACACAGCAAACATGTGGAAGAAGGTGCTCTGATAAGACAAAAATTTAACTTTTGGCCTAAAAGCAAAAAACTATGTGTGGCGGAAAACTAACACTGCACATCACCCTGAACACACCATCCCCACTGTGAAACATGGTGGTGGCAGCATCATGTTTTGGGGATGCTTTTCTTCAGCAGAGACAGGGAAGATGAATGGAGCCAAATACAGGGCAATCTTAGAAGAAAACCTGTTATGCCCCATACACACGATCGTTTTTCATGCCGTTAAAAATGTCATTAAAAAAATGGCCATTAAAAATGATTGTGTGTATGCTCCAGAGCATTTTTAACGACGTGAAAAACGGCCATTAAAAATTTTGAACATGCTCTCTTTTTTCACGTCGTTTTTCATGTCGTTTTTTTAAACGACGTGAAAAACGATAGTGTGTATGCTTTAACGACGTGAAAAAAACGCGCATGCTCAGAATCAAGTATGAGACGGGAGCGCTCGTTTTGGAAAAGCTAGCGTTGGAAATCGATATGGCACATTCGTCACGGTTGAATTAATAGCATCGTTTTAATGCTTCGCATTCCGTTCTTCTTTTGAGAATGTTTCAACAATTACCCTCTTTTGATAATGACATTGAGAGTTATGCCAAACTTGTTTCTAAAGTAATTCCTAATTTTTTTAATGATAGAAAAATATTCTTTTCAAGCCACATCTCCCTCATAAATTCATGAAGAAATGTAAAGATCATTTATTTTTATTTTGGTTCTTTTTGGAGTTTTTTTTTAGTAATTAAGTTAGCCTCTTCATTTTTCTGGGCCTTTTTATTTTTTTCCTTAAATTATGTTTGGGTAAATGTCCCACACCAACCTTCAAAATTTGTCTCATTTTGCCTCAAGGAGGTTTGTGTCCCTTGTTAATAACAATAATATTATTTGAAATATCCCTGCCTGCTCCCTAGCAAACTCTCTTTTGAAATACAAATCACATAGTCAAGTATTTAAAGCCAAAAAAAAGGATCCTTTATTTCGGAACATAACAAATTAAAGGGGATGGCAGCACTGGAGAGCCTGCTTGCATTTGTTCATCCCTTGGACCCCACAACAACCATCCAAGATGTGAAAACCAAAAAGGAGGCCAATCTTGACTTGAACTCCCAGAGGTCAGGAACCGCAGCAGCTAAGTCATATATGTCCCCAGTCTGTGGTACTACAGCAGGCATTATTTTTTTCTCTTCCTTGTAGCCTTCTCTCCAGCCTTCTCTGCAGCCTTCCCTGCAGCCTTGGTTGGTTTCTTCCTTGGAGGCTGGGGATCAGGAGGAGAGGTTGTGGCAGGAGGAGTAGTAGGAGGGGGAGGAGGAGGTGGAGGAGTAGGGACAACCTCCGTGATGTCAGTGAACTTGGTGAGTTCACCGAGCAATCCCTTGTTGATCACCTTCAACAGGAGGGTCTCACTATACAGCTTTTGCCGCAGGTCCATTTGGGCTAGCTTATTGGCCAGGACTGCGGCAAAGCACTCCTCAGCAGAGGGTGCCTCTCTCAGGGCCGCAGTAGCCTCTTTGATGAAGGCTCTTGTTTCCTCCTCCACCTGCCTACCTCTCCTTGGCCCTCGTGGTTTCATTATCAGGGGAGGCATCTGGGCTCTTGTGCTGGGCCCAGCCTCCTCCTGGGTGCCACTTGGCCCAGCCTCCTCCTGGGTGCCACTTGGCCCTGCCTCCTCCTGGTCCCCACCATCACCCTCTTCCTGGCTCTGCTCTGGCTGTAAAAAAAGAAAGGGACTTTATTATTTTTTTGCCACCATCAATCACACACATTGTTCACCTCCAGACATTTTTGAATTGAATGTGAAAATTTAGAAAAGTCTCACAGATTCCGCCTCCTGATATTGTTGCCTTTTCCACATCAAAATTGACCACTACTGTATCTTGGTCTTTAAATCCTTTTTTTTTTTTACATTAAATACCTAACAATACTAACCTCATTTTAAATGCATCACTTTTGTAACATCTAAATGGAGATATCAATACTTTACCTGACTCCATATATCCAAATCTGCCTCCTCAAGGGCCTGATCTTGATCCTCAGAGGAAGCCAGAGCAGGGTTGCCAGGAAGGCTGGAGGGCTGGCTGCAAGGAAGGCTGGAGGGCTGGCTACAAGGAAGGCTGGATTGACCTCTGGGGGGAAGGGTGGAGAGAGATTCCCGCACTTCCAGCTGGTCATCCAGAAAAGAAAGCTTGCTGTAGTACCACAGACTGGGTTTATAAACCTTATCTGCTGCAGCACCTGACCTCTGGGACTTCAGGACCATATTCCTCTGGGTCCTGCATGTCCCCCTGATGGTAGCAATTTTGGTTTTCACATCTTGGAGAGTTGTTGTGGGTATCTGGGTTTGGACAAATGCAAGCAGGCTCTCCAGTGCTGCTGTCCTGGCCGTTTTGTTTTTATTGGACCCACTTTTGGTCTGCCACAGGATAGGGAGTTCTTTCCATTTGTCAATGAACTCCCCCATGAACTCCGGGTTTTTGAATGTATTCATTCTCTCTGTAAAATCAAGAACCAAGAAAAGACATATGTTTCAGGCAACAATCATCAAATCAGCATTTTGGACAGATATAAAAGCCCCAAATCTCCTCCTCAGCGGAACCCAAAATCCTTATAATGTTATGTACCTTGGTCAACACGTTCGTTGCGAACTCCCTCTCCCGCCAAATGAACGTATTTTCGACACATGGATCGGCACTTGATATACACTGCGCATGCGTGGAACTCCGCACGCTTTCCCCGCCCCTGACGTTCGATATTGTACTTTCCCCGCCCCTTCTCGCTCGTCGTAGTGCTTAGCAACATGGTGGAGACACAGGTGGCTGAGATTACCTCTACAGAGGATGAAATTCCTGAGGAGCCCAAATCCCGATCCAGGAGATATAAGGCATCCAACATGTCATTCGAGGAAATGGTGGAGATGGTCGCCATTTTAAAGAGGGAGGATTATGATGCCAAGCATGGGCCGTATAAAAGGCCGAATCTGGTCAAGTCAAAAATTATGGGCAAAGTGGTCAAAAGTCTTCACCAAAAATTCGGGGTGTGCAGAACGAAGGAACAGCTCAGAAAACGATGGTCTGATCTGAAGTTGCGGGAGCCCGACCAATACAAACGAATCAAGAAAGTTCTACGAAAAAGTAAGTTTTTTATTGCTATTTTCCCTGCTAGAGATTATTACTTGTATTATGCCGTGTATGTTTGTCTTTGATATCGTACAGTGAAAGATACCATCTTTCAGATTCGTCCGCAAAGTAAACAGACGTATTAAACGTCATTCTCCGTACAGTTCATCAAACAATGTTTTTGGATCATCCAGTGTGAACACCCATTTAAAAAAAAATTTGGGGGTAGCAAATTTGGTCACCAATTATTTTTAGGGATCAAATCCAAAGGACACTTAAAAAACAAAACAAGTATATGCTATGTATTTGGCTATGTATCCAATCATGTGTTCCTGTTGTCACTGGGGGTACATTGAAAAATGGACCACACTTCAAAAGAATGTTTGCAAATTATTTGCTCATGGTTTATTTTTCTCCAAAAAATCGACATTAATAATGAAACTATACCTTTTCTTGCAATCTCCATAGGGCTTCAAAAAGCTACGTCAGATGAGCCTCGAAATCCAACACCTTCAACAATAGCCCCAGACCCACATGATGGAGAGGAACGTGAGGTTGTGGAAGTGGAAAGTGGCACCTCAACAGGTCAGTGTCAAACCAGACAGATGCAGGTTAATAGATGTAGGCCTACATATTCTATACTACATGTTTTTTTTTTTTTTATGTAGGTGCAGTTCTGGCCGAAGACCACAAAAAATTGACACATCACAGTGCCCAGATCCTGATCCAATACCTGATGGTCTGCTGTCGTGACCTTCAAAAATTAAAGGGAGACTTGATAGAGATCAGGGAAAATACCAAGTGGGTGGAGGAAAGGCTACAAAATATCATGGCTGTGCTTGGGCGTGTCTAATGTCTTTTGAAAAATTAACGTTGAACTTGCTGTGTTATGGCAGGTATGTTTTTGAATGAACCTTTTAGGACTAGTAAATGAAAATTTTCCCTATATATTTTTTTATATATTTTTTGTATGCATGGCTGTTCATGCGTTTTAACAAGCAAAAAATTTTTGGGACATCTACATTTAAAATGATTTGTCCAATACAAAAATAAAAAATTGTATTTTGGTATCAAGAAGTTGTGACTTCATTATGTAAATGTTGTGCAAAGTGAACTAAGCAATGTTTTGTGTTTACACTGACAATGAAGGCTAATTAAGAATGCACAATACACATGGCAATACAAGTCCACTAGGTAAACCTCCAAAAAACATAAACCATTATTACAATTATACACGAAACCAATCTTTGAGAAAAATAATGTTTTATTTTTCTAAATTAAAAGGTTAAAAGTCATCAGGCATTTCAATGGCCCCCCTACCCACAAAATAATCCACATATTTGTCACAGACCTCACGTCCGGTTTGGGGGGCCAAGCCTGGACTGCCAGCTTCCAGGGCCACAAGATGTTCTGCTTCCATTAAGGTGGCCTCAGGCCCAGTCAAAGTCAGATAATTTGTGGAATGCACCCGGAGATAATTATGTAGGACACAACACGCCATTACAACATGGTTCCATTTGTAAGGGGCAAGGTGGATGGAGGTGAGGAACAGGCGGAAGCGGCTGGCCATGATGCCAAAGGCATTTTCAACCACCCTTCTTGCTCTGGCCAGCCGATAGTCGTACACCCTCCTCTCAGGGGTGAGGGTGCGCTGCGGGAATGGCCTCATCAAATGGGGACCCAGGCCAAACGCCTCATCCGCCACAAACACAAATGGGAGTCCCTCCACATTCTGCTCCGCTGGTGGCAAGGCCAGCTGATCCAAAAGGAGCTGTTCCCCAAACTCCGTCTGTGCAAAAACTGCTCCATCAGACATCCTGCCATTCTTGCCAACGTCCACATAGAGGAATTCGTAGATGGCCGACACCACTGCCATCATGACGATGCTGTGGAACCCCTTTTAGTTATAATAAAAGGATCCCGAATGGGGTGGTGGGACGACCCGAACATGTCTGCCGTCGATGGCCCCTCCACAGTTTGGAAAGTTCCATCATTGGGCAAAGTCCAATGCCACATTCTGCCATTCATGTGGCGTAGAAGGGAACTGCGGAATGAAATCAAAAATAAATTAATACTTTGAGACTGAAACATTGAAAGCAGATTTAAGAAAATCATTCATGGCCAACATTGGGGGAAACAGAAAAATTAAAACATTAGTAGTAAGCAAGAAAAAAAGCA
This sequence comes from Rana muscosa, assembly GCA_029206835.1. Lineage (NCBI taxonomy): Eukaryota > Metazoa > Chordata > Amphibia > Anura > Ranidae > Rana > Rana muscosa. The sequence continues at coordinate 985,921,324 of CM055117.1, forward strand.
AAAAAAAAACACACAAAAAAAATGTGGGGGGGGTTTGAAGATGAGTTGGGGAGATCACAAATGAAGGCTGTAGCACTCTGTCTGAATTTTGGACAAATGTTACATTCCTAGGCAATCTTTAGGGGGCGTTTAGGGTAAAGCACTACGATGGAGCATAGATTAAAATACATGGAAAGGACTAGGCAAGGTGGGTATGGCCCCAGGATAGCATGCTGGAGAGGTTAGGTAAGGCAAATGTTAATGTAGGCCTAATGAAAAAAATCAAAAACAAAAATTAGCATGTGGAGAAAGGGGAAATTCCCTGCAGCTAAGAATCATGGGAATTAGGGACTGCTAATAAACCCCCCCCCAAGAAAATCATTCAAATAAATACATACAATGTGATGTTTGAAATAAGAACACTTACCTTAATATAGTCCTCCTGCAAAACTTGGAGGATGGCAGAACACGTCTCTGGTATAATGATACCCAGAGCCTGGGGGGATATGCCTGTGGAGAACTTTAAGTCCTGCAGGCTTCTCCCAGTCGCCAGGTATCGCAACGTGGCAATGAGCCTCTGCTCAGCACTGATGGCTTCACGCATAACGGTGTCCTGCCTGGTAATGTAGGGGGACACCAAAGCCAACAGATGCTGAAATACGGTATCAGACATCCGGAGAAAATTCCTATAGTCATCAGGATTATTCTCCCTGATCTCCCGCAACAAAGGCATATGACAGAACTGGTGCCGCTGGAGCAACCAATTCTTGGTCCATGAACTCCTCCTGACCCTGTTCATGGCCTGGAGTCGGGATACAGCATGAATCCCGGCACCAACTACAGCACGAACGCTACGACGAGTACGTAGCCGCAACATGGCTAGATAACGGTAGCAAGCTCAGAACGAACTAGAAAAACGAATGGAAGAACAGCAAGGCCTATGAAGAGCAAGCTGAAAAACAGGAACGATCAGACGAGAACGCACTGAATAAACAGATACAAACTGACTACAAGCACTGAAAGACAGATACGAACCCACAAGCACAAACTGAACTCCACAAAACGATCTTCAAAGCACGAAAACTGAAAAGCGCGAATCGTCTCTCACCAAACTTTTACTAACACGCAGTAACACGGAATTAGCAAAAGCGGCCCAAAGGGTGGCGTCATTAGAACGGAACTTCCCCTTTATAGTGCCGTCGTACGTGGTATACGTCACTGCGCTTTGCTTGATCGTTTTTTAAAATGATCGTGTGTACGCAAGACAGGCTTGAGAGGAAACATGAAAAAAAACGACGTGAAAAACAGCAAGAAAAAAAATGGCAAGAAAAACTATCGTGTGTACGCGGCATTAGAGTCTGCAAAAGACTTGAGACTGGGGCAGAGGTTCACATTCCAGCAGGACACCGGTCCTAAACATACAGTCAGAGCTACAATGGAATGGTTTAGATCAGTGGTTCTCAACTCCTGTCCTCGAGACCCACTAACAGACCAGGTTTTATGTATTACCTTGGGGAGATGCAGACTAGAATACTGCAATCACTGAGCAGCAAATGATATCACCTGTCATGTATTTAAGTTATATTGCAAACATGGCCTGTTAGTGGGTCCTGAGGACAGCAGTTGAGAACCACTGGTTTAGATCAAAGCATATTCATGTGTTAGAATGGCCCAGTCAAAGTTCAGACCTAAATCTAATTGGGAATCTGTGGCAAGACTTGAAAATTGCTATTCATAGACGCTCTCCATCCAATCTGACAGAGCTTGAGCTATCTTGCAAAGAAGAATGGGCAAAAATTTCACTTTCTAGATGTGCAAAGCTGGAAGAGACATCCCCAAAAAGGCTTGCAGCTGTAATTGCAGCGAAAAGGGGTTCTACAAAGTATTGGGCTGAATACAAATGCACGCCCCACTTTTCAGATATTTATTTGTAAAAGATTTGGAAAACCATTTCTCATTTTCCTTCCACTTCACAATTATGTGGCACTTTGTGTTGGTTTATCACATAAAATACATTTACGTTTTTGGTTGTAATATGACAAAATGTGGAAAATTTCAAGGGGTGTGAATACTTTTTTTAAGGCACTGTATTTATCAATTTGCCTGGACTCTTACCATCTGTCTTTAAAGCTCCACTCCAACCAAAATGTTTTTGTTTTTTCTTAGCATGGGGAAGGGTGATAACCTTAATCAGGTTTTTATTGCTATCTTTTTTTCTGCTTAGCAGATTTCACTTTCTCAGATCTCCCCAGTGGGAATACAGACTGCAATAAAAATCCAACAGCGGTTCATGCTTCTCCTTTATTGTCTGTGCCCCTGCTAAAAGGATTTTGCTCACATATTGTAACATAATTAGCATGGTCTTTTAAAACTGTGACTCATTATTATACTTGCATATCTACTTGGAAATCTTAGGGAGCAAGCTTCAGAAACATTGACTTGTATATTGATGGCAATGATCACCACTATTATATGCATATTTGGAGTCTGTATAGACTGCAAATCAGGGTAGTCTATAGGGTCTATACCAGGAGTAAAACAATTAATTGGCCACTGACCCCACCTATAACTGGCCTGTGCAGCAAGGAGAACATGGAAGGGCAATGCATGTAAAACAAAACCAAAGAAAATTCCCAGCTCAACTCACCAGCCAGCCTGAAACCACCTGAATTATCCTATCTAACAATCTATATTAAAACAAGGGTTTAGTTTGCACACACTTGCAAATACATGCATAAGCTGCATAGCAACTCCATGGTAACCCAGTATTATCTGCAGTCCTAACTCATTTTTGAGAACCTCCATAATAGAAGCACATGCTTTCACTCCTGAAAGGCACAGGGGTGCACCAGACACCCAGTATATAGCACAATGGCAGGAAAGGTATCCAGTGCATCCCCATACCAGTATTTCAACAGTACAAACAAATGGCCACTGCCCCCACCTATAACTGGCCTTCACAGCAAGGAGCACAAGGAAAGGCAACGCATGTAAAACAAAACCAAAGAAAATTCCCAGCTCAACCCATCAGTCAACCTGCAACCAACCAAATTATCCTTTCTAACAGTTTGCGGGTTTAGTTTGCACACATTTGCAAAAGCATATGTAAGCTGCAGGGCCACTCCACGGCAGCCCAGTATTACACACTATACCAGGGGTGCCCAACCTTTTGACCTTCCTTGGCCACATTGGAAGAAGAGGAATTGTCTTGGGCCACACATAAAATACACTGATGCCGCGTACACACAATCGGACATTCCGACAACAAAACCGTGGATTTTTTTCCGACGGATGTTGGCTCAAACTTATCTTGCATACACACGGTCACACAAATGTTGTCGGAAATGCCGATTGCCAAGAACGCGGTCACGTACAACACAACACGTACAACGGCCCTATAAAAGGGAAGTTCAATACCAAGTGCGCCACCCTTTGGGCTCCTTCTGCTAATCTCGTGATATTAGAAGTTTGGTGAGAGACAATTCACGCTTTTCAGCCTCGTGCTTTTCATTCCGTTACTGCTCTTTGCAGCGTGACGAATGTGCTATCTCCATTACGAACGCTAGTTTTACTAGACCGAGCGCTTCCGTCTCGTACTTGATTCAGAGCATGCGTGAAATTTTGTGCGTCGGAATTGTCTACACACGCTCGGAATTTACGAGAACGGATTTTGTTGTCGGTAGAGTTGAGCGGACACCTGGATGTTCGGGTTCGACGGGTTCGACCTAGGAGGACGAGGTCCATATGGAGTAGGAGGTTGAGGTGGCGGTGGATGTGGCTGTGTAGGTGGAAGCGGCGGTGGAGGAGGACGAGGTAGCCAACACTGATTCAAAAATATAACAATGGCTGGGTAAGGCCGGTGATGTGTCGAATTCTGTCCCCGGTCAAATAGTGTCCACCCTGTACTGCGCTTGCTCAGTATGTAGGACAAGGGGATTTCGAAAATCTCCCAAGATGAACGGCGCCTGCGTGGTGAGTTCAGGTGAAGGCCACACCATCCGTGGTTCAAGCCGAGCCAAGTGAGGCCGTGCCCGAAGCGTGGCGATCGAACCGAGCCCGTGAGGGGCCCTGTTACTATGTGCTACCGTATGTCCACTTGGATGGTGGGGCTTGAACCTGCACTCACAGCGCAGGCGCCGTTCATCTTCGGAGATTTTGTGAATCTCCTTGTCCTCTGTACTGCGCAAGCGCTGCGCCTTCACAGTATGGGCCGGACACAATCCGATGGCCGGACAGTTTTTGTCACAACACCGGTATACATGTCTATTCTGCACAAGGTACGGACAAGTCCTGTGGGATCCATGCCTGGTTCATTTTAATGAACGTGAGCTTGTCCACATTGGCTCTGGACAGGCGGCTGCGCTTGTCTGTGATAACGCCCCCTGCCGTGCTAAATACACGTTCAGATAATACACTGGCTGCAGGGCAGGCCAGCACCTCCAAGGCATAGAGGGCAAGCTCAGGCCATGTGCCCAATTTGGAGACCCAGAAGTTAAAGGGGGCAGACCCGTCATCCAGTACGTGTAGGCCTGTGGACACATACTGCTCAACCATGTTGGTGAAATGCTGCCTCCTGCTAAGACGTTCCATCTCAGCTGGTGGTGATGGTTGTTGTGGCGTGCTGACAAAGCTTTTCCACATTTCAGCCATGCTAACCCTGCCTTCTGAGGTGCTGCCGGTGCCCCGGCTGCGTTGGCGACCTCTTCCTCCTCCTCTGCCTTCGCCTTGTGCTTCCACCGTACGCCCGCTGTCAGATGGGAATGCCACCAGCAGCGCGTCTACCAGCGTGCGCTTGTACTCGCGCATCTTACGATCCCGCTCCAGTGAGGGAATTAAGGACGGTACGTTGTCCTTGTAACGGGGATCCAGCAGGGTGGCCACCCAGTAATCAGCACCAGTTAAAATGTGGGCAACTCGGCGGTCATTGCGGAAACACTGTAGCATGTAATCGCTCATGTGTGCCAGGCTGCCCAGAGGCAAAGAAAAGCTGTCCTCTGTGGGAGGTGTATCGTCTGTGTCCTCTGTATCCCCCCAGCCACGCACCAGTGATGGCCACGAGCTGGTCTGGGTGCCACCCTGCTGTGAAAATGGCTCCTCCTCCTCCTCCTCCTCCATCTCCTCCTCCACCTCGTCATCCTCCAGAACTGTGCCCTTTCTGCTGGACAATTGTGTACCTGGCGTTTGTTGGTGCAGGAACCCACCCTCGTAGCCACTTGTGAAAGACTGCCCTGAAAGCCTTTGAAATGATCCCGCTTCCTCCTCCTCCTCCTCATCCTCCTGTGCCACATCCTCTTCCATCATCGCCCGAAGCGTTTTTTCAAGGAGGCATAGAACTGGGATAGTAACGCTAAGAACGGCGTCATTGGCACTGGACATGTTGGTGGAGTACTCGAAACAGCGCAACAAGGCACACAGGTCTCGCATGGAGGCCCAGTTATTGGTGGTGAAGTGGTGCTGTTCCGCAGAGTGACTCACGCGTGATTGCTGCAGTTGAAACTCCACTATCGCCTGCTGCTGCTCGCACAGTCTGGCCAGCATGTGCAAGGTGGAGTTCCACCTTGTGGGCACGTCACATATGAGGCGGTGAGCGGGAAGGTCGAAGTTACGCTGCAGCGCTGACAGGCGAGCAGCAGCAGGGTGAGAACGCCGAAAGTGCGCACACACAGCCCGCACTTTCTGCAGCAGCTCTGGCATATTGGGGTAATTTTTAAGGAACCTCTGGACCACTAAGTTCAGCACATGCGCCAGGCAAGGGATGTGCGTCAAACCGGCTAGGCCCAGAGCTGCTACGAGATTTCGCCCATTATCGCACACCACCAGGCCGGGCTTGAGGCTCACTGACAGCAACCACTCATTGGTCTGTTGTTCCATGTCCCTCCACAACTCCTGCGCGGTGTGGGGTTTTTCCCCCAAACAGGAAAGTTTTAAAACTGCCTGCTGTCGTTTACCCCTGGCTGTGCTGAAGTTGGTGGTGAAGGTGTTACGCTGACCGGATGAGGTGGCGGTAGAGGATGAGGAAACGGAGTAGGAGGAGTTAGCAACAGGAGGCAAACTGAAGCGCCCTGCAATCCTCGGTGGTGGAAGGACATGCGCCAAACTGCTATCTGACTCAGGCCCAGCCGCCACTGCATTTACCCAGTGTGCTGTTAGGGAGATATAACGTCCCTGACCGTGCTTACTGGTCCACGCATCCGTAGTTAGGTGGACCTTGCCACAGATGGCGTTGCGCAGTGCACACCTGATTTTGTCCCCCACTTGGTTGTGCAGGGAAGGGATGGCTCACCTGGAAAAATAGTGGCGGCTGGGCACGACGTACTGTGGGACAGCCAATGCCATCAGGCTTTTAAAACTCTGCGTCTCCACCAGACGGAATGACAGCATTTCAAAGGCCAGGAGTTTTGAAATGCTGGCATTCAGGGCCAGGGATCGCGGGTGGCTAGGGGGGTACTTCCTCTTCCGCTCCAATGTTTGGGAGATAGAGAGCTGAACGCTTCCATGGGACATTGTGGAGATGGTTGGTGACCCAGGTGGTAGTGTTGCTGGCAGATCCTCTGTTTGCGGGGTGGCAGGTGCCACTGTCACTACAGAGGTGGATGAAGAGGCCGAGACTGCAGCAGAAGAGGAAGCAGGAGGAGCCAGAGACCTTTCTTGGTTTTTGAGGTGTCTACTCCACTGCAGCTCGTGCTTTGCACTTAGATGCCTGGTCATGCAGGTTGTGCTCAGGTTGAGAACGTTTATGCCTCGCTTCAGGCTCTGATTGCACAGCGTGCAAACCACTCGTGTCTTGTCATCAGCACATTGTGTGAAGAACTGCCACGCTGGGGAACTCCTTGGACCTGGCTTTGGTGTGCTCGGTCCCTTGCTGCGTTGGGCAGTAGCAGACATACTGTCTAGCTGACAGACGCTCCGCTTTTGCACCCTGCTCCCTCTTCTGCTGTGCTGGTGGCTCTGTGCGACCACCGCCTCTTCCTCCAAACTACACTGGTCACCTGCATAACGTTGATTCCATGTGGGGTCGAGGACCTCATCGTCCTCCACATCATCTTCCACCCAGTCTTCACCCCTGCCCTCCTTGTCTGTCTGCACAATTGCGAAAGCAGCAGCAGTTGGCACCTGTGTTTCGTCATCATCCGAGACGTACTGCGATGGTCCTCCCATGTACTCATCATAAAAAATAAGTGGTTGGGCATCGGTGCACTCAATCTCTTCCACTTCTGGGGCAGGGCTAGGTGGATGGCCCTGGGAAACCCTGCTAACAGAGTCATCGAAAAGCAGAAGAGACTGCTGCATGATTTGGGGCTCAGACTGCTTGGCTGATTTGCAAGGGGGTGAGGTGAAAGACTGATGGACATGGGTTTCAGGTGCCAACTCTGTTCTTTCATCAGAAGAGTGGGTGGGAGACAATGTGAAGGAACCCGAGGCACTGTCAGCAACCCAATCTACTATCGCCTGTACTTGTCCTGGCCTAAACATTCGTACAGCCTCATTAGGCGCGACAAAATACCGCCGCAGGCTCGGTCGCCTACTCGCACCTGAGGAAGGTGTTTCACTTGTGCGTGTATCTGGCACAGATCCACCACGTCCTCTCCCTGCAACAGGAGCTCCACCAGCAGCACCACGACCGGGGCCACCACGTCCCTTTGACCTTCTCCTCATATTTTCAAAATTTAGGATCTTGCCCTAAATGGGTGTTTTTGGAAGCGCAGAACACAACCAAAGTACGTAACCGCTGAATCGCACAGCTACAGAACTGCAGAAAATGCTATTCAAAAAAATGTTGTTTTTTTAGTATAGCACAGTAGGAGAAAACTATATAGAAATTGTTTATTTCACACACCTCAAAATATGTATAACACACTGCAAACTTTTTTTTGTGCCCCTAAATGGCGTTTTTTGGAAGAGCAGAACACACCCACAGTACGTAACCGCTGAATCGCACAGCTACAGAACTGCAGAAAATGCTATTCAAAAAAAATGTTGTTTTTTTAGTATAGCACAGTAGGAGAAAACTATATAGAAATTGTTTATTTCACACACCTCAAAATATGTATAACACACTGCAAACTTTTTTTGTGCCCCTAAACTGCATTTTTTGGAAGAGCAGAACACACCCACAGTACGTAACTGCTGAATCGCACAGCTACAGAACTGCAGAAAATGCTATTCAAAAAAAATTTTGTTTTTTTAGTATAGCACAGTAGGAGAAAACTATATAGAAATTGTTTATTTCACACACCTCAAAATATGTATAACACACTGCAAACTTTTTTTTGTGCCCCTAAACGGTGTTTTTTGGAAGAGCAGAAAACACCCACAGTACGTAACCGCTGAATCGCACAGCTACAGAACTGCAGAAAATGCTATACAAAAAAAATGTTTTTTTTTTTAGTATAGCACAGTAGGAGAAAACTATATAGAAATTGTTTATTTCACACACCTCAAAATATGTATAACACACTGCAAACTTTTTTTTCCCAATTAACATATTTTTTAATTTTTTATATGAAGCAGTTCACAGGTCATAAGAATACAGAGATACCAAAAGATCAAAAAAAAAGAGATAATGGACATATGCCAATAGACAGCAGCCTATGTCATACAAGAAGCAAGCATAGTGGGGCATGGGCCCGTGGGCTGGGAGATGCAAATAGGAAATGGAAGGGCCCACCCCGTCAGTGGCAAAGTCTACAAACATAATAGAATGGGCAGTATCAAACAGTGAGGAGCACCAACACGACTGCATCAGTATTCTGCAACATAAAAAAATAAAATAAAAATAAAAGTTCAGAGGGGAGGAAAAAGGAAAGAGGGGGGGGGGAGAAGAAAGAGAGAAAAGGGGGGAGAAATTAAGAGAAGAGACAGTGAAGAGAAGGTCTAAGTTACCACGTCTGCTCCCACGCCCGCTCCCGGGATGTCCTCCTGCCGGCGCCACTCCCTCCAGACCTCATCATGGTCCTCTAGCCTATCACGTATCCTGGCCGTCATCCTCTCCATGAGTTCCACGTCTTTGATCCTGGAGTACAGGGCCTCCTGGGACGGAGGTACGGTCCTTTTCCAGTTGAGAGCCACTAGGCATCTGGCTGCCGTCAAAATATGTCTAAGTAGTTTTTTGTAGGGCTTGGCAACTTTAGGCTGCTCAAGGCCCAGCAAAAACAGTTTGGGTGTCAAGGGAATTGGTACCTCCAGGAGACGGGTCAGTAGTTGTTGTGTGGATTGCCAGAACGGGACCAAGAGGGGACAGGACCAGTACACGTGGAAGAGAGAGCCTCTGTCCTGCAGGCAGCGCCAGCAGCGATCGGATGTGGAGGGGTAAATTTTATGGAGTATATCTGGGGTCTGCTACCAAAAAAAAAGAATCTTGTACGAGTTTTCCTTGTACAGGGTGCACAGGGAGCTTTTAGCAGCTTGCCTCCAGACGGCCTGCCATGCCTCCTCCGACAGCACCTCTCCCAGCTCTCTCTCCCATCGCAGCATGTAAGCATGTTTCCCGTGAGCCGGGATGTTAAACTCATTCAAAATCTGGTACATGTCCGTGATCTGTCCCCTCCTGTGACGTCCCTCCAGAACAATGCATTCAAACGTGGAGGGGGGCGAGAATTGAAGTTGTGGGGCTATGGTCTGGGCGAAATGCCTGATCTGCAGGTAACTATAGAACGCCTGTTGTGGCAGGTCGTGTTTGGTTTGGAGCTCCGAGAATGTCAGCAGCCTACGGGATCTTGGGTCAACTAGATGGCCGAAGTGGAATAAGTTCCGCGAGGCCCAGGGCCAGGACATCTGGTGGGTTAGGCTGTCTGGTATTTTAGGGTTGCAGATGAAAGAGTTCATCAGTGAATATTTTGACATGAGGTCTGTTTCACGGGACAGCTTGCGCCAGAGCCCTCGAAGCAAGGACATGGAGCCTAATAGGCGAACGGGGTCCACCTTCACGTCTGCATCCCAGAGGAGGCTGTTGGGGTGTACTGGGGCTAACCAAATCTTCTCCACCTCCGTCCATTTATTGTAGGACCTCTGCAAACTTTTTTTTGTGCCCCTAAACTGCGTTTTTTGGAAGAGCAGAACACACCCACAGTACGTAACCGCTGAATCGCACAGCTACAGAACTGCAGAAAATGCTATTCAAAAAAAATGTTGTTTTTTTAGTATAGCACAGTAGGAGAAAACTATATAGAAATTGTTTATTTCACACACCTCAAAATATGTATAACACACTGCAAACTTTTTTTTGTGCCCCTAAACGGCATTTTTTGGAAGAGCAGAACACACCCACAGTACGTAACTGCTGAATCGCACAGCTACAGAACTGCAGAAAATGCTATTCAAAAAAAATGTTGTTTTTTTAGTATAGCACAGTAGGAGAAAACTATATAGAAAACGGAAAATTTATATCAAATACTTACCGTAATTTTCCTTTCCTGATGGACTCCATGGCAGCCTACGTGTGGGTTAATCCCGCCCCTCATACCTCATAGGACCCTTCTCCCATAAATCTTTGCTCTGGGCCAGAGGCCGTGTTCCATAATTTAGCCTACTCCAGCCACTGGGAGGGAACTCCTGCTGCCATGGAGTCCATCAGGAAAGGAAAATTACGGTAAGTATTTGATATAAATTTTCCGTTTTCCTGACAGACTCCATGGCAGCCTACGTGTGGGAAATAACTAGCCATACACACCCGGGTGGGCAGAGTGCTGGACAAAAGAAAAAAGGTTTAATTGGCACCATCAACAGACAAGATACGTAAACCACTACGCAGTAGTGTGCCATGAATGTGTTAATTGAAGACCACAAGGCCACCTTGCAAATAACTTCTGGAGGCACGTGACGTGATGCCGCCCATGATGAAGACACTTCTAGTTGAGTGAGCAGTCACCGCTTCTGGAGGCGCCAAGCCCTTGGCTTTATAGGCCCACTGAATGGCCTGAACAATCCATGCTCCGATAGATCTGGAAGAGGCACGCATTCCCTTATACTTCCTGTGAAAAGAACGAGCAGGTGGTCGGTCTGACGGAAAGAAGCTGTAGCTTCAAGATACTGACTCAGAGCTTTTCCAACATCTAAGGGATAAACACTGGAATCCTCGGTAGATCTGAACGTTGGAAGAGCAATCTCCTGATTGTCATGAAACACAGATGCCACTTTGGGGTTTGAACCCAACATAGGAATTAAAAAGTTTAGAAATGGCCCCTTGCGGGGCGTGGCCTGACGCAGCATGGAGTAGGACCTGTATTCCCTGAGCTCCCTATAGTACTCCTGAAACAACCTATCCTGCACTCCGCAATTCCTGCCATCTGTCTAGGATAACTACCTGGGGACCCAGTACATACCATAACTGTACTCCGCTGACTCCCAAACCGTCTGACGGCCCGAACGGACCGACGATCCCCCATACGCGGCGGCCACATTCAGGAAAGTCCGCGGCTTCGGCCTACACACAGAGGTCGCGGCCATCTTGCTGCACCCGCTCTCTGGACCACCACTGCCGCCGGCCAGCACACCGCCGAACAGTACCCTTCTGGAGCCCCCCCTCAGCATACTTGGCGCCTGACAGTAGGAGCCCCTGGCCGTCCACAAGCTACATCCAGGCAAGTCTGTGGCTTCGGCCTTCACGCGGAGGCCGCGGCCATCTTGATACACCCAGTATCCAGGCTGACACTGCCACCGGCCACTCTGACACTGCCTGCTTCCCCTGGGCACCCAGACACACCTGGCCTTTTGATTTTATGAGCCCTGATCACCCATCGGCCAGTGTGGCCGCAATCAGGAAAGTCTGCGGCTTGGGCCTACGGTAGGGGGTCCGCGGCCATTTTGCTGCACCTGCCTTTAGGTCAGCGCTCTGTCCAGGCTCGGTCACCAGTCGGCCTAACGCTGATAGCCTCCCAGAGATCCCTCAGTACACCTAACCTTGGATCCCACAGGCCCTTAGCCATCCCCTGGCCTGTGGGGCCACGTCCAGGACGGATTGAGGCCTGGGCCTACTCCCGGAGTCCCGTGGCCATTTTGATCCTTTTGGTCCCTCGGTACGTGCACTAAACTGACATTGCTGTTTTGCTGATTCACCTTCGAGAGCTAGGGGCGCCTTGTCACGGTACCCCTGATTCCCCCAGTATGTCGCCCTCCAAATCCCAGAAGGCAGCGGCGGCAGCGGCGGCGAAACTTGATCAGTACCGCCGACAAGAAGGGGAAGATATGGCGGGAGATGATGCTCCTGAGAAGACAGGAGGGGGAGAACGAACAGCAGGTGACACTGACCGTTTGCTTGAAGCGATTACCTTATGCAGAACTTCCCTTACAGCGCAAATAGAGGAGGTAAAGGTGGACATTTCCCTCCTTAGGCAGGATTTTCAAAAACTTAGAGAACGGGTGACGGAGACAGAGACCAGACTGAGCACAGTGGAAGATGCCATCCCACCCCTACAAACATCGTCAGACCGCATGCAACAGCAAATACGTCAAATCCTCGCCAAACAGGATGACATGGAGAACAGGCTTAGAAGATGTAATCTGCGCCTTATAGGTCTGCCGGAGGGGTCCGAAGGTAGGGACCCCACCACATTCCTAGAATAACTCTTAATCAACGCATATGGTAGAGAAGCCTTCTCCCCCATGTTTGCAGTGGAACGAGCGCACCGCATGCCAGCCAGACCTCCCCCGCAGGGAGCCCCCCCTCGCACGTTCATAGCCAAACTCCTTAACTATAAGGACAGGGATGCAGCTTTGAGAATGGCAAGAGAGAAAGGGAACATCCCTATGGGAAACGTCACAGTGGCAATTTTTCCTGACTTTTCGGCAGAGGTGCAGCGCCGCCGCCAGAGCTTCACTGAGGCCAAACGCAGGCTCCGGATCAAGCACTACAAGTATTCCATGCTCTTCCCTGCCCGCCTCAGGGTGGAATGTGACGGCCGTGCTGTCTTCTTTGAGGACCCGGAGGAAGTACTATCCTGGCTGGATCGCCGCGCTGACCCTGAAAGAGTCGCTTGACCGAGTCCCAGATATACAACTATGACTAACGTTGCTCACAATCATTTGTAGTACTATTCTTTTCCAATGTCACATAGCCGCGCAGTTTCCTGGAGCCACATGGACTTTTCCTTGCAACTATCTACTCCTGGAAATGGAAGGTCTTGTGTCACACATAGCGCGCTCCCTGATGAGCTACGGAACTGCTCGTGTACCAACGTGAGTACAAAACACGAACCCCAGACATCTACTTTACAGGAGTCTATTCATTCATACCCATTATGTCTTTGAGACACTGTACACTATTTCAGACCACATTGACCACAGGAGCTCGGGGATACAGAGGCCCTGCCAGCAACGTGCACTGTGCAGCGAGACTTTGCCCCATACACCACTGGGAATCATTCTCATGTATACTGGAGCTCTTTCCGGGGCACGTTTGGTGCCCTCTACAGGAACCGAGAAGGCCAACCTGCCTTGACTAATCCTGACCTACCAATATGGAGGGTGTACCTTGACCCCTCTAGATCTCAGAGGCCCCACCAGCTCCATTATCTCCTTTATGTACTTTTGCAGATAGAGTTTTTCCCAGTTGGGTCACACAAGTTAAGGGATTACGCCCGCACCAGTTGGGGAAGGTGCAGGGCAGGGAGGGGGGAGGGGGTTAATTTGTTTATCGTTGTGTTGAACTTGATTGTGCATACTAACTTCAGAGAACAGGTAACATTACGAGAGATATGTTTATGTGAGTGTACATATATGTTGGGTGTAACAGAACCAATACATTTATGTCTACCTATTGGGAACCTTGGGAATACCCACACTAGGGGAATATTACATGACAGGCCTGGGACGCACGATTCCGACACCGTCTCTCGATGGCGTCTTTAAAATTTCTCACGTGGAATGTGAGGGGCCTGCGTGACAAGCTTAAGCGTGCGGCAGTCTTCACATTCCTTAAGAAGCAATGTGCTGATGTGATAGCCCTGGTGGAGACACATGTGGAGGGGAGCGTACAGATGGCATTACGCCGACCTTGGATTGGGTGGGCATTCCATTCTACCCATACAGTACATCCCATGCCAGGGGAGTGTCAATTTTGATAGCTAAATCTGTACACTTTGAGCTATGTGAACTATCCACTGACTCACAGGGGCGGTACATATTTCTCCTAGCTAAACTATATGGTGAACCCATCCTAATATTGGCCTTCTATGTGCCACCCCCATTCAACATTACAATCATTAAAGAGGGATTGTCATTCATGGCCCGACACCCTGCCATTTCTGCGGTTTGGCTGGGGGATTTCAATACTACGCTAAATCCCAATCTAGACAGGCTACAACTGACTCCACCAAACCCCGATCGCTCCCAACGAAACTAAGTTTTATAAGCTCATCTCCACCTTTCATTTAATAGACACATGGCGCCACATGTTCCCACATACGAAATCATACTCCTGCTTTTCATCTACCCATAATTCTCTGTCTCGCATAGACTTTATACTAATATCTCACAGACTGACACCACGATTAATTGAGGCTGCATTCTGCCCCAGAATACTTTCGGATCATAGTCCCTACTGGATAACTTTAAGCATACCCATTAATAAACCACCTAGATCTTGGCGTTTAAACCCGTTTTGGCTCTCACTCCTACCGGAGGATGACGAGCTTGCGAATGAATGGGCACTATACTTTGCGGAGAACGACGACTCGGCGCCACCCTCTGCGGTTTGGGACTCCTTTAAGTTGTTCGCTCGCTCCACATTAATTACTAGAATCAATAAAATCAAGGCTGACTCGGCCACCGTCCTTGATAAGGCAATAGCGGATCTGTCCTCCTCTGAGCGAGATTTTGCCACAGCCCCGACTCCCGCAAAGGCAAGCCAGCTCAAACTACACACTAGAGTAGTCGCCCAGCTTCAGTTTCAAAAAGCAAGACAAAAACTATTTTTCTCTAAACAAAAACTGTTCGAACACGGGGAAAAAGCCGGCAAGCTCCTAGCTTACCTGATACACAGTGAGGACAGACCCCCAGTGGTTATCACATTACATGGCCCTGATGGACAACGCATTACAGACCCTCCCACAGTAACTTCAATGTTTAGAGACTTTTTTGCTGACTTGTACAAAACGACAGCCCCTACCGAGTCGGAAAAGATGTCCCTCTTTCTAGAGGGGGTCGTTTTCCCGCAACTGACCAGGGAACAGATGGACCTTTTGGAGGCACCCCTCACCATAGACGAAATTACAAAGGCAATCGCTAGCTTTGCCGGGTCTAAATCTCCGGGATCGGATGGACTCCCCATTGAGTTCTACTCCCATTTTAGCGAAACTCTCATTCCTAAACTACTAACGCTGTACAACCATCTCTTCGAGTCTGGCACACTGCCTCCATCCATGGCGGAGGCTACTATAGTCCTCATTCCCAAACCTGGGAAAGACCCAGGATACCCTGAATCGTACCGCCCCATATCCCTATTACAGGTCGATATCAAAATAATAGCCAAAGTACTATCTATTAGGCTCAATCAGGTTATCTTGTCCCTAATACATACGGACCAGGCGGGTTTCATGCCTGGCCGTAATACATCGTTTAATCTTAGAAAACTATATATAAATCTGCAGGCCACGCATGAGGAGGTTGGGTCCCGGGTTGTAGTGACGTTAGATACGGCAAAAGCTTTTGACTCGGTGGAGTGGAAGTATCTATGGAGATGCTTGGAGGGCTATGGCTTTGGTCCCAACTACATTAAGTGGGTTCAATTGCTGTATCAGGCGCCCACAGCCAAGGTGGTGGCCAACGGGTGGCCCTCTCGAATGTTTGACCTCAGTAGAGGCACGAGACAGGGCTGCCCTTTGTCCCCGCTACTATATGCCCTCGCGGCAGAACCTCTTGCGATGTCCATCCGAGCAAACCCAGGGATTAGGGGTCTGAGATTGGGCTCCCTGATCGAAAAAATCAGTATGTATGCTGATGATACGCTGCTATATTTAGCAGATTCGGGCCCATCTCTACATACTGCACTCCACACGATCGAGCGGTTTGGGATATTCTCAGGATTAAAAATTAATTGGGACAAGTCCCAAATTCTGCCTATCGACAGCTTCCCGCCCCAGGAATCCCAAACCAGATTGCCACTGCAAAGAGTCGATGTCATTAAATACCTAGGGGTTCATATATCTAGGTCCCCAGTGGATTACATTTCCCTCAATATAGAGCCCCTTCTTTCCATGGTTAAAACCAAAGTGCGGATCTGGTCCCGACTTCCACTTGGGATCTGGGGCCGCATAAATTTAATTAAAATGGTCTTACTCCCTAAGATACTATATGTTCTGTGGCATACCCCAGTATACCTACCTTTGAAACACTTTAAATTGCTCGAGGCCATACTCAAGCCCTTTGTGTGGGGAGCCAATAGACACAAATTAGCATGGCAAACTCTCAAGAACCCGACCGATCTTGGTGGCACGGCCCTCCCTGACTTCAATTTATACTACATTGCATCACAGTTGTCACAGATGTTTCATCTGGACAAGACGGACAGTGAGAGATTCCTCACCCTCTTATGTCCAAAGTGGGCACAATACACCAGGGACTCGATATATGCAATCGCATCGGGCTCGGGAGGGGCGGAGCCAGGGACAAATAGGCATACCATGCTATATCATTACAGGAAAATATGGGACTTAGCCTCTTCCAAACTCAGTACTCCACACTACAATGACTACACACCACTTTGGCATAACATGAATCTCCCTGAGCTCGCCAAAATACAGAATACGAGTACGTGGTCCACACAGGGGGTGTTCTACCTTCATCACCTCTTGGACAAGGGAAGTCTAAAAACCTTTGATTCCCTTAGAGAAGAATTTACACTTCAAAACCGAATGTTTTTTAGGTTTTTGCAACTTCGCCACGCGACACAATCGCAATTCCCTGACTCCGTCCCACACCCCACGCCCAATGTAATTATGGCCGTAATTAAGAGCACAGATTCGCACAAACTGATTTCAGCATTTTACAATATGCTTACCACCCCCATTTCTACCAAAATAGCGTACGATCTGAAGCCCAGATGGAAGCAGTGTCTCCCAAGCTGTCCGATCGACTTACGCAACTTTATGTCTTACATAGAGCGTACCTCACACCCCTCAGAGTGGCAAGATACAAACGCACCCATTCCACCACATGTTTGATGTGTGGACAAGAAACGGGCACTTTCTTCCACCTTATCTGGACATGCCCTAAGATACAGGGTTTGTGGAAACAAATTGTAACATTTCTACACGACGAGATGGGCTCACCCCTAGCATTAGACCCCAAACAATGCCTTCTGGGAATGTTACCAGACTCAATAGATAAATACACTAAAACATTTCTTCATGAGACACTGTTTTCAGCCAGAAAAATCATTGCTAAAAAATGGATGAGACAAGCGCCTCCCAAAATAGTAGAATGGAAAATAGAAGTGAATAATACCCTGCCATACAAGAAATGCATATATATCAACAGGGGCTGCCCCAATAAATACAATAGGATATGGGACCGCTGGCTTCAAGAGTCGAGTACTTGTACATAACAAAACCATATTAGTTAGACATGAGGGCTCAGACATATGTTATTCTAGGTAGTAATTGGATGTACAATGTATTCGTATAGAGCACGCTCACATGACAATGATGATGAATATTTTGCTTTGCCTACCTCAAATATGACTCTCAATGTATCAGTTACCAAATGTATATGTAAAGTATGCTTCACATGTATGCACCCTTTGATCAATAAAAACCTGTGTTTAACGTTAAAGAAATGGCCCCTTGCATCCCTGAGAGCTGATTTCAGAGACCCTCTTGGCCGATGTTATAGCCACCAAGAAGACAACTATTAGAGAGAGTCATTTGACAGAAGATTGATCTTCATGTTCCAACTCTCTACCTAAGAAAAAATCCAGGACAAGGAGAAGATCCCAATTAGAAAAACTTGGCTCTGAGGTCTGAGCCTTATTGCTCCTCTGAAAAACTACTGAGTAAGAGGGTGTCTAGCCCAGGAAACACCCGTAAAGGCAGAGATTACAGTGATTTGGACTTGCAGCGAGCTGACTGACAATGAGAGATCCAATCCTGATTGTAAGAAGCCCAGGATATCATGTATCTTTGGGTTATTGCAAGAACATGCAGTGGAAGAGGTGTAGTCTGAAAACTTTTTCCAAATCCTCTGGTAGACCCTGTTGGTGCCTGTTCTTCTGGCATTTTATATTGTGGAGATGGCCCTACTTGGACAGCCTAGGGCCTCCAACCTTCCCCTCTCAAGAACCAGATCATAGATGGGTCGGGCATGGATGTAGAAATGCCCCTTGTGATAGGAGATCTGGTCTGGAGGGTAGAGGAACTGGGTCCCGGAAGCTGAGTTGCATCAGCAGTGGAAACCATGGCTTGTTTGGCCAGTACGGGACTATTGCCACTATCTCTGCTTCTTCCATCCTGAGCCTTGACAAAAAATGGAGAATGACAGGAACCGGGGGAAAGGCATAGGCCCTGTGGAACCGCCAATGGTCTGTTAGAGCATCTACCCAAAAGCCTGGGGATACCAAGACCTTGTGTAGTATCTCACTAGTCTGAAGTTGCATGGGGAGGCAAACAAGTCTACTTCCGGAATGACTCCCAGGGACAGGACCCACCTGAAGACTTCGGGGGGAAGTCCACTCGATGTACAGAGAAACTCTCAACAGAAAATCTGCCTGAACATTCTGGACTCCAGGGAGATAGACAGCTGTCAGGTTGGCCAGGTTTTTCTGGGCCCAGATCATGATGGGCTCTATTTCCTTTGACAGGGAGAGACTGGGAGTACCCCCTGTCTCTTGATGTATGCGACTACCGTTGTGTTGTCCAGTCTTAGGAGGTCTCCTGCTGTTAAGTGGTGAAAGGCCTGCAGAGCGCAGAACGCTGCCCGGAGTTCCAGAACATTGGAGACTATCCTGTGAGAGAGAAAATTCCATGTGCCTTGGGCTACTTCTTTCAGCCCCTGTTGCTGGTATCTGTAGTGATGGTGACCCAAGACACAGGTGCGATGGAGTGACAATTGAGGAGGTTCCTCTGTTGTAGCCACCAAGGAAAGCTCTCCCGCATGGAAGAGGTTATTTGGATAAAGTGATCCCGAAGCCCTGGATTATACTGCTGGAGGAAACCCTTCTGGAAGGGCCGCATTTTCCACTGAGCCCACTTTACCATGGGTGTTGTTGCCACCATGGTACCAATGATCTTTAGGCATTGAGAGGCTTGGAGATGAGGACGACATTGCAAGCCAAACTCTGTCCCGGATCACTGGGATTTTTCCAGGGGTAACAAGATGGTGCTCTTGATAGCGTTGAAGTGTGCCCCGAGGAATACCAGGGACTGCGTAGGATCCAGATGGCTCTTTTCCAGATTCAGAAGCCAACCAAACTCGAGTAGAGTGGAGATGACCTGGGATCTGTGGATTAGCAACTGCTCCTTGTCCCGAGACAACAGCAGGTCGTCTAGATAGTGATACAGACGGACACCTCTGGTCCTGATCAGAGCCACGACAGCCAACAAGTTTTGAAAACACACGAGGCGATGTAAGCCCGAAGGGGAGACAGGTGAACTGCAGACGGATTTAATTGACAGCAAAGCGAAGGTATTTCTGGAATTCTGACGCTATCGGAACATGGAAGTAGGCGTCCTTCAGGTCTATAGAGACAAGCCAATCGCCTGGTTGGATTGCTTGACTGATCATGAGTAGTGTCTCCATCTTGAACTTCTCCTTCTAGATAAAATAATTCAAGTGGGTTAGGTCTATAACTGGCCTCCAGGAGACGTTTTTCTTCAACACCATGAAGAGGGGCGAGTAGACCCCTTAAAACCTTTTGTCATCTGGAACTGGAATTGCAGCGCCCTGAGCCACAAGAGAGACAGGAGAATTCGCTTTTTCTCTTCCGAGAGAGGCAAGGATGCCGACTCGCTCTGTTTTAGGCAGGTGAAATATCATAAAGACTTAGGGGATTCTTGTCCACCGGAAGATGCCCCTTTTGAAAACTTCTGGCCTGAAGGCTGTTTTTTCTTCCAGGTCTTCTTGAACTCACGGCCAGGCCTATAGTAGCGAGCATTCCTTGCTCGATCTGAACTTTGCCTGGGCTGTGTTCTCTTCTGGTTTAGCAGACGGCAATCCTGGGAAAGGAACCCCGACTTGCCCCCTGTGGCACGGGTGATGGCACTGTCCGATATGTTCCCAAAGAGGGACGAACCCCCAAATGGAATCCTGCACCATGCCTGCTTGGAGGCAGGGTCAGCTACCCATGGGCGCAGCCACAAGGCACGCTTAGCCGTGACAGATGTCAGCATGATCCGAGCCACCAGGCGAATTATGTCTAGGGAAGCCCCACGAGAAAAGCCAACGTCAACCTTAGCCCATGAATAGGTGAGCTCCGGGCCAGTTCTTCCGAGATGCTCCTCAGAGAAGCATCTACGTCGTCTGTCCAGACTTCCATCGCTTTAGAAAGGGCTGCGAGAGCTAGAGCTGGTTTGCAGGTCATACCCACTGTAATGTAGATCCGCTTGAGGTCGGTATAAATTTTCAACTCCAGGCAATTCCTAAAGGAAACAGTATCCTCCAATGGGAGTGTGACGTGCCTCACCATCCTCATTAGGGCTGAGTCAATGAGAGGAGCAGACTCCAGGTGTTTTACATCCTTGCTTTTAAATGGGTACATTTTTGATACCTTCATTAACAGGCAATTCTTCCTTTCAACACCACCCCATTTGTCGGTAATTATTGCGCTGAGTTCACCCAAAAAGGAGAAATTAGGGTGTTCTTTTTTGAGGTGTTTAAAATATTTCCTCTGTTTGGAGGGTGCCTCCACTGGCTCTTCCATCTCAAAGCTTCTTTGACAGCTTTTGACCAGCTGTGGTACTAGGGCAAATTCAAAACCTGCACCAGGGTCATCTACCTCCACCTCATTGTCTGAGGCTTCAATTGAGGAATGGCTCAGCTGTGAAGGGCCTGGAGCCTTGAGATCATCCCTAATAGGGACTGACATAGTGTCGCCAGCAGGGTTGTGGGTATGACCAGAATCCCCTTTACTCAGCGACTCATGGACCACCTTTCTGACCAGTGCTTCCACTTGTTGGTCTCCACCCTCTCTTTCTTATGCGACTTTAGAAAAGCATCGCTCGCAGAGCGATTTGCCTTTAGGAACCTGGGCCCCGCATACCCAGCAGGCTTTCCTCACAGAGCGGCTGGAGTGGCGGTGAGAGTGACGCCCAGAGGTGGTTTTAGACTCCTATCTGTGGTACCTAGATCTAAAGGAAGATCTGACGTCTGGACCTTGAAGAGGAGTGACAACGTTGAGACCTAGGACGGTCTTTGCCGTGCTTTGGTGTTCAGACCTAGAAGAGCTGAGTGAAAAAGAAAGGGTTAAGAGCTCCTGAATGAGTGAACCCAAGCATCACAGGTAGAAAAGAAATAAATCCTACCTGCAGCGCAAGGGTTGGCCACAAGAGGGAGGTGACAGATCCATGGCAAGGCAGTTTGAAAGTGAAATGAATCATTAAAGCGTTATGAGAAACAGGAGTGACAACAGGCATGAGAGAGCACATAACAAAACATAGCCAGCACCCAGGGAGCCTGCAGCAAACAATTTACCTTGTAAACCAGAGCCCAGTGCCTGGGTAAATACCGCATAAGCCTGCAAGTCATCCCAAGTAATAGCTGCTTTGACAGCTATTTAAATCTGCCACCGTAAACGATGTCACCGCCCCATAGCGGTTGCCATCCGGTGGCGGCCAATCGCATGCGCGACCGCCGCCGCCGCCATTTTGGCGAAACTGCGCCTGCACGAACCAAGCACGGAATCTTTGTTCGCGGCTTGCGGATGCGCAGCGACTTCCTGAAACGGCGAGCTGGAACGCAGCTGCGCTCCAGCCGCCGTGGCCACTCACTGGAGCTTGATAGAAAATAAGGAGACACACAAAACACAGAGATACGGCTGCCATATAAAAGGAATATCTTTGTACATTACCACCACCACGGCACGATCCGGACCAGAACCTGGGACTGGGGAGCTGTTCGCTCAACCCACCGCACCATCGGGCGATTACAAAGCCTCCCGCTAATAGCTGGGACGTTTGGCCATATTGCCGCTTGCCTGCCAATGGCCAGGTTAGTAAGCTCTTCATGGTATCACATCATATCGCCCATGTCCACCTGCTAATAGCTAGGATTGCTGGACTGCAGAGAGGATCACCGCTAACCACCAACGTATCGCCGTGCACACCGCCAGGCCTGGATTACAGGAAAACTTCATGAAAAGGTAAGACTATACCTTGGTCCTAGGAGGAGGACAAAAAAAGGAACACGGCCTCTGGCCCAGAGCAAAGATTTATGGAAGAAGGGTCCTATGAGGTATGAGCGGCGGGATTAACCCACACGTAGGCTGCCATGGAGTCTGTCAGGAAATTGTTTATTTCACACACCTCAAAATATGAAATATGTATAACACACTGCAAACTTTTTTTTGTGCCCCTAAACTGCGTTTTTTGGAAAAGCAGAACAGACCCACAGTACGTAACCACTGAATCGCACAGCTACAGAACTGCAGAAAATGCTATTCAAAAAAAATGTTGTTTTTTTAGTATAGCACAGTAGGAGAAAACTATATAGAAATTGTTTATTTCACACACCTCAAAATATGTATAACACACTGCAAACTTTTTTTTGTGCCCCTAAACGGCGTTTTTTGGAAGAGCAGAACACACCCACAGTACGTAACTGCTGAATCGCACAGCTACAGAACTGTAGAAAATGCTATTCAAAAAAAAAATTGTTTTTTTAGTATAGCACAGTAGGAGAAAACTATATAGAAATTGTTTATTTCACACACCTCAAAATATGTATAACACACTGCAAACTTTTTTTTGTGCCCCTAAACGGCGTTTTTTGCAAGCGTACATTAAAGTGCAAATTTTTATTTTTTATTTTTTTTGCCCTAAACGGGTCTTTTTTTGCACGAGCAAAATAAAATGCTTTTTTTTTTTTTTTTTTTGCCCTATGGGTCTTTTGGAAAAGAGCACAATAAAGTGCCTTTTTTTTTTTTCCCCTAATGCCGCGTACACACGATCATTTTTCCCGTCGGGAAAAATGACATTTTTTCCTTTGGACGAGAAAAACGATCGTCTGTGGGCTTTTTGCCGTTTTTCCCGACGGGAAAAACGGCATTAATCACGATGAGAAAAATTAGAACATGTTCTAATTTTTCTCGTCGTTTTTCCTGACATTTCTTCCACGGCAGTGTTTCCCATAGGGAAACACTGCCGCGGAGCCCATAGACGATCGTTTTTCACGTCATTTTAAAAAATGACGAGAAAAATGACCGTGTGTGGGGAACAAGCTGTTCCCTCGTTTAAAATGTCATTATTCACAGCGGTTTTTAAACCGCCGTGAATAATGATCGTGTGTACGCGGCATAAAAGTTAGATTTTCTCTGACACTGGGCTCATGGCAGTGTAAAAAGACTGCACTGCAACACAAATAGGTAAACCTATGCAGATCGCTGATTTTAATCTCTGAATCTGGAGTCCTATATAATATTCTCTCTCCCTGAAAGCACCAACACAGGAACCTGGCCCTACACTACACTATCTCTCTATCTTTTCCCTCAGATTGTAGAATCAGGACTACCTCATCTATCTTTCTATCTCTCCCTAAAAGCAGCAGCAGCAGACTAGATCCTCTCCCTATCTATTCTGAAGCAGAGTGACATGTGTGCTGTGTGCCTCTAGCTTATATAGAAGCTGGGTCACATGTTGCACTGACCAATCACAGCCATGCCATTAGTAGGCATGGCTATGATGGCCTCTAAGGGCACACCAGCTAATCAAAAGGTGATTGGCTGGCCCCTGAAGCATTTCTAAATGCGTAATTAGATTGCCGAACCCGAACCCGAACCCGGACTTTTGGGCAAAGTCCGGGTTCGGGTTCGGGAAAAAGCTAAAGTTCGGTACGGATCCGAACTTTACAGTTCGTGTTCGCTCAACACTAGTTGTCGGAAAATTTGAGAACCAGCTCTCAAATTTTTTTTGTCGGAAATTCCGACAGCAAATGTTCGATGGAGCCTACACACGGTCGGAATTTCCAACAACAAGCTCCCATCGAACATTTGTTGAAATTCCGAGCGTGTGAATGCGGCATAACAGTAAGGCCCCTTCACACTGGGACGGGAGGTGTGGTGGCGGTAAAGTGCCGCTATTTTTAGAGGCGCTTTACCGTCATAATTGTGGCGGTATTCGGCTGCTAGCGGTGCGTTTTAAACCCCACTAGCGGCCGAAAAAGGGTTAAAAACCACCGTGAAGCGCCTCTGCAGAGGCGCATTGCCGGCGGTATAGCCGCGGTGTCCCATTGATTTCAATGGGCAGGAGTGGTAAACACAGCGCGCCTTCACCGCTCCAAAGATGCGGCTAGCAGGACCTTTGGAGCGGTCCTGCTACCGCACCGCTCCAGTGTGAAAGCCCTCAGGCTTTCACAATGGAGAAATAGCAGCCGCTGTTTAGGGTCGGTTTGCAGGCGCTATTTTTAGTGCAATAGCGCCTGCAAACCGCCCCAGTGTGAAAGGGGTCTAAGAATAAGCAGAAAAAGTAATAAACTTCATTTTTTTTTTTTTTTTATAAATGTAAAAGAGGGCAACATAATACCAGTGCAATATTTGACACTGTTTTTGATAAAACTAAACGCATCAGTATCTGGTTGGATGGATGTAGTAGCAGTTCTCAATTAATTCTCAAGGTGCTCATCAGATATTTTGGTTCTAATCTTGCCCTTCATGTGCTTCATCCTTGAAAATAATTGCTCACAAATATAGGTGCTGCTGAAAACTGATGACATGAATAAAGCCCTGTACACACGATCGGATTTCCTATGGTTTTTAAACCGATGGATTTTTCCATCGGAAAACCGATGAAGCTGACTTCCATCAGTCTTGCCTACACACCATCAGTCCAAAAAACGACCGTTCCAAACACGGTGACGTAAAACACTCCGATGAGCCGAGAAAAATGAAGTTCAATGCTTCTGAGCATGCTTCGACTTGATTCTGAGCATGCGTGGGTTTTTTATCCGATGGAGTTCCCCACAGACGATAGTAATTTGCTATCGGTTTTTTAACCATCAGGTAAATTTAAAACATGTTCTATTTTTTCTCACCGATGGAAAAAAGACCGATGGGGCCCAAACACGATCGGTTTGTCCAATGAAAACAGTCCATCGGACTGTTTTCATCAGTAAAACCTATCGTGTGTACAGGGCTTAAGACGTGATTGTGAAGAGTAAGATATTTTTCTTTGGGAAGCTAAAAGTCCAGAAAAGAGACACTGTCAAATATTTATTTGGTTGTATGTATTTGCTAAGTGTAAACACATTTTTACAAAAAATCAAAAAACAAAATCAACATTTTTAAGTAAGTTTACGATTTTGTGTTGGGCCACATTCATAGCCGCCTTGGGCGGTAGGTTTGACACTCATAATCTATACAGTATGTGCAGCCTGGATGTTAGTCTCATGTCAAACAAGTGACTCTGCACTTGGTGACACACTGGCAGCTGCAGAATCCCCCAAGAGAAGCCTCCACTCATTCTATGGAATTTCTCCCTTGTTGGCCCAAGCTGATAAATATTCCATAGTACGGCTTTGACATCTCCCTGGTCCAGCTAAAGAGAGAGTGACTCTATTAACCACTTCTGGACCACCCCATGTAGATATACTGTGGCAGGGCAGCCCTCCTGCACGAAATCACGTACAGTACTTGTATGTGATTTCGTGCACGGGGTCTGGGGTGCACACGCATGCAGCCGGCGACCCGCTTTCTCTATGACCGGACCCAACGATCGTTCTGAGGAGAGGCAGTCCCGCTAAAAATCGCTGACCACCACAATTACTAGTAAAAAATAAATAAATAAATAAAAATTCCATAAATATATTCCATAGTTTGAAGACGCTAAAACTTTTGCGCAAACCAATCAATATACGCTTATTGGGATTTTTTTTACCAAAAATATGTAGCAGAATACATAATGGCCTAAATTGACGATTGTGTTTAATAGCAGAAAGTAAAAAATATTGTTGGTTTTTTTTTTCAAAATTGTCGGTCTTTTTCTGTTTATAGCGCAAAAAAACAAAGGCCGCAGAGGTGACCAAATACCACCAAAAGAAAGCTCTATTTTTGGGAAAAAAAAGAACATTAATTTCATTTGTGAACAGCGTCGCACGACCGTGCAGTTGTCAGTTAAAGCAACGCAGTGCCGTATCGCAAAAAATGGCCTGGTCATGAAGGGGGTAAAACCTTCTGGGGCTGAATTGGTTAAAACAGGTAAGTAGTTTGTTGGTCATCATGTCACTAGCAAAAATATTATTATTCTGACATGGCCACTAGTTTAAGGTGACCAGATTTTTTAAATTAAATCCGGGAACATATTTTTTTTTTCTAGTAATGGCGGCAATCAGCGACTCTCTGCCCATCGCCACCGCCGCCCGTCTCACAGCCTGTCAAGTCTTACTCTCCGGGTCCCCGGCTATTACTGGGTGGGGTGCGGAGGAAGATCACTCCACCAGGGAAGGGAAGGAGATAAGCAGGCCGGCGGCTGGCCGGGACTTGAGCCAAGGCAGAAGAACATGTAAGCGGAGCTGAATGGGCGCCCGAAACTGAAGAAATATTCCCTCTGCTTCAACCAGCACATGATCATCAGAAAGGGGCACAGATAATGGAAAAAAATACACCCCCCTAAGCTAGTAGGAGCGGCGGAGTGGGGGGGTGTAATTCAGATTTTTTTTTTTAATTCTGCACTGACTGTCTTTGAAATTGCCCCATGGCCCCTGTTCAAATCCAATCTGGGGACAAAACCGGGGACAGACTTGGTCCGGGGACAGTGTCCTCAATCCGGGGACTGTCCCCTGAAACCGGGGATGTCTGGTCACCCTACACTAGTTCATCTAAAAAACAAACCAAAATGAACAGGTGCAACCAAAAACTCTGGCTTTTAAAAGCTCTTTAAACTGAAAAATATGAATATAGGAATGCATTTTCTAAAGCAACATTATGCATTTATCCCTTATTTACCTCTCCAGGAAACCTATCCTTTGTTGTCATAAAAATGCAAAACCAACGTCCTTGGATTCAACTAACTGCTCCCAGTAATTGACATTTATTCACCTGTAGGGAAATTCTGTAAATACTAGTTAGTAAGTAATTTGCCTCCACTGACAGGCTCTGCTTACATACCACGGTATAATGTTGTTTATAGTACAGGAAAGGTGAGTAATTGTGACAGAAAGCTTATCCTCACTTGCAAAAATCATTAATATGCTCATTCAATAGAGCACATGATACACCGAACGCTGACTTATTCATATACGCTGCAAATGTCATGGGTGAAATGCTGTGTTTAACAGATCATCTTTCATGTTCTTGTGAGCACAAAAACACAACGGAATAGCAAACTGTTCCCATTTAAATATCTCCAATAATAAAGCATTAATAATGTAAAAAATTACCTCAAAAAAGTCTATCGCATTATAAACATTGTACAACGAACAAACAAGATCCACAAAACACAAATTACTGAATTGAAATGTTTCTATTTTTTCAGGAAGAAAGGTGAAGGATAATGGATATGGGCATTTAAAGATGTCTTCACAAGCGAAATTTTGATGCAACAACCTGTGTTGAGCGCAGAGGTGAAGAAACTCTAAAGCCCTGTACATACGATCGGATTTCCTATGGATTTTAAACCGATGGATTTTTCCATCGGAAATCCAATGAAGCTGACTTCCATCAGTCTTGCCTACACACCATCAGTCAAAAAACCGATCGTCCCAAACGCCATGACGTAAAACACTCAGACGAGCCAAGAAAAATGAAGTTCTATGCTTCTGAGCATGTGTCGACTTGATTCTGAGCATGCGTGGGTTTTTTATCCGATGGAGTTCCCCACAGACGATAGTAATTTGCTATCGGTTTTTTTTCCATCGGAAAAATTTAAAACATGTTTTTTTTTTAACACCGATGGAAAAAAGACTGATGGGGCCCACACACAATCGGTTTGTCCGATGAAAAAAGTCCAAATCGGCTTAAGGTCCCTTTCACACATGCAGACCATTTTCGTTTTTCATCCATCTGCTAACGAATGAAAAACGGACATCAATGCATCTCTATGGAAAAACGGATGTAAACGGATGATCATCCATTTACATCAGTATAGGAGCCTCTGGTGAAATGGGTTCCCCCACCCCGCAGAGCCAGGCACACCAAATTCCACAGGCTCCCAGAATGGGAAACAGTCCAGTGCTTGTTTTGTATTTTTTTATTGAGGGGATAAAACTTGGATGGGGATTAGGGGTATCATAGGATGCCCACTTCACTTTAGAACAGCTTTAAAGTGGTTGTAAACCCACTTTTGCAACTTGCACCTACAGGTAAGCCTAGATTAAGGCTTACATGTAGGTGCAAGAAATATCTCCTAAACCTACACGGTTTAGGAGATATTTACTAAAATCACAGGCGCCGCTGCCTACAGTGCATGCGCGCCATAGACAACGGCGCATTCATGGGGCTAATCCCATTCACAAATTCGGCTAAGTCCCAGCAATGCTTGGGCTTAGCCGAATTTGATGGTTCCCGCGCACATGCGCGGAGTCACGTCTTCGCCGCTCCGGCCAATCACAGCGCCGGAGCGGCGCTGTGATTGGCTGGAGCTGCGATACCCGGAAGTAACATTCCGGCTATCGCTGCAGCGATGGCTGCGGCTGGAGAGAGGGACACGGACGGCTTTGGGGGCCCCGATCTAAGGTAAGTAGTACATAATGAGCTAGTATGCTAGTCATACTAGCTCATTATAGCTTTGTCTTGCAGGTGGGGTAAAAAAATAAAATAAAATTTATGGGTTTACAACCACTTTAAGGGCAACTCCCCTATATACAGTCTATGCACACTCCTCTGCTTCCTCTGACACACTTGCTTGCAGAAATCCTAGCTGCCACACTGATAGTTAATCTAACAAAAAAAGGCAACAGTCAGATTTTGAAGCAAAATCCCTTTACAGGCAGGGCCCCCGGGCCCCCCTGGGTTGTGTAGCAAACAGGGCCGGCCCTACCATGGGACCAGGTGGTACCATTGTACCAGGCGGCACTTTTAGGGGGGCGGCAAAGCTGTGAGCAGAAAAATCTATCCACAAAATGTAGCTGTAAAACTTGTATGCCCCTGTTGCCTGCCTAATTTAGGGATTATGCGCTCCTGCTCACTGCTCTGCGGCAGCAGATGCACCCCTTTCTAGGCTCCCTTCTTGAGTTCCTATGAGTCTCCCCCCCCCCCCCTGGATCGGAGCTGGTACAGTCCCAGCGAAAGTGCATGTGGGCGGAGCAGAAAGAGAACCTCACACTGCAGCATCGATCTTTGGTTCCCGCCCAGCACACAGCACAGCGCTCCTCCTCCAGAGCAGAGTGAAGATCTGTAAATCACGGATGACAGGCTGGATCCTCTTCTACTGTGAGTCCCGACTGCTCTGCATTTCATATACTGTGATTATAAACGTGCCCTGAACTTTTCACTGCAGGTTTATTGAAAGTAAAATTCTTAAACAGGTTAGGAATTAGTGTGACATTTCAGGTGCTACATTATATGTAATCCACATACACATTATATCTTCTAAAAAGAATGATTTTTTAATAAGATATAATGTGTATGTGGAATACATCTACAGTATGTAGCACCTGAAATATCACACTAATCCCTAACCTGTTCAAGAATATAACATTACACAGCAAAGGATGTGATTTCTTATCCCAGCCCAACTTCAAGAAAGTCCACTCTTGCAGTGTGGGGGAGGGGGGAGAAGGGGGGCACTGTATAGTCTTTTTTTACTTGATTCTATGCTTCAGCCAGCTCCAGTGCTCTCCTCCTCCTCCCTATCACATATAGAGGAAGATTAACCCTGTATGGTCTAAATTGGAGGCTGGAGTGTGACCACTGTCACTCCTAACTGACACAGGAGCTGCAGGGGACCAGTAACAGAACTGCAGAGAGCCCGCTGAAGCAAAGTACAAGGTAAAACTGAATACACAGCAAAGAATTCATTGGGTTCAGCAGGGTCTGAATTTTTGATCGATGTGTAACCCTCTCTGTTAGACAGAAACCGATTTGTTATATCCACTTCTGCTGGAAATCCTTGTTCGATTAGCTGTTTGCAGCCAAACGGAAGCAGTGCTGATCAGTGTATTTTGATAGGGGAGAGTCCCTGCTGTCAGAATACAATTCCCACATCCATCCAACTTGTGTGGATGGAGGAATCTGTCAGCCACTTGCTTGAGCCCCATCTCGATCCAGCAATGTGCACAAGAGCACTTGCTCTCTAGTGCAGGGGTCTCCAAACTCTCCTAAAGGGCCAGTTTACTGTCTTTCAGACTTCAGGGGGGCCGAACTGTGCCCAGTGGGAGTTAACAATGTGCGATCTGGTGTCGTTGGGAGGAATAGTGCCCCTTTTTTTGTCAGTAGAAGGAATTATGCCCCATCATTGGTGTCATTGGCAGGAATAATGCCTCAAGGGCCAGATAAAGGCAAGCAAAGGGCCACATCTGGCCCCAGGGCCGCAGTTTGGAGACCACTGCTCTAGTGGACTGTTTTTTTATAGTGCACTTTAATATTACTTTGCACTGTGTGTTTGATTTGCAGCACTGGGAGTTTGGTAGTAACTCCAAAACCAAATTGTGTACAAATGAACCATAAGAATTTGACTAGAGTTATTTGAATATTTGGGAGTTATTCACATTATATGTTATAGTATTTTACATTTTTTATTTACAGTTCCCTCACAAAATGTTTTTGCAGCACAGGGATTTTGGTCCCACATGTGATATGTAATTGAATATTTATGAGTTGTTCGCATTATATGTTTTGGGATTCGCCCCTTCATAATTTTGTTTGCAGCACTGGTATTTTGGTTCCATATTCATGTGCTATATATTTCACTTGGTAAGATTTGATAATGACACATACACTAAATTTGATATAATTTATAGGGGCTACTGCTATGCACTAGGGTGTATATACTCCTGGTCTCTGTACTCTGCAGTTTACTGCTCTTGACTTCTGCACATTGTATATTACTGTACATACTCTACCTCTGAACTCTGTACACACTGCTCCTGATCCTTGTACTTTGTAATCTATCCAATTCTGACCTCTGCACTATATATATATATGTATTTGTGTGTGTGTGTGTGTGTAAGATAATTGGTCATGGGGGGGCGCAGCTTGGCATGTTCGCCCTGGGTGCTGGTTGACTTTGTCCCGGCACTGCCCCCTGCACTGTGAGGCAAATTGCCCGCTCCACTCCGCGCTGCACTTCAAGCATTTTTATTATTAACTTTTTTACTAGTAATGGCAGTGATCTACGACATTGCGGTGGACAGGTTCGGACACTTTTGACACATATTTGGGATCATTGACATCTATACAGCGATCTGTGCTATAAAACTGCACTGATTACTGTGTAAATGTCACTGTCTGGAAAGGGGTTAAATGGGGAGGTGTTTCTAACTGGGGGGGATGGGACTGACTGGAGGAGGAGAGAGATCTCTGTTCCTAATCACTAGGAACAGCAGATCTGTCTCTCCTCCCCTGTCAGAATGGGGATCTGTCTGTTTACATTGACAGATCCCCGTTCTGGCTCTCTGTGGAGCGATCGTGGGTGGCATTGCGGCCGCCGGCCAAGCACAGGTCCTTTTATACTCCAATATACATGTATAGAGCCATGACAGGTCCTCTTTATACTCCTACATACATGTATAGAGCCATGACAGGTCCTCTTTATACTCCTACATACATGTATAGAGCCATGACAGGTCCTCTTTATACTCCTACATACATGTATAGAGCCATGACAGGTCCTCTTTATACTCCTACATACATGTATAGAGCCATGACAGGTCCTCTTTATACTCCTACATACATGTATAGAGCCATGTAAGGTCCTTATTATACTTCTATATACACGTATAATGCCATGACTGGTCCTCTTTACACTCCTATACATGTATAGAGCCATAACAGGTCCTCTTTATACTCTTATATACATGTATAGAGCCATGACAGGTCCACTTTATACTCTTATATACATGTATAGAGCCATAACAGGTCCTCTTTACACTCTTATATACATGTATACAGCCATGACAGGTCCACTTTAGTTATCATAATATAAAATAATGGATGTGGGGGCATTTTGGTGGGCGTGATTTTTTTTGGGGGGGGGGCAGCATTTCATTTTTGGTACCAGGCAGCACAATGTCTTGGGCCGACACTGGTAGCAAAGTACATTGTCCAGATTACATCCCTGTGGTTACTGATCCCAGCACCACCTTTACTAGCCTACATCCACAGAAAGTATGTTGTTACTTCTCCAAGGTGTTTGGAATAACCTACCGCTGAGTTCCTTCAAAAACTGTGTGCAAGTGTACCTAGAAGAATTGATGCTGTTTTAAAGGCAAAGGGTGGTCACACCAAATCAATATTTGGTGTGACCACCCTTTGCCTTTAAAACAGCATGAATGGATTTATTTTCTATTCATTTACTTTCCATTTTGTTAAGTGATAAAAATAAACTATTAACACTTCTTTCTGAAAGTTTTTTCACACCTGCCTAAAACCTTTGCACATTACTGTAAAGTTGCCTTTTATAATGTTCTTTGACCTAATAAATAAGTCATGGTGTATTACAGGTTAACAGAGTCACATTTGATGTAGAGATATAAACATTTAAGCATGTACCTAAGCATGTAAGGTGGGCATTTCCAAGACTGAAGACATAAAATTCAAGAAGTACCTGTTAGCTTGTCTTCTCACAATGCTAAACGTTCAACTTAAAGGATGTGCCCTGTTCTTTGTACAGGAAGACTTAAGCCCCGTACACACGATCCGAATGTCGTACGAAAAATGTCGTCCGAGGAAGAATCGTACGATAATCGGATCGTTAGTACAGAGCTTCGAGAGCCGATCAGGACAGTTCATCCGATATTATTTAATCGGACGTGCGCAAAAATTTTCCTCGTACGATAACAAAACGTACGATTTTCGTTTAGTCAGTACAGTTGTCGTCCGAAAATACAATACAAATACATTACAACACATGACATCACTTCCGATTTTTTTTTCTGTCGTACGAGAATTTTCGTGACTTTAATAACCTATTTAATTTTACTTGCGACTATTAAGCGAAAAAAGTCGTACGATCTGTCGTACGATATTCGGATCGTGTGTACGGGGCATTACTGTCCTGTAACTAAATCATCTCTTGAAAAGGTTAAATGAAAATCACTCACAGAGTGTGAATACAGATGCATGAGCAATTACAAATTCACATTACTGCCACTTTGCATGATCAGCTCCTGTGATCCAAAATCTGTTGGTAAATCTCTTTTTCTCTATTGAATATTTGACATGTTTTTAATTTATATCAAATCTGTTTCCAAACTTGTTACAATGTTTCACTGAGTCAGGACAAGTACATTCCACAATATCAACCCCAGATACCTGGACCTCCTTTTTGGGGCACCAAATGTGAAATAGATCCTTCAGTCCATTAGCTCTAAGTGACACTAAACTCTGTCTTAAGAAAATCTATTCAGGTATGAGTTCTTAACTCAAAAAATCCCCATCTATTGCTCCCAGCCTCCTCCAAATCTCCAAATTCCTCTTTTCTTGTTCATACATCACGGGACACAGAGCAGCATAGTCATTACTATGTGGGTTATATAGAATTACCTTCAGGTGCTGGCACTGGCAACTTCCAAAACAGGAAGTACCCTCCCCTATATAAGCCCCTCCCATCCAGGAGTACCTCAGTTTTTTGCCAGTGTCTAAGGTGTTGGCCAAGGTTAACATGTATTCATCTGGGCTTGTGTACAGGTTCTCTGGGCCTTAGCAAGCTATTCCGGATCCGACCAAAAAAGCTTCATAGCTAAACGGTCGGTACCCGGGCCTTGCAGAGAAGAGCAAGGTTTTGCCTGTAATGCCTCTCTTAGGAGGGCTGGACCCTGGGATCCAGAGCTCTGGTCATACCCAAAACCAAGAGGCTATCTGTGCAGGGTGCTATACAGGTCCAGGGGAGTGGAATCCTTGGGAACCCGGTCCCTGAAGGTCTAGTACAATGCCTGCCGTGAAAGGTGAAGTTTGGGCTTCTGTGGACCAAACAAAGTCCTGCGGCGGGGAAAAGGTAAGTGGGGGCCCCTCAGGAACTTGGTTCTATTGAGGGGACCCCCAAGCCTAATATGTCTTTCTGCCTGTTACCTAAAAGGGTATTCCCGCTAATAGCTGTATATGCCTAAGAAATCCTAGAAATGTTTTTTCATAAAGGAAGTTTTAAAAACTGTAAACCTGGAAATGTTTTTCATAAAGGAGGTTTTAAAAAAAAAAAAAAGACAAAAGTGCGGTACCTTTGTTTGTCCACTAGAGGCCGCTGTGGAACGTCTTTTTTCTTGGGACTATTTCCTTCCATGGTGAAAGTCCAGGCAGATGAGTGAGCTCTCTATCAGGGAAGCTGCATTCCTCTGTCATGCTGCCAAGTAGTTTCCTTCCATCCCCGAGTCCTGGTGAAACAGGGACCCTGGCTCCTCTCCCTACATGGCGCCAAGAGCGCACACGTGCACGCGCGTGCGCACACACGCTTTCTTTTTAAAAGATTTAGCTTCAAAAAAGGGGGCGGAGCCTGGCGGATGACACGCTCTGTGCGCCCAGCGCTTCTGCGCATGTGCGGGTGTCCCAGCAAGATAAAAGGACTCAGTCCACGCTGCTTGCTATGGACACAGAGCATGAAAAGGAGCTGGTAGCATGGTATAGGGGCTTACAGCGGGCGGTTGATACAGGCATCCCCAGAAAGACGCATTAGTAGACACCCACTGATGTACATAGCAGCAAAATTGCATTAGACTATTTCAGTAAGGGGTGTATTGCGGCTGGAATACCTCAGCTTTGAACTAAGGAATATGCCGCCTAAAAAACTCTGAGATATACCTCTCAGGAAGTGTAGGGGGTCTCCATCGGGCTCTGAGGATCTGGAGCAGTCATCTGCACCCTCCTCCCCTGAGAAATCAGAGGTTAATACCCATAAGGAACCCCCGGGAGTGCCAGGTACTGCGGCTGTCCTCAGTCCACCTGCTCCTGCATATATAACAGAGGAGGTTTTTTCCTCAACTCTGGAGGGATTGGAGCAGAGATTGGCAGCATTGATCGCTTCTTCTCTACAGGAAAGAAAGCACGCCAGATCTCCATCACCTCCATTAGAGTGCCTGTTGGCAGAGCAACAGTCCCAGGAAGGGACCGACCTACCTGAAGGGGATCAGGAGGAGGTTAACTCTGTTTTTGAGGAATCGACAGTAGATGAACCATTTTCAGCATCACAGACTGAAAGATTGTGGGTCCAGACCCTAACTGACATGGTTCGATCTGCATTTAAAATGCCTCTTGTTGAACCATCAACTACTGCTGTCTCCTCATTGGGGTCGCTAAAAGCTCCCCAGGTTAATTGCTCCTTTCCAATACATCCATTACTGGAAGGACTTATATACCAGGACTGGGAACATCCTGATAAACTATTTGTTCCGCCTAAAAAATTTCCGGTGATCTATCCCATGGAGGAAAAGTTCACCCAGAGATGGAATGTTCCTACGGTGGATGCAGCCATCTCTTCTGTGAACAAATCACTGACATGTCCAGTAGATAATGTTCAAATGTTCAAAGATCCAGTGGATAAAAAATTGGAATCTTTATTAAAATCTGCTTTTTCCACAGCAGGGGCTGTTACACAGCCAGCAGTGGCAGCTATTGGGGTCTGCCAAGCTTTAAAGGATCAAATGAAAATGGTCCTGAGGGATTTGCCAGACCAGCAGGCCCAGGCTCTGGCTGATCTGCCTAGAGCATTATGCTTTGCGGTTGACGCCATCAAGGATTCTATCCATCAGGCCTCCCGCCTCACGCTGTCTTTGGTACATATGCGTAGGCTTCTGTGGCTCAAAAACTGGTCTGCTGAAGCTCCCTGTAAGAAGCTCTTAGTTAGCTTCCCATTTCATGGGGAACGCCTTTTTGGCGAGGACCTGGATAAGTATATCCAGAAGATTTCCAGTGGTAAAAGTACTCTCTTACCGAGTAAGAAGAGGTCTAGGGGTCCATCTTTTAAGAGGACTACCTCTCCTATCCCTGCGACGTCGGCTACTAAGCAGTTCCGACGGCCTCCTCGGTCAAACTCAGGGGGTAAAAATCAGGGACAGTCACAGGGTAATAAGAAACCCTGGATCCGAAGGGGTACTAAACCAGCCTCCAAGTCAAGCCTATGAAGGGCTGCCCCCAGTCAAACGGGTGGGGGGAAGACTTCAGTTGTTCGCAGAGACCTGGCGGGAGACGATCAAAGACAGATGGGTGCTCTCCGCAGTAACTCTGGGATACAAGTTGGAGTTAAAAGAGTCTCCTCCTTCCCATTTTATGTGGTCAGGCATGCCAAGAGACCCTCTGAAAAGAGGGTCTCTCCTATTGGCGTTAGAACAACTATTGCTCCAAGGAGTAATTATGGAGGTTCCTATGGAAGAGTGGGGGTTGGGTTTCTACTCAAACCTTTTCACAGTCCCGAAGCCAAACGGGGACATAAGACCCATATTGGACCTAAAGAGTCTAAACAAATTTCTAAACGTCCGGTCTTTCCGGATGGAGTCGATCCGATCGGTCACCGCTGCCCTACAAGGGGAGGAATGGTTAGCCTCGATCGACATCAAAGATGCTTACTTGCATGTTCCCATCTTTCCAGGTCATCAAAAATTTCTACGCTTTGCAGTAGAAGGGCGCCATTTTCAGTTCAGAGCCTTACCATTCGGTCTGGCCACAGCACCACGAGTGTTCACAAAAATTCTGGCCCCACTGTTGGCCGATCTAAGAACACGAGGTGTAACGATAATGGCATACCTAGACGACCTGTTGTTGATGGACCACTCAGTTGCCAAGCTAGAAGTGGTAATTGTCGATACAATCAAGTATCTAGAATCTCACGGTTGGGTCATCAACCTGGACAAGTCAGCCCTACAGCCAGTGAAAAACCTGGTATATCTAGGGCTACGGCTGGATTCAGATCAGAGGAAGATTTTCTTACCTCTAGACAAGGTATCCTCTTTGAGGGGCTTGGTCCGTCTGCTTTGTGCAAAAAGACAGCCGTCCATACGCCTGTGCATGAGGCTGCTAGGAAAGATGGTAGCATCATTCGAAGCTGTGCCATACGCCCAATTCCACTCAAGGAATTTACAGAGGGCCATATTGTCAGCCTGGAACGGAAAAGTTCAGGCTCTAGACTTCCCGATGGCTTTGTCCCCTTCCGTTCCGAAGAGTCTCTGCTGGTGGTTGATCCCCCAGAATCTCCAGAAGGGAAAACCCTTCAGCCCGATATCTTGGAAGGTGGTCACTACAGATGCCAGCCTTATAGGCTGGGGGGCAGTACTGGAGCAATGGTCTCTCCAGGGCAGATGGTCAAATGTAGTAAAAACCCTGCCCATCAATCTCTTAGAGATACGAGCAGCCCGGTACGCCCTAGTAGCCTGGACATCCAGACTCCAAGGGTCCCCTGTCAGAATTCAATCAGACAATGCCACAGCAGTGGCATATATCAATCATCAGGGAGGCACCAGGAGTCGTGCAGCCCAGAGGGAAGTAAGTCACATCCTGGAATGGGCAGAAAAGCATGTCCCATGTATATCAGCTGTCTTCATTCCAGGGGTGGAGAATTGGAAGGCGGACTTTCTGAGTCGCCAACAGTTATGCCCAGGGGAATGGTCCCTTCATCCCGAGGTCTTCCGAGCAATATGTCAGCGGTGGGGAACACCGGATGTAGATCTGCTAGCATCCAGATTCAACGCAAAGGTGGACAGATTTGTCTCCCGGACAAGGGATCCCCTCGCTTGCGGCTCGGATGCTCTGGTGTTCCCTTGGGATCAGTTCAGACTGATATATGCATTCCCTCCGCTACAATTGTTGCCTCGACTCCTTCGCAGAGTCAGGTTGGAGAAGAAGCCGGTGATCCTGGTGGCTCCAGCGTGGCCCCGAAGGGCCTGGTACGCGGAGATCATCAAAATGTCTGTGGGGAGTCCTTGGACCCTTCCACGTCGTCCGGACCTGCTTTCGCAAGGACCGATATACCACCCTTCCTTACTAACTCTAAGTTTAATGGCCTGGCTATTGAATCCCACATCCTAAAGAAGAGAGGTCTCTCTAACTCTGTGGTATCAACTATAATCAATGCCAGGAAGCCTGTATCCAGGCAGATCTACTATAGAGTTTGGAAGGCGTACATTACTTGGTGCGAGGCCAGAAAATGGCATCCACGTAAGTACGTTATAGGCAGAATTCTGGACTTCCTGCAGTGGGCTGTAGACAGGAAGTTTGCCTTAAGTACTATCAAGGGCCAGGTTTCGGCCTTATCAATACTATTTCAAAGGCCCCTGGCTTTGCATTTACTTGTCAAATCCTTTATGCAAGGGGTGACTCGTATTATTCCACCGATTAAAGCTCCCATATACCCATGGGATCTAAATTTGGTTCTGTCGGTTCTGCAGAAGCAGCCATTTGAACCTTTGCGGCACATTTCCTTGGTTCTACTCACCAGAAAATTGATATTTTTAGTAGCCATATGCTCGGCTAGAAGAGTGTCGGAATTAGCCGCCATGTCCTGTAAGGAGCCATATCTGGTTATTCATAAGGACAGAGTAGTATTACGCCCTCACCCAGCCTTTCTTCCTAAGGTGGTATCGAGGTTTCACTTGAACCAGGATGTGGTTCTTCCTTCTTTTTTCCCCAAACCAAGCTCGGTAGAGGAAAAGTTATTGCATTCTTTGGATGTAGTAAGAGCAGTTAAAGCTTATCTAAAAGCCACTGCTCAGATTCGTAGAACGGATTCTTTGTTTGTTCTGCCGGAAGGCCCCAGAAGGGGTCAGGCAGCATCAAAATCTACTTTAGCCAAGTGGATTCGACAGGTCATAATACAAGCCTATGGCTTGAGAAGTAGACCGCCTCCGTTCAAAGTTAGGGCGCACTCCACAAGAGCAGTTGGAACTTCATGGGCAGTGCATCACCAGGCCTCCCTGGCTCAAATTTGTAAGGCCGCAACATGGTCTTCAGTACACACGTTTACTAGGTTCTACCAGGTGGACGTTAGAAGTCAGGAGGATGTCGCCTTTGGGCGCAGTGTGTTGCAGGCCGCAAAAGATCCTCATGCCTGATGGCGCCCAGCTTATGTATGGTGTATCCCCCCCCTCATTTGGCATTGCTTTGGGACGTCCCACATAGTAATGACTATGCTGCTCTGTGTCCCGTGATGTATGAACAAGAAAGTAGGATTTTTAAAACAGCTTACCTGTAAAATCCTTTTCTTGGAGTACATCACGGGACACAGAGCTCCCACCCCTCTTTTGGGGACACGTATTGCTTTGCTACAAAACTGAGGTACTCCCGGATGGGAGGGGCTTATATAGGGGAGGGTACTTCCTGTTTTGGAAGTTGCCAGTGCCAGCACCTGAAGGTAATTCTATATAACCCACATAGTAATGACTATGCTGCTCTGTGTCCCGTGATGTACTCCAAGAAAAGGATTTTACAGGTAAGCTGTTTTAAAAATCCTACTTTTTCTGCTGTGATCCGACTTTCTGATAGAGGGTGGTTACATTTGTTCGCCATGCTCCCACTGTATGTAGGAACAGAGTCACCCTCTCTTGCTCACTCCTAGGATGGACTAGGGACTATGGACTATAGGATTTGTATTGCGCATAGAGCAGTGCACTGCCCGTTTTAAACAAATGAGGGTGAAATTGAAAGTTTCAGGTGGTCACAGAGGACATTACAAAGAGGCTGAAAAACACAGTAAGAAACAATTTAATGCAAAATAGATTACAGGACCATTAAGTAGTAGATGTGTATGGTTCGGTGTCACTTTAACCCTTTTACTGCCCAATTTTAAATTTTCCGCCCTCATGTTAAAAATGCAAATTTTTTACATGAAAATACACTTAAAACCAGCAAACATCATACATTTTCTAAAAGGAGATGACTCATAAAATAAAAAGACACAAATTATGCACAAGCACAAATTGTGGTCAATCTGAATGTTTTTCCAGATGCTTTGGCCGAACTCGAAAGTGCTCAGAGCTGAGCATTTATGGGTTCATAGCTTCTAGGGGAAATTGGGCAATGGGTGTTTCTTCCCTTCACTCTCCATCCTGACAGTGCTGATGGATGTCCCAGGCTCTCGGAGGGCACAAAAAAGCCTAGGACATGCCTGGGGGTGGTGGCATTTTTCGCATATAGCAGTAATCAGATGACAAGGGACTAAGCCCTGCCCCGCTTTTTCCAAGGGAGAAAAAAAATCTATTTTGGTTTGGCTTGCCATTAAAATTACATTTTAAAAAATCGGTCTTAGTGGCAGAAAGTGATGTTGTTTACTTATCCCTATTTTCCTATTTTGCAGTATTATAGCAATTAAACAGTGATATGTCACCTGTCAACAGTAAGTAATACACAGAATAAAAAAGATAAAATAAATAAATACATAAACATACAATATATAAATAGAAAAAAATGAGACCACTTGGTTACTTTGATGTAGTCACTCTTTTATGCTTCTATGGTTTTATGTGTGCATTCAACATAAAGCCAAATAATGGGGGTAAATCTAAATATTTTAGCCTGCACATTTATAACAATTACATTTTTTAAATTGTTGAATAAGCCCAATTGTTTACCGCAGCCTGAGCATTTAAAGATGGACTTCTAATTGGTTGCCATGGATGACTGTGCTTTATAGATCCTAACTGTTCTTTACACCACCTTTGTGAATACGGCTGATTATGTCAATTTGCCATTTGCTAAATACTTAATTAACCAATGACAATAACAGGGTTCAAGGCTGGATAATTAAGTACATTAGGCCAGATGCTTTTCCCCCTCATTGGTGGTAAAACACAGCCTTCTGCTGTTCCTCATTTTAAGGGACTGTGCCTTTTTTGGGACCAAATCGCTCTGTCCCTTTTTTCTACTCATGTATTCCTCCTCTTTTTGACCTGATGTATACCTCTTTATCAAAAAAAAAAGTGTAATGTACTCTAGAAAGCTTTAAACAGAAGGTATACATTGATATTTTAGGTGGTATTACTATAGATGTGAGTCTTAATCCAACATTTGCTTTCCTTCTATCCATTGGAATACGATCTCAAATTAATTTATCACCATACCAGGTAACTTAAATGATGAAATTTGATATTAACTCCAACATTCTATCTCCAATATATTTTATGTTGTCTCACTATTTATGTACAATACCTTTATGTACTCTTATGCCCTGTACACACGATCGGATTTCCGATGGAATAAAATCCAATGGAATTTTCCGTCGGAATTCCGATGAAGCTGACTTTCATCAGTCTTTCCTACACACCATCAGACAAAATTCCGACCGTCCAAAACGCGGTGACGTAAAACACTCCGTCGAGCCAAGAAAAATTAAGTTCAATGCTTCTGAGCATGCGTCGACTTGATTCTGAGCATGCGTGGGTTTTTTCTTTGTTGGCGTTCCACACAGACGATCGGAATTTCCTATCGTTTTTTTTGGAAAAAAGTCAGATGGGGCCCACACACGATCGTTTTTTCTGATGAAAAAAGTCCATCGGACTTTTTTCATCAGAAAAAACTATCGTGTTTGCAGGGCATAAGATGAGCATGTGATTTATTCTGTAAAGCTTTCTCTTAAAGTATAAATCATTTTGAGAAAAAAAATGTGTCATATAAATGTTTACTGCGCTAAACATTTTATCCAGCCTCTAAATTATTCAATGTGTTATTTTGAAAAAGCTTTATGATTTTGTTTTTCTGTTTTTGATGGAATGTTTTTTTAATTTTTCGGCCCATTTAGATGCTTTACAGGATTAATTTTCCATTTTTTATACGGCCTTTTTTTAGGTTTTAGTACCTTTTAGATGTTTTTTCCCTTTTTGTGCTTGTTATACTAGGCCCATTATCTTCCTGGATTTTATGGGATTTATACCTAC
The DNA here is from genome assembly GCA_029206835.1 of Rana muscosa. NCBI lineage: Eukaryota > Metazoa > Chordata > Amphibia > Anura > Ranidae > Rana > Rana muscosa. The sequence continues at coordinate 985,963,381 of CM055117.1, forward strand.
CCCATACTGTATATGATGTTCTTATTCATCTTTTTTGTTGGAAGTCCCCTTTAAGATGCAGTATCAGATGTAGGAAGGTCTTTGTCATTATTCCTCTTATTAATCTTTCAGTTATTTGGCATTCAACTGCCACAGTATTTTGCTGTTATATTTTATTATTGGAGGACCCCTTGATAACATCCTATTGGACGAAACGCATCAGCAGGAGTTTCTGGGTCTGACTTCATGCCGCTGCGTGATCCCAGGTCGGCAGTGGCTTTATACAGTATGTGAGTTTTGAAGAGATTGCTTAAACTCTGTGACACTGAGGATGCACATGAATAAATGTGCCAACCTCCCCGAGCAATTCAAGACTACATCTGATACACTGGACCTATGGCTCTTGCCACCTGCTTCATATATTTACTGTCTTACTAGCCTTCGGTTTGCTGGTCATGCATTCCATTTAGGGTGGAATGTTTTTATGTCATACAATTTTTGAAGCACTGTTAGAGCACTAGCCTAAGCCTTGTATCCAAGTACAAACAAACTGTTATTGTTTGAATGTTTATATGTATTTTCTTACTACTCTGCTTAAAATAAAAACCCCTAGTTTTTTACATTACTTATCCATGTGCCGCCTAAAGTCCATTTTTCTTATATGTGAGTTTATTATAATTTTAATGCATTATTGTGCTTTTAACTGGATTTATATGTATATATTTTAATGTATGCTGATTGTTTATTACACTTGCCGTGGACACCCACCCATAGTGTTTTGTTTTTTTTGCAGAATCTTGTATACATATACAGTCTGGAGCATTATGAGTAACTTAATGATGGTTTGTTGCATTAATCTCAAACATCTCTGATTTCTTTATTTTAATAATCTGTCTGGAGATCCTTTTGGGTCTATTCAAAAATGTCCGAATCACCATTTCCGGCTTTGGCACTATAGCCGTAATATTTTACACCTGTGACTGGGTGACTAGGCAAGGCTACTTAAAGATGACTGACATCACCACTAGAGGACCCCTTGATAACATCCTATTGGACGAAACGCATCAGCAGGAGTTTCTGGGTCTGACTTCATGCCGCTGCACGATCCCAGGTCGGCAGTGGCTTTCTATGTGAGTTTATCATACTTTTAATGCATTATTGTGCTTTTAACTGGAATTCTATTCACTAAGAGCTGGTGGCCGGTCTCCTGAGCACTTTTAAAAGAGTCAACACATGTGCTATGCCGATGGATTGCTGATTTCACTATTCACCTTTCAGGTATTAACCAGCTCCCCCCCCGGCCTATAACAAAATGACGGCCAGGCAGGCCTTTCGTTGATTTGGGTGGACGCCATATGATGTCCTCCCGGAACACGCTGCAGCGGATTGCATGACCAATCACAGCAGGTCACATAACAGTTGTAAACAATGAATGGCTTCCTTCCGTGCCATCCATTGTGTACAATTGTGATGCTAGCTGTGGTAAGTGTGATTACATGATACAGACAGGGCCAATCACAGCCCATCTGTACCATGTGATTAACTCTGACCAATCACCAGTGGTGGTGCGGGTACCACGTGGCTCTCTTTCTGGTGGTGCAGGTACAGCATGGCTCCTTCTCTTGTGGTGCAGGTACAGCGTGACTCTCTCTCTGGTGGTACGAGCACAGCGTGGCTCTCTCTGGTGGTGCGGGTACAGCGTGGCTCTCTCTCTGGTGGTGCAGGTACAGGGTGGCTCCCTCTCTGGTTTCCCCCAGCACAGTCCTCTCTTTTTTCTCTTCTCCTGTAGCACTCAATTCCTCAGCTTTTTCCTGGGTTCCAGGCTCTATCTCTCCTCCCAGCGGAGTGCATGCATGCTGAGGGCTGTGTCTTCTGGGACTGCATGTTCCATGATGGGGAGGGAAACAGAGCGGGCAGGAAGCTGGGCAGCATTGTGGCGAATCAGACTAGAGCAGCTCTCTGTTATTTTATTTGGCTGACAGGAGAATGGAGAGAGGGCGAGTGGGGGAGATACGTGGACAGCCCACAGCTCGTCTCTCCCCAGGCTGTCACAGCACCGCTGCCGAGTTCTCTGGCAAAGGGAGCAGGGGAAAATATCCTACTGTCACCGCTTTACTGATGGTAGGGCTCGACGGCACCCACTACAAATGCTTCCTGGTGTCACCCCTCTGGTGGGTGTCATCCGGGTGCAGTTAGCCCCACCCCCCCGAACCCCCATAGTGACACCACTGCCAATCACAGCTAATCAAAACAAATCTGGTATAAAATTTATCAGAATTAACCCCTAGGTGTATCTGATCCAAGCGCTCAAAGACCAATATATGTGTGACCTGCCAAATAGCTGCTGTTATAAAGGAATAGATAATATAAAAAATATGTTCCAATAAATTCAAATTAAACCATTAACAGCGCTTGTGTGAAAAGCTCATTTCCACCAATGATAAAAAGATTATCTGACAGATGTTAATATCATGGGATGTGATGTCCCCAAATATCACTGTAAGGATGCAGCAGTGAGCTGAACTTAAAAGCCAAAAGTTTCTAAAAAGAACAATTCTGAGTCCAACTGCCACTGAGAGTAACCAAAATATGGTCAGTATCTTCCAGGGTTAAGTACTGTGGATAACATTCCTAAGGCTCAGTGTCTCTCATAAGAAATCCAATGGTTAGTAACTCATCCAACTCTCAAACTTCCCACTGATAAGATGTGACTGTAAATCATACCTTCATCACTCTCATGGTAAATACACTCCCTCTTGGTATTGTACTCACCAGACAGAGGATGGAATAGTGCCTGTCAGTTCCTCTCCAGATATTCCGTCTGTATGCTTCAGGGAATCCTATGGCTTCAGGCAGCGTATGTATGCATGTAGCAGTGTGGGCATGTAAAGACAAGGGAAGCCTCATAGCATAAAACCCTTTTATTAATAAACCGAATGCCCCCACATATACAAAAACTGCTTACAAGAAATAAGTAAAATAAAAGCGTATCACCAGGGTCGGTCCGTCTGCTCACTCAGATAATGAAGTGCTCTCCACATTCAAAACACCCGTGAGTCCCAGGTAGAAGAACGTTCCCGTGCTGTGATTGGTCGCGTGGACACGCTCTGACGCGTTTCGTGATTGGCTACACATCTTCAGACGGAATATCTGGAGAGGAACTGACAGGCACTATTCCATCCTCTGTCTGGTGAGTACAATACCAAGAGGGAGTGTATTTACCATGACAGTGATGAAGGTATGATTTACAGTCACATCTTATCAGCGGGAAGTTTGAGAGTTGGATGAGTTACTAACCATTGGATTTCTTATGAGAGACACTGAGCCTTAGGAATGTTATCCACAGTATTTAACCATGGCAGATACTGACCATATTTTGGTTACTCTCAGTGGCAGTTGGACTCAGAATTGTTCTTTTTAGAAACTTTTGGCTTTTAAGTTCAGCTCACTGCTGCATCCTTACAGTGATATTTGGGGACATCACATCCCATGATATTAACATCTGTTAGATAATCTTTTTATCATTGGTGGAAATGAGCTTTTCACACAAGCGCTGTTAATGTTTTAATTTGAATTTATTGGAACAAATTTTTTATATAATCAAAACAAAACAAACTGAATCAATTTCATTCAGTAAAATGCTTGCTTATGACAATGAAATTCACTGCTAATACACTGCTATACACTGCTATAAGCAATCATAATGTGTAAAAAAAAAAAAAAAATCCTGATCACTTTCCCAGAGTAGTACAATGTTATTATATTAACATTATATTGCTCTGTTGACAGTTTGTTAAAAAAAAATTGTGAAAAAAAAAATGTGATAACATTTTCAATTTTTTTTTGTACTGTCACCAGTCAGTGTCCCTGATTACCGCCACACCAGTTATATGATAACTCGCCATGCCTCTTACTAAATACCTTGGACTGTCTACATTCCAAAAAAGGCTACTCTTGGGGATATTTGTACTGTTTTAGCATTTTTGAGCCTCAAGAAATTAGATCAGTCATCAGGATTGATCAATTTTCAGATATACAGCATACCATAGTTTGTTTCACAAACTAAATAATATACACTAATTTGGGTTATTTTGACCAAAGAAATGTAGCAGAATACACGTTGGCCTAAATCTATGAAGAACATTTTTTTATGTAATTATGGAAATAAAAAAGAGAACTCTCGAACTTCAAAATAAACCCTATAAAAACAGAAATCTTAAATATAGGAAAAAATAAGAACTTGCATTACAAAAGGAATTCCCATTCACGTGGGTGAGAGGCGAGCTGCCCTACTTGGGAATTAAATTGACACCTACAGTGGAGAGACTGTATCTGGCAAGCTACATTCCGTTATTGAACAAGATTAAAACAGAACTAAAGAAGAGTGCGATGAGATCGCTATCATGGCTGGGAAGGATAAATTTGTTTAAGATGGTTATTCTCCCAAAAATAACATATACATTTCAGATGTTGCCTATAGATATACCACAGAGTTTTTTCAAGACTATAAAAACAATGTTGGCAAAATAAAAAGCCGAGATTGAAATATGTAATAATGACAAGGGAAAAAAGACACGGAGGACTTTCTGCACCAGATATAAACAGATATTATAAGGCCGTGATTATTGCACGAATGGTGGAATGGGGAAATAAAGAAAAAGAGAAAAAATGGGTTCAGATTGAAAACACTATAAGTAAAATAGCACTGCACAAAAATATATGGATACCACGAAAACATAGAAAACTGGATCCAGACACACATGAAATAACTAAAAACGTATTTAAAATATGGGATTTAATTTACAGACATAATAAATGGACTTATAACTCACCTTTAATTGCACTCACGGAAGCAATTTTTTTTTATCCCCGGGCAAGGGACTTTGTTTGGAAACAAAATGGGGACTGCACAAATAAAGGACAAGGGAAAGATAAAAACACTACATGATATAAGGAGAAAAAACAGGTGGAATATCAACGAATGGGAATATCTACAATTAAAACACCTGACAAACACACTACCTCAACCTATCATGCCCTGTGCACACGATCGGAATTCCGATGGGCTAAAATCCGATGGAATTTTTCGTCTTAATTCCGTTCAAAGCTGTCTTGCATACACGCCATCAGCCAAAATTCCGACCGTCCAAAACGCAGTGATGTACAACACGTACGATGTCACTATAAAGGGGAAGTTCAAATCCAACGGCGCCACCCTTTGGGCTGCTTTTGCTGATTTCGTGTTACCGCGTGTTAGTAAAAGTTTGGTGTTAGCCGATTCACGCTTTTCAGTCTCGGTGCTTTTCAGTCCGTTACAGCATGACGAATGTGCTATCTCCATTACAAACGCTAGTTTTACCAGAACGAGCGCTCCCATCTCCTAATTTAGTCTGAGCATGCGTGGATTTTTCTCCGATGGAGTTCCACACAGACGATCGGAATTTCCTATCGTTTTTTTTTTCCATGGGAAAAATTTAAAACATGTTCTATTTTTTTACACCGATGGAAAAAAGTCCGATGGGGCCCACACATGATCGGAGTTTCCGATGAAACAAGTCCATCTGACTTTTTTCATCGGAAATTCCGATCGTGTGTACAGGGCATAAGAGACGGAAATAAATTAACTCCATTGGAAAAATTATGCAGTATACAAGCCTCACTAAGACATGTGATTTCAAAAGTATATGGAATCTTGACAGGGAATGCGGGCAGATTGGAACGACAATGCATATGTAGCGCCCACTCCAAAAGGTTGGGACGCTATTTAAATTTAGAGGGATGTCTGAAGCCAGTAGTTGGGCTTGGACGGTTGAATTGCACTTAACTTTGCCTCTGCTCTAGCTGTGGTTTGCCCGATAGCATTTTCCCTTATCGCCTGTAGGTGGCATACCACCTCAGGCACCTGTTGGAACACGGGCAAACCATGGTGCATCGAGTGGCCCTTCTCGGCAGCGGTACAGTAGGAGTGGTCGACCCGCTGTGCCTGTTGGGAGGGGATACTTAAGGGGCAGATGCCATTGATTGGCCCGTTCCCGCCCTGCAGCCCTCCGGGCGCGAGGTATGTGTGTTTGGTCTTGGTCTCGGGGCCACGTTGGCCCGAGGCTGCATCGCTATCCTGTAGGCCCAGCTAGTCTGGCTGGGGCCTACGTTCAGAGAGGGGATCCCAAGCTGTTCATCCAAATGGGGAGGAAGCTATCTTGATGAAGGAGACCAGGGGAGGACCTGCCCTGGAGAAGACTGGCAAAGTACTGCTGTCTCGGGTGAGGCCTGGCGACTTTATCAAGGAGGGACCCGCTATACTACAAGCCCTGCAGTTCGCCGGATTGGCTTAAATTCTCTTTAACTGCACGGCTGGAAGTTTGGGACTTTGAAATCCTGTGGCAGAGGATTCCTGGACTATCCATTTTTCTCAACTTTAAAAGGTCTGTGGCAGAGACCTACTTCATCTGGGTAGTCTGTGGCAGAGACTGCCCTGTTGCTGGTTCGTGAGTCATCCCGGATGCTAGGCCATGTGAGAGAGGACTATCCGGCTGACCAATACCCACTCTAAACACTGAGAGTGGTGAGTGATTTTGATCTGAGACTGTTATATGTTGTGGCAAGTGCCTGAACCTTCCCCCACTCTTCTATACCTTCTACTTCTCAAGATTTACTGCATAAGAAAAATAAAGCATAACTATTTGAGGTTTTACATCTGTGAATTACTACAGACTTTCCTACCCGGACAACGCAGCTGAAGAGGTAACGTGTAAAACCCAAAATTAACCAGCGGCCCTCTAGGGGGTATTGCTACACGTGGGGGCTCGTCCGGGATATTTGCCATTGCCTCTGACAACCGGATTACTGTTCTTTTGCTATTTGGAAAGTCTGCCATTGAGAAAGTGTTGGACTGTGCTTTTACCGAGAGAAGAAGGGGTCAAGGGGCACAGATTGCTTTGTTAGCTGCGTAGTTCGTGGGCGGGGCCGAAAAGAAGAAAGCCCGCGAGCTACGTGCAAAAAGAACTAACTGGGAGGAGTTCCAGCCACCTGCGTGCTACACGTGGGTGTATTTGGCGCCAAAGGCAGAGATTGTGGACTGAGCAAGAAGAGCAGCATGTCGTCAGTTTTATGAGCCCTAGCTATAACAGGGCCCAGGATACTCCATATGCCTACTACCATGGACGCTGCTCAGATTGGAGCCCCACTTACTGATACAGGGATACAACTCAAGCCTCGGGGCTGCTTTACTCTATACACAAGTCGGGATGTGGAGGCACTGGGCATGCTCTGCTCTGGATGTAACGGACTGGCCGTACAGTTGCGCCCCTTTGGACGATGCCTGTCCTGCGGGGAATTTCTTTTTGAAGTGCAACAACCCACCGATCCACCCCGCGCTTATCGGGTGGACTGGATTACAGGCACCATCACTCCTGAGGAGGCCTCCCTCACCCCTGCGGTTCATATCGCACGCACTGCAGATGCGACAGCAAGGGAGTCTGGAGTGGATGTCGCCACCACCACAGAGCCACCAGCGGACATCGCAGCGAACATCGCAGCGAACATCGCAGCGGACGCTGCCTCCACCACTACCTGTGTCTCCATCCTGCCCGCAAAAAGGAAGGTGGGCTATGTTAAGGCCTCCCACGGCCGCGGTCGAAGCCTACCTCAGCGCCTGCCAGAACCGGACCTCATGAGCAGTAAAGTCCCCGGGAGGTCCGCTACAGGAACCGGTAAGGAGGCTGGAGATAAAGTGACTGTTATGGCCCGTAATTACCTACCCGCTGAGTTGGATTCTTCGGAATTAGAATCCTCTTCAGATGTTGGGGATGAAGAGTTGATTGAAGAAATGTTTCTGGAAAAGGGATGGGACAACCGAAGATGTATTATCCCACTCCGCAGCCTTCAAGAGGGTTCACCCATGAGTTCTGGGGACACCACACCCCGAGTGGAAACCCCTACCCCTGTTGTAAAGAAGGGGGCTTTACCCAATGACGGGCCCTGGTTTCAATTTGGCACATCTTTGGTCCGCAGGTCGCCAGACTCGTATGTACTGCCCGGGATGGGAAACCCTGGGACTCTACCTAAACTCGCCCGCCTACAGCATATTTTAATGAAGCGGGTGGCTACCGAGTACGGCTTGGGGTTCCCCTATGTGCCCAAGTAACTTATGCTAGAGATTGAAGCTCGCCGCGAGCAATGGTACGGGGACGCCATCTGGGACTATCTTAAAGTACCCAAGCCGGTTAGGAACTTTGAACACTCGGTTACCATGACCGATCAATTTAAGGGGTGCCGCTTGGACTGGAGCTATGGCGGCACATCCACGCCGATCGGGTTGTACTCCGCTGTCCAGGAAGGGAGGATGCAGTGTACTTTATAACCACCCTGGACAAACAGTGGAAATCTGTGACTCTACCTGATCCAAGTTTCTACTTATGACATTTTAAAATGGAAATTTGACCCTGTTATTTGCCTCCTATTTTCCTACAAGCGGAGAATGCCCTGAAAAAAAAAGGTGACTTTGTTCTCCGCTCTAAAACAATTGTTGCTTTGGAAAAATAAAAGACAGAGAATGTTTTTATATATCTCTGAATGACAGATTTTCTTCCTCTAATTGAACTTTGGGGATTTAGCCAGATAGAAAAGGGTTGCTGAAAGGCGCTGTGTTCAACATTGGTTCTTTGTATGTTTATGATTCAACTCCTGCTTTAAAAAAAAAAAAAAAGACATTTTGATGCCTCTAACATTAGGTGGCAGTGGTTTGCTGAATTAGGGAAAGACTCTTATTGTTATCACAGCAATTACAACTTAAAGAAGGAAAGCTGCATTCTCACGGGGATACAGTTTGACTTCTGTGTACAGATATCTGATAGTTTAGGATTATGTGTTTGCTATGTATGTTTTTTTGTCTTCTCTTAGGTACTGGATCTGCAGTCAAGACCATCGGAGAATGGGGTGGGATTAGACAAATAGTGATGGGTGGTAGTGTATATATATATAATGTGTAATATATCTAGTCATATATGGAGAGTTATACCATTCCTTTGATTGTATACTGTGTATTTTTTCTCTTCTCTTCCCCTTCCCAGTTTTTTTCGTTCAGGCACCCAAAAACCTCAAGCTTGAGGATTATTTGGGTTTTTTTTAGCCACTGGGGACAGTGTCTTTTTGAGAGGGGGGTGTATGTAGTGCCCACCCCAAAAAGTTGGGACGCTATTTAAATTTAGAGGGATGTCTGAAGTCAGTAGTTGGGCTTGGACGGTTGAATTGCACTTAATTTTGCCTCTGCTCTAGTTCTGGTTTGCCCGATAGCATTTTCCCTTATCGCCTGTAGGTGGCATACCACCTCAGGCACCTGTTGGAACACGGGCAAACCATGGTGCATCGAGTGGCCCTTCTCGGCAGCGGTACAGTGGGAGTGGTCGACCCGCTGTGCCTGCTGGAAGGGGATACTTAAGGGGCAGATGCCATTGATTGGCCCATTCCCGCCCCGCAGCTCTCTGGGCGCAAGGTATGTGTGTGTGGTCCTGGTCTCGGGGAAACGTTGGCCCAAGGCTGCATCGCTATCCTGTAGACCCAGCTAGTCTGGCTGGAGCCTACGTTCGGAGAGGGGATCCCAAGCTGTCCATCCAAATGGGTAGGAAGCTATCTTGATGAAGGAGACCAGGGGAGGACCTGCCCTGGAGGACACCGGCAAAGTACTGCTGTCTCGGGTGAGGCCTGGCGACTTTATCAAGGAGGGACCCGCTATACTACAAGCCCTGCAGTTCGCTGGATTGGCTTAAAGGCTCTTTAACTGCACGGCTGGAAGTTTGGGACTTTGAAATCCTGTGGCAGAGGATTCCTGGACTATCCATTTTACTCAACTTTTAAAGGTCTGTGGCAGAGACCTACTTCATCTGGGCAGTCTGTGGCAGAGACTGCCCTGTTGCTGGTTCGTGAGTCATCCCGGCTGCTAGGCCATGTGAGAGAGGACTATCCGGGTGACCAATACCCACTCTAAACACTGAGAGTGGTGAGTGATTTTGATCTGAGACTGTTATACAGTCAGGTCCATAAATATTGGAACATCGACACAATTCTAATCTATTTGGCTCTATACACCACTACAATGGATTTGAAATGAAATGAACAAGATGTGCTTTAACTGCAGACTTTCAGCTTTAATTTGAGGGTATTTACATCCAAATCAGGTGAACGGTGTAGGAATTACAACAGTTTGTAAATGTGCCTCACACTTTTTAAGGGACCAAAAGTAATGGGACAGATTAACAATCATAAATCAAACTTTCACTTTTTAATACTTGGTTGCAAATCCTTTGCAGTCATTTACAGCCTGAAGTCTGGAACGCATAGACATCACCAGATGCTGGGTTTCATCCCTGGTGATGCTCTGCCAGGCCTCTACTGCAACTGTCTTCAGTTCCTGCTTGTTCTTGGGGCATTTTCCCTTCAGTTTTGTCTTCAGCAAGTGAAATGCATGCTCAATCGGATTCAGGTCAGGTGATTGACTTGGCCATTGCATAACATTCCACTTCTTTCCCTTATAAAACTTGTTGGTTGCTTTCGCAGTATGCTTCGGGTCATTGTCCATCTGCACTGTGAAGCGCCGTCCAATGAGTTCTGAAGCATTTGGCTGAATATGAGCAGATAATATTGCCCGAAACACTTCAGAATTCATCCTGCTGCTTTTGTCAGCAGTCACATCATCAATAAATACAAGAGAACCAGTTTCATTGGCAGCCATACATGCCCACGCCATGACACTACTACCACCATGCTTCACTGATGAGGTGGTATGCTTTGGATCAAGAGCAGTTCCTTTCCTTCTCCATACTCTTCTCTTCTCATCACTCTGGTACAAGTTGATCTTGGTCTCATCTGTCCATAGGATGTGAAGGCTTTTTTAGATGTTGTTTGGCAAACTCTAATCTGGCCTTCCTGTTTTTGAGGCTCACAAATGGTTTACATCTTGTGGTGAACCCTCTGTATTCACTCTGGTGAAGTCTTCTCTTGATTGTTGACTTTGACACACATAGACCTACCTCCTGGAAAGTGTTCTTGATCTGGCCAACTGTTGTGAAATGTGTTTTCTTCACCAGGGAAAGAATTCTTCGGTCATCCACCACAGTTGTTTTCCGTGGTCTTCTGGGTCTTTTGGTGTTGCTGAGCTCACCGGTGCATTCTTTCTTTTTAAGGATGTTCCAAACAGTTGATTTGGCCACACCTAATGTTTTTGCTTTCTCTCTGATGGGTTTGTTTTTTCAGCCTAATGATGGCTTGCTTCACTGATAGTGACAGCTCTTTGGATCTCATATTGAGAGTCGACAGCAACAGATTCCAAATGCAAATAGCACACTTGAAATGAACTCTGGACCTTTTATCTGCTCCTTGTAAATGGGGTAATGAGAGAATAACACACACCTGGCCATGGAACAGCTGAGCAGCCAATTGTCCCATTACTTTTGGTCCCTTAAAAAGTGGGAGACACATATACAAACTTTTGTAATTCCTAAACCATTCACCTGATTTGGATGTAAATACCTTCAAATTAAAGCTGAAAGTCTGCAGTTAAAAAAAATCTTGTTTGTTTCATTTCAAATACATTGTGGTGGTGTATAGAGCCAAAAAGATTAGAATTGTGTCGATGTCCCAATATTTATGGACCTGATTGTATGTTGTGGCAAGTGCCTGAACCTTCCCCTACTCTTCTATACCTTCTACTTCTCAACGTTTACTGCATAAGAAAAATAAAGCCTAACTGTTTGAGGTTTTACATCTGTGTGGACATTGCATTACTACAGACTTTCCTACCCGGACGACGCAGCTGAAGAGGTAACATGCAAAAACCCAAAATTAACCAGCGGCCCTCTAGGGGGTATTGCTACACATATATGGTGGGACTGCCCAAAGATAAAAGTCTATTGGCAGGAAATCCAGGGATACATTGTAGTAATAACTGGAGATAAGGTACCTAACAGTATACTGGTATGTCTATTCCACAAACCAAAATATCCAAATAAAAGCTATAGAAAAACATTAATTCCAATATTGATAAATGCAGCAAAAGGACTGATACCAAAAAATTGGTTAAGTATAAGGAAACCAGACATTAAAGAATGGTGTGAAAGAGTCGAAAACTACAACAAAATGGAATATTTATGTAGCTGTGATATGGGACAATTTGATAAATATAACAGAATATTGGGGCAGTGGAGAGACTTTAAAACTTCAGAGAAATACCTTGAAAAAATGATAGAGGACAACAGGGAATGAAATAAGAGGGAAAGGAGAGAACAAACCATTAGGGGGATTGGGAGGGAATGGTCTAAAATTAAAACCCATAGGTAAAAGTTATTTAAATAAAATTGTAATAATAAAAGTAGCACATTAATAAGTGAACCAAAGAATTATTCAGAGAACCACAATGATGAAAAACTGAATTAGAGACAATATTAATGAATAAAATCATGAGCAAGTCTCTTGATATAGTTTTTTTCTGAAGTGGTTTTTAAAAAAAAAAAAAAGAATTTTTTTTTATTTGCAAAAACGTATAACAGAAACAAATAAAAATGTTTTTTTTTTCCCCCCACAATTTTCAGTCTTTTTTTGTTTATTTAGCAAAAAATAAAAAACCCAGTGGTAATTAAATAACAGGAAGAAATTAGACATATCTCTGCTCCATGTAAGTAATATAATCCACCAAAAAGGAAGGGCTGGGTGCTAGCTTCGGCTCGCAACCATGAACATGTAGACCAAGTGAGAAAAATTAGCTGTACATCAACAGGTTTATTGAAAGACTGTCACCAGGACTAAAACAACGGACCAAGGGGTGACCCATTGGGTTTTGAAGAAGCACAATTTATGTGTGAAACATCGTCACCCCTTGGTCCGTTGTTTTAGTCCTGCTGGCAGTCTTTCAATAAACCTGTTGGACGGATGTTGGTGTGCAACAAATTTTTCTCACTTGTAATTAAATACCACCAAAAAAAAGCTCTATTTGTGTGAACAAAATGATAAAAAATGTATTATGGGTACAGTGTTGCATGGCCACGCAATTGTCATTTAAAATGTGACAGCGCTGAAAGCTGAAAACTGGCCTGGGCTGGAAGGGGGTAAAAGTGGCCGTTATTGAAGTGGCTAATTCTTCATAGTCTACTTAATGTGGAAGGGTTGCGTCCTTTGCTACATACTATGTGCTATAATGTGTCCCTGTTCCCATTTTAGAAAGTTGAGCTGTATAGTAATACAGATTACAGATTTACACATTATCACAATATTCTAAAATAGATTATGGCCAGTAAAACAGGGAGAGATTGTTTATACAAGGCGTGAAAAAAAGGCAAAAAAAAACAAAAAAACATTGTGTGCCTACAAGCTCTAGTTGTGAAAATCCAGCTCAGATCGAGTTAAATGGACATTTGTGCCTAGTTGAATTTAAAGCCACATGAAGTATTCTGTTTATCTGTTCCTCCTGTGGAAAGTTCCTTATTGCGTTAGGGCAAGACAAAAATCTATCTCCCAGGGTGTGGATACAGCAAGGTGAGAATGAAGTTTTGACAGCAGCGGTGGAAAAGTTTTCACGCGGTTTGTGTTATCCAACAGAGCGAGCACAGATTATAAACTTCACCATAAGCTACAGAACAAGAAGGCATGAGTCATGATGAGGACACAGTCAGTTCTAACACACATACTAAAGAAGCACTAGACTATGTCATAAGTCAAGTCACATCCAGCTTTATTGAATGACATTACTTGTCTGAAATGATGCTTATGTCACAGAAATTAATGTCTTATGTTTTGGAATAGTTTTATGTGCTCCGGGAGTCCTACAACATTTTAAAGTTAACTTTTCATAGCATTCATTGGCTTTTTTCTTTAAAGAGAACCGGTCATGAGTGATTTTACACAGCACAATGTCTCCAAAAAATACATATATTGGCAATATGAATAATAATTTCAAGGTGCCCATCTATTGAGATTATCTAGTGCCATATTGGTCATCTGTGGGTCATCTTTCATGTATTTAGTTTAAGAATTGTATCATTCAAAAACTATAAGGAAAAAAATAAAATACAGTACATGAACTTTTCCTTATCTAGCGTGTTGCTAGTTATAGCTTCGCCTGAAGAAGTCACGTGTGTGTGACATAACGGGTAGGTCGTGAGCGGAGGCCAGAAGTGACATCAGCGCATGTACAAGTTCAAAAATATGCCAGGATAGAAAATCAAAGCATTAATTGCGCTTAGTAAGAATATCTGTGAGTATTCAATGCTATAATATTTCATATACTGCAGTGTAAAAATCCTCCCATGCTATTAACAGACACTTCAAAAAACATGGGTTAAAGCACAAACTGAATTGTCCATCAGAGGGCTAGACGTAGCTTCCCAAGAGTAATGATAGAAACACCCGCTCCTCCAATAAAATAAAAATTAAATTAATGCAATTAACATCAAGGTGTTGTGTAGTGCTTCTAATCCAAACAGCTCTTATGACATGAACCTTCAGCTTCTACACCTTCACCGATCCACCTCATGAACACCCCTTTGTGTGTCTACTCACCAGAGGTAAGTGTATAAGGGGCCTGTAAATTCCTCTCAAAGCAAGATCTGTAACTCTTCTCTGGAAATACAGCAATCCTTATCAGGAACGGTTCAATGAAGTAGATAAAGCATGTAGAGATACAAGGGGATTCTTTCCATAGTGTAAAACTGTTTTATTGAAATAATCAAAACCCCCCGCATACAAATATGCTTACAACATAATAATGGTTAAACCAGCATGTCACATACAGCTCTGAATCAAGCTCACCACCGTTTGTAGTTCCGCCGAACCGCCTGCAGCCAGGGCCGACTTTAATATTGATTGGATCCTGGGCAAACATTTTCTTGGGGCCCCCCCGCCCATTTGCCCTCCACCTCAACATTCCAAAAAACAAATACACACGTAAACTTATGTATTTAATTGTATTGTAACTGTACTGTCTGCCCTCATGTTGTAAAGCGCTGCACAAACTATTGGCACTATATAAATCCTGTATAATAATAATGGTGGGGGAGAGATAGGGGAGTCCACCATAATGGGGGGGGGGGAGATAGCTGAGTCCATGATGATTAGGGGGGATTTGGTGGAGAGATGGGAGAGTTCAAGATGGGGGGGATAGGGGAGTCCAGGATGACACACAGGGATTGGGAGTGTGTACTGTGAGGTGTATGTATTACGCAGGGCACAGAAAAAAATCAGCACAAGGGGCAGTACTTGCATATCCTTCCCCCAAAGTATCTATTGGTCACCTCTGCACACCACTTTGCTTACCTCTGCACCCTCATGCACAGCTCACCTCTGTACCCCCCGTCCACCTCTGTACCCCCCCGTCCACCTCTGTACCCCCATCCACTTTCACCTCTGTACCCCCCCGTTCACCTCTATATCCCCCCGTCCACCTCTGTACCTCCCGTTCACCTCTATATCCCCCCGTCCACCTCTGTACCCCCCTGTCCACCTCTATACCCTCATCCACTTTCACCTCTGTACCCCCCCCATTCACCTCTTTACCCCTCAGTCTATTTCTATACTCCCCATCATCCTCTTTACCCCCCATCCACATTCACCTCTGTATCCCCTGTCCACCTCTGTACCCCCCATCCACTTATGTACCCCCATCCACGGTCACCTCTGTACCACCATCCATGTTCACCTCTGTACCCCATCCATGCTCACCTCTGTACCCCCGTTCACCTCTGTACCCCCCTTTCACGTTTTAACTCTGTACCCCCCCATTCACCTCTGTACCCCCATCCACATTTACCTCTGTACCCCCATCCACATTTACCTTTGTACCCCCCTGTCCACCTTTGTACCCTCTGTCCACCATTGTACCCCCATCCACGTTCACCTCTGTACCCCCAATTCTCTGCGAATCCCCTTCTCTCCGCGGTTCTATCTTACCTTTTGACAGAACTTATTCTTCACGGCGATGCATCACAGTGGAGACTCCGGTTATCAGACCCACAGCACACAGCCACAACACTTCACTCGGCTGTGTGCTACACAGGTCTGTCAGGCAGGGGTGGGGCGGGAGGAACACAGAGCGCTGCTCTGTTTCATTCCCTGTCTCTGGTCCACAGCTTCTGACAGAGGGAGAAGCGGCACGAGTGGGCACAAGCACAGGAAGCCCGCAGCTGTCCCGCTCTCCTGTTATAATGTGGCCGCCGCTTGGGAGCGCAGGGGGAGGGGGATCGACTGCTCTCGCTACTCTGGGAAAACTGCGGGCAGTGCAGGGCTTAAGTAGCAGCTGCTTTGGGCCCCACAGCGATGACTGGGCCCAGGGCAGCTGCCCCTTTTGCCCTGCGTTAAAGACGGCCCTGCCTGCAGCGATGAGTCCCGGGATGCCGCTGGCTGTGATGGACAGGTGAGTCGCGTGGTCACGCCCTGACCCGTTTCATGTACAAGTTAGGTGCTCGTGGATTATGTCTGTTTTTGACTATTCCAAATGTGAGTAAGAGCTGTTTTTAACCTTAATAAAACAAAAAAAAACGGTAATACACTATGGGAAGTCCATTTCACATATGTTTATAACTACGGATGACACTGAAAGAGGATACCCAGGATTACCATAGAGCAGTGTTTCTCAACTCCAGTCCTCAAGGCGCACCAACAGGTCATGTTTTTGGGATTTCCATTGATTTGCACAGGTAATTTGAGCAGTTTCACTGCCTTAGTAATTACCACAGCTTTCATCTGCAGGAAATCCCAAAAACATGACCTGTTGGTGCGCCTTGAGGACTGGAGTTGAGAAACACTGCCATAGAGGAGACCACACTTACCATAGAGATCTGCTAGGCGGGGAGTAACAGTAGAGGACCCCTAGAGGTGAGCGGAGATAGAAGGACCACCAGACTGAGATAACAACTACATTCTGTAACTAAAGCAGTACTAAGGTGAGAGGCTAGAGAGCACAGAGGTGTCACAGCGGTTTTAAAGTGAAGACACAGCAATTGATTGACCCACACATCCAATCAGTGGCGGCTGGTGCTCAAAATTTTTTGGGGGGCGCAAACAAACTGAAAAAAAAAAAACATCAAACGCAGCCACTGCAATGCATGAATCTATCTATTGTTGATTGACGGGTGCATGAGAGAGGGGGCGGCGCTCCTGTGCCCACTATGGACGCACCGCCACTGCATCCAATGGCGAAGGGATACACCATGGATACAAAGGACATGTATACTATATTTTGATGTTGAAGTAATCATCCTGAATACATGGTTCAGCTATTTTACACTTTATTTCTGCACATTATATTTGCTTCTATAAACTCTCTATATATATATATATATATATATATATATATATATATATATATATATATATATGTATATATATATAAATATATATACTGGAGATCAAAATGAGAGAGTAATTTATTAACACTTGATTTTTTCAGAAATAATGTAAAACTTCATTGCTCAACGTTTGAGGGAATTTTTGTTGTGGCTATACCATGCTAGTAGAACAGCTTATCTGGCGGTTATCTGGCGGTTCTATCAGTTTAAATTAACTGATCGACGTCCATTTATCCATCTGACGTCTGGTTAGTTGATCACGTATTTGGTTAATACTATTATTAGTACCATTATTGTATGTTTTTGGTTGTGCGCTGCTTTATTTATTTATTTATTATTTATTAAATACATAATTTAATTTTAATCATGGTTTTTAACTAATGCTGAGGAGTATCCCGGGTGATTAGTCTGCTTCCTGGTTCTAACCATCTTGCATTGCAAGCCAAAGGCCGCGGCTGGGTTATAGCCGAATGCTCTTTGTGCTTGCCTTCTGGTAAGCGCCCATTGATTACGGTGGTGGGCACTTCATCTGTGTGAATCACTGCGGTGTTACCCAACAAGATTTGGTTTGATTTATGGACCTATGTACAGCTGATGGACTTTTTTTTGAGTCGCTATTTAATTAACTGCACATCTATGGTGTATGTTTTGGGCTTTTATCAATATGTTTGTACATTATACCACTTCACTATGTCATCCTAAAGCCTCGTACACACGTTCAGACTTCGGTCAGACTTTTCCGTGGTTTTCTGTCCGAACGAGGTTCGCCATGAACGCCCATAGCATACACACGCTCGGACTTTTTAGCCAACAAACATGAACGTAGTGACGTTTCAACGTTCTGACGAGCCTTCAAAAGAGGATCCTTCAATTTACGGCCGTCACGCTCTGGTCTCGTTCTGCTAATCGCGAGGTAGTGATGGTTTGGCGTCAGCAGATTCGTTCTGTTCCTTTACGTTCGTGTCTTTAATCCTCCGTTCTTTCTTGCAGATGTTGAGGAACGCAGAGAGAGAGAGCGTGCTATCTATAGCCTGGGAGTTGTGGCCATTTCTCATGGCCAGGCTAGGTCAAGGGGTAGGAGGAGAACAATATGGTGCAAAACTTGGTTGCAGCAACGCAACCAATTGTCACACATGACGTTGCTGAGAGAGCTGAGGGAGAATAATCCCAATGATTTTAGAAACTATCTCAGGATGTCTGACTCATACTTCCAGCACCTGTTGTCCCTGCTGTCCCCCTACATTCGGAAGCAGGACACCTGCATGAGGAGTGCTATTCCTGAAGAGCAAAGGCTCATAGCAACTCTGCGCTACTTGGCGACAGGGAGAAGTCTCCAAGACCTTAAATTCACCACAGGTATTTCTCCCCAGGCTCTTGGCCATATTATACCTGAGACCTGTTGTTCAATTATTCAAGTTCTGCAGAAGGAATATATTTGGGTATGTAATGTGATCTTATTTCCAATTCTATATTGTTTTTATAATTAATTATTTGATTCTGTCTGTTTGCTTCCATGTTTAGCCAGAATTTTTTTGGCTCTGAATGTCCTTTATGTAGATGTTTACTTTATTTTCCCAGTCCTCCATGCATATATGTCAGCACTTACCTCCACAGCATGCTTCCCTTGGCACATCCACAGTTTGATCATATTTAAATTAGTTAAATTTTGTTAGTGGATTACTCTAAACACCCCCTAAACTGTGTCACATTATTGTTCTTATTTCTTTAGATATTTTTTTTTGCCCACAGAAAATAGTTTAGAACCCTCCCTCCCCTCCCCCAAATGCAGAATCAACTGATCCAACTACTATTTGTATGCATTTTTAATAATTCATTCTCCCTATTAATTTGTGAATTTATAGAAATGTTTATTCATTAATTTTAAAAAAGCATGTAGTTACTAGCATGTAGTATATTTTTAATTGTTACTCATCACGTTTTTTAATGATATTTAATGTATTTAAACATTTTACATCTCCAATTAGATCTAATGCCATTTTTTTGGGCACATTGTGCTGTCAATATTTGTGAAACAGAGTGGCTTGTAAAATGTACCTTCATTTGTTACTCATTTCTCTTTAATGGACGTGGAGAGGGTTCTTACCTGTCCCCCAAATCCCCCCCCCTAAATTCCATAAATGTGCCACCAGAGGGAGGGAGGAAGCATATAATAAGAACAGTATTTTTTTTAGGATTACATACTGCTTTATTTTTCTTTTCTTTTAATTTTGTCACCAGAATGTATGTGTGATAACTAATTTTCTATTTCAAGGTTCAATTTGTAATACTTATTTTTATATTTTTATTCTCAGTTTCCTTCAACTCCCCGGCAGTGGCAGGACGTGGCGGCCCAGTTCCAGAACTTCTGGAATTTTTCCAACTGTGGGGGTGCCATTGATGGCAAACATGTGCGCATCATCCCCCCACCAAACTCTGGGTCATTTTATTTTAATTATAAGGGCTTTTCCAGTATTGTTTTGTTAGCCCTTGTTTTGGCAAATTACGAGTTCCTTTATTTGGATGTGGGCATCAATGGGAGGCATTCTGATGGTGGGGTGATGCTCCACACCTAATTCAATACACGCCTGCAGAATGGAACTTTGAATTTGCCCCCTGCCCAGGACAATATTGAGGGCATGAATTTTGTGTTCCTTGCAGATGAGGCATTTGCTCTGGGGCCTCATTTACTGAAGCCCTTTCCGATGAGAAACTTGACCTCCGAGCAGCGCATCTACAACTACCGGCTATCCCGTGCCAAGAGGGTTGTAGAGAATGCGTTCGGAATTCTTTCCAACAGATTCCGCCTTTTTTTAACCGCTATCAATATGGTGGAATATAAAATTAACCATGTAGTCTTGTGTTGCTGCATTCTACATAATTATTTGCGTAGACATGGCACAAACTATATTGGTACAGTGGCTCAAGATCCCACCTCAGGTGGTATGGCAGCTGAAGAGCCAGTGATGCCAGCTCTGCAAACTGGTGGAGTTGGGCATTCCTCCCAAACTGGACGTATAGTGAGGGAAGAATATAAGGCCTACTTTGTGGGTAGTGGGGCAGTGCCCTGGCAAGATAATCTTGCCGATAATGTTTAAGATTCCCCTTTTTTTTCTTTATTAAACACCAATATACCTGAAAAACTGTTGTTTGTGTATATTATTTTTAATTATTCTTCTAATGTAATTGTTACGTTTTTTAGTTTATTTGACAAACAAGAATTGTAAAGTATTACCTCAAAAACTTGCCTTGACATATGTAGTGTATTTAATGTTGTGCTGTGGCTCTGCTACACCCATTTTTAATTACACTGTCAATGTAACTACACCAACTTAACAAATGTACTTTTCTTCTTAATCATATAAATAAGAAGCCACACATAGGAACGATTCCAAATATTTACTTTCACAACCCCAAAATAATTTAGTTCTGCTTTAACAACAAAACAGGATTTTTTTTTTTTTTGGGTTTGGTGGTTTGTTCTCAACTTTGAGGTGGGTAAACATGTATTTTAGAAAGCACAGCAATACACATCCCAAAATCACTACCTAACAAATGTTCATATTTTCTGGAAAAAGGCCATACGAGACATTTCGCATTGGATTCTCAACGTGAGAATATATTGCCTTGCTCATGTGTAAAGAGCTCCTAGCTTTATGCAACAAATGATAAAGAGTGAAAAAAATTTAAGGGCACTTATGACATTAGTAAACAAAGCCCACTATGTCCACATGTGCTAGCTGACATAATGGGATCTGACTGTTTTTGTGTTAATGCCAGCTTGCACATGTGTGCACAGTGCTGTTTATTAAAAATTTCAAAACATTTTTTTAAATACAAGTGCACTTGCCACATATTTTTTATTTTTTTTTGCTAAAAACACAATGTTTTTAATAACATTTTCATTACTCATGGTGTCAAACCGTATTCTCTTTATTATTTTCAAAAATCCCCTAGTATGCCAAACATTACTAACAATTTTACTTTGTGAACAGTGTTTGCCACCTCTCCTTCTCAAGGTGCATTTTGGGTTATATTCTTGGCTATTTGTAAATAAATAGTCAATATTTTTATTAATTTTTTTTTTTACAATACCCCAAGATGTTGTGTATAGTGACTACAATTAAATCTTAAAGGAGGTGGTCAAGCACCTAGAGAAGGCGGGTGGAGAAACACTGACCTACAAACCTGAACACAATTTTGTGTTTGGTGTATAATCTTTTTAAAAGGTCACATTTTGAAAACAAGAAATATCTTGCTTTATCTTAGTGCAGTCCTCCTTCACTTACCTCATCCTTTTTTTAATTTTTAACTATGTCCTTATTTCTTCCTAGTAATCCTCAGTTGGTGTTCTTCTGTGTGTAAATCCACACAGTATTGCAAGGCTTGCTCCCTGGTGTTTAGTGTCAGCCTTGCCCCCTCCCTTGGACTACAGGAGAGTCAGGACGACCACTAAAACACAGGTCCTTTTTAAATCTGCTACGTAGAGAGCTTCCTGACTCTCCTGTAGTCCAAGGGAGGGGGCGAGCACGACACTCCACACCAGAGAGCAAGGCACACATTCCAGTGTTGATTCCAGTCAGAAGAACAGTAAATGATGATTATTCTAGGAGAAATTCTTGACATTTCTAATTAGAAATGTTAAGGATGAGGTCATTGAAGGAGGGCTGCAGTAAGGTACAGTTATATTTTAAAGATACTAAAATCTTTAATTTACAACCCCTTTAAGTGAATTGTGATGCGATTCCACATGACAATTCACATTAAAAGACACATCATATGGCATTGTTGTTTCCTACTCTAAAATCAAAGCAATTACATGGAACTATTTTTCTTTATAAACATAGCAATAATCATATTATGTGCTTAAAAGTAGAGTCCAAAAAGTATCAAAAAATAAACTATCTTAAAATTTAGCTAACAGGTCGACATAATCCTGCATATGCCTCTGAACACCAGTGGCAGCCTCCTTTATTTTTTCTAGTTCAGTCATTGCCTGCAGAATATCAGCAGTGATCCGTCCAATTGTGCATCTTGGTAGTTCGTGGCCTTTGAAAAATATAAAACATACAAATGGGAATCAAGGACAAGTGGCTGTGGCCCTACAAAAGTGAATTATGTCAACATTAATAACCCTGCCAATTGTGGCAAATACTTCCCTCCAATCAAATTAGGATTACCAAACCTTCTTGTTCTTCAGACACCTACACTACTAGGAATGTACACACTGTAGC
The DNA here is from genome assembly GCA_029206835.1 of Rana muscosa. NCBI lineage: Eukaryota > Metazoa > Chordata > Amphibia > Anura > Ranidae > Rana > Rana muscosa. Next base: position 985,985,918 of record CM055117.1, read on the forward strand.
TACTCTAGAATCTTGTCCCTGGTGCCTGTGTCTCCAACAATTGTTTATCTATGAACATTGCCATCTCATTGCACCTTCTGTCTACTTCTACATTAAATTCTTCAATGCACTACCTAGTTTGCCTCTGTGTCTGGCTTTCCTTTTTTGCTAAAATTAAACAATCACTAGACATGTCTATACCAGTTGTGTTGCGGCAATATATGGTGACATCTGAACGCCCCCACTCTGTCTTGTAACGCCACTGAAAGACAATACACAGATTCATGCATTGCATGAATCTGTGTCTACTTGCCCCTTCCAAACAATCTTCTGATGGATGGTCTCCTGTTGAGTACAGGACATCTTAACCACTTCCCTACCCAGCAATAGTAATATGACGTCCACAGATGGGATCTCCCATCCTGGGTGGACGTCATATGACGTCCTCTGCTTTGTAGGGGAATATCTGAATGATGCCTGCAGCTAGAGGCATCATTCAGATATCCTTTTGTTCTGCCAGCGATTCTCTGCACCATAAGAACGATCATAGCGGCAGTTCCGCCGCTTGATCGTTCTTATAGGCGGCGGGAGGGGGCACCCCCCCCCTCCCGCCGCCATCCAGTGCTTCGCCGGCTCTCCCAGGTACCGTTGTGTTCCTTAGGACACAGCAGTTCCCTGATGGGGGTAAATGAGTGGCGGCGGAGCAGCAGCGGCAGGCAGCGGAGCTTTCTGTGCGGCGCAGCGGGCAGCGGAGCGGCTTACCGGCTCCCATATGCAGAGCTGCAGCAGCGGCGTGCATGGCGCCCGCGCGCGCCCCCGGGGGCGCGCAGCGCGGCGATCTGGGATCCGGTGTGTCCCTCTGGACACACCGATTCAAGTAATGTGGCGGCGGGCGGCGGAGATTCCGGTATAAACTTACCGGAATTGATGATGCAGAGCTGCGCAGTGGCGTGCACGGCGCCCGCGCGCCCCCCGGGGGCGCGCAGCGCGGCGATCGGGGCTGAGGTTTTTCCCTTGGATACAGCCCAGCCTCGATCAGGGTAAAGAGCCAATGAAATTGGCTCTTTACCACGTGACCGGCTGTCTCCAATCACAGCAGGTCACTAAATGTAAACAAAACACACAATTGTGTGTAACTCACTGTTGCCTGGTTCTCCTCTTCACACACCTGTGAGGAGGAGATCAGCTAACAGTGAGTTACACATATGTTATACACATATACATATGTACTACTGTGCCCAGATTGCCCCCCCTAAATAAAGAGTACCTGTCATCTAGTACCTGCCACCAGATCACCCGCCACCCACCTGTCCATCAGGAGTACCTGTCCATCAGGAGTACCCGCCACCTCACCTGAGTACCCGCCACCTCAGAGTACCCGCCACCAGTCCATCAGGAGTACCTGTCCATCAGGAGTACCTGTCCATCAGCAGTACCCGCCACCTCACCTGAGTACCCGCCACCTCAGAGTACCCGCCACCAGTCCATCAGGAGTACCTGTCCATCAGGAGTACCCGCCACCTCACCTGAGTACCCGCCACCTCAGAGTACCCGCCACCAGTCCATCAGGAGTACCTGTCCATCAGGAGTACCCGCCACCTCACCTGAGTACCCGCCACCAGTCCATCAGGAGTAACTGTCCATCAGCAGTACCCGCCACCTCACCTGAGTACCCGCCACCTCAGAGTACCCGCCACCAGTCCATCAGGAGTACCTGTCCATCAGGAGTACCTGTCCATCAGCAGTACCCGCCACCTCACCTGAGTACCCGCCACCTCAGAGTACCCGCCACCAGTCCATCAGGAGTACCTGCCCATCAGGAGTACCCGCCACCTCACCTGAGTACCCGCCACCTCAGAGTACCCGCCACCAGTCCATCAGGAGTACCTGTCCATCAGGAGTACCTGTCCATCAGCAGTACCCGCCACCTCACCTGAGTACCCGCCACCTCAGAGTACCCGCCACCAGTCCATCAGGAGTACCTGTCCATCAGGAGTACCCGCCACCTCACCTGAGTACCCGCCACCTCAGAGTACCCGCCACCAGTCCATCAGGAGTACCTGTCCATCAGGAGTACCTGTCCATCAGCAGTACCCGCCACCTCAGAGTACCCGCCACCAGTCCATCAGGAGTACCTGTCCATCAGGAGTACCCGCCACCTCACCTGAGTACCCGCCACCAGTCCATCAGGAGTACCTGTCCATCAGCAGTACCCGCCACCTCACCTGAGTACCCGCCACCTCAGAGTACCCGCCACCAGTCCATCAGAAGTACCTGTCCATCAGGAGTACCTGTCCATCAGGTGTACCAGCCACCTCACCAGGAGTACCCGCCACCTCACCAGGAGTACCCGCCACCAGTCCATCAGGAGTACCTGTCCATCAGGAGTACCCACCACCTCACCAGAGTACCCGCCACCTCACCAGAGTACCCACCACCAATCCATCAGGAGTACCTGTCCATTAGAGTACCCGCCACCTCACCAGAGAACCTGCCACCAGAGTACCTGCCACCTCACCAGCGTACCCACTATGTCCAGAAAGGTGTACACCCCAGAAGAAGCATATCAAATACTCAGTCTGACCGATGAGAGCAACGGGGAGCTCTCACCGCTCAGTTCTGATTCCGATTCTGGTTCGGAATATGAACCCCCCGAAGGCAGCACATCCGGATCCGAATTAGAGGAGGACACAGTCCGTCCAAAAAGAAGACGGTCTGAACACCAGGCAGCGACCAGCAGTGCCAACGGCGGTAGACCCCAGGAGGCGAGGTCCAGTGCAAGCGCTGCTAGACCCCAGGAGGAAAGGCCCAGTGCAAGCGCTGCTAGACCCCAGGAGGAAAGGCCCAGTGCAAGTACACGCCAAAGAAGTAGGACCCGAACCCAGCTTCCAGATGGCTTGGCAAACCCATTGTGGCTGCCTTCTACCTCAGGGTCAGCCACGATCCCCCCTTTTACAGCACAGCCAGGTGTGCAGGTCAACACTGAGGGTTTTTCCAAACTTGATTTTTTTAATTTATTTTTCCCTGATGAATTGGTTCAAGGCATTGTGGAGCAAACTAATCTTTTTGCTCAACAATTCATTGAAAACAACCCCAGCTCCAGCTATGCCCGCCCTTTTGAATGGAGACCCCTAACAGTGGTGGAGCTTAGATTGTTTTTAGGCCTAACGTTTAACACGGGGCTTACAAAAAAAAATGAAATGAATAGGTATTGGTAGAAGAAACCCATCCACCATATGCCAATTTTTACATCGGCCATGTCCAGGTCCCGATACGAACTTATAATGTGGTTCCTGCATTTCAGTGACAACTCACAGTGCCCCCCCCGAGATCACCCAAACTTTGACAAATTATATAAAATTCGCCCCCTAATTAATTTTTTTTCCAAGAAGTTTGCCGAACTTTATGTCCCTGACCAAAACATTTCTGTGGACGAATCCCTGGTGCATTTCACAGGCCGGCTGGGAATCAAGCAATATATCCCCAGTAAGCGGGCGAGGTACGGCTTGAAGCTCAACAAGCTCTGTGAAAGCGCCACTGGTTATGTGCACTCATTCCGCATGTACGAAGGCAAAGATTCCCAGCTCGAGCCCCCTGAGTGTCCATCGTACATGGGAATAAGTGGAAAAATTGTTTGGGAGTTGGTATTTCCACTCCTCCAAAAGGGGTATCATATTTATATGGACAACTATTATACCAGCCTGCCCCTTCTCCGCCACCTCTATCTAAAAAAAACTCTGGCGTGTGGTACAACAAGAATAAACAGAAAGGGCTTCCCACAGCGTCTTGTCACCACAACCATTCAAAAGGGGGAATCGGCAAGCTTGAGGAACGAGGAAGTGTTGGCTGTGAAGTGGAGGGATAGGAAAGATGTGTACATCATGTCCACCATCCACGATGACACCTCGGTGGAACTTCACAGAAGACGCAGTACCGTTCGCAAGCCTTCCTGCATCAATGAGTACAATAAATTCATGGGGGGTGTGGATTTAAATGATCAAATGTTGCAGCCCTATCTTTCAACCCGAAAATCCCTCTTCTGGTATAAAAAAATCGCAATTTACTTTTTTCATTTGGCCCTGTTAAATTCTTTCATAGTCTACCAAAAATCCACACATAGACCCACCACCTTCATGAGATTTATTGAAGACATTGTCACTGCCCTGATCTACCAACAAACATCCCCCCCAGAAAGCATTCACTCAGATTGTGTCAGCAGACTACATGAGTGCCATTTTTCAGACCATATTCCACCATCACGATCTGGAAGACGACGCCAAAAAAAATGTCGGGTGTGCACCAGAAGAGGAATTAGGAAAGACACCAGCTTCCATTGTCCCGACTGTCCCTCCCAACCTGGCCTTTGCATTGGAAAATGCTTCAAGCGATATCACACTCTCGAAAACTATTAGCCCATATTTCTAATACTGCCATTTCCCCGTTTTCAATATGTCCTGAATATTTCCCTGCCTCAACCAACCATATCATTGTCTTCCATGTGAACTGACCCTGGCCTGTTTCTCGACTATGTCTCTGCCTACCGTCTGCATTGTTTATCCGCCATTTTTCTGCCTTTCACATGAACTGACCCTGGACTGTATGGATTATGCCTCTGCCTACCGTTTATTTCTGCCTTTTACCTGCACTGACCTCGGCCTGTTGACCATGTTTTTGCCTGCCCCCTTGGACTGATCTTTCACCCTGCTACACAGGGGTCTCACATATGTGAGGGGCTCCAGAATAGTGTTCTGAGTTCAGAAAACCAGTTTTTGGTTTTCTGTGTTCCCAGAACAGGGTCTGGTTGTCCGGAGGCTTCAAAGCGATTTGGGTGGGAGAAGCCTCTACCCCTGTCCCCATTCTTTCCTGACCGTTGCCCTAAGCTTGATGGTCCTGCCTGCTCCCTGGACAAATACTCTGGCTGTGCTGACCATACCTCTGCCTGCTGCATGTACTAACTATGGACAGTATTCCTGCCTGCTGCATGGACGATCCTTTGTTCCTTTTGCTACTGCTGACCACATCTCTGCCTGCTATCTGGACCAATGCTTTGGCTGTGCTGACATCATCTCTACCTGTACTGACTATTCCTGCCTGCTGCCTGTTTTGCTGTCGCTGTCCACGTTCCTGCCTGCTGCCTGGACCGATGCTCTCCTCTTTGGACCACTGCACTACTAAAACCGCAGGTAATCTTTTCTTTACCCTTTTTCTCAGAAGAATGTATTTTGGTTTATAATTGGTATGTACAGTACATGCTATGTTTTAGAAATATGAAGGGCCTTCAACAATGTGATAGGTTGTCAGGAATTTATGTGTGTAATTTATGCTCCTAGAACACATGACGGTGCTACTTAGATGTTAGGCCTCTGTATTTGGCCAGGCTGTGTAAAAGTCTCACACATTTGGTATCGCCATACTCAGGAGGAGTAGCAGAATGTATTTTGGGGTGTCACTTTTGCTATGTACATGCTATGTGTTGGTAATATCTTATAAATGGACAACTTTGTATAAAAAAAATGCGGTTTCATTTTTTTCCCACATATTCCAAAAACTTCTGGAAAAAAATGAACCGTTCAAAAGACTCATTATGCCTCATAGATTATACGTTGGGGTGTTAGCTTTCCAAAATGGGGTAATTTTATGGGAGTTTCCATTGTCCTGGTGCTCCAGGGTCTTCAAAACTGTAATAGGTGGTTGAGAAATGAGATGTGTAATTTATGCTCCTAGAATGCCTGAAGGTGCTATTTCAATGTTGGGCCTCTGTATTTGGCCAGGCTGTGTAAAAGTCTCACACATTTGGTATCGCCATACTCAGGAGGAGTAGCAGAATGTATTTTGGGGTGTCATTTTTGCTATGTACATGCTATGTGTTGGTAATATCTTATAAATGGACAACTTTGTATAAAAAAAATGCGGTTTCATTTTTTTCTCACATATTCCAAAAACTTCTGGAAAAAAATGAACCGTTCAAAAGACTCATTATGCCTCATAGATTATACGTTGGGGTGTTAGCTTTCCAAAATGGGGTCATTTTATGGGCGTTTCCATTGTCCTGGTGCTCCAGGGCCTTCAAAACTGTAATAGGTGGTTGAGAAATGAGATGTGTAATTTATGCTCCTAGAATGCCTGAAGGTGCTATTTCAATGTTGGGCCTCTGTATTTGGCCAGGCTGTGTAAAAGTCTCACACATTTGGTATCGCCATACTCAGGAGGAGTAGCAGAATGTATTTTGGGGTGTCATTTTTGCTATGTACATGCTATGTGTTGGTAATATCTTATAAATGGACAACTTTGTATAAAAAAAATGCGGTTTCATTTTTTTCCCACATATTCCAAAAACTTCTGGAAAAAAATGAACCGTTCAAAAGACTCATTATGCCTCATAGATTATACGTTGGGGTGTTAGCTTTCCAAAATGGGGTCATTTTATGGGCGTTTCCATTGTCCTGGTGCTCCAGGGCCTTCAAAACTGTAATAGGTGGTTGAGAAATGAGATGTGTAATTTATGCTCCTAGAATGCCTGAAGGTGCTATTTCAATGTTGGGCCTCTGTATTTGGCCAGGATGTGTAAAAGTCTCACACATTTGGTATCGCCATACTCAGGAGGAGTAGCAGAATGTATTTTGGGGTGTCATTTTTGCTATGTACATGCTATGTGTTGGTAATATCTTATAAATGGACAACTTTGTATAAAAAAAATGCGGTTTCATTTTTTTCCCACATATTCCAAAAACTTCTGGAAAAAAATGAACCGTTCAAAAGACTCATTATGCCTCATAGATTATACGTTGGGGTGTTAGCTTTCCAAAATGGGGTCATTTTATGGGCATTTCCATTGTCCTGGTGCTCCAGGGTCTTCAAAACTGTAATGCCCCATACACACGATCGTTTTTCATGCCATTAAAAATGCCATTTTAAAAAATGGCCATTAAAAATGATCGTGTGTAGGCTCCAGAGCATTTTTAACGACGTGAAAAACGGCCATTAAAAATTCCGGACATGCTCTCTTTTTTCACGTCGTTTTTCATGTCGTTTTTTTTAACGACGTGAAAAACGATAGTGTGTATGCTTTCACGACGTGAAAAAAAACGCGCATGCTCAGAATCAAGTATGAGACGGGAGCGCTCGTTCTGGTAAAACTAGCGTTCGTAATGGAGATAGCACATTCATTACACAGTAACGGACTGAAAAGCGCGAATCGTCGCTCAACAAACTTTACTAACATGAAGGATGGCGCCATTCGAACGGAACTTCCCCTTTATAGTGCCGTCGTACGTGTTGAACGTCACTGCGCTTTGCTTGATCGTTTTTTTTAATGATAGTGTGTACGCAAGGCAGGCTTGAGAGGAAACATGAAAAAAAACGAGGAGAAAAACGTCGGTTTAAAAAATGACATTAAAAACGATCGTGTGTACGGGGCATTATAGGTGGTTGAGAAATGAGATGTGCAATTTATGCTCCTAGAATGCCTAAAGGGGCTATTTCAATGTTGGGCCTCTGTATTTGGACAGGCTGTGTAAAAGTCCCACACATTTGGTATTGCCATACTCAGGAGGAGTAGCAGAATGTATTTTGGGGTGTCATTTTTGCTATGTACATGCTATGTGTTGGTAATTAGGCTTGTGCAATTCGTTTCGTAACGAATCGAAATTCGTCCGAATTTAGCAACTTTCGGACATTCGGAAGCATTCGAATTTCCGAACAAAGCAATTACGAATAAAACTGAATCCGAAATAAATTATACCGCAAAATAGCGAATGCCCGAATGTCTTCGGCATAATTCGTTATGAAAAAACTTATGAATGTACAAATCCATTGGAAACACAGTAACACTCACTCTGCTCTGCTCTCTGCTTCTCCTTCACCGTGCTGAACTCCCTCTCAAAATGGTGCACTGGGGCGGAGGCTATAGCCGCATGTAAAAAACGAAAGTAAAATACGAGATTTCTAATCCATTCGAAGCACAATAACACTCACTCTGCTCTGCTCTCTGCTTCTCCCTCACTGTGCTGAACCCTCTCAAAATGGTGTACAGGGGCGGAGGCTATAGCCGCATGTAAAAAACGAAAGTAAAATACGAGATTTCGAATCGTTACAAATAACCGCTATGTATTTCGAAAAGTACAAATCCATTCGAAGCACATTAGGCATAATAGGCAGCGTCGTCGTGAGAGAGACACAGAAAATTACGAATCAACGAACCCAAAAAAGTTACGAAAGTAGGAGTTGTGTCCAGAATCAACGAAAAACAACGTACTCTACCGAAAGTACGAATTATAAAGCAACAAACAATTCAACGAAAAATGTCGCTTGCAAAAATACGAATGAGTCCGAACACGAAAAATCCCGTCTAGCAAAATTACGAATGATTACGAATCAACAGGACCGGAAAGAAACGAACCGAAACGGAACAAATTTTTCTGTTGTGCACAAGCCTATTGGTAATATCTTATAAATGGACAACTTTGTATAAAAAAAATGCATTTTCATTTTTTTCCCACATGTTCCAAAAACTTCTGGAAAAAAATGAACCGTTCAAAAGACTCATTATGCCTCATAGATTATACGTTGGGGTGTTAGCTTTCCAAAATGGGGTCATTTTATGGGCGTTTCCATTGTCCTGGTGCTCCAGGGTCTTCAAAACTGTAATAGGTGGTTGAGAAATGAGATGTGTAATTTATGCTCCTAGAATGCCTGAAGGTGCTATTTCAATGTTGGGCCTCTGTATTTGGCCAGGCTGTGTAAAAGTCTCACACATTTGGTATCGCCATACTCAGGAGGAGTAGCAGAATGTATTTTGGGGTGTAATTTTTGCTATGTACATGCTATGTGTTGGTAATATCTTATAAATGGACAACTTTGTATAAAAAAAATGCGTTTTCATTTTTTTCCCACATATTCCAAAAACTTCTGGAAAAAAATGAACCGTTCAAAAGACTCATTATGCCTCATAGATTATACGTTGGGGTGTTAGCTTTCCAAAATGGGGTCATTTTATGGGCATTTCCATTGTCCTGGTGCTCCAGGGTCTTCAAAACTGTAATGCCCCATACACACGATCGTTTTTCATGCCATTAAAAATGCCATTTTAAAAAATGGCCATTAAAAATGATCGTGTGTAGGCTCCAGAGCATTTTTAACGACGTGAAAAACGGCCATTAAAAACTCCGGACATGCTCTCTTTTTTCACGTCGTTTTTCATGTCGTTTTTTTTAACGACGTGAAAAACGATAGTGTGTATGCTTTCACGACGTGAAAAAAAACGCGCATGCTCAGAATCAAGTATGAGACGGGAGCGCTCGTTCTGGTAAAACTAGCGTTCGTAATGGAGATAGCACATTCATTACACAGTAACGGACTGAAAAGCGCGAATCGTCGCTCAACAAACTTTACTAACATGAAGGATGGCGCCATTCGAACGGAACTTCCCCTTTATAGTGCCGTCGTACGTGTTGAACGTCACTGCGCTTTGCTTGATCGTTTTTTTTAATGATAGTGTGTACGCAAGGCAGGCTTGAGAGGAAACATGAAAAAAAACGAGGAGAAAAACGTCGGTTTAAAAAATGACATTAAAAACGATCGTGTGTACGGGGCATTATAGGTGGTTGAGAAATGAGATGTGCAATTTATGCTCCTAGAATGCCTAAAGGGGCTATTTCAATGTTGGGCCTCTGTATTTGGACAGGCTGTGTAAAAGTCCCACACATTTGGTATTGCCATACTCAGGAGGAGTAGCAGAATGTATTTTGGGGTGTCATTTTTGCTATGTACATGCTATGTGTTGGTAATATCTTATAAATGGACAACTTTGTATAAAAAAAATGCATTTTCATTTTTTTCCCACATGTTCCAAAAACTTCTGGAAAAAAATGAACCGTTCAAAAGACTCATTATGCCTCATAGATTATACGTTGGGGTATTAGCTTTCCAAAATGGGGTCATTTTATGGGCGTTTCCATTGTCCTGGTGCTCCAGGGTCTTCAAAACTGTAATAGGTGGTTGAGAAATGAGATGTGTAATTTATGCTCCTAGAATGCCTAAAGGGGCTATTTCAATGTTGGGCCTCTGTATTTGGCCAGGCTGTGTAAAAGTCTCACACATTTGGTATCGCCATACTCAGGAGGAGTAGCAGAATGTATTTTTGGGTGTAATTTTTGCTATGTACATGCTATGTGTTGGTAATATCTTATAAATGGACAACTTTGTATAAAAAAAAATGCGTTTTCATTTTTTTCCCACATATTCCAAAAACTTCTGGAAAAAAATGAACCGTTCAAAAGACTCATTATGCCTCATAGATTATACGTTGGGGTGTTAGCTTTCCAAAATGGGGTCATTTTATGGGCATTTCCATTGTCCTGGTGCTCCAGGGTCTTCAAAACTGTAATAGGTGGTTGAGAAATGAGATGTGCAATTTATGCTCCTAGAATGCCTAAAGGGGCTATTTCAATGTTGTGCCTCTGTATTTGGCCAGGCTGTGTAAAAGTCTCACACATTTGGTATCGCCATACTCAGGAGGAGTAGCAGAATGTATTTTGGGGTGTCATTGCAAGTATGCATGTGCTGTGTGAGAGAAATAACTTGTTATTATGACAATTTTGTGCAAAAAAATAAAAATTTAAAAAAATTTAAAAAATGTCCCAAGAATTGTGGGAAAAAAGTACAACTTCAAAAAACTCACAATGACTCTTACTAAATACATTGGAATGTCTGCTTTCCAAAAAGGGGTAATTTGGGGGGTATTTGTACTTTCCTGGCTTGTTAGGGTCTCAAGAAATGAAATAGGCCTTCAGTACATCAGGTGTGATCAGATGTGATAATTTTTCAATGATTTGCACCATAGCTTGTAGACTCTATAACTTTCACAGAGACCAAATAATATACACTTTTTTGGTTATTTTTACTAAAGATATGTAGCAGTATACATTTTGGCCCAATTTTATGAAGAAAAATTACTTATTTGCAAAATTTTACAATAAAAACAAAAAAAAAGTTTTTTTTTTTTAAAAAATCTAATTTTTTCGCTTATATTGCAAAAAATAAAAAACCTAGCGGTGATTAAATACCACCAAAAGAAAGCTCTGTCTGTGAGAAAAAAATGATAAAAATTTGGTTTGGGTACAGTGTAGCATGACTGAGTAATTGTCATTCAAAGTGTGAGAGCGCTGAAAGCTACAAATTGGTCTGGTAAGGAAGGGTGTATAAAAGCCCTGTATTGAAGTGGTTAATTTAGAATAACAGTGGTTGTGTTTTGGAAGTGTCTATATCAGAGCAAGTGGCTCTGATAGATAGGCTTTACTGTTGAAAAGACCTCACACAGTAATTGAAATAAAAATATTAGACAAGGTATCACACAGTGATCTTTTTAAAAAAAATCAATGACATGCATCTCAGCCAATCATGATCATTGTATATTGTTACCGGTGACAGCGGCGTTGCAAGCAAGGTGCAGGGGGTGCGGTCCGCACCCGGCTAACACCCATGGATAGTGGCACAACGCTAACACCGGCCACCCGCTGACCTGTGCCGCGGCTTGTGTCCCTCTGTGTAGCTAAATGAACACGCCGCCCCCTCCTCCTCCTCTCTGTTTACATACACAGAGGAGGAGGAGTTGGAGGCCATGCTCGAGGATCACACCGCTGTGTGTATGGTCATTCTGCTGCTCTGTAATGTAAGGGGGGGGCTGCACTATGGCTGTGTTTGCACCAAGGGGGTGGGTCTGGAATTGAGGGTTGTCTGTAAATGATGGGGTGTCTGTACTGCTGGGGGGTCTGCACTGAGGTGAGTAAGTATTTACTGAGGGAGGTGGATCTATACTGCGGGAGGGGGGTCTGTAGTTAGTTGAGGGGGGTCTGTACTGAGGGGGACTTCAGTTGTTGTGGGATGACACCATTTTGGGAGGCAACGTGTGACACCAACCCTAGTGACGCCACTGGATAGTAACATCATTGGCTCAAGCAACATTGAGGGCGAGAGAAGACATCTAGTACTGAAGAAGGACATTGATGAGGCAAGGCTGGTAAATGCATGGCTGGGTGTAAACTGGCTTGATGTTTTTGCTAAAATGTTGCATTTTTATGTGACAAACTGTTGCCCTTTGGCCACAGTGGCTGCGTTTAATGGGCACAGTGGCCTAACTAGTTTCATTTTTGTGCCACTTTGTAAGCGGCCCCCAAAAGACATCAAGTTAAATTATCAAAATAACACTGTCTACACATTTCAACACAATGTTTTTTTTTTACTAAAGGGAAATCCACTCTGCACTCCAAGTGCTATTGAAAATGCACTTGGAAGTACAGTCACTGTAGATCGCTGTAGTTCTGAGGGTAAGCTATGAAATAAGAGGAAGCTCTGCTGATTTTCACATCCAATTATGTGCGAGAAATATTTTCGAGTTTTGGTGGTCCTTGCATGTCCCCCTCAGATCTACTGTGACTGCACTTGAAAGTGCACTTTCTGTGCAATTGTATGGCAAAGTATATCATTGGGTATGGAAGAAAATACAATATGTCAAAAATACTTACTGGGGCAAACAACAGGCTCAATTAAATCATCTTCAAGTGGATGCACTACTCCACCCTCTGCATGACTTGTGTCTGGGGATGTGATGTCCACTGGAGGCTCTTTGCTTGGTCCAGCTCCATGATCCCACTCCTCCAAATTTTGGGCCTCAACACACTCACGTTCCTCTAAAAAATATAAACAAATATAACAAAATCAAATCACCCCAAATGCCAAAAATATGAGTTGAATCCCTGGAGGAGAATTATGAGACCAACCTTGCACTAGTGACAATATTTTCTACAGACGAGTGGACGATCATGCGCAATTATCAAATAGTAAATTACAAATGTGCATTGTAAAGGTTAGATGATGTACTTTCAAATGATGACCAAAAACCCAATATGCACAGATGTTGCAAAAATGACATTTGACAAACAACACTCTTGTGTCCTATGGGATATGGGATCTAGGATGAACATTCGATCAGGCGTGACTCTGTGTGACTGTGATCCCCAGGCCCTCTCCTCTACCCATCTATAGTCTTGAAAGGCATCATTTAATGTGCAGCGATGATTCGCACAGCAGACCTTAAATATTAAATACCCCTTATTAAAGCTAACTATATGAGACCATGTCCTTGTGACAACCAAGAATATCCCCTGCCGGAGGAAAAAATAAATGTATTATATGTTTTACTTACGATTTGTTGATGATGCGGGCACTGTTGTCTCTCCTGTTGGGGCCTTGCCAAGGGAAGCCTCCCTTTCTCCCCTCTGGTGGCTTGTCTGCTGGCTTTCTCTGTGCCTTTTTCCTGTGAATTTAATTAGATACAGTATCTTAATTCTTTCTGCAAAAATGTGGAGTCAGAAATAATACGTTTATTCAAACATATATGCATTAACCTAAAAATATAAATTAGTTACCACATCTATGTTTGTGAAAAAATTAAACATTACAAATCAGCTAATTCCAACATAAAGATAATTACTACAGTCATGAATTTTGCTTACTTCTTTTGCTGATGATGCAGTGAATGGAGTCCATCTGTTCTTTCTCTCTGTGTTTTAAATCAGACCATCATTTCCGAATTTGATCTTTAGTTCGTTTACACCATATTCACGATCCAATACCGCAATGACCTTCTCCAAAATATAGTCTTTATGGCTGTTGGGCCTGTCATAGTTCTCCTGCTTACAATCGTAGTCATACTTGTCAAAGATCCTCACCATCTCCACCATCTCCCCCTTGCTCATGGGGGTGGCCTTGTGTTTTATATATTCACCACCGTGGGGCCTGTTCTTTTTCGGTGCGGCATCCATCTTGTTTTCCCTCACGAATGTTCCTGCCGTTATGTCGCATGCAGGAAAAAGTCTGTTGGCATGCCCCAGCGTCATGACGTACTGAGAGCGGAGTTTGACGCATGCGCAGGTTATAAAAAGCCCTAACGACCGTTCGCCGTTCCGGACAGTGGAACGTAACCTTTGGGAAACGAAACTCAGACAATCGCATAGTCGAAAGAAAGGTACGTGAGAACTTTGTAACAGTGTGTGCAATGGACACATAGCATAAACATTCATTGAGTGCTGGGGCAGTTAGAAAAAGTGTACTAATGAGTAATGAATGCGCATTGAGCAGCGTCTCATGTGCAGGGGGGTAATGACAAGATTTTAATTAACTAAAGGCAGGGCTGCCAACAGGGGGGTACAGGCAGTACACCAGTAAGGGTCCTGGAGGCAGGGCCGCCATCAGGAATTTAGGGGCCCCTTACACAGCTTCAGGCATGGGCCCCCTGGAGCAGAGGAGAACCAGGGTGGGTTTGCGGACGCAAAAAATAGAGAAGCAGGGGGGGGGTGCTGCAAATTGAGGAGGGGGGGAGCTGCCAGCGTAATTTGGTGAGGTCAAGGGGCTTTGGGTGCTGACAAACACAAACTAACAAAATAAAGGGGTGGTTGCCATCCAGGGCCCTGGGGACCTCCGGGCCCCTTACAGGTGTACTGCCTGTACCCCCCTGATGGCGGACCTGCCTGGAGGTCCCCAGGGCACAGGATGGAATCACACCCTTTAAATTTACTTGTTCATCAGCATCCAAAGCCAACGCAATCTAAAATAATAGATGCGTCAGCAGACCACGCTTTTAACAAACGGCCGGAAGGCCACCACCCCCCCGCTTCACCTAGGCTCCAGGGGGCACATGCCTGAAGCTGGTTAAGGGGATAAAACATTCATGATGGCGGGCCTGCATAAAGGCCAATATTCTAGAAGCAGATTATGAGCTAGAAGATAAAAAAGATTGTTTGGTCTTGTGTTCTTTCTTGCAGCCATCTGATAAAATTTGCTAAACAATGAAGGGGACAGTTCTGAATACCCCCGAATTCATGGCTGACTTAATCGAAAACTACAGAAATCACGCCTGTCTGTGGCAGGTCAAACATAAAGACTATTCTAATAAAAACAAAAGGCAGGCAGCAATCGATCAATTGGTGGAATTGGCGAAGACTGTGTACCCCAGGGCAGACGAGACATTGGTGAAGGCCTCAGGAGTATGTTCAACAGGGAGGTCAAGAAGATTGAGGAATCAAAGAGATAGGGAGCAGCAGCAGAAGACGTTTATGTCCCCAAGCTGTGGTACTTCTCAAGCCTGGGATTTTTGAAGGACCAGACTGTGCCACGCAGGCATCTTTCTACGCTACCCTCCACACTTCCCTCCACATCAGCTGAGGCCACTGATACTGAGGCGGATCCTACACAAGAGGAAGAGGAGGAGGAGGAGCTCAGCTTGCCCCAGGTATAGCATTTTCCAAAAAATATTTATATTGGAGAAAGTGAGGTAAATGTGTTGTTCTGATGTCACAAAAATGATGCATGAAATTCTGTGGAAATGAGAAAAAAAACAAATGTAGGAAATAAACTCTTTTAAATATAAGGATAAATCCTGGAGTGACAATGCTAACCTTTGCTTTTTGAAGAAATTCTATTTTTGAGAAACAAAGGATGCTAAAATGGGTTGTGAAAATGTGTCCTACGACAAAATAATTAATAAATTATGTTTATTTTTCAGACCCAGGAAACTTTGCAACAAGACGAGGCCGGGCCCAGCAGCCAAAGCACTGAGTCCAGAGTGCCTACCCTGCGCCCTCCTAGCAAAAGGGGCAGGAAGAGGCACCACCTTGATGAGGCCACTGCAGAGTAGACATGTGCATTAGTTTTCGTCCGAATGCATTTTCGTCCGAATTTCAGCTATTTTCGTTATCGTTTTAACAAACGAAAACGAAAGCACAGAATCCGAAAACCGAAAGATCCGACATAAACAAATGCTTTATTTTCGTTTTCGTTGCTACAACAGTTCGATATAGATAGGAGATTCGACGTGACGCTGACAATAACAATCTGTGTCTATCGAACCTGTGGTCGAATGTGCCTAACCTTAACTCTATTAGTCCAAGATTATTCTACATAGGAGAGAAAAGATTCGACATTATAGAGAGAAAAGATTCGACATAGGAGAGAAAGATTCGACATAGGAGAGGAAAGATTCGACATAGGAGAGGAAAGATTCGACATAGGAGAGGAAAGATTCGACATAGGAGAGGAAAGATTCGACATAGGAGAGAAAAGATTCGACATAGGAGAGGAAAGATTCGACATAGGAGAGGAAAGATTCGACATAGGAGAGGAAAGATTCGACATAGGAGAGGAAAGATTCGACATAGGAGAGAAAAGATTTGACATTATAGAGAGAAAAGATTTGACATTATAGAGAGAAAAGATTTGACATTATAGAGAGAAAAGATTCGACATAGGAGAGAAAAGATTCGACATAGAGAGAAAAGATCACTGCTTGTGGGCGGAACATTCGACCGGAAATGTATGATTGCAGAGTCGTACAGTTTCACTGCTCCGTCGAATCTTCTTTGAACATTCGACAGACACCATAAGCCTTCAATGACAGATTCGACCTTAATTAATTCAGATTTTCGGACGAATGCAATTTTTAACGAAAAACGAAATAAATAAAAACGAATTTCGGGAGTAACTAAATAAATTTATTTTTTGGACGAAAACGAAATTCCGAAACGAAATATTTCAGTGTGCACATGTCTACTGCAGAGTTCCTTAATCGGGCTACTGCAGTAATCACCACGGCACCGGATAGTGCCGAAGGATTTGGTTGCTTTACAGCCAACAAGCTGAGGGAGGTTGATGTGGACCAAAAGGAGCTATGTGAGGGGCTCATCATCCAGCTCCTCAGCAAGGCAAGAAAACGGGAGCTAACCCCTAAAACACATCTGTGTGATTTTGAACACACAGCTCCTCAAATTCAAACATACCCACCCCATCCAAACTACCCACCCCATCCAACCTACCCACCCCAGCAAGCCCATCCACCCCAGCAAGCCAACCCAACCTAGCAACATGGGGGTCAGTGGTCACATCAGACCCCGGATCCCCAACAAGGCCAGTGGTCTGGGGAGTTTAGGGGCTACTAAACATTTCATTAGTATTTCTGAGTCAAATTTAATTTTGAATATCCAATTTGAGGCGGTCTGCCATAAATAAAAAAATATGATTTGAGTTGTGTAGGTAATGCACACTATAACAAAATGGCCTCAGCTGATGTGGATGGAAGTGTAGAAAGCAATGTGCGTGGTTCAGTGTGGTATGCCACTATAATACCAGACCCTTGCTGGAGTACCACAGCCTGTGGACAGATATGTCTTCTGCTGCTGCTCCCCATCTTTTTGATTTCACTACCTTCTTTGAGCTCCCTGTTGAATTTACTCCTCTGGTGACCAATTCAAACATTAATTTTATATTTGTATGCCCTGGGGTACAGAGGCCTCGCCGCTTCCACCATTTGAACGATTGCTGCCTTCCTGTTTATAGAATTATATGCCATGATTAGTTATGTTTTCTTTGATTTACTAAACAAAATAAAATTATTGCATAAATATGAACTTTGTCTTTTATCATAATATTGTCTTTTTGGGAGTAGGCAGGTAAATTCCAAAAAAATATTAAGGGACACAAATATAGTAGCTTGTAGTTTCAGCATCAAATACATAGGGGATAATGTGGTTGTGCTAAATAGAATTATTTTTTTTTAAATATTATATGATTATAAAATATTAAACCAAAAATCTTTCAAGAAAGACGAAAGATGTAGTTTTAAACTAATTCCGTCGGTATCTACAGCTAAAATGCTTTTGGAATTATTAGGGCATTGTAAACAATACTAAAAATGTGCGCTGTATTAAAATAGTTCATAATTGCCACGTCACGAATGTGAAATCTCCATAACGAACGCTAGTTTTACAAGACTGAAGGCTCCCGGCTGTTCATTGCTTCGGAGCATGCGCGTTCGTACCTAGGACAAAAGTCCGATGGTTTTCTGTACACACGGTCGGACTTTGCTCCATCGGACCTTTGTTGGGCAAAAGTTGGTCCGTTTGCAGACCCAACTTTTGTCCGATGAAAAGCAAAAAAATCTGAAACAAGTTTGTCCGATGGAGCGTACACACGGTCGGATTGTTGGTCCAACTTGCTTAAAACAAAGTTTGTTGGGCAAAAGTCCGACCGTGTGTACGGGCCTTAAGGATTGATGTGGACTTTATATTACTAATATCATTTGGCGCAGTTTAAAAATTAGTTTTCCTATATATGTGTAGCGCTACCCCCAGTTAAGAGAGCCGCTGGTTTGAATTTTCGGGCCCTGAGTACAGCTCGACCAACCCCCGGCAATCTTGTATAGTCCCCTGTGGCACAGTTAGTCTAGGGGGTGTTTTCTATCGCAGTCTACACCTGGTAACATACACACTTTAACCCCAGATTAAGTATAAGCTCTATGAGTAATGATAACACAGTGATGCAAGTGGCAAGGTATAACAGCTTTACTTTAGGTTAAAAGGGCATGTGTTAAAACATAACATGTAACTGGCTTGCAGAGCCCTGCAGCAATAGATGGAATATATATATGGCAATAGCACAGCGTGGTAATCCACCACGTGCAGCTATTGCTATCTACGCGCCCTATGGCGCACTAAACAATATTATATCTCCCCTCCCTAGTCAGGTCTGACATGGAATCAAACTCAGTCTTAAGAATAAAGATTTCTTCGCATGCAAACTTGAAATGGTGGTGCACGTTCAGGAGCAGTATTGTAATCCACAAAGTAGGCAGTCAAAAGGAACACTATGCTGGAGACCCTTTAACTCTGTCCTGCAACCGGTCTCCAGCAGAAACAGCAAATAAATGAACGGTGGGCCAACGGTTAGGCAGTCTATAGGCCCAAACACAGTACAACCGATTGGATTGAGCAGGTGCTCGCTCACCACTACGGACGCGATCCCAGTCCGGAACTTCCACCTGCTGTGTCTCCACACACAGCGTCCGCAACGATCGGGTCCCTGATCCAACTGATGTCCACAGCAAACTCTGTCAGGTGCCACCCAGGCTCCACAGTGGGATAGAAGGCTCTTCGGAAGTTGCGCAAGGCCCCAGGCTTCAGGCCTTGCACTGCAGCAGATCCGCACAGGAAGAAGCTGTTGCTAGCAGCGCGGTGTCCAAAGAGGCCGAGCTCCGCCTCGCCTCCTTCTTAAATAGTCCCTCCCATGAGTCTCTGCGGTGGCAACACTGAACCCTGGGTGCCAAACAGGACTCTGGGGAATGTAGTTTCAAGAGTCTTAAAGGAGACCCGGCTACACACACCCCCCCCTTGAACTCTTTGGTCCCCAAAGATAATTTTTTTCTTTTAGCATACACTACGTACAATTCTAGACAATGCTGTGTATATCGGCAAAGGTAACTCCTACCATGGTAACTCCTATCTCTTCTGCCCTTGAGCCTCCTCTGGCTTGAAGTTCAGCCCCTTGGCAAAGGACCCGCACCCATCAGGTGCCACTTGGGTCCAGTCTTCTGTATCACTGGTAGGGGCATGAGATCTTCTAGACAGAGCGTCTGCGTCTCGATTCCCAGCCCCAGGCCTGTATTTCAAGCTGAAATTTAACCCAGACAGTGCAGCCAGCCATCTATGTCCTGTGGCATCCAGTTTTGCTGTGGTGAAGAGATAAGTAAGGGGGTTGTTGTCGGTTTTCACAGTGAATTCTGCCCCATACAGGTAGTCTTTAAGTTTGTCAACTTCCGCCCACTTGAGGGGCAGGAACTCCAGCTTATGAGTGGGGTAGTTCTTTTCAGAGGGGGTCAGACTCCTGCTCACGTAGGCAACGGGTCGCAGTTGTCCTTCATGCTCCTGATAGAGCACTCCTCCCAGACCGTCATGACTGGCATCTACGTGGAGTTCATAAGGTCTCTTTGGGTCTGTATAGGCCAAGACAGGGGCGGTGGTTAGGCTTTTTTTTAACATCTGAAAGGCCTCTTCACACTTTTGGTTCCACTGGTCTTGGACTGACTCTCCCGGCTTCCTGGGATCCGAGTCATCCTCTTCCCCTTCCGTCTTGAGTAGCTCATTCAGGGGTCTGGCAATTCGGGCAAACCCCTCCACGAACCTTCTATAATAGGAACAGAACCCCAGGAAGGATCTGAGTTCTGTTACCGTGGTAGGCCGTGGCCAGGAAGTAACTGCCTCCAACTTCTCAGGGTCTGTGGCTACCCCTTCTTCAGACACTATGTGTCCCAGATAATTAACAGAAGATTGGTAGAACCTACACTTCTCGGGCGAAAGCTTGAGCCCCTCTTCACTGAGTCTTCTCAAAACTTTCTCCAGCCTCTCTTCGTGTTCTTCGTGTTCCTCCCGAAGACAATGACATCGTCCAAGTACACAAGGACCTCGATAAGGTTCATGTCTCCTACAGTCTTCTCCATGAGACGTTGGAAGGTGGTTGGGGCTCCGGACAGTCCCTGGGGCATTCGGTCGAATTCAAAGAACCCCACTGGGGTTATGAAGGCTGTCTTCTCCTTGTCTTTCAGATGCATAGGGATCTGATAGGCACTCCTAGGCTGTCTTCAAGATGGGTGAATCTTGGTGGCGGCCGAGTCTTTCCTGCTTGCAAGAGGGGTCAGAAGCCTCCGGACCAGGTCCGTGTTCGTTCCTATTATTAAGGAACTCTTGTTGGCTCCAGGTGGCCGTGGGCACACAACTGCCAGAGTATCAAACACTTCAGCCTTCCCGGCCACAGATGGGTCGAAGGTCAGTTTTATGGGCAGGTAGCCATCATAAGGGAAGCTCTGGGTCCTGATTCTCCAGATTCTCCGGTTCATGTCTCCTACAGATTCTCCGGTTCATGTCTCCTACAGTCTTCTCCATGAGACGTTGGAAGGTGGTTGGGGCTCCGAACAGTCCCTGGGGCATTCGGTCAAATTCAAAGAACCCCACTGGGGTTATGAAGGCTGTCTTCTCCTTGTCTTTCAGATGCATAGGGATCTGATAGTATCCACTCTTGAGGTCCATCACGCTGAACCACTTGGCTCCAGACAAGCTCTGTAGGGCATCCTCTATCCTCGGAGTGGTGTACTGGTCAGGGATGGTTCTCCTGTTGAGGGTCCTGTAGTCTATACACAACCTTAACGATCCATTATTTTTTCTGACTACTACTATCGGAGAGGCATAGGGACTTCTAGACTCCCGGATCACACCGGTCCTCTTGAGTTCTCCAAGTTGTTCCCTCAGATCTTCCAGGTCTGCTAATGGGACTCGCCTGACTCTCTCCCTGAAGGGCTTGTCTTCCTGGAGGCGGATTCGATGGGTGGCACTCCTCGCACACCCCACAACGAACTCATCTTGAGAGAAGATCTTCTTCCACCTGGTCAACTGGGCCTTGGCTCTCTCTTTCCAAGCCCTGGGCAGGTTTGGGTTCTCCATGGAGAGTTTTTCCCCTAAACATTCCCTCCTTCACCCGTCTTCTCCGCATCCGACAGAGCAACTGGAGTAGCAGGGCTCACCTGGCCCAGCAACATCCTGGCTGGGATCTTCATGGGGCCATCCGTAGTATTCCTGACACTCACAGGGACCTTATAGTGGGCCTTCTTCAGAGCCCTCAGTGGGACCACTTCTGGGATTACTTCCAAACCCGAGTGTTCTTCCCTTGGGTCTGGTTCAAACATGACAAAGGGTCCAGGTTGCTCCCAAGTAAGCTTCACAGTGGCTCTGAGACAGGTTACTTCGCCGGGCTGCAACACCACTCCGTTCTTCTCAAGTCTCCAGACCTTCCCCACCCCCTCTTCTGGGGCCTTCTGCTCCAGGACCAACTGCTGGTAGGCTGTCTTCAAGATGGGTGAATCTTGGTGGCGGCCGAGTCTTTCCTGCTTGCAAGAGGGGTCAGAAGCCTCCGGACCAGGTCCGTGTTCGTTCCTATTATTAAGGAACTCTTGTTGGCTCCAGGTGGCCGAGGGCACACAACTGCCAGAGTATCAAACACTTCAGCCTTCCCGGCCACAGATGGGTCGAAGGTCAGTTTTATGGGCAGGTAGCCATCATAAGGGAAGCTCTGGGTCCTGATTCTCCAGATTCTCCGGTTCATGTCTCCTACAGATTCTCCGGTTCATGTCTCCTACAGTCTTCTCCATGAGACGTTGGAAGGTGGTTGGGGCTCCGGACAGTCCCTGGGGCATTCGGTCGAATTCAAAGAACCCCACTGGGGTTATGAAGGCTGTCTTCTCCTTGTCTTTCAGATGCATAGGGATCTGATAGTATCCACTCTTGAGGTCCATCACGCTGAACCACTTGGCTCCAGACAAGCTCTGTAGGGCATCCTCTATCCTCGGAGTGGTGTACTGGTCAGGGATGGTTCTTCTGTTGAGGGTCCTGTAGTCTATACACAACCTTAACGATCCATTATTTTTTCTGACTACTACTATCGGAGAGGCATAGGGACTTCTAGACTCCCGGATCACACCGGTCCTCTTGAGTTCTCCAAGTTGTTCCCTCAGATCTTCCAGGTCTGCTAATGGGACTCGCCTGACTCTCTCCCTGAAGGGCTTGTCTTCCTGGAGGCGGATTCGATGGGTGGCACTCCTCGCACACCCCACATCGAACTCATCTTGAGAGAAGATCTTCTTCCACCTGGTCAACTGGGCCTTGGCTCTCTCTTTCCAAGCCCTGGGCAGGTTTGGGTTCTCCATGGTGAGTTTTTCCCCTAAACATTCCCTCCTTCACCCGTCTTCTCCGCATCCGACAGAGCAACTGGAGTAGCAGGGCTCACCTGGCCCAGCAACATCCTGGCTGGGATCTTCATGGGGCCATCCATAGTATTCCTGACACTCACAGGGACCTTATAGTGGGCCTTCTTCAGAGCCCTCAGTGGGACCACTTCTGGGATTACTTCCAAACCCGAGTGTTCTTCCCTTGGGTCTGGTTCAAACATGACAAAGGGTCCAGGTTGCTCCCAAGTAAGCTTCACAGTGGCTCTGAGACAGGTTACTTCGCCGGGCTGCAACACCACTCCGTTCTTCTCAAGTCTCCAGACCTTCCCCACCCCCTCTTCTGGGGCCTTCTGCTCCAGGACCAACTGCTGGTAGGCTGTCTTCAAGATGGGTGAATCTTGGTGGCGGCCGAGTCTTTCCTGCTTGCAAGAGGGGTCAGAAGCCTCTGGACCAGGTCCGTGTTCATTCCTATTATTAAGGAACTCTTGTTGGCTCCAGGTGGCCGAGGGCACACAACTGCCAGAGTATCAAACACTTCAGCCTTCCCAGCCACAGATGGGTCGAAGGTCAGTTTTATGGGCAGGTAGCCATCATAAGGGAAACTCTGGGTCCTGATTCTCCAGATTTCTAGTTCTTCTATCTTCTTGATGGGTAGGTGACTTAAGTGTTTGTCATAAAAGTCCCGATACAACAGGGTTACCTGTGCCCCTGTATCCAATATGGCTTTTGTGTAAACTCCCTCCCCTTGAATGGGCACTATGGGGGATGGGCCCACCAGCTTCTCTGGATATCGCTTCAAAGGGGTCTCTTTCCTTAGATCTTTGCGGTTCCTTTTTTCCACTTCTCTTTGGACTTAAGCCTCTCCTGGGCCTGGTATGCATTGATCTCTCTCCTGTTAACGGGTGTAACTACCCGCTGAGGGACATTACACTCTTTCCTTGGGGTACGTTCCCACTGAGGAACCTTGTGTTTTTTCTGAGGGGTCTTGTCCTCTCTTTTCTTGGGCTTCTCATTCAGTTTGGAGCTCACTGAAGATGATGGGCACCCGGTTGACTCCTTCACCGGGGCCCTCTGAAGTTTCCCGCCGGCTTGCGGTTGTCTGCTTTCTTTTTCTTGGGACTGGAACATACAGCTGCAATATGGCCAATCCCTCCACAGTTAAAACAGATCATGTCCCCCCAGTCTTGTAGGGGAATGGGCACTGAAGCATCTGGGAACAACTCCTTCTTCGGTCCCTCTCTCTCAGGAACCCTTGAATCTTTTGTAATCAGGGAGGTCAGCATCTCTAACACCTGAGACATCTGCGATTTTAAAGCGTCTACTTCTGGGTCTCTTTCTTTTGTCATCACCGAGTTGACTATCACTGGCGCAACAGAAGTATGTGCCTTGATCACTTGTTGATCCATCTGTAGTGACTCCTCGTCCCTAATAATTTTTATCAGATCAGAGTAAGTCAGAGACAACCCCCCTCCAGAGGTTTTCAGGTGAAGCCAGACTGGATCCGAGCGTAATGCTCCCTTTAACACTTGCTTCATTCTTGCCGCATCTGTGTCTTGGGGCAACATCCCTTTCTTCAACACGATCTTACAAAGCATCTTGTTGAGTCTTCTTACATACTCTGAAAGCTTCTCATTCGGCTGTTGGAAAGTATGTTCGATTTGGTACACTAATTCTGTCACCTTCTCCAGCTGACCGAACTCCTCTTGTAACATGGCTAAACAGTCCTGAGCTGTGCAATCAGCATTGCCAAACCGGAAGCTTTTTACCGCTTCTGCTGCAGCGTCTTTCAAACTTTCTATCACGTGCTGTCTCTTCTGCGCTTCAGGCACCTCCCATACCTCTACTGCTAATAGTGCCTGCTCAACCCAGGTATCGAAATCTTCTTCCCCTACAGGGACAGGAAGCTTCCCTGAGAATGTCTTTAGTCTGCGGTAGCTAGCCTCTACATGTAACGTACTTGTCCTCTGACACTTTGCTAGCAGATCCCCTAAGGCGTTTATTAATTCTGGTCCTATGGTAGTGACCGGTGCCGCCGGGGGCGTCACCCTTTCTTTTCTTTCAGGTGAGACACGGGGTGTCCCTTGTGGTAATCCCGTTGGGGATGGTTCCGTCTTGACGGTTATTGTGTGCGCCAACTTATAAGTTCTATTGTCTGGGGTGCGCACGCATCTGCGCTTAAAGTTTTCCGGCATTCCGTCCCACCATTCTATCAGCGCATACTAATATGAGATGTTTGGGTCTGACTTCATGTCCATCACCCATGGTGTACAATCTGGGGACATTGACACCACCAGTTTCTCTACCGTCTCTGTTGACCATTCCTCCCCTGGGAGGCTGATGACCACCGACTGATCTGGTTCTGTCTTAGCTGCTTCGCACCATGCTTTAACTTCTAACGGGTCCATGCCGGTACTTTTGGCGTGTTCACCTGCTGTATCAGGATCCCGGACGAGCCCCCACGTGTAGGGCTACCCCCAGTTAAGAGAGCTGCTGGTTTGAATTTTCGGGTCCTGAGTACAGCTCCACCAACCCCCGGCAATCTTGTATAGTCCCCTGTGGCACAGTTAGTCTAGGGGGTGTTTTCTATCGCAGTCTACACCTGGTAACATACACACTTTAACCCCAGATTAAGTATAAGCTCTATGAGTAATGATAACACAGTGATGCAAGTGGCAAGGTATAACAGCTTTACTTTAGGTTAAAAGGGCATGTGTTAAAACATAACATGTAACTGGCTTGCAGAGCCCTGCAGCAATAGATGGAATATATATATGACAATAGCACAGCGCGGTAATCCACCACGTGCAGCTATTGCTATCTATGCGCCCTATGGCGCACTAAACAATATTCTATCTCCCCTCCCTAGTCAGGCCTGACATGGAATCAAACTCAGTCTTAAGAATAAAGATTTCTTTGCATGCAAACTTGAAATGGTGGTGCACGTTCAGGAGCAGTATTGTAATCCACAAAGTAGGCAGTCAAAAGGAACACTATGCTGGAGACCCTTTAAATCTGTCCTGCAACCGGTCTCCAGCAGAAACAGCAAATAAATGAACGGTGGGCCAAGGCAGTCTATAGGCCCAAACACAGTACAACCGATTGGATTGAGCAGGTGCTCGCTCACCACTCCGGACGCGATCCCAGTCCGGGACTTCCACCTGCTGTGTCTCCACACACAGCGTCCGCAACGATCGGGTCCCCGATCCAACTGATGTCCACAGCAAACTCTGTCAGGTGCCACCCAGGCTCCGCAGCGGGATGGAAGGCTCTTCGGAAGTTGCGCAAGGCCCCAGGCTTCAGGCCTTGCACTGCAGCAGATCCGCACAGGAAGAAGCTGTTGCTAGCAGCGCGGTGTCCAAAGAGGCCGAGCTCCGCCTCGCCTCCTTCTTAAATAGTCCCTCCCATGAGTCTCTGCGGTGGCAACACTGCACCCTGGGTGCCAAACAGGACTCTGGGAGATGTAGTTCCAAGAGTCTTAAAGGAGACCCCGCTACATATGTTTATGTGTATATCCCACTATAAGCTGCTGTCTTTATCCTGTTCATTTGTCTAGCGCAGTCTTCCTTTTTTTCTATTGTCTGTCTGATACAATTACTGCAGCTGTGACTTTTTTAGGTGCTCATTTATAGGCCTAATTTCCTTATCAATGGATGTTTTTGAATTTAGGGCCACTAAGATGGTTAATATTGATGAGGTTTTCGAATCATATAAAGATGAGGAAGGTGACTTGGGTGGGATTTTCACTAGGTTAAAAAACCTGATGATATCAGAAAACCACACCACTTATTTGGAAACCCATATCAAACACCTAATGGTCCCAAGGAGCCTGAGATGGGATGTGGCACCCCAGAAAGGCGATACGGACCTTGAGGAATGGTTCAAGTATTTTAACCAGGCTGGAGTCTCTTTCCCCCAGTTTCTGGTGGAAAGGAAGGCTGCCAAACTGGTCAAACTCGATGATGAAATCAAAATTATTAAAGATAAACTGAACCCCATCAGGGAGGGCGAGGAGTATCGGGAGAAATCCCAGGGTCTCCTCAAGATCCTCGAAAAAGAGGATAAAGACCAAAGGGTTAAGAAAAAAAAATACAACAGAGACCTTGCTGACTATCATGGGAACATGATACCACTCACCACGTAGAGGTTATGGGGGCTTTAGGGGTGGTCCCCCCAACAGGGCCACACACGACCTTTTGGTCCCCCTAGATTGGCCCAGGCCCGGGTTATGACCTGGGACCTTACTATGTAGGTCCACTCTCCAATCAGAGAGGGCAACCATCCCGTGGGAGAGGATGGGGCCAATCCAGCCAGTGGGGGAGAGGTTCCTACATAGACTATTTGGATGGATGGAGACAAGACCATAATGGGGAGATGGACCCCCAATCTTCCTCATTTAGTCAATTGGAGGGTAGATCTGGTTGGGAATATAATATTCTCATTCATAACTCCTTTTTTCCTCTTATGCCGCGTACACACGGTCGATTTTTTCGAAAACACCGTCGAAAAAATCGACGTTAAAAACGAGGAACAGCTTGTTCCCCTCACACACGGCCGTTTTAAATGTCATTTTTTTTTTTGGTCGAAAAAAACGACCGTGTGTGGGCTCCGCGGCAGTGTTTCCCTATGGGAAACACTGCCGCGGAAAACATGTCGAAAAAAACGACGAGAAAAATTAGAACATGTTCTAATTTTTCTCGTCGTTTTTAATGCCGTTTTTCTCGTCGAAAAAAACGACAGAAAGCCCACAGACTATCGTTTTTCTCGTCGAATGGGAAAAATGTAGTTTTTTTCGACGGGAAAAACGGCCGTGTGTACGCGGCATTAGAGATAAGGATGGTCCTGGGAGTGTATTTCCCTTTGATAGTTCTCAATACTATAATCCAGGGGGGAGGCTAATTCCACCTCCTCCTATCAGGCTCCCATTAGGACTTCCACCTTTCGAGGGCCTTTGGTGCCAAGCGGGCAAAGTAGTTTTCACAAACCTACCCAAGGTGTAAAAAGGCAGGGAGAAAGAGGAGAGGAACCAGAGGGGGAGGCGGGTAAGAGCAGCTAAAACGACCAAAAATGTAGTGGGGCATGGGATTTTTAATTTAAATAGTAAAGTGTTATCAGAGTCAGAACAAACAATTTTAGACAAAGGCCTAAGAGTTTGAATAAGTTCCATACCTTTATGGACATACATAAGTTTGTTAGGAAGTTGAATATCAAGCGGTACATGGCTGGTATTCCATCCAACAATCAAGTGATGGCCACTGAATTTGTCCATTCAGGGCTTTCAAATGTGTCTCTCTTTAACCCTCTGGGTACACTTGCACCATCACTAAGGGTATTTTGAGATGTGTTATTAAGAGATCTAGATCTTATGGAAGTTAAGAAGGTCAGGATGAACGAAACCCTGCAAGAGGGGCTGGATTCCTTATGTAATAATAAGGATCTGGTCATAAGGCCAGCAGATAAGGGGGGGATTGTAGTTTTAGATAGGGCGGACTATATGGCTGAGATGTACAACATTGTTGGGGATTCCAGCACTTATACTTTACTGCTGTCCGACCCTAAGACCAAATACATTAAGGACCTAGAGTTAATAGTGGCCAAGGGGTACTATGAGGGGATTCTTAATCCCAAAGAGAGGCTTTATTTGATACCTAAAGCCCCATGTACCCCCACTATTTACTACCTACCAAAATTACATAAAGATCCTGTCTGCCCCCCGGGACGTCCCATAGTTAGTGGGATTGATTCCATAACATCCCGGGTGGGCAGATACATTGATTTTTATTTGCAGCCACTTGTGCGCAGAATGCCCTCTTTCGTTAAAGATTCCAGGCATATTATCAATTTGCTTTCTGGCATTTCCCCAAAAAATGGTGTTTGGATGGTGACTGCGGACGTCACGTCCCTCTATACTATTATCCCACACGAACTAGGTTTTGAGACGGTATAAGGTTTTTTAGAACGTGACTCTGATCTCCCTCAGGAACAAGTGGCCTTCCTTATGTCATTATTGAGGTTTGCAGCCTCTTCTAATTATTTTTGGTTCAACAACAATTTTTACGGATAGGATATGGGGGTTGCTATGGGAGCTAAGTATGCCCCCAGCCTGGCCAATCTTTTTATGGCCAGGTGGGAGGAGGATGTCATCCACACCAAGGATATACCTGAACTGGCCCTTTGGGCCAGGCATATCGATGACATCCTCCTCCTATGGGATGGCCAACACCAGGATCTGGTGGAGTTCATGGTGTCCCTTAATCCAAACCAGAGAGGTATCCAACTTAAATATGAAGCGAGCATAAGAGGAAATCCCTTATGGATACCTTGGATACCTTGGATACCTTGGATATAGTCAAAGCTACCAACAGGGAAGATCTATTGGTTGAAAGGGAACCTCATGATGGGGAACAGTTCCCCCTGGGTGTTCCCTGTACAACTTCCTATTCTTTACAGCATAAGAACATCAAGCAATTGATTAATAAACACTGGCATATTGTTAGCAATGATGCCATCCTCAAAAATGTTTTACCAGAAAAACCTAGAGTGATTTTTAGAGGTATTCCCTCTTTGCGAAATCAGGTGGCCCCCAATGTCCTCAATCCACCGGTTACTAGCAGGTTCTTAACAATGCAGAAGGTGTAGGGTTTGTTCCCTGAATTCCTGCTCTCAGAGACGGACCACCACCTTCACCTCCACTGCCACGCATAAACAACATACTATCAAGCCCTGTATTACGTGTGCTACCGTTGGGGTGGTCTACATGTTGCAGTGCCCGTGTGGCCTGTAATATGTGGGACGGACCAAACGCCCCTTACAAGTCCGCCTCAACGAGCACATCACTAATATAAAGATGTGGTTTAAGAATCATTCGGTGTCCAAACACTACCTTTTGGAATATAATAGGGACCTGTCTAAAACTCTTTTCCTGGGTATTGTTGCCTTATGGGTTTATGTAAAATCTCTATTAACAGCTGTAAATAAAATTGCAATTAGATATATATATTTCAGGTAGAAGGAAATATATTTAAAGTATTGTGTGCTGTGTATTTCTTACGGTAATTAGCTACAACTTCAAAGGGTGGCCTTTTGTTTTCCTGTTAACATCGCACATGGACCCTAAACAAAAGCCTGCTGTGACTCATCCAATCAGGCTGTGCCCAATATACATTTACTAGGTACAGTGACCAATTAGGGAGAATTATATTAGCCACCTTACAGAAAGGAGGGGGATATATAATGCTTTTGTGAGCAAGCTAAGCCCTCTTGCTTTGGTGTTGGAACAGACAGTAGCCACGATGGGCTGACCTGAAGTTAACAGGTAATCTAACTCTAAACTTGTAGCTTATATAGTATTGTAAATATGGGCGTTGTGGGTAGTTTGTAAATTCCATGTAAGCCAGGGGACCTACACTGTAGATTGTGTTGTAAATACTGTCTGGTGTGTAATTTGTATATATTATGTAACCCTTACCCTATCAATAAATGTGTATTGCGGATAGAACTACCTCTTTGTACAAGATCTCTCAGATCAACAGTATTGATAAGTTCAAACCACATTGGAGGGGAAGCCTAATGGTAAGAGAGATCTCCAAGCTTGAGATGGCTTGGATCCACAGATTGAAAACCTATGCCCCCTATGGGTTGAATATAGATACAGACGTGAATGCCTTTATTAATATTTCATGATGTAGCCATTGTGTATACTTGGTGTGTGACGCAAGGATGGGTTTACTTAATTTTTAATAAGCAATATTTTATATTAACCTAATTTTTTGCAACCATTTTTTGTATTTTCTAATGTTTATAAAAAACAAAAAAATATTTTTTTCTAGTTTTAGATTTAATCAGTGATTTATCACTTTCAGCATATATAATTCACTTATGAATTGGATTATAACATAATTGGCTTATTTACACTAAGTATGCACATTATTTACGCATATTCCTAATGTTTAATAGAATATGGTTTATATAATTTGTCCACCTTTGTTAAAAGGTATACACTTATTCTCTATATTAACCACTTCCCTACCCAGCCATAGTCAAATGACGTCCACAGATGGGATCTCCCATCCTGGGTGGACGTCATATGACGTCCTGGCTTTGTAGGGGGATATCTGAATGATGCCTGCAGCTAGAGGCATCATTCAGATATCCTTTTGACGTGCCGGCGATTCTGTACACCGTAAGAACGATCATAGCGGCGGTTCTGGTGCTTCTCCGGGCTCTCCCGTGCGATCGGGGACCCGGAGAGAATCTTCCGGCGCCGTTGGTGGGTCATGTGACAAGCATAGAGATGACTGGTGACCAGATAGTCATCTCTATGATCGTCGGAGGCCAGGCGCGATGTGATGACGTCACGCCCGGGTCCTCAAATGTAAACAAAGCCGCCATTGCGGCTAGTAAGTATGAGATCAGTGAAAAGATTTTCACTGATCTCATGCTTTCCAGCCTGGAGGAGAGATATGGGGTCTTATTGACCCTGCATCTCTCAATAAAGAGGACCTGTCACACACATTCCTATTACAAGGGATGTTTACATTCGTTGTAATAGGAATAAAAGTGATAAAAAAAAACAAGTAAAATAATTGTAAAAAAATAAATAAATAAGTAAAAAAATAAATAAAATTGTCCCCGGTAGCTCGTGATCAGAAGCGAATGCACACGTAAGTCGCCCACATATGTAAACGCTGTTCAAACCACATATGTGAGGTATCGCCGCGTGCATTAGAGCATGTGCAACAATTCTAGCACTAGACCTCCTCTGTAATTCTAACCTGGTAACCTGTAAAAAAAATTAAAGAGTCGCCTATGGAGATTTTTAAGTACCGAAGTTTGGCTCCATTCCATGAGTGTGCGCAATTTTAAAGCGTGACATGTTAGGTATCTATTTACTCGGCATAACATCATCTTTTATACTTTCCAAAAAAATTGGGCTAACTTTACTGTTTTGTTATTTTTTAATTCATGAAACCATTTAAAAAAAAAAAAAAAGGCGTTTGAAAAATTATTGCGCAAATACCGTGCAAGAAAAAAGTTGCAATGACCGTCATTTTATTCCCTAGGGTGTCTGCTTAAAAAACATATATAATGTTTCGGGGTTCTGAGTAATTTTCTAGCAAAAGAATGATGATTTGTACATGTAGGAGAGAAGTGCTAGAATAGGCCCGGTATGGAAGTGGTATAAAAAGCCCTGTATTGAAGTGGTTAACATTCACCGTATTTTCACTGTTAATACACAATTATTAATATTATTCTTTTTTGGTTCGTGAAATAACTAATTTGGTAATTGTTAATATACACCAGGGTTTATGAGGGTTATCTGGCAGTTCTATCCATTTAATATAACTGATTGACGTCCATTTATCCATCTGACGTCTGGTTAGTTGATCAGCATTTGTATACTGTTATTAGTACCATTATTGTATGTTTTTGGTCGTGCACTGCTTTATTTATTTATTTATTAAATACATAATTTAATTTTAATCATGGTTTTTAACTAATGCTACCGACGGATTCAGGTCTATTTGTTATTGGTATCCGTGCCCATAGTTAATATGGCGGTTTCAGCCTGATCCTTGCGCTTCACAACGAGGTCTGGCTCTACAAATGGTGGTGAGTCAGTACGTTGCCCTATCCCCATTGAGAACGTCAGACTGTGACGAAACGCATCTGAGAGTGCACGTAGTGACATCACCACGTCGTTTTGAGGAGAACGGGCTCCTGTACTTTGCCGGCTAGCAAGTTTTTAATGCAAATTTATTTTGCTTAATTGTAAGTGTATTACTTTATTTATTAAACCATCAAGACGGTATTATGCTATGGTCCCTTTTCTTCTTTTCCTTGATATCCTAACATTGTCACGGATCTTATGACACGCTGAGGAGTATCCCGGGTGATTAGTCTGCTTCCTGGTTCTAACCATCCTGCATTGCAAGCCAAAGGCCGCGGCTGGGTTATAGCCGAATGCTCTTTGTGCTTGCCTACTGGTAAGCGGCCATTGATTACAGTGGTGGGCACTTCATCTGTGTGAATCACTGTGGTGTTATCCAACAGGATTTGTTTTGATTTATGGACCTATGTACAGCTGATGGACTTTTTTGTCGCTATTTAATTAACTGCACATCTATGGTGGATGTTTTGGGCTTTTTTCAATAATTTTGTACATTATACCACTTCACTATGTCATCCTAAGGATTGATGTGGACTTTATATTACTAATATCATTTGGCGCAGTTTACAAATTTGTTTTCCTATATATGTTTAGGTGTGTATCACACTATAAGCTGCTGCCTTTATCCTGTTCATTTGTCTAGCGCAGTTTTCCTTTTTTTTCTATTTTTTTTTTCTAGTAGAACAGTGTTTTTCAAAATAACCAAGGCACTTTAACAAAAAATTACTTTATTTTGTAGAAAACACAATGATCAAAATTAAAGAACAGCAATGACTGTAGCACGGTAAAATTTCTGAAGGCTAGAACAATCAACAATTAATGAGAAGTGTATAGGCCCTTGCTTTAAATGGCTTCAGCACATCTGCGGCCACAGGACACCACTAGTCCCTCACACTGCTCTGGTGCGATTTTGTTCCATTTTTCTTCCAGTCTCTTCCACAGTTCGGTGACTGTAGTGGGTTTCTTGGCCATAACTTTGTCACCAAGAGATTTTCTATTGGGTTTAAATCAGGACTCTGGGCTGGCCGCTTCATTATTTCAATGTTTTCAGCTTCAAGGAACTGCTTTACCGGTTTTGCTGTGTGACAGTATGGAAATTGCTGGCTGATTGGGTGATGAACCCATGGAAGGAACCGCATGTTGTCGAAGAATGTTCTGATAAACATTTGCATTCACTCTGCCATGTAGCTGTATAAGAGGCCCAACTCATGCTGCAGAAAACATCCCCCAAACCATGACGTTTCCCCCTCCACTTTTCACTGACTTCTTTACACACTTTGGGTTTAGTCTTTCCCCAGTGTGACAACAAACAAAATGTTTCCCTTCGGACCCAAATAATAAACTTGCTTTCATCACTAAAGTGAACTTTGGACCAGTTCTCCTCTGTCCACACAACATGCTCCTCAGCAAAGGTTAGTCTAGCCCAGGGATATGCAATTAGTGGACCTCCAGCTGTTGCAAAACTACAAGTCCCATCATGCCTCTGGGTGTCATGCTTGTGGCCGTCAGTCTTGCTATGCCTCATGGGACTTGTAGTTCTGCAACACCTGGAGGGCCGCTAATTGCAGATTCCTGGTCTAGCCTTTTGATTCTTTCTGCTAATGAGAGGTTTGGTCACTGCAGAGTGGGCTTTCAGTCCAAATTCCCTTAAATGACGAGACACTGTATGATGAGACAGATCCTTACTCTGTTCAGGGCTGAACTGGCAAGCAATCGCAGCTGCAGTATTGAACAATTGCCCATTGAGGTTCCATGCATTATCCTGTCCTCTCTTGCATTTTTCTTTCATAGACGACCATCCTTCTTGGGTACTTGAATGAGTTTGTGACGTTGTAAAGATGCAATATTCTAGAAATCACAGTTTTGGAACGACAAACTTCTCTTGCTATAACTGAAAGGGTCATCCCTTTGGCCTTCATCTGGACAACCTGCTGCAGGAGGGTTTCAGTCACTTTAAAACAGCAGTGAAAACTGGAAAGTCAGGCTGCCAGTTAAATAGGGTTTGTCAAATAATTAACAAAATTAGCACAAGGTGCCAGATTAACACCAATAACTGGGAGGTATCTGAAAGTGTTCTCTAATTTTGATGAATGTTCTTTTTCAAATCTCAATGAAGTTTTTTTTATTCTGTACTTCAAAATATATGTAACTCATAAATTATATGCTTAACAAAACTGCTCTTTGATTACTCCTGTGTAGATAATTTCAAATAGAACTAAAAGCAGTGACCTTGAAGTTTAGGAAATTGTAGGTTGTTCTCTAATTTTGATCTCTACAAGGCACTTACCATATCAATTTGATGCCCCAGTTGAAGCACACTGCTGCAAAACATGTCGGGTACATGAACCTGCTTCAAGTCTTACTACGCCATACATGTACAGTGGGGCAAAAAAGTATTTAGTCAGCCACCAATTGTGCAAGTTCTCCCACTTAAAAAGATGAGAGAGGCCTGTAATTGTCATCATAGGTAAACCTCAACTATGAGAGACAAAATGTGGAAACAAATCCAGACAATCACATTGTCTGATTTGGAAATATTTTTTTTTGCAAATTATGGTGGAAAATAAATATTTGGTCACCTACAAACAAGCAAGATTTCTGGCTCTCACAGACCTGTATCTCCTTCTTTAAGAGGCTCCTCTGTCCTCCACTCATTACCTGTATTAATGGCACCTGTTTGAACTTGTTATAAGTATAAAAGACACCTGTACACAACCTCAAACAGTCACACTCCAAACTCCACTATGGTGAAGACCAAAGAGCTGTCAAAGGACACCAGAAACAAACAAAATTGTAGACCTGCACCAGGCTGGGAAGACTGAATCTGCAATAGGCAAGCAGCTTGGTGTGAAGAAATCAACTGTGGGAGCAATAATTAGAAAATGGAAGACAAACAAGATCACTGATAATCTCCCTCGATCTGGGGCTCCACGCAAGATCTCACCCTGTGGGGTCAAAATGATCACAAGAACGGTGAGCAAAAATCCCAGAACCACACGGGGGGACCTAGTGAATGACCTGCAGAGAGCTGGGACCAACGTAACAAAGGCTACCATCAGTAACACACTACGCCGCCAGGGACTCAGATCCTGCAGTGCCAGACGTGTCCCCCTGCTTAAGCCAGTACATGTCCAGGCCCGTCTGAGGTTTGCTGGAGAGCATTTGGATGATCCAGAAGAGGATTGTGAGAATGTCATATGGTCAGATGAAACATAAGTAGAACTGTTTGGTAGAAACACAACACGTTGTGTTTGGAGGAGAGAGAATGCTGAGTTGCAACCAAAGAACACCATACCTACTGTGAAGCATGGGGGTGGCAACATCATGCTTTGGGGCTGTTTCTCTGCAAAGGGAAGAGGACGACTGATCCGTGTACATGAATAAATTAATGGGGCCATGTATCGTGAGATTTTGAGTGCAAACCTCCTACCATCAGCAAGGGCATTAAAGATGAAACGTGGCTGGGTCTTTCAGCATGACAATGATCCCAAACACACCGCCCCGGGCAACAAAGGAGTGGCTTCGTAAGAAACATTTCAAGGTCCTGGAGTGGCCTAGCCAGTCTCCAGATCTCAATCCCATAGAAAACCTTTGGAGGGAGTTGAAAGTCTGTGTTGCCCAGCGATAGTCCCAAAACATCACTGCTCAAGAGGAGATCTGCATGGAGGAATGGGCCAACATACCAGCAACAGTGTGTGAAAACCTTGTGAAGACTTACAGAACACGTTTGATCTCTGTCATTGCCAACAAAGGATATATAACAAAGTATTGAGATGAACTTTTGATATTGACCAAATACTTATTTTCCACCATAATTTGCAAAAAAAAATCTTCGCAAATCAGACAATGTGATTGTCTGGATTTGTTTCCACATTTTGTCTCTCATAGTTGAGGTATACCTATGATGACAATTACAGGCCTCTCTCATCTTTTTAAGTGGGAGAACTTGCACAATTGGTGGCTGACTAAATACTTTTTTGCCCCACTGTACTTTTTGTGATCACCATTTTACTAGCAGGATGCCTGTATATTTTTTTATTGCTTTTTTGTTTGATGTGTTCGTTCTTGGAATAATCAAGCCTTTTTTACTATACACCATCTGACTGATCTATACTATGAGGAGGCTTTTGTTCCTTTCCATGGTGGATATTGTTTCTTGGATGTCTGGATCTCGGGGACACTGAGATAAGGGATTTCCAACCTCCCGTGGATGCCTAGTTGGTCATCGGTGTAGGACGCCATTCCCTACAGGAAGTTCCAGTCCACATGTGTATCTGTGTGGATCATCTGTATGCCTTATTGACCCACCGCTGACCCACCGCTGATGGCGTGTGAGTCCACATGTAGGGGTAAGAGTATTTATCTCTCCCCCCCCCTCCCCCGGTGTTGGAAGTCACATTCCTGGGTGTTGTGCATCTCATCAGCAGCACAGTCGTTATATATGGGCTACCGTGGACATTTTATTTGGATATAGAGTCATATTGACCCCAGCATATCCCATATGTGTTCTTCATAGATGGACTTCACACACCCATTTCTATGTTTTGATATATTTGTGTTTCACATTATCATATTTTATCACCATCATTGACTATATGCTCATTGATCAATGTATGTGCATTTTGGTCCTTTGTGTATATCAGTTTGGTTTATGGTGGTCACGGCTTTATAGGCCATACTTCACATGAGAGTTACAGTCACTTGTTTCCACTTCTCACAGATTCTAATTGCCCACGTAACGTAAGTGAGGTACATTTAATTTGAGAATTGGTTTGCATATCAATTTCTGAAATGTATTTTGTTCATGGCGCCGCATTTATTTCTTTTCATTTCTTGTTTACAATATGTCTGATTGTTAATGCTGGGAGCCCACCACATTTTTGTCATTTGTGTCACTATTTGGTAGCGCAACTTTTTCCTCACATACTTACCATATCAAGATTGTGAAAATTAGTTACATGCAAAACAAATGAAAATAAATATAAAGTTATTTTCAGCCCATCAGTGAGAAAAATAGAAAAATATTAATATTGCGTG
This sequence comes from Rana muscosa, assembly GCA_029206835.1. Classification (NCBI taxonomy): domain Eukaryota; kingdom Metazoa; phylum Chordata; class Amphibia; order Anura; family Ranidae; genus Rana; species Rana muscosa. Next base: position 986,023,198 of record CM055117.1, read on the forward strand.
TCCACACAAAATTCCCAATGCTAGTTCTCCATAAACAACATCAACACACTTCATCAAAGCACTTCATCGAAGTGTAAAAACACCCTTGTGTAGTCCCGCTAACATGGACCAGCACTCACCTTTTATATATATAACCTAAGCTACCATATATTAAATAGATCATACAGGCTAAAACTCTTTGGGGTAGATCGCTGGTACACCTCTGGTGGATAAAACCTTTCGGGAACATTCCACCAAAGCTCAGGAAAATTAAACATAGCAACACATAAAATAAAACCCTTGGGTTTTGTTTAAAACATAAGTAAAGAACTCACAAGCACTCAACAAATGCAGACATAAAACGCTCAGTGTGACGCCTCTCAGTTTAAGATCCCAGTCAGCTATCAGCCTGCAATCACCATTGCATGTAAAAATTATTGATGACATGTTCTCTTCAAAGGAACAAACAAGAACTGCAAAATGCATTATTTTCATTTAACATGGTAATATTTGCTAAATGCTCTGTTATATGACCAAAAGTTCCTAAATCAATTGTTGTAATTATTCATATCAAACTATTAAAAAACATTTGCTAAACCCAATGTATTAACCAAAACATTTATTATGTTCTAAGAAAAAAAGTATACTTTATATGGAATGCCTCCTCTATATATAATGTTACCTTGGTATTCTGCTTTAGTTAGCTGCTTGCACATCAGCTTTCACTAATGAGTACATATGGGGGCAGTGACCTGAGAGTGCTCACAGTAAAACACATGCATTTTATATCGTAAACACTTACAATATCCCCACTGCAACACTTGAAGTGAGATTCCAAAAGGTAAGGATAGCAACTCCTTAGACCAGCCATTCTCAACCAGGGTTCCGTGGAACCCTAGGGTTCCTCCAAAGGTGGCTAGGGGTTCCTTGAGCTGTGGCTGGTTTACCTCCTGTTTGATGGTGCCTACATAGTTCTGAGCCAATTCCACTTGGAGGAGCCAGTGGTATGACACCAATGATCTTCATAGCTCTCTGTAAAGGGGGCCATTCTTACCACCACTGTAAAAAAGGGCATTCTTCTCACTGACCACCAAAGTAAGGGGCATTGTTCCCACTGACCCCCAATAAATGGGTTTTATCAGGGGTTCCCCGAGACCTGAAAATTATTTTAAGGGTTCCCCTGGGGTAAAAAGTTTGAGAAAGGCTGCCTTAAACCATTGTACTCAAAAAATCTGAGGTCAGTATACACTTGTATGTAATAAAGCCAATCAAGACTAGCAGGAACTGGCATTTTTAAACTTTAATAAGACATACTGTTGAAACCACTATCCAAATATAGTAAAAAATTCACTACTGCTGTAAACACCTGATGACATCAGTGCCCAAAACTCTGACCTAGGCGTTTCATCTAAACAGAAGTCTTCAGGGGCTGCGGGCACTGACTTACAATTAAGGATGAGCTCTGGCATGTTCGCATAGTACACATACAGAGCCCGCCAGGAAGTCGGCACTGCGTTGCGCTAATAACAGCCAGGGAGACATTGTCCTGATGCTCGGCTGCAGAGATCGGGAAATGTCTCCCTGGCTCTGATTAGCGCAGCACGGTGCTGAATTCCTGGCGGGCTCTGCACATGTACTATGCGAACACGCCAGAGCTCATCCTTACTTACTCCAGGGAATAGGTGCAGGAACTCAACTACACCCCCGCCTTTCCCCGGAAGCAGCAAATGGGTGTGGGAAGGTCTTAAAGGAGCATTAAATACCAGGAGTGTGCTACATACAGTGTGCAGAGTTCAGGAATGCACTTTATACAGAGTGCAGGGTTCAGGAGGGGGCTACATACAGAGTGCAGGGTTCAGGAGGGTGCTACATACAGAGTGCAGGGTTCAGGAGGGTGCTATATACAGTGTGCAGAGTTCAGGAGGGCACTTTGTCCAGTGTGCAGGGTTCAGGAGTGTGCTACATACAGAGTGTAGAGTTCAGAAGTGTGCTTTGTTTAGAGTGCAAGGTTTAGGAGGGTTCTACGTACAAAGTGCAGAGTGCAGGAGGGTGCTGCATACAGAGTGCAGGATTCAGGATTGTGCTACGTACAGAGAGCAGGGTTCAGGAGGGTGTTATGTGTAGAGTGCAGGTTTCAGGAGGGTGCTATGTACAGAGTGCAGGATTCAGGAGGGTGCTACGTACAGAGGGCAGGGTTTAGAAGGGTGCAACATGTAGAGTGCAGGGGTCGGGAGGTTGCTACGTACAGAGTGCAGGGTTCAGGGGGGTTCTATGTACAGAGTTCAGGGTTCAGGAGGGTGCTAAATACAGTGTCCAGAGTTCAGGAGTGTGCTTTGTACAGAGTGCAGGGGCCAGGAGAGTGCTACGTACAGCGTGAAGGGGTCAGGAGTGTGCTACATACACTTTTTACAGAGTGTAGGGTGCAGGAGGGTGTTACGTACAGAGTTCAGGAGTGCGCTTTGTACAGAGTACAGGGTTCAGGAGGGTGCTATGTACAGAGTGCAAGGTTCAAGAGGGTGCTATGTACAGTGTGCAGGGGCCAGGAGAGTGCTACGTACAGTGTGAAGGGTTCAGGAGTGTGCTACATACAGAGTGTAGAGTTTAGAAGTGTGCTTTGTTCAGAGTAAATTCTTCTGGAGGGTGCTACGTACAAAGTAGAGTGCAGGAGGGTGCTACACACAGTGTGAAGGATTCAGGATTGTGCTGCGTGCAGGGTTCAGGAGGGTGCTATGTGTAGAGTGCAGGTTTCAGGAGGGTGCTATGTACTGAGTGCAGGATTCAGGAGGGTGCTATGTACAGAGGGCAGGGTTTAGAAGGGTGTTACATGTAGAGTGCAGGGTTCAGGAGGTTGCTACGTACAGAGTGCAGGGTTCAGGAGGGTGCTACGTACAGAGTACAGGGTTCAGGAAGGTGCTACGTGTAAAGTGCAGGGCTCAGAAGTGCACTTTGTACAGAGTGCAGGGTTCAGGAGGGTGCTACATACAGAGTGCAGAGTTTAGAAGTGTGCTTTGTTCAGAGTGCAGGGTTCAGGAAGGTGCTACATGTAAAGTGCAGGGCTCAGAAGTGCACTTTGTACAGAGTGCAGGGTTCAGGAGGGTGCTATGTAGAGAGTGCAGGGTTCAGGAGAGCGCTTTGTACAGAGTGCAGGGTTCAGGAGTGTGCTACATACAGAGTGATGAGTTCAGGCGTTCCTTTTGTACAGAGTGCAGTGTTAAGGGGCCTAGTACGTTCAGAGTGCAGGGTTCAGGAGGGTGCTACATACAGAGTGCAGAGCTCCTCCCCCAAATCCTCATTCTTGATAGGATTGTCTTACCCCTTCTAGAACAAGTTCCCCGATCAACCCTCCCGGTATAAATCCTCTTCCCCTCCCAGCCCATCAGCCTTCCTGTACAAATGCCATTAATGCTTTTTTTCTGCGCCTCAGCTCTCTTCTCTCCTCTTCCAACACAGACCTCAGATACAGTGCAGCTCGATGCAGTGGGGGGGGGGATGTTCTTCCTCCCAGGCTTCTCCTCATGATCTGTCACAAGAGACGTCAGAGCCAAGAAGGAGCCTGGTGGAAGCTTTCTCAGCTCTAGTGTGACAGGACAGGTGGTGGTCAGAGAAGCTGCGGGTGCCAACAATTGAATCTTGCATGCCCAGTATTAGTGATACCATTGGCATCCCCCCCCCCCGTACATAACATCAGCTGCACCCGGGGAGGATTTGTTGCAGCAGCCAGGACTGCAGCGCTGTCACTTTCAAACACAGAAGTCGGGTTTCTGTGTTTAGAAGTTATAGTAGTGATCGGAATGCCAGAAGTGGTGGAGGGGTGTTCCGCTACGTTCCAACTGAAAATGTGTTGCTCAATGACATTTGGGTCTAATAGATTCCTTATACTTGGGACCTTTCTAAACAGAATAGGGGAATTGCCAGATAATATAGTGGATAATACTTTTATTTTTTTAGAATTGTCAAATACTTGACAATTTATTCAATTGCATTGCATAAAAAAGTTGAAAAAGGCGTGAATGCTAGTTCACACTAGATGCAGTTCTGTGCGCTTTTTTTCAGCACTAAAAATGCATGCAGTGTTTTCCATGTATTCCAATGGCTCTAGTGCACACCAGTGCAGTCAGTTTCCGGTGCAGAAATATCTGCGAAGAACTGTACTGGAACCTAGCAAATTGTATCAAAAACGCACTGGAACTACTGTGGTGTGAACTGTAAGCAAAAACGTATCCGGAACGTATCCGGAGTGCAATTTTGTGGTGTGAACTGGCCCAAAAAATGCATGCACAGCGTTTTCCATGTATTCCAATGGCTCTAGATCACACCAGTGCAGTCAGTTCCAGTCAGTTTCCGACTGGAAACTGACTGCATTGGAATACATGGAAAACACTGTGCATGAAAAAGCACACAGAACTGCATCTGGTGTGAACTGGCCCTGAAAACGCACAATCAATGCTAAGCATTTATATATATATATATGTAGCGGGTATTTGAATTCAGGGGAGGCATCTGGGTGGTAGTGTAACCCAGATGCACTGATTGTTAGGGAATTTGGGACCATTTGTTGTTCATAGAGGACTCTGGTGGTGTGAGGTTCCCTTCGGCCTGTGGGTGGCGCTGTCGCACTGGGCCAGGGTTGAACCCTCACTGCAGTACCGTGACCTTTTTGTCTTTTTCCGGTGGTTGTACCTCAGGGCGGGGAACCTGTGGTGACGCTGGGGGAGAGGAGATAAAAGGGGCGGACGCCCGGAACACAGGGTTCAGAGTCGGAGGTCAGAGTTGCGCCCAAGCACCTTCAGCCTGGGTGCCGGCGTTCCGGAGTTCCGGGCCCAGGTGCCCTTGATCTGGCCGGAGCGGGAGATGGAGTCCATCCCAGGCACCTTTAGCCTGGGGTGAGGTACTATTGAGGAGGCCTGGGGCCCAGTGCCTTCGACTGGGTCCCGTAAGGGTGGAGGAATCCGAGGGGGCCCTAAAGCCTTGGGTGCCCGAGTCTGAGATGAGGAGGCTAGGGAGCGTAACGCCTCCGAACAGTCCGGTGCAGCATTGCTGGCGACGGCGGGGCCTCTGGCAACTCTCTTGGACGGATGTCTTCCCTCTGACAGGGGCTGCGCTTAACGAAGGTAATTCACTCTCTGTTCTACACAGTCGGTGGCACCGACTGTGCGCCATAACCGTTGGTGACACCACAATGGTTGGTTCTATCTAAGGATTGTGCCTCGACCTACTCCCCACCTATACTGAACTGTTCTTTGGTCACAACCTGTCTGTGCTAAATGACGATTTATTGCTGTTGGAGAAAAAATACGAGTTGGACATTTTCAGTGGTGTGGAACTCCAGTTACTGGGAGCAGAGGGGGTCATTTACAGAAAAGACTTGGCTCTGGGTTATGCACACGACCCGATGGTAAAATGGGTTCTGGCCTTCACCTCTATCCAAAAGAGGACATGGGCTGTGGTGTATCGCATCCCTCCTCCCATATTCCCCCCTAGATGAGACAACAAGCCGAGAAGAAGAAGGGGTGAGAGGGGTGAGGTCGCTACACGTGGGGGCTCGTCCGGGATGTGTGTTATACATATGGAGCTGAGAATGTCTGAATTTGAACTTTGCTGCCCGGAGGAGTTCCGAGTAGGTCGGCCATATTGGCTAGCGCGCCACGGGGCACACCATAGCTGCACAGTTCGTGGGCGGGGAGAAAAGAAAGCCTGCGAACAAGTGCAGAGTATGGGAGGAGCCTGGCCATGTGGAAGGACACACGTGGAGATTCAGGCGTGAATTGGTCAGTGCGCAATGGAGCAGCAGATAGTCGGGATGACCTCAAGTACCCCGTGGATTCCTGTTCCTTCTACCACGAAAATTACTTATTTTGATGCTCCGATCACAGACACGGGAATAAGACTAAGGCCCCGAGGATGTTTGGCTCTGTACACATGCAGAGACATAGAGGCCCTCGGTGTGATCTGTCCCGGCAGTTCGGGACTGGTGGTCCACTTGAAGCCGTTCGGGCGATGTGAGGCATGCAAGGAATTCCTCTTTGGAGGTGGAGCCATCCACAGAAAGGCCTCGCGCCTTCCACCTCAACTGCCTCACAGGTACTGCCACTCCGGAGGGAGAGATCAAAGCCTATGCGGACATTCCTGCGCGCACTGACCGGGGTGAGGAGAAGGCCCCAGCGGAGACTGAGAAAAACAAATCCGAGGATGCTGCCTCGGTCAGCACAAGCTCCCTGCTCCCACCGCCGAAGAGGAAAGTTGGCCTGGTGAAGGCATCCTATGGACGTGAAAGAGCTTTGCCTCGTTGCTTGCCTGGCCTGGATGTATCCGGAGGGAAGAGCCCTGGACGTCCCTGTTCTACTAAAGGCCCAGGTGAGCCAGGGGTTGGGACTGTGTGTGCAGTTGGAGGTGTCGGCAGCCCACAGTCGGTGGGGGCCATTCAGGGGAGTGATTCCGTGTCTACTGGGAATTACCTGCCCACAGAGTTTTATGACACCTCCGACCTGGAGTCATTATCTGATGCTGGTGATGACGGGGAAATAGATGAGCTATTTCACCGGAAAGGTTGGGACAAGATGCCGCTACCCTCGTCCCGTGCAACAAGGGACCCACCCATGTCCATTGGGGATAGTACTCCCCGGGTGGAGGCCCCGGAGCCTGAGGAGGAATCTGGTCCCCTGTCTGCCTTTCCACCCCCTGAATCATCTGATATTTCACTGGCTCCTGTTGCGGGAGTGCAACGCAAATCACTGCGGGCTCCTAAGCCCAAGTCTATGGAGGTAGTGAAAGTACCTCGTCACCCTGAATCCATTGTCCTGCCTGGAGAGGGAGATTGTGCCACAATGCCACCTTTGGCCAGGCTGCAGCGACTCTTTTGCCAGAAGGTTGCCTGTGAATATGGGTAGGAATACCCATATTTACCCCGAGACTTGCTCTATGAGGTGGAGGTCTTGCGGCAGCGGTGATACGATGAGTTCGTCTGGACAAAGCTTAAGGTACCTGACGCTCGCAGATACCTCTCGTGTTCACCTACAGTTTCCAAGAAATTTAGAGACTGTAAGGCAGAGTGGATGTTGGGTCGGCACATCCATGCGGACAGGGTGCTTATCTGTCGCAAGGACGGAGAGAATGTAGAATATAATGTGGGGACCTTTGATAAGCACTTAAAGCCCCTGTTCCTGCCGCACCCAAAGTTCTATCTCTAGGAGAAAAAGACTCCCTTTAGTTTTTTTTTCATTGCTGAACTTTCCGGAGTGCCTTTGCCGAAACCCAGGGACTGTGCCCTAGTTTTTGGGTGTGTTACTCTTTGGAGAATGGGAGCTGTTACTGTTATTTGTTCTCCCTTCTTCTCCTCTCACCGCAAAAGATTACAGTGACTTTGGGGTATAGTCAGCATAGGGCCACAGCACAGAGAAGTAAAGTTTCATCTGGATTTTTGACCAAGTGTCTTTACCGTGGCACTGTCACCAGGTGGCAGTGCTGCGCAACGATTGTTTTTTTTTTTTTACACTTGCACCATACTCATTGGAGTGAATGGGTTTCTTTTCGGATAGACCCATTCATTCCAAGGGAAACACACATTGTGATAGGGTGTGGTTTTTTTTTCCTTTCTCTTTTTCCCCTCTGCAGGAGATTCATCTATCAAGGCTGCTGAGAATGGGGTGGTCCTTAGATAGCAGAAGGGGGGGGGGAATGTCAGTGTGTAAAATGCCTAAAGTATTTTTTTTTTTTTTTATATTCCTGTTTCCTTTTCCCATTTTAGGTCCTGGCACAATTCATGGCTAAGTTGTCGGGTTTGGTTTTATGTGTAGTTTGGTCTCTGGGTTGGACTCATGTTACCACTCTTTGGGAGACATGGGTTTGCACCAGACACTGGGGACCAGTGTCAAATCACCAGGGGGAGAGTGTAGCGGGTATTTGAATTTAGGGGAGGCATCTGGGTGGTAGTGTAACCCAGATGCACTGATTGTTAGGGAAACTGGGACCATTTGTTGTTCATGGAGGACTCTGGTGGTGTGAGGTTCCCTTCGGCCTGTGGGTGGCACTGTCACACTGGGCCATGGTTGAACCCTCACTGCAGTACCGTACCCTTTTTGTCTTCTTCCGGTGGTTGTACCGCAGGGCGGGGAACCTGTGGTGATGCTGGCGGAGAGGAGATAAAAGGGGCGGACGCCCGTAACACAGGGTTCAGTGTCGGAGGTCAGAGTCGCGCCCAGGCACCTTCAGCCTGGGTGCCGGCATTCCAGAGTTCCGGGCCCAGGTGCCCTTGACCTGGCCGGAGCGGGAGATGGAGTCCATCCCAGGCACCTTTAGCCTGGGGTGAGGTACTATTGAGGAGGCCTGGGGCCCGGTGCCTTCGACTGGGTCCCGTAAGGGTGGAGGAATCCGAGGGGACCCTAAAGCCTTGGGTGCCCGAGTCTGAGATGAGATGGCCAGGGAGCATAACCCCTCCGAACAGTCCGGTGCAGCATTACTGGTGACGGCGGGGCCTCTGGTAACTCTCTTGGACGAATGTCTTCCCTCTGACAGGGGCTGCGCTTACAGAAGGTAATTCACTCTCTGTTCTACACAGTCGGTGGCAGCGACTGTGCGCCATAACCGTTGGTGACACCACAATGGTTGGTTCTATCTAAGGATTGTGCCTCGACCTACTCCCCACCTATACTGAACTGTTTTTTGGTCACAACCTGTCTGTGCTAAATGACGATTTATTGCTGTTGGAGAATAAATACTAGTTGGACCTTTTCAGTGGTGTGGAACTCCACTTACTGGGAGCAGAGGGGGTCATTTACAGAAAAGACTTGGCTCTGGGTTATGCACACGACCCGATGGTAAAATAGGTTCTGGCCTTCACCTCTATCCAAAAGAGGACATGGGCTGTGGTGTATCGCATCCCTCCTCCCATACTCCCCCCTAGACGAGACAACAAGCCGAGAAGAAGAAGGGGTGAGAGGGGTGAGGTCACAACATATATATATATATATATATATATATATATATATATATATAGGCTTTGCTATTATTATTATATAGGTATATTGTACATTCACGCTTCCCATAGTAAATGTATTGCTTCCTTTGGATCAGCGCACTTTTATTATTTTATATGTTCATTTATTAGCAGTTGATGTTTTTGTGTTACTTTTAGCCTGATTCTATTTGCAGTCTAAAAAAATATCTATGTAAAAAAAATAGGGGGGGGGGGGATAATACTTATTTTGCCTGTCCCATTAATCTTTGCTGTCTTAATGCGCTATACTGGTTGAAACTTCTTCAGCATTTAGCACACCTGGAAGTCTGTGAGATGCTGCATATCTTTTAGCTAGCATAGCTCAGTCCCTTGCTGTGCTCTGTGGTTCCTTTGTCTGGTCCATGCATCACTAAAGTGTCCTGTTGAAGAAAAGAACCATAGCATGCTGGGGGCCCAGATGTCTGACATAGCTCCCAACTGTCCCTAATTTTGAGGGACTGTCCCTGATTTGTAGCAATATCCCTCTGTCCCTCTTTCCTCCTCATTTGTCCCTCATTTTGGTCAGATCTATATAGTTGTATATAAAATACCCTATTTATCTTTCAAAACGTGTTTCCCATGCTAAACCTTTGCTCAAAATACTAAATTGCTGCCTTTGTAAATTTAAAATGACAATATAAAGGAATAGTAGTGGTAAAAAAAGCCCTTGTGGGTTTAACTAATCTTTTTGGGGGTTAATGCTCTTTTAAGGGGTCATGGTGGGGGGTGTGTCCTATGCATACATACTTTTGCTAGTAGGTGTCCCTCATTCCCATCTCAAAAAGTTGGGAGGTGTGGTCTGACACTCCCTGAAGTGTTAGATGTTCAGGGTCTTTTAACCTGGGTAGTCCATACAAAGAGTGGACATTAGCCGCATACCTCTCAACTTTTTCAGATGGGAACGAGGGACACCTATTAGTAAAAGTATGTAGACATAGGATACACCCCTGCCTCCCTCTTTAACCACTTCTGGACCGCCCGCCGTCGTTTTGCGTTGGTACTTTGAAGAGGAATACTGTTGTTATTGCATAAGCTAGCTACCATAACCCTGGTATCCTCCTCTTCTGCGGGCAGTCTGCTTTCAGATAAAAGTGGTCTCTGCGGCGGATTTGCCGCAGGATCACTTTTATCACCGGCGGGGGAGGGGGTCCCCTTGTCCCGCCCCGCTCCGGTGCCCTCCGTCGCTTACCGGAGCCGTCGATAGCGGCGGAGGCGATCGCGTCCTCTTCCTGGCTTGGTATGGAGACAAGTTAGGGCAAAGATGGCCCCCACCCGTCTCCATACCATTGCAGGGCGGAAGCGCCGTCAAAACTTCACTTCCGCCCCTTTAATTTTTTTTTTTTTCAAATGACATTTAAAAAAATAAAAAAGTAAAATAAATAAGAAAACATTTTTTAAACCCACCCTGTCCCGCCGAGCTCACATGCAGAAGCGAAACGCATACTTGAGCAGCACCTGCATATGAAGACGGTGTTCAAACCACACATTTGCAGTATTGCCGCAATTGGTAGAGCAAGAGCAATAATTCTAGCCCTAGATCTCCTCTGTAACTCAAAATATGCAACCTGTAGAATTTTTTAAACGTCGCATATGGAGATTTTTAAGGGTAAAAGTTTGTTACTATTCCATGCAATTTTGAAGCGTGACATTTTGGGTATCAATTTACTCAGCGTAACATTATCTTTCACAATATAAGAAAAAAAATGGATTAACTTTACTATTGTCTTATTTTTTAATTCAAAAAAGTGTATTTTTCCCCAAAAAAGTGCGATTGTAAGACCGCTGCACAAATACGGTGTGACAGAAAGTATTGCAACAACCGCCATTTTATTCTCTAGGGTGTTAGTAAAAAATATATATAAATGTTTGGAGGTTTTAAGTAATTTTCCTGTTTTTAACTTGTAAACACCAAATCTCAGAAAGAGGCTCGGTCCTTAAGTGGTTAATGGAGTGTAGCGGCCTCACCCCGTCCTCTTTAGCTAGGGGTATGTCACGCGACAGAGTGAGGTGCGCTACGGCCCATGTCCTCCCCATGGCTGTGGGTGAGGTGAAGGCCAGTACCAATCTTTTCCTCGGGCCAAATGTGTGCTGGTTATGAGGGTCAGTCCTTCCGTGCCAGAATCTCCCTCTGCTCCCATTAACAGAGTCCATACACCCATCAAAGTCCAAACTCAGGTTTATTGCGTATCTTCACATACAGTCAAATGCAACGGCATGATACGATGGGGGAGCAGGTCGAGGCACTGTACAGGTTCCTAGTCCCTACACTCCCTGTGCTATGACCAGGGGTTGCAGGAGTCTTGATTAGAGCTCCTCCGCTGCGCTGTAGCCCCTATCAGGGGAAGATGTCCTCCAAGGGAGTTACCGAAGGCCCATCCGTCACCGGGTTGACACTGCACCGGGTCTTCGGACGGGTGACCTCCCCAGCCTCCTCACCTCAGATGCGGGTCCCCTCGCAAGGGGCGCCCTGGAGCAACTTCACCCTCGCGGGACGCAGTCGGAGTCACCGGGTCCCAGGCCTCCTCAATAGTACCTCACCCCAGGCTGAAGGTGCCTGGGATGGACTCCATCTTCATTCCGGCCAGGCCTAGGGCGCCTAGGCCGGAACCTTGAACCGCCCGCACCCAGGCCTAAGGTGCCTGGGTGCGTGAAGAGATGATCCCCGAAGACGACCTCGTGGCGAGCGCGTCTCCCCCTTTTATCTCCTCCCATCCACACCACGGCGGGTTCCCCGCCCCAGCCGTACCATCTCCGGAAAGGGACAAAAAGGGCAGCACTGTGGTAGTGATTCTACCCTGAGCCAGTAGGTACACTGACACCCACTGGTCAAGGAGAATATCGCACCACCCAATCCTCCACGAATAACAACAAGGGGTCTGAACCCTAACATAATTACACACCTGGGTCACACTACCCCCAGGTGTATCCCACTAAATTGAGGACCCCGCTACACACTCCCCCCTGTGATTTGACGCCGGTCCCCAGCGTCAGGTGCACACCCATGTCTCCCATTAACGTGGTGACATGGAGTGAACCCCAGAGGCTGTCCCCAAACTTTGAATACTGTACATGCCAAGACCTGTTCAACGGAAAAGGGAAATATAAAAAGATAAACTCTCATATAAAACTTCTGATTTGTACACATTTACAATCCCTCCCATTCCTAATCAAAAACCACCCCACTCTCAGCAGTCTTGATCGATGAATCTCCTGCAGAAGGGAAACAAAAGAAACAACATCCTAACAATCTGTGTCATTTGGCATGAATGGGTCTGTCAGCCGAGAAACCCATTCACTCCAATAAGTAAAGTGATGTATGTGTAACATTTTCAAACAATCGTTGCACAACACTGCCACCTGGTGACAGCGCCGCGGTCACAACACTTGCCGAAGTCTCCATTCTTCCTGCTTTCCTACTCTAACTCTATCCCCAAATGTCTCTGCCTTTTGGCACATGAAGAAAAGGGAGAACAAAAAAAACAACAGCTCCCAAGTCTCCAGTGAGTGAAAGAAAAGCCCAAATCAAAACAAAAGTAGGGCACAGTTCTAGGCGTCTGGGAATGTCTCTTCCAGAAAGTTTCAACAGCAACAAAATAGGAGTTCACTTCTCCTACAAGTAAAATCTTGGATCCGGCAAAAACAAGGGCTTCAGGTGTTCGTCAAATACTTCCACCGAATATTCGACGTCTTCTCCTTCTTTCCTGCAGATGAGCACCTTATCAGCATGGATATGGCGTCCCAGTCTCCAATCAGCTTTACAGTCTTTAAACTTTTTAGACACCGGCGGCGAACATGACAGGTATCGCCGGGCATGGGGCACTTTGAGTTTTTCCCACACAAACTCGTCATACCACCGTGGTCGCAAGACCTCGACTTCATACAATAAGTCCCGAGGCAAGTAGGGGTACTCCCACCCATATTCACGGGCGACTCTCTGGGAGAAAAGTCTCTGCAATCGAGCTAGAGGCGGCATCACATCTCGCTCACCTTCTCCTGGCTGTACGATGGCCTCCGGGTGCCGAGGTACCTTCACCATCTCAGGCGGCTTTGCTCTTGGTGCCCGCAATGAAGCACGCTGCATCCCCACTATCAGAGCGGGTGATGTGGTTGAATGTGGAAGGTTATTTGGAGGACTAGGCTTCCTCAATAACTCCGGGGCTTGCACCCGGAGCGTACTGTCATCTATGGACATGGGGGAGTCCTGTGGCTTACTCTGCACGGGTAGCGGGTGTCTGTCCCAGCCCTTCCGGTGAAACAGCTCGTCTATTTCTCCGTCATCCCCACAGTCCGACAGCGACTCTAGGTCGGAGGTGTCATACATCTCGGCAGGAAGGTAGTCCCTAGTGGATGGAGAACTACCCTCCCCTGCGGGCTCCACCAGATGTGAACTCCCGACACCTCCAACCACACACACAGTCCCAGCCCCTGGCTCACCTGGACCTTTTTCAGCACTGGGATGTCCAGGATTCTTCCGACCGGATCCATCCAGGTCCGGCAAGCAGCGGGGTGAAGCTCGACCACGACCACAGGAGGCCTGCACCAGGCCTTTCTTCCTCTTCGGGGGTGGCAGCAGGGAGTCTGTGGTGACCGAAGCAGTGTCCTCGGATTTTTCTCTCTCAGTCTCTGGTTGGGCAGTCACTTCGCCCTGGTCAGCGTGTACGGGAACCTCCGCAGAGGCTTTGATCTCTCCCTCCGAAGTGGCGGTTCCTGTGATGCAGTTGAGGCGTAGGGCCCGGGGCCTTTCCGTGTGTGGTTCAACCTCAAAAAGGAACTCCTTGCATGCTTCGCATCGCCCGAATGGCTTTAGTTGGACCACCAGTCCCGAGCATCCGGGACAGATCACACCGAGGGCCTCCGTGTCTCTGCATGAATACAGAGCCAACTGTCCTCGGGGCCTAAGTCTTATTCCCGTGTCTGTCAGGGGAGCAGCAAATGCAGTCATCTTGAAAGGATAAGGTACCGACATCCACTGGGAGCCTGAGTTCACTCCGACCACTTGCTGCTCCATCACGCGCTGACCACGCGCCGGAGTCTCCACATGTATCTCCACACGTGGCCAGACTCCTCCCACGACTTGCACACTTTCGCAGGCTTCCGCCAGCCTCCGCCCACGAATTGTACAGTCACGGGGTGCCTCGTGGCGCAGTGCAGCAAAAGTCCCCACATGTAGTTCGTCACACGGCTGGACTCCTCCCTCTTCCCGCTTTTTCTGCATGGGCCTCTCCCAGTTTTTCAGAGAAATTTCCACGACTTCGAGCACAGGGACGCACTTTGGCCAATCACATGGCCGACCTGCTCGGACCTCCTCCGGGCAGCAAAGTTCAAACACAGCCGTTCCAAACCTCAGGGTCAACACACATTTCATCCCGGACTCACGAGCCCCCACGTGTAGCGGCCTCACCCCGTCCTCTTTAGCTAGGGGTATGTCACGCGACAGAGTGAGGTGCGCTACGGCCCATGTCCTCCCCATGGCTGTGGGTGAGGTGAAGGCCAGTACCAATCTTTTCCTCGGGCCAAATGTGTGCTGGTCATGAGGGTCAGTCCTTCCGTGCCAGAATCTCCCTCTGCTCCCATTAACAGAGTCCATACACCCATCAAAGTCCAAACTCAGGTTTATTGCGTATCTCCACATACAGTCAAATGCAACGGCATGATACGATGGGGGAGCAGGTCGAGGCACTGTACAGGTTCCTAGTCCCTACACTCCCTGTGCTATGACCAGGGGTTGCAGGAGTCTTGATTAGAGCTCCTCCGCTGCGCTGTAGCCCCTATCAGGGGAAGATGTCCTCCAAGGGAGTTACCGAAGGCCCATCCGTCACCGGGTTGACACTGCACCGGGTCTTCGGACGGGTGACCTCCCCAGCCTCCTCACCTCAGATGCGGGTCCCCTCGCAAGGGGCGCCCTGGAGCAACTTCACCCTCGCGGGACCCAGTCGGAGTCACCGGGTCCCAGGCCTCCTCAATAGTACCTCACCCCAGGCTGAAGGTGCCTGGGATGGACTCCATCTTCATTCCGGCCAGGCCTAGGGCGCCTAGGCCGGAACCTTGAACCGCCCGCACCCAGGCCTAAGGTGCCTGGGTGCGTGAAGAGATGATCCCCGAAGACGACCTTGTGGCGAGCGCGTCTCCCCCTTTTATCTCCTCCCATCGACACCACGGCGGGTTCCCCGCCCCAGCCGTACCATCTCCGGAAAGGGACAAAAAGGGCAGCACTGTGGTAGTGATTCTACCCAGAGCCAGTAGGTACACTGACACCCACTGGTCAAGGAGAATATCGCACCACCCAATCCTCCACGAATAACAACAAGGGGTTTAACCCTAACATAATTACACACCTGGGTCACACTACCCCCAGGTGTATCCCACTAAATTGAGGACCCCGCTACAGGAGAATTATACAAAAAAATGATTAGTTAAACTCACAAGTGCTTTCTTTTACCACTGCAATTTCTTTATATTGGCTCTTGAAAATTACAAATGAAGCAATTTAGAAATTGGATGAAAGGTTTAGCACTGGGAAACCCTTTTTGAAAGATAAATAGTGCATTTTATATACTATATAGATCAGACCAAAATCAGGGACAGTCCTTCGAAATCAGGGACAGCCCCTCGAAATCAGGGACGGTTGGCAGCTATGTAGCAGCATGGGCAGCGGGAGGGGTGAATATATAATCCTTTTTCTTGCAGGGTTGCCTTTAATTTGTAAGAAAATACCAGTCATTTTTAGATTTTTGCAACATATATGTACTGTAACACAATTTATTGGTGTTTGAAGTTCAGCTTTAATCGGTGTCAAATTTAAAAAAAAATTAAAATTTTGTAAATTTCTGTAAAGTATTTCTACATGGTAAGGTTAATCAGACAGCACCAGGCAGTTTGAAAACTTACATTTACCTTGTAAAATACACAGAAGGGATTGGTTCTCTTATCTTTTAAAATGAAAGTCTATTTTGCACTTTGCTAAATGTCAAGTGACTAAAAGAATACCACAGTCAATGGTTTGTGAGGTTTTACTTCCTGTCCTTTGCACAAGGAAACCTGTAATACTGTATTCATAGATCTGTATCATTTTAACAACTAGTACTATAGAAGCGTACATTTTCTTTAAGGTTTGTGGTATTCAAATTTTCATATCTATTTGACGCCTTGAACTCAAGAGGAGTCATTTTTTACCAGTACTCTGAACAATTTTCCATCATGGTAGGGGAAATGTACACGTATAGAAACGTCAAAGCTGGAGACCAAAATATCTCTTATTAGTTCAAATCCAGACAATTCTGTATCACCACAAAAGGCTAATGTGCTTTGGCTGTACAAATCATCAATCAGCTATATTCTTATAAAGAACCAGATGATCATATTTTGTCTCTGGCTTTGATGTTTCTGGACTGACTTTGGTAGGCTAATAAGAGCTCTGCTGTAAGACCAACATCCCAGCCTGTCCTAATGGCACTAAGGTAGGGCAATGCTCTTGTGGGAATTGTAGACTTAATTCAAATGTACACGCAGGGCTTTTTTTCAGCGGAAACGCGGGGGAACGGCACCTCCTGGACTGACTGTATGTAATGGCAAGGGGTGCTGGGGTGTGCTGCAGGGTATTGATGCTCACTGCTGGCGGATATATTCTAGCTAGAGGGGATCTATTTTTGCAGGGGGGTCGATTGTTGCTGAGGAGGTCTAGTGTTGCTGGTGGGGGACCTATTGTTGATTGGGGGTCAGTTATTGCTGAAGGAGATGGGGGGTCTATTGTTGATGGCTGCCAGAGAGTCTATTAATACTGGCTGTGCAGAGATCTGTTGATGCTGCCGGGAGGCTATTGTTGCTGGGGGGGGATTTTGTTGTGGGTGGTACATTGTTAGGGGGATCTATTGTTGATGGCTGAAGGGGAAACCAAATTCCATACAAATTACTTAGCACCACAAAATGATACTTGGTTCTGTATTGTCTAAAAGGGGCGGTACTGGGAGGTGGGTAGGGGATGGAACCAAGGGACGTTGCTCGGAAGTGGGTAGGGGCGGAGAAAACAAGTGACTCGGAAAAGGGGAGTTCCTGCACCTATTGTCTGAGAAAAAAAGCCTGTGTACACGTATATCTAACTGGTTAAATAAATGTATCTAACATATAAATATTCATTTTCACAAGGTGACTTTATGTTAGTATGTGTAATTCAACATTTCTTAGGCAGAGGGTGAAGGACAAGTCACTAGCATTACCCATGGTCTTCTTGCAGCTGATCTTCCCCCTTTACTGATTTAGCCAGTCTGATTCTGCACACTGGGGTCGATTTACTAAAGGCAAATAGACTGTTTGTAAGGGAAGTTGCACTTTGCAAGGGAATTTTCCCTGGAGCTTACTGAATAAAGTGAAAGTCTGTTGGCCTCTGTCATCTGCCTTGTGTGTAAGTTGAATTTTCTTTGTAAAGGTGAACTTCACCACATTCACTGAGCTCTGGAGAAAATTCCCTTGCAATGCGCAACTTCCCTTGCAAAGTGAACAGCCAGTCTTTAGTAAATCAGCCCCAGTGTGTCAGTGTGGAGGTGACCATTTTAGTAGAGGCAGGGTTTTGCTTTATCAAAGCTTCCACTAAAGAGAACAGTAAGCAACACATTACCAAATCACACTCCGGATTAGGCTTGTGCAATTCACTTCGTAACGAATCGAAATTCGTCCGAATTTAGCAACTTTCTGACATTCGGAAGCATTCGAATTTCCGAACAAAGCAATTACGAATAAAACCGAATCCGAACTAAAATTATCATAAATAGCGAATGCTTTCGGCATAATTCGTTAATGCGTTAACGCGGCCTAATGCAAGTCGACTTGTGATCGTAATCGCATAACAAATAATTTAATTATATTCAAATCGATTTGTTTTACTCCCTAGTGAGCTACTAACAATTGGAAAGAAATTGATTCATCAGAATGATTGTCCGCTAAATTTAACGAATAGTGAAATGAAATCATTCGTTATGCAAAACCACGAGTCGAATTGGTGTTGCATTAGGCCGTGTTAAAGCATCAACATATTACACCAAAGCCATTCGTTATTTGAGATAATTTTTGTCGGATTCAGTTTTATTCGTAATTGCTTTGAACCGAAATTCAAATGCATCCGAATGTCCGAAAGTTGCAAAATTTAGACGAATTTCAATGCAAATGCATTCGTTATTCCGGATATTAGAGAATTATGCCCCGTACACACGATCGTTTTTAATGTCATTTTTTAAACCGACGTTTTTCTCCTCGTTTTTTTTCATGTTTCCTCTCAAGCCTGCCTTGCATACACACTATCATTAAAAAAAACGATCAAGCAAAGCGCAGTGACGTTCAACACGTACGACGGCACTATGAAGGGGAAGTTCCGTTCGAATGGCGCCACCCTTCATGTTAGTAAAGTTTGTTGAGCGAAGATTCGCGCTTTTCAGTCCGTTACTGTGTAATGAATGTGCTATCTCCATTACGAACGCTAGTTTTACCAGAACGAGCGCTCCCGTCTCAGACTTGATTCTGAGCATGCGCGTTTTTTTCCACGTCGTGAAAGCATACACACTATCGTTTTATACGTCGTTAAAAAAAACGACATGAAAAACGACGTGAAAAAAGAGAGCATGACCGGAATTTTTAATGGCCGTTTTTCACGTCGTTAAAAATGCTCTGGAGCCTACACACGATCATTTTTAATGGCCATTTTTTAAAATGGCATTTTTAACGGCATGAAAAACGATCGTGTGTATGGGGCATTACAGTTTTTTTAGCCAATCAGTTGATTCCTTGGGGGCTGGATTTCTGGCATGGAGTAATTTACAGGCCAATCAGTTGATTTATTTTGTGCTGGAGGTTGGATTAAGGGCAAAAGGTCACTGCATTGTGCATTCCACCAGTGGTAACTGAGTGAGAAAGGGAGTTTGAGCAGAGGAGGGGAGACAATATTTGAGAAGTAGCAGAAGAGAGTCCAGCCTAGTAAATTTTTTTGTCAAGATGGATTCAAGCTCTCAACATGAGGTTCCTCCTCCTGGTACCAGCAGCAGCAGTGACACAGCAACAACAACCACTACCAGCACCTGTGAGTTTGTACCACCATTGTCTGTGTCATGTATGTCAGCATCTGTATTGCCAGGCCCAGACAGTCATACTTCCACCACCAGTACTACACGTTCCAGTAGTCGTGCTAAGTCTAAAAGGAGTGACTTTTCAAAGGGGAGGCAAATGAAGCAGCAGAAGCAGCTTGCCTGTCCTGTTTCAGTGCCTCAGCCAAAGCGTTCAGGCAGATCTAGCTGCAAAAGGCCTAGCTCTGATACTTTGACTATCAGTAGTAGTGTTATGCTAAGGCCACCTTCCAAACAGAAAAGGTCAGAGAGGGAAACTGTTGGTTCAAAATCCCCTACTAGCAGGGCTGAGAGGTCCTGCTCTGAGACCAGGAAGCAGTCGGCATCTATTGCATGTCGTCGCCTTTTTCAGGATCTTCCCCCAAGAACAACCTGCATAATAACTACTAGTGCCAGTTGTGTCACCACCACCTCTGCTATGGGCACTTTGAGAAATGTGGTGACACCAAGTATTTTTTACAGGAAAGGCCTGACACTACCACCTACACAGGCTTTTGATTCTGCGCATCCATTTAAGCAGCCTAAAAGTGAAATATTAGAATATGAGCAAGACATTTTGCGCGCTCATAGTTCCACCACCACCACTATTGCTACTCCCATTGGCACCACCATCACCACTGAAAAAATTACATCTGCAGGTCATAGAAGTAATGACGGAGATTTTTTAGTCACATTTCCCTTTAGCCATCCGAGAGAAAAAGTAATTCAGCAGGACCCCCCAACATCTGATGGTGCTAAATCCTCCTTCGCAAACATGGAAGATTCAGATTATACCTTACCTTTTAATCTCGATCAGGAACCAAATGTTTATGAGACAGAATATTCTCCTTCCAATATTAAATTTGATTCCCCACTGTTGTATTCCCCTGAAAGAACGGCTCCAGTGGCACCTGCCTCTCCTGTTCCGGTTGAGTCTCCCATAAACATTAGAGCCGCCAGCACAACTGTTAATCAAGTAACCTCCTTCACTATCCCTGACATGAGGCCACCTCCCATTTTATCACAAAAACACTGCAGCATAGCAGAGTGCATAGGCCAGGCTACAACCAAAATTAAGCAACTTGCTCTAGCATCTGCGGCTGAAGAGGAAACTCTCTCTAAAAAATCTTCACCACACAGTGGCAGCACCCGTCGTTCTAAAATTTGGCAACATTTCGTGACAGTTGGTGATGGCCGCACAGCTACATGTAAAATATGCAGCAGAGAAGTCAGCCGTGGGAGAATGTTGGGTCATCTCACGAACGCTGGGATGAAGCAACACATGCTTAGCCACCATAGGCCAGTGGTGCTGAGGGAAGAAATGGGTGTGGCTCCCCCATCTACCACCACTATTACCAGCAGCAGTGTCAAAGTCACAGCCACTTCTGGAGCTGCAGGTCGTAAAATGCTAAATAAATCCATACAGCCCACTATTGAACATTTTGGAGGGGTACATTACCGGGGTATGTCAAAACAGCAGTCCCGTAAACTTACGCGCCTCATTGGACAACTTATAGCTGTTGGGGGGGCTTCTTTCAGTTTTGTGGAAGGGGAGCCCTTCAAGCAGCTGATGCAGGCTGTGGCACCACAATACCAGGTCCCTTCATGCACCACATTCAGTAGAACTGTAGTGCCCTCGCTGTACCGATCATGTGTTGGGGTTTTGAAGGATTTGCTGGGGAAGGCTGCTGGCCAATCAGTTCACTTTACAACTGATTTATGGAGTGCTACTAGTGGCCAGCATGCCTTCCTGTCCTTGACTGCCCATTGGTGGCAGCCCAATGAGTCGCAAGATATACAACCACCACCACAAACAATTGCAAGGTCAAGAAAAACCTCAAGTGCTGTGGCCGCTGCCACAGTGCACAAGACAGGATTGCACTCCTTCCTCCTCCATGCTGAGGTGATGGATCAGCAGCACACATCACAGAATATTTTAAATGCACTTCAGAAAATGATAGGGAGGTGGCTAGGGGAACAGGCAGGCACTAATGTCAAAATGGGATTTGTTGTCAGTGATGGTGGAGCGAACATGACAAAGGCTATCCGTGATGGAAGATTTGTTGGTGTGCGCTGCTGTGCACACATCCTTCATCTAGTTGTTAGGTCTGCTCTCGATGATAACACTAACAGTGGAAGGTTAGCAGCACTTTTAGAGTCGTGCCGCAAAATTGCTGGTCACTTCCACCGTAGTGTGAAGGATAGCCACCTTCTCAGGCAGGAACAGAGAAAGGCAGGCCTCGTGGAGCACTGCCTTAAACAGGATGTGGGAACAAGGTGGAACTCATGGCATGTGAACATTTTATTGGTATTGCCAGACCACTAGGCAGGGAGGACTGGGTCATGATTGACCAAGTTGTCACAGTGCTCAGGCCTTTTGAGGATGTCACTGACAATTTAAGCCAAGAGAGTGCTAGCCTGGCACAAGTGGTTCCCCTCTTTGCACACCTTACAAATAAAATAGATTTGTTCCTTTCCAATAGGGAACGATTGCCTGGTGGCAATATACTTTCCGAAGTTGATGCCCTTCTGAGGAGGCTGAAGGAGCAACTCAGTTCGCGCATAAAAGAGCTCATCGACTCTCGCACCGAGTTCATGTTAGCCACAATTTGTAACCCCAGAGTCAAAGGCAAGATAGCACTCCGCAAAAATACTCTCACCACCTGGAGGGATAGATTAATAGAGAGGGTATGTGAGAGGGAAAGGCAAATGGGAGTACATTTAGAGGAGGGAGAAGAAGAGGAGCTGGAGATGTCTGATGATACTCTGTTAGCTGGTACTAGCGGGCACTGCTGCCAGTGCTCACTCCACCAGAGCATCAGCTTTTTGGGCTGAGGCACTTGACAGTTTGGTGGGACCCACTGAACAGCCCCCTAGAAAAGCAAAAAATGCTGGTGACATAGTTAGGGCTTACCTAGCGGAACCTCCTTTGCCCCCCAGTACAGATCCCTTGAGTTTTTGGGATGAGAAGAAGGATGTGTGGCCTGCTTTGTCCTCGGTAGCCCAGGAGCTTCTTTCCTGTCCCTCAACCACGGTCCAGAGTGAGCGGGTGTTTTCTGTAACAGGAAATATATTATGCCCTCAGCGCTCACAATTGCTCCCCCAGCTCTTAGAGCAAATGGCTTTTTTAAAAATCAACATGCCAAAGCTTGGTTACCCTGCTCTTGACTTTGATGCTGCATAAAAAAATAATACTCATCCATGATGATAACATAATCTCCAAATCTCCACCTGACCCAGTCCCACATCTCCCCTAAGGCCCTCATTCCATGCCAGAAATCATCACATGTCCCATCCTGACCATTTCCGTGAGGGCTTAAATGTCAGATATGGTAGTTACTCCATGTCTGACCCTATACCATCCTATCAAATTTAATGAACATCTGAGATGGTCAGGTTGAAAACAAAGTTCCATTTGGTTTGTGATGATTTGGCATGGAATGATCCCCTACTAAGTCCCACCTCATAACTCCTGCCCTGCTATTTTACTGCCCAAGGTTTTAGCTACTGATCTGGTATTATAACTTAAATAGTTGTCCTTTTGAGACAACTGTGTCATTTAGTACTAGCATAATAAATAAACGGGACAGCTGTATCATTTGTACATTTCAATTAAAACTTTAAACCATTCAGTTTGTGAAACGTTCCTGCTGCAATAGTTCTGCTATTTCCATTCCACCTGCCTTCTTCTCAAATCTCAAATACCTAGGACACTGGAATACAAACGCAGTCCCTTTAAGTTCGGTATAAGCAAGCAGCGCCATGAAGGTGAAAGGCAAACCGTTTGTCAGTGCGACTGCGCACATGGTCATGCAATATATCAGGAAAGCACAGACCACGCATGAGTGCAAACAGCACCTTGGAGAATTGCCTCCTGTCAGGGTTTCACTACCTGGACAGGTGTCAAAACTGTCTCAAGCCGCTGTATTTATGTACTTATAAGAAATAATGTTATAAAATTATTCCAGTCATTTTCATAATTTAAACAGTGCACTTTAAACATAATATAATACCATTGGATTTTCTCCTAGTTAGTAGTTACTTAGTTAAACCATTATTTGTATTTTATAAGTTAAATCTGTTGTTGTTTTCGTTTAGTTATGCAGCTTGCCAACCAGGCTGCTTGCTTGCTTATACTTGTAGTACTGGTGGTGGAAATAGTGGGGATACTGAGTCTGCTGCTAATATACATACAGACACAGGAAAATGAAGGCCTACAATGGTACTACGATTCTCCTATACTCCCACCACCAAAATGTTTTTTCTTTCCACCCTCTGATGGCACCTACATCGTGGCAAGGAGATTTTGCTGCTAATGCTAATATATCCAGTCCACCAAGATATTCATGTAATCTCCAGGCCACAGTGTTGGCAACATGGCACATGTAAGTTGGCACTATGGAAAGTCATCCCCCACGACAAGGAAGGAAAGACTGTAATTGCGTTGCCGTGAGTCTGAAGGTGAGTACCTGCTCTCCTGCCCACTTACTCCCATATCCATCATTGATTTCCATTCATTTATGTAACTCTTGTTTTATTTGCCAATTTAGTGAAAGTACCACTGGAATGAGTGAATGAGGCTTCTTCATGACAGACACATACAAGTCGAAGACTTCACAGGTATGTATTAACCATACACATCTTTTAGGATGTATGAATAACGGCAAACTTGTATGTAGGGATGCACGATAGCAGTATTGGATACGAGTAATTTTTTATCTGTACTTGTCGTCAATACCAAAGACCTTTCAGGTGCATCCAGGTGCTGTTAGAGAGCGTGACGCCGGCTTCACAGCTTATCAGGAAGCCAGGCCTCCCGGATTCTTGGTTGGCAGGGAAGCTGGCGCCAAGCTCCCTCGCGGCACCTGGACGCAGGTAATGGTATTTGGTATTGACGAGTACAGATAAAAGATTACTCGTATCCATTCAATACCGGTATCAGACGTATCCATACGTAGAGGGAATCTCAAATGATGCATGTTCCTTTCAAACATAAAATCAGGACAGCTGTATAGAACACTTATACACTTTTCCAGATCATTATATGTTGTAGTTCAAAGTTGCAGTAACAGAAATGGAAATAGTATTAGCCATCATCATCACGACTCGACTAATACTATTTCCATTTCTGTTACTGCAACTTTGAACTACAACATATAATAATGCGAAAAAAGAAAGAGAATACTAAGGTCAGCGAGGCAGTATAATACCTAGCTAAACCTAAATGAAGTTGTTGGTGACAACTGGCAAGGATGTTCTTTTAACTGTTTAAGTTGATTACCATGTGTGATAGCATGTGATTTTTTATATTAAGCAACCAGATATGTAATAAAGTGTACAATGTCACATAATAAATTAATCATCAATATATAAGCACTAAAGTATGCTTTTATTAGGCAAAAATTATTTGCATTTATTTATTTGCACAAAAAAACGTAGAAAAAAAAAACACGTATGTTAACACGTATACATATATACAACTATTAATAACAAAAAGGTGAGCTGAGCTGCCTTGGGTCCTGGAGCAGAGGAAGAACTATCCCTCAGATTTCCTAAGGAGAGGGTTCTCTGCTGCTCTGAGTACTACTACCAGACGAGCTCCCAGGCAATGGAGCATTGTGCCTGGAAATTGCTTCCATCAAAGACAGTCTTAAATGCTCCATTGCCTGGTTATGCTGTTGGTTTACTCGGGCCAACATACACTCCATATTGTCAGTCTGTTGCCTGGCTACAAGTTCAATGATCCGGGTTAATCTCCTGATGTCCCGCCATGACATCCTTCTATTGTCACTTGCCTGCCTCTGAAGTCCTGTGACGACCCTCTGATGCTCTGCATCATGGACAGTTGCTCGTCCAGGCGGTACAGCAGTAGGTGCCAGTGCCATCTGGGTAGGAGGAGGCAACAGCTGTGGCTGCTCCTGTAGAGGCCCACCAGGGGCAGCATCAGATGGTGGCAGGATGCGGGAAACATGGCCCGTGACCTCCTCCTCTGGCCATGGGGAGAAGTCCGGAGTATCGGTAATCACAGGGGTCAGCTCTGGCTCATTCTGGAGCTCAATGCCCTCGCAAATAAGGACAGGTGAGCGAGGCGAGCTGCACTGCGCTCTCCCCTCTGACTGGTCTTGTTGATCTGAAATAGACGAGATAGCCAATGTTGATGATAGCATTCAAAGAAATAGATTTCTAGAGATTAGAATAAAAATATTTATTTAACTTTTTATTTTTTATAGGACACTGTCCTTTAAAAAATAAATACATTTTGTGTCACATATATTCCTATTACAAGGAATGTAAACATCTGCCCACTGGCGTTTTTACAGCTGCGTTTTTGAGCGTTTTTTACAGCTTAAAAACGCCTGTCCATGTTATTGTAAATATTTTTTTTTTTTTTTTTTTTTGAAAAAAAAAACAAAAAAAAAAAAAAAAAAAACGTCGGAGCTAAAAACGCGACCGCGCGTTAGTGCGCGTTTTTTGCGCGTTAGTGCGCGTTAGTGCGCGTTTTTGCGCGTTTTTTGACGCTCGCGTTTTTTCCTGCCTAGTTCTGACGCTGAGGAACGCACTGGCCCTGGGTTTTTTTTACAGCTTACAAACGCCTATGCTCTTTACAGCTCAAAAACGCCTAGGTGGGCATGAAGCTATAGACTAACATGGACAGGCGTTTTTAAGCTGTAAAAAACGCTCAAAAACGCGGCTGAAAAAACGCCCGTGGGCATGAGGCCTAATAGAAAAAAAGAATGTAATAGAATAAACAATCATAGGTTACAATACAAACAGTGGGGTCTATTTACTAAAGGAAAATACACTTTCCACTACAAGTGCACTTGGAAGTGCAGTCGCTGTAGATCTGAGGGGGACATGCAAGGAAAATAAAAAAACAGAATGTTTGCTTGTACATGATTGGATGATAAAATCAGCAGAGCTTCCCCTCATTTCAGAGTTTCTCCTCAGATTTACAGTGACTGCACTTCTGGGGAGGACATCCCCTCCGGCTGTTTGTAATAACAGACAAGCGGCTGCTTCGCCACATCGGTTGTTAAAAAAACGGTACCAGGTGATGTCTGCCGCTGCAAGCATCACCCCAGTACAACACCTCGAAGCACTATATTGGTAAGTTTGTCAACGATAACGATTATTACAAAAAAGTGGCCACCAATAATCGGTCGACCCCTAGTTTGAGGTGTGTGTGTGTGTATGAACTTAAAAATGGATGGTTGTTAAATAGCTTTTTTTGTGTTTTATAATGGCTGTTTGTAAAGTGTGGATGATGATGGTGCCTTGTGTCCTGTTTCTTTATATTGGCAGCTTGTGTATTCTACTTACGTTGAGGAGTAATGGGCCGCTGCTTCCTGACAGAAGCTGACGCTGGAGGGTCCGGGATATGGCTCAGGCTTTCTGTTAAAGATAGAATAAAAGAGTTAAGGTAACCACTTCTGGACCAAGCCTATTTCTGACAGCTATTGTTTACAATTTAAAATCATTATTTTTTGCTAGAAAATTACTGAGAACCACAAGCATTATATATATATATATATATATATATATATATATGTATTTGCACAGCGGCCTTTCAAAAGCAATTTTTGGGGAAAAATTTACTGAATTAAAAAAATAAATTTACATTAAATTTATTTAGCCCAATTGTTTGGGATAGTGTGATAGACGATGTTACTCCAAGTAAATAGATATCGAACATGTTATGGTTTAAAATTGCAAGCGCTCTTGGAATGGCGAGAAACTACGGTACTTAAGAATCACTATAGATGAGCATGTAATTTTTGTTTTCCGATTACCAGTTTACAGTTACAGAGGAGATCTTTTGCTATAATTATTTCTCTCGATGTGAGGATTGCGGCGATACCTCACGTGTGATTTGAACACCATTTACATTTGCGGGCGCCACATATGTGTTTTCTTTGGTAAGCGAGCATGCGGGGCACTTTCAAATAATTTTTTTGGTTCTTTTTTGTTTATTTTTTCAAGTTTTACTTTAAAAAAAATCCCAATCCCCAAATCCCTCCTTTGCATGTACAAGTATTCAAAAAGAAAAAATCTGCATATTTGAATACTGTGGATTTTTTCATATCGGCGCCATTGGCAGCCAAGTAAATGAGTACGTAACTTCTGAGTTACTACATTGGAGACTCGATTGAAAGCCGATTCCGGCTTTGTTTGCAACTCTGGTCGCTCCGGACTGGAGACCCGGGCGAAACGGTGTAAGGCGGCGGGCGGGGGGCTTGTCGTGTCCTCTCCCACTCCTTATGATGACAGCTGAGCAGCTTCTGAGCAGCATCAGTTGTTATCATAACAAAGCCGACCACCAGATCTAAAAAGCGGTACCGGGGTGACGGCTGCAGCTGCTTATCAACCCGGTACAACCACTTCCTCAAAGAACTGGACAGATACATTGTTTTGCGTGAAGTGGTATGCTACAGGACTTATTTGAGCTTGATTTTTTTTTTATTTCCTTGCACAGTGTGCCATTTATTGGCCGAGTACAATCAGCTAATCTCTCAGCCAGAGAATGGACGGCAGAGGATTGTCACCCGGCTTCGGCAGCACAGCAGAAGCCAGATGTCGTAAATCTGACTTCATAACAAAAAAGGATCCTAGCAACTCCCAGGTAAGAGGACAAATCATTGCTAAATGGTTTGTGCTTTGACAGCCCCTCCTCTTTTATTTCTCCATCCCATTCTTACATCAGTTTCCTCAGTCCCCTGGCATATCACAATCCCCCTTCACATCACAGTTTACAGTAGTGTTCTGAACCTCCGTTCACAATGGTATCTTAATCTTCTCTGCCACCTTCACAGCACCGCCCCACAGCTTTGTCCACTGCCCTCCTTCACATCACAGCCCCCTGCAACTCTGGCCCCCTTCACATTACACAGCCCCCTGCATCTCTGGCCCCCTTCACATTACACAGCACCCTGCATCTCTGGGCCCCTTCACATTACACAGCACCCTGCATCTCTGGGCCCCTTCACATTACACAGCACCCTGCATCTCTGCCAGTTTCCCATCTTATCCTCCCAGCTCTGCCCCCGTCAGAATACAGCCTCCACAGCTCTGCCCCTTGCATTATTTGGGCTCACAGAACTGGAGACACAATGGGAGACACAGCAGCACTGAATAGTGGGCAGGAGCGGGAGGTGCTGAAGTTAACCAGCAGGTGATTGGTTGCTAGGGCTGCCTAGCAACCAATCACCTGCTGGTTAACTTGGACAGTTATCTTCAGAAGCTCCGTTCTTGCCCAATATTCAGATCTGATGTGTCTCCGGCTCTGTGTGCAGAACGGCACATAAATGGCTGGACTGTGGCGGTCTGGATGGCACAGTGTCTTGTATGCATTTAGCCCACAGTCCGCCATTTAGTGATGTCTGCTTTAAATGTTAAATAGATGTTTGTTACTATGTTTATTATTATTTTTGCTTTGTGTTTATGTTAGGTAGGTACTACTCACCACCACCACTGCCAGAATCTTGAGGGCACGAACTTGGAGCTGTTCCCTCCACAGATGACGTTGCTCGATCTGGAAAACATGAATGTAAAGCAAAACGTAAGTCTCACATGCGTAGTCATAAAAAAAATAGTGAGCTGGAAACAACCATATAACTGCAATATATAATGATATATTTTATTTTACTCACCAGCTCTCTGATGCTCGGTTGGACCCTTTCTGCTGACTCCAGGGACATCCTCATCTGCAAGCAGGCCATCTCTCAGCTCTGCCTCCCACTGTCTGAAGACCACAGCCTTTCCTCCAGTAGACTGGGCCAGAAGATGCTTCTCTATCTTTTTATGAACTGACACCCGGCAATCATAAAACCTGCAAATGAAAAAAAGATACAGTATAGTTAATACACGTTACAACAATATTATTTTTATTTTACATGTTACTTTTCTGTGCCAAATAAATATTTGTGTTACGTTCAAATCAGTTTATTGACTATTGACTAACTACTATACTGTGTATTTTTCACATATATGTGGTGTGTTCTAAGAGTGATATAATATTTGAATAATTACCTGTGCCTGACACCATCGGTGGCCCTCCGAACCTTGGAGACTGCATTCACTGAGTCCCGGACTCGTTCCCAGGCTGCTCTCTTCGCAGAGGTTGAGACATTTAGGCTGAAGAGTCTCACTTTTTCTATGTTCACTGCAGCAACCAATGCAGAATTCTCCTCTGGGATAAATACGGGCCCCCTTGATGTTTTCTGTCTCTTGGTTCGCTGGTGCTGCTGCAGGTCGGCGTCAGAATTCTCTTCTGATGTAGGGGTGGACACTTGCCTCTTTTTTTTGCCATGCTCCCGCTCCACTCCACCTCCATGGGCATGCTCTCTTCCATGCCTTGGCTCCACTCCACGCCTCCGTTCACCTCCACTCTTACTCTCCCCTTCACGCCTCTCCTCTCCTCCAAGCCTCCTCTTCCCTCCACGCTTACTCTTCTCTACTCTCCCCTCTACACCTCCTCTTCCCTCCTCTCCCCTCCATGCCTCCTCTTCTCTCCTCAACCCCACACTGATCCTCCTCTCACCTCCACTCCTCTCCCCTCCACGCCTCCGCTCCCCTCCACACCCCTCCTCCCCTACACTCCTCCTCTCCCCTCCATGCCTCTCCTCCACTACACTCCTCTCCCCTCCATGCCTCTCCTCCACTACACTCCTCCTCTTCCCTGAGTCCCCTCCACTCCTCCCCTTCCCTCCACGCCCCTCCTCCCCTACACTCCTCCTCTCCTCTCCATGCCTCTCCTCCACTACACTCCTCTCCCCTCCATGCCTCTCCTCCACTACACTCCTCCTCTTCCCTGAGTCCCCTCCACTCCTCCCCTTCCCTCCACGCCCCTCCTCCCCTACACTCCTCCTCTCCCCTCCATGCCTCTCCTCAACTACACTCCTCTCCCCTCCATGCCTCTCCTCCACTACACTCCTCTCCCCTCCGTGCCTCTCCTCCACTACACTCCTCCTCTTCCCTGAGTCCCCTCCACACCTCCCCTCCCCTACACTCCTCCTCTCCCCTCCATGCCTCTCCTCAACTACACCCCTCCTCTCCCCTGAGTCCCCTCCTCCACTTCTCTGCTCCTCTCCACTTCTCTGCTCCCCTCCACTTCTCTGATCCCCTCCACTCTCACCAACAACTCTCATACCAACACCAACATTCTCACTCACAAGACTCACACGTCCATTCTCACTCCCAGACATTCTAATTCACCAAAACAAACAAAAACAATCACACATCTAACACAATAACACTCTCTGCTCTGCTCTCTGCTCTGCTCTCTGCTCCTCCCTCACTTCACCACTATACAACCTCTCAAAATGACATACAGGGGCGGAGACTATAGGCATTAGGCACATGTCAAAAACGAAAGTAAAAAATCGAGATTTAGAATAGTTACGAATAACCGCGATGTATTAGAAAAGTACGAATCCATTCGAAGCACGCAGCGCCACTGTCAGACATGTAAATTTTCGAATCAACGACCAAAAAAAGTTACGAATGTACGAATCCATTCGAAGCACAATAACACTCTGCTCTGCTCTCTGCTTCTCCCTCACCGTGCTGAACTCCCTCTCAAAATGGTGTACAGGGGGGGGCGGAGGCTAATGCTATAGCCGCATGTCAAAAACGAAAGTAAAATACGAGATTTCGAATCGTTACAAATAACCGCTATGTATTTAGAAAAGTACAAATCCAATCGAAGCACATTTGGCATAATAGGGCAGCGTCGTTGTGAGAGAGACACGGAAAATTACGAATCAACGAACCCAAAAAAAGTTACGAAAGTAGGAGTTGTTTCCAGAATCAACGAAAAACAATGTACTCTACCGAAAGTATGAATTGGTGTACAGGGGCGGAGGCTATAGGCGCATGTACAAAAACGAAAGTAAAATACGAGATTACGAATCGTTACAAATAACCGCTATGTATGTATGTATGAAAAGTACAAATCCATTCGAAACACATTAGGCATAATAGGCAGCGTCGTTGTGAGAGAGACACGGAAAATTACGAATCAACAAACCCCAAAAAAGTTACGAAAGTTGTGTCCAGAATCAACGAAAAACAATGTACTCTACCGAAAGTACGAATTATAAATCAACTAAATATAAGGCCTCGTACACACGGCCGAGATTCTCGTTGAAAAAAACATGTCGTTTTTTTCGACGAGATTCTTGGACAAGAAACTTGTCCCGGCCGAGTGTACACACGCTCGTTTCAAAGAACCCGCGGTTCTTTGAAAGGAGTGTACGCGGTGACGTCATCGACTACGTCGAGCATGCGCTCGTCACATTCGATGCCGTCGCCGCCATCTTGGTATACCCTACGTATGCCTAGGAAGCTACCGCGCATGCGTCGAATTCATTTCGAACATGCGCGGGCTTCCCGGCGGACAGGTAAGTGTACACACACTCACTTTTCTCGTCGAGAAACATGCCGAGGAGAATCTCGACGAGAAAATAGAGAGCAGGTTCTCTATTTTCTCGTCGAGGTTTCTTGTCGGTTTTCTCGACGAGAAACCCAATAGCAGCGTACACACGACCGATTTACTCGGCAAGACCTCTCTGCCAGCAAGTTTCTTGCTGGTTCTTGCCGAGAAAATCGGTCGTGTGTACGAGGCCTAAGGCTTTCAGTAATACGAATCATTCCGATTCAACGAAAAATTTCGCTTTCGAAAATACGAATTAGTCCGAACACGAAAAATCCCGGCTAGCAAAATTACGAACGATTACGAATCAACAGGACCGAAAAGAAACAAACCGAAACTAAACGAATTTTTCCGTTGTGCACAAGCCTACTCCGGATGCTGTGTAAATACAGCAGCTATTCCAGCAGCTACTATCAAAAAAGGACCATGGGATGGAGAAGACAAAGTCACATTGTTACTTTTCTTATTACTAATTTTCATTGATCTGCAAAGATGAGCTTTAATCTGCATATACAGTAACATCAGTTAAAGTGATATTAAAGGCTTGTTTTTTTTTTTTAAAACATGTTATACTTACCTGCTCTGTGCAAATGTTTTGCACAGAGCAGCCCGGATCCTCCTCTTCTCGGGTCCCACGCCAGTGCTCCTGGCCCCTCCCTCCTGCCGGGTGGGGGCACCCAAGCAGGCACACTCCCAAGCCATGGCTCTGTGTGTCCATTCAGACAGGGAGCCGTGGCTCAGCCCCGCTTCTTCAGTCTCCTGATTGGCTAACAGCCAGTGATTGACAGCAGCGGCAGCCTAAGGCCAATCAGGAGTGTGAGTCCCCAAAGAGGCAAGGCTCTCTTGGACATTGTTGGATCAAGAGGGGGCTCAGATAAGTATTGGGGGGGCTGGATGGGCTGCTGCACACAGAAGGTTTTTTAAAAAAAAAAATCCTGTGCCTTTACAAGCACTTGAAAGCAACCTGACAAGTAAAAAAAATAATATTTAAATAAAACTTGTTCCTATCTACCTTAAATACATTGCATTATGGTAAAAAAAACTTTCTGCATGCAGCTCCCCCTTCATACTTATCTGAGTCCGATCTCAATCCAGAGATGCGCAAGAGAGCAGAGGCTCTCTTGGCTCTCTCATTGTGGCTTCCTATGGGGGCACTCGGCAGGAGGGAGGAGCCAGGAGCACCGGTGGGGGACCCCTGAAAAGAGGACCATTGCACAGAGCAGGTAAGTATAACATGTTTGCGATTTGTACAAAATAAAAGTTGAACCTTTGCAATCATTTTAATTCCTTTTACACCTTTCTCCCTAGGCTTTTCCTTTCCTGCTGTTTTTTTATATATCTATTTATTTGTATTTTTCTAATCATTAATATTTATTTATTTTGTTTGTTGTTTTTTTTTTTTGGTAAAATAAAAAATAACTTTGCAATGCTTTGTACCAGAATCATAATTTTTGTGTCATTTTAAACAGGACCAATTATCAAATTTGTTATTTTATCGGCAGTAACACTGCTTTTTTTAACTACAACTGATCAAAGTAAAAAAAAATAAGATGTTGTTTTTTAATTTTTTTTATGCATTGTATAAAAAAATATTTTTGCAAGACAATAACACCATATGCACACCTTATTTGTCCTTAAAAAAGTGATATTTATATTAGGGCTGTGGAAATTAACTATTAATTCCTCGATTAATCGATTAATTGTTTTGATCGATCAAAATTCTTTTGATCGATCAAAATTCTTTTGATCAGTACTCACCTCTCCGCCGGCTTCCGGGTCTTCAGGGAGATCCGGTGACGTCACGGACACCGGCGGGGCTTGCCGTGTCCATCTGAAGGGCTCCTTTGCTGTCCTTCATATCTGCATGCCGGCGGGACCTTACTATCTGCCACACACAAGGGCTGTTACACTTTCCTCTATCACTCACTTCCCTCTATCAACCTGGGATTCTACAGCCATCCACTGGGAGTTGTGATAGTTCCCTTCACGGGACATCTACATGCCGATGGACTGATGTTAGCCCCTTCTCATCTGGATTTAGCAGTGGTATCTTTGTACACATTTTTATACCAGTATCATACTTAGCTACATGTTTTTATGACTGCTTTTGCTACCGTTTGGTATTACTCGCACCATTTTTACAGTTTATGTAGCTACATTGATTTCATCTCCAGTGTTTTAATGCTATTCCCATTGAGCGCTGCCTTTGTGTGTTTTTTGTATCCTGCTATCCATTTTTCCAGTGGTTGGTAGCTGCACTGGGAATCGGCATGCAAGGAGATCAGCTAAAAGTAGTTGGATCTGTATGTGCATTATAATTAATCGAAATTAGTCGATTAATCGATTAAAAAAAAATTGATTAATCGAACATGAAAATTTTAATCAGTAACAGCCCTAATTTATATAATTGTCTTGTAAGTATAAACCTTTTGCTAAATAAACGAGCCCATAGCAGAAATAAAAAATTGCTCTGGTGGTGTAAAAGTATGAAAGCTGAAGTGGTTAAACAAGTGGCAGTCAGAGACACTCCACAGTTCCTCTCCTCTGCTTAATGCATCCGGGAAGAAGAACAGGTGAAACGGGTGTCTCTGCCACTTGATCTATACAACATTTTGAACACTATGCGGTTATAAGTTTTGCATGGCTTTGCATTTCTACATCTGAGTGTGGTTTACATAGTATTTTATAATATTTTAGTGTAAACAATGGTTTTAATAAAGCTTCAGAAACATAGGTGTGTGATAATATAAAATGATGGGTTCACCAATTACACAGCTGTACGCTAGGTATTCATATGAACTTTACAAACGTGGTACACGTTTGCTCATTTACAGATAATAATTTAAAACAGGTATCTGGTAGGATTCTCCATTTTTCTCCAAGACAAACCCAAACACTTTAGCACAGTGATGGTGAACCTTGGCACCCCAGATGTTTTGAAACTACATTTCCCATGATGCTCAACTACACTGCAGAGTGCATGACCATCATGGGACATGTAGTTCCAAAACATCTGGGGTGCCAAGGTTCGCCATCACTGCTTTAGCGGCATACAGTCATTTTTTTTGTTTTAGTATACACTATAGGATTGTAACAGACCTGGGACAGCTTTAGGCACTCCAAAGAGAATAGTAATGCAGTGCACATAGTGCCCCCTCACCCTCCTGTCAAGCCCTGTTCTAAACCACATTCCTGTCTGAATAATGTGTCCAGGTTTCAGGTGGACTGAAACCCAGACACATAATACAAAACCCGGACTGTCCGGGTGAATCCCAGACAGGTGGCAACCCTAGTATCTGGGCTGCAACATTTTTTTTTTTTAAAGGTGGGCTGCCACATATTATTACACCAGACATGACTGACTTGCTTTGACTACAGCAGCCACCGTGTTAGATTTCTGCTTTTCACAATTTCTAAGGCTCAAACCCATTACTCCATATGCCTGCATTCATATACAATTGCATTGTGTAACGTGTTCCAAACAACCTCCATATTTATGAGAACTAAATGTACCCATGTTGTTAAAGACTTTTTATTATGGTCTCTGAATGCAAGGGATAAATGCTGCAATGCTCCATTAGTAGAAATTCAGTGCAAGCGACCAAGAGAGCATACCCTTGTATGCATATAGCAATCAAATGGGTATTTAAATAGCAGCAAATTGTCTGCATGCCAAACCACAAGAGACATTTTCAGTAGAGGGTGCAATACTTGAGGTAAGAGGAGACGGAGATGGGAGATGAGATTTTAAAGCTAAAAAGGTACAGAAACCTCCAGTGTCCTTCAATTTTCAAGCTACCTAGCATATAAGAAGTATGTCTCTATGTATTGGAGGAGCCATGTTACTGTTGGCATGGATACTGGGAAGTCTGTGCTTCTGCTAGGGAAAGAATATAAAGAAAGGACTAACTGGTTTGTTGGAGAAGGATTTGTGCTGCTAGAGTTTACTCTGAATTAATGAGACACTGTCTGTAAAGGGTTATCCCACCCACCCCCCCCACCCCCAAACACACACACACAACTCCCTGATATTCACTTCTCCAGTGATCCTCCATTGTTTCTATTCTAGCCAGTGCAAAATATCTGTAACTTCTAGGTAAGAGAAAACATGTGCCCTCCTCCTCACACTTGACAATGTTTATGTCTAGCAGACAGTCTAGGTCTAGGCACTGTCAACTGATAGAAGAGGTTACATCACCGCTCCTTCTAGGCTCCCATAGCAGCCAACAGTGGTGATTACATATATATATATATATATATATATATATATATTGTGACAGCAGGAAGGTAAAGTCACCTGGTTGCATCCAGGGGGGTAGATATATTTCGCCCAGATTCAGGCTTTACGCCGACTTATACAACTAGGTGGAGAGTTGTATAAGCCCAGCTGAGGCTAGTGGGCTCATGGATGACTCATACCTCTAGGGAGAGTGTGGGGCGTCGTGCAGACAGGGAGTTGATGAGACCAGCTGAAGCTTGTCAGCTCATTTAGGCCTCTATAAGAACTCCCAGATTCATTAGGTGTTAGCTCATGCCTGGACCCAGACCTGTGTGGACTGTCTAGGGAGAGTGAACCCCTGTGCGGTGAGACAAAGCCTGTGTGGCTATTTGCTTGGACATTTAAAACCAGGGACTTAGGGACTAGGACAGCACTAGGCTGATCCCAGTTGTTAGTTAGGAAACCTGTATGTTTAGTCAGAGGTCAAGTTGACCAGGATTTATTTTATTTATGTTTCTTTTGCTTTGCTGTGTTTTGTCACTGTAAATAGAAAATAAACCGCACCTTTTTGATTTTGAAAACCACAACCTCCGTTTGCTGGGCCTGTTTTTGTGTGGGGAGCCCATCCCGGGGGTCACACACACCCGCTGCCGAGCCAACCCCCTCACAGTTGGTGGAGAATGCAGGCAGTTTTTTTTAAGCCAGCATGGAGGAGATACTGAAACAGCTGGCTCTAGCAAATGCCAATCAACAGCAGACAAATGCAGGTTTGCAAAGGAGCCTTGCAGCCCAGCAGCAAGCTCATCAACAGAGCCTTGCAGCTCAGCAACAAGCCCAGCAGCAATCTGAGGCCCGCTTCATAGACCTGTTACAGAAGCAAGAGCAGAGACTACAACAAATGGAAGCAGTAATGCAGCAACGTCCGCAGACCAGTGAGGAAAGCCGTCCCACTAATACCGCGTCCTTTGGGGTGAGTCGTTTATTGACAAAAATGACTGGAGAGTAGTGATGAGCCGAACACCCCCGGGTTCGGTTCGCACCAGAACCCGCGAACGGACCGAAAGTTCGAACGAACATTAGAACCCTATTAAATACAATGGATGCGAACGTTCGAATTCTAAAGTGCTAATTATAACAACTATTATGCATGTTATTGTCCTAAAAAGGGTTTGGGAACCCGGGTTCTGCACCAGGGGACATGTATCAATGCAAAAAGAAGTTTTAAAAACGGTCGTTTTTCGGGAGCAGTCATTTTAATGATGCATAAAGTGAAAAAAAAAAAGTCAAATATTCCTTTAAATATCGTACCTGGGGGGTGTCTAAAGTATGCCTGTGAAGTGCCACGTGTTTCCCGTGTTTAGAACTGTCCCTGCACAAAATGACACTTCTAAAGGAAAAAAAAGCCATTTAAAACTGCTTGCGGCTTTAATGTAATGTCTGGTCCCGGTAATATGGATGAAATTCTTTAAGAAAAATGGCATAGCTACCCCATGACCCCCCCCCCTACCCCAGCCCATTACCAGCCCCTTTGGGTCTTGTATGGATATTAAGGGGAACCCCGCACATAAAATAAAAAAGGCCCTATATACTCTGAACAGCCCTATACAGGCGGTGCATACAAGACAGGGACTGTAGGTTTGTTCTTATGTAGAGTCTGTTTGTAATTTTGAACAGGTACATTGTTGAAGTGTAGCTCCAGACCAAAAATCTATTTTTAAACTTTTTGGAAAACATAGGTAAGGGTTATCACCCCTGTAACATTTGTTTTGCTGTCTGTGCCCCTGTTCAGAACATTTCACCTCACTTTCCGTCCCAATGACAACTGTTTTTGAAATGTGGTGTTTTTCTTGAAACAAGGATTGCTGATAAAGCATCAGTACAGAGGAGACACCTTTCTCCCATATTTATTCTTACAGGAGAGAATTTTCCTTCCTAGTGGTAGATTTCCTCTCACTTCCTGTTGTCTTCTTGCGTTTGCAAGTAGGAGTCGTTTGTAAGTTGGATGTTTGAAAGTAGGGACCTGCCGTATATACTCTGCAGAAATAGGCCCCTTAGTTGTTGGTGTTGGCACAACACTGTAAGCACTCACAGTTACTCTTGGTTGGTGCTGGAACGCCCTGCTGTCAACTATTATATCAGGAATTTTAATTACATATAATTGTTGAACAGTGGTAGTAAAAATTGGGCCTTTGATGGTGGTGCTGGTGCCACAACACTGTAAGCCCTGACAGTTACTCTTGGTTGGTGCAGCAATGGGCCCTGCTGTGAATTATTAGATCAAGAATTGTAATTACATGCCCCTGTTGAACAGGGGCTGAAAAATTGGGCCTTAGGCACTGGTGGCACAACACTGCAACCCCTCACAGATACTGTACTTGGAGCACAGCAATGAGCCCTGTTGCAAAGTATTGCTTCAAAAATTGTAATGACACGCCCCTGTTAAACAGGGGCTGAAAAATTGGGCCTTAGGCACTGGTGGCACAACACTGCAACTCCTCACAGATACTGTACTTGGAGCACACCAATGAGCCCTGTTGCAAAGTATTGCTTCAAAAATTGTAATGACACGCCCCTGTTAAACAGGGGCTGAAAAATTGGGCCTTAGGCACTGGTGGCACAACACTGCAACTCCTCACAGATACTGTACTTGGAGCACACCAATGAGCCCTGTTGCAAAGTATTGCTTCAAAAATTGTAATGACACGCCCCTGTTAAACAGGGGCTGAAAAATTGGGCCTTAGGCACTGGTGGCACAACACTGCAACTCCTCACAGATACTGTACTTGGAGCACAGCAATGAGCCCTGTTGCAAAGTATTGCTTCAAAAATTGTAATTACACGCCCCTGTTAAACAGGGGCTGAAAAATTGGGCGTTAGGCACTGGTGGCACAACACTGCAACTCCTCACAGATACTGTACTTGGAGCACAGCAATGAGCCCTGTTGCAAAGTATTGCTTCAAAAATTGTAATTACACGCCCCTGTTAAACAGGGGCTGAAAAATTGGGCGTTAGGCACTGGTGGCGGCACCCATAAACAAAAATGATCTTACAAGCTATCATCATCAATCGTATCATTGAGGACTCGGAGGAGGAGGATAGCCAGTCAACATAACAGCACAGGCACTCAGCATCAGCATCAGTCTTGAAGGGATGTGACATGTTAAAATCAATTAGTCTGTTATATCAGCATCAGGTGTGTGGTAGCTGGTGGTGATCCAAGACTGGTTCATCTTGATGAAAGTCAGTCGATCAACCGAGTCGGTGGACAGGCGCACCCTGTGATCCGTGACAAATCCTCCAGCAGCACTGAATGTGCGTTCCGAAAGAACGCTGGATGCAGGACAGGCCAGTAGCTCAATTGCATACTGTGCAAGCTCTGGCCAGTGATCCATCCTCAAGACCCAGTAAGCCAGAGGATTTTCGGTGGGGAAGGTGTCCAAGTCTGACCTTGCCCCTAGATATTCCTGCACCATGTTTATCAGACGCTGGCGATGGTTGCTGGAACCGATCATACTTTGGGGCTGCGGACTAAAGAATTGTCTGAACGCATCGGTCAGACGGCCACCTTCCCCACCGCTCCTTCTTTGACTGGCCGAAGCCTCAGCAACTCGTTGTCCAGGACCAGGAGTTTGCAACCTCCCAGTCTCTGGGAACGCGTTGCACAGACCTTTCTGCAAGGCCTCCCGGAGTTGTCTCATCCTCTGCTCCCTCTGCGACGGTAACATAAGGTCCGCAACCTTACCCTTGTACCGTGGATCAAGGAGAGTGGCCAGCCAGTAATGGTCCCTCTCCTTGATCCGAAGAATACGAGGATCCTTCCGCAGACTTTGCAGGATCAGGGAGGCCATGCAGCGTAGGTTTGCTGAGGCATTCGCTCCGGAGTCCTCTGGGTCACTAAGGACGACATGATCCGCAGCCACCTCCTCCCAGCCACGTACAAGTCCACTGGTTTCTTGGGACTGTAAATCATCCCTAAAAGACTGCTGCTGATGATGCTGAGTGCCAGCCTCCACCTCCATGCTGACACAATCCTCCTCCTCCTCCTCCTCCTCCTCCTCCTCCTCTTCCTGTGCGATGGGTGGGACAGAAGGAACACTGTCTGGGTAAAGGGGGCCTTGAGAGGCAAGGAAGTCCTCCTCTTCCTGCCTCTGTTCTGCCTCAAGTGCCCTGTCCATTATTCCACGCAGCGTGTGCTCCAACAGGTGGACAAGAGGTACAGTGTCACTGATGCATGCACTGTCACTGCTCACCATCCTCGTGGCCTCCTCAAATGGTGCCAGGACAGTGCATGCATCCCTGATCATGCCCCACTGGCGTGGAGAAAAAAAACCAAGCTCCCCTGACCCTGTCCTGGTGCCGTAGTCGCACAGGTACTCGTTGATGGCCCTCTGCTGCGTGTGCAGCCGCTGCAGCATGGCCAACGTTGAGTTCCACCTGGTGGGCATGTCACATATAAGGCGGTTCTTGGGCAGGTTCAACTCCTTTTGCAGCTCAGCCAGGCGAGCACTGGCATTATAAGATCTGCGGAAATGCACACAGACTTTCCTGGCCTGCCTCAGGACATCCTGTAAGCCCGGGTACCTGCCCAAGAAGCGCTGCACCACCAGGTTAAGGACGTGAGCCACACAGGGCACATGGGTCAGTTGTCCCTGTCGGAGGGCGGAGAGGAGGTTGGTGCCATTGTCGCAAACCACCATTCCTGGCTTAAGCTGGCGTGGCGTCAACCACCTCTCGGCCTGGCCCTGCAGAGCAGACAGGACCTCTGCCCCAGTGTGGCTTCTGTCCCCCAAACACACCAGCGCAAGCACGGCATGGCATCTTTTTGCCTGCGTACTTGCGTAGCCCCGTGAACGGCTACGGAGCACCGCTGGTTCATAGGACAAACCACAGGAAGAGGCCATGGAGGAAGAAGAAGAGGAGGGGGTGGAGGAGAGAGGTGTGTCACAACCAGTAGTAGCATTTTGGAGGCGTGGCGGTGGGACAACCTCCAACACTACTGCACCTTGTCCTGAATCCTTCCCAGCTGCCAAAAGAGTGACCCAATGGGCCGTGAAAGAAAGGTAACGTCCCTGTCCATGCCTGCTGGACCATGAGTCAGCGGTAATAT
Organism: Rana muscosa; assembly: GCA_029206835.1. Taxonomy (NCBI): domain Eukaryota; kingdom Metazoa; phylum Chordata; class Amphibia; order Anura; family Ranidae; genus Rana; species Rana muscosa. Next base: position 986,064,011 of record CM055117.1, read on the forward strand.
GCACCTTACCGCTGACCGCCCTGTCCAGCGAGGCCAAGACATTGCCTTCCACATGCCGGTAGAGAGCCGGAATAGCCTTCCGTGAGAAAAAGTGGCGTTTGGGAACCTGCCACTGAGGAACTGCACATTGCACAAACTCACGGAAGGGGGCCGAGTCTACCAACTGAAAAGGCAGCAGTTGAAGCGCTAGCAATTTAGCCAAGCTAGCATTCAACCGCTGGGCATGTGGATGGCTGGGAGTGAACTTCTTTCGACGGTCCAGCAGCTGGGGCAGGGAAATTTGCCTGCTAGAATCGGACGTCGGTGTACTGCTAGCAGAGTGGGCGCAAGTACTTGGCTGTGACACACCTAATTCTACACCTTCATTCCTCTCAGTGCATGTTTCAGAGAGGACTGAAGTTATAGTGGGGTTGGAGATCCCAGCTGATGCGGTGCAAGGAGAGGTCCGCTTTGTTCTTTGGTGTGGGTCTTTGAGGTAGGCTTGCCAACGAGCTGCATGGCAGGTCAACATATGTCTGGTCAGGCATGTGGTACCCAAGCGGCTGATGTTTTGGCCACGCGATATACGCTTGAGACATATGTTGCAAACAGCAGCTGTGCGATCTGATGCACTAGCCTCAAAAAAGGCCCACACCAAAGAACTTTTTGAATGACGGGCAGAGGCAGCGCCCTGCACAGGCGGAGCTCTGCGGTGTGATTCCGTCGGTGTACTGCCCTTACGCTGGCCACCAAAGGGCATCCTGCCTCGTTGGAGATGTGCCTCCTCCTCATCCTCCTCCTCCTCCTCTCTCCTATTAGGCACCCACGTGGAGTCAGTGACCTCATCATCCCCTCCCTCCTCATCACTGGAGCCAATCTGGCAGTATGCTGCAGCTGCTGGAACATGACTGCCAGATTGGTGTCCTTCTTGAGCATCCCCTCTGTCTGCTCTCACGCTACTGCCTTCCTCTAGCTGGGTTTCATCATCAGACCCTTCGAAACGCTGGGCATCCTCCTGGAGCATGTACCCAACACTGTGCTGAAACAGTTCGGGGGACTCCTCAGGAGGAGGACATGGTGGGTCTAGGGAAGGAGTGACTGATGATTTGTCTGACATTGATACCAGGGAAGACGACGCTTTGGCAGCTGCTTTTCCAGTACCCTGAGCCTGGGTGAGAGAGGATGAGGAGGAGGAGGAGGGCTTGGTCATCCACTCTACCAAGTCTTCGGCATGATGTGGCTCAACATGTCCAGCTGCCGAAAAGAAGGACAAGCGTGTCCCATGGCCATGTGCTGATGACAATGCACCGCGTCCACGACCAGCACTGTTGCCCCCAGACACAGAGCCTGCTTGCCCTCTTTTATTGCCTCCTGACTGTCTGCCTCTCCTTGTTTGCCTTCCAGACATTCTAATAGATGGCCTGCAGGGAGATGGGAAAAAAGCAATAAGGGCTACCTTCAGGTGTCCTTCTCTGTCCCTTGAAACAAGGACTTGCAGAGTGAAATAAACTGACACTCTCCCTACCTACAGTTTTCTGTCCCTAGAATAAATGTTTTTTTTAATCACAATATAGCACAAGGACAATTCACTCACTGTCCTTACAGGTCCCTGGAAACAAGGACTTGCAGAGTGAAATAAACTGACACTCTCCCTACCTACAGTTTTCTGTCCCTAGAATAAATGTTTTTTTTAAGCACAATATAGCACAAGGACAATTCACTCACTGTCCTTACAGGTCCCTGGAAACAAGGACTTGCAGAGTGAAAGAAAAAAAACACTCTCCCTACCTACAGTTTTCTGTCCCTAGAAAAAATGTTTTTTTTAATCACAATATAACACAAGGACAATTCACTCACTGTCCTTCCAGGTCCCTGGAAACAAGGACTTGCAGAGTGAAAGAAACTGACACTGTCCCTACCTACAGTTTTCTGTCCCTAGAATAAATGTTTTTTTTAAGCACACTATAGCACAAGGACAATTCAGTCACTGTCCTTCCAGGTCCCTGGAAACAAGGACTTGCAGAGTGAAATAAACTGACACTCTCCCTACCTACAGTTTTCTGTCCCTAGAATAAATGTTTTTTTTAATCACAATATAGCACAAGGACAATTCAGTCACTGTCCTTCCAGGTCCCTGGAAACAAGGACTTGCAGAGTGAAATAAACTGACACTCTCCCTACCTACAGTTTTCTGTCCCTAGAATAAATGTTTTTTTTAAGCACAATATAGCACAAGGACAATTCAGTCACTGTCCTTACAGGTCCCTGGAAACAAGGACTTGCAGAGTGAAAGAAAAAAAACACTCTCCCTACCTACAGTTTTCTGTCCCTAGAAAAAATGTTTTTTTTAATCACAATATAACACAAGGACAATTCACTCACTGTCCTTCCAGGTCCCTGGAAACAAGGACTTGCAGAGTGAAATAAACTGACACTCTCCCTACCTACAGTTTTCTGTCCCTAGAATAAATGTTTTTTTTAATCACAATATAGCACAAGGACAATTCAGTCACTGTCCTTCCAGGTCCCTGGAAACAAGGACTTGCAGAGTGAAATAAACTGACACTCTCCCTACCTACAGTTTTCTGTCCCTAGAATAAATGTTTTTTTTAATCACAATATAGCACAAGGACAATTCAGTCACTGTCCTTCCAGGTCCCTGGAAACAAGGACTTGCAGAGTGAAATAAACTGACACTCTCCCTACCTACAGTTTTCTGTCCCTAGAATAAATGTTTTTTTTAAGCACAATATAGCACAAGGACAATTCAGTCACTGTCCTTACAGGTCCCTGGAAACAAGGACTTGCAGAGTGAAAGAAAAAAAACACTCTCCCTACCTACAGTTTTCTGTCCCTAGAAAAAATGTTTTTTTTAATCACAATATAACACAAGGACAATTCACTCACTGTCCTTCCAGGTCCCTGGAAACAAGGACTTGCAGAGTGAAATAAACTGACACTCTCCCTACCTACAGTTTTCTGTCCCTAGAATAAATGTTTTTTTTAATCACAATATAGCACAAGGACAATTCAGTCACTGTCCTTCCAGGTCCCTGGAAACAAGGACTTGCAGAGTGAAATAAACTGACACTCTCCCTACCTACAGTTTTCTGTCCCTAGAATAAATGTTTTTTTTAATCACAATATAGCACAAGGACAATTCAGTCACTGTCCTTCCAGGTCCCTGGAAACAAGGACTTGCAGAGTGAAATAAACTGACACTCTCCCTACCTACAGTTTTCTGTCCCTAGAATAAATGTTTTTTTTAAGCACAATATAGCACAAGGACAATTCACTCACTGTCCTTCCAGGTCCCTGGAAACAAGGACTTGCAGAGTGAAAGAAACTGACACTGTCCCTACCTACAGTTTTCTGTCCCTAGAATAAATGTTTTTTTTAATCACAATATAGCACAAGGACAATTCAGTCACTGTCCTTCCAGGTCCCTGGAAACAAGGACTTGCAGAGTGAAATAAACTGACACTCTCCCTACCTACAGTTTTCTGTCCCTAGAATAAATGTTTTTTTTAATCACAATATAGCACAAGGACAATTCAGTCACTGTCCTTCCAGGTCCCTGGAAACAAGGACTTGCAGAGTGAAATAAACTGACACTCTCCCTACCTACAGTTTTCTGTCCCTAGAATAAATGTTTTTTTTAATCACAATATAGCACAAGGACAATTCAGTCACTGTCCTTCCAGGTCCCTGGAAACAAGGACTTGCAGAGTGAAATAAACTGACACTCTCCCTACCTACAGTTTTCTGTCCCTAGAATAAATGTTTTTTTTAAGCACAATATAGCACAAGGACAATTCAGTCACTGTCCTTACAGGTCCCTGGAAACAAGGACTTGCAGAGTGAAAGAAAAAAAACACTCTCCCTACCTACAGTTTTCTGTCCCTAGAAAAAATGTTTTTTTTAATCACAATATTACACAAGGACAATTCACTCACTGTCCTTCCAGGTCCCTGGAAACAAGGACTTGCAGAGTGAAATAAACTGACACTCTCCCTACCTACAGTTTTCTGTCCCTAGAATAAATGTTTTTTTTAAGCACAATATAGCACAAGGACAATTCAGTCACTGTCCTTACAGGTCCCTGGAAACAAGGACTTGCAGAGTGAAAGAAAAAAAACACTCTCCCTACCTACAGTTTTCTGTCCCTAGAAAAAATGTTTTTTTTAATCACAATATAACACAAGGACAATTCACTCACTGTCCTTCCAGGTCCCTGGAAACAAGGACTTGCAGAGTGAAATAAACTGACACTCTCCCTACCTACAGTTTTCTGTCCCTAGAATAAATGTTTTTTTTAATCACAATATAGCACAAGGACAATTCAGTCACTGTCCTTCCAGGTCCCTGGAAACAAGGACTTGCAGAGTGAAATAAACTGACACTCTCCCTACCTACAGTTTTCTGTCCCTAGAATAAATGTTTTTTTTAATCACAATATAGCACAAGGACAATTCAGTCACTGTCCTTCCAGGTCCCTGGAAACAAGGACTTGCAGAGTGAAATAAACTGACACTCTCCCTACCTACAGTTTTCTGTCCCTAGAATAAATGTTTTTTTTAAGCACAATATAGCACAAGGACAATTCACTCACTGTCCTTCCAGGTCCCTGGAAACAAGGACTTGCAGAGTGAAAGAAACTGACACTGTCCCTACCTACAGTTTTCTGTCCCTAGAATAAATGTTTTTTTTAATCACAATATAGCACAAGGACAATTCAGTCACTGTCCTTCCAGGTCCCTGGAAACAAGGACTTGCAGAGTGAAATAAACTGACACTCTCCCTACCTACAGTTTTCTGTCCCTAGAATAAATGTTTTTTTTAATCACAATATAGCACAAGGACAATTCAGTCACTGTCCTTCCAGGTCCCTGGAAACAAGGACTTGCAGAGTGAAATAAACTGACACTCTCCCTACCTACAGTTTTCTGTCCCTAGAATAAATGTTTTTTTTAATCACAATATAGCACAAGGACAATTCAGTCACTGTCCTTCCAGGTCCCTGGAAACAAGGACTTGCAGAGTGAAATAAACTGACACTCTCCCTACCTACAGTTTTCTGTCCCTAGAATAAATGTTTTTTTTAATCACAATATAGCACAAGGACAATTCAGTCACTGTCCTTCCAGGTCCCTGGAAACAAGGACTTGCAGAGTGAAATAAACTGACACTCTCCCTACCTACAGTTTTCTGTCCCTAGAATAAATGTTTTTTTTAATCACAATATAGCACAAGGACAATTCAGTCACTGTCCTTCCAGGTCCCTGGAAACAAGGACTTGCAGAGTGAAAGAAACTGACACTGTCCCTACCTACAGTTTTCTGTCCCTAGAATAAATGTTTTTTTTAATCACAATATAGCACAAGGACAATTCAGTCACTGTCCTTCCAGGTCCCTGGAAACAAGGACTTGCAGAGTGAAATAAACTGACACTCTCCCTACCTACAGTTTTCTGTCCCTAGAATAAATGTTTTTTTTAATCACAATATAGCACAAGGACAATTCAGTCACTGTCCTTCCAGGTCCCTGGAAACAAGGACTTGCAGAGTGAAATAAACTGACACTCTCCCTACCTACAGTTTTCTGTCCCTAGAATAAATGTTTTTTTTAATCACAATATAGCACAAGGACAATTCAGTCACTGTCCTTCCAGGTCCCTGGAAACAAGGACTTGCAGAGTGAAATAAACTGACACTCTCCCTACCTACAGTTTTCTGTCCCTAGAATAAATGTTTTTTTTAATCACAATATAGCACAAGGACAATTCAGTCACTGTCCTTCCAGGTCCCTGGAAACAAGGACTTGCAGAGTGAAAGAAACTGACACTCTCCCTACCTACAGTTTTCTGTCCCTAGAATAAATGTTTTTTTAAGCACAATATAGCACAAGGACAATTGACTCACTGTCCTTCCAGGTCCCTGGAAACAAGGACTTGCAGAGTGAAAGAAACTGACACTGTCCCTACCTACAGTTTTCTGTCCCTAGAATAAATGTTTTTTTTAAGCACACTATAGCACAAGCACAAAACACACTGACACTCTCCCTACCTATCCTTCTCTTTCCCTAAACTAAAGGAATCCAGGTTAAGCAAGAAAGAAATAACAGTCACTGTCCCTGCCTATGCTGCTCTATCCCTGCTCCGGAACACACTACACTAGGCCGCCGTGCTGGCGGCCTTTTATAGTGTGGGGCGTGTACTAAACACCCTCAGCAATAATTGGCCACAGGCATCCTGCCTGTGGCCAATCATTGCTCTCCTCGCTGCCGGCGCTGTGATTGGCCAAGCATGCGGGGTCACAGTGCATGCTTGGCCAATCACAGCGCCTGGATGACACTGCGATGGCGTAGTGCATTGTGGGCCGTTCGCGTCACTCGAATTTGGCGCGAACGGCCCAAATCGTTCGATCTTCGTCGAACGATCGAACAGCCGATGTTCGAGTCGAACGTATGTTCGACTCGAACACGAAGCTCATCCCTACTGGAGAGGATGATCCAGAGGTATTTTTGACCACATTTGAAAGGACCGCTGAAAGAGAAAAGTGGCCTGAGGAGCAGTGGGCTGGACTGGTGGCTCCTCTGTTAACTGGTGAATCGCAGAAAGCTTACTATGACCTAGAGCCTAACCAAGCAAAAGACTATGTGATGCTAAAAGCTGAAATTTTGGCAAGGCTGGGTGTCACCCAGGCTGTCCGGGCTCAGCGTGTGCATAACTGGACTTTCCAGCTTGGAAAACCCCCCAGGTCTCAAATGTATGATCTCATTCACCTGAGCAGAAAGTGGCTACAGCCAGAGACTTTGTCCGCACCAAAGATTGTGGAACGTGTTGTAATGGATCGGTTTTTGAGAGCTCTTCCTACTGCCATCCAAAAGTGGGTAAGCCATGGAGACCCAGAGACGGCCGACGGTCTTGTGGATCGTGTGGAGAAATACTTGGCTACAGAGAACCTGACGGCCTCTTCCAGAGACACTCGGACTTTCCACCCTAAGACCAGACCATCCCCAGGGGCGGATAAGAGGATTCCAAGGGGTGAGGGTGGAGAGAGTGAGAGGGTGGGAGCTCTACCCCAAGTTTGGCGAGAACAGCCTGGGAAATCAGCGGCTCAAGAGGCGGCAAGAAGGATCGTTTCCTACCGCTGCCGCCAAGCGGGACATATTGCAGCCAATTGCCCGGTTGTGGAGGAACCCATGCAGTGTGACTTTCTGACGGGCAGACGTCAGTCGCTGTGTGCGACAGTCGCATGCACTGCCATTCGAGGAACTGAGAAACATTTATGCAAAATGTGTGTTAATGGTAGAAATGTTGTGGTATTGCTGGATTCAGGTAGCCTTGTGACCCTGATAAAGGCTGAGTTAGTTAAAACAGAGGTCTTTGGGAATAGCAAGGTAGCTGTTATTTGTGTGCATGGGGACACCCGAGAGTATCCAGTGACTACAGTGTGTTTCGAGACCCCCAAAGGTACCCTCTCTCATCCAGTGGGCTTAGTATCTCAGTTACCGCATGACGCCATTGTGGGAAGGGATTTTCCGAAGTTCTGGGAACTGTGGGATGATCCTGAGCCCCCCACTGGTGCCCCTATGTACCAGGAATGTGATAGCCAGAACTCCCCTGAGAGTGGTGAGGACTCTCCGGAATTTCCCTTATCAGTATTGGCAGGGGAGACTCAAGAAACTGGAGAGGAGCCCACCTCCTCAGACGAAAACCTACCGTCTGTGGAGTTTTCTGATCTTGAGGTTCACAGGGAAAACTTTGCCACAGAACAGTTGAAAGACCCCGCCCTAATAAAGGCACGGGAAAACGTAGTGAAAATAGATGGCGAGTTAGTGAACCCAGATAATACCTGCACTTACCCATACTTCAGCGTAGAGAAGGACCTACTGTATCGGGTGGCAAAAAGGGCAGAAGAAACCGTTGAGCAGCTTGTGGTGCCCAAACCTTACAGGAAGTTGGTGTTGGAGTTGGCCCATGGGCACATTCTTGGAGGTCATCTGGGGACAGAGAAAACCCGAGAGAGGGTATTACAGAGATTCTATTGGCCGGGGGTGATGAAGGACATAGAAAATTATTGTTCCTCCTGCCCTGTGTGTCAGAGGTCGGCCCCGATGCCACATTTCCGTAGCCCGCTGGTCCCTCTACCCATCATTGAGGTCCCGTTTGAGAGGATCGCCATGGATTTGGTAGGGCCTATAATCAAGTCCGCTAGGGGGCACCAGTACATATTAGTTATAATGGACTATGCCACCCGTTATCCAGAAGCGATCCCTCTCCGAAATACCTCGGCCAAAACCATAGCCAAAGAGCTATCTCTTGTGTTTAGCCGGGTGGGTATTTGTAAAGAACTGCTTACGGACCAAGGTACACCCTTTATGTCCCGGGTTATGAAGGAGCTGTGTAAATTGTTCAAAGTGACGCAATTACGTACATCTGTGTATCACCCCCAAACCGATGGGCTGGTTGAAAGATTCAACAAAACCCTAAAACAAATGTTGAAGAAAGTGGTGGATAGAGATGGAAAGGATTGGGACTGTCTACTTCCTTATCTGATGTTTGCTATTAGGGAGGTGCCCCAATCCTCTACGGGATTCTCCCCCTTTGAGTTACTGTATGGGAGACACCCAAGAGGGCTGTTGGATATTGCCAAGGAAACTTGGGAAAGTGAGAGTTCTCCCCACAGGAGTGTGATTGAGCATGTCGCCCTGATGCAAGACCGAATTGCACAGGTAATGCCCATCGTGAAGGAACATTTGGCCCAAGCGCAGTTAGCACAGCAGAGAGTGTACAACCGTGGAGCCAAGACCCGTACCTTTTCCCCGGGGGATAGGATACTGGTACTTGTCCCTACGGTTGAAAGTAAATTCCTTGCCAAATGGCAAGGCCCCTATGAGATAATGGAAAAAGTGAGCGAAGTGAATTACAAGGTCAGACAACCAGGAAGGCGAAAGCCCGAACAGATCTATCACGTTAATCTGTTGAAAGCCTGGAGGGATAGAGAGTCCCTAGTCGCAGACACTTGGTCACCAGCTCAAACTGGTTGCGTGATTCCTGAGGTTGGAATAGCAGCCACCTTGTCACAACCCCAACAACAGGAGGTTAAGGAGTTTGTGCTTCGCAACAAGGAGGTATTCTCTAAGCTGCCGGGACAAACATCTGGGGTAGAGCATGACATCATTACCCCGCCCGGTGAAAGGGTGAAGTTAAAACCCTATCGGATCCCAGAGGCCCGACGGGAGGCAATACGGGAGGAAGTACAGAAAATGCTGAACTTAGGGGTGATAGAGGAGTCCCAAAGTGATTGGTCTAGTCCCATTGTGTTGGTGCCTAAACCGGATGGGAGCTGGCGATTTTGTAACGATTTTCGTCAGTTGAACAAAGTTACAAAATTTGACACCTACCCCATGCCACGTATAGATGAGTTGATCGACCGGCTGGGAACAGCCCGATACATGACGACTCTTGACCTCACAAAAGGGTATTGGCAAATCCCCCTGGCCAAGTCGGCCAAAGAGAAAACCGCATTTGTAACCCCAGACGGGGCGTTCCAATATAAAAGAATGCCGTTCGGGTTACAGAATGCGCCGGCCACATTCCAGCGGAAAATGGACCAGATGCTGAGGCCCCATCGGAAGTATGCTGCGGCTTACCTGGATGACGTAATTGTCCATAGCACAGATTGGGCCTCACATCTGCCAAAAGTGCAAGCAGTCCTGGACTCTGTTCGGGAAGCGGGGTTTACGGCTAACCCCAAGAAGTGTACCATTGGGCAGGAGGAGGCCAAATATCTTGGGTACACCATTGGGAGGGGAGTAATAAAACCCCAACTCAACAAAGTCGAGGCCATCCAGAGTTGGCCACGTCCCAACAGCAAGAAGCAGGTACGAGCCTTTCTGGGAATCGCTGGGTATTATCGGCGATTCATTCCCCACTTTGCTTCTAAGGCTGTGCCCCTAACCAACCTGATGAAGGGGAAAGGGTCGGTCATGATTAAATGGACCCCCGAGGCTGAGGCAGCATTCCAATTCTTGAAACAAGCCTTATGTAGCCAGCCAGTGTTGTACTCACCCGACTTCTCTAAAGACTTTGTCGTACAAAGTGATGCGTCAGATGTGGGGTTAGGAGCAGTATTGTCCCAGGTCTGGAACGGGGAAGAGCACCCAGTCATTTACCTCAGCAGGAAGTTGAAGTCCCATGAGGTAAATTATGCCACCGTTGAAAAGGAGTGTTTAGCGGTGAAGTGGGCTCTAGATTCCCTTCGGTACTACCTGCTAGGTAGGCACTTTGACATGGTTACGGATCACGCTCCGTTAAAGTGGATGGCTCAAAACAAGGAAACAAATAGAAGAGTGAATAGGTGGTTCCTGGCCCTCCAGGAATTCAACTTCACAGTAAAGCATCGCCCTGGCGTTCAAATGGGGAATGTGGATGCTTTGTCTCGAGTACATGAATGCCTGATTGCTGGTGTTCCAACCCCGAGGTTAAAACAAGAGGGGGGGGTATGTGACAGCAGGAAGGTAAAGTCACCTGGTTGCATCCAGGGGGGTAGATATATTTCGCCCAGATTCAGGCTTTACGCCGACTTATACAACTAGGTGGAGAGTTGTATAAGCCCAGCTGAGGCTAGTGGGCTCATGGATGACTCATACCTCTAGGGAGAGTGTGGGGCGTCGTGCAGACAGGGAGTTGATGAGACCAGCTGAAGCTTGTCAGCTCATTTAGGCCTCTATAAGAACTCCCAGATTCATTAGGTGTTAGCTCATGCCTGGACCGAGACCTGTGTGGACTGTCTAGGGAGAGTGAACCCCTGTGCGGTGAGACAAAGCCTGTGTGGCTATTTGCTTGGACATTTAAAACCAGGGACTTAGGGACTAGGACAGCACTAGGCTGATCCCAGTTGTTAGTTAGGAAACCTGTATGTTTAGTCAGAGGTCAGGTTGACCAGGATTTATTTTATTTATGTTTCTTTTGCTTTGCTGTGTTTTGTCACTGTAAATAGAAAATAAACCGCACCTTTTTGATTTTGAAAACCACAACCTCCGTTTGCTGGGCCTGTTTTTGTGTGGGGAGCCCATCCCGGGGGTCACACACACCCGCTGCCGAGCCAACCCCCTCACAATATATATATATTAGGGCTGTTACTGATTAAAATTTTCGTGTTCGATTAATCTTTTTTTTTTTATCGATTAATCGACTAATTTCGATTAATTATAATGCACATACAGATCCAACTACTTTTAGCTGATCTCCTTGCAGGCCGATTCCCAGTGCAGCTACCAACCACTGGAAAAATGGATAGCAGAATACAAAAAACACACACAAAGGCAGCGCTCGATGGGAATAGCATGAAAACTTTTATAGTCTTCAAGTAGGTTACAAAATAAATATTGCACTGGAGATAAAATCGATGTAGCTACATAAACTGTAAAAATGTTGCGAGTAATACCAAATGGTAGCAAAAGCAGTCATAAAAACATGTAGCTAAGTATGATACTGGTATAAAAATGTGTACAATGATACCACTGCTGAATCCAGATGAGGAGGGGCTAACATCAGTCCGTCGGCATGTAGATGTCCCATGAAGGGAACTATCACAACTCCCAGTGGATGGCTGTAGAATCCCAGGTTGATAGAGGGAAGTGATAAAGGGAAGTGGAACAGCCCTTGCGTGTTGCAGATAGTAAGGTCCCGCCGGCATGCAGATATGAAGGCACAGCAAAGGAGCCCTTCAGATGGACATGGCAAGCCCAAAGAATTTTGATTGATCAAAAGAATTTTGATTGATCAAAACAATTAATCGAGGAATTAATAGTTAATTTCCACAGCCCTAATATATATATATATATATATATATATATATATATATATATATATATATATATAATGGAGGATGTATGTTCAATAAAAGGCCTAGTGGAGCACACACTTAGCGCCAATTCAATCCCACAATATTAGCAGCAGTATATCTAAATATACATAAAATATAATGATCAACTCAAAATATTTTAAATAACTAAGCAGCCGTTGAAAAAGAAACAAAATGTAGAAAGCGAGGTAAATCAATAAAACAGATAAAAACTGCAACATTAATTTACACCAAACAGCGCTAAAAAATTAAACCTAAAATAATAAATAGACTCGTGGACAAGCCACTGATAAAAGTCTCAAACGTAGTGTTATGACAGAGTAAGTCCAGAGAATAATGAAGTGAGTATCAACAATTGTCCATATGTGTGCACCTTCCACCAACACAGAAATCAATTGTAATCCACCGCGTGATGTAATAATCCCCTCTGGGGTTCAAACTCACCGGAACCACAATAAAAATGTGCCTTCAGTAATAAGGAAACATCTGCTACTCTGTCGTGGCTCGTCACTCCTTACAAAGATCCACCAATGCACTGGGCTCCACAGCAGCTCATATAATAATGGAAAATAACAGCAAACATAGCGTAATCCTGTTTATTAAACAAACTGCTTCCCATACATCAGGAGACCCCTTTAATAAACTACGTACAAAAATTAAGCAAAAAAATGAGCATATCGAGGCCTCAGAGGGCGCTATCACCGTAATCAGCCGTCTCTCAGAGCGTTCGCAAGTCCTGCAGACACTTCCTGGGTAGAGGTGAAGAGCGGTGGAACGCAACCTTGGAGCGCACTCGTCACTTCCGGGTCGTGTGTTGTCGTAGTTACGCCCTGACGCGTTTCGTCATCTGACTTCGACAGAGGGCGTAACCAAACGACGTGAACACGATCCATAAATCCCCCTGCTCATAGAGTAATCGCCAATCAGCGTCCGCGGCAACAGATGACAGGTACTAGCATCTGTCGCCTGATAGGTCGCTGATGACATACCCTCTTATACATAGAGCGCGGAGGTGAATATTAAAAACTATGTAAACATACATCATACGGTAACAATGGCTGCGGGATAACACAGTATACAAAACCATAGCTGGAAAAACAATGTTAGAATAAACGGAACTGACAGAGAGATATGTTAATATTAATCATCTTCAGTGTATATGTACCATAGTCGCTGATAATACTATGAAGTATATATATATATACATATATATCAGAGTCACTAATACTCATACCATGAATATCAATGGCTAAAAGTGCATAGTGATATGGTAATTGCTTTATCATCAGATAATCGATGAATAGTTATTATCTATAATGTTACATCTATTAAACACAGCACATGCTGAATATATTAATAATGTCAGTGGGAGAGAGCGGAAAACGCATAGCCAAACAATATCACCAAAGACATACTGTCAGCAGGGCCGGCTAGGGCTAATGTAACAGATAGCAGTGAACCAATCAATAGATAATAATCAATAGATAAAAATAGATAATAGGACTATGGCCAATATCTTAAATAAAAGACAGCCAAAAATAGCTAACCATGATAAAAATAAATTAAATCATGACAGACAATGAATAAAAAATATATATATATAAAATAATTATAAAAATATTTATAAAAATATTTATAAAAGTATGGGGGTACCCCACATATATAGATATATATATATATATATCTATATATATGTAAAATAAAGGTAGAAATAGGATCACAATATATAAGATAACATATAAAATAAATAAATATGTGTCTTATAAAAATGACAGTAGTGCCTATAGGTTGAATTGATGTTAAATATCAAATAAAACCAGAAAATAAAATGTTGCCTACCCTAAAAAGGATAAGACTTAAAGATCACTAATAAAACAATTTATGTCTAAATCAACATTCAACCCTTTCGGAGAGAGTGTGTCAATCAAGAAGATCCACTGGGTTTCACGTTTAGAGAGTTCTCGTACAAGATTTGATCCTCTCCAAAAGGGTTTGAGATGATCAATACCCCAAAATTTTAACCCAGAGGGGTCCTGATTGTGGTACAGCTTAAAATGTAGTGACACATTGTGGTCCTTGAAGCCTAATTTAATGTTGGCTATGTGCTCAGCAATACGGATTCACAGAAGTCTCTTAGTACGGCCAATATAAATTAAACCACATGGGCATTGCAAGGCATATACTACATAGGCTGTATTGCAGGTAATGAATTCTTTTATCCTGAATTCTTTCTGGTTTGAGGTAGATGTAAAGCTATTTAATGCTCTTATCGGTGTTCTAACCTCTTTGCATGCACGACATCTTCTACATGAATAAAAACCATCATGATCCCAGATGGAGGGAGGTCTGGGTGGAGGATCTATGACTTTTTTAACGATTTTATCTGCATAGTTAGGAGATCTTCTATAAATGAAGCCAGGGAATGATGGTAATGAGGATTTCAATATTCTATCCATTAATAGAATATGCCAGTGGTTGATGAAGATAGCTTCCACTTCTTTATACTGGGAATGGAAGCCAGACACAAAACTCCATTCCTGTTTGTTACTATTAGGTGCCTGGATTGTATCAGCCAAGAGATTTGTTCTGGGTACCAGAGAGATATCTTCAATAATTTGATCAAGTATGTGTTCCTGGTAGCCCTTTTCAATAAATGTATTCCTTATGACCAACGCCTGTGTCTTGTAGTCAGCTATTTCTGTACAATTTCTTCTTATTCTAGTCAATTGGCCCTTAGGAATATTTCTTAGCCACAACGGTTGATGCCCACTTTGCATAGGGAGGTAACTGTTAGAGTCTGTAGGTTTAAAATATACTGAGGTACCAAGTTTATCACCACATCTATATATATTAACATCAAGAAAATGGATATTGTTATCACTGATTTCATACGTGAGTTTAATATTATTGGTGTTATAGTTTAGCTCTTCTAGGAATAATTGTAGAGTAGATAGAGATCCTGACCATATAAAGATGAGATCATCAATATAGCGTTTATACAGTAGTAATGCATCTCTTTTCACAGCAAAAATGGTTTTATCCTCCCATTCCCCCATAAAGAGGTTAGCAATACTCGGGGCAAACTTCGCGCCCATTGCAACGCCTCGTTTCTGTAGGTAAAAATTACCATCATACCAAAAATAGTTATGTCCTAAGCAGAAATCGAGAGCATTCCTTAAGAAGATCTTGTGATTATGTGTTAAATCATCTCTTTGACTGAGGGCCCAGTTCAGGGCTAAAAGAGAATCGTCATGCTGAATCACTGTATATAAGGAGGAGACATCTGCGGTTATCAAATATACCTCTGTTTTTCCTGTTAGATCTATTGCTTCCAAAAGTTGTAATAGGTTTTTAGTATCGCGAAGATAAGCCTTGGTCATAACGACACTCTTTTGAAGAAACACATCTAGATATTGTCCAACACGTGATGAAACAGAGCCTATTCCATTCACTATGGGTCTCCCAGGAGGGGAATGGATATCTTTATGGATCTTCGGTAACGTATAGATCGTCGGTATCCTACAGCTGCTTGGGACAAGGTATCTTCTTTCCTTGTCTGTCAATACCCACTTGAAATAACCAGACCGAATAAGTATTTCTAGATCAGCTTCATATTGTGGGGTGGGATCTCTTTCTAACTTTTTATATGTGTCGTCCTCAGTTAGCATTCCCAGTAATTGTTTATGATAAAACTCCTTACTCAGTATAACAATGCCTCCTCCTTTATCAGCCGGCCGTATCACCAAATCTTTTCGTTTCTCCAATAGTTCAATCCCCTGTTGTATATGGCGTGGGTTCACATCTCTCTTAGGGACAAGGTCTTCCAGATCACGGAGTACTAAACCTTTAAAAACATCCACTTGTTGATTAGCCGCATTCAAGGGATTGAATAGTGACTTATTTCGAAGTCCACTATCAGTAGATACAGATGCTAAATTAGTAGTTGGTTGTGGATTCTTATTTAAGAAGTATTTCTTCATATTTAATTTCCTTACATATCTATGGACATCAATGAATACGTCAAACTTATTGACTGGTCTTTTCAGACCACATTTGAGGCCCAGATGTAAAATGTTGGTTTCTTTGTGGGTCAATTGGACGTCTGTTAAGTTGAAAATGCCACCTAATCCTTGTCTCCTCTTCTTCTTTTTCTGGAGCCTTCTCCCGGCTCTGCACCCTCTTGATCTCCTCTCCATGGGTCTTGATAGGAGGCTTGTTCTCTCTCCCACCAGGGTGGTTCCCTCCATTGGGGTCCCCTTTGGTCATTTGTAAGTTGTGGCTGCATCGGGTTCCTCCCTCTGCGTGGGGGGTAACCTCGACCCCTTCTCGACCCCTTCTCTGCCAGCCTCTCCCCCTCCCTAAAAAAGGACGTGGGGATTGGTAACATTCCCTATCTTCATATTGATGTAAGGTATCATATCTATTAGTAACTGGTACTTGGTATTGGTTATTATGATACTGTGAATTTACAGCCCCCCCCCTGGATGGTCTACCTCTTCCTTGGTAGGTACCATTCCTTATAGGAGTGGAATGTCCTACTGGAGGATATGGGGGTACAGTTGCTCTCTGTTGGATACCAGGGGGTATAGCTTGGGTGTTAGATGGTTTTGGTTGCTCTATCAGGTTGCCAACTTGTGCCACTTCCATATTCAAATCACCAGTCGTAGGACCTTTTGCTTGTTGCCATAAATAGATTGTATTTGTCTGGAAATCTCCCATGTCCCTGTGGAACTTCTTGATTTTCTTTCTCTGTGTGTCCTTATCTACCTTCTCAAGTTTCTTTTTTATTCGTATATTAAAATCAATGACTTGCTGTGAATCTTTAATGGGTTCAAGTTGTGCCTTAAGCTCGTTAATTCTTGTTTCTAAACGTGTAATTTTTGTGCGTTTTCTTTTTAAAATGAGTTCTTGGAGCTTAAGACCCATCCCATTAAAAAATTCAAGCCATTCATGCATAGATTCTGGGTCATCCAGACCGTCCTGTGGGATCACTTCCCAACGCAGGCTTCTAATAATAATTCTATCCTTTATATAATGTTCCAAAGTAAAAATATCCCACCATGTGCGAACTTGTTTTTCCAAAATGTTACCAAGAGCAGTAATAGCTCCATTGAAATTAGTTTGTGCTGTAGTGAGCTCATTGACTGCAAAAATACTATTGATATCTATATTCCTACTGCTAAGAAATTGTAGGGCATCCATGGCAGCCAAGAAAATTAAATAAAATAAAATGGAGGATGTATGTTCAATAAAAGGCCTAGTGGAGCACACACTTAGCGCCAATTCAATCCCACAATATTAGCAGCAGTATATCTAAATATACATAAAATATAATGATCAACTCAAAATATTTTAAATAACTAAGCAGCCGTTGAAAAAGAAACAAAATGTAGAAAGCGAGGTAAATCAATAAAACAGATAAAAACTGCAACATTAATTTACACCAAACAGCGCTAAAAAATTAAACCTAAAATAATAAATAGACTCGTGGACAAGCCACTGATAAAAGTCTCAAACGTAGTGTTATGACAGAGTAAGTCCAGAGAATAATGAGGTGAGTATCAACAATTGTCCATATGTGTGCACCTTCCACCAACACAGAAATCAATTGTAATCCACCGCGTGATGTAATAATCCCCTCTGGGGTTCAAACTCACCGGAACCACAATAAAAATGTGCCTTCAGTAATAAGGAAACATCTGCTACTCTGTCGTGGCTCGTCACTCCTTACAAAGATCCACCAATGCACTGGGCTCCACAGCAGCTCATATAATAATGGAAAATAACAGCAAACATAGCGTAATCCTGTTTATTAAACAAACTGCTTCCCATACATCAGGAGACCCCTTTAATAAACTACGTACAAAAATTAAGCAAAAAAATGAGCATATCGAGGCCTCACCGTAATCAGCCGTCTCTCAGAGCGTTCGCAAGTCCTGCAGACACTTCCTGGGTAGAGGTGAAGAGTGGTGGAACGCAACCTTGGAGCGCACTCGTCACTTCCGGGTCGTGTGTTGTCGTAGTTACGCCCTGACGCGTTTCGTCATCTGACTTCGACAGAGGGCGTAACCAAACGACGTGAACACGATCCATAAATCCCCCTGCTCATAGAGTAATCGCCAATCAGCGTCCGCGGCAACAGAAGACAGGTACTAGCATCTGTCGCCTGATAGGTCGCTGATGACATACCCTCTTATACATAGAGCGCGGAGGTGAATATTAAAAACTATGTAAACATACATCATACGGTAACAATGGCTGCGGGATAACACAGTATACAAAACCATAGCTGGAAAAACAATGTTAGAATAAACGGAACTGACAGAGAGATATGTTAATATTAATCATCTTCAGTGTATATGTACCATAGTCGCTGATAATACTATGAAGTATATATATATATACATATATATCAGAGTCACTAATACTCATACCATGAATATCAATGGCTAAAAGTGCATAGTGATATGGTAATTGCTTTATCATCAGATAATCGATGAATAGTTATTATCTATAATGTTACATCTATTAAACACAGCACATGCTGAATATATTAATAATGTCAGTGGGAGAGAGCGGAAAACGCATAGCCAAACAATATCACCAAAGACATACTGTCAGCAGGGCCGGCTAGGGCTAATGTAACAGATAGCAGTGAACCAATCAATAGATAATAATCAATAGATAAAAATAGATAATAGGACTATGGCCAATATCTTAAATAAAAGACAGCCAAAAATAGCTAACCATGATAAAAATAAATTAAATCATGACAGACAATGAATAAAAAAAATATATATATAAAATAATTATAAAAATATTTATAAAAATATTTATAAAAGTATGGGGGTACCCCACATATATAGATATATATATATCTATATATATATGTAAAATAAAGGTAGAAATAGGATCACAATATATAAGATAACATATAAAATAAATAAATATGTGTCTTATAAAAATGACAGTAGTGCCTATAGGTTGAATTGATGTTAAATATCAAATAAAACCAGAAAATAAAATGTTGCCTACCCTAAAAAGGATAAGACTTAAAGATCACTAATAAAACAATTTATGTCTAAATCAACATTCAACCCTTTCGGAGAGAGTGTGTCAATCAAGAAGATCCACTGGGTTTCACGTTTAGAGAGTTCTCGTACAAGATTTGATCCTCTCCAAAAGGGTTTGAGATGATCAATACCCCAAAATTTTAACCCAGAGGGGTCCTGATTGTGGTACAGCTTAAAATGTAGTGACACATTGTGGTCCTTGAAGCCTAACTTAATGTTGGCTATGTGCTCAGCAATACGGATTCGCAGAAGTCTCTTAGTACGGCCAATATAAATTAAACCACATGGGCATTGCAAGGCATATACTACATAGGCTGTATTGCAGGTAATGAATTCTTTTATCCTGAATTCTTTCTGGTTTGAGGTAGATGTAAAGCTATTTAATGCTCTTATCGGTGTTCTAACCTCTTTGCATGCACGACATCTTCTACATGAATAAAAACCATCATGATCCCAGATGGAGGGAGGTCTGGGTGGAGGATCTATGACTTTTTTAACGATTTTATCTGCATAGTTAGGAGATCTTCTATAAATGAAGCCAGGGAATGATGGTAATGAGGATTTCAATATTCTATCCATTAATAGAATATTACCTGTCATCTGTTGCCGCGGACGCTGATTGGCGATTACTCTATGAGCAGGGGGATTTATGGATCGTGTTCACGTCGTTTGGTTACGCCCTCTGTCGAAGTCAGATGACGAAACGCGTCAGGGCGTAACTACGACAACACACGACCCGGAAGTGATGAGTGCGCTCCAAGGTTGCGTTCCACCGCTCTTCACCTCTACCCAGGAAGTGTCTGCAGGACTTGCGAACGCTCTGAGAGACGGCTGATTACGGTGATAGCGCCCTCTGAGGCCTCGATATGCTCATTTTTTTGCTTAATTTTTGTACGTAGTTTATTAAAGGGGTCTCCTGATGTATGGGAAGCAGTTTGTTTAATAAACAGGATTACGCTATGTTTGCTGTTATTTTCCATTATTATATGAGCTGCTGTGGAGCCCAGTGCATTGGTGGATCTTTGTAAGGAGTGACGAGCCACGACAGAGTAGCAGATGTTTCCTTATTACTGAAGGCACATTTTTATTGTGGTTCCGGTGAGTTTGAACCCCAGAGGGGATTATTACAATTGATTTCTGTGTTGGTGGAAGGTGCACACATATGGACAATTGTTGATACTCACCTCATTATTCTCTGGACTTACTCTGTCATAACACTACGTTTGAGACTTTTATCAGTGGCTTGTCCACGAGTCTATTTATTATTTTAGGTTTAATTTTTTAGCGCTGTTTGGTGTAAATTAATGTTGCAGTTTTTATCTGTTTTATTGATTTACCTCGCTTTCTATATATATATATATATATATATATATATATATATATATATATATATATATATATATATACAGTGCCTTGAAAGAGTATTCATATACCTTGCAATTTTCTACATTTTGTCATGTTACAACCAAAAACGTAAATGTATTTTATTGGGATTTTATGTGATAGACCAACACAAAGTGGCACAAAATTGTGAAGTGGAAGGGAAATGATAAATGGGTGTCAAATTTTTTTACAAATAAAGATCTGAAAAGTTTGGCGTGCATTTGTATTCAGCCCCCTTTACTCTGATACCCCTAACTAAAATCTAGCTGAACCAATTCACTTCAGAAGTCACCTAATTCATAAATAGAGTACATCCAGGTCCGGTGCTAGACCATTTTGCACCCGAGGCGAGAACAGCTACTTGCTATGTTAATTCAATAATTTTAGCACCAGAACTGGTCCAGGTGGACAGGAGAGGGGGTGCAGCCAGGTGAGGGAAGGATGGAGCCAGGTGGACAGGAAAAAGGGGTGCAGCCAGGTGAAGGGATGGAGCCAGGTGGACGGGGGGGGGGGGTGCAACCAGGTGGAAGGAGAATATAGCCAGGTGGACAGGAGAGGGGGTGCAGCCAGGTGGATGGAGGATATAGCCAGGTGGACAGGAGAGGCGGTGCAGCCAGTTGGAGGGATGGAGCCAGGTGGACAGGAGGGGGGGTGCAGCCAAGTGGACGGGAGAAGGGGTGCAGTCAGGTGGACAGGAGAGGGGAGGTGCAGCCAGGTGGACAGGAGATAGGGATGGAGCCAGGTGGACAGGAGAGGGGGTGCAGCCAGGTGGAGGGAGGATATAGCCAGGTGGACAGGAGAGGGAATGCAGCCAGGTGGAGGGATGATATAGCCAGGTGGACAGGAGGGTGCAGCCAGGTGGAGGGATGGAGTCAGGTGGAGAGGAGAGGGGGTGCCGCCAGGTGGACAGGAGAGGAGGTGCAGCCAGGTGGACAGGAGAGGGGAGGTGTAGCCAGGTTGACAGGAAAGGGGAAGTGCAGCCAGGTGGACAGGAGAGGGGAAGTGCAGCCAGGTGGAGGGATGGAGCCAGGTGGACAGGAAGGGGGTGCAACCAGGTGGAAGGAGGATATAGCCAGTTGGACAGGAGGGGGGTGAAGCCAGGAGGATATAGCCAGGTGGACAGTAGAGGGGGTGGGTGCAGCCAGGTGGAGGGAGGATATAGCCAGGTGGACAGGAGAGGGGGTGGGTGCAGCCAGGTGGAGGGAGGATATAGCCAGGTGGACAGGAGGGTGCAGCCAGGTGGAGGGATGGAGTCAGGTGGACAGGAGAGGGGGTGCCGCTAGGTGGACAGGAGAGGGGGTGCAGCCAGGTGGACAGGAGAAGGGAGGTGTAGCCAGATGGACAGGAGAGGGGAAGTGCAGCCAGCTGGACAGGAGAGGGGAAGTGCAGCCAGGTGGACAGGAGAGGGGAAGTGCAGCCAGGTGGACAGGAGAGGGGAAGTGCAGCCAGGTGGACAAGAGAGGGGAAGTGCATCCAGGTGGAGGGATGGAGCCAGGTGGACAGGAAGGGGGGTGCAACCAGGTGAAAGGAGGATATAGCCAGTTGGACAGGAGAGGGGGTGCAGCCAGGTGGATGGAGGATATAGCCAGGTGGACAGGAGAGGGGGTGGGTGCAGCTAGGTGGAGGGAGGATATAGCCAGGTGGACAGGAGAGGAGGTGGGTGCAGCCAGGTGGAGGGAGGATATAGCCAGGTGGACAGGAGGGTGCAGCCAGGTGGAGGGATGGTGTCAGGTGGACAGGAGAGGGGGTGCTGCCAGGTGGACAGGAGAGGGGAGGTGCAGCCAGGTGGACAGGAGAGGGGACGTGCAGCCAGGTGGACAGGAGAGGGGGAGTGCAGTTAGGTGGACAGGAGAGGGGGTGCAGCCAATTGGAGGGATGGAGCCAGGTGGACAGGAGGGGGGGTGCAGCCAGGTGGAGGGCGGATATAGCCAGGTGGACAGGAGGGTGCAGCCAGGTGGAGGGATGGAGTCAGGTTGACAGGAGAAGGGGTGCCGCCAGGTAGACAGGAGAGGGGGGTGCAGCCAGGTGGACAGGAGAGGGGAGGTGCAGCCAGGTGGACAGGAGAGGGGAGGTGCAGCCAGGTGGACAGGAGAGGGGTGCAGCCAGGTGGAGGGAGGATATAGCAAAGTGGATAGGAGAGGGGGTGCAGCTAGGTGGAGGGATGGAGCCAGGTTGAGGGATGGAGCCAGGTGGAAATGAGGGGGGTGCAGTCAAGTGGAGGGGGTCACACACCAGTGATAAGGTCTGACTGGAAGCCCTCATCCCAGCGCTTCCCCCCAGCACCTGACAAGTTCTTACCTTGGAGCACTTCTTTCCAGCTCCCTCCACATGTCAGGCAGTGGGCAGCAGTTAGTGTCACCAGTCACGCACGGGAGACCTCCTCCAGCTCCTCCCTCGTTCAGCTGATCATTCAGTTCCACCCCCGGGCTCCGCCGGCCGGCCGCGGAGAGGCTGGGTAAGCTGCAGGAGCAGCTTTGCTTTGGGCTCCTTGCTCCTCCAGGACAAGTGGTGCAGCGTGTGTCCTATGGCCAGTCCAGACCTGGGTTGAACCATCCTGGCTGTCTCTATGCACAATGCCGTCCGCCCTGTTCCTCCAATGGCTGCACATTACCCAGAGAGGGAGGCGGGGCAGGCAGAGAGCTGACACCCACGGCTGCTGCTGGACATCAGCATGGTCACCCCTGGCTTAGTCCGAGGAAGGGGAACATCTGCCTGCTCCTTCTCCCCACACAGCCACTCTGCAGCTAGCCATATGGAGCCGCCTCTCACTACACTCCGCACCAGCCACCACCCATTAGTGGGGGAACCGATCCTCTGGAGGGGACCCAGCGGCTGTGGCTGCACCCCTAGGCGGCAGTGCGCCCTAGGCGGCTGCCTAGTTCACCTAGTGGGAGCGCCGACCCTGAGTCCACCTGTGTGTAATTTAATCTCAGTATAAATACAGCTGTTCTGTGAAGCCCTCAGAGGTTTGTTAGAGAACCTTAGTGAACAAACAGCATCACAAAGGCCAAGGAAAACACCAGACAGGTCAGGGATAAAGTTGCTGAGAAGTTTAAAGCAGGGTTAGGTTATAAAAAATGTCTCAAACATTTCACGGAGCACTATAGAATTATATTAATTATATATAAGTAATTCTAATGTAGCGGACCCCCCAATGATTGGGGGTCGCTATACCTAAATTTAGAGGGTAGCCTGAGCTCATAGTTGGGCTCAGGCTGTTGAATTCTTTAAATTGGCTTCTGCTCTGAGGCAATGTTGCCTGGCAGTACAGTTCCCTGTGGCCTGTGGGTGGCACTGCAGCTCCAGGCTCAGGTTGCACCACAGGTAGCGTTGCAGCGTTATTGGGTGTCCTCTCTCTGCAGCTGTATAGTGGGCGTGATCTACCCGCTGGGCATGCTGGGAGAGGATACATAAGGGGCAGACGCCATTATTCGGGGAGCAGTTCGCGCCTCCCGGCCCTCCAGGCCAGGGGTGCGTGTGTGTACCAGCCCCAGGCACCTTTAGCCAGAGGCTGCATCGTTCCAGGTAGGCCCAGCACCTTTGGCTGAGGCCTACATTAGAAGAGGAGTCCCAGGGCACCCGGGTGAGGGTGGCCCGCTCTGAAGGAGAGGCAGCCAGGGGAGGACCTATCCAAAGGGGATCAGTGAGGGAAGTCACTGTCTCGGGAGAGGCCTGGTTACCAATCAGAGGGAAGGACTCCATAATCCGCCACAAGCCTTATAATGTGCCCCATTGGCACCTAAGGACTTAGATATTACAAGTGCTGGGAAGTTCAAGGTTTGGAAGCTGTCCCTTGATTGTATCCTTAGGAAATTAGAAGTGAAGGTTCCGTGCTCCACACCGGCTGCTAGAACCGTGAGAGGGGACTATCCGGGTGAGCAAAACCCACTCATGCCTGAGTGGCGACGAGTGGTAGTTAAGTGCCGCGTGCCTGAACCTACCTCCCTGTTCATTTTCTCTCTATCTCCAACTTTACTGTCACGTTATCAAGCAAGAAAAAAAATAGGATTTTTTGTACTCACCGTAAAATCCTTTTCTCTGACATCCATGGACTGACACGGTGTCTCTTTACACTTTACACGTGGGTTTATGTCCCTGCTTGCAGGAGAAGACCTAGGCAGAATGTGAGATGTTATACATACATTCTAAAAGCCAGAGCTGAACAGCCCCACCCAGGGGGCGGTCCCTCCGGACATAACCCTCCCACTACAGTCAGCAGACTTCAGTTCGTAACAAAGCAGTACAAACTTAAAAAGGAAGGGTGGGTGCCGTGTCAGTCCATGGATGTCAGAGAAAAGGATTTTACGGTGAGTACAAAAAATCCTATTTTCTCTTATCATCCATGGACTGACACGGTGTCTCTTTACACTTTACACGTGGGATGTCCCAAAGCAGTGTCAAGAGGGATGGGAGCAGTATAAATGGAAAAACCAAAAACTTCACTCCAAGAAGGCAGAGCTCCTCAACGGAGGAGTCGCAACTTTAAACATCGGCCTGCAGCACCCTGCGGCCGAAGGAAGCATCCGGAGATGCAGCCACATTAACCTTATAAAACTTAAAAGGCATGAACAGACGACCAGGTCGCCGCCTTGCACACTTGTGCAACCGACGCTTGATGTCGGAAAACCCAGGAAGCACCAATTGCCCTGGTGGAATGCGCCGTAACCGGAAAGGGAGGCGCCCGCCCTTTGAGAGCATAGGCTTGAATGACGGTTTGTCTGATTCCCCTAGAAATGATGGCAGACGAAACCGCTTGGCCCTGTTATGGACCAGAGACAGTCACAAACAGTGAGTCGGACTTTCGAATAGAAGCAGTAGCAGACAGGTACACCCGTAAGGCTTGTACCACATCCAATATGTGCAGTGCAAACTCTCTGGGATGCGATGGGTGAGGACACAAGGAAGGGAGGACAATGTCCTCATGTAGGTGAAAGGTCGACACCACCTTTGTCAAAAAGGAAGGTCACGGATGCAACACCGCCTTATCCTTATGGATGACTAAATATGGCGACTTGCAGGACAAAGCCGCCAACTCAGACACCCGTCAAACAGAAGTGATTGCCACTAAAAGGCCACCTTCTGAGACAAGGCAAGAGGGGAATATCCCGGATATTCCCAAAAGGAGGTTCCTGGAGGACCGAGAGCACCAACTTCAGATCCCACGGTGGAAGAGGAGGCTTGACAGGAGGGAGCACATGGCGAACCCCCAACACAAGGTGCTAACCAAGAAATGACCCGCTAGAGGTCGCTGAAAGAAGACGGTCAAGGCCGAAATCTGATCCTTGATGGTACTCAAAGCAAGCTTTTGGGTCACTCTACACTGCAGAGGACGCAGGATTCTGGGGACGGAATACGTCCGAGGACGCCAGTCCAGCGCTTCGCATATGGCGATATAAGCTTTCCAGGCACGGTGATAGATCTGCTTGGAGGAAGACTTCCGTGTCCTTAACATGGTCAAAATGACCGAGTCTGAGAGACCTCGGTCCCTCAACACCTGGCTTTCAACAGCCCTGCCGTTAAAGCCAGAGACTGTAAGCCGGATGAAACATAGGACCTTGAGACTGAAGGTCCTCCCTCATCGGCAACCGCCAGGGAACGTCCGCGACGAGACGTACCAGATCAGCGTACCAGTGATGCTGAGGCCAATCCGGAACAATTAGGATCACCAGAGTTTATATCAGGCGATAAGGACCCTATGGGGCCACCAACGCATCCGAGGCATCGCCCAAGGATCCCTGGATCTGGCCACAACCTCGACCCTTGCGATTGAGTCGAGAGGCCATCAGGTCCACATCCGGCGTGCCCCACCGTCGGCAAAGGAGTTGAAATATGCAAGGACCACTCTTCTTTGTCCGGCGATTGGCGAATCAGATAGTCCGCCTGCCCATTGTCTATGCCCAGAATGTACATGGCCTACAGAGCCGACACGTTTCTTCCGGCCCACTTCAGAAGCCGCAGCTGAGCTCCGAGTCCCCCCTTGATGGTTTACATACGCCACCGCCGTGGCGTTGTCCGACTGGCTCCTGATGGAGCGACCCCGTACTCTCTCCGACCTGAGGAGAGACACAGTCCGATGGCCCGTATTTCCAGAACAGTGATTGGTAAACGGGCTCGTCCGGAGTCCAAGGCCTTGAGCCGACAGGACTCCCCAGACTCCACCCCAGCCCGTCAGGCTGGTGTCCGTCGTGAGTACCGTCCATTGGATGGGAGGGGAACGACTTTCCGGACCGAAGAGCCGAGGATCTCAACCACCATGTCAGGGGCACCCTGACCAGGTGAATCACCTGGATCTGAAGATCCAAGGACAACGGGGATTTGTCCCAGGTGGACAAGATCTCCTTCTGCAATGCCCTGGTGTGTGATTGGGCATACGGAACGGCCGCGAAGGAGGCCACCACGAGTCCCGGGACTCTCATGCAAAAAAACGGATTGACAACCATTTTCGGGATGTCAGCACCCGCACCGCAGACTGAAGTGTCAGCAACTTCTCCAGAGGTAGGATACCTTTGCCTCCAAGGAGTCCAGAATCAGAACTAGATACTCCAGACACTGAGTCGGGACCAGGACTGACTCCTGAATGTTCAGGAACCACCCGAAGTCCCTGAGGGTCTAATTGACGATAGTCACCTTTCCTCTAAGTCTGAGCCACTTTCTGCTCTTAGCAGAAGATCGTCCAGATAGCCCACGACAGCAATACCTCACTGTAACAGAAGGCTAGAACCGGAGCAAGCACCTTGGTGAACACCCTTGGTGCTGAGGCTAGGCCGAAAGGAAGAGCCACAATCGATAGTGGACTTCGCTGATCGCAAGCGCAGAAACTTCTGGTGACTTGCGCAGATCGGAACATGCAAGTAGGCGTCCTTGAAGTCCAAGGACGCCAGAAGAAAATCCCTTTGGTGGAGTGTAGCGATCACCGTGCGAATGGATTCCATGCGGAATTTCTGCACCTTCTCGAAGGCATTCAGGGCCTTGAGGTCCAGGATAGGTCAAACCACGTCCTATTTTTGGGACGACAAACAGATTCGAGTAGAATCCCTGAAAACTCTCCTGTGACGGAACCGGCACAATCACTCCGGACCTGATCAAATCCTGTACAGCCCCCAAGAGGGCTGCCCGACAGGTAGGAAGGAGAGGAAGATTTGAGGGAAAGAATCTGTCTGGGGGCCAGGATCGGAATACTATCCTGTATCCTGAGGTGACCACCTCGCACACCCACCAGTCGGAGATTTGGGAGGACCACCGATTCGTGACCTGCGAAGTCGTCCCCCCACCCCAGAGTCGGGCGGAGGCAAGACTTCACGCGGAGGCGGGCTTGGGAGCCGCTTGTTCGGCTTATGCACCCAGGGGCACTTGTGCCCACCAGCCGCACTGCCGTCAGTCTGAGAGGACCTACCCGTGGACTCTGACTGACGAAAAAACCCCGTTTTGCTGGAAAGGAAGGCCCCCGTTTGCGGCAGGCCTCCTCACTCTTGCTAGTCTAAGGAAGAAGAGTGCTTTTACCTCCCATGACATCCATGACGATGTCATCCAGAGCAGCACCGATAGGTCTACCACCTTTAAATGGTAGATCCATCAGGAGCTTCCTAAGGCTAGGTCAGCAGACCAGCACTTCAACCAGATAAGACGACGCAATACCACCGCCGAGACAGAGGCCCTGGATATTAAAGGGGCCGCGTCCAACGTGGCGTCGCACACATAAACCAGGCCCTGAACCAGTTGGTGGGCCAGAGCAACTGTGTCTGGAGGAAGATTATGCTCCTGTACAGCTAGGTGCAACATTTTTGCCCAACCTGTAAGTGTTTAAGACACAAGGGTCGCCGCTACCACAGGCCGTAGGGCGGATCCCAACAAGGCAAACATGGCTCTGCTCACCACTTCTGACCTCCTGTCAGTGAGGTCCTCAAATGC
Organism: Rana muscosa; assembly: GCA_029206835.1. NCBI lineage: Eukaryota > Metazoa > Chordata > Amphibia > Anura > Ranidae > Rana > Rana muscosa. The sequence goes on from CM055117.1 coordinate 986,092,227, forward strand.
AGGAGTCCCCTCCATCGGGAGAGTGATGGCCTTGTTCAACCGGGCGACTGGAGGGTCGACACTGGGGGAGAAGCCCACTTTTTAAGTAGGGCATCTTCAAGGGGTATCTGATAGACAAACGCCGCGGGACCATAAAAAAATTCTTCTGCGGCTTTTCCCAGACCTTATCAATGAGCTGGTCAAAGAAAGTACATATGGAAAAACCTCTTTAGAAGGCCTGGCCTTAAAAGAACCAAAGGAGAGTGTATCCGCCTGAGGTTCTGCATCCGCAGCATTTTAGCTTGAGAGTGTCCCTCACCGCAGTCATGAGTACACTAACAAGCGCCCTGTCATTTACTGACTCAGAACTGGAGTTTTCCTCATAAGGAATGTCCTGTTCAAAACCATCAAATACATTCAGAACTAGGGTCCTGAGCGGTAGTGGCTAGGCCCATATCTGAATCAGCGCACTGCCCTCATGAAGTAAAGTGGGGAGAGGGCGCTTTTTTGCTCCCTTGCGCTTGCACACAGCTCCCATCCTGGTCAGAAATGATTCCAGGACTGCCCACAACTGGTCCCTAGGGACCGCAGGTGCTGAAGCACTGCCTGTTGTCCACTGACATTTAGGGGAAGCTGGTGACAGAGACTCCATATTGCCCCCCTCTGAGACTCCTCAGATAAAAAGTCCACCCACAGGCTGTGCTGACTGAGGAGGGGGCGCCCAGGGGACTCACCAAACCGGACCAGGGACCGCTCAGTTCCGCTGTCTGTACCGCGCTGTGTCAGCGCTGGTGAGCTGTGAGGAGATTGTGAGGAGATTCACGCTGTTACAGCAGCGCTAGAGGCCAAAACTAGTGCTGAAGAGCGCGCAGGCTACAAGAAAATGGCCGCCGCACTTCACTGAGGCGATCCGCGGCAAGATGGCCGCCATGACTCAGCAAAAGTGAAAAAACAGCACACACACAGCGCCACTCGGCGCTCAGGCCCCAAAACACACAAAAAAAGGCCCCAAGCATATCTGCAGACCAGCATTAGCCCCTCCAAGAACAGTGTGACCCCCAGGCACCCCACACAGCACAGCGCCAGCAATGGTGACAGAGAGTGACAATGAAATACAGGGGGAGACAGGGAAAATCCCCCACAGAGAAACACACAGCTTTTTGTACTCACCTGCAGGCAGGAGAGACTACTTACCCGTCCCCTGAGGGACCCACTGGTGTGTTTCTGACAGGACTATCACAGTGCAGTACTGAGTAGCTGTCGGCCCGGTCCACCGCGAAAGATACAGTCAGTCAGGAACTGTTCAGTCTTGAGAGGACCGTGGGAGCATGAAAGCAAACCCGGCCACCCCTGGAGTCATGGGGCCTGTCGTGAACTGAGTCTCACGCACACAAGGCGAGGATCAGCACGCTCGATGGTCGGACAGGGAAGACTACGAGGATATCTTGTACCCAACCTGTTGCCCAGCCGACAGTTGATAGAAAATTCTCAAAAATAAAATAAAAAATAATTCCAGAAAAGGAATAAAAATAGGTCAGGAGACTGGCTCCTGAGAGAGCCACGTCTTCTCCTTCTGCTAGGCAGAAAAAAACTGAAGTCTGCTGACTGTAGTGGGAGGGTTATGTCTGGAGGGACCGCCCCCTGGGTGGGGCTGTTCAGCTCTGGCTTTTAGAATGTATGTATAACATCTCACATTCTGCCTAGGTCTTCTCCTGCAAGCAGGGACATAAACCCACGTGTAAAGTGTAAAGAGACACCGTGTCAGTCCATGGATGATAAGAGAAAAACACCTTTCTTTATTGCATTTAACACTGTCTGGACAATGGCCTTCTTGAAATAAAGAAAGAGAATAGACTTCTACCTACACTCTAGGGTGAAGAACCAACGGAAAGAGGTAACTCGCTGCAGGACCCAAAAATAGATAACACCGCTCACCCTCTTCACCAAGGAGGACACTGGGCATGTGACATGGTATGTCCCACTTGCTAATGGAGGTAAGCAAGTGAGCGATCTGTGTGCTACACTAATGTTATCCTTATTCTTCAAAACTAAACCATGTACATCCAATAATTAATGGACCACTAACCTGTTTTTTAGAAAAAGGTTTCTTACTGTGTTTTTCTGCTTTCTTGTAATGTCCTCCATGAGCTCCCAACCCTCTCCTTTGTGTTTGCAACAAGCAGTGCATGTTAGTTGTTGTCATGTGCACTGCTCTATGCTCAGTACACATCTCATAGTCCATAGTCCATCTCAGGAGCGAGCAAGAGAGGGTGACTATCCATCATCTGAAAATGGAAAGAGTATGACACAACTGCAAACCTACCAAGACATGGCCGTCCACCGAAACTGACAGGCCGGGCAAGGAGAGCATTAATCAGAGAAGCAGCCATGGTAACTTTGGAGGAGCTGCAGAGATCCACAGCTCAGGTGGGAGAATCTGTCCACAAGGGTTAGGTTATAAAAAATATCCCAAGCTTTGAACATCTTGGAGCTCCATCATCAGAAAATGGAAAGAGTAGAGCACAACTGCAAACCTACCAAGACATGGCCGTCCACCTAAACTGGCAGGCCGGGCAAGGAGAGCATTATTTAGAGAAGCAGCCAAGAGGCCCATGGTAACTCTGGAGGAGCTGCAGAGATCCACAGCTCAGGTGGGAGAATCTGTCCACAGAACAACTATTAGTCATGCACTCCACAAATGTGGCCTTTATAGAAGAGTGGCCAGAAGAAAGCCATTGTTAAAAGAAAGCCATAAGAAGTCTTGTTTGCAGTTTGCGAGAAGTCATGTGGGGGACACAGCAAACATGTGGAAGAAGGTGCTCTGGTCAGATGAGACCAAACTTTTACTTTTTGACCTGAAAGCAAAACGCTATGTGTGCTGGAAAACTAACCCTGCACATCACCCTGAAAACACCATCCTGACCGTGAAACATGGTGGTGGCAGCATCATGTTGTGGGGATACTTTTCTTCAAAAGGGACAGGGAAGCTGGTCAGAGTTGATGGGAAAATGGATGGAGCCAAATACAGGGCAATCTTAGAAGAACCTTTTAGAGTCTGCAAAAGACTTGAGACTGGGGCGGAGGTTCACCTTCCAGCAGGGCAACAACGCTAAACATACAGCCAGAGCTACAATGGAATGGTTTAGATCAAAGCATAATCATGAGTTAGAATGGCCCAGTCAAAGTCCAGACCTAAACCCAATTGAGAATCTGTGGCAAGACTTGAAAATTGCTGTTCACAGATGCTCTCTATCCAATCTGACAGAACTTGAGCTTTTTTGAAAAGAAGACTGGGCAAAAATGTCACTCTCTAGATGTGCAAAGCTGGTAGAGATATCCCCAAAAAGACTTGCAGCTGTAATTGCAGTGAAAGGTGGTTCTACAAAGTATCGACACAGGGGGGCTGAATACAAATGCACACCACACTTTTTACATATTTATTGTTGAAAAACATTTATAATTTTCCTTCCACTTCACAATGATGTGCCACTTTGTGTTGGTCTATCACATAAAATTCCAATAAAATACATTTAGATTTTTGGCTGTAACATGACAAAATGTGGAAAATTTCAAGGGGTATGAATACTTTTTCAAGGCACTATATGTGTATATACACTAGTGCTGCAACGGATCGGCGGTGATCCGTGATCCGAACGGGTCACTCTGTTCGGATCGGATCACCACTCGATCCGCGGAGCGACCCCGCGGCCTCAGCCTTAGGAAAGGCCGCGGTTTCGGCCTAGCTCCGGAGCCACGGCCATCTTGGTACACCCGGCGGCGGCGGCCGCCTTGTGACGTCATCACTCCTCGCTGCTCGTGGATCTGAACTGGCCGGCGGGAGAGACTAAAGTAAGTGGGGGAGATGCCCATTACTGGGGGAGATTGTGGATATTACATACGGGGGGAGATTGTGGATATTACATACAGGGGGAGATTGTGGATATTACATACAGGGGGAGATTGTGGATATTACATACTGGGGGAAGATTGTGGATATTACTGGGGGAGATTGTGGATATTACTGGGGGAAGATTGTGGATATTACTGGGGGAAGATTGTGGATATTACTGGGGAAGATTGTCGATATTACTGGGGGAAGATTGTAGATATTACTGGGGGAAGATTGTGGATATTACTGGGGGAAGATTGTGGATATTACTGGGGGAAGATTGTGGATATTACTGGGGGAAGATTGTGGATATTACTGGGGGGGAGATTGTGGATATTACTGGGGGAGATTGTGGTGGGGAGATTGTGGATATTACAGTGGGGGGGGGATGACGTGGATATTAGTAATTTTTTTTTTTGCCGATCCGAAAATGATCCGATCCGTGGCTCTGATCCGAGGATCGATCCGATCCGTGAGTTTTTTGATCCGTTGCACCCCTAATATACACTATATGTAGCCAAGTTTTGGGCTGCAGCAATATGTAGAAGGAGACATTGCCTTTTATACTTTTCCTTCTCTACTGAGATCCCAATATTATGCTGCACCATTCTCCTTTAGCCAGCAAGCCCATCAAGTTAAATATAGAGCACTGAGGATCCTGGGAGTTGAAATTTGAGATGGCAGCCATGTCATGGAGCCAATTGACTCCTTACACTACAGATCCCAATAGGCACTGTGCAAGGACACCCAGGAGCAGCGCTGCCACAGTGAGACTTAAGAATCCACTCACCCTTTGCTTCCCACTGCTGATCGCTGGAGGCCTTTGGAGGCCACTTATTCAAATAATGGCCACACAGCATCCTGGGAACGGATGAGAGGGCTATTCTCTCATTGCTGATACTGCTAGCAGGGACTGAGCCACTGAGAGCAGGACACCAAGTGTATCCAATCCATACCAGAGCCGCACTGCACTCTATAAAAAAGGGGTGAAAAGAAGAATTTTCCAAAGAATTTGTCAAGGAGGAACAGCCGGATTAATTATGATTATTTATTGTTATCGAGATATAAAGATTGCAATGGCCCTCAGGTGGCAATCTACACCAATTAATAAAGAATGTGCCACATCCTATAAGTACTGTGAAGAGGATTGGGGAAAAAAATGGACTTTATAGGCACATATGGGTTTTTAGAAAAATAACAATTTTTTAATACAACATGGATACATAATCACAATATCATAAAATTGCATACACATACATGGCTAGTAATATGCAAAACAATTCTACATATACAAATATTACAACAACACCGTTGATATAGACACTTCCAAGGTAGTACCCTACAATATTGCAGTAGTTCCTTGCATTGGAGTACACAACGTGTTGGAGAATTAAAATGTTTCGCGATCTTAGTCGCTTCCTCAGGAGCTTCTAAATATACAAAGAAAAATTAATAATTTGGTACATAAGACATTTATCATGTTGTTGCATAAAATATTCATAATTAACATGCACATTAGCAAACCACTCACCCCTAATTGTGATATGGGTGGTGAGTGTGGTTAGATTGTTGCGGCCCTCTATGTTCTACGGAATATACCCATGGGAGTGGGAGTGGATGGAGGACCAACTCCCAAGGAACGTGAACACTGCAACCCAACGACCCACCGCAACTCACGGCGTGGAGCAGTATGGAGGTGCTCACAGAAACTAAAAAATAAAAATTATATACGTTTAAGCATGACCCAAAGGTCATTCCTTGTTGATATACATGTGTGTGGGCATGCCACACACTAGTATAACTACTAAAACTATTAGTTATACATAAAAATAATAATAATATGAGGCAACCTACTTTTATAGGGGGGTAACCTATAAAGGCAGGTGACTTATGCCAGAGCTGGATGGGATGTGTAGGGTCTGGAGAAGGCACCGGAGAGGCAGCTACAGGGAAATTATTGAATGATATTAGTGTTAGATTTGCTACTAGTATATATAAAAAAGGCAGTTAGGCCATAGTACATACTTGTTGAGAAGAGAAGGATGGGGAAGGGAGGGAACTTAGGGGTTGGAGGAATAAGGAAAAAGGAAAAAATTGTAGTGAACCATAAGAAAAGAAATTGAACTATTAGCGAGTGATAGGGTTATAGAAAACATAAGACATTAAATAATTAATTAAAATTTACCTTGGGGATTTAGCACCAATACACCTTGGTCTTGATGATCAGACTCTTGCAATAGCAGAGATTCATAGATCATTAATAATATCAACTGATGTAATACTTCAGGTATGGGCTATAAATATATATATTTGATGAATACTGAGTAAAAGAAGACAAACTAATATACCTCCCTTGACTCGGGGGGTATATATAGCCAATTTGTTCAAACACTGGCACCAGCCCTACTAGACCCCCATATAACATGCATATACATACCTGAAGGCAGGATGTCAGGGGGCGAACACCAAACCAGCCTCCTGATAGAAAATAACCCAGGACCAGACTAATGGAGACAATTCCCCCACGCCACAGCCTGATATAGCACTAAAAAGAGCCAAACAAGGAAGAAGGATGTAAGAGCTGTCTACAAAAGTGCCTGTAAACCAATGTATGTTTGGGCCTCAAAACGCCTGCAGTGTGACCTACCACTGTGCCGCTCCAAAACCTCACCACATCCAGGTCTGTTCAGATAAACCTCACCGTGAGGGCCGCCACACACTTCAGAAGCCTGTTGTAAGGTGGCGGTGTATCCCCTCACGTTATAAGCACCTCGCTCATGATGACGCCGAACGAACGTATGGCGTCATCTGAGCCGGCCGACAAGGGTGCACCCGCATCGTCCTAGTGACTGCGCATGCGCAGCAAAACGAAGGAGACTGCACGGGCAAAGACAATAGTCCTAAGCCACGCACTGACGCAACCTCGTCGTTTGTTTCTAAATGAGCGAGTACTGTTGTGAAGCGCATGCGTGCCGGGACGTTGGAAGCCCGGCGGTCAAGGGCGGAAGTGCTGCTGGGAGGCGCCAATAGGATTGGCGTCTCATTTGCCGTTGATCATCGTATCGCTTGGTATGTATTGACCAAATGATACTAGCAACGGCTTGGGTGGCCACATACTGTCCCATTACCGGAGTGCAGTGATACGACCGCTGCAGTGCCCCTACCCCACGTAAAAACCGCAGAACATATGAGTGATACCTGGCCGCAACTATGAAAAAAGACCTTGGCTGTCTGTATGACCAGACACCCAGGTCTTGTAACCCTTTGGGTTCTGAAATCCTATCCAAACGTCAGTCTCATTAGACTGTAAGGCCCATCCCAGCAGATTGCTGGATATAGGTCGTAAGTAAGAAACCTTAAAAGAAAACAAAAAATAATAAGAATAAATAACTGCTGTACAGCATTAACATAGTACCATAATAGTCATATTAAACATCTACCACTATCGTCCAAGGTTAACCTGGTGTGGAAATCTATACAGGAATCACAGAGGTGACACAATATATGGGATCATCTCTAAACAATGTTCCCCCCGCCCATCATAAAAATGGGCGGTAAGATAGAACCTCGTTAATCCCAGGGGGGTGTGTCGCCCCCAAACGTTCGATCCACATTGTTTCCTTTTGAAGGATGCGTTTGTCCCAATTACCTTCCCGTGGATCTCGGGGGACTACTTCCAGAACCATAAATTTGACCACTGATGTGTCAAATTTATGGTATAGGCCTAAATGTCGGCTCACCGGAGTGAGCATTTTGGCATATTGCGAATAATATATGTGATCATAAATCCTTTTCTTGAAGGGACGAAAGGTTTTTCCAACATAAAACGCTTTACATTTACAGGTCATTAAGTAGATAACACCCTCAGTGTCACATGATGCATGAAAACGAGGAGAAAATTTCTCCCCATTGGGTAATATGAATTTTGTTCCAATATTGACCCATGGGCAGTAGGAACATTGGCCACATGTGTATATGCCTCGTGCTGTATTCTGATTGTCCAATTGTGGTTGATAATTACTGGCTGTCAACTGATTTCCTATTGAAGTACTTCTACGAAAAACTAATTCTGGCGAACTTCTGACATATTTGGACAAGATTGGATCTTCACTAATGAGGTGCCAATGTTTTTGCATCCCTGCACGAAGCGTGTTATGTTGAGCTGAATATCTAGTAATGAATTTGGTGGTCATTTTGGTGAGATCCTGTTTGGGCTTAGTATAGAGCAGGTTTGTTTGTTCTTTTCCTATTGCCTTATTGTAGGCTTTTCTAAGGAGGCTCTTGGTATAGCCCCGTTGGCGTAAACGTTCACGTAGTTCATTTGCTTGTTTTTTAAACTCTGTTTCATGTGTGCAGTTCCTGCGCAATCTAACGTATTGAGCATAAGGTATGCTATGTACTAATGCCCTAGGGTGTCCACTGTTAGCATGTAGAAGCGTGTTACCTGATGTACTCTTCCGAAAAAGTTTGGTGGCTATGTTGTTGTCAAGATCACGGTAAACGGATAGGTCCAAAAACGATATATGTTCCTGATGCCACTCGAATGTAAATCTAAGATTGTATTGATTGACATTCAGCCTGGCAATGAACTCGTTTAGGGATACAACTGTCCCAGTCCAAATCGCAAAAATATCGTCAATGTACCTGAACCAGCACAGTGTCTGGTCCAGGTACTGACGAAACTCTGCATCTGAAAAAATCTCTCGCTCCCACCCCCCCAGGTACAGGTTGGCGTAGGCGGGAGCACAACAAGTGCCCATGGCCACGCCCTGTACCTGGAGGTAGTGGGAGCCGAGAAAACTGAAACAGTCGTGTTCAAGAATAAATGACAATAGTTGCAAAATAAGACCTTGAAATCTCCATTCACGGTGATCATGTTCCATAAGGAATCGTTTTACCACTTGTATCCCAAGTTTGTGTGGGATACTAGAGTACAGAGCTTCCACATCAATGGTGACAAACACTGCTTCAGGGGGAATACTAAGGCCATCTAGATGTTTAAGCAAATCTGATGTATCTCTAATGTAGGATGGCAAGCTTTTCACGTGAGGCATGAGGAAGAAATCCACGAATCTACTGGCGTGTTCTGTAATAGAACCAATGCCAGAAATAATAGGCCTGCCTGCGGGATTTTGTGGATTTTTGTGGATTTTGGGTATGGCATAGAAAATCGCTTCTCGTGGAAAGGTGATATTGAGATAATCGTAGGTGGGTTTATCGATAAGGGCATCGGTGAAGGCGGCGTACAGAAGCATTTTAAATTCTAATTTAAATCTCGCTGTAACTTCAGGAGTAATAGGTTGATACCAAGCTTTGTTGTTGAGAATGTCAAAGCACATTGTCTCATATTGTTTGCAAGTTAGAAGTACTATTTTGCCTCCCTTATCCGATGCCTTTATGACCGTGTCTTTACGGGATTGTAAATTGGTCAATGCTTGTCGCTGTGTTCGAGAAAGGTTTGATGGAATATGGGGAAATTCCATATGTTTGATCTCACTAACCATAGCAATGAGGAATGCTGATATTTGAGGGTTAGTATTGAGGTCTGGGAATTGATCAGATTTATTTTTAAACTGTGATTTCGATGTCTGTACAGAAGAATGGGGACTATTAACCATGGGTTGAGACTGGTCAAAGTCTTGGTTTTCGTCCAACAGGATCATAAGATCCCGAAGGGCTCGGAATTCTTTCATGGTGTATTTTTTAATCTATTCCGAAAGATCCTTTTCAGCTATGCGTCTCTTTTTGTCAGGATCAAATAAGTATTTGTAGGTGAGTTTCCTCGCAAAGAGGTATAAGTCTTTAATGACTTCATATTTATCAAAACTACTATTCGGGCAAAAACTGAGACCTAGCTTGAGGACTGTCAATTCGTCATCGGAAAGCGGGTATGGTGTAAGGTTAATTACGCTCAATTCCTCAAGATGGTCGACTCGCCTAAAGGGATGTCCTGTTGTATTGTATGCGAGTTAGAGTTCCTGTGCTGTCTTGGTGTGTCCTTAGTATGTGTCATATTGGGTCCTAATTGGGTCGTCATAGAATTACCCTGACCCAAATTGCCACCCTCAGCTCCCCGAGGGGTGCCGAGGGGGGCAATCCTGGGTTGGTTCTGTTGGGACATTTGTTGGGTGTGCATTTGTTGCACTGCTTGTGCTGCTATTGGTCCCATATAGGCGTACTGAGATAAGTCAAATCTGGGTGCTTTCCCATCACCTCTACTCTGTCCACCACTAGATTGTGTTTGGGAGGGTACAAAGTCTTGTGTGTTGACTGTTTTTTTCTTAGTACTGGGTGTGACTATATTCCCACCACCATAATGACCCCGCTTACGTGATCCGCCTGGTGCTTGTGTGGTCGATTGGCCGGAACGAGCCTGAAAAAAAGAAGATGAAGACATAGATGAGTCAGATTCGTCCTCCTCTTCAGAGGCGGATACGTTATAACGATGATATTGGTGTTTATTATGGTAGTTCGGGCCTCTTGGTTTAATAGAATTTTCCCATTTGTAAGCATATCCTTCTTTAAATGCTATTCGATCTTTTGTAATTTTGGCTTCTTTTTTTGAGATGATAGTTTTGTTGAGTCTGTCCAGAAATAATTTAAGTTCCTGACTTTTTTCTAGAAATTTGGGGTGTGATTGGATCTGTTCGTATTGAGAATTAAGCGTAGCCAATTCTTGATCCAATACATCACTGTTGGTATTGGACTAGTAATAATTGCATACAGTCACTACTACAGTGATTGAGAATCCTTTCCCAAGAGTTTTTGAGGTCCAACGAGGTGTGTTTGATTGTGGGAAACATTTGAATCCTCAATCCCATAGGACTGATGTTTTCCCTAATGTAAATTTTAAAGAACTCTATGTGCCAGTATAGGTTAGACTTTTTTTTGAGTAATTGTTTAAGTCTCTCAAAATATAGCTTAAGGTCATCACCTTCCTTATTGCACCCTGTATAGGATGTATGAAATTCTTGCATCAAGCCTGACCAAGCTGTACCTGTATAGTCCATTTTTTCTTTTATCACCCAAGTATATAACCTAAAAGGATTAGATACCTAGATGAAAACAAACTGGGCGATGTAATCAAAATGACTAGAATGATGCAACTAGTTAAAAAAATATATTATTGATACAATAAATATATATATGACTATTTTTTGGATAGGGATACGATACACAATGTGTAAAGAAAGATACCAATTTTGGTGAAACCGGGGCCGCCACCTGTGATAAACACAGGTGGAGAATGGTGCTACCACCTATTAATACGAGATATAAAGATTGCAATGGCCCTCAGGTGGCAATCTACACCAATTAATAAAGAATGTGCCACATCCTATAAGTACTGTGAAGAGGATTGGGGAAAAAAATGGACTTTATAGGCACATATGGGTTTTTAGAAAAATAAAAAAAATTTAATACAACATGGATACATAACCACAATATCATAAAATTGCATACACATACATGGCTAGTAATATGCAAAACAATTCTACATATACAAATATTACAACAACACCGTTGATATAGACACTTCCAAGGTAGTACCCTACAATATTGCAGTAGTTCCTTGCATTGGAGTACACAACGTGTTGGAGAATTAAAAACTTGGAGCTCTACATGTTTCGCAATCTTAGTCGCTTCCCCAGGAGCTTCTAAATATACAAAGAAAAATTAATAATTTGGTACATAAGACATTTATCATGTTGTTGCATAAAATATTCATAATTAACATGCACATTAGCAAACCACTCACCCCTAATTGTGATATGGGTGGTGAGTGTGGTTAGATTGTTGCGGCCCTCTATGTTCTGCGGAATATACCCATGGGAGTGGGAGTGGATGGAGGACCAACTCCCAAGGAACGTGAACACTGCAACCCAACGACCCACCGCAACTCACGGCGTGGAGCAGTATGGAGGTGCTCACAGAAACTAAAAAATAAAAATGATATACGTTTAAGCATGACCCAAAGGTCATTCCTTGTTGATATACATGTGTGTGGACATGCCACACACTAGTATAACTACTAAAACTATTAGTTATACGTAAAAATAATAATAATATGAGGCGACCTACTTTTAAGGGGGGTAACCTATAAAGGCAGGTGACTTATGCCAGAGCTGGATGGGATGTGTAGGGTCTGGAGAAGGCACCGGAGAGGCAGCTACAGGGAAATTATTGAATGATATTAGTGTTAGATTTGCTACTAGTATATATAAAAAAGGTAGTTAGGCCATAGTACATACTTGTTGAGAAGAGAAGGATGTGGAAGGGAGGGAACTTAGGGGTTGGAGGAATAGGGAAAAATAAAAAGGAAAAAGGAAAAAATTGTAGTGGACCATAAGAAAAGAAATTGAACTATTAGCGAGTGATAGGGTTATAGAAAACATAAGACATTAAATAATTAATTAAAATTTACCTTGGGGATTTAGCACCAATACACCTTGGTCTTGATGATCAGACTCTTGCAATAGCAGAGATTCATAGATCATTAATAATATCAACTGATGTAATACTTCAGGTATGGGCCCTGTAAATATATATATTTGATGAATACTGAGTAAAAGAAGACAAACTAATATACCTCTCTTGACTCGGGGGGTATATATAGCCAATTTGTTCAAACACTGGCACCAGCCCTACTAGACCCCCATATAACATGCATATACATACCTGAAGGCAGGATGTCAGGGGGCGAACACCAAACCAGCCTCCTGATAGAAAATAACCCAGGACCAGACTAATGGAGACAATTCCCCCACGCCACAGCCTGATATAGCACTAAAAAGAGCCAAACAAGGAAGAAGGATGTAAGAGCTGTCTACAAAAGTGCCTGTAAACCAATGTATGTTTGGGCCTCAAAACGCCTGCAGTGTGACCTACCACTGTGCCGCTCCAAAACCTCACCACATCCAGGTCTGTTCAGATAAACCTCACCGTGAGGGCCGCCACACACTTCAGCAGCCTGTTGTAAGGTGGCGGTGTATCCCCTCACGTTATAAGCACCTCGCTCATGATGACGCCGAACGAACGTATGGCGTCATCTGAGCCGGCCGACAAGGGTGCACCCGCATCGTCCTAGTGACTGCGCATGCGCAGCAAAACGAAGGAGACTGCACGGGCAAAGACAATAGTCCTAAGCCACGCACTGACGCAACCTCGTCGTTTGTTTCTAAATGAGCGAGTACTGTTGTGAAGCGCATGCGTGACGGGACGTTGGAAGCCCGGCGGTCAAGGGCGGAAGTGCTGCTGGGAGGCGCCAATAGGATTGGCGTCTCATTTGCCGTTGATCATCGTATCGCTTGGTATGTATTGACCAAATGATACTAGCAACGGCTTGGGTGGCCACATACTGTCCCACAACCGGAGTGCAGTGATACGACCGCTGCAGTGACCCTACCCCACGTAAAAACCGCAGAACATATGAGTGATACCTGGCCGCAACTATGAAAAAAGACCTTGGCTGTCTGTATGACCAGACACCCAGGTCTTGTAACCCTTTGGGTTCTGAAATCCTATCCAAACGTCAGTCTCATTAGACTGTAAGGCCCATCCCAGCAGATTGCTGGATATAGGTCATAAGTAAGAAACCTTAAAAGAAAACAAAAAATAATAAGAATAAATAACTGCTGTACAGCATTAACATAGTACCATAATAGTCATATTAAACATCTACCACTATCGTCCAAGGTTAACCTGGTGTGGAAATCTATACAGGAATCACAGAGGTGACACAATATATGGGATCATCTCTAAACAATGTTCCCCCCGCCCATCATAAAAATGGGCGGTAAGATAGAACCTCGTTAATCCCAGGGGGGTGTGTCGCCCCCAAACGTTCGATCCACATTGTTTCCTTTTGAAGGATGCGTTTGTCCCAATTACCTCCCCGTGGATCTCGGGGGACTACTTCCAGAACCATAAATTTGACCACTGATGTGTCAAATTTATGGTATAGGCCTAAATTTCCGGCTCACCGGAGTGAGCATTTTGGCATATTGCGAATAATATATGTGATCATAAATCCTTTTCTTGAAGGGACGAAAGGTTTTTCCAACATAAAACGCTTTACATTTACAGGTCATTAAGTAGATAACACCCTCAGTGTCACATGATGCATGAAAACGAGGAGAAAATTTCTCCCCATTGGGTAATATGAATTTTGTTCCAATATTGACCCATGGGCAGTAGGAACATTGGCCACATGTGTATATGCCTCGTGCTGTAATCTGATTGTCCAATTGTGGTTGATAATTACTGGCTGTCAACTGATTTCCTATTGAAGTACTTCTACGAAAAACTATTTCTGGCGAACTTCTGACATATTTGGACAAGATTGGATCTTCACTAATGAGGTGCCAATGTTTTTGCATCCCTGCACGAAGCGTGTTATGTTGAGCTGAATATCTAGTAATGAATTTGGTGGTCATTTTGGTGAGATCCTGTTTGGGCTTAGTATAGAGCAGGTTTGTTCGTTCTTTTCCTATTGCCTTATTGTAGGCTTTTCTAAGGAGGCTCTTGGTATAGCCCGGTTGGCGTAAACGTTCACGTAGTTCATTTGCTTGTTTTTTAAACTCTGTTTCATGTGTGCAGTTCCTGCGCAATCTAACGTATTGAGCATAAGGTATGCTATGTACTAATGCCCTAGGGTGTCCACTGTTAGCATGTAGAAGCGTGTTACCTGATGTACTCTTCCGAAAAAGTTTGGTGGCTATGTTGTTGTCAAGATCACGGTAAACGGATAGGTCCAAAAACGATATATGTTCCTGATGCCACTCGAATGTAAATCTAAGATTGTATTGATTGACATTCAGCCTGGCAATGAACTCGTTTAGGGATACAACTGTCCCAGTCCAAATCGCAAAAATATCGTCAATGTACCTGAACCAGCACAGTGTCTGGTCCAGGTACTGACGAAACTCTGCATCTGAAAAAATCTCTCGCTCCCACCCCCCCAGGTACAGGTTGTATATTTAGAAGCTCCTGAGGAAGCGACTAAGATCGCGAAACATGTAGAGCTCCAAGTTTTTAATTCTCCAACACGTTGTGTATGCCAATGCAAGGAACTACTGCAATATTGTAGGGTACTACCTTGGAAGTGTCTATATCAACGGTGTTGTTGTAATATTTGTATATGTAGAATTGTTTTGCATATTACTAGCCATGTATGTGTATGCAATTTTATGATATTGTGGTTATGTATCCATGTTGTATTAAAAAATTGTTATTTTTCTAAAAACCCATATGTGCCTATAAAGTCCATTTTTTTCCCCAATCCTCTTCACAGTATTTATTGTTATCCACATATAAAATCACTTACAAAAATTATCAACAGTAGATACACGCATCCACTAGACACTACTAAAATTAGACTCTAGTCTAATTGTAAACACAGGTGGCCACCACAACCATTCATGCAGCTTTCAAATCTCCTGCAGGAATAGACTATACAACTGATTAACCGGACATTATTTAGTGTGCCAAACCATACCTCTAGTGGGTAGATAGCAGTCTAAGCAGGCAAATGCTCTGGTATCCAGTTTAATGGCAGGAAAGTCTTATATAGTGCTGATCACAAAATAGAGATGAATAGTGGGGCCAATTCAGAGGCTAAGACCACCTTCAGATCACTGATAGACTCGTATCAGTACACACTGCTAGGTCACATTCACCCCTTACAAACTGCTTGGACAGAGATGAATATTGTTGGATCCCCTATGGAATGGGGGGTCAGAGGACAGATGGAGTTTTCAGGCGGTGTCACTTACGTATACATCCCAAGCTAGTGTGATTGGTGAAAATACAGCTCACCGTAAGTAGTTTTCTCCAGTCACTCTTCATTAGTTCCAACCTCCTTAAGCTGCCACCCTGACACTCAGTTGCGTGCTGATAGCTTCCAGGCAATTCCTCTGGTTAAAGTGCAGCGTGCAGCAATCAATAAGTGTCCTGATCGGACATAGTCCACAAAACAGTGTGTGTTATGCTAATGCATTTCGATTGTTTCCAATCTTCATCAGAGCATTCGCAATAGCTTGATACCTATCATTAAATACCCTCAGTTAATTAACTATATTGCCATCATCTGGGATATCCAGAAAGCAAGCATCACACGCGCACAAACATTTAACATAAGGTTAAAAAAACAGACTAGACAAAACAATGTTCGCACACCAAAGCAGTACTGATACTAAATTCAGATCCAAGGATCAAAAAATTTAAATAAACAAGGCAGAAACACTAATAAATAAAATGAAGTATAGAAATCCCACCAAGGTAGGAATTTTCTTCATGTAGGTATACAGTCTTGACCTACCACGCTGACTGGACTTCAAAAATGTTTCCAAAGAGCATTTAGTAAGGAATAGTAGCTTATCAAGAGTAAATCATGAGGCAAATAAAAGAATTTGGAGTATTCCAAAGGGATTCAGAGCATGCATTTATTGGATGTTCAGTCACACGGGGGGATATGTGGATCAGTATGACAGAAAATAAATCATGAAAGGTTCTACTTAAATTGAGATATTCGCACTGGGCTCCCTGACAATAATAGAGTTTGATTAGAATCTAAAAAAAAAAAATGAATTTATTGTTGACACCCTGGAGTTCATGTTGGAACACAATTGTTTCCAATTCCTGGGTGTCAACGATCGGCAAATAAGAGGTACGTCTATGGGGGCACCATGGGCACCCTCGTACGCATGTCTGCATTTCAGACTTTGTGGCTGAGGTACAGGGACGAGGCGTACACGACCTCCTGCTTCCAGTCTCTTGTGGCTGAGGTACATAGATGACGTGATCATGATCTGGGGGGTCCCCCCAACAGTTGGTTCAATTAATTGATGAACTGAATAGCAATGGGAGAAATGTAAAACTCACATACTCCTGGCATCCGGAAACCCTCCCTTTCCTCGACCTAACTATATATGTGGAAAATAACAAGATACTAACTTTTTTATATGCTGAATAAATTTAGAGGAACAAACTCAGTAACTTAAATGTTAATATTACACTACTGAGGATGGAGTAAACTATTGGGAAAGTCTACATATTGCTGGATTATACCAGTTTCCCTATTTTGATTATCTGGATGAGCCTCATATACCTATACCATGTGAGTTTTTTGTTCACACTGCACTCTATACTGCACTTATTCCAAACCTAGACTTTTTTTTAGTTATAGAGCTTTACTACAGCTTTTATGAATGGAGGAATTGGGGCAGAAATGGTGAGTAAAGTCGCCACTCTTCATGAGTGCAAATGACAGGTCTTGAGGCTCAGGCCTCGTACACACGACCGATTTTCTCGGCAAGAACCAGCAAGAAACTTGCTGGCAGAGAGGTCTTGCCGAGTAAATCGGTCATGTGTACGCTGCTATCGGGTTTCTCGTCGAGAAAACCGACAAGAAACCTCGACGAGAAAATAGAGAACCTGCTCTCTATTTTCTCGTCGAGATTCTCGTCGGCATGTTTCTCGACGAGAAAAGTGAGTGTGTGTACACTTACCTGTCCTCCCGGAAGCCCGCGCATGTTCGAAATGAATTCGACGCATGCGCGTTAGCTTCCTAGGCATACGTAGGGTATACCAAGATGGCGGCGACGGCATCGAATGTGACGAGCGCATGCTCGACGTAGTCGATGACATCACCGCGTACGCTTCTTTCAAAGAACCGCGGGTTCTTTGAAACGAGCGTGTGTACACTCGGCCGGGACAAGTTTCTTGTCCAAGAATCTCGTCGAAAAAAACGACATGTTTTTTTCAACGAGAATCTCGGCCGTGTGTACGAGGCCTGAGGCTTTAACTCAAACAAGTACCGGTACTTTTTGTTGCTCTCAAAATTCCTATTTTTGCTGCTGTGGTCCAACTTTCTGTTTCTTTCATTCTCCATGGTTCCACTGTATGTGGGAAGGTATTCACCCTCTCTTGCTCGCTCCTGAGATGGACTATGGACTATGAGATATGTACTGAGCATAGAGCAGTCCACATGACCACAACTAACATGCACTTCTTGTTGCAAACATAAAGGAGAGGCTTGGGAGCTCATGGAGGACACTGTAAGAAACCTTTTTAATAAAAAATAGATTAGCGGCCTATTAAGTATTGGATGTACTTAAGTTTAGTTTTGAAGAATAAGGATAACATTAGTATTACTTATATATATACTTAATGTAGCGGGGTCTTCAAATTTAGGGGAATGTTTGAGTGGTAGTTGTACTCAAACACCTTATTTGATAGGGCTTTGCTGAATCATTTTTATACCGCAGGTTGGATACTGGTGAATAGTTCCCTGTGGCCTGTGGATGGCGCTGCCATCAGGGGCTAGGGTTGAACCACTGGTATAGTGCTGTGCCTTGGATGTCCCCTCTCGGCGGTGGTATGATGGGCGGGTTGGCCTGCTGTGCATGCCGGGAGAGGATATAAAAGGGGCAGACACTGCCTGTGGGGGAGGGGAATTCCCGGGGGTCCTACCCCGGGGAGTGTTGTTCTGTTCGTTGTCCACCTCGGGCACCTTTAGCCCTTGGGTGGGGTTCCTGGCCCGGTACACTGGTGGATCAGTCCCAGGCACCTTTAGCCCTGAGGCTGCAACTGAAGGCCTTGGGTCCAACACCTTTGGCTGGGGCCCACGGAGGGAGGAGGAATCCCAGGTAGCTGCCTTGCGAGGAGACCCGTATCTGGAAGAGGAGGCCGGGGAGGACCGTTCCGAGGGACTGGTGAGAGATCACAGTGAAGGAAGGGGCCCGGTAACTCTCTGGAGGGATGTCATCTCCCTGAAAGAGGCCTAATACCGCAAGCAAAGTTCACCAGGTCTGTGGCAGAGACCCAAAGTTCACCAGGTCTGTGGCAGAGACCCAAAGTTCACCAGGTCTGTGTCAGAGACCCAAATTCACCCGCAACAGTTCGAGCAGAGACTGTGTGTAATCTAATTCGAGCATCACTCCGGCTGCTAGGATCCACTCTAATGGGAGACTATCCAGGTGAGCTGAGCCTACTTGAAGATACAGGTAGTGAATAGTATATTCGTTTGTGCCTGGACCTACTCCAACACCTTTTTTGCTGTCCTGTTCTCCATCCACCCTTTCCTATCTAGTGACTGTGCATATGAGAAAATAAACTACGTTGGAGTTGCAATTGGTGTGGACCTTGGAGTTATTGGGGGAAATAGAGACTTGTCTTTATTGCAGTAGAGATGAGAACCATTCTCTGGAGAACCTAGCCGTGGAGACCCAGTTACATTTACACCGCTCAACCTCTTCACACAGGAGGGTACGGGCATGTGGCATGGTGTGCCCTTTTTCCTACAAGTGAGTCAAAGGTAGGGACAAGGGATCTGTGTGCTACATTAATATAATTCATAAAAAGGAAACAAGAAGAGGGAGAAGCGTTCTATAGTCCTAACACACTTCCTGTTCTAGGGTGACATCTCTCTTTCATAGATACAACATAGTGAGTGAGTGTTACCACCCTAGGGCAGTAAGTGTGTTGGTGGTCTGATCACCAGGTGAAAATACAGGGAAAAAAGCCCAAAAATAGAAGACAAATTCAGCCACCACATCTATGGACTAGTAACCTGCAAAATATTACAATTTTGTTTCTGGGTTTAGATTTAAATGTACAGAATCAATTGACAAGTGTCAATGTGTCATTGTTCCTATACAATACAATATGAGGTTCAGTGGCAGAACATGGCAGGATCTTATCTAATACACTTAGAACTGAGGACTCATCCTACAGGCTGTGTACCTATGATCTAGAAAACGGAAAGCGTAATTTCACCACTAGGCGAATATTTTCCCACAAGTGCAACGTTCCCCTTTATATCAGAGTTACCGTTTAAAAAAAGTGCAGCAAACATACTTAAGGGTTACTTTTTCTCATCAAGAAGTATTAAAAATGCTGCTAAAAATGTCTTACAAACTGATTCAATGCCCTTTGAAACTCTTTACTGGTACCTGAAATTAATGGAACCATGCTCAATATTCTTTCTGTTACATGTCATTCTGTATACATTCCCAGGTAGGACAGCACTTTAAAAACAATAGAAAGTAATATGAAAATGCCCCGTTATGAGCGGTTTCTCTAAGTAGTCTTTGGTGTCTTGAGAATGCATTAGACAGAGTTTCCTTGACAAAAAAAGCCTCTTTACAACCCTCCTATTAGAGCTACATTATTCAGTGCTGCTGTGATAAATGCTATTAGCATAATTGTTTTCCATCAAGATGTGCTCTTTTATTTAATTTCATCATGACACTGGCTTCTTGTAAGCACAAGTAACTACTTCTGATAAATATGCAATGAGCTGCTCGTGTTTCACGGCAGGAAGATACTCAAGATTATATCCTATGAAGCAACGTTAAGCATTCTTGACAGTTTATAGACGATTTAGCAAAGGATAGATAGATCTGTGCACTCGTCAGAAATAAATAACTCTCTTGGCAATATCATCACTAAACATAAGGAACTGTGGTGCTGTGTAGTTAGTTTATCACGTGAAGAAAACTGGAGAACCTATGTGGGTAGAGAACCATAGTTTTTTAGCCTGAGGTACATGTATGTATACCTCCAAACTTTTTGAGACAAAAAAAGAGGGACCTTTTAGCACACAGTATAAGGCCCCATTTAAACTTGCCACTAGGGCCAATACCCATGGGGTAGACCGAGTGGGGGATTCGAGCAAATAGTTTTGGGCAGCAGCCTCACTGAAAGCAATGGGAGGCTGACAGCTCCCGTAGCCATTCGTGGCCACTCACAAGGAGCAATTACCTGCGATGATCTGGCCTAGATGCAGACAGTCTATTCCATGTGCAATTATATGTGAGTGGACAGGAACCACCCGCTCGATCTCTGGCATGTAATTTTGTTCTCGTAACAACTGTTTCACTTTGGAATGTCTCTGAGACAAGAGGTGAGGCTAAATCACCATAACAGGGGCATGGATGGTCACTATTCTAATGGGAGTATAGTAAACTGATGACAGCAGCATGTGAGGTGCAGGGTTTTTGGAGAAATACCCCTCTGGGGTAGGCCCCTAGGCATTCATGAGAGAAGGTGTTGAATTTCTAAGCCTGTGAAGGCTGAACAGTACCACCTAGTTTTATGCAAGAGTTACCAAAGATTGGTAAACTATGATAGGAAGAAATGTTGGAACCGCTTTGTATCACTTTATCTGTTTTCTAGACTAGATAGAACTATCATAATTTTCTGTGGAAGTGGGCCTCAAGCTGGGAGTATGTGAGTATGCAAAATGGTGAGGCTCCCCCTTATTTCAAGGTGCATGGTACCCCATCTAGTTCCTGTCCTAGAAAGATGAAGGGAGGGGCCCTGGGTCAGCGTGGTCTTTTCTGGTGGTTAACCAGGGACCCTCTTATAGGTTACCAGGTACAGGAAGAATATCTATGCTAGACATATCAGCATTGTGATTGTTTTTTTAACTAAACACTAGTCCTGTGCAATTTTGTTTATAGTAAGTACTATAGAACAGTAACTATGGTCTGCTCCTACAGTCCAAACACTGGCTGGTACACATAATAGTAAATACAGTCTGCTCCTACAGCCCAAACACTGGCTAGTACTCATAATAGTAACAATAGGAACTACAGTTTGCTCCTACAGTCCAAACAAAACACCCGCTGATACTCATGATAGGAAATGTAGTCTACTCCTACACTCCAAAAACACCTTCTAGTTCTCATTATAGGAACTATAGTCTGCCCTTACAGTCCAAACACTAGCTGGTACTCAGGATAGTAACTATAGCTTGCTCCTAAACACCGACACCAAACCCCAAACAGCCTGCTCCTCAAAACACTGGTTGTTGCTTGATGCACACTACGGAAATCCTCCTTCTGTAGCACTCTCTGCACGCTGGGCATTCTGATTGCATCCACAAGTACACATGCACACTCACTAAGTAGAAAGTAGTTGAGCAAGGTAGGTAGTTGAGCAAGGTATCTGGCAATTCTACTGACTCCACTTGCTGTCTCTTTCTCTCCATAATAAAAACTAAATATAATTTTAAATAGCCCTATTTGGAATTACTGATAATCAGGCTCTACATCAAATCCCAATCAAGCTCTACACACTGTAGATGTAACTTTAAATCTACGATGACAAAAAACACATTGACTAATAAAGGTCCTAAAAAAACATATTTGTCTTCTCTTCTCTCGTCCTCATGTTTCTTGTATTGGGAGTGGATGGACAGGGTGTAAGGAGGGTAAACTGAGACCCACAAGGATATCATTGCATTTGAGGAAAGGGAGGACACACTCTTTAGAATAAAGCAAAAACTTGCATGAAAACCACACAAAAAAGTTGGGTCATAGCAAAAGATAAAAGACTTTGTAGGGTATACAACAGTCATTGTAACTGTTTGAACAATATCACTACAAGCTGAAATGCTGTAGAAGGTCTAGCTCATATAGAATGTAAATACAATCCTAAAGCTCCCCAAGACAATCACTTTGAAGTAGCAAATATCATAATCCTGTGTAAATATAATTATGTGAGGTTTTGCTGATGGATTGCCTTTAAAGTACAATAAAAACCACTGCCTGATAGCAGGTCAAAGTTGGGTTGACAGATAGCTGTTTCTGCCTGGGAAAGATAAATGTGGCCAATGTGGATGTTATGACTTCAGTAATTACGTCTTTTGAGGCATAGACAGGAAATAGAATCTTGAACATCCTGTGTTAGGAAAGAATGCAGAGGCAGAAACAGTCATTATGAATGTGTATCAATCAGAATGTGCAGGTAACAAATAGTGACAAAATTCCCGAGCAGCGCTAGTCTTGTGACATCTGCATTAGTGATTCCTGCAGCTCATGAGTTAACAGAAGCCAAGTCTTTTTGGAGGCCCTAAACAGTAAAGCAAAATGAGGCCACCGCTGCATGGTAGCCCACATTGCTCCTTTGTTGCTCCTTCTGCTTGCCTCCCCCAATCCACCATTACAACATGCCTCACAATTTTCTGAAATAATAAAGAGGGAAACTTTTTAGCACAGAGTATGAAGGCAAAGGACAAGACCCTGGCTACACAGACCACAAAATCCAGTATGCAAAAATTATGTTTTACTAACACACAAGTGTTTTTTTGACCTCTATTTTTCCTTTATATTGGCTTTTTTATTTAATAACAAATTCAGTAATGTACAGTGCATCCGGAAAGTATTAAAGTGGTTGTAAACTCTCTGAAAAAAAAAAAACCTGCAAGACAAAGGTATAATTAGCTAGTATGCATAGCATTCTAGCTCATTATGAATTAGTTACCTGAGATCGAAGCCCCCGCAGCGGTCCTCGTCCTCCCCTCCAGTAGCGACATCTCTCCCGGGGGTTACTTCTGGGTATCGCGGCTCCGGCGCTGTGATTGGCCGGAGCCGCAATGATGTCACTCCCACACATGCGTGCGGGAGCCGCCGGTAACAGCACATGGACTGAAGCAACGGCACATTATTTCAAGGTGCATGGTACCCCATCTAGTTCCTGCACATGCAGGGGACAGGGGATATCTCCTAAATCGTGCAGGCTTAGGAGATATCATGGGTAGCTACAGGTAAGCCTTAATATAGGCTTACCTGTAGCATAAAGTGGTTGTAAAGGGTTTACATCCACTTTAACAGCGCTTCACTTTTTCCACATTTTGTTATGTTACAGCCTTATTACAAAATGTAAAATGATTTCAATGGGCAGCAGCGGTAAAGGAGCGGTATACACACTGATCCTTTACCGCCCCCAATGCGGCTAGCAAGACTTTTTTTCTTGTCCTGCCAGCGCATCGCCTCAGTGTGAAAGCACTCAGGCTTTCACATTGAGAGTGAGACTGCAGGGCAGGAGTTTTTCAGGTGGTATTTAGGCGCTATTTTTATTGCTAAAACGTCTGAAAAACTCCTCAGTGTGAAAGGGGCCTAAAGGTGTTATGTGGCACCAAAAGGCCACACGTTTCAATGACAGGTTTACTTTAAAGTAAGATCACCATATATTCCAAATGAAAGCTAAAGGCACATAAGAGACTGTGCACTTTTGCAAGTTCGGTTGCGCCAGAGCTTAGTAAATAAGGTAAAGCTTCACTTCACAAAGAATACCCAATCACGTGCAAGGAAAATTTTAAAAAATTAAAAAAAAAATAATTTAAAAAAAGTCAGCAGATCTCTCCAAAGGCCTGGAGAAACTGTACTTGCAGAGTACAACCTCACTTGCAAAAGTGCACAGTCTACAGCCGTGGCCAAAAGTTTTGAGAATAACACAAATATAAATTTTCCCAAAGTCTGATGGTTCAGTGTTTTTCGATCTTTTTGTCAGATGTTACTATGGAATACTGAAATATAATTACAAGCATTTCATAAGCGTCAAAGGCTTTTATTGACAATTACATTAAGTTAATGCAAAGAGTCAATATTTGTAGTGTTGACCCTTCTTTTTCAAGACCTCTGCACGTCGCCCTGGCATGCTGTCAATCAACTTCTGGGCCACATCCTGACTAATGACAGCCCATTCTAGTTTGCTTAGAGTTTGTCCAAATTTGTGGGGGGGTTTCACCGCCTCTTTAAGATTGGCCACAAGTTCTCAATAGGATTAAGGTCTGGGGAATTTCCTGGCCATGGACCCAAAATTTCAATGTTTTGTTCCCCAAGCCCCTTAATTATCACTTATGGCAAGGTGCTCCATCATGCTGGAAAAAGCATTGCTCATCATCAAACTGCTCATGGATGGTTGGGAGAAGTTGCTCTCTGAGGATGTTTTTGCATTTTTCTATATTCATGGCAAAATTGTGAGTGAGCCCACTCCCTTGGCTGAGAAGCAACCCCACACATGAATGGTCTCAGGATGCTTTATTGTTGGCATGACACAGAACTGATGGTAGCACTC
The DNA here is from genome assembly GCA_029206835.1 of Rana muscosa. Taxonomy (NCBI): domain Eukaryota; kingdom Metazoa; phylum Chordata; class Amphibia; order Anura; family Ranidae; genus Rana; species Rana muscosa. The sequence continues at coordinate 986,116,957 of CM055117.1, forward strand.
ATCTATTCTTCTCCAAAAAAGTTTTTTCCCGGATGCCCCAAACAATCGGAAAGGGGATTCATGAGAGAAAATGACTTTATCCTAGTTATCAGCAGTCCAATCCCTGTACCTTGTACAGAATATCAGTCTGTCCCTGATGTTTTTCCTGGAGTGAAGTGGGTTCTTTGCTGCCCTTCTTGACACCAGGCCATCCTCCAAAAGTCTTCTCCTCGCTGTGCATGCAGATGCACTCACACTGGTAGTGCCCCGATCCCGCAGCTAAAATTAACTGCAGGAGACGGTCCTGGCACTTTCTGGACTTTCTTGAGTGCCCTGAAGCCTTCTTCACAACAATTGAACCTCTCTCCTTGAAGTTCTTGATGATCCGATAAATAGTTGATTTAGGTGCAATCTTAGTAGTAGGGATGAGCCGAACACCCCCCGGTTCGGTTCACAGCAGAATACGCGAACAGGCAAAAAATTTGTTCGAACACGCGAACACCGTTAAAGTCTATGGGACACGAACATGAAAAATAAAAAGTGCTAATTTTAAAGGTTAATATGCAAGTTATTGTCATAAAAAGTGTTTGGGGACCTGGGTCCTGCCCCAGGGGACATGTATCAATGCAAAAAAAGTTTTAAAAACTGATGTTTTTTCGGGATCAGTGATTTTAATAATGCTTAACGTGAAACAATAAAAGTGAAATATTCCTTTAAATTTCATACCTGGGGGTGTCTATAGTATGCCTGTAAAGTAGCGCATGTTTCCCGTGTTTAGAAAAGTCCCTGCACAAAATGGCATTTCTAAAGGAAAAAAAGTCATGTAAAACTACTCGTGGCTATAATGAATTGTCGGGTCCCGGCAATACAGATAAAAGTCATTGAAAAAAACGACATGGGTTCCCCCCCCCCCCCAGTCAATTACCAGGCCCTTTGGGTCTGGTATGAATATTAAGGGGAACCCCGAACCAAAAAATGGATAAAAAATGCGTGGGGGTCCCCCCAAATTCCATTACCAGGCCCTTCAGGTCTGGTATGGATTTTAAGGGGAACCCCGCGCCAAAATAAAAAAAATGGCATGGGGTTCCCCCCCAAAATCCATACCAGACCCTTATCCGTGCACGCAACCTGGCAGGCCACAGGAAAAGAGGGGGGACGATAGAGTGCCCCCCCCTCCTGAACCGTACCAGGCCACATTCCCTCAACATGGGGAGGATGTCGATGGGGACAAGGGTCTCATCCCCACAACCCTTGTCTGGTGGTTTTGGGGGTCTGCGGGTGGGGGGCTTATCGGAATCTGGAAGCCCCCTTTAACAAATGACCCACCTCCATCCCTGTAATACGCAACAAAAAAGATTCGCCCTTTGGGACTTTAAATGAGGTGGACACCATTGGGCCAGTAAACATAGTAGCAGTAAATACAGTATAAAGTAGATGCGTTTATTCGGATAAGAGTAATGCAATGCATGCATAGATATCATCAACAGTGGCCAATTATAAAACTACATACATATAAATAGACAATTGGTACATGTATAGTAAAAGACATGTGATACACAGGCATCTAATGTACCCGACATGACATGTTTCGCGAGACCCAGCTCGCTCTTCAGGGGTGGATGCGTGTACAACTGTACCTAGGATGGAAAAATAAAGGTGAGTATGTGTATAATGTTGGTGGAATGAGCGTAAGGTATAGGGAGCCGTGGTATAGGATCCTTTACTCACCACTAAATAGGACCAAAACAGCAGGTGTGTGGTTCCCAGAGGCAGCAGCAGGTCTCACCCGGGAGCTAGAGGAGACAGAGCTGAACGGGACCCCAGTAGGGCAAAATAGAGGACAGACACGGTGTGGATGTGAGGAAGTGTCCCCAGAGGTCTCATTGTGTCCATGTGTGGTAAAAGCTGTAGGCGTAAATGGGTTTATCAGAAAGTATGCAATGGTAAATTAAGTAATAATAGTATGTATGCATCTCTGTATAAGAAAAAGAGACTAAGCCAGGAATGGTAAGGACATGGAGACTAAAGGAGGAATAGAAAAGGCAGAGAGATGCCAGTGAGTGATAGGGGTCAAGAAAATAGGTAAGAGGAAAAAGAGAAACAGTGAAAGAAAATAAAACAAAATAGTATGTGTTAAGGTCTGTGAAAACAAAAAGGCAAGGAAATGCAAGAAAATCAAACACAAGTGAATACAGGCGGTCCCCGGGTTACAAACAAGACAGGGACTGTAGGTTTGTTCTTAAGTTGAATCTGTTTGTAAGATGGAACAGGTACATTTTGTAAGTGTAGCTCCAGCCAAAAAATCTATTTTTAAGCATTTTGGATAGCATAGGGAAGGGTTATCACCCCTGTAAAATTTGTTTTGCTGTCTGTGCCCCTGTTCAGAAGATTTTACCTCACTTTCTGTCCCAATGACAATTGGATTTTGAAAATTTGGGTTTTTTAGGGAAACAAGTGTAGCGGGTATTTAAATTGGGGGGGAGCATCTGGGTTATTTAACCCAGATGTACTAATTGTTAGGGAATCTGAGAATCCCTTTTTGTGGTTCTTGGAGGACTCTGGTGGTGCAGGGTTACCTGTGGCCTGCTGGTGGCGTTCTCGTCCTGGGCTGGAGTTGAACCTGCACCGCAAGACTGCTCTTTTTTTGTCCTTTCCTGGCGCTGGTACAGCGGGGCGGGGAACCCGCTGTGACGCAGGGGGAGAGGAGATAAAAGGGGCGGACGCCCTGACTTTGGGTTTTCAGAGTTGGAGGACGCGGCCGCACCCAGGCACCTTCAGCCTGGGTGCTGGCGTTCCGGAGTTCCGGGCCCAGGTGCCCTTGACCTGGCCGGATCGAGAGATGGAGTCCATCCCAGGCACCTTAAGCCTGGGGTGAGGTACTACTGCCGGAGCCTGGGGCCCAGTAACTTCGACTGGGTTCCGCGAGGGTGGAGGAGTCCGAGGGGCCCTAAGGTGTTGGGATCCGTATCTGAGGCGAGGAGGCCGGGGAGTGTAACCCTTCCGGATAGTCCGGTACAGCATTAACCCGGTGACGGCGGGGCCTCTGGTAACTCCCTTGGAGGGATGTCTTCCCCCTGACAGGGGCTGCAACGTAGCGAAGGTAACTCCAATTCCTGTTCACTAGAGTCACTGGAAGAGACTCTGAAGCCAAAAATTCCATTTACAGCCACTGTGCTTAGCAACCATTGGTGAAACCTCAACGGTTTAGTTTTCTTTGAGGATTGTGCCTTGACCTACTCTCCACCAATACTGAACTGTTCTATGGGTCTCAAACTGTCTGCTCGCAAAGGACTATTTGTTTGCCGTTATGGAATAAATAAGTGTTGGACCTTTTCAGTGTGTGGTACTCCAATTACTGGGAGCAAAGGGGGTTATCAGCAGAACAGACTTGGCTCTAAGTGTATACACAGGCCCGAATACAATTAGATACTGGCCTTCACCTCTACATGCTGTAATCAAGAGGACATGGGCCTTGGCGCACCTCGCTCTCCCCTCCAAGATACCCCTAGACCAGAGCCAGAGTAACCGATAAAGAAGGGGGTGAGGGTGGGGGCGGGGTCCCCCGTGACGCCACGGGGAAACCGCCGGAAAGCCCCCGTTGCGTCAGAGGGGGGCGGGGTCACCCTCAGTTATTTAAGAGCTGTCAGACGGGTCGCGCATCATTCGGTCGGGCGCCTCCTATGGAGGCTGTATCGTTCATGGTGGCGGGTCGTAGAAGGATTACAGCGCTGGAATTTTTAATTTTTTTTATTAAAGGACTTGTCCCAAGCTGTGTGTGTGTTCTTTTGACCTTTTTTTGTCACTTTTTTGGGTGAAATGGTAGGGGTACAAAGAACCCCGTTACCAATTCACATAGGGGGGGTCAGGATCTGGGAGTCCCCTTTATTAAAGGGAGCTTCCAGATTCCGGTAAGCCCCCCGCCCGCAGACCCCCACAACCACCGGGCAAGGGTTGTGGGGATGAGGCCTTTGAGGATGAGGCCCTTATCCCTATCAACATGGGGACATCCTCCCCATGTTGAGGGCATGTGACCTGGTACGGTTCAGGAGGGGGGCGCTCTCTCACTCCCCCTCTTTTCCTGCGGCCTGCCAGGTTGGCATAAGGGTCTGGTATGGATTTTGAGGGGGACCCCTACGCCATTTTTTTAAAATTTGCCGCAGGGTTCCCCTTAATATCCATACCAGACCTGAAGGGACTGGTGATGGAATTTGAGGGGACCCCCACGCATTTTTATTTTTTTTGTAGTTTGGGGTTCCCCTTAATATTCATACCAGACCCAATGGGCTTGGTAATGGACTGGGGGGGGGAACCCATGTCGTTTTTTTCAATGACTTTTATCTGTATTGCGCAATTTTGTGCAGGGATTTTTCTAAGCACGGGAAACATGCGCTACTTTACAGGCATACTATACACACCCCCCAGGTACGAAATTTAAAGGAATATTTCCCTTTTATTGTTTCACTTTAAGCATTATTAAAATCACTGCTCCCGAAAAAACGGCAGTTTTTAAAACTTTTTTTTTGCGTTGATACATGTCCCCTGGGGCAGGACCCGGTCCCCAAACACTTTTTATGACAATAACTTGCATATTAACCTTTAAAATTAGCACTTTTGATTTCTCCCATAGACTTTTAAAGGGTGTTCCGCGGCTTTTGAATTTGCCGTGAACACCCCAAATTTTTCGCTATTCAGCGAACGGGCAAACAGCCAATGTTCGACCCGAACATAAAGCTCATCCCTACTTAGTAGCAGCAATATCCTTGCCTGTTAATCCCTTTTTTGTGCAAAGCAAAGAGGACTGCATGTGTTTCCTTGCAGGTAACCATGGTTAACATGGTTTCAAGCACCACCCACATTTTAAAGCTTCCAGTCTGTTATTCTAACTCATTTAACATTACAGAGTGATTTTCAGCCTTGTCCCCGTGAACACTGACACCTGTGTTAACGAGAGAATCACTGACATGATGCCAGCTGGTCCTTTTGTGGCTGAAATGCAGTGGATATGTTTTTTGTGGGGTTTACACTTATTTTTATGGCAAAGAGGGACTTTTCAATTAACTGCAATTCATCTCATCACTCTTCATAACATTCTGGAGTATATGCAAATAGCCATCATAAAAACTGAGGTAGCAGACTTTGTGAAAATTTATATTTGTGTCATTCACAAAACTTTTGGCCAAAATCAACCCCATAGTGACTGGCAAATACCCTCAGGGACAGGTTACTAAAGCTGGTCATAGCAAGAGAAATCACTAATTTCCCCCATCCACACTAAACAGCATGTATAAAAGATTCTCCCTTGTTGGCTATTGTATTCTGAAAGCTAGCACCTGCAGCTCTCAGAATACAAGAGCAGTGGCTCCCTCTGTTTTGATGTACCTGCTTTTTGGTCAATAACTTTCTATCTTTCTCTTTCAATTTTCATCAAGAACCAGCCAAAATGTCCTCTATGTAAGGCCATCTTTAACCAGCAAGGACCAGCTGAATTTCAAAGCAGTGTGTGTTTTTCTCCAATCGACAGAAGTCGATTAATGATTAACTTTTGTCAAAAGGACATGTCAGAAACTTTTCAGAGGTTCAGCAGCTGTAGCCAATCAGAACGTAATGTCCAGCAAGGAGAGAATTCCTCCATCCACATTGTTTGTGTGGATGGAGGAATCTGTTAGTTCTCTTATTGGACATGGCCAGTATGACCATATTTACTTTTGTTAATCAGAAAATACAATGAGCTGTACAATGTACAATGAGAGCACCATTACTAGCCACCAAGACTCTCCAGCTGAACAATGGGATGGTGAGTGCAGGGCCAGAGCTCCCACTAGGCGAACTAGGCAGCCGCCTAGGGCGCACTGCCACCTAGGGGCGCAGCCACAGCCGCTGGGTCCCCTCCAGAGGATCGGTTCCCCTCCTAGCGGGTGGTGGCTGATGCGGAGTGTAGCGGGAGGCGGCTCCATATGGCTGGCTGCAGAGTGGCTGGGAGGGGAGAAGGAGCAGGCAGATCTTCCCCGGACTAAGCCAATGGTGACCATGCTGATGTCCAGCAGCAGCCGTGGGTGTCAGCTCTCTGCCCTACCCGCCCCGCCTCCCTCCCTGGATGATGTGCAGCCATTGGAGGAGCAGGGCGGGCGGCATTGTGCATAGAGACAGCCAGAAAGGAGGATCCACCCAGGTCCGGACTGGCCATAGGACACATGCTGGGCCGAGGCCGCCGGGCCACTTGTCATGCAGGAGCATGGAGCCCAATACAAAGCTGCTCCTGCAGCTTACCCAGCCTCTCCGTGGCCACCCGCCCGAGCCCGGGGGTGGAACCGAATGATCAGCTGAAGGGGGGAAGAGCTGGAGGAGGTCTCCCGTGCGTGACTGGTGACACTAACTGCTGCCCGCTGCCTGACATGTGGAGGGAACTGGAAAGAAGTGTCCCAAGGTAAGAACTTGTCAGGTGGTGGGGGGAAGCGCTGGGGATGAGGGCTTCCAGTCAGACCTTATCTTGGCTGCACCCCCCCCCCTTTCCACCAGGCTCCATCCCCCTCTCCTGTCCACTTTGCTATATTCTCCCTCCACCTGGCTGCACCCCCCTCTCCTGTCCACCTGGCTGCACCCCCCTCTCCTGTCCACCTGGCTGCACCCCCCCTCTCCTGTCCACCTGCACCTCCCCTCTGCTGTCCACCTGGCTGCACCCCCCTCTCCTGTCCACCTGGCTGCACCCCCCTCTCCTGTCCACCTGACTGCACCCCCTCTCCTGTCCACCTAGCGGCACCCCCTCTCCTCTCCACCTGGCGGTACCCCCTCTCCTGTCCACCTGACTCCATCCCTTCACCTGGCTGTACCGTCTTGTCCACCTGGCTGCACCCCCCCCCTCTTTCCACCTGGCTCCATCCTCCTCTCCTGTCCACTTTGCTATATTCACCTGGCTGCACCCCCCTCTCCTGTCCACCTGGCTGCACCTCCCCTCTCCTGTCCACCTGACTCCATCGCTTCACCTGGCTGCACCCTCCTGTCCACCTGGCTATATCCTCCCTCCACCTGGCTGCACCCCCCTCCTGTCCACCTGGCTCCATCCCTCCAACTGGCTGCAACCCCTCTCCTGTCCACCTGGCTATATCCTCCCTCCACCTGGCTGCACCCCCTCCTGTCCACCTGACTCCATCCCTTCACCTGGCTGCACCCTCCTGTCCACCTGGCTATATCATCCCTCTACCTGGCTGCATTCCCTCTCCTGTCCACCTGGCTAAATCCTACTTCCACCTGGTTGCACCCCCTCCTGTCCACCTGGCTCCATCCCTCCACCTGGGTGTACCCCACCTCCTGTCCACCCTGCTCCATCCCTGCACCTGGCTGCACCTCCCCTCTCCTGTCCAACTGGCTGCACCCCCCTCCTGTCCACCTGGCTCTATCCCTCTAACTGGCTGCACCCCCTCTCCTGTCCACCTGGCTATATCCTCCCTCCACCTGGCTGAACCCCCTCTCCTGTCCACCTGGCTATATCCTCCTTCCACCTGGTTGCACCCCCTCCTGTCCACCTATCTCCATCCCTCCACCTGGCTGCACCCCCCCTCCTGTCCACCTGGCTCTATCCCTTCACCTGGCTGCACCCCTATCTCCTGTCCACCTAGCTCCATCCTTCCCCCACCTGGCTGCACCCCCTCTCCTGTCCACCTGGACCAGTTCTGGTGCTAAAATTATTGAATTCATTTTTTATTTTTTTTGAGGGGGGGGGCGCAAGTAGCTGGTCTCGCCTAGGGCGCAAAATAGTCTAGCACCGGCCCTGGGTGAGTGGGTAAGGTTTATCTCCGAGGCCTCGTACACACGCACAATTTTCTCGGCAAGAAAGCTCTCCCAGAATCTCGCCGAGAAAAAAAAAAGACCTGCTTTCTTTTTTCTCGTCGTGATTCTCGTCAGACTGTATTTGGACGAGAAAACCATTCGTGTGTATGCTTTTCCGAGTCTTCAAAAACCGCGCATGGTCAGAATCATGTATGAGACGGGAGCGCACCTTCTTGTAAAACTAGCGTTCGTAATGGAGATAGCACATTCGTCACACGGTAACAATTTTTGCTTCGTTTAAATGCTGCGTATTAAAATCTTCTTTAGAATGGTACAATAATGAACAATAATGAACGTTTTTGGCTGCAGATAATCACACAGAGTTATGACTAACTTTTTGCAACATGAATGCAGATCTCATAAATATTTTATTTTATTTTATCGAGCAACATGTCATAATATTTTTTTTTCTTTTAATTTTAGTTCAGATATGCATTTTAAAATCTTATTTAATTTCTATTGATCTTCATTTATTTTTATTTTCTCCTGTGTAAATTTAGCACAATTTTAACAAAATTATCTTTTATTTTTTGACCTTCAAGGAGATTGTTTGTTGTTATCTGTCCCATTTTAAATATAGCTTTTGAATTTTGGAAACTTACCTACCTACTCACCAGCCAAATATTTAGCTTCAATAAAAACACATAGGCAAGTTTTAACTGTAAAAAAAAATGCCATTTATTCTGGTATAGAAAATAATAAGAAACAAACTAGAAGGCAGTGCTGGAGACCCTGCTGCAATTTGTACAACTCTGTGTGGACACAAAAATTGGGACCTTGAGAAGCACATACATTAGTGAGCCCAATCTGGTCTTGGACTCCCAGAGGTCAGGAACAGCAGCAGGTTAGATACATGTCCCAAGTCTGTGGAACTACAACAGACTGCCTTCTGTCAGACCACATTGAAGCAATGGAATCACTTCCTGGTCTTCCTGGTAGCCTTCCCTGCAGCCTTCTTGGTAGGCTTCCCTGCAGCCTTCCCTGCAGCCTTCTCTGCAGCCTTCCTTGTCTGCCTGCCTGGAGGCTGTGCCTCTGGAGGTGTACTCATGTCAGGAGGAGGAGAAGGAGGTGGAGGAGAAGAAGGAGGTGGAGGTGGAGAAGAAGGAGGTGGAGGTGGAGAAGAAGGAGGTGCAGGAGGATGGCCGTGGTCGCAAATCACAGTTGTGGCATTGAGGGTCACCATCAACCCCTTATTTAACAGGCTAATGAGCAGGGGCTCACATATTAGTCATTGTTCCATTGGCATCTGACTCATTTTGATGCCAACTAAGGCCGCATAGCCCTCATCAGGGGTTGTGGCTGCTGGAGGGTGGCATGTGCCTCTTTAATCAGGGCCAGTGCTGCCAGACTCACAGACCTATCCCTACTGGCCCTTCTTGGTGGAAGGTGGATGGGAGGCACTTGACACCTAGTTCTGCCACTTGGCCCAGGCACCTCCTCTCTGCCACTTGGCCCAGCCACCTCCTCTCTGCCACTCACCCCTGCCACCTCCTCTCTGCCACTCACCCCAGCGTCCTCCTGCCTGACATTTTCCTGCCTCTCATCCTGGCTGACCTCCTGTGTAAAAAATGGACATATTTAGAGTTTGGTTTCATCAATCACACACAATGTTCAGCTCATGACTGAAGCAAATAGAATTATAATACATTTTAAACACTCTAATTATGACCACATCATTTTTCATTCATCTCATAAAAATTTTGGCCCACTACTGTCTATTGCTATGTAAAACACATTTTCGTGATTGAATAAATTTATTCCCATCTTAACATCTATTTTTCAGCATTAATTTTATCACAATAAATGTTTAGAAAAGACTATACCTGGCTCCAGACAGACAGATCTGGGTCTTCCTCCAAGATGGAAGGCTCCTCTTGCTCCTGAGAAGGATCATCTTGGCTGGAGGGAAGGCTGGAGGGAAGGCTGGATGGGAGGCTGGAGGGAAGGCTGGAGGGAAGGCTCGAAAGTGATTCCCTTGCTGTAATGTGGTCATTCAGAAAAGACAATCTGCTATAGTACCACAAATGTGGGACATATACCTTTCCTGCTGCTGCTCCTGACCTCTGAGAAGCCAGGACCCTATTACGCTCATTTCTGTATGTGCCTCTCAAGGTCCCAATTTTTGCATCCAGTTGTTCAATGGTTGCGTAGGGCATCCTGGTGTGCACAAATGGGAGCAAGGTCTCCAGCGCTGCTTTCCTAACCCCTTTTTTTTGTGCATAGGATTTTTTGTCTCCCACAGGCAGGCCCTTAATCTATCAATAAATTCTACCAGAAATTATTTTTCCTGAAAAACATTCATTCTTTCTGCAAGACAAAACACAAGACAAAAATACAAATGTCAATCACAGTCTAAACTATAGTAATCTTTATGCCCATATATGCCTCTTCAATCTCTATGCAGTATAGGCCACTGATGTACCAAGTTCAAATCTTACCTTCGGTCTAACGTTCGGCGCTCTTACTCCTTCCTCCACACACAGAACGTAGGTACGACACATGTGTGTTAGCTTTATATACACTACGCATACGTGACACACGTCGCCCGCCCATGACATTCTTTCACGATGAGTCCCCGCCCCTTCTCTTTCGGCGCGCATATGACATGGCGGAGTCACAGCAGGTGTCTGGGAAATCCTCTAATAATGAGGAGCCAAGCCCGGAGCGTGAAACGTCACGAACAAGGAGGAGATACAAGGCATCTAATATGTCCTTCGTGGAGATGGCGGAGATGGTTGACATATTTAACAAATCTGATTATGATGGCAAGCATGGGCCGTATACCCACCCTAATCTAAGGAAGTCCCAATTCATGAATCAAGTTGTGAAAAGTCTGAAGCGACATTTTGGGGTGAAACGATCAAAGGAGCAGCTTAGAAAGAGGTGGTCTGACCTCAAACTGAGGGAGTCGGAGCAGTTAAGGAGCATTAAGAGAATGCTAGAAAAAAGTAAGTACTTCTCCTGTATTCCTATTCTTGTATTTCACAACTTGCATGTTGCTCCATGTTGTTGCTTTTTACTATAGTACATTACAAAATGTAATCTTTACAAATTTAGTGGGCACAGTAATCGGTCGATACAGACACATTGTTTGCCCACTACATACGATGATTTCTCAATATCCATGTTTTTTCGTTTTTCTTAAAATGTCTGTTTATATTCCAACAATGTTATCACATTGTTGTCTAGATCAGTGTTTCTCAACTCCAGTCCTCAAGGCGCCCCAACAGGTCATGTTTTCAGGCTTTCCATTATTTTGCACAGGTGATTCAATCTGTTTCACTGCCTTAGTAATTACCACAGCTGTTTCAACTGAGGGAAATCCTGAAAACATGACCTGTTGGTGCGCCTTGAGGACTGGAGTTGAGAAACACTGGTCTAGATGATGTGTTTGTAACTAGAATGAAATGCAAACTTGAATCAATGTAAAGGAGAGGACACTCAGCAAGTGTTTACACATCTGCACTCACAGGAGCACTAGTGTGGGCCGTCAGAACAACCTTTTTAGGGTGTCCCACACAGGTGCTACAGTGGGTACTTGGGGGGGGGGCCCATGTGCGAAAATTGTCACAAAAAGGTAATTTTTCCAGCTTTGTTCATTTTAAAAATCATGTCTTCAGCTTGGAACTGTGCCAAAACAGACAATTGTACCCCACTTGCAAGCAATGTATCATATTCCTATTTATGACTTCAAATATGTGTGTGCTAAGTGTATCATTTGTTTCATTCTCATAGGGGAGAGAAGACTGGGAGGACACCAATCCTCGGAGGCCAGGAAACCCACACCTCCTAAAGAACCCCAACCTCACCAACAAGGCCAACCTGAGGATGTGGAGGAAGTAGAAGTGGATAAAGGAGAGGTGGAGGAAGGAGAAGTGGAGGAAGGAGAGGTGGATGACGTGGTGGAACTTGTCACCACAACAGGTCAGTGTCTGTCACCACAGCTTCAGGTAAGAGATGTAGGCATGCAGAATTCACAATTATTATTTTTTTTAGGGGATGAACATGTTGAAGAAAGTCCTCGATTCTCCAGTGATAGTGCACAAAGAATCATTCAACAAATAATGGATTGTAGTAGTGAACTGGACGTCATTAAGAAAAGGATGAATGCTATGGGGCATGCATTTAAGGACATCATTGATGTATAGAATAATACCCCCCTTTTTTTCATAATTTTATCCCAAAAAAAATCAAAAATTTGCTACAAGCCAAAATTTGTAGATGCACACAGTGGGGCAAGATGTGCTATCTGCCATCACGGGATCTCCATGTACGTGTTTTGTGGGTGCAACCCCTTCCTCACAACTCAATTAGGTGAAAGGAAGAAGAGGTTGCATCCCCCAAAGCACGTCGATTGATACCCCATGATGGCAGATACCACATGTTGACAATAGGGATGAGGAAGTAAATAACCTATTTTACCCAAAAACAAATTCTGTGCATCTTCAAATTTTGTCTTGTTCAGGGGTGACAACACCCCATCTTATAAAGGGCAGATAGACATGTTTAGAAAAATCGAATGTCTGAGATATTGCCTAGAGGTTAACATTGTTGTATTTTGAGGTATGTTTGAGATTTTTTGAAATTTAAAAAAAAAAAAAGACAGTTTATGTCAAAACAAAAAAATATTTTTATAAAAAGTTGACACACAAAAAAAGTTGTAAAGACCATGTGTGATTGTGCACAGAGTAAAAACATGTAAAAATAAAAAAATGTGGCTTCTGTTTTTCAAATCCACTATAACCTTTTTTGGGTTTAGTTTTGTTGTTACCAGAGAAATGTTTGGTCTTTACTAAGGAAAATACACTTGGCACTACAAGTACACTTTGAAAAACTAGGAGACAGCTAAAATAAAAACAAACCAAAAATACAAAGTTAAAGTTCATCAATTTTTTTTTTTTTTTTGTGATATTCTTAAAAATTATGAAACATTGGCTGGCATTGGAATGGCCCCCCTACCCATGAAATAGTCTACATAGTTCTGCCGGACTGCAGGGCACTTTGGGGGGGCAAGCCAGCGCGGATATGTTCTATGCCCGGCAGGGCATTGTCTTCTGGAAGTCCGGCCACGGGCCCAACTGTGGCGATTTTCTTTCTTAACCACTTCCCGCCCAGTCAATAGCGAATTGACGTCCGGGAAGTGGTTGCAATGTCGATACTGGACGTCATATGACGTCCTGCAGGATATTGCCTTGCGCGCGCCCGCGGGGGCGCGCAGCGCGGTGATCGGGGACGGCATGTGTCCCTCGGACACAGCGCTACCCCGATCACGGTAAACAGCCAATTTCATTGGCTGTTTACCATGTGATCGGCTGTGTCAAAGTCACAGCCGATCACCTGTCAAAACAAACTCGGCGGCGCGCTCCGTGCGCGCCGCCACAGGCTTGCAGAGCGGGGATCGGGGAAGGCGAGTGTCCCTTGGACACAGCGCGTCCCCGATCAGAGTAAACAGCCAATGAATTGGCTGTTTACCACGTGACCGGCTGTGTCCAATCACAGCCGGTCACAAATGTAAACAAACTCCACAGGAGTTACTACCTGATCCCTGCTCTCTCCTCACACACCGATCTGTGAGGAGAGAGAAGAGATCAGTAAGTTAGCTCAGTGTAGTTTGTCTACATAAGTTTACAGTGCACAACACGCCCCCCCCCCATAAAGAGGACCTGTCACACAGCCCAGCACATCAATCAGCCCAGCCAATCAGCCCATCTGTCAATCAGCCCATCTGTCAATCAGCCCATCTGTCAATCAGCCCATCTGTCAATCAATCAGCCCATCTGTCAATCAATCACCCCACCTGTCAATCAATCACCCCACCTGTCAATCAATCACCCCACCTGTCAATCAATCACCCCATCTGTCAATCAATCAACCCATCTGTCAATCAATCAATCAGCCCATCTGTCAATCAATCAGCCCATCTGTCAATCATCTGTCACAGGCCCACCTCCATTGGCACTGCCACACAGGCTACCAGTACCGCCATTGGTACCAGTACCACCACCAGTACCGCCACCAGGCCCAGCATCTATACTGCCACACAGGCCCGCTACCAGTATCACCACTAGTGCCGCCATCGGTACCACCACCAGTACCACCACCCGTACCACCGTCGGTAGTGCCACCACCACCTGTACCACCACCTGTACCGCCATCGGTACCATCACCACCCGTACCACCACCACCTGTACCGCCATCGGTACCACCACCACCTGTACCGCCATCGGTACCACCACCACCCATACCGCCATCGCTACCACCACCACCCGTACCGCCACCGGTACCACCACCACCACCCGTACCGCGATCGGTACCACCACCACCTGTACCGCCATTGGTACCACCACCACCCATACCGCCATCGGTACCACCACACAGGCCCACCACTAATAACTCCATCGGTACTACCACACAGACCGCCACCACTACCACCAGCAGTACCATTACACAGGCCCACCAATAAGCACTGCCATAATGTCCCAAAGGGTTTACACACCTGAGGAGGCATATGCCATTCTTGCCATGTCGGATGATGAGAGCAGCGGGGAGCTCCCATTATCCGATTCTGGTTCGGAATACGAGCCAGTGGAGGATAGTGGCTCAGAGTCCTAGTCCCCGGAGGAAACCGTCCCTCCCAAAAGAATGCGATCGGCACCAAGATCAGCACCAAGATCAGCACCAAGATCAGGAGAACTGCCCACCACCAGCAGCGCCATACCCCAGGAAGAGGAGCCCAGTACAAGCAATGGAAATGCACGCCCAACCCGAAGAATCCAGCCCCAATCCTACCTTCCCGATGCCCTGGCAAACCCCTTATGGTTGCCTGCCAACTCAGGATCCGCTATCATCCCCCCTTTCACCGCACAGCCAGGTGTGCAGCCCGACACTACAAATTTTTCTAAATTTGATTATTTTTGTTTATTTTTCCCACAAGATTTGCTGCAGAATATAGTGGATCAAACGAATCTGTATGCATCCCAATTTATTGCTGCCAACCCCAATTCTTCCTACGCCCGCATGTTCCAGTGGCGGCGTCTAACATTGGAGGAATTTAAATTATTTTTGGGCCTTATGTTCAATATGGGGCTTACAAAAAAGAACGAAGTCCATTCATATTGGTCCAAACGCCCCATCCAACACATGCCCATATATTCCGCTGTCATGTCCAGGAAAAGATACAACATGATTATGCGCTTTCTCCACTTCAATGACAATTCACAGTGCCCTCCCCGAGATCATCCCAACTACGACAAATTGTACAAGATACGCCCCCTAATCAATGCCTTTTCCCAGCGATTTGAAGACGTTTTCATCCCAGACCAAAAAATTTGTGTGGACGAGTCCCTCGTACATTTCACCGGCCGACTGCAGTTCAAGCAGTACATACCAAGCAAGAGAGCCAGGTATGGGTTAAAATTAAATAAATTATGTGATCGAGCCACTGGATACGTCTGCAAATTCATGATCTACGAAGGCAAAGACTCCCAGCTCCAGCCCCGTGATTGCCCCACATATATTGGAACCAGTGGGAAAATTGTCTGGGAGTTGGCATACCCCCTGTTCGGAAAAGGTTACCATTTATATGTTGATAATTATTATACCAGCCTGCCCCTTTTTCGCCACCTTTACAGTAAACAAACCCCGGCCTGCGGTACCTTCAAAAAAAAAAACGGAAGGGATTCCCACAAAATTTATTGACAAAAAAATTGCGACCTGGAGAATCGGCATCCATGAGGAACGAGGAGGTGTTGGCCATGAAGTGGAGGGACAAGAAAGATGTCCACATCCTCTCTACGATCCACAATGACACCATGGTGGAGATCCCAAGAAGACGCGGCTCCATTGTAAAGCCTGAATGTGTCCACGACTACAATTTGTACATGGGGGGGGTGGATTTAAACGACCAGATGCTACAGCCCTACTTATCAACCAGAAAGTCCCATTATTGGCACAAAAAAGTTGCGTTTCACCTGTTTCACATGGCCCTTTTTAATTTGTTTGTCTGCTACCAAAAAGCAACTCAAAATCACCGACTCCACTACCTCCAATATATTGAAGATATCATCGATAGGATAGGACACCTCTGCCTGCTACCTGGACCTGTGCTTTGGCTGTGCTCTGGCTGTGCTGACAGTATCTCTGCCTGTGCGAACTATGGACAGTATTCCTGCCTGCTGCCTGGATGATTGCTTTTGCTGTCGCTGACCTCATCCCTGCCTGCTGCCTGGACCGATGCTCTCCTCTGTGGACCACTGCACTTCTAAAACCACAGGTAATCTTTTGTTATTTGGTATGTACCTGCTATGTGTTAGATATATGAAGGGCCTTCAAAAATGTGATCGGTAGTCAGAAAATGATACGTGCAATTAATGCTGCTAGAATGCCTGGAGGTGCTACTTGGATGTTGGGCCTCTGTATGTGGCCAGGCTGTGTAAAAGTCTCAAACATGTGGTATCGCCATACTCAGGAGGAGTAGCAGAATGCATTTTTGGGTGTAATTTTTGCTATGTACATATTATGTGTTAGAAATATCTTATAAATTGACAACTTTGTGTAAAAAAAATGCATTTTAATTTTTTCTCCACATTTTCCAAAACCTTCTGGAAAAAAATGAACCGTTCAAAAGACTCATAATGCCTCATAGATTATACGTTGGGGTGTGTGCTTTCAAAAATGGGGTCATTTTGTGGAAAATTCTATTGTCCTGGTGCTCCAGGGCCTTCAAAATTGTAATAGGTGGTTGAGAAAGGATATGTGCGATTTATGCTTGTAGAACGCCTGAAAGTGCTACTTCAATGTTGGGCCTCTGTATATGGCCAGGCTGTGTAAAAGTCTCACACATGTGGTATCGCTATACTCAGGAGGAGTAGAAGAATGCATTTTGGGGTGTTATTTTTGCTATGTATATGCTATGCGTTAGAAATATCTTATAAATGGACAACTTTGTGTAAAAAAAATGCATTTTCATTTTTTCTCCACATTTTCCAAAACCTTCTGGAAAAAAATGAACCGTTCAAAAGACTCATAATGCTTCATAGATTATACGTTGGGGTGTGTGCTTTCCAAAATGGGGTCATTTTGTGGAAAATTCCATTGTCCTGGTGCTCCAGGGCCTTCAAAAGTGTAATAGGTGGTTGAGAAAGGATATGTGCGATTTATGCTTGTAGAACGCCTGAAAGTGCTACTTCAATGTTGGGCCTCTGTATATGGCCAGGCTGTGTAAAAGTCTCACACATGTGGTATCGCTATACTCAGGAGGAGTAGCAGAATGCATTTTGGGGTGTAATTTTTGCTATGTATATGCTATGCGTTAGAAATATCTTATAAATGGAAAACTTTGTGTAAAAAAAATGCATTTTCATTTTTTCTCCACATTTTCCAAAACCTTCTGGAAAAAAATGAACCGTTCAAAAGACTCATAATGCTTCATAGATTATACGTTGGGGTGTGTGCTTTCCAAAATGGGGTCATTTTGTGGAAAATTCCATTGTCCTGGTGCTCCAGGGCCTTCAAAAGTGTAATAGGTGGTTGAGAAAGGATATGTACGATTTATGCTTGTAGAATGCCTGAAAGTGCTACTTCAATGTTGGGCCTCTGTATATGGCCAGGCTGTGTAAAAGTCTCACACATGTGGTATCGCTATACTCAGGAGGAGTAGCAGAATGCATTTTGGGGTGTCATTTTTGCTATGTATATGCTATGCGTTAGAAATATCTTATAAATGGACAACTTTGTGTAAAAAAAATGCATTTTCATTTTTTCTCCACATTTTCCAAAACCTTCTGGAAAAAAATGAACCGTTCAAAAGACTCATAATGCTTCATAGATTATACGTTGGGGTGTGTGCTTTCCAAAATGGGGTCATTTTGTGGAAAATTCCATTGTCCTGGTGCTCCAGGGCCTTCAAAAGTGTAATAGGTGGTTGAGAAAGGATATGTGCGATTTATGCTTGTAGAACGCCTGAAAGTGCTACTTCAATGTTGGGCCTCTGTATGTGGCCAGGCTGTGTAAAAGTCTCACACATGTGGTATCGCTACACTCAGGAGGAGTAGCAGAATGTATTTTGGGGTGTAGTTGCAATTATGCATATGCTGTGTGAGAGAAAAAAACTGTTAATATGACCAGTTTGTGTAAAAAAAAGAAAAAAATTAAATTTTCCCAAGAATTGTGGGAAAAAAATACAACTTCAAAAAACTCACCACGCCTCTTAGTAAATACCTTGGACTGTCTACTTTCCAAAAAGGGGTAATTTTGGGGTATTTGTACTTTCCTCGCTTGTTAGTGTCTCAAGAAATGAGATATCCCTTCAGTACATCAGGCGTGATCAGATGTGATAAATTTTCAGTGATTGCCACCATAGTTTGTAGACTCTATAACTTTCACAAAGACCAAATAATATACACTAATTTGGGTTCATTTTACCAAAGATATGTAGCAGTATACATTTTGGCACAAATTTATGAAGAAAAATTACTTATTTGCAAAATTTTACAATAGAAACAAAAAAAAAGTGTTTTTTTTTTAAAAAAATTGCTGTTTTTTTGCTTATATCGCAAAAAATAAAAAACCCAGTGGCGATTAAATACCACCAAAAGAAAGCTCTATTTGTGAGAAGAAAATGATAAAAAATTTGTTTGGATACAGTGTAGCATGACTAAGTAATTGTCATTCAAAGTGTGAGAGTACTGAAAGCTGAAAATTGGTCTGGGCGGGAAGGTGCATAAGTGCATGGTATTGAAGTGGTTAAAAAATTGTGCAGAACACAACAACAAAAGTTAATACAATTGAGTTTGTACTCCGCCATGTGAATAGTTGTTAAAAACAGGCGGAACCGGCTGGCCATTATCCCGAAGGCATTCTCCACAACTCTTCGGGCTCTGGCCAGCCAGTAGTTGAACACCCTCCTCTCCGGGGTGAGGGTCCTCTGGGGGAAAGGCCTCATTAGATGCGGTCCCAGACCAAAGGCTTCATCAGCCAAAAAAACAAAGGGGAGTCCTTCCACATTCCCTGCATCCGGTGGCAATGCAAGGTCATCACACTGGAGACAAAGAGCAAACTCCGTCTGGGCGAAGGATCCCCCATCCGACATCTGGCCATTCTTCCCCACATCAACATAGAGGAATTCATACTGTGCTGACACCACCGCCATCAGCACAATACTATGAAACCCCTTATAATTAGAAAAAGGAGCCCGAACGGGGTGGTGGCACGATGCAGACGTGCTTCCCGTCAATGGCTCCACCGAAGTTGGGGAAGTCCCACCGCGTGGCAAACACCGATGCCACAGTCTGCCATTCCTGTGGTGTGGAAGGAAGCTGGGGAATCAAACAAGATACAAAAATATTAGTACTTTTGAAAATAACTTTGCAAGCAGATTATACAAAAACATTCTTGGCCAACATCAGTATAACATTTATTTTAAGGATTATTTTTAATTAAAACTATAAAGCACAATTATCACATTCCTCACCACCTTCTGATGTCCCATTGCTTGTTTTTTTGGGGGGGGCTAGATGAGTTTGGGACCCCCCCCCAAAAAATTTTAAAGGGGAAAATGTATACTTTAGAAACCATTTGAGGGGGGGAGCACTATAATGGAGCAGACAAAATACATTGTTAACAGACTAGGCTAGGTGTGTTTGGGCCCAGGAGAGCATGCTGGAGAGGTAAGTGAAGGGAAATATGCATGTAGGCCAAAAAAGGGACAAAAAAAACATGCATGGGGACAAAAGGGACATTCACAGCATATTACAATCATGGTAATTAGGGAAGGATGAAAGAAATACAATACATTAGCATACATTAAATACATAGAATGTGATGTAAAGTGAGAAAACTTACCCTCATATAGTCATCCTGCAGGACTTGGATGATGGCAGAACAGGTGTCTGGGATTATGAGACCCAGAGCCTGGGGGAAATGCCTGTCGTGAACTTCAGGTCCTGCAGACTTCTCCCTGTCGCCAGGTAGCGTAACGTGGCGATGAGCCTCTGCTCAGCACTGATGGCTTCCCGCATAACGGTGTCCTGCCTGGTAATATAGGGGGACACCAAAGTCAACAGATGCTGAAAAACAAGGTCAGACATCCTAAGAAAATTCCTGTAGTCCTCAGGATTATTCTCCATGATCTCCCGCAGCAGAGGCATGTGAGAGAATTGGTCCCGCTGGAGCAACCAATTCTTGGTCCATGAACTCCTCCTCACCCTGTTCATGGACTCGTCTTGGTCCAGGACAAGAAGACCAACAGAAACACAAAGACGATGCACAACACGATCTCTACGACGAGAACGTATCCGCAACATGGCTAGAAAACGGTCGTCTGATCAGAACGAACTAAACAGAACACACTGAAGTACAGCAAGGCCTATGACGAACGACCTGAAAATCAGAAACGAGTGGACAAGAACGCACTGTAAAACAGATACGACCTGACTACACACCCTGAAAGACAAGATACGAACCCACAAGCACCAACTGAAATGCAGAAATCGATCTGAAAGCACGAAGTTCGAAAAGCACGAATTGTCTCTTCCCAAACTTTTACTAACACGCGGTAACATGAGATTAGCAAAAGCAGCCCAAGGGGTGGCGCCATGAGAATGGAACTTCCCCTTTATGCTGGCGTCGTACGTCACCGCGCTTTAGACCGACGAGATTTTGGATTCACAGTGTGTATGCAAGGAAAGCTTGACAAGAATCTCGCCAAGCTTGACAAGAAACCCGTCGAGAAAAACTATGTTTTTTTTGCGACGAGATTTTAGTCGTGTGTACAGGGCTTGAGGGTAGTGTCCTTGTTATCAGAGTGAAACCAGGATCAGAGAGGAGCACAGAAGAGGCTGTTTTGGCTAACAAGGATATTAGCAGACACTGTGCATTATCTTTAATCAGGCAAGGAATCTGCTTCTGTCATGGGTTGGGAGACCAATATAAGTGTTACCCAGCTGCAGAAAAAAGAAATCAGAAATGGATAGACAGGAATTCCAATCCTTTGACAGATAAAACAGCTTCCATGTATGTATTTTATTTGTGTATTAAGCTGCTTGCATGGTGTTCAGCTTTAAAGATATTGCCATGCAAGAAAAAGCCAGAATAATGAGTTCTTATATAATAGAAAATACATTTCTACAGTTTCACTAATTTACATCTGTAAGGAGTTTTGTTTGCAAGCCATTATCTAAAATCAGTTCCTTCTCCTAAAACTATTTTCGTTAAAGAGCATATTTATGTGTGTGATAGTTTTAAAGTTATCTGCATTCGCAAAGATGGAATCGTTAGTCCAGTGTTATCACTGCGCAGTCTTAGATGATGTTTCCTATATAGACTCCCTAGGGAGCCACTGGAAATAAGTGGGCTCATCTACCTGTGCTGAGGCTACCTGCCCAGTACCTGGATCCAACAGCTTACTGTCAAAGCTTGGGCAATATTCAGCCTCCAGTGTCTTTTTTACCATTTACTGCAGTTCTCAAACTGGAGAAAGGTGCACTGGTGCGCAGTCATGTTGGAACAGGAAGGGGCCATCCCTAACTGTTCTTACAAAGTTGGGAGCATGAAATTGTCCAAAATGTCTTGGTATGCTGACGCCTTAAGTGTTCCCTTCACTGGAACTAAGGGGCCAAGCCCAACCCCCTGAAAAACAACCTCACACCATAATCCCCCCCCCCCCCTCCACCAAATGATTTAGACCAGTGCACAAACTAAGGTCCATAAAGACATGAATGAGTGAGTTTGGGGTGGACGAACTTGACTGGCCTGCACAGAGTCCTGACCTCAACCCAATAGACAAGGGTGGCCCGTCCATTAAGGGCGCACGGGTGCCGCCCTCTATCCATGCATCCGGCCCCTATGTAGGACCCTGGATGCATGAATTAATTCCAACAGGGGGGTGTTTTTTTGAAGCACCTAATTAGAGCCAGAGGCTCTCATAGGCTTCAAAATAGGGTGGGCTTGGGGCACATAGAATGCGAAAGAGCCCACCCAGGTGTGTTATAATAGCAAATGAATATTCGCTATTTGTAACACTGAACCTCAGAAGGCATGAAAAGATAACTCAGAAGAAATAGAGATACCTAGGGGTCGGACTTTGAAGCCACAGACACATGGGATAACAAAAAATTATTTATTTATAAAAGACAAAAGACAGTAACAACTAAAAAATGGTTAAAACACTGTATACTAGATGGTTGTACAGATGTGGTCCCTGTGTGCGTCTACGCGTTTCGCCGCAAGGCTTCTTCAGGACGAACAGAGATAGTAGGAAAACACGCCTTACTATCTTGGGAGCAGGAGGGTATAATGTATATTATCCCTTGATCAAAAAAATGTTTAGATATTATTTTATAGGCAGGCCCAGAACCGTTGTAGTGGGCGCTGGAACAATTCACATCTCGCAAAAAAACAGGATAAAATTTCAGGTGCTTCTTAGAGCAAAAGGCAGCTAAAGACGAGAACCTCAAGACTCAGCGTACCAGCTGAAATAGCAGTCTGAATATAGAGAAGAGCTGCATGCGGACATCAGTGAGCAAAATTGAGGCTAGCAAAGTAATGCAGCCAAGCATGTATGAATAACAAGTGAATCCCTTAGATCCAGACAAAGTTATAGGCAGAAAACAAACCAAATCGTAGTGGTCACAAATGATATAGCATACAGATGTCCCCGGAGACAGCAGGATGCACATATAACACTGAACCTTCTCCCGGCCAATCATTAAGTGGGTATTGAGACCCGTCACCCAATTGGCTGAAAGGATAGGCGATCCTATTGGACGCCTAGGAGGAGGGGAGGAGACGCGTAGCGGAAGCCGCCGTGATGCAGAACCGGATGCAGGAGTCGCTGCGGGCAGGTGGGGGAGACGCTGCTGCCCCGGGGGATGGTTGTTTGCCGCCCACCCCCAAAAAATAACACCAGCCGTAACTGCCGATAGAACAACTTTGGGATGAATTAGAGCGGACACTGTAGCCTCGTACACACGGCCGAGAATCTCGTCAGGAAAAAACTTGTCGTTTTTCTTGACGAGATTCTTGGACAAGAAACTTGTCCCGCCGAGTGTACACACGCTCGATTCAAAGAACCCGCGGTTCTTTGAATGGAGCGAACGCAGTGACGTAATCGACTACGACGAGCGTGCGCTCGTCACATTCAATGCCGTCGCCGCCATCTTGCTACACCCTACCTAGGCCTAGGAAGCAATCGCGGATGCTTCAAAGTCATTTTGAGCATGCGTGGGTTTCCACGGTGACAGGTAAGTGTACACACACACACTTTTCTCGTCGAGAAACATGCTGACGAGAATCTCGACGAGAAAATGGAGAATCCTGACGAGAAAATAGAGAGCAGGTTCTCTATTTTTCTCGTCGAGATTCTTGACGGTTTTCTTGAAACCTGATAGCCGCATACACACGACCGATTTACTCAGCAAGAAAGCTCTGCCAGCAAGTTTCTTGTCGTTTTTCGACGAGAAACTCGGTCGTGTGTACGAGGCTTGTGAGCCAGGCCTTCTCGTACTTCGGTGCCTGACCTCACAAATGCGCTTCTGGAAGAATGGTCAAACATTCCCATAGACACACTCCTAAACCTCGTGGACAGCCTTCCCAAAAGAGGTGAAGCTGTTATAGCTGCAAAAGATGGGCCAACTAAACATTGAACCCTATGGACTAAGACTGGGATGCCATTAAAGTTCATGTGCGTGTAAAGGCAGGTGTCCCAATACTTTTGACAATATAGTGTATGTACTGTATAAATCTATGTATGTAGCTGTTTGCCTGGGGTTCAGATGACTGAATTCCAGGCACAGAGAAAAAAACTGCAGCATTTTTTGACCAGTAACAACTAATAACCCATGGCTTCGGCCCAGGACCAGGTACACACCTGTAGTTATGACTTAGTCATGCCAAGCACTGCAGATATGTGAGGTCAATTCCCTTGAGTCAGAAAAGTATTTCTCAATTTGGGCCCCTATCCAAAATTAGAGATTAAAGGATAAGTTCACCTTTTATAAAATGTTAAATGTTACACACGTATACAGGGTGTCATGCCTTTGGCGTACAAAGAAATACAGTAATAACTTCTGGACTTGTAATTCAAATATCGTCCACTCGATGTCACTCTTAACAAAGGACTGTTGATGGGCAGTGTTCTATGGTAATGTGAATTTCCTGTCGTGTTATTGAAAACTGTCTTCACTTCCTATCTTCACTATGGAGTCAGCTAGGCCTGCACCACATGTTTCCTAAGTCCTGATCTCCTTAAGGCAGCATCGCTGGTATGATAAAGACTGTTTATCTATATGCCTAGTAGACATTTGTTTGTGTTCATATAATTCTTATATGTTCATTTATTTGTTTATCTCTAGTTTCACCATTATTCATACGCATCTTATATGGCCACTACCTGTTCATCGTAATAAAGAACCAAAGTTATAGACAGTCTGGTTATTTAGGATGCAAGGTTTAAGCTGTATGTTGAGCTACATACACGCCAGGGGCAAACGTGTAGCAAGAACAGAACAGTGAAACAGCAGCTATCCAGCAAGTGGGATTTAGGACAGTGACTAAACAGAGGCCTGCTACCCTGTCAGCGCAGCCACCTGCATACAGCGATACAGCAGTCTCTACACAGTCAAGCATTCCTGCAAGCAACATGTCACATAGCCAGGCATCCACACTCAAGAAAAGGTCCCAAGTTTCCGGCTCCTCTAGATCTTCCTCTGCAAGCAATGCACTCGCTATCGCACGTGCAAAAGCCGAAGCCGCCAAGACCCGAGCAGCCTTTTCTGAGCAAGAAATGCAGATTAAAAAGGAGAAAGTGAGGCTAAAGACAGAGAGTGCAGCAAGAGGCACAGTTAGAGGCAGAGATAGTGCAGCAAGAGGCATAGTTAGAGGTACAGAAAGTGCAGCAAGAGGCACAGTTAGAGGTACAGAAAGTGCAGCAACAGGCACAGTTAGAGGCACAGAAAGTGCATCAAGGGGCACAGTTAGAGGCCAAGGAAGCCCTCCTAGAAGTAGCCCTAGAGAAACTCACTGTAGAGGAGGAAGCAGCAGCAGCCATAGCAGAAGCAGAGGCCTTAGAATTAGCTGTATACCCGAGAAGCGAATGCAGCAGACGCAGCAATATTCTGAACCCAGAAGCTAAAACTCAAGATTCTCTACAACAATCTTCAGATTATATCAATCAACATTTTAAGCCAAGCAGTGACAAAGATGACGTCAAAGAGGCAAGCCAAAGACATTACACGGTACCTCCGCAAGTCAGCGACAAGTCTCCAGCCTGCAAACAGGAGAAATACACGCAAAGTGATGCCTCCTACGACAGACTCCCTATACGTGAGGTAACAAAGCCTTCTAATTGTCCTCCGGAAACCAACGTCCAAGTCAGAACGGTATGACAGAAGCCGGCTGGACACCCTCAAAAGGTATGACTATACACAGCCATATCACCATGGGGACACACAGCAGGTTAACCAAACCTCCATAAACCTTGCAAGGTTCTTTGCATGACGTGAGTTAGTCACCAAAGGTCTTGAGAAGTTTAATGACTGCCCTGAAAGCTACAGAGCCTGGCGGTCTTCCTTTCAAAATGCCATCAGAGACTTATGCCGTGTACACACGATCTGTTTTACCGATGAAAACAGTCCGATGGACTTTTCTCATCAGACAAACCGATCGTGTATGGGCCCCATCTGTCTTTTTTCCATCATGAACATAGAACATGTTTTAAATTTATCGGATGGGAAAAAAAACAATAGCAAATTCCGATCGTCCGTGTGGAACTCCATCGGACAAAAAACCCACGCATGCTCAGAATCAAGTTGACGCATGCTCAGAAGCATTGAACTTCATTTTTCTCGGCTTGTCGGAGTGTTTTACATCACAGTGTTTTGAACGGTCGGATTTTTGACTGATGGTGTGTAGGCAATACTGATGGAAGTCAGCTTCATCGGATTTCCGATGGAAAAATCCATCGGATTAGAATCCATAGGAAATCTGATCGTGTGTACAGGGCTTTAGGTTTTACTTGCAGTGAAGAGATAGACCCCCTGATCAAATGGCTTGGAAATGAGTCTGCCGAGCACGCCAGACGAATCTGGACAATAAATATAAACCACCCAGACACTGGTCTTAAAACGATCTGGGATAGACTTGATGAGTGTTATGGTTCAGCAGAAGCAGTAGAAAGTGCACTATTCAAAAGACTTGATAACTTCCCCAAAATACCCCACAAAGCCTACCAGAAACTTAGGGAGCTAAGTGACTTGCTAATGGAACTTCAAGTAGCTAAATCCCATTGTACAAAAGTTACCCTATAACTTGCAAGAGCAGTGGATTACACATGGATCTCGATTTTGTGTGTCAGCAAGCTAAAACAAGAAATGATCCAAGTTTTGATTTTACATTGTCATGTGCTGCTCCTTCAGGACTTAACCCTCGCAAACCTCCAGTAGCAGTACACAAAACAAACGTTACTCCTCCAGATTCTTTTCACAGGTCTGCCAGCTTCTCTGACTCTGAGACAAAGGTCAAAGATCCTGGTAAGCAGTGTCCCTTGCATCGGAAGCCACGTCCTCTCCTAAAATGCAGAGCCTTCAGAGAGAAAACCCTGCAGGACAGCAAGGCCTTCCTCAAGGAGAACCACATCTGCTACAGGTGCTGCTCTTCAACAACTCACCTCGCCAAGGACTGTAAGGTCAGTTTAAAATTCACAGAATGTGACAGCTCAGATCACAACTAGGGATGAGCTTCGAGTTCGAGTCAAACTCATGTTCGACTCGAACATTGCCTGTTCGCATGTTCGCCAAACAGCGAACAATTTGGGGTTTTCACGGCAAATTCGAAAAGCCGCGGAACACCCTGTAAAAGTCTATGGGAGGAATCTAAAGTGCTAATTTTAAAGGCTTATATGCAAGTTATTGTCATAAAAAGTGTTTGGGGACCCGGGTCCTGCCCCAGGGGACATGTAGCAATGCAAGAAAAGTTTTAAAAACAGCCGTTTCTTCGGGAGCAGTGATTTTAATAATGCTTAAAGTGAAACAATAAAAGTGAAATATTCCTTTAAATTTCGTACCGGGGTGTGTATAGTATGCCTGTAAAGTCGCGCTTGTTTCCTGTGCTTAGAACTGTCCCTGCACAAAGTGTCATTTCTGAAGGAAAAAAAGTCATTTAAAACTCAGTCGCGGCTATAATGAATTGTCGGCTCCCGGCAATACATGGAAAAGTAATTTAATAATAAAAGTATTTTGAATAAACAAAAATAGTAGCGCTTCTGTGTATCACACCACAAATCGAAATACTATAGAAAATATATATATGTGTCCCGTGAAGAAATACATATATGTGAAAAACTGCAAAACATATACTCTAAAAATATATATGTGCACATACAATAAATTAATAAGTGTCTGTAGCGTTCAAATATTGTTTTCAAACCAGTTGTGAAAAAACATTTAAAGAAAGTCCATCAGTGAGATAAGTGTTCCAATAATAGTGACTTCAACTAAAATTTGCATAAAAATCTTCCTGTGTTCTCTTGAATAAACCTTCACCACACCAGCGTGATTAGTGACTCCACTCCCTAAGGACTTGCACTCACCACTAGGATTTGCCTTGCACTCTCATGCTCGGCTTCACAGCTTAAACACCCCTCACGGTATAAAAGATAGATCCAAACGATGTTGCTAGGTCAGTCAAGTTTTCCCACAAAAAGAAAGCAAAAAGGTCTCCAATAGTGAAGTACGTAAAAACTTTTATTAAACAAAGCACAGGTAACCTTCAATAGTTTCACTCACATCTAGCAAATCAAAGTTAGGCACTTCATCAAAATAACTTCAAAACGCCAGACAGGTATACGACAGGTAGCCGCGATGTATTGCGGTCTCGGCGGACCAATCAATCATTTGTGTCTCACCCTCCTTCATATATGCCCGTCTCTCCACTCCAATCGAAAACACTGTGAACTTCCGTCCAAACACCGGACTGTAGATTCGATGAGCGGTCGAAAAAAAAACGGACGCCACACACTATAAAAGAGCGCCGTGTAGCTTCTCCCAGACTAGTTTCGTCGCATAGGACTTCTTCCAATGGGATTGGCTACACGGACTAGCATCACCCCCTTTATACTCCCATCCGTGATAGGTCGCGGAGTGATTCATGCTGCGCAAATGCGCGCTAGCTGTCCCCAGGACTACAATACATCGGGCATGACCCCATCTGCGGCTAGCGCAACAACATTGCAAGATGATAATACTAGATAAAATCTGCATATAATCTAAACTGCAGGTACTTAAAAACAAAGGAAACCTAAATGTCGTATATTTAGCATAACCTAATATGCATATCAACATAGGATTATCTGGTAATTATCCACAAGAGGCATTATATACAAAAATGACAAGTGAGGACAATAAATCACAGAAATTAAGATTAGATAAAATCAAATCACCATAATTATCCACAAGAGGCATTATATACAAAAATGACAAGTGAGGACAATAAATCACAGAAATTAAGATTAGATAAAATCAAATCACCATAATTAAACATGCGGAAAATATGTAAATGAGCAATAGATCATAAAAGGGTCAAATGTATATAGTACAGATCTATTATAGTATACATTTTCTAGAGAGAACTGGCCTTAAAAAACTATAAATAGTCGCATAGGAGCTGGAGCTGACCTGATGGGGAACATGAGAAGGGGCGGGTCTATTAATTTTTTTACACTGAAGAGGAAGTTCCCCATCAGGTCCGCTCAGCCAAGACGTAGGCGGGGTCTGAGATACGAGGGCGCCCCCACCCCCTCGTACCTCAGACCCCGCCTACGTCATTGGCTGAGTGGACCTGATGGGGAACTTCCCCCGCAGTGTAGGTCCGCTCAGCCAATGACGTTTCGAGTGGAGACTGCAGCGCTGGACATCGGATCGCCGCGGGACATTGGATTACATCGCTGGAATGTGTTTTTTATTTTTTATTTTTAATAAAGGACTTTTCCAAGGTGTCTGTGTGTTTTTTTTTTTTAAATGTACACTTTCTTCGTGAAATGGTATGGCCCTTACCAATTCACATGGGGGGGGGCCGGGATCTGGGGGTCCCCTTTGTTAAAGGGGTCTTCCAGATTCCGATAAGTCTCCTGCCCGCAGACTCCCACAACCACCGAGCAAGGGTTGTGGGGATGGGGCCCTTGTCCCCACCAACATGGGGACATCCTCCCCATGTTGAGGGCATGTGGCCTGGTATGGTTCAGGGGGGGGGGGCGTTCTCTCGTCTCTCGTCCCCTCTCTTTTCCTGCGGCCTGCTAGGTTGTGTGCTCGGATAAAGGGTCTGGTATGGATTTTTGGGGGAACTCCACGCCATTTTTTTTTTCATTTGGGGTGGAGTTCCCCTTAAAATCCATACCAGACCTGAAGGGTCTAGTATGGATATTTGAGGGGAACCCCACGTCATTTAAAAAAAAAAAATTATGCAGGGTTCCCCTTAATATCCATACCAGACCTCAAGGGCCTGGTAATTGAATTTGGGGGGACCCCCACAATTTTCTTTTTTTTTATCAATGACTTTTCTCTGTATTGCCGGGAGCCGACAATTCATTATAAACAGTGGTTTTAAATTGCTTTTTTTCCTTCAGAAATGACATTTTGTGCAGGGACAGTTCTAAGCAAGGGAAACACACACCCAGGTACGAAATTTAAAGGAATATTTCACTTTTTATTGTTTCACTTTATGCATTATTAAAATCACTGCTCCCGAAACAACGGCCGTTTTTATAACTTTTTTTTGCATTGATACATGTCCCCTGGGTCAGGACCCGGGTCCCCAAACCCTTTTTAGGACAAGAACTTTCATACTAGCCTTTATAATTAGCACTTTAGATTTTGAACGTTCGGGTTCATTGAATTTAATAGGGTTCTAAAGTTCACGCGAACTTTAGGTTTGTTTGCAGGTTCTGGTGCGAACCGAACAGGGGGGTGTTCGGTTCATCCCTAATCACAACACAGGTTTACATCCTGGGCCAGCTCCTTGGACTTTACAACACAGTCTCGGCACTAGTGAGCATGGCGGGGAGGAAGAGCACACCATTACAACTCCACCAGAGATCACTTCACAATGTACAGAGGTCTGCAAAGGAGTCATAGGTGGCAGGTCCTGCTCCAAAATATGCCTAGTCAGAGTCTACCTAGCAGGCCAAAAAGACAAAGCTATTAAGCTCTACGCAATTCTGGATGACCAAAGTAACAAGTCATTAGCCAGCTCAACCTTCTTTGACATCTTTGGCATTAAAGGCCCCAGCATCCCCTACTCCTTAAAAACTTGTGCAGGAATAGTGGAGACGACGGGGAGGAGAGCATCCGGCTACCAAGTCGAGTCCATTGACGGACAATCATGCTTGTCTTTGCCAACTCTTATCGAATGCAACCAGATCCCTGACCATAGATCTGAAATTCCTACACCAGCTGTGGCTGCTCATCACCCACACTTGAAACGCATAGCGCATCTGATACCAGAACTTGATCCTCAGGCTCAGATTATCCTGCTCCTTGGGAGAGATATCTTGCGAGTCCACAAATCAAGGGCTCAAATTAATGGCCCCAACAACGCTCCTTATGCTCAGAGGTTAGACCTTGGATGGGTCATCATAGGAGATGTCTGTCTTGGAAGCGTGCACAAACCTGACTCCGTTAGCAGCATGCTCACAAATACCCTAGAGAATGGGCGTCCCTCTCTTTTCCAGCCATGCCACAACCAGTTCTTTGTTAAGGAATCGGCCTACACCACCCACTTCTCTTGTCCCTTCACAAGCCCCACTAATGACAACTTTGCCTGTGACAGTGACCGAGACCATTTAGGGTGCACAGTCTTTTAAAGAACTAAAGATGACAATCGTGCGGCAATGTCTATTGAGTAGTGATGAGCCGAACACCCCCGGGTTCGGTTCGCACCAGAACCCGCGAACGGACCGAAAGTTCGTACGAACATTAGAACCCTATTAAATACAATGGATGCGAACGTTCGAATTCTAAAGTGCTAATTATAACAACTATTATGCATGTTATTGTCCTAAAAAGGGTTTGGGAACCCGGGTTCTGCACCAGGGGACATGTATCAATGCAAAAAGAAGTTTTAAAAACGGTCGTTTTTCGGGAGCAGTCATTTTAATGATGCATAAAGTGAAAAAAAAAAGTCAAATATTCCTTTAAATATCGTACCTGGGGGGTGTCTAAAGTATGCCTGTGAAGTGCCACGTGTTTCCCGTGTTTAGAACTGTCCCTGCACAAAATGACACTTCTAAAAGGAAAAAAAAGCCATTTAAAACTGCTTGCGGCTTTAATGTAATGTCTGGTCCCGGTAATATGGATGAAAATCTTTAAGAAAAATGGCATAGCTACCCCATGACCCCCCCCCCCTACCCCAGCCCATTACCAGCCCCTTTGGGTCTTGTATGGATATTAAGGGGAACCCCGCACATAAAATAAAAAAGGCCCTATATACTCTGAACAGCCGTATACAGGCGGTGCATACAAGACAGGGACTGTAGGTTTGTTCTTATGTAGAATCTGTTTGTAATTTTGAACAGGTACATTGTTGAAGTGTAGCTCCAGCCCAAAAATCTATTTTTAAACTTTTTGGAAAACATAGGTAAGGGTTATCACCCCTGAAACATTTGTTTTGCTGTCTGTGCCCCTGTTCAGAACATTTCACCTCACTTTCCGTCCCAATGTCAACTGTTTTTGAAATGTGGTGTTTTTCTTGAAACAAGGATTGCTGATAAAGCATCAGTACAGAGGAGACACCTTTCTCCCATATTTATTCTTACAGGAGAGAATTTTCCTTCCTAGGGGTAGATTTCCTCTCACTTCCTGTTGTCTTCTTGCGTTTGCAAGTAGGAGTCGTTTGTAAGTTGGATGTTTGAAAGTAGGGACCTGCCGTATATACTCTGCAGAAATAGGCCCCTTAGTTGTTGGTGTTGGCACAACACTGTAAGCACTCACAGTTACTCTTGGTTGGTGCTGGAACGCCCTGCTGTCAACTATTATATCAGGAATTTTAATTACATATAATTGTTGAACAGTGGTAGTAAAAATTGGGCCTTTGATGGTGGTGCTGGTGCCACAACACTGTAAGCCCTGACAGTTACTCTTGGTGGGTGCAGCAATGGGCCCTGCTGTGAATTATTAGATCAAGAATTGTAATTACATGCCCCTTTTGAACAGGGGCTGAAAAATTGGGCCTTTCGTGGTGGTGGTGGTGGTGGTGTTGCCACAACACTGTAAGCCCTCAGAGTTACTCTTGGTGGGTGCAGGAATGGGCCCTGCTGTGAATTATTAGATCAAGAATTGTAATTACATGCCCCTTTTGAACAGGGGCTGAAAAATTGGGCCTTTCGTGGTGGTGGTGGTGGTGGTGGCGTTGCCACAACACTGTAAGCCCTCAGAGTTACTCTTGGTGGGTGCAGCAATGGGCCCTGCTGTGAATTATTAGATCAAGAATTGTAATTGCATGCCCCTGTTGAACAGGGGCTGAAAAATTGGGCCTTAGGCACTGGTGGCACAACACTACAACCCCTCACAGATACGTTACTTGGAGCACAGCAATGAGCCCTGTTGCAAAGTATTGCTTCAAAAATTGTAATGACACGCCCCTGTTAAACAGGGGCTGAAAAATTGGGCCTTAGGCACTGGTGCCACAACACTCCAACCCCTCACAGATACTGTACTTGGAGCACAGCAATGAGCCCTATGGCAAATTATTGCTAAAAAAATTGTAATTACACGCCCCTGTAAAACAGGGGCTGAAAAATTGGGCCTTAGCCACTGGTGGCGGCACCCATAA
The DNA here is from genome assembly GCA_029206835.1 of Rana muscosa. Classification (NCBI taxonomy): domain Eukaryota; kingdom Metazoa; phylum Chordata; class Amphibia; order Anura; family Ranidae; genus Rana; species Rana muscosa. The sequence goes on from CM055117.1 coordinate 986,149,576, forward strand.
ACAAAAATGATCTTCCAAGCTATCATCATCAATCGTATCATTGAGGACTCGGAGGAGGAGGATAGCCAGTCAACATAACAGCACAGGCACTCAGCATCAGCATCAGTCTTGAAGGGATGTGACATGTTAAAATCAATTAGTCTGTTATATCAGCATCAGGTGTGTGGTAGCTGGTGGTGATCCAAGACTGGTTCATCTTGATGAAAGTCAGTCGATCAACCGAGTCGGTGGACAGGCGCACCCTGTGATCCGTGACAAATCCTCCAGCAGCACTGAATGTGCGTTCCGAAAGAACGCTGGATGCAGGACAGGCCAGTAGCTCAATTTCATACTGTGCAAGCTCTGGCCAGTGATCCATCCTCAAGACCCAGTAAGCCAGAGGATTTTCGGTGGGGAAGGTGTCCAAGTCTGACCTTGCCCCTAGATATTCCTGCACCATGTTTATCAGACGCTGGCGATGGTTGCTGGAACCGATCATACTTTGGGGCTGCGGACTAAAGAATTGTCTGAACGCATCGGTCAGACGGCCACCTTCCCCACCGCTCCTTCTTTGACTGGCCGAAGCCTCAGCAACTCGTTGTCCAGGACCAGGAGTTTGTAACCTCCCAGTCTCTGGGAACGCGTTGCACAGACCTTTCTGCAAGGCCTCCCGGAGTTGTCTCATCCTCTGCTCCCTCTGCGAAGGTAACATAAGGTCCGCAACCTTACCCTTGTACCGTGGATCAAGGAGAGTGGCCAGCCAGTAATGGTCCCTCTCCTTGATCCGAAGAATACGAGGATCCTTCCGCAGACTTTGCAGGATCAGGGAGGCCATGCAGCGTAGGTTTGCTGAGGCATTCGCTCCGGAGTCCTCTGGGTCACTAAGGACGACATGATCCGCAGCCACCTCCTCCCAGCCACGTACAAGTCCACTGGTTTCTTGGGACTGTAAATCATCCCTAAAAGACTGCTGCTGATGATGCTGAGTGCCAGCCTCCACCTCCATGCTGACACAATCCTCCTCCTCCTCCTCTTCCTCTTCCTGTGCGATGGGTGGGACAGAAGGAACACTGTCTGGGTAAAGGGGGCCTTGAGAGGCAAGGAAGTCCTCCTCTTCCTGCCTCTGTTCTGCCTCAAGTGCCCTGTCCATTATTCCACGCAGCGTGTGCTCCAACAGGTGGACAAGAGGTACAGTGTCACTGATGCATGCACTGTCACTGCTCACCATCCTCATGGCCTCCTCAAATGGTGCCAGGACAGTGCATGCATCCCTGATCATGCCCCACTGGCGTGGAGAAAAAAAACCAAGCTCCCCTGACCCTGTCCTGGTGCCGTAGTCGCACAGGTACTCATTGACGGCCCTCTGCTGCGTGTGCAGCCGCTGCAGCATGGCCAACGTTGAGTTCCACCTGGTGGGCATGTCACATATAAGGCGGTTCTTGGGCAGGTTCAACTCCTTTTGCAGCTCAGCCAGGCGAGCACTGGCATTATAAGATCTGCGGAAATGCACACAGACTTTCCTGGCCTGCCTCAGGACATCCTGTAAGCCCGGGTACCTGCCCAAGAACCGCTGCACCACCAGGTTAAGGACGTGAGCCACACAGGGCACATGGGTCAGTTGTCCCTGTCGGAGGGCGGAGAGGAGGTTGGTGCCATTGTCGCAAACCACCATTCCTGGCTTAAGCTGGCGTGGCGTCAACCACCTCTCGGCCTGGCCCTGCAGAGCAGACAGGACCTCTGCCCCAGTGTGGCTTCTGTCCCCCAAACACACCAGCGCAAGCACGGCATGGCATCTTTTTGCCTGCGTACTTGCGTAGCCCCGTGAACGGCTACGGAGCACCGCTGGTTCATAGGACAAACCACAGGAAGAGGCCATGGAGGAAGAAGAAGAGGAGGGGGTGGAGGAGAGAGGTGTGTCACAACCAGTAGTAGCATTTTGGAGGCGTGGCGGTGGAACAACCTCCAACACTACTGCACCTTGTCCTGCATCCTTCCCAGCTGCCAAAAGAGTGACCCAATGGGCCGTGAAAGAAAGGTAACGTCCCTGTCCATGCCTGCTGGACCATGAGTCAGCGGTAATATGCACCTTACCGCTGACCGCCCTGTCCAGCGAGGCCAAGACATTGCCTTCCACATGCCGGTAGAGAGCCGGAATAGCCTTCCGTGAGAAAAAGTGGCGTTTGGGAACCTGCCACTGAGGAACCGCACATTGCACAAACTCACGGAAGGGGGCCGAGTCTACCAACTGAAAAGGCAGCAGTTGAAGCGCTAGCAATTTAGCCAAGCTAGCATTCAACCGCTGGGCATGTGGATGGCTGGGAGTGAACTTCTTTCGACGGTCCAGCAGCTGGGGCAGGGAAATGTGCCTGCTAGAATCGGACGTCGGTGTACTGCTAGCAGAGTGGCCGCAAGTACTTGGCTGTGACACACCTAATTCTACACCTTCATTCCTCTCAGTGCATGTTTCAGAGAGGACTGAAGTTATAGTGGGGTTGGAGATCCCAGCTGATGCGGTGCAAGGAGAGGTCCGCTTTGTTCTTTGGTGTGGGTCTTTGAGGTAGGCTTGCCAACGAGCTGCATGGCAGGTCAACATATGTCTGGTCAGGCATGTGGTACCCAAGCGGCTGATGTTTTGGCCACGCGATATACGCTTGAGACATATGTTGCAAACAGCAGCTGTGCGATCTGATGCACTAGCCTCAAAAAAGGCCCACACCAAGGAACTTTTTGAATGACGGGCAGAGGCAGCGCCCTGCACAGGCGGAGCTCTGCGGTGTGATTCCGTCGGTGTACTGCCCTTACGCTGGCCACCAAAGGGCATCCTGCCTCGTTGGAGATGTGCCTCCTCCTCATCCTCCTCCTCCTCCTCTCTCCTATTAGGCACCCACGTGGAGTCAGTGACCTCATCATCCCCTCCCTCCTCATCACTGGAGCCAATCTGGCAGTATGCTGCAGCTGCTGGAACATGACTGCCAGATTGGTGTCCTTCTTGAGCATCCCCTCTGTCTGCTCTCACGCTACTGCCTTCCTGTAGCTGGGTTTCATCATCAGACCCTTCGAAACGCTGGGCATCCTCCTGGAGCATGTACCCAACACTGTGCTCAAACAGTTCGGGGGACTCCTCAGGAGGAGGACATGGTGGGTCTAGGGAAGGAGTGACTGATGATGAGTCTGACATTGATACCAGGGAAGAGGACGCTTTGGCAGCTGCTTTGCCAGTACCCTGAGCCTGGGTGAGAGAGGATGAGGAGGAGGAGGAGGGCTTGGTCATCCACTCTACCAAGTCTTCGGCATGATGTGGCTCAACATGTCCAGCTGCCGAAAACAAGGACAAGCGTGTCCCATGGCCATGTGCTGATGACAATGCACCGCGTCCACGACCAGCACTGTTGCCCCCAGACACAGAGCCTGCTTGCCCTCTTTTATTGCCTCCTGACTGTCTGCCTCTCCTTGTTTGCCTTCCAGACATTCTAATAGATGGCCTGCAGGGAGATGGGAAAAAAGCAATAAGGGCTACCTTCAGGTGTCCTTCTCTGTCCCTTTACTTAAGGATTTCTAAATATGGTTGAGGATTATTGCTTTTGCACAGAATAGCACAACGACAATTTCCCTGACTGTCCAAAAAACAAGGATTTCAAAGATGGTTGATGAGGAATGCTTTGGCACACTATAGCACAAGGAGAATTCCCCTCACTTTCCTTCTTTGTCCCTAGAAACAAGGACTGGCACAGTGAAAGAAACTGACACTCTCCCTACCTACAGTTTTCTGTCCCTAGAAAAAATGTTTTTTTAAAGCACACTATAGCACAAGGAGAAATCCCCTCACTTTCCTTCTTTGTCCCTAGAAACAAGGACTGGCACAGTGAAAGAAACTGACACTCTCCCTACCTACAGTTTTCTGTCCCTAGTGTGAGGGGGCTAGCTCGGCAGCGGGTATGTGTGACCCCCGGGATGGGCTCCCCACCCAAAAACAGGCCCAGCAGACGGAGGTTGTGGTTTTCAAAATCAAAAAAAGGTGCGGTTTATTTTCTATTTACAGTGACAAAAACACAGCAAGGCAAAAAAAACAAACACAAAATAAATCCTGGTCAACTTGACCTCTGACTAAACTTACAGGTTTCCTAACTAACGACTGGGATCAGCCTAGTGCTGTCCTAGTCCCTGGTTTTAAATGTCCAAGCAAAATATAGCCACACAGGCTTTCTCTCACCGCACAGGGGTTCACTCTCCCTAGACAGTCCACACAGGTCTGCTTCCAGGCATGAGCTAACATCTAATGAATCTGGGCTTTCTTATAGAGGCCTAAATGAGCTGACAAGGTTCAGCTGGACTCATCAACTCCCTGTCTGCACGACGCCCAGCCCTCTCCCTAGAGGTATGAGTCATCAATGAGCCCACTAGTCTCAGCTGGGCTTATACAACTCTCCACCTAGCTGTATAAATCGGCGTAAAGCCTGAATCTGGGCGAAATATATCTACCCCCCTGGATGTAACCAGGTGACTTTACCTTCCTGCTGTCACATACCCCCCCCTCTTGTTTTAACCTCGGGGTTGGAACACCAGCAACCAGGCATTCATGTACTCGAGACAAAGCATCCACATTCCCCATTTGAACGCCAGGGCGATGCTTTACTGTGAAGTTGAATTCCTGGAGGGCCAGGAACCACCTATTCACTCTTCTATTTGTTTCCTTGTTTTGAGCCATCCACTTTAACGGAGCGTGATCCGTAACCATGTCAAAGTGCCTACCTAGCAGGTAGTATCGAAGGGAATCTAGAGCCCACTTCACCGCTAAACACTCCTTTTCAACGGTGGCGTAATTTACCTCATGGGACTTCAACTTCCTGCTGAGGTAAATGACTGGGTGCTCTTCCCCGTTCCAGACCTGGGACAATACTGCTCCTAACCCCACATCTGACGCATCACTTTGTACGACAAAGTCTTTAGAGAAGTCGGGTGAGTACAACACTGGCTGGCTACATAAGGCTTGTTTCAAGAATTGGAATGCTGCCTCAGCCTCGGGGGTCCATTTAATCATGACCGACCCTTTCCCCTTCGTCAGGTTGGTTAGGGGCACAGCCTTAGAAGCAAAGTGGGGAATGAATCGCCGATAATACCCAGCGATTCCCAGAAAGGCTCGTACCTGCTTCTTGCTGTTGGGACGTGGCCAACTCTGGATGGCCTCGACTTTGTTGAGTTGGGGTTTTATTACTCCCCTCCCAATGGTGTACCCAAGATATTTGGCCTCCTCCTGCCCAATGGTACACTTCTTGGGGTTAGCCGTAAACCCTGCTTCCCGAACAGAGTCCAGGACTGCTTGCACTTTTGGCAGATGTGAGGCCCAATCTGTGCTATGGACAATTACGTCATCCAGGTAAGCCGCAGCATACTTCCGATGGGGCCTCAGCATCTGGTCCATTTTCCGCTGGAATGTGGCCGGCGCATTCTGTAACCCGAACGGCATTCTTTTATATTGGAACGCCCCGTCTGGGGTTACAAATGCGGTTTTCTCTTTGGCTGACTTGGCCAGGGGGATTTGCCAATACCCTTTTGTGAGGTCAAGAGTCGTCATGTATCGGGCTGTTCCCAGCCGGTCGATCAACTCATCTATACGTGGCATGGGGTAGGTGTCAAATTTTGTAACTTTGTTCAACTGACGAAAATCGTTACAAAATCGCCAGCTCCCATCCGGTTTAGGCACCAACACAATGGGACTAGACCAATCACTTTGGGACTCCTCTATCACCCCTAAGTTCAGCATTTTCTGTACTTCCTCCCGTATTGCCTCCCGTCGGGCCTCTGGGATCCGATAGGGTTTTAACTTCACCCTTTCACCGGGCGGGGTAATAATGTCATGCTCTACCCCAGATGTTTGTCCCGGCAGCTCAGAGAATACCTCCTTGTTGCGAAGCACAAACTCCTTAACCTCCTGTTGTTGGGGTTGTGACAAGGTGGCTGCGATTCCAACCTCAGGAATCACGCAACCAGTTTGAGCTGGTGACCAAGTGTCTGCGACTAGGGACTCTCTATCCCTCCAGGCTTTCAACAGATTAACGTGATAGATCTGTTCGGGCTTTCGCCTTCCTGGTTGTCTGACCTTGTAATTCACTTCGCTCACTTTTTCCATTATCTCGTAGGGGCCTTGCCATTTGGCAAGGAATTTACTTTCAACCGTAGGGACAAGTACCAATATCCTATCCCCCGGGGAAAAGGTACGGGTCTTGGCTCCACGGTTGTACACTCTCTGCTGTGCCAACTGCGCTTGGGCCAAATGTTCCTTCACGATGGGCATTACCTGTGCAATTCGATCTTGCATCAGGGCGACATGCTCAATCACACTCCTGTGGGGAGAACTCTCACTTTCCCAAGTTTCCTTGGCAATATCCAACAGCCCTCTTGGGTGTCTCCCATACAGTAACTCAAAGGGGGAGAATCCCGTAGAGGATTGGGGCACCTCCCTAATAGCAAACATCAAATAAGGAAGTAGACAGTCCCAATCCTTTCCATCCCTATCCACCACTTTCTTCAACATTTGTTTTAGGGTTTTGTTGAATCTTTCAACCAGCCCATCGGTTTGGGGGTGATACACAGATGTACGTAATTGCGTCACTTTGAACAATTTACACAGCTCCTTCATAACCCGGGACATAAAGGGTGTACCTTGGTCCGTAAGCAGTTCTTTACAAATACCCACCCGGCTAAAAACAAGAGATAGCTCTTTGGCTATGGTTTTGGCCGAGGTATTTCTGAGCGGGATCGCTTCTGGATAACGGGTGGCATAGTCCATTATAACCAATATGTACTGGTGCCCCCTAGCGGACTTGATTATAGGACCTACCAAATCCATTGCGATTCTCTCAAACGGGACCTCAATGATGGGTAGAGGGACCAGCGGGCTACGGAAGTGTGGCATCGGGGCCGACCTCTGACACACAGGGCAGGAGGAACAATAATTTTCTATGTCCTTCATCACCCCAGGCCAATAGAATCTCTGTAATACCCTCTCTCGGGTTTTCTCTGTCCCCAGATGACCTCCAAGAATGTGCCCATGGGCCAACTCCAACACCAACTTCCTGTAAGGTTTGGGCACCACCAGCTGCTCAACGGTTTCTTCTGCCCTTTTTGCCACCCGATACAGTAGGTCCTTCTCTACGCTGAAGTATGGGTAAGTGCAGGTATTATCTGGGTTCACTAACTCGCCATCTATTTTCACTACGTTTTCCCGTGCCTTTATTAGGGCGGGGTCTTTCAACTGTTCTGTGGCAAAGTTTTCCCTGTGAACCTCAAGATCAGAAAACTCCACAGACGGTAGGTTTTCGTCTGAGGAGGTGGGCTCCTCTCCAGTTTCTTGAGTCTCCCCTGCCAATACTGACAAGGGAAATTCGGGAGAGTCCTCACCACTCTCAGAGGAGTTCTGGCTATCATATTCCTGGTACATAGGGGCACCAGTGGGGGGCTCATGATCATCCCACAGTTCCCAGAACTTCGGAAAATCCCTTCCCACAATGGCGTCATGCGGTAACTGAGACACTAAGCCCACTGGATGAGAAAGGGTACCTTTGGGGGTCTCGAAACACACTGTAGTCACTGGATACTCTCGGGTGTCCCCATGCACACAAATAACGGCTACCTTGCTATTCCCAGAGACCTCTGTTTTAACTAACTCAGCCTTTATCAGGGTCACAAGGCTACCTGAATCCAGCAATACCACAACATTTCTACCATTAATACACATTTTGCATAAATGTTTCTCAGTTCCCCGAATGGCAGTGCATGCGACTGTCGCACACAGCGACTGACGTCTGCCCGTCAGAAAGTCACACTGCATGGGTTCCTCCAAAACCGGGCAATTTGCTGCAATATGTCCCGCTTGCCGGCAGCGGTAGCAAATGATCCTTCTTGCCGCCTCTTGAGCCGCTGATTTCCCAGGCTGTTCTCGCCAAACTTGGGGTAGAGCTCCCACCCTCTCACTCTCTCCACCCTTACCCCTTGGAATCATCTTATCCGCCCCTGGGGATGGTCTGGTCTTAGGGTGGAAAGTCCGAGTGTCTCTGGAAGAGGCCGTCAGGTTCTCTGTAGCCAAGTATTTCTCCACACGATCCACAAGACCATCGGCCGTCTCTGGGTCTCCATGGCTTACCCACTTTTGGATGGCAGTAGGAAGAGCTCTCAAAAACCGATCCATTACAACACGTTCCACAATCTTTGGTGCGGACAAAGTCTCTGGCTGTAGCCACTTTCTGCTCAGGTGAATGAGATCATACATTTGAGACCTGGGGGGTTTTCCAAGCTGGAAAGTCCAGTTATGCACACGCTGAGCCCGGACAGCCAGGGTGACACCCAGCCTTGCCAATATTTCAGCTTTTAGCATCACATAGTCTTTTGCTTGGTCAGGCTCTAGGTCATAGTAAGCTTTCTGCGATTCACCCGTTAACAGAGGAGCCACCAGTCCAGCCCACTGCTCCTCAGGCCACTTTTCTCTTTCAGCGGTCCTTTCAAATGTGGTCAAAAATACCTCTGGATCATCCTCTCCAGTAATTTTTGTCAATAAACGACTCACCCCAAAGGACGCGGTATTAGTGGGACGGCTTTCCTCACCGGTCTGCGGACGTTGCTGCATTACTGCTTCCATCTGTTGTTGTAGTCTCTGCTCTTGCTTCTGCAACAGGTCTATGAAGCGGGCCTCAGATTGCTGTTGGGCTTGTTGCTGAGCCTCCAGACTCTGTTGTAAAGTTGCAAGGCTCTGTTGATGAGCTTGCTGCTGGGCTGCAAGGCTCCTTTGCAAACCTGCATTTGTCTGCTGTTGATTGGCATTTGCTAGAGCCAGCTGTTTCAGTATCTCCTCCATGCTGGCTTAAAAAAAAACTGCCACTGGTTCTCCACCAACTGTGAGGGGGCTAGCTCGGCAGCGGGTATGTGTGACCCCCGGGATGGGCTCCCCACCCAAAAACAGGCCCAGCAGACGGAGGTTGTGGTTTTCAAAATCAAAAAAAGGTGCGGTTTATTTTCTATTTACAGTGACAAAAACACAGCAAGGCAAAAAAAACAAACACAAAATAAATCCTGGTCAACTTGACCTCTGACTAAACTTACAGGTTTCCTAACTAACGACTGGGATCAGCCTAGTGCTGTCCTAGTCCCTGGTTTTAAATGTCCAAGCAAAATATAGCCACACAGGCTTTCTCTCACCGCACAGGGGTTCACTCTCCCTAGACAGTCCACACAGGTCTGCTTCCAGGCATGAGCTAACATCTAATGAATCTGGGCTTTCTTATAGAGGCCTAAATGAGCTGACAAGGTTCAGCTGGACTCATCAACTCCCTGTCTGCACGACGCCCAGCCCTCTCCCTAGAGGTATGAGTCATCAATGAGCCCACTAGTCTCAGCTGGGCTTATACAACTCTCCACCTAGCTGTATAAATCGGCGTAAAGCCTGAATCTGGGCGAAATATATCTACCCCCCTGGATGTAACCAGGTGACTTTACCTTCCTGCTGTCACACTAGAAAAAATGTTTTTTTAAAGCACACTATAGCACAAGGAGAAATCCCCTCACTTTCCTTCTTTGTCCCTAGAAACAAGGACTGGCACAGTGAAAGAAACTGACACTCTCCCTACCTACAGTTTTCTGTCCCTAGAAAAAATGTTTTTTTAAAGCACACTATAGCACAAGGAGAAATCCCCTCACTTTCCTTCTTTGTCCCTAGAAACAAGGACTGGCACAGTGAAAGAAACTGACACTCTCCCTACCTACAGTTTTCTGTCCCTAGAAAAAAATGTTTTTTTAAAGCACACTATAGCACAAGGAGAAATCCCCTCACTTTCCTTCTTTGTCCCTAGAAACAAGGACTGGCACAGTGAAAGAAACTGACACTCTCCCTACCTACAGTTTTCTGTCCCTAGAAAAAATGTTTTTTTTAAAGCACACTATAGCACAAGGAGAAATCCCCTCACTTTCCTTCTTTGTCCCTAGAAACAAGGACTGGCACAGTGAAAGAAACTGACACTCTCCCTACCTACAGTTTTCTGTCCCTAGAAAAAATGTTTTTTTAAAGCACACTATAGCACAAGGAGAAATCCCCTCACTTTCCTTCTTTGTCCCTAGAAACAAGGACTGGCACAGTGAAAGAAACTGACACTCTCCCTACCTACAGTTTTCTGTCCCTAGAAAAAATGTTTTTTTAAAGCACACTATAGCACAAGGAGAAATCCCCTCACTTTCCTTCTTTGTCCCTAGAAACAAGGACTGGCACAGTGAAAGAAACTGACACTCTCCCTACCTACAGTTTTCTGTCCCTAGAAAAAATGTTTTTTTAAAGCACACTATAGCACAAGGAGAAATCCCCTCACTTTCCTTCTTTGTCCCTAGAAACAAGGACTGGCACAGTGAAAGAAACTGACACTCTCCCTACCTACAGTTTTCTGTCCCTAGAAAAAATGTTTTTTTAAAGCACACTATAGCACAAGGAGAAATCCCCTCACTTTCCTTCTTTGTCCCTAGAAACAAGGACTGGCACAGTAAAACACACTGACACTCTCCCTACCTATCCTTCTCTTTCCCTAAACTAAAGGAATCCAGGTTAAGCAATAAATAAATAAATGTCACTGTCCCTGCCTATGCTTGTCTTTCCCTGCTCCGGAACACACTACACTAGGCCGCCGTGCTGGCGGCCTTTTATAGTGTGGGGCGTGTACTAAACACCCTCAGCAATAATTGGCCACAGGCATCCTGCCTGTGGCCAATCATTGCTCTCCTCGCTGCCGGCGCTGTGATTGGCCAAGCATGCGGGGTCACAGTGCATGCTTGGCCAATCACAGCGCCTGGATGACACTGCGATGGCGTAGTGCATTGTGGGCCGTTCGCGTCACTCGAATTTGGCGCGAACGGCCCAAATCGTTCGATCTTCGTCGAACGATCGAACAGCCGATGTTCGAGTCGAACGTATGTTCGACTCGAACACGAAGCTCATCCCTACTATTGAGGACAAACTCTTCTTAGAAATAATGGAGCAAGGACTAGTCAATGATAGCACAAACAGCTGGGTCGCACATCTTCCCTTCAGACCACAGAGACAACACTTACCCAATAACAGAGAACAAGTGCTACAACGTTTTGCTTCCCTTATACGTAACTTACAAAGAAAGTCAGAGATGAGAGAACATTTATTTTCTTTTATGGGGAAGATCTTTGAGAACGGTCATGCAGAGATAGCTCCCACCCTTAAAGATTCTCAAGAGTGTTGGTACCTCTCTATATTCGGAGTGTACCATCCTAAAAAGCCAGGTCAAATCAGAGTAGTGTTTGACTCTAGTGCCAAATTCAAGGGTGTCCCCTTGAACGATGTCCTCTTGACAGGCCCAGACCGCAACAACAAACTCCTGGGAGTACTCTTACGCTTCCACAAAGATTCATGACTGACATCCAACAGATGTTCCATTGCTTCCTGGTCAGAGAGGAAAACAGAAACTTCCTAAGGTTCCTTTGGTTCAGAGACAATGACCCTTCCAAAGACATCTCAGAGTATCGCATGAAGGTACACATCTTTGGCAACAGCCCTTAACCTGCAGTCGCTATCTACGGACTCAGACATTCCGCCCAAGAAGGTGAACTTGAGTATGGCTCAGATACAAAACAATTTGTAGATAAAGACTTTTATGTAGATGACTGTTTGAAATCCTCACCTTCCAGTGAGTCTGCAGTCTGTCTTCTTAAAAGAGCACAGGAAATGCTCACTTGTTACAATCTCAGACTTCACAAGATTGCTTCCAACAGCAAAGAGGTAATGGAAGCTTTCCCTGCTCAAGACCATTCCAACAATCTAAGGGACTCAGATCTAGGTACAGACTCTTTACCTGTGCAGCGCAGTCTAGGTTTACTTTGGGACTTGAAATCTGATTCCTTTACCTTCCAAATAAACAGAGAAAAAAGGCCCTTCACTCGCAGAGGTGTCTTGTCCACAATCAATAGCCTATACGATCCATTAGGATTTGCAGCACCTGTTAAAATTCAAGGTAAAGCCCTACTTAGAGACTTGATTCATGAAACATCCAACTGGGATGCCCCACTACCCCTTGATAAGAGGAACTCTTGGGTAGAGTGGAAGAACTCTCTGTCAGTCATATCTGATCTCCATGTTTCCCGCCCCTATGCTCCTGTACCTTCTACAAAGACACAGAGCCAAACCCTTTGCATATTCTGTGATGCTTCTATCAAGGCAATAGCTGCTGTGGCCTACTTAAGAACTGCCGACACTACAGCACGATGCCACGTAGGATTTGTTATGGGCAAGGCAAAGCTAGCTCCACACCCGGAGCACACTGTACCTAGGCTAGAACTTTGTGCTGCGGTACTAGCCACTGAACTGGCAGAACTTATAACCTCAAAGATGGACATTGACCTCAAGGATATCCAGCTCTACACTGACAGCAAGGTAGTGCTAGGCTACATCTACAATGAGACCAGATGTTTCTATGTTTACGTCAACAACAGAGCGTTGAGGATTAGGAGATCCACTCGCCCAACACAATGGCACTAAGTACCTACTGACCATAATCCTGCAAACCATGCTACAAGAGCTGTTGCCGCATGTAACCTTAAAGACACAACATGGTTTATAGGACCTGCATTCTTGTACAATGCAGAATAGACTGTTCCTAAGAGCGACACTATTGAATTAGTAGATCCAGACTCAGATATTGACATCCGTCCTGAGATCTCAACATTTCAGACTGCAACTTCAGACTGCCAGCTTAAATCTGACAGATTTACTAGATTCTCAAAATGGAAGATGCTTGTTCGAGCTATTTCTGATCTTATCCATATAGCTCACTCTTTCAAAGGTGACTCAAACAGCTGTGACCACAAAGGATGGCATCATTGTCAAAGGACCAGTTCAGCATTAGAGCTCCAGCAGTCCCAGGATCTTCTCATCCGTACTGTACAGAACGAAACCTATGCTAAGGAGATCGACTGTATCTTGAAAAGGAAACCTATCCCTAGTGACAGTGCCCTGAGAAAACTTCACCCATTTCTTGATCAAAATGGACTTTTGAGGGTAGGTGGTCGTCTAAGACAAGCCAACTTGGGAGCAGATGAGAGAAATACTCTAATAGTTCCTGGTCACCATCACATCGCTTACTTGATCATATAACATCATCACCTCCATGTCAAACATCAAGGAAGACTGTTCACAGACGGAGCCTTACGAGCTGCAGGCCTATGAATAGTTGGAGCTAAGAGATGTGTGAGTAACGTGATCTTTAAATGTGTTAATTGTCGCAAACTTCGTGGCATGCTACGAACATAAAAAATGGCCAACCTTCCAGCCGACAGACTTGCTCCAGACCCTCCTTTCACCAATGTTGACCTTGATGTCTTCGGCCCTTGGTCTGTTGTCACATGTCAAACCAGGGGAGGTCACGCAAACAACAAACGTTGGGCAGTTATATTTACCTGTATGGTCATCAGAGCAGTGCACATTGAAGTTATTGAGTCTATGGACACTTCAAGCTTCATAAATGCCCTTAGACGCTTCATTGCTATCCGAGGCCCCGTAAAACACATCCGCTCAGACAGTGGTACTAACTTTGTTGGAGCAGCCAGGGAACTGCATATTCCTTCAAACGTGGACACCAAAGGGGTAGAAAGATACCTCAGAGATCAGGGCTGTTCATGGACTTTCAACCCACCTCACTCCTCTCACATGGGTGGAGCATGGGAAAGGATGATAGGCATAGCCCGCAGAATTTTGGATTTTATCTTTCTGCAAATAGGAACCTCAAGACTTACCCATGAGAGTCTGGGAATCTTCATGGCAGAGGTCTCAGCCATCATCAATGCCAGACCTCTAACTCCAGTCTCAAATGACCCAGATGAGCCTGTGTTACTCACACCAGCAGCACTCCTTACACAGAAAATTGGAGTAATCAGTGCCCCCCTTGGGAATTTCACCACTAAAGACTTATACCTACGCCAGTGGAGACAGGTACAAAGTCTGGCAAATACCTTCTGGGACAGGCGGAGGAAGCAATACCTCTCCACTTTACAGCCACGTACTAAATGGCAAGACAACAAGCCCAACCTTAAAGGAGGAGACCTTGTTCTTGTTAAGGACTGTCAATCTCAAAGGAATGAGTGCCCTTTGGGTCTCATCACCAACACCTTTTCAAGTGAGGATGGAAGGGTCAGAAAAGTGGAAGTCAAGATCCATAGAAACAAAGAGACAAAATTGTTCCTCAGACCAGTTTCTGAACTAATTTTATTGTTGGCATTTGAGAAATAAATAGTGGCATCTTATGATACCAGATGGGGAGTGTCATGCCTTTGGCCTACAAAGAAATACAGTAATATCTTCTGGACTTGTAATTCAAATATCATCCACTAGATGTCACTCTTAACAAAGGACTGTTGATGGGCAGTCTTCTATGGTAATGAACATTTCCTGTTGTGTTATTGAAAACTGTCTTCACTTCCTATCACAACTCTTTTATCTTTTTCCACTGGACAGTCGACATGGAGTCAGTTAAGCCCGCACCACATGTTTCCTAAGTCCTGATCTCCTTAAGGCAGCATCGCTGGTATGATAAAGACTGTTTATCTATATGCCTAGTAGACATTTGTTTGTGTTCATATAACTCTTATATGTTCATTTCTTTGTTTATCTCTAGTTTCACCATTATTCATACGCATCTTATATGGCCACCACCTGTTCATCGTAATATAGAACCAAAGTTACAGACAGTCTGATTATTTAGGATGCAAGGTTTAAGCTGTATGTTGAGCTACATACACGCCAGGGGCAAACGTGTAGCGAGAACAGAACACAGGGTGTAATATGTTACTGCCTCATTTGCCCCTGTGACCCCCCGAGTCTCTGCTGTGACAGCAGGCCATGGATCATCTATCTATTTAACTGTATATCTATCTATATATCTACCTATCTACATATCTATCTCGTACATTATATCGAACTATCTCTCTATCGACTCTATCTATCTATCTATCCCTTTCTCAACCAGCGTTCCATGGAACCCTAGGGTTCCTCAAGAGGTTGCCAGGGGTTCCTAGATCAATAAACACTTTCTACCCCTCAGATATGTAACCACTGATACTGTTTTTTTTTAGCTATCTGTAAGGGTGTTGTCCTTCCTTTTGACCACCAGTATAAGAAGCATACTTTATATTGTCCTATTGTACTATGAGCTGTAGATATAGTAATTAATAAGGGGTTCCTTGAAACATGAAAGATATTTAAGGGTTCCTCCATATTAAAAAGGTAGAGAAAGGCTGATCTATCTATCTATCTATCTATCTATCTATTCATTGTCTACCTATCAGTCTATAGCACTGGCTGCTAGTTTATTCCCCTAAAATGAATTACCAATATTGTGTTACAAGGAGCTATTTCTGTATGCATGTTATACTAATCTGGGTTATAAAACAAATTGTTTCATGTTCTGGCATGCGGGAAAGCTCAATAAGCCAAGAACTGCAATAAAAGTATTACAGATCAAAAAATCATCAGCGCTAAAAACCAATGACAGTGTTAAACAATGTAAAATGGATGGGAAGGGGGGGGGGGATGGGGTGGAAGTGTGGTGTGGCAAATAAAAAATAGTCAATAGTCAGACCGCCCAGTGCTGCATGGTAACTTATGGCTGGAACGCAAACATAAACATACAGAAAAAACACCTCAAAAACCAGCGCACAATAGGCTTCAATGCAATTATGAAAATGGCAGATGGCCCTTTATTATATAAAAATCAAGTTAGTCAAGCAGGGGACTTGGCAAGTTCCTGTGTAAATGTACAACATACAAAAAAGTCAAAAACTGAATGAATATAAAAACAGGAGATAATATGTAAAAAGAATGTATAAAATTGGGACCTGACATCCACTGACGAGAGGAGCTGAATCCAGGCTGTAGAAGATCAGCATATGTGCCTGCAGCGGGGGATGGGAGAATGAGAACACAGCCACCTGGCTCACTGGAGCTCAAGTGTGCCTGTAGATGAAAAACCCACAGGAAAGCGGAAGGCACAGGGACTTGTAGTGCAACTGAGACGGCAGGTTGTCATCCGATGATATGGAAGCCGTGATGGAATCAAGCAGGGTGGCACAAGGTACATGAGAGCAGACAAGCTGAGGTCTGCAGTCCTCTGCGGGTGGACGATCCAGGAGAGCACTCTGTGTGGTGTGTGGTGAACACAATCAGGCAGCACTTCCACTGGTGAGCTCCAGTGAGCCAGGTGGCTGTGTTCTCATTACCCCTACCCCCGCTGCAGGCACATATGCTGATCTTCTACAGCCTGGATTCAGCTCCTCTCGTCAGTGGATGTCAGGTCCCAATTTTATACATTCTTTTTACATATTATCTCCTGTTTTTATATTCATTCAGTTTTTGACTTTTTTGTATGTTGTACATTTACACAGGAACTTGCCAAGTCCCCTGCTTGACTAACTTGATTTTTATATAATAAAGGGCCATCTGCCATTTTCATAATTGCATTGAAGCCTATTGTGCGCTGGTTTTTTAGGTGGTTTTTTTTGCAATAAAAGTATTGGCATTTAACTCCACAACTGATATTAACATATCTTGAAGTAAACTAGTACAATATTATGTAATAGGCCCCTTTCACACTGGGGCGTTTTTTCATGCGGTTTAGCGCTAATAATAGCGCTATTATACCGCATGAAAAATTCCTGCCCTGTAGCCTTCAATGTGAAATCCCGAAGGCTTTCACACTGAAGCGGTGCGCTAGCAGGACCGCTCCAAAAGTCCTGCTAGCCGCTTCTTTACAGCGGTAAAGGAGCGGTGTGTTCACCGCTCCTTTACCGCGGGTGCCCATTGAAATCAATAGCCGCGGTTTGCGGGCGGTATTAACCCTTTTTTGGCCGCTAGCGGGGGTTAAATTCACCCCCCTAGCGACCACATACCGCGGTAAGAACGACGGTATAGCAGCGCTGCAAATCGTGCTGCTATACCGCCACCGCTCCTGCCCGCCCCAGTGTGAAAGGGGCCATACTGACACATTGTTACATGATCTTTAACATTTTGCAGCCTAAAGTAAATTCTGACCACCGAGAAGGAGCCCTAGAAGTATTGACAAGGATGGTGGTGCGTTCATTCAGGGCCACCCCTTCTCTCCAGCCACACCCTATATGTAGAATGGATGCATTGCATGAATCTATCTATGGCCACCGCTGCCACCTGCCACGCTGCCACCCCCTATTAATGCGTCCGGACCCTTTGCGAATGCCAAGCGCCTGAATTACAGCGGTGGGGGTGTGTTTTTTAAGCACCTGATTAGAGCCATAGGCTTCAAAAAAGGTGGACTCGGACCGCAGAGCATTGCACTTAGAGCCCACCCAGGTGTGTTAGAAAAGCAAATTAATATTTGCTTTTCTAACACTGAACAATCAGGAAGCATGGGTCTAATACCGTTACCTGATTGGCTGAAGGCAGAGGCAATCCTATTGGACGCCTAGCCGAATGGACAAAGAGATGCAGGGAAGCATGGAGGACAGCATGGAGGACCCGCTGCTCATTCCACACAGCTCGCCACCGCCATCCGCTACCGACATCCGCTGCCTGACCCGCCACCAAGATGGGGTAAGTGCCAGTCAGACAGCGGGCAGGGGTCATCGTGGCTGTATATCATGGGGCACAGTGGCTGCATATCATGGGGCACAGTGGCTGCATATCACGGGGCACAGTGACTACATATTACTGGCACAGTGGCTGCATATCATGGGCACAGTGGCTGCATATCACGGGCACAGTGGTTGCATATCAGGGGGCACAGTGTCTGCATATCATGGACACAGTGGCTGTATATCATGGGGCACAGTGGCTGCATATCATGGGGCACAGTGGCTGCATATCATGGGGCACAGTGGCTGTATATCACGGGCACAGTTGCTGCATATCATGGGACATAGTGGCTGCAAATCATGGGCACAGTGGCTGCATATCACGGGCACAGTGGCTGCATATCACGGGCACAGTGGCTGCATATCACGGGCACAGTGGCTGCGTATCATGGGGCACAGTGGATGCATATGATGGGCACAGTGGCTGCATATGATGGGCACAGTGGCTGCATATCATGGGACACAGAGGCTGCCTATCATGGGACACAGTGGCTGCATATCACGGGCAAAGTGGCTGCATATCATGGGGCACAGTGGCTGCATATGATGGGCACAGTGGCTGCATATCATGGGACACAGAGGCTGCCTATCATGGGGCACATTGGCTGCATATCACGGACACAGTAGCTGCATATCATGGGGCACAGTGGCTGTATATCACAGGCACAGTGGCTGAAAATCACAGGCACAGTGGCTGCATATCATGGGGCACAGTGGCTGCATATCACGGGGCACAGTGACTACATATTACTGGCACAGTGGCTGCATATCATGGGCACAGTGGCTGCATATCACGGGCACAGTGGTTGCATATCAGGGGGCACAGTGTCTGCATATCATGGACACAGTGGCTGCATATCATGGGGCACAGTGGCTGCATATCATGGGGCACAGTGGCTGCATATCATGGGGCACAGTAGCTGTATATCACGGGCACAGTTGCTGCATATCATGGGACACAGTGGCTGCAAATCACGGGCACAGTGGCTGCATATCACGGGCACAGTGGCTGCATATCACGGGCACAGTGGCTGCATATCACGGGCACAGTGGCTGCGTATCATGGGGCACAGTGGATGCATATGATGGGCACAGTGGCTGCATATGATGGGCACAGTGGCTGCATATCATGGGACACAGAGGCTGCCTATCATGGGACACAGTGGCTGCATATCACGGGCAAAGTGGCTGCATATCATGGGGCACAGTGGCTGCATATTATGGGCACAGTGGCTGCATATTATGGGCACAGTGGCTGCATATCATGGGACACAGAGGCTGCCTATCATGGGGCACATTGGCTGCATATCACGGACACAGTAGCTGCATATCATGGGGCACAGTGGCTGTATATCACAGGCACAGTGGCTGAAAATCACAGGCACAGTGGCTGCATATCATGGGGCACAGTGGCTGTATATCACGGGCAAGGTTGCTGCATATCATGGGACATAGTGGCTGCAAATCACGGGCACAGTGGCTGCATATCACGGGCACAGTGGCTGCATATCACGGGCACAGTGGCTGCATATCATGGGCACAGTGGCTGCGTATCATGGGGCACAGTGGATGCATATGATGGGCACAGTGGCTGCATATGATGGGCACAGTGGCTGCATATCATGGGACACAGAGGCTGCCTATCATGGGACACAGTGGCTGCATATCACGGGCAAAGTGGCTGCATATCATGGGGCACAGTGGCTGCATATTATGGGCACAGTGGCTGCATATCATGGGACACAGAGGCTGCCTATCATGGGGCACATTGGCTGCATATCACGGACACAGTAGCTGCATATCATGGGGCACAGTGGCTGTATATCACAGGCACAGTGGCTGAAAATCACAGGCACAGTGGCTGCATATCATGGGGCACAGTGGCTGCATATCACGGGGCACAGTGACTACATATTACTGGCACAGTGGCTGCATATCATGGGCACAGTGGCTGCATATCACGGGCACAGTGGTTGCATATCAGGGGGCACAGTGTCTGCATATCATGGACACAGTGGCTGCATATCATGGGGCACAGTGGCTGCATATCATGGGGCACAGTGGCTGCATATCATGGGGCACAGTGGCTGTATATCACGGGCACAGTTGCTGCATATCATGGGACATAGTGGCTGCAAATCACGGGCACAGTGGCTGCATATCACAGGCACAGTGGCTGCATATCACGGGCACAGTGGCTGCATATCACGGGCACAGTGGCTGTGTATCATGGGGCACAGTGGCTGCATATGATGGGCACAGTGGCTGCATATGATGGGCACAGTGGCTGCATATCATGGGGTACAGTGGCTGCATATGATGGGCACAGTGGCTGCATATCATGGGACACAGAGGCTGCCTATCATGGGGCACATTGGCTGCATATCACGGACACAGTAGCTGCATATCATGGGGCACAGTGGCTGTATATCACAGGCACAGTGGCTGAAAATCACAGGCACAGTGGCTGTATATCATGGGGCACAGTGGCTGCATATCACAGGGCAGAGTGGCTACATATCACTGGCACAGTGGCTGCAAATCACAGGCACAGTGGCTGCATATAATGGGGCACAGTGGCTGCATATCACGGGCACAGTGGCTGCATATCATGGGGCCTAGTGGCTGTAATTGATGGGCACAGTGGCTACAATTGATGAGTACACTGGCTGCATTTGATGGGGCATAGTGGCTGCATGTAATGGGCACAGTGGCTGCATTTGATGGGCACAGTGGCTGCATTTGTTTGCGCCTCCCCACCACTGGCACATCTTCTCTACCAGATATTACCTTCAGATGATGTTAGAGATGAAATATAAATGTATAAGTCCCACTACCAGTAGGGGAAGTGTGGCAGAATAGGATGAAGCTATTTTAATTCACAAAATGATGTTGAACATAGAATGACAGGTGACACAGTTTCACTCACCAGCGGCTGAGGAAGCACAATTTGTAGCCCGCTGAGATGTATTGATCAGGTAAAGATCACAAAAATTCTGTATAGGATCAAGCTGTTATAAATTCTAGTTGTAAACACAGGCTGCATGATCCTCATTGACAGATCAGTTCTAAAGAGACAGGACCTTTATTTTTGGCAGCAACTGGCAGTTTCGGAAATGGAGAAAACATCTGTATAAACAAGTGGATGGAAAGCTACACCACCACTCCCCCACCGTGACAGCTCTGCCGCAGATATGGAAGGAAATAAATACCATCCCAGATAATAAGTGTCAACCAGCTCATGTAAAATCATTGTGATACACAGAGATCCCAACCTTTGGAGAAATTGCAACAAATATTGCAGTGTTCTGTGTATTGTTTAAATCTATACCACATTTTATAAATTCTTTTTCTTTGTTTTAAAAAAAATAATCATATATTTATATATTTATGAGGCAATGCTATAGTTCTATGGAAGTAGCAAGCTATACAAGTTACGTGGGTTATTTTGTAAAGCAGAGCATAATATATACTTTAACCACTTAAGCCCCGGACCATTATGCAGCTTAAAGACCTGGCCACTTTTGCGATTCGGCACTGCGTCGCTTTAACTGACAATTGCGCGGTCGGGCGACGTGGCTCCCGAACAAAATTGGTGTCCTTTTTTTCCCACAAATAGAGCTTTCTTTTGATGGTATTTGATCACCTCTGCGGTTTTTATTTTTTGCGCTATAAAATAAAAATAGAGCAACAATTTTGAAAAAATGCAATATTTGTTACTATTTGCTATAATAAATATCCCCAAAAAATATATAAAAAAACATATTTTTTCCTCAGTTTAGGCCGATACGTATTCTTCTACATATTTTTGGTATAAGCGTTTATTGATTGGTTTGCACAAAAGTTATAGCGTTTACAAAATAGGGGATAGTTTTATGGCATTTTTATAAAATTTTTTTACTAGTAATGGCGGCGATCAGTGATTTTTTTCATGACTGCGACATTATGGCGGACACATCGGACACTTCTGACACTATTTTGGACCATTGTCATTTTTACAGCGATCAGTGCTATAAAAATGCACTGGTTACTGTAAAAATGACACTGGCAGTAAAGGGATTAACCAGGAGGGGGCGCTGTAGGGGTTAAGTGTGTCCTGATTTGTGCTTCTTACTGTGGGGGGGCGTGGCTTAGCGTGTGACGTCACTGATCGTCGTTCCCTATGACAGGGAACAGACGATCAGTGACAGGCTCACTAGGAAGCACTGGGAGAGGTTTGTTTACACTTACCTCTCCCCGTTCTTCCTCTCTGTGACCCGATCGTAGGACAACAGTGGCGATCGGGTCCGCTGTTCCCGCGGGGACGGTCACGGAGAAGAGGACCGGGTCGCAAGCGCGCCACTGGTGGCGCGCTCGCGACCCACGGCTGGGCTCTTAAAGGGGACGTACCTGTGCCCAGCCGTGCCATTCTGCCGACGTACATCAGCGTGCGGCGGTCCTCAAGTGGTTAAATAGAACTAAAGGCAAAACATTGTTTTTTAATTTTTGATCGAAAAAGGTAGGGTTATAACACCTGTCGGTTTTTTTTTATTTTTTTTATTTTTTTTTGCCATCTGTGTCCCTTGGGGAGCTTTGCCTTCACTTCCTATTCCATAGCCAAAACAGGAAGGGAGAGGAAGTCCCTGTAAATTAAGGGAATTCCTCGGGGCCCATGGTCAACAGAACAAGTGTCCCTTTTGGAAGATTTCCCCACTATTTCTTTTTCTGGGGACAACCCAAAATGTGGGATTTTTTTTTTTACTTTCAAGTGATAATGTGAAACAATAAAAACTGACAGATGTTCTAATCCCTCTCCACTCCAAACAAAACTAAAAAAAAGTTTTGTCTTTAGTTACACTTTATTATTGAATATGTCCTTTGTCATCCGTCACCCGTTTACATCACCCTGTGGCCATGCCCTTCGCTATATAAGAGCTGCCAAAGCAAAAAGACTGCAGTCGCAGGGACGCCTCCCATGGAGGCGGAATTTTTCAGTTTGTTTATTTTTTTCAGGACCGTGATTGACATCGCGGGGCACTTTTTTTTTTTTTTTTAAAGGAATTGTCCAAAACTGTCTCCTGTCATTTTTACTTTTTTTACACTTTTTTGGTGAATGCGTAGGAGTACAATGTACCCCATATCCATTCACATGGGGGGCAGGATCTGGGTGCCCCCTTTCCTGCGGCCTGCCAGGTTGCGTGCTCGGATAAGGGTCTGGTATGGATTTTGGGGGGATCACCATGCCATTTTTTTTTTTACATTTTGATGTGGGGTTCCCCTTAAAATCCATACCAGACCTAAAGGGCCTGGTATGGAATTTGGGGGGACCCCATGCCATTTTTTTTTTTTTATTTTGGCATGGGGTTCCCCTTAACCACTTTAATACACTATATTATATATACTACACTGCCTGCACTGACTGAATATAGATTCTACACTGAATATCTAATCTACACTAAATGCAGAGTATATATATATATATATATATATATATATATATATATATATATATTTTTAAATACACTGCCTGCACGCCACTAACTAAGCTGCCTAATGTCTCTTGATTCATTACACTAGATACGGCCGCCGTGTAGGCCTTATATAGTGTGGTGTGTGGACTTAGCCCCCTGAGCCATGATTGGCAAAAGGCACCCTGCCTTTGGCCAATTATGGCTCTCTCAGCAGAGTGTGCTGTGATTGGCCAAAGCATGCAGGTCAGGTGCATGCTTTGGCCAATCATAATACACCTGTGAGTACATAAAAAAATAAAATTGATAATAAAATCTGAGTTACAGCGGTATCACACTTTCCAGCCTATTTCTTTATATACATGTGTAGCGGCCTCACCCCATCTCCTTTGCCTAGGGGTATGTCACATGACAGGGTGAGATGCGCTACGGCCCATGTCCTCCCCATAACTGTGGGTAAGGTGAAGGCCAGTACCAGATATTTCCTCAGGCCTGTGTGCTTTTGTCTAGAATACAGTCCTGCTGTGTCAACACTTCCCTCTGCTCCCATTAACCAGAGTTCCACACACCGATCACAGTCCAACTATTGCTTTATTGTACATCTCACAATAAACAGTGCTTCAGTAGCCATCTGGTTGCGACTTGATAACATTTTGATACTGGGGATGAGCAGGTCGAGGCACTATCCTGGTTATTAACTAAACCACTGCGATCTCGCCAGCGGTTACTATAGCATTTAGCTAGAAAGGACTTAGAATCTGAGAGTCTCTACCAGCGACTCAAGAGAACGTAGATAGGAGTACCTTCGCTGCGTTACGGCCCCTATCAGGGGAAGATGTCCCTCCAAGGGAGTTACCAGGGGCCCATCCGTCACTGGGTTGATGCTGCTCCAGACTCTCCGAATGGGTAACCTCCCCGGCCTCCTCACCTCAGACATGGGCCCCATCCACCTCAGGGACCCTCGGACGTCTCCACCCTCGCGGGATCCAGTCGAAGTCACTGGACCCCAGGTCTTCTAGTTTAGTACCTCACCCCAGGCTGAAGGTGCCTGGGATGGACTCCAACTCCATTCCGGTCAGGCCTAGGGCGCCTGGACCGGAATCCAGAACCGCCCGCACCCAGGCCTAAGGTGCCTGGGCACGTGAAGAAGATCCTCCTGAAGACCTCGTGGTTAGGGCGTCTCCCCCTTTTATCTCCTCCCATCGACACCACGGCAGGTTCCCCGCCCTCGCCGTACCATCTCCGGAAAGGGACAAAAAGGGTAGCACTGTGATGGCAAATCTACCTTGAGCCTCCAGGTACCCCGCCACCCAGAGGCCAAAGAGATTATTACACCATCCAATCCTCCACGAACACAAGTGGTCCACTATTACACACCTGGGTGTCCCACCTAAATTTAGAGACCCCGCTACACATGTATCGAGAACATCATTATTGAAGCATCTGGGGATTTGCAGAGTCCATTAACCTTGAGTGGTGGTTCTACTGCTTGTCTGACCAAACTTAGCTGTGCACTGAGGAACTTCTTATGGAACTTTTACTACTTTTTTATATTTTTTATAATGAGGTTACATTGGTATATTTAAGCTAGTGGTAATATTAGCATCAGCATCAACATTAAAGTGAGTTGATAGTGCCAAGGTGAGGGGGGAACTCATAACTATCTCACGTAGGCACCAACAAAGCATATATGCTGAGAACTGATGGGGAAACATTTAACAAAAATTCAAGAAGAGAAAAATCTCATATTTCCTGCTGTCCGAGTATATATTATAGTTGTATATGGGGAGTATTGTGGTATCAATATAGGGGAGGGTTTAAAGGTAACATGTATGGCGAGTCTCAGGGTAGAGATGGGGATCTAGGGTCAAGGAGCCAGGGTTGGCAATTGCGCAGAAATTTGGTTGTTATTAGGTGGGCTTTAGCGAAAAAGGATTCATACAGGAGATGGTCCTTCAATATAGTAACCAATTTAGAGATGGCCGAGGCCATCTGATTTTTCCAGCGTCTGGAATAAGATAAGCGGCCGCTATAAAGGTGTGAGTTAAAAAGGTATGAACCATGCCTGTTTTTAACTCAGTCCCTTGCACACAGAGATTTCTCCAGATTCGCTGAATCTGTTGATGATATTATGTAGTGTAGATAATGATATATTTAAAGTGTTTGCAATTTTACATTAAGGAACATTATTCTGTTTGACAATTGTGATTGTTTGACAATATTTAGATGCAGCTTTTCACAGATTTGTGAACCTATGCCTATCTTTACTTCTGAAACACTCTGACTCTCTATGATGCTCTTTTTATACACAATCATGTTACTTAAACTTTTCCAAATAATCTTATTTGCTGCAAAATGTTCTTCCAGCTCTTCCTTGTTGGTATCACTGCTAGTATCACTATCATCACTGCTAGTTTTTTATTTCCCTGTCCCAACTTTTTTGAGACATGTTGCTGCCATCAATTTCAAAATTGCCAAATTATTTTCATAAAAATGTTTTATTTTAAACATTTGATATATTTTCCATTTTCTATTGTGAGTAAAAATATGGGTTTATGGGATTTGCAAAATATTTCAATCTGTTTTTATGTAGATTTTGCACAGCTTCTCAACTTTTTTGAAACTGGGGTTGTAGGTTCAGGAATTTGCCCATACTCTACTTGAGTGGCACAGGCATCGCCCAGATAGAAATGACCACAGGTTGTCTGTGAAAATTTCAGATTGAACCTTCTAGTGTTTTTATACCACCATTAATCCAGGCAGATGGCTGTAAGTAAAGTGGCACAAGGTGGCCCCACCTCGGTTCCCTTTATAAAGCATATGAGTCATGTAGAAAGGGGTATTCCAACACAACTGACACCATTTCCCTTTTCCCTTCCAAAGTGCACACAGTATGTAGACAATCCAGCATACTGAAGACCCTTGAAATCTTCCAATAAATGATCATCATGAAACTGAGAAAGGATTAGCTGTTATAGTTTACTACCCTTTTTCCACTATTTTTGCCCCTTGAAGTGCCTTTTTAAATGAGCCCAAAAGTCTGTTGCATGGGCTGTTATTACATAAGCCCCAAAATGCTTCTATTTCTCAAATGTGCAATGAAGGAAGCAAATACAGCGAGGCCCCGTGATTTTCTTGGCTGCACTACCTAACAATGTACAAAGAACCGTTTCATTCAGTTCTGGATTTCACACAAATATTGCCGGTATGCAATGCCTAAATCATTTACCAGATTGTGGTTTGGTAAAAGTTTTGCCTATGAAGGAAATGACTTGGTTCTCTTGGAAAAACATTTGCTCTGTTTACTCATTCAGATTATACTGTCCTTTTTCACTTCTGCTTGAGGAGTTTATAGTTATATAACAATTGCTAGAGTCCTTTATATAAGGGGATTTCCAGGCTTCCACAACTCTGCCAGTGTAAAATTTATAAAAATAAAAAAGCATTTTTCTATTTTAATGCAACCAGGAAGATTGTGTAAAATTAAAGAGGTATTAAGCCCAAATGCAAAAAAAAAATAGTATATTGCAACTTACCAATTCTTAGATGTCGTGACTGTATTGTTTGTTTTTTTAAGGCTTTCTTTCCCTTATTTTTTCCTGGTAATTTGCCCAGTAAGTCTTTTTTTTTTTTTAAAAGAACAAGCTCTCTTGCAGGTGTAGCAGTTAGAGGGATGAGACAAATCATTTACCACTGACAGGGGTGCTTACAATGGTCAGCTTTTATTTATTTTAGTTATTTACCTTTATCCGAAACGGGAAAAAACTGTTGATGTAACTGCTTTCAAAGTGTGAGCTGGAGTTTGGCTTCCCCTCCCCCAGACTGACAATGTTGTTGTCCAAAAGTGCCCCTGTGCTTCTTCTTCCAGAGTGAAGACAATCTAATGCCGCGTACACACGATCATTTTTCCCGTCGGGAAAAATTACATTTTTCCTTTGGACGAGAAAAACGATCGTCTGTGGGCTTTTTGCCGTTTTTCCCAACGGGAAAAACGACATTAATCACGACGAGAAAAATTAGAACATGCTCTAATTTTTCTCGTCGTGATTCCTGTCATTTTTTTCCGCGGCAGTGTTTCCCATAGGGAAACACTGCCGCGGAGCCTACACACGGTCGTTTTTCTCGCCAAGAGAAAAAATGACGGGAAAAACGGCTGTGTGTGGGGGAACAAGCCGTTCCCTCGTTTTTCCTGTCGTGATTCACGGCAGTGTTTTCACCGCCGTGAATCACGATCGTGTGTACGCGGCATAATACCTGTTACTTACTGGCAGATCACCAGGTGAAAACAGAGGGAAAAAAGCCTAGAAAAATAAAACTAATGAAGTTATCTGTTTTCCTAAATGACAAGGTGGAGGCCTTTGAAAAGATACGGGACCCGTGGATACACTGGGGTTGATTTACTAAAGGCAAATAGACTGTGCACTTTGCAAAGTGCAGTTGCGCTCTGGAAGTGCAGTTGAGCCAGAAATTAGTAAATGAGCAGAAACTTTGGGGACTTCCATCATCCAATCGTGTGCAAGCAAAAATGCTGTTTATTTTTTTCTTGCACGTGATTGGGTATTCTTTGTAAAGGGCTTACTAAGAGCCCTGGAGCAACTGCACTTGCACAGTCTATTTGCCTTTAGTAAATCGACCCCAATATCTCTCAGGTGGAACATAAAGAAAAACTGATATAGACCCCTTGGGGCAACTTAATGTGGGAAACAACAAACGACTTGACATGTTCTTTCTTTTTCTTTCTGAGTGATTCTGATCCATCTATACCTGTCTTCATTTTCTTATGTTAAAACATTGTTTAAAAATTCTTTCATTCTGATATTAAGAGTTTCACATTCATTTTAAGCTATGGGTCAGCCTTTTTCTTCAGACCAGCACAATGCCTTATTTATAATGCTAAAGGTTTTATATGCAGATTGTGAAATGTGTTTTGACCCATAGAAAATATGCCTGTATCCTTTTCTTTGTTAAAATTAACAAAAAAGTATTGGAAAAAAAAGAAAACTAACACAACTACCACATCAAATCATTTGGTTGGGGGTTTAAAACTGCTTAAGCCCTGGTTCACATTGATGCTACTTTGAAATCCTTCACTTGAAGTGGAGCGATTTCAAAGTAGCAAGGTCAGCACGATTTTAGGTGCTACTTGATAGACATCTGTGTGGCTTCATGCAGGGATGTCTATTGAAGTCGCACCTGAAAAGTAGTAGTGTAGAAAGTACTTTTGCAAATCGCTGCAAAATTGGTGTTGCACCGATTGGAAGAGTGCCATTGCCTCCAATAGGCTGTGACTTGTCATGCGATTTGATCTCTCAAATCGCATGACAAATCGCTCCAATGTGAACCTAGGCTTAAAGCTGAATTAAAGAACAAAAATGTAATAAATATTATTAACCGCTTCCCGAACGCCTCACGAACGTATACGTCGACAGAATGGCACGGCTGCGCAAATGGGCGTATATATACGTCCCCTTTAATTTGCGAGCCGCGTGGTTGCGTGCACGCTGCCGCCGGCGCGCTCGCGAGCTCCGTGACTGTGCCCACGGGACCCGCGGACTCGATGTCCACCGGTGTCCCGCGATCGGGTCACAGAGCTGAAGAACGGGGAGATGTCAGTGTAAACACAACATCTTCCCCGTTCTGCCTAGTGACATGTCACTGATCGTCTGTTCCCTGTCATCGGGAACAGCGATCAGTGACGTGTCACGCAAGCCACGCTCCATAACAGTTAGAAGCACTCCCTAGGTCACACTTAACTTCTTCAGTGCCCCCTACAGGTTAACCCCTTCACTGCCAGTGTCATTTTCACAGTAATCAGTGCATTTTTATAGCACCGATCGCTGTAAAAATGATAATGGTCCCAAAATGGTGTCAAAAGTGTCCGCCATAATGTCGCAGTCATGATTAAAAATCGCTGATCGCAGCCATTACTAGTAAAAAAAAAAAATTATTAATGAAAATGCCATAAAACTACCCCTTATTTTGTAGACACTATAACTTTTGCGCAAACCAATCAATAAACGCTTATTGCAATTTTTTTTACCAAAAATATGTAGAAGAATACATATCGGCCTAAACTGAGGGAAAAAATATGTTTTATATATTTTTGGGGGATATTTATTATAGCAAAAAGTAAAAAATATTGAATTTTTTTTAAAATTGTCGCTCTATTTTTGTTTATAGCGCAAAAAATAAAAACCGCAGAGGTGATCAAATACCATAAAAAAGAAAGCTCTATTTGTTGGAAAAAAAGGAAGTCAATTTTGTTTGGGAGCCACGTCGCACAACCGCGCAATTGTCAGTGAAAGCGACGCAGTGCCGAATCGCAAAAAGTGACCTGGTCCTTGGCCAGCAAAATGGTCCGGGGCTGAAGTGGTTAAATACAGTATGCCTGTATCTTTTTCTTTGTTAAAATTAACAAAAAACGATTGGAAAGAAAAAAAAAGAAAACTAACGCTACTACCACATCAAATGATTTGGATGGGGGTTTAAAACCGCTTTAAAGCTGAATCCAAGAACAAAAATGTAATAAATATTATTTAAATATTATTAAATATGCATGTATCTTTTTCTTTGTTGAAATTAACAGAAACGTATTGGAAAGAAGAAATCAAAGAAAACAAACACAACTACCACATCCAATGGTTTGGTTGTGGGTTTCAAACCAATTTAAAGCTGAATTCAAGAACAGAAATGTAAAAAAAAAAAAAAAAGTTTTTATCATTTTTTATCAATTTTTTATTATTATTTTTTTGTTATATATATATTGTAATTTGAACTTGACAGAGACATTAGTGATGTGTAATTCCCTGCAGCCCAGCAGGTGGCGCTGTCGCCCTGGGCTGGGGTTGAATCATTGCTGTGTGTCGTGCCTCCTTTTTGTCCTCCCTCGGCAACAGTATGGTGGGGCGGGGAACCCGCCGTGCTTGCCGGGAGAGGGTATAAAGGGGCCGGCCATCTTTGTCAAGGGGTCGAGTCCCAGGCACCTTCACCCTGCGGGCGGTGGTTCGTGTCGGTTCTCTAGGCGGGCCTAGGCCTAGAGGACAGTCGGAGGTCATGTTCCATCCCAGGCACCTTTAGCCTGGGGTGAGGTACTCAGCGGGAACCTCCAATTCAAACGGAGCGGCCGGAGAAGAAAGAAAAAGGGAAGACGCCGGAGCAAGATGCTGGACGAGAACACCGAAGGAAGAAGGAAGATGAAGATGAAGATAAAGATGAAGAGGAAGATGAAGATGGAGGAAGAAACCCGAATGGAGAAAAGAAGAAGATGGAAGAAGAAGATGGAAGAAGATGGAAGAAAAGAAAATACATTAATAAAGGAATTGTCAAAAACCGGCTCTTGTCATTTTTAAAATTTTTCACACTTTCCTTGTGAAATGGTAGGGGTACAATTGTACCCCATTACCATTTCACACA
Source organism: Rana muscosa (assembly GCA_029206835.1). Taxonomy (NCBI): domain Eukaryota; kingdom Metazoa; phylum Chordata; class Amphibia; order Anura; family Ranidae; genus Rana; species Rana muscosa. The sequence goes on from CM055117.1 coordinate 986,180,067, forward strand.
GGGGGGGGCTGGGATCTGGGGGTCCCCTTTGTTAAAGGGGTCTTCCAGATTCCGATAAGCCCCCCGAAGGAAGAAGGAAGATGAAGATGAAGATAAAGATGAAGAGGAAGATGAAGATGGAGGAAGAAACCCGAAAGGAGAAAAGAAGAAGATGGAAGAAGAAGGAAGAAGATGGAAGAAAAGAAAAGACATTAATAAAGGAATTGTCAAAAACCGGCTCTTGTAATTTTTTACATTTTTTACACTTTCCTTGTGAAATGGTAGGGGTACATTTGTACCCCATTACCATTTCACACAGGGGGGGCCGGGATCTGGGGGTCCCCTTTGTTAAAGGGGTCTTCCAGATTCTGATAAGCCCCCGCCCGCAGACCCCCACAACCACCGGGCAAGGGTTGTGGGGATGAGGCCCTTGATGGGGACATCCTCCCCATGTTGAGGGCATGTGGCCTGGTACGGTTCAGGAGGGAGGGGGCGCTCTCTCGTTCCCCCCTCTTCACCCTGCGGCCGGCCAGGTTATGTGCTCGGATAAAGGGTCTGGTGTGGATTTTTAGGGGGACTCCACACCATTTTTTTTTTTATTTGGGGTGGAGTTCCCCTTAAAAACCATACCAGATCTGAAGGGCCTGGTTTGGATATTTGGGGGGAACCCCACGTCATTCTTTTTTAAAATTTGCAGCGGGGTTCCCCTTAATATCCATTCCAGACCTGAAGGGCCTGGTTATGGAATTTGGGGGAACCCCCACGCATTTTTTTTTTGGTTAGCAAAGACTTTCAATGACTTTTATCTGTATTGACAGGAACCAGCAATTCATTACAGCCGCAAGGACTTTTAAATGACTATTATTTTACTTTAGAAATGTAATTTTGCTCTCCAACTGTTATAAACATGGAAAACATGTGCTACTTTACAGGCATACTATAGACACCCCCCAGGGATGATATTTAGGGCCATTTCACACCGGATGCAGTGCAGTGCGTTTTTTTGATGCCTGAAAAACGCAAAGAAAGTTGATCACATTAATGCCAATGGCATAGTTCACACCACTGCAGTCCGTTCCAGTGCATTTCAGAAAGCCAAAAAATAATTGGTCATGCTGCATTTTTTAGGTACAAAACTGTACTGGACCCCAGTAAAACACATCAAAAACGCAACGGAACGTACCAAAAATGCACTGGAATGCACTGCAATGCACCTAAATGCACCAAAGACGCACTGCAACACACTTGTCCTAAGTGAAAAGAGGTGGAAAAAAACACTGGACTGCATCAAAAACGCCTCAAAAATGCACTGGAATGTGTCAAAAACGCGCATGCAGAAAAGCACCTGGAACGCACCCAGACTGCGTTTCTATAGTGTGAACTAGGGCCAGTTCACACCATAGAAACACAATCCGGATGCGTTCCAGCCTTCTGCATGCACTTTTTTCATGCGTTCCGGTGCATTTTTGGTAAGTTTTTGATGCAGTCCAGTGCTTTGTTTTCACTCCTCTTTTTTATTAACCATAGATAAGGACACGTGTGTTCCAGTGCGTTTTTGGTGCATTTAGGTGTGTTCCTGTGCGTTCCAGTGCATTTATGATGCGTTTTGATGCGTTCCAGTACAGTCCAGTGCAGGTAAAATGCAGCATGTTCTACTTTTTTGGTGGAACTGGAATGCACTGGAACAAACACTGCCATTTAGAACCATATAACCAACTTTCCATGCATTTTGGATGCATAAAAAACGCAATGCACTGCATGTGGTGTGAAATGGCCCTTAAGCAATTTGGCATATTTAAAGGCACTTCTCCTTGTTTTGTTTTTGGTGTTTTCCAAATTGGTAAAATTGATATATGTCCCTTAGGGTGGGACCTGGGCCCCCATTTTAAGGCCAATAACTACTAGAAGATAAGCCAGCCAAGTGGGGACTAGCAAAATTAACAAGTCAGTTCCCATAGACTGCAATAGTATTTGTTGGTGGGGGGGGAGGGGTGATTGTCCCATCTCTAATTTTGTAGCATGCTGGATGATGTGCTTAATTTTGGACGGGGGGAGGGGGGGGGGGTTATTTTTTGCTAGCTGCATTGATGTTGTTCTGCACATGCCCAGCCAGTTATTTTTTTTTTGGCGTGCTTTTTGTGTGTGAACAGTGCCTGGATATTTCTGGGCATGCTCACTCAGAGAGTGTTTTTATGGGTTAGAAATTGAAGGACATCTTAACAGGTGTACCCACTTTGAATTTCAGTCTCTACATTGGGAAAACTTACATTCTGGGTGTTTCATGGACTGTGCATGTGTTTTCAATTGCCTCATTAGCACACAAACATATGTTATATAAAGCTCACAGAGCATTTGGTCGATTGCCTTAAGAAGAGGCAAGTGTGTGTGGGGGCAAAATGTACATGTTGGTGTCCTTATCGAGTTTGTAACACATGTATTTTATTTGTTATGTCTTTGCAAAACAAGTGATTGGTTAACTTATGTGGATTGTATATTTTTGGTGTGGGGGAGATATGTTCCCCTGAAATAATTCTGATGTTGTTAATGTGTGTTGTTTGTTCACTTTGATTTAATTGTCTGCTGCATTTTTTTGGCCAAAAATTGCTCAAGATGTTGAGTCTGTAACTGTTTCAAATTGACCATGTTTTTTTATTTTGCCTTCCCTTTTGTTTTGTTGAACAATAAAATTAGATGGAAAGTTTTGATGTTTGTTTTGTGTTTTCTTTGCAACAAATGTGACAGCTGATTGGCATGTCAAAACAAAACAGGTGTGATTTGTCTACCCTGGTGCCTTCATGGTAGTATATGCATGGATTGTGTATGGAGCGTCACCAGGAACTGAAATACAGAGCGGTAAGTATTCAATTTTCCTTTTTTTACTGCAGTGGTTCTCAGCCTCAGTCCTGAAGTACCCCCAACAGGACATGTTTTGTGAATTTATCTTATCGAGAATTGCTGTCCAAAAATCAAAACCATTGACTGTGATTTAAAGCACATGTGCAAGATGAAGGAAAACCTGCAAACATGGCCTGTTGGGGGTACTTGAGAAGCACTGATTTAGAGCACTGCACTTAAAAATAGCTCAAGGCCATACAATTCTAATTGTGGGCATTTTGAGGGAAACGAAGTAAGTGTTAGAACCCCTGCGTGTGTTTTTTTTTTTTTGTAGTTTGGCCTTTTGTCTCCTTTTCTTAACATTGGCTTCACTTCCTGTCACACAGCTAAACAGGAAGTGAAGGTAAAACCCTACCAATGGCTTTTCTTGGGGACACACAGATCAATCTAACTAGTGTCCCCATTAAGCAAATTGCACTCTAGCACTTTGTTGTGTACACCCCAAATCATTGGGTAGTTTGGGGTTTAGTAAAGACAAATCCACTCTGCAGTAAAAGTGTAGCTGCTGAAAATCTGAGGGAAAGTACTGGTGATTGGATGTTACAATCATGTAAAAGCAAAGATGTTTTTTTTTTTGGCTTGCATGTCCCCCTCAGATATACAGCAAGTGCACTTGTAGTGCAAAGTAGATTTGCCTTTAGTAAATAAACCCCACAGTCCAAACTACCTAATAATAATTTGTGGTGTACCCCGCAATATGCTCGAGTGCAATGTGCATAATGGGGAAAGTATTTAGACTGACCTGTGTGTCCCCAAGGAAAGACATTGTTAGGGATTTTCCCCTCACTTCCTGTGTGGCTATGTGACAGGAAGTGAATTATTTGGAAGGATAAAGTGGGCAAATTATTTAGTTTAACTTTTCAAAGACTCATTCCTAAGTTGAATTGTGATGCATGTCAATGGCCCATTTTGACCCTCTTTAATCACTTGAGATCAGCGCTATAACTGATCGACGGCCACAGCATGGTCCTCAATTGCCGGGAGTCTATCAATAAACGTCCTCCCCTTTGTGCGTGCTGTGGTCACAGAGTCACTGTGACTCGGGTGATGACAGATCCGAGTAAGGGGCCGATCCCTGCCCTTTACCATGTGATCAGCTGTCAGCAAATGACAGCTGATCACGTGATGTAAACAAAAGCTGGGTAATGGTTTTTGTTTTCTCCTTGTGCTGACAGCGTGAGCATAAAGAGCCACTCTTCCTTCTTACATGTATATATATGATGCAAATTGTATTTCTACGTTTCTACTTTATACAGTCCATATGTATATCTGACGCTATGGAATTGATTTTTTTACTTTTGTCATGTCGGTTTTGTACCACCTTTTAACCCAAATAAAAAACGTTTGTAAACAAAAAAAAAAAAAAAAAAAAAAAAAAAGGCAATCACCGGCTTATGTGCAAGGGACATGGGGCACGAAGAGGAAGAGACAATTCTGCATCATCTGTGACAATTAGTAGCCCCTGCCAGTGCCACCTATCAATGCCCACCACTGGTGCCAATCAGTGGCACCTAGCAGTGCTGCCAGTGCCTATCAGTGCCCATCACTGCCAACTATCATTGCCACCTAGCAGTGCCACTTCTCACTGCCCACCAGTGCTAAATAGCAATGCCACCTCTCAGTGCCCACCCTTGCCACCTTATCGGTGCCCATCAGTGTACATCAATGAAGAAGAAAAATTACCTTTTTTAAAAATATTAACCAGTTTCCTACCGCCCACCGTCAAATGACATCCTTGGCTTTGGGCGGTGACATCTGAATGATGCCTGCAGTTGCAGGCATCATTCAGATATCATTCTTTTCAGCCGGCGATTCTGTGCACAATAAAAATGATCATAGTGGCAGTTCCGCCACTTGATCGTTCTTATAGGCGGGGGAGGGGACGCCCCCCCCTCTCTTGCCACCATCCGGTGCTTCTCCGGGCTCTCCCGTGCCATCTGGGGCTCGGAGAACGATTTGGAGATGACTGGTGACCAGATGGTCATCAGTCATCTCTATGACAGTCGGAGGCGCGGGCACGACGTTATGACATCATGCCTTGTTCCTGTATGTTAACCAAGCCGTGATCTTGGCTGTCAGCATGAGATTGGTGATTTTTTTGGAACAATATCATGCTTTCCAGCCTGGAGGAGAGATGCGGGGTCTTATTGCTGCGTGCGTTAGAACGAGTGCAGCAATTCTAGCACTAGACCCCCTCTGTAATGCCAAAATGGTAACGTGTAAAAAAAATTTAAGCATCGCCTAGGGAGATTTTTAATTACTGAAGTTTGGTGTCATGCCATGTGTGTGCGCAATTTTAAAACGTGACGTGTTAGGTATCTATTTACTCAGCATAACAACATCTTTCACATTATACCAAAAAATTGGCCGTAACTTTACTGTTTTGTAATATTTTTAGCAAACAAAAGGCGTTTGAAAATTTATTGCGTAAATACCGAGCGAGATAAAAATTAGCAATGACCGCCATCTTATTCCCTAGGGTGTCTGCTCCAAAAAAATATATAATGTTTGGTGTTTTGAAGTAATTTTATAGCCATAAATTTATGATTTTTACATGAAGGAGAGAAGTGCCAGAATAGGCCCAGTGCTGAAGTGGGTAAAATATCCATTTTTTTTTTTTTTAAAACTCGGTCTTTTGTATTTATAGAAAAAAAATAAAAATAAAACACAAAGGTGATCAAATAGCACCAAAAGCAAGCTCTATTTGTGTGCCAACAAATAAAACATTTTCATTGGGTTACAGTGTTGTATGAGCGCGCAATTGTCATTAAAAGTGCATCAGCGCTGAAATGTGAAACTTGGTCTGGGCAGTGCGCAAGTGGTTAATATAAGGCTACATGCACACGGACGTTTTTCCAACCGCTTGTTTGAGCGTTTTTTGCAGCTTAAAAACATCTCTCCATGTTAGCCTATGGCCTCATGGCCACCATGGCGATTTGGAGCTGTAAATGGCATAGGCGTTTTTAGGCCCCATGTAGACGGGACGCTGATGCAAAGTGTTCTGAACTAAGGTTGAAAGTGGCATTTAGAAAGGCGCGCTTTGTGGCGTTTGCATGCCGTGTTTTACCACATTTGCATGTATATGATAAGGAGCCGCCCTAAGCTCCAAAAACAGTATTATTTACGATTTTAGCTATTTAGTGAGACCAGAGTGATATGAGCAGCTGAGAGCAGCAGTGTAGTTGTATTTAGGCTGGGTTCACACTAGTGCGACACGACATCTGTCCTACTTTGGATCCGACTTTGCCCTGCGACATGAAGCCGACATATGTCCGACTTTCAATGAACGGGGATCCGACTTGGATCCCTGCCAATAGCAGGCACTGTGTTTGGTATGAATCTTGAGGGGGAACTCCAGGCCAAATTTTAAATAAAAAAAACGGCATGGGTTCCCCCTCCAGGAGCATACCAGGCCCTTGGGTCTGGTCTGGATTTGAAGAGGAACCCCTACGCCGAAAAAACGGCGTGGGGGTCCCCCCCAAAATCCAAACCAGACCCTTATCCGAGCACACAACCTGGCAGGCCGCAGGGGAAGAGAGAGAGAGCGCCCCCCCCCCTCCCTCCTGAACCGTACCAGGCCGCATGCCCTCAACATGGGGGGTTTGGTGCTCCCATGTTTATGAGGACAAGGGCCTCTTCCCGACAACCCTGGCCGTTGGCTGTCGGGGTCTGCGGGCGGGGGGCTTATCGGAATCCAGGAGCCCCCTTTAATAAAGGGGCCCCCCACCCTATGTGAATGAGTATGGGGTACATCTTACCCCTACCCATTCACCTGGTGGAAAAAAATTGCAATAAAAAAACCACACAGCTTTTTAATTTTATTTTATAGCACAGCTCGGGGGTTTTCTTCCGACTTCGGGGGTCTCCGGCCTAGCGGAGGCCCGGTCTTCTCCGTCGCCTTCTCCCCTCTTCTTCTCTCCGGTTCTTCCTTTCTTCTGCCGGGCCTCCGCTAACTTCTTTTAGCTCTTTTGCTAGCGGAGGCCCGGTCTTCTCCGTCGCCTTCTTCTTCTCCCGCTATCCGGTTCTTCTCCCGGTTCTTCTCCCGCTTCTTTCTTCTGCCAGCCCCTCCACTAACTTCTTTAGCTCTTTTGCTAGTGTAGGGGCCGGTCTTCTCCGTCGCCTTCTTCTTCTCCCGCTATCCGGTTCTTCTCCCGGTTCTTCTCCCGCTTCTTTCTTCTGCCGGCCCCTCCACTAACTTCTTTAGCTCTTTTGCTAGTGTAGGGGCCGGTCTTCTCCGTCGTCGCCGTCGGCGTCTTCTTCCCTCTTCTCCTCCTCGATGTTGACTCGTCACTTCCTCTCGCAGTAATGCAGAGATTAATATAGGCTTCTCATGACGTCACAGTCACATGTTCCGGGGCACATGGCCCCGGAGCATGTGAGTGTGACGTCATGGGAACATGTGACTGTGACGTCATGAGAAGCCTATATTAATCTCTGCGGACCGAAAATTTAGCATTACTGCGAGAGGAAGCGACGAGTCAACATCGAGGAGGAGAAGAGAGAAGAAGACGCCGATGGCGACGACGGAGAAGACCGGCCCCTCCACTAGCAAAAGAGCTAAAGAAGTTAGTGGAGGGGCCGGCAGAAGAAAGAAGCGGGAGAAGAACCGGGAGAAGAACCGGATAGCGGGAGAAGAAGAAGGCGACGGAGAAGACTGGCCCCTCCACTAGCAAAAGAGCTAAAGAAGTTAGTGGAGGGGCCGGCAGAAGAAAGAAGCGGGAGAAGAACCGGATAGCGGGAGAAGAAGAAGGCGACGGAGAAGACCGGGTCTCCGCTAGCAAAAGAGCTAAAAGAAGTTAGCGGAGGCCCGGCAGAAGAAAGGAAGAACCGGAGAGAAGAAGAGGGGAGAAGGCGACGGAGAAGACCGGGCCTCCGCTAGCAAAAGATCTAAAGAAGTTAGCGGTGGCCCGGCAGAAGAAAACCGGAGAGCGGCGGCGACTACACCGGAGACCCCCGAAGTCGGAAGAAGACCCCCGGAGCTGTGCAATAAAATACTTTAAAAAGCTGGGGGGGGTTTTATTGCAATTTTTTTCCACCAGGTGAATGGGTAGGGTATGATGTACCCCATACTCATTCACATAGGGTGGGGGGCCGGCATCTGGGGGCCCCCTTTTTAAAGGGGGCTCCCGGATTCCGATAAGCCCCCCGCCCGCAGACCCCGAAACCAACGGCCAGGGTTGTCGGGAAGAGGCCCTTGTCCCCATCAACATGGGGGCAAGGTGCTTTGGGGTGGGGGGCCGCAGGTCGCCCCCCTGCCCCGAAGCACCAAACCCCCCATGTTGAGGGCATGCGCCCTGGTACGGTTCAGGAGAAAGGGGGGCCGCTCTCGTCACCCCCCTTTTCCCCTGCGGCCTGCCAGGTTGCGTGCTCGGATAAGGGTCTGGTTTGGATTTTGGGGGGGACCCCCACGCCGTTTTTCGGCTTGAGGGGTTCACCTTAAAATCCAGACCAGACCTAAGGGTCTGGTTTGGATTTTGGGGGGACCCCCATGCCGTTTTTCGGCTTAGGGGGTTCACCTTAGAATCCAGACCAGACCTAAGGGCCTGGTATGCTCCTGAAGGGGAACCCATGCCGGTTTTTTCATTCAAATTTGGCCTGGAGTTCCCCTTCATGATTCATACCAAAACATGGGACAGCGAGGCCGCCGAGGACCAGCGCGATGACATCGCAATGGACACATTCCCGGCCGGCTAGTCGCCTCTAGGACACGACTTGAGCGGCTGCTGCACGCTCAGGTCGTGTCCAGATCGCCTCTCAAAGTCGCGCTGTCCCTGTGTCAGCCGGCACACGAGTCGCCCGCAAGTCGGATCCGACTTCCCGGGCGACCTCTATTCAAATCAATGGGCTCCCATAGGGAACCATTCATTTTCAATAGAGCGCCGCTGACATTTCTATTTACTATAACAGTGCGCCGCTGCTTCCTGCGCCCAGTGAAGGAGTTATCCGGCGCACCAATTAAGGTTAGAACCAGCGCAGCGCACTGTTATTAGTAAATCAGCCCCATTGTGTCTGGGCCTATTCGCATCCACACCTCCTTTTCTGTTCTGTTTCTACAAGGGAGTTCAACTGATTGTGTTCATTCGAGAAGAATAAAGGAGTGTTGAACTTTAATGGTGTGGGGCTCATTTCCTGACAGACACTGTTCAAGGTAACTCTTGGTGGAGGCTCCAGGTGCACAGCACTGACCCGAAGGTAAAAGAACTTTGCTTGTATCACACTGACACCTGTGGTGAAGGCCAGGCGTGGTTTCCCCGCTCCCTTCCCCTCTAAGGTACCCCTAGACAAGAGAAGAGACGAGCTGAAGACGAAGAGGGGAGTGAGGAGGGCGCTATATATATATATATATATATACAGTGGGGCAAAAAAGTATTTAGTCAGCCACCAATTGTGCAAGTTCTCCCACTTAAAAAGATGAGAGAGGCCTGTAATTGTCATCATAGGTAAACCTCAACTATGAGAGACAAAATGTGGAAACAAATCCAGACAATCACATTGTCTGATTTGGAAAGATTTTTTTGGGCAAATTATGGTGGAAAATAAGTATTTGGTCAATATCAAAAGTTCATCTCAATACTTTGTTATGTATCCTTTGTTGGCAATGACAGAGGTCAAACGTTTTCTGTAAGTCTTCACAAGGTTGTCACACACTGTTGCTGGTATGTTGGTATATTCCTCCATGCAGATCTCCTCTAGAGCAGTGATGTTTTGGGGCTGTCGATGGGCAACACAGACCTTCAATTCCCTCCAAAGGTTTTCTATGGGTTTGAGATCTGGAGACTGGCTAGGCCACTCCAGGACCTTGAAATGCTTCTTATGAAGCCACTCCTTCGTTGCCCGGGCGGTGTGTTTGGGATCATTGTCATGTTGAAAGACCCAGCCACGTTTCATCTTCAATGCCCTTGCTGATGGGAGGAGGTTTGCACTCAAAATCTCACGATACATGGCCCCATTCATTCTTTCATGTACACGAATCAGTCGTACTGTTCCCTTTGCAGAGAAAAAGCCCCAAAGCATGATGTTGCCACCCCCATGCTTCACAGTAGGTATGGTGTTCTTTGGTTGCAACTCAGCATTCTCTCTCCTCCAAACACGATGAGTTGTGTTTCTACCAAACAGTTCTACTTTGGTTTCATCTGACCATATGACATTCTCCCAACCCTCTTCTGGATCATCCAAATGCTCTCTAGCAAACCCCAGACGGGCCCGGACATGTACTGGCTTAAGCAGGGGGACACGTCTGGCACTGCAGGATCTGAGTCCCTGGCGACGTAGTGTGTTACTGATGGTAGCCTTTGTTACATTGGCCCCAGCTCTCTGCAGGTCATTCACTAGGTCCCCCCGTGTGGTTCTGGGATTTTTGCTCACTGTTCTTGTGATCAATTTGACCCCACGGGGTGAGATCTTGCGTGGAGCCCCAGATCGAGGGAGATTTTAGTGGTCTTGTATGTCTTCCATTTTCTAATTATTGCTCCCAAAGTTGATTTCTTCACACCAAGCTGCTTGCCTATTGCAGATTCAGTCTTCCCAGCCTGGTGCAGGTCTACAATTTTGTTTCTGGTGTCCTTCAACAGCTCTTTGGTCTTCACCATAGTGGAGTTTGGAGTGTGACTGTTTGAGGTTGTGGACAGGTGTCTTTTATACTGATAACAAGTTCAAACAGGTGCCATTAATACAGGTAATGAGTGGGGGACAGAGGAGCTTCTTAAAGAAGAAGATACAGGTCTGTGAGAGCCAGAAATCGTGCTTGTTTGTAGGTGACCAAATACTTATTTTCCACCATAATTTGCAAAAAAATATATTTCCAAATCAGACAATGTGATTGTCTGGATTTGTTTCCACATTTTGTCTCTCATAGTTGAGGTATACCTATGATGACAATTACAGGCCTCTCTCATCTTTTTAAGTGGGAGAACTTGCACAATTGGTGACTGACTAAATACTTTTTTGCCCCACTGTATATATATATATTAGGGCTGTTACTGATTAAAATTTTCGTGTTCGATTAATCGTTTTTTTTTTATCGATTAATCGACTAATTTTGATTAATTATAATGCACATACAGATCCAACTACTTTTAGCTGATCTCCTTGCAGGCTGATTCCCAGTGCAGCTACCAACCACTGGAAAAATGGATAGCAGGATACAAAAAACACACAAAGGCCGCGCTCGATGGGAATAGCATTACAACTTTTATAGTCTTCAAGTAGGTAACAAAATAAATATTGCACTGGAGATAAAATCGATGTAGCTACATAAACTGTAGAAATGGTGCGAGTAATACCAAACGGTAGCAAAAGCAGTCATAAAAACATGTAGCTAAGTACTGGTATAAAAATGTGTACAACGATACCACTGCTGAATCCAGATAAGGAGGGGTTAACATCAGTCCGTCGGCATGTAGATGTCCCGTGAAGGGAACTATCACAACTCCCAGTGGATGGCTGTAGAATCCCAGGTTGATAGAGGGAAGTGATAGAGGGAAGTGTAACAGCCCTTGCGTGTGGCAGATAGTCAGGTCCCGCTGGCATGCAGATATGAAGGCACAGCAAAGAAGCCCTTCAGATGGACACGGCAAGCCCCGCCGGTGTCCGTGGCGTCACCGGATCTCCGACGGAACTCCCTGAAGAACCGGAAGCCGGCAGAGAGGTGAGTACGGATCAAAAGAATTTTGATCGATCAAAAGAATTTTGATGATCGAGCAACAAACTTAATCGATTAATCGAGGAATTAATAGTTAATTTCCACAGCCCTAATATATATATATATATATATATATATATATATATATATATATTTTTTTTTGGGGAACCCTAAGTGATGGGGTCAGGGGAAAGGTTTTTCTTTCCCCTAAAGTAGAGGAGGGAAGGTATAATAAAGGAAGAATTTTAGTAGCGATATGAAAGTAATGCATCTCAGATTAAGAGTAGTAATATTCACTACTAGGCATACTGTGTGGCCTTACAATTCTAATTTGAGTTTTATGTATTCAATATATGATGCTGCTGGTTTAACTGGTTTATTTGCTTTATTTGATTAGCGCCGAAGGCTAGATTTGTTTTCTATCCAAAATGTATGTTTTATTCCTTCCCTTGATATTGTTTATATGCTTTTGTTACAACTGGAAAAAAAAATTTGAATAAAGTATCATATATCAAGAACAAAAATGTAATAAATATTAGCTCATCCAGTCCTTAGATGAGGGCTAGTTTACCTTTTTCGGGCTTTATTATAACTGGTCCTGCCAGCAACACACTTTCTTGTCCTAGGGTGGCAAAGATAATTCAATGTTCTTAACCACTTAACGACCGCCCACTGTATATATACGTCGGCAAAATGGCACGGACAGGCACAATCACGTCCCTGTACGTGACTGCCTTCGTATGGGTGGGGGGTCCGATCGGACCCCCCTCCGGTACAGTGGATGGTCAGGATCGCTCTGGGAGCGATCTGTGATGAGGGGGCGGCCATTGGTTTCTGGCCACCCCCTCACGATCGCTCCCAGCGAATCAAATGCTTCCTCTGCCTGTGTAATGTAAACACAGGCAGAGAGGAAGCAGCAGGAAGTGATGTCATCTCTCCTGCAGTGCTCACATATACCGGAGCGCCATGGAGAGAAGACATCAAGTAAGTGCACAAGCAGTACACTGAGACCAGGACACATAGGCACACGATCGCCCCCCCCCCAGTGACCCCCAGATCACCCCCCAGCCACAGTGTCACTGATTGCAGTGATCATTTATTTACTGATCACTGCAATCAGTGACATTTGTAACTGTAAAAGTGTCAGGGCAGTTAGTGTTAGGTCCCTCAGGTCCAGGGTAGCCCCCCAACCCCCCCTAATAAAGGTTTAACCCCTTGATCGCCCCCCAGGTAACCCTTTCAGCTCCTAGCACCACTGTCACTAATCGATCGTTTTTCTGATCGCTGTATTAGTGTCGGTGATGCGCTAGGTAGTCAGTTATTTTTTTATGTTCACCGTCAGGTTTTTATAACATCAGGTACCCCCATATATATTACCTAATAAAGATTTAACCCCTTGATCGCCCCCAGGTAACCCTTTCACCCTTGTGTAAAGTTTCTTGTCTGGGGGACCTACGGCCGGGGAGCAACGATTTTTCAAACCAGGCACCCCTTCCATAGACTCCCATGTTAAACGTCAGTCTAGTCATGGACACAGTGAGGCATGAGCACAGTGAGGCATGGGCACAGTGAGGCATGGACACAGTGAGGCATGCACATGGACTCAGTGAGGGAAAGTGAGGCACAGTGAGGCATGCAGATGGACACCCTAGGTTTATACTCAAGTCAATACGTTTTCCCAGTTTTTTGTGGTAAAATTAGGTGCCTCGGCTTATATTCGGGTCGGCTTATACTCGAGTATATACGGTATGTGTTATTTCTCCATAGATAATTATTGGGACAATTTTGGTTTGAGTTAATATCAAGAGTAATTGGAGCGTGGTCAGACCACATTAGATTGTGGATGCTAGCATTCGTTACTTTTGGGAGGAGATTTTTGTCTGTGATGAAATAGTCTAATCTGGAATATAAAAAGAAAAAACTGCACTAGTTGTTAGTGAAATAAATTTGAACTCCCCTAAGCAGCAATAATAGTGGGATAAACACCAAAGAGATAAAGGGAAAAAAATTGCGCTAATGAGTCCAAGATAATAAAGGAAAGGAAATTCAAAGTCCAAAAGAGTCCAATTGAAAGGTGCTGGAATAGACAAATGCCAAAAAATGCACATAAATCCTATATGAACTTGTGTGGATATATGCTTACCAGATAGTAAGCCAAACAGCCCAGGCCTTTGATTAGCACACCAGTGCTAAATTCCTCAGAGATGGTGAGCTGCAGCAATGGAAGGATGACTCCACAATATGGGTAGGTATATGCATCCAAAGTGTTTTAACAAAGAAAAGAAAAAAACATAGCGTAATCCTGCCACATAAAGTAATCCTAAAAGGGATAATTGCTATGGAGTTTAGGAAGCGTAATAACACCCAGTGTGTGATATTTAGTAAGAGTAAGCCACCACCTTATAGGTAATCTCCTTACCAAACAGATATTAAATTTGAGCCTTGACCAGTTTTTAATAAAAGGTAAAAATCCACCACAGAGTGAACCGCCACCTCACAGGTAATCTCCTTACCAGATTGTACCATGTTATGAGCGAAACAAATCAACTGCCGACAGGTGGCTGATTAACAGATGTAGATGTCTCCCTGTGGATATGGCTGCTATTGTAGATGGATATGGCTCCCAGCTTCTTACGATATAACTCCATGGGGCCCACAGGATAAAGTACCCAAAAGAGAATAGGGACTAGATAGTGTAATAACGTCACTTCATTTATGAAAAAAAAAAAAAATTACACTTACATCAAATAAGCGCAAACAGGACATGTAAGAAAAGCCGGCCGGCTGTAAAGCAAACTCCCGTCCAACGAGCGTGGTGACGTCAGCGCCTACCCCCTTAGACGCGTTTTGTCATCATAGACATTGTCAATAAGGGACCTTTCCTTTATTATCTTGGACTCATTAGCGCAATTTTTTTCTAATCTGGAATATGTCTTATGAACATTACAGAAAAAAGTGAAAACCTTTTTCTGTGGTATGTAAACATCTCCAAGGATCATACATGTCTTCTGCTGAAAATATGTTGGACAGACCCCCTCCTGGGGGTTTTCCCTTTTTTGGATGTGTCCATATACCTGTTCTGGATCTTGATCTTGGAATTTGACTTGGATGTGCTGCTCATCCTTCGAGCTCCTCTGGTCAACTGGTGCAGCTCCAACAAGACCATCTTCCGAGTTTTCAGCAGGAATATAAAGCTAGCCATACATTTTCTTTTCCACGTTTTTTTATTCAATTTTTAAAAGGAAAAATACAAAGCTCCAACAGTAGAATGTAAAACAGTCAATATTCCAAATACGCATACCGGAATGTGATGCATTACAAGAGGAATGAATAACATGTCTTCCTACTATAAATTGACATCTGTTGTAGAGAGAAACAGAAAGGAGAGTAAGTAGAAAGAAGAAAGAAGAAGGGGAAAGAAAAAAAGGGGCAATATAGTAAAGAATGCACCCTATTTGGACCCTGATCCAGAATAACAAGCACAATTTATAAAGCATCTGACAAGTTTTTGATCCAGGACTCCCAGATTTTATCGAACAAGGCCTGTTTATCAAATAGTATTGCCGAGAGATGCTCATTGACCATATTGCAAGACAACTTGGTCTTCACCAAGTCAAATGGGATCGTGGGGGACTTCCATGACCTGGCAAAAGAGATTCTGGCTGCCCCAAAATTAAATGCTATGAGTCTCCCTGTGTGCTTAGGAGTTCCCTTCACCGGATGACAAAGTAGTGCCTGTCGTGGCGACTTAATGAGGTTCGCATGTTTCTGGGAGTAGATGAATTGTATATGCAAAATTCAAAATTGCTTCACTTTTGGGACATGTCCACCAGACATGGAACAATGTGCCGTCCATTCCGCACTCTCTAAAGCACAAAGGGGAAGCACCGGGGACAAATTTTTATCATTTTCTTTACACGAATAGAGCTTTATTTTGGTGGTATTTTAATCACTTCTGGGTTTTTTATCTTTTCCCCCCCAAAAAAGACTGAAAAGATTTAAAAAAAATTAAATTTTTCTTAGTTTCTGTCAGTAAATTTTGTAAATAAGTAAATTTTCTCCTTCACTGATGGGCGCTTATAGGCTGCACTGATGGGCACTGGTAATGAGGTGGTACTTATGGGCACTGATGAAGCGGCACTTATGGGCACTGATTAGGTGGCATTGATGAGGAGACACGAATACGCCACACTTATAAGCTTCTAGCATCTACAAAAGCAATGTGGATGCAGCAATCCCCCCTACTGGGACATTGTATTCTGACAGCGGGGACTCCCCACTGTCAGAATACACTGATTAGTGCTGGAGTCGATTGGCTGCAAGCCACTAATTGAAAAAAAATTCCAGCAGTCCTGTTCAAGAGAAGCTGATCTAATGATAAGTTTCTGTCTAAGAGGAAGGGCTACACACAAACTGAAATTTAGGCGATCCCTGTTCAACTGGATGAACCTCAATCTGTGTGTACCCATCTTTACCTTATTGCTTTCTCCAGCAGATTGCCTTCACTGCTGTGACTTGTTCCCGTCAGCTTCTAAGTTACTGGCTGTGGTCACACTCCAGCCTCTTATCATATCATACAGGGTTAATGTCCCTGTATAGTATGTGATGATGTCAAGGCTTTGGGTGAAGGAAGACAGCTTGGAATCAGGTAAGTGAAAGAGGCTGCCCCCCCATCCCCCTCCCCCACACTCTCACACTGCAAGGATAGACTTTTTTACTTTCCTGGAGTTGGGCTGTATTATGTTAAAGGAGTTGTAAAGGCAGAAGGTTTTTTATCTTAATGCATTCTCTGCATTAAGATAAAAAACCTTCTGTGTGTAGCAGCCACCCTAGCACTCCCTAATTACTTACCTGAGCCCCATCTCTCTCCAGTGATGTCCACGAGTGTCTTAGCCATCTGGGACTCTCCTCCTGATTGGCTGAGACACAGCAGCGGCGCCATTGGCTCCCACAGCTGTCAATCAAAGTCAGTTAGCCAATCAGGGGAGAGAGGGTGCGGGGTTGAGTCGGGGGGCTCAGTGTCTGAATGGACACACTGAGCTGTGACTTGGTTTGGGTGCCCCCATAGAAGGCTGATGACTGTGGGGGCACTCGACAGGAGAGAGGAACCAGGAGCAGCAAAGAGGGACCCAAGAAGAGGATGATCTGGGCTGCTCTGGGCAAAACCCACTGCACAGAGAAGGTAAGTAACATGTTTATTATTTAAACTTAAGATTTTTTGACAGGTTAGGATTTACTGGGACTTCTGAGGTGCTACATAGATGTATTCCACATACACACACACTACAGTATATCTTATTAAAAAAAAAATGTTTTAATAAGATATAATGTGTATGTGGAATACATCTATGTAGCACCTCAGAAGTCCCAGTAATTCCTCACCTGTTCAAGAATGTTACTTTCTCATTAAGTAAACCTGTCCTGTTTACAGCACAGCATTGTATAGTGTACAGTAGAAGGCAGAGAAGGTCAGTACTCACATTTAATGAAGGTACAACATTTAGCAACTCACATGATTGATGATTAAAAGAGGTAAATCTAAGTATGCAGGCATCCGGGGTAAAGCGATCCACATAGACCGTCCTCCTTACCCCCGTCTCTCACCGTTATCAGTCTAAAATCATGACCAGGAAGACTACCACTCCAATAGAAAGATCTGAAAGCGAGGCTTGAACCGCTCGTGGAAGGGACGACATCAATGGTGATGCTGAGGATGGTCTATGTGGACAGCTTTACCCCGGATGCATGCATACTTAGATATGCCTGTTTTAATCATCAACCATGTGGGTTTCTAAATGTTGCACCTTTATTAAATGTAACCATATTACTACACTTAGAGGCGCCTCTCTTCTATTTTAAAATCAGTTGTGACATGACACTACTCTTATATCAAGACAGCGCTTGTATATCAAGTCAAATATTTTTTCAAAATTTAGCTTGTCTTGCAAATCGCTCTCAAACCAAGTTACTCTCCATCCAAGGTTTTGCTGTATATAATATAAAACTACATGCAGGGCACTGGACAAAGCATTAGGGGCAAAAGGGAGGTGAAATAATTTGATACAGTAATGTAATCTGTAAAATGACAGTGTACTTTATGTGTTATGTGTTTTTAACTTTTTGAATTTGGCGCCGGGCTCCATCCATCCTGGAGACAAGGTAAGTAACTTTGCCTGGGTCCTGCAATGCGATCCCGAGTGTGGCTCGGGGCTATCGCTTTTGGTATGGAAAATTCACCCCGAGCCACACTTGGGAATACCGATAGGAAGGTTAAGCCTAACATCAGCCTGTTCTGAAAAAGTAAGCAAATTGGAGGTGGGACCCTTTTTCAAAATAACATGGTGTAATAGCCCCGGGAATTTTGGTGCATGTGAATACGCACATCTCAGCAGATGCGGGTGTCATTAACAATCAATGGCACTGCTGTGTATCTGCTAAAGGGCAGCATGTTTCTGTGGTTTCAGGAAATCGATTTTGCATTTTTACCGACACAAACAAATGTGAACGCAGTCTAAATGTCTCCCTTACATTGGTGGTCAGTGTAAATCTTATCATTACATTGGGGCTTGGTGCACAATCCTTTCATTCACACTAGTGGCCAGTGTGAAGGTCCCTCTTACATTGGTGGTCAGTGTAAATCCCTCCTTACATTGGTGGTTACTGTGAATGCTCCTATTACATTAGTGGTCAGTGTAAATCCCCATTACATCGGTGGCCAGTGTAGAAACTCCTCTTTATATTGGTAATCGGTAAAAAAATCCAAACTTGCATTTGGGTCAGTTTCAAATCCTCCCTTACATTGGCGGTCCATGTAGAAGCCCCCTTTAAATTGTTGGTGACTGTAAATCTCTCCTTACATTGGTATCCAGTGTATAAATCCCCCTTTATTGGTTGTTGATGTAAAATCCCCCATTACATTGGTTGACAGTGTAAATTCTTTATTACATTGGTGATCAGTGTACATTTCCCTTTATATTGGTTGCAAGTGCAGAATTGTCCTTACACTGGTGGTCAGTGTAAATCCCCCTAACATTGGTGTTCGGTGTAAAAGTGTCACCTTACATTGGTGGTCAGTACAAATCTCCTCGACAATGGCTGTCAGTGTAAATTCCCTTCTTACATGGAGGTCATTGTATATTCCCCCTTACACTGGTGGTTGGTGTAAATGCTCCTATTGCATTGGTGTCAGTGTAGAAATCCCTCTTTAAATAGGTGGGTGGTGTAAAATCCCCCGTTACATGGTGGTCAGTGCAAATCCCCCCTCACATTGGTGGTCAGTGTAAATCCCCCCTCACATTGGTGGTTATTGTAAATTGCCCATTACATTGGTAGTCAGTGTAGAATCCACCACTATATACTTGCCAAAGATTTCCAGCTTTACTCTACATGATTCAGAATTTGCCACAGTGTACTGCCTCCTAACCTATCCCATCTCCCCACCACTGCCACTGATCACACCCCTCCTTCCCCCCAGCATTGCCACTGATCCCAGGCTTCCTAGGAGTTTTCTGTCTATTGCAGGGTCCCCCTCATCTCCCCAGTTCATGGTGTGCCGGCAGTGAGGAGATGATGTGCTTGCAACCAATCAGTAAGCAGTAATGATGTGCACCAACCTCTTGCAGCCAATCATTAAGCGGTAAGGATATGCAGTAACCTCTAGCAACCAATCAGTGAGGAGTAATAGTGTGCAGTAACCTCTAGAAACCAATCAGTGAGGAGTAATAGTGTGTGGTAACCTCTAGCAACCAATTAGTGAGTGATAAGGATGTCCAGTAACCTCTAGCAACCTCAAGCAACCAATCAGTGAGCAGGATTAATGTGTCGTAATCGCTAACAACCAATAAACAAGCAGAAGTCATGTGCTTGAACCACTAGAAAATAATCAGTGAGCCATAATGTGTGTTGTAACCTCTAGCAGCCAGTCAGTGAGCAGTAATGATACACTGTAACCTCTGGCGACCAATCGCGATCGCTGCCTGATCTGATTCAGTGAACTGCTATTTTTTTGTATGTCTCAGAGCAGGTGGAGAACAAAATTGCATGGAAGGAGGGGCCAAGAAAATGTTTGTCCTGGGTCCAATCAATATTAACCACTTGCTTACTGGGCACTTAAACTCCCCTCCTGCCCAGACCAATTTTCAGCTTTCAGTGCTCTCACTCTTTAAATGACAATTGCGCAGTCATGCAACACTGTACCCAAATGAAATTTTTGACATTTTTTTCCCACAAATAGAGCTTTCTTTTGATGGTATTTGATCACCTCTGCGGTTTTTATTTTTTGTTAAAAAAAAAAAAAAAGACTGAATTTTTAAAAAAAATACAAAACCGTTTTATATTTTGTTATAAAATTTTGCAAACGGGTAATTTTCCTCCTTCATTGATGTACGCTGATGAGGCTGCACTGATGGGAACCGATAGGCGGCACTGATGGGCTGCACTGATGGGCACCAATGGGCTGCACTGATGGGCACCGATAAGGCGGCACTGGTGGGCACGGATAGGCGGCACTGGTGGGCACGGATAGGCGGCACTGGTGGGCACTGAGAAGTGGCATTGGTGGGCACTGAGAGGTGACACTGAGAGGTGGCACTAATGGGTGGCACTGAAGGGCATTGATAGGTGGCACTGGTTTGCACTGAGAATTGGCACTAATAGGTGGCATTGATAGGTGGCACTGATGGGCACTGATAGGTGGCAGTGATGGGCACTGATAGGTGGCAGTAATGGGCACTGATGGGTGGCAATGATGGGCACTGATCAGCACTGGTAGGTGACATTGATAGGCAGCACTGCTAGGTGGCACTGATGAGGCACTGACTGGCACCACTGGTGGACATTGCTAGGTGGCAGTGATGGGCATTGATAGGTGGTACTGATTGGCACTGACAGGTGGCACTGGTGGTCACTGTGGGCACTGGCAGGGGGCACTGGCAGGGGGTACTAATGAGGCAGAATTGCCTCTTCCACTGAGGACCGATGTCCCTCATTCAGCAGCCGGTGATCAGCTTTTTTTTCTCCTCACGCTGTCAGCGCGAGGAGAAAAAAAAAACGATTACCGAGCTTTGTTTTGATCACGTGATCAGCTGTCATTGGCTGACAGCTGATCACATGGTAAGGGGCCAGGACCGGCCCCTTACTCGGATCCGTGATCACCCGAGTCTCAGTGACTCTGTGATCACAGGGCGCGCGGGGAGCGTGCAAAGGGGAGGCCGTCTATTGATGGCCTCCCGGATTTTCAGGTCCGCGCTGAAGCCGTCATTTGGCTATAGCGCGGGCCTCAAGCAGTTAAAGATGGCCCTAGCTGTGCTGGGTAGGAAGCAGTGATTGGGGCTGCACACGATAATCTCTTCCTGCAAGCTGTCTTCTGGCAACACGGGGCATAGGATGTTGGGTAACTAACTTCTGTGAGGACTGTAGCCACCAGCTGTTGTGTAAGCAGTCAGGAATTATCAAATGCTGCCTTTGTAGTTCTGGCTACAGCATCTCTGACAGTGGGTGGCAGAGTGATATTTAGCTGTCAGGGATGCTGTAGCCGGAACCACAGAGTCAGTATCCAAAAATGCGGCAGACTGCCTGCTTACTCCACTGCCGGTGGCTGCAATGCCCACAGGAGTTACACAGCCACATGACAAACAGTCCCACTTGCAGCTACCAGTGTCAATTGGCAGAGTTGTCGAAAAAGAGTTCTCATGTATGCCCAGGCACACCCAGCACACCCCGTGCGCATGCCTATGCATGTGTTGTTACCGACAGGTGGTGAAAATTTAACGTCAATAGCACCTTTAGAAATACATTTACCTCGAAAAATGGTGACGGGTTCAATACTTATTTTACCCGCTGTATGTAAGAGGATACCAAATGCATATAGGACACATTTCTCTGCCTTTGTCATTTACCTGTGTAGCGGGGTGCTAAATTTAGGGGAAGTTGTTTGGGTGGTAGTTATGCCCAAACACCCTAATTGATAGAGTTCTTGATACCATTTTTGTCCACAGGTGGAGTATTGGTGTACAGTTCCCTGTGGCCTGCAGGTGGCGCTGCCATAGTAGGCCAGGGTTGAACCACTGATACAGTTCTGTGCCTTGTGTGTCCCCTCTCGGCAACCATACAGTGGGTGTGGTCTACCTGCTGGGCATGCTGGGAGAGGATATAAAAGGGGCAGACGCTGCTTGTTCGGGGTTCTCATTCCTGTCCGCCCTGGGCACCTTTAGCCCAGGAGCGGGTCTGCGGTTCGTTGTCAAGGGTCCCAGGCACCTTTAGCCCTGGGACTGCATCAAAAGGTCTGGGCCCAGAACCTTCGGCTGGAGCCCACCGGGGATCGAGGAATCTCAGGGTGCCGCCTTGCGAGGGGACCCATATCCTAGATGAGGAGGCCGGGGGAGGAACCGTTCCGAAGGACTGGTGCGGAAGTCACAGTGAAGGAAGGGTTCCCGGTAACTCTCTGGAGGGATGTCTTCTCCTTGATCAGAGACCAAGTTCACCAGGTCTGTGGCAGAGACCAAGTTCACCAGGTCGGTGGCAGAGACTTTGCGTAAAGTTCGAGCATCATTTCGGCTGCTAGTCCCAAGTTAGGGAGACTATCCGAATAGGCTGAGTCTGCTTGAGAATCGGAGCAGTGAATTGTGTAACGTTTGTGCCTGGACCTCATCCACCTCTTAAGCTGTCCTGTTCTCCCTCCAACCTTTTCTGTCAGAGACTGTGTTTTATAAGGAAATAAACCTCTACGTTGGAGTGCAGCTGGTGTGGACATTCAAGTTACTGCGGCCGCGGGGATACAAGGACTTATCTTTATTCAATATAGAGGTGAGAGACATTCTCTGGTTGTCTGACTGTGGAAGACCCATCAACAACACCGCTCAACCTCTTCACATAGCATGGTACGGGCTTGTGGTGCGGTGTGCCTCTCTCTTCCTGCAAGGAGCCAAAGTTAATGCAGGTAAAGAAAGGGGTCTGTGCGCTACACCTGTATGGCTTTGACCATATATCTTAGTGACTTCATAGCTAATTAAAGTGATAAACTCTATACAACTGATCAACTAAAAGCATAAAACCAAAACCAAATGCACTTTCAAAGACATAAGGATAATCCAGAGCTTCATGCAATTGTTCTTATGTTTTCTGCAGCATATTTGTATGGAAGCCCGTTCTGTCTGAAGCCATCGTCATCTTTGCAGAATCCTCTCGCTCCCTTCGCCACCTGAGCTTCCGCCCCTCTCCCTACTCTGCAAATGCAGTTGCTCCAGAGCTTAGAAAGTGAGGTAAAGCTTTACTTTGCAAAGAATACCCAATCGTGTAACCCATGCTTGCACATGATTGGATGATGGAAGTCATCAAAATTTTTTCTCATTTACTAAGCTCTGGAGTGCACTTCCAGAGTGAAACTGCACTTTGCAAAGTGCACAGTCCATTTTCCTTTAGTAAATCAACCCCTAACTGTTCTTCCTGCTGTCATGCCTTTCACAATTCTCTTCTCTGTCATACCTACGGACTCCTCTCTTGCACATAGTACCCACCACGTCATACCCTCCAAATCCCACTATTGCCTACTGTCATACTTTCCCCACCTCTCTCCTGCACATACTGCCCACTGACATAACCTCCACACCCCACTACTGCCCACATTCATAATCTTCTCGCTCCATTCCTGCACATACTGCCTTTTGCCTATTGCCCTTTGCACTCCTCTTCTGCAAGTATTTT
Source organism: Rana muscosa (assembly GCA_029206835.1). Classification (NCBI taxonomy): domain Eukaryota; kingdom Metazoa; phylum Chordata; class Amphibia; order Anura; family Ranidae; genus Rana; species Rana muscosa. The sequence goes on from CM055117.1 coordinate 986,203,282, forward strand.
CCCCCTGTAAAATCTTCCATCCTCATCTCCTGTTTTAAGACTCCCCTCCTGTAATACTTTCTGCACACCTCTTCAGCACATGCTGCCTGCTGCCACAAACTGGGCACTTTCCTCCTGCATATTGCATATTGCTTCCCATAATGCAATCTGCAACAATCTTTTGTGCATACTACACCATACTACTTTCTCGCTCTCCAATCTTCTCTCCTACACTGCCTGCTGTCATAACCCCTGCACTCCTTCTACACACACACTGTCCCTTATCATACCAACCATACTCCTCTCCTACACATACTTCCCCCTGTCGTACCCGGCACTCCTCCCATGTACTCCCATATACTGCCTGCTGTCATACCCTCCGTACTACTCTCATGCACATACCACCCTGCATACACTGCTTGCCAAGACATTTCTTTAGCACTATTTGTTATCTGGGCCGCCACCGGGGGGGGACAGCCCATACACATGTATGGGGCCCGAGCATCCTGAGGGGCCCGAGTTCATTCGGGCACTGTTCGGGGGCCCCATGAGAGGCATCTGTCCATGGACTTTACTGTTACTTTTTCTGCTGCCTGCCCTGAATAATGGACCCCAGTCCATAAATAGCAGTCTTTTTTGGACCGCAGCTCCGCCACGTAGCAGCCTGGGTTGTATTATGCTGAGGTGCAAAGAAGGGGGACTGTGAAGGGAACAGAGGTGCAAAGAAGGGGGGTTATGAAGTGCAAAGAAGGGGAGCTGTGAAAGGGATGGAAGTGCAAGGAAGGGGACTTAGGTGCAAAGAAGGGGGGCTGTGAAGGGGACTATGGCGCAAAGAGGGGGGGCTGTAAAGAGGACAGAGGTGCAAAGGGGGAGCTGTGAAGGGGACTGAGGTGCAAAGGGGGGGCTGTGAAGGGGACTGAGGTGCAAAGAAGGGGGGCTGTGAAAGGGATGGAGGTGCAAGGAAGGGGACTGAGGTGCAAAGAAGGGGGGCTGTGAAGGGGACTGAGGTGCAAAGAGGAGGCTGTGAAGGGGACTGAGGTGCAAAGAAGAGGGGGCCGTGAAAAGGATGGAGGTGCAAGGAGGGGGGCTGTGAAGGGGACCGGGCCCTAGAGAATGTCAGTGGTCAGGCCTGGGGGGCCCAGGCCTAAAGCTGTTTAAGGGGCCCTAAAAAATCTGATGGCTGCCCTGTTTGTTATATCCCCAACCTTTGCTGTTCTGAAACAGGCACACTCTTGCTAGTAATTTATAACATGCAGCCTAATTTTAAAATAAGTATGCAAAAGGGTACATTAAGTTGAAAGTTAAAGCACGCACAGCTCTGGGTGACCTTATTCACCTTTAATAAACTGTGTTTAATTTAACACCTTTTACTTTTAGGACAAAATAAAATTATTGTTATTATAGAAAATGATAGGGTGTGGACTATGATTATACTTTGCGGATCCGTTGCTTGAGTCATACTGAGGTTTAATGTATATAATGCATATGTTTATTTATAGTGTGCCAACAAAGCACACACAGCAGTGAAAGTAGCTGGCTGCAAAGGCACAAAACTTATCATTCAAATCAATAAGGGCTGACATTTCTATTTAACCGCTTAACGACCGCGCACTGTAGATATACGTCGGCAGAATGGCACGGACAGGCAAAATCACGTACCTGTACGTGGCCCTTTAAATGCCTGCCGTGTGGTAGCGTGCGCGCCACCGACGGCACGCTCGTGACCCTGCCGCATTCTCCGTGATCCCCGCGATCGTCTCATGGAGGTATAGAGCAGGGAGATGCTTGTGTAAACAAGCATCTCCCTGCTCTGCCTAGTGACAATGACATTGATCTCGGCTCCGTGTACAGGGAGCGAAGATCAGTGTCATGTGACACAGAGCCCAACCCCCCCACAGTTAGAAACACAATGCAGGGAACACTTAACCCCTACAGCACCACCTAGTGGTTAACCCCTTCACTGCCAGTGTCATTTTCACAGTAACCAGTGCATTTTTATAGCAGATCGCTGTGAAAATGACAATGGTCCCAAAAAGTGTCAAAAGTGTCCGATGTGTCCGCTAAAATGTCGCAGTCAAGAAAAAAATCACTGATTGCCGCCATAACTAGTAAAAAAAAAAAAATTAATAAAAATGCCATAAAACTATCCCCTATTTTGTAAACGCTATAACTTTTGCGCAAACCAATCAATAAACGGCGATTGTGATTTTTTTTTACCAAAAATATGTAGAAGAATACGTATCAGCCTAAACTGAGGAAAAAAAATGTATTTTTATATATTTTTGGGGGATATTTATTATAGCAAAAAGTTAAAAATATTGAATTTTTTTCAAAATTGTCACTCTATTTTTGTTTATAGCGCAAAAAATAAAAACCGCAGAGGTGATCAAATACCACCAAAAGAAAGCTCTATTTGTGGGAAAAAAAGGACGTCAATTTTGTTTGGGAGCCACGTCGCACGACCGCGCAATTGTCAGTTTAAGCGACGCAGTGCCGAATCACAAAAAGAGGCCTGGTCTTTAACCAGCCAAAATGGTCCGGGGCTTAAGTGGTTAAATCATATAAATTATAAAAATAAAAAAAATGTGTAGAATTGATAAATAGCTCAAATTGAAAAAACTTATTTTTTAAGTTGAAGGAAATGCTTGATCAAAATGAACATGTACTATTATGTATAGGAATATACTTTAAAATTACAGGCTGTGTGACTGAATTATTTTATGTATTTAATATGCCATTAAAGGCGTAGTGGAACCAATGAATGAATTCTACATAACCAAAGTGCACAGACACCACAGGCATCAATTATTTTGGTAGGATGCAGCATGTGAAAAGGTTAATTCATTAACCCCTTCCAGCCCAGGCCTAGTGTCCCTTTAAGTGGATCTTTATAACTAGGGGCGGGACAAACTTCCCAATCAAGTGACCACTGCGATTGGCTGTCACAGTACAAAATAGATTATAGCGCACACATACAAAAATGACATTTAAGAGCTCTGTGTATGAATGATGCGTCCGTGTGGGCGGAGCCCCGTACAGCCATGCCGATTTCAAAAACTGACAGCTAGTATGGGGAACTTCTCCCCGTACTGCTGTCACGGGGGGGGGGGATAGGGCAACAGCTGCAGCATTGGGAACATGTTACCAGTGGGGTAGCGTGGGTTGTCAGCGCCCGGGGCAAGGCAAGTAATTTGCGCCCCCTAACCTGTGGACTTTTCGCACTCCGAGTCCCTTCCCTTCCTACAATAGTACTGACCTACCTGATTCCTATACTAACCTCTACACTGACCTACATAATTCCTACACTGACAACTACACAGACCTACCTGATTCCTACATCGACCACTAACCTACCTGATTCCTATACTGCCCACTACACTATACAATACACTGACCTATCTCATTCCTATACTGACCTTTACACTAACCTACCTGATTCCTACATTGACCACTACACTACACTGACCTACCTGATTCCTATACTGACCACTACACTATACAATACACTGACCACTACACACCACACTGACCTATCTCATTCCTATACTGAACCTTACACTAACCTACCTGATTCCTATACTAACCACTACACAATCGACACTATCCACTACACAATACTCTACCCACAGACCGCTACACAATACTCTACCCACAGACCGCTACACACCACACCACACAATACACCACCTTAACCTACCTAATTCCTATACTGATCACTACACAAACTACACAATACACTACCCACTGACCGCTACACAATACACACTGACCGCTACACAATACACACTGACCGCTACACTAACCTACTTGACTCCTATACTGACCACTACACTACACAAACTACACAATACACACAGGCCGCCACACAATACTCTACCCACAGACCAATACACACCACACTGAAATTACAATACACTAACCTACATGACTCAAATACTGACCACTACACTACACAAACTACACAATCCGCTACACAATACTCTACCCACAGACCAATACACACTACACTACACTAACCTACCTGACTCCTATACTGACCACTACACAAACTACACTATCCACTATACAATACACTACCCACAGACCTCTACACAATATACACTGACCTCTACATGATACTCTACCCACTGACCGCTACACACCACACACACCACACTAACCTACCTGATTCCTATACTGATCACTACACAAACTACACAATACACTACCCACTGACCGCTACACAATACACACTGACCGCTACACAATACACACTGACCGCTACACAATACACACTAACCTACCTGACTCCTATACTGACCACTACACTACACAAACTACACAATAACACTACACTATACAATATACACAGACCGCTACACAATACTCTACACAGCCTGTAAATTATTAATCCTGCAGCAGTAGGAGGGGGGGGCTTGGAGGGGGGCATGTAACTGTACTTAGGCCCGCAGGCATGATACTGCGTGTGTGTTCTGGCTGGCTGCTTAACAACACCTGGCATGGCGGTGCAGTGGCGTGACTCTCCCTAACTGCAGTGCTGCTGACCGGCGGCTGCTCCCATGATCTGAGATGGCTGCCTCAGCTGCCTCCATGATCCATCACAGGCTCACTCGTGACTCACCTCCGTTTTTTGTTGTCCATCGATCAGCTTGGGAATGATTCCCACTCAGTCCCAGATGAAGTCGCACTGCACTTCCTTTTTTCCTTCCAGATCTGGCGCGGTCAGGACTCAGGAGGAAGGGTGGGTGGGACTCCAGGAGAAGATACCAGTGGCTTAAGGAAGCACGAGCGGGACTCCAGGAGCAGCCTTCGCGCATGCGCCACCCGAGTTCAAGGACTGGCCAGCCGGCCGCAGCACATGACCACATTCGCCCAATCACAGGGCGCAAAATGGCGGCCGGGGTCCTGGTGACACAGTTAATGGAATTTCACTAAATTTCGAAAAGTGACACAAACTGGTGCGGGATTTCGCGCCCCCCCAATGTTGCGCCCGGTGCCGCGGCCCCCCTGCCCCCCCCACACTACGCCACTGCATGTTACATGTTCCACTCTAAAAACAGCTGGAACATTTAACATGTTCCCAAAGGTGAACTTATCCTTTCATCCCTAGAGCCAATTAATCTACCAGCATGTCTTTTGAGTGTGGGAGGAAGCAAGAGTACATGGAGAAAACCCACACAAGCACAGACAGAACTTGCAAACTCTATGCAGATAGTGTCCTGACCAGGATTCCAAATGGTGCTTCAAGGAAGAACTGCTAACCTCCAAGCCACTGCTGTTTTTATTTTATTAATCTGCAGTTATTTAGAAAGCATGAAGAAGAATAAGAGTTTCCGTTGCATATATCATTTATATTAAAATGAAAACCAGTGGCTTAATGTACACGGGACGTTTTACAACCTCCCTGAACGATTTAGCTTTACAGTTAGTAAAGTTTTGCTGCGTTTAGCCATGTTTAGCCGCATTTGCGTTTAGAAGCGCTTTTTTTCAAATCGTCTGAAATTAAAACGCGTATAAACGAAACATGGCTAGACGCGAGTTACCGCGTTTACACACATTTACAAGCTGTTACAGGCGTTTGGCATTTCAAATGCCTCTGAAAATCCGTCCTGAATGCATTTCTTTGCTTTCCGAAAAATGCTTCTAAACTCAACTGCCTAGAAACGATTATAAAGGACCCTGTGTACATGTACTGATAAGATAACATAGAGGAGAGTTCAGGGATCCTGTGTACATGTACTGATAAGATAACATAGAGGAGAGTTCAGGGATCCTGTGTACATGTACTGATAAGATAACATAGAGGAGAGTTCAGGGATCCTGTGTACATGTACTGATAAGATAACATAGAGGAGAGCTCAGGGATCCTGTGTACATGTACTGATAAGATAACATAGAGGAGAGTTCAGAGGCAGCTGAAAAAAATGCCCAACTGCTCCTTAACATCCTTTTACCAGCAGCAGTGTACAGGTCCTTCTCAAAAAATTAGCATATTGTGATAAAGTTCATTATTTTCTGTAATGTACTGATAAACATTAGACTTTCATATATTTTAGATTCATTACACACAACTGAAGTAGTTCAAGCCTTTTCTTGTTTTAATATTGATGATTTTGGCATACAGCTCATGACAACCCAAAATTCCTATCTCAAAAAATTAGCATATCATGAAAAGGTTCTCTAAACGAGCTATTAACCTAATCATCTGAATCAACTAATTAACTCTAAACACCTGCAAAAGATTCCTGAGGCTTTTAAAAACTCCCAGCCTGGTTCATTACTCAAAACCGCAATCATGGGTAAGACTGCCGACCTGACTGCTGTCCAGAAGGCCATCATTGACACCCTCAAGCAAGAATGTAAGACACAGAAAGAAATTTCTGAACGAATAGGCTGTTCCCAGAGTGCTGTATCAAGGCACCTCAGTGGGAAGTCTGTGGGAAGGAAAAAGTGTGGCAGAAAACGCTGCACAACGAGAAGAGGTGACCGGACCCTGAAGAAGATTGTGGAGAAGGACCGATTCCAGACCTTGGAGGACCTGCGGAAGCAGTGGACTGAGTCTGGAGTAGAAACATCCAGAGCCACCGTGAACAGGCGTGTGCAGGAAATGGGCTACAGGTGCCGCATTCCCCAGGTCAAGCCACTTTTGAACCAGAAACAGCGGCAGAAGCGCCTGACCTGGGCTACAGAGAAGCAGCACTGGACTGTTGCTCAGTGGTCCAAAGTACTTTTTTCGGATGAAAGCAAATTTTGCATGTCATTCGGAAATCAAGGTGCCAGAGTCTGGAGGAAGACTGGGGAGAGGGAAATGCCAAAATGCCTGAAGTCCAGTGTCAAGTACCCACAGTCAGTGATGGTCTGGGGTGCCATGTCAGCTGCTAGTGTTGGTCCACTGTGTTTTATCAAGGGCAGGGTCAATGCAGCTAGCTATCAGGAGATTTTGGAGCACTTTATGCTTCCATCTGCTGAAAAGCTTTATGGAGATGAAGATTTCATTTTTCAGCACGACCTGGCACCTGCTCACAGTGCCAAAACCACTGGTAAATGGTTTACTGACCATGGTATTACTGTGCTCAATTGGCCTGCCAACTCTCCTGACCTGAACCCCATAGAGAATCTGTGGGATATTGGGAAGAGAAAGTTGAGAGACGCAAGACCCAACACTCTGGATGAGCTTAAGGCCACTATCGAAGCATCCTGGGCCTCCATAACACCTCAGCAGTGCCACAGGCTGGTTGCCTCCATGCCACGCCGCATTGAAGCAGTCATTTCTGCAAAAGGATTCCCGACCAAGTATTGAGTGCATAACTGAACATAATTATTTGAAGGTTGACTTTTTTTGTATTAAAAACACTTTTCTTTTATTGGTCGGATGAAATATGCTAATTTTTTGAGATAGGATTTTTGGGATTTCATGAGCTGTATGCCAAAATCATCAATATTAAAACAAGAAAAGGCTTGAACTACTTCAGTTGTGTGTAATGAATCTAAAATATATGAAAGTCTAATGTTTATCAGTACATTACAGAAAATAATGAACTTTATCACAATATGCTAATTTTTTGAGAAGGACCTGTACATGAAGCCTTACTGGACAGTCATTTCCACAACTTTTTTAAGCTGATTTGCAAGGAACCCAACAAGCTGTGATATTCCATGTACCAGTTACACCACAATGCAAAACATCCCTAAACACAAGCAGTCTAAAGTCCACACTTTGGCCAGGGATCCCAGTGTTCCCTCCCAACCATATTCTCTACCATACTCTAACTAATTCCTGCAGCAATTAAGAAAAACTAACACACGACCCTTTTTTCTTACCTAAATCAAAAATCACATGATGTTTTGGGTCCCGCATTGCTGCATGGGTGACTTGGAAACTTCTTATTGGTGTTCGAGTGGTGGGACTAGGTTTGCCACCTGTCCAGGATTCACCCGGACAGTTCGGGTTTGGAATCATGTGTCTGGGTTTCAGACTGCATGAAACCCGTACATATTATTTAGACTTGACGATGGCTTTACCAGCAGGGTTGCTGGCTGCAGTTGTCTAAGCTGAGAGTGTCTGTTACACTCTTTCACACTGCCCAAAGCCAGCACTAACAATCCCTTGTTAGGGGCCCCAGAGTTCTCCCTTACATCAGAGCCTGCAGATTCCCCCCTTACAGTGAAAGGGAACTTTGTGAGTTCAGATGTAAAAGAGGAACTCTGTGGACTCTGATGTAAAGGGGGAATCTTGTTATTAACTTCATATGATTAGAAATGTTAGTTGATAGCAAAATATATGTATAGTTTATACTATAAAAAAAAAAAAAAATTGCCATGCGTCACTAAAGTGTTTGGGTTTGACTTGAAGAAAAGGTGGCAACCCTAGGTGGGACACACTCAGTCCAGAAGATTGCAGAAGTGTGATGATGACATCATGACAAAGGTATTGGTTGGTGCAAGGCCCTGGCACATACATAGACAGCAGACATTTTAGGAGACCCAAAGTTTTACTTGGTTTGAACAGTTAAATTACTGTCCCCCATTTTATAAAATAAATGAAACTATATGTCTATATTTACCTTCAGAGATTTTGTAGTCTTAAAAATAGATGGATCTAAATAAAAAAACGTATTCATCTCTAAATCCCCTCTATACTTAGCAGTGTTAACTTGGTCAATATGTTCTTAGTGACCCCTGTCCTCTGATAATCCTGTCTAATATTTGAACTCTTAGAAATAGTTGACTTGTAAAACCTTTACAGGTTAACAGGAAAGCACACTATGTCAGGGACAATTGACCTCACACAGAAAGTCTAAGAATGTCAATGACTTTTAAGAAAAATAAAATACATATGGCTATGCAGAGATGTATAAAATATGTGGAAGTTGGTTTACTAAAGCAGCATCTCTCAAGCTAGGGTTGTCAGGGATGCCACGCTGCGTCCCATATTTTTACACAGTGTCAGGCATTTCCATTGTGCTGAAAATTGGTCTGGGCAGGAAGCTGTATAAGTGCCCTGTATGGAAGTGGTTAAACAGTAGCGTGTACAAAAATTGCAGCAATTCCCACACCCAGAGTCAAAAAATGCTGCTGTTTAAAAACATGCGAGGCTGCCATTCATTCTTAATGACACCCCCACACATCTAAAATTGAACAGCAGGGAAATCGCAAAGTGGAAAAGCTGCTGTGTTTTTCTGCGGAAAATGCAGGCACAGCAGCCCATTCAAATAATTGGTCTGCCATGCCTGCACAAACATGCGCTGCAAACCCGCATAGATGTGACCCAGGCCTAAAGCGTTAGTAAAGTCATTGTTTTAAAATGAAAAAGCTGGACCACCTGCAGGTTTAACCGCTTGCCTACTGGAAACTTTCACCCCCTTCCTGCCCAGGCCAATGTTCAGCTTTCAACGCTGTCACACTTTGAATAACAATTGCACATATGACATTTCTATCTGCAAACAGGTATTTTTTCACCTTCACTGATGTGTGCTAATGAGGCGGCACTGATGGACCGCACTGATCAGGACACTGATAATTAGTGCCCTGATCAGTGCAGATGTCCCCTTTCACACCAGTCGGTTACTGGCTCTCTCCTCTCCTCATGCTGTGACAGTGTGAGGAAAGGAATGCCGATGACCGGCAAGTGTGTTTACATCATGATCAGTTGTGATTGGACACAGCTGAGCACGTGGAAAAGAGCTGCTGTAATTGGCTCTTTACCCCAATCTGTGATCAGCTGTGTCATAAGGACACAGCGATCACTGAGTGAGCTGGGTGTACACCGCAATGAACATGGTTTTGGGAGGACGTCAATAGACACCCTCCCGAAACTGGACCGTGCTGTTGAACCACTTCATTATATATTACAATGTAATAATAGAAATTATGAGCTTCAATCATCCTGACATCATATCAACCATGGTGCCGTGATGATTGAAGTGCCAGCACCAGCCATTGCCCTGACAAATTGCCCGCAAAAAATTCTCCCCCCCCCCCCCCGCCTGAAAAAAGGTTGGTGACTACTGCTATGGGCTTTCGCCCCAGACCTTTTGCAGACCTAGCAACGCCCCTGCAGTGAGGTATCAGAATATAAGGGGAGGAATGATAGAAAGACTGGGTGTGGATGGAGGTAGGTAGGGAAGGGTTGGAAGGAGTTTATTGATTTACTTGATTTAAATTAGGCCCACTTGGGACCCATAAAGGGCAGCTGAAAACCTGTGTGTCTACGTACAAATACTTTACCAATTTGTACAACTTTTCCATGGTAAAAACCATGATTAATACTCTTGTTGTAAACTTTCGAATGGACACATTTTGCTCCTCCCCAGGCTCCCCTTTAGCAAGCTGGGAGTGTATTTAAATTTAAGAACACACATTTAATATTGTTAGATATTACCATTATATCAGAATAAATGAGATTCAGATTCACCAACAGGGGGCACTGCAGAAGAAGCCTGAAAAAACAGGCACTGGGATTTCCACTATATCAGCAGTTTAACCACTTCCGGACCGCCACACGTCTATATACGTCGGCTGTTTGAAGAGGGATATCTCTGTTATGGCAGCAGCTAGCTGCCATAACCCAGGTATCCATCTCTTCAGCCGGCGGTCCGGTTTCCGATAATGGTGTTCTCTGCGGCGGATTCGTTGCGAGATCACCATTATCGGTGCCCTCCACCGCTTATCGGAGCCGTCGGTTGCAGAGGCGATCCTGTCCTCTCTGTGGCTGGGTATGGATATGAGTGAGGGGAAGATGGCCCCCACCCGTCTCCATACCATAGCAGTGCACTTGTAAGACCACTGCGCAAATACTGTGTGACATAAAGTATTACAACGACCGCCATTTTATTCTCTAGGGTGTTAGAATTTTTTTTTATAATGTTTGGGGTTCTAATTAATTTTCTAGCACAAAAACTTGTTTTTAACTTGTGAACAACAAATCTCAGAAAGAGGAACGGTCCTTAAGTGGTTAAACCATCTTAGTATTTTGTTTTTGAAAATCATGCACCATCTAAACTATCCCACCTAACATAACGTTAAAATACAAGCTGTTTATGGTGCTCCATGGCACCAATATTTTGTCACGCTGATATCGTTCACAAGAACAAGGACCAGTGTTACACCACTACTACTCAGCATGTCCTAACTAAGCTGGTCTAAACAGTGAGAATAAAAAGCTCCATTCCCATGATGGAGCCAGAACTTTCCTCCCCTATCTAAGCAGCACTTACTGGTTTGCATGTATGTCATTTTCAGGGTCTCATTTTTAAGTACATTGACTGCTTTCCTTTTTCAAAAGTTCATTACTTTATCTCTAGTGTTTGTACTGAAACTAGAAGAGAACTCCCCAAGATACTCAGAAAAAATTTCAAGGAGAAAAAAAGCGCATTCAATTTGGAAACCTTTGATTATCATGGAATAAAAAGGCATTGAGGCTTAATGACATAATTAAAAAGATGTCAGCTCTCATTACACAAGTAGCTGATTGAAGTAGGCTTTAGATTTAACATTGTATTCATTCTATTCTTTTTTTCGGTAAAAATTACTGGGCACTTGTCATGCTGTTCAATCTCTATGCACTTGCATATCATTTGCATGAGAACATACAACTATTATGCAAAAAAGCTTCTGTTGAGTTGCTTGGTATACGGTAAATTGACTTTTACGGGGACAGGCATTGTTATCTTCCATATGCAAAGACTCCCATAAATCCATCATATACATACAACCCCAAACAGTGGGACATTGTGTAAGATCTACATAAAAACAGAATGCAATGATTTGCAAATCTCAGATATTATTCTCAATAGAAAATAGAAAACATACCACATGTTTAACCACTTAAGCCCGGACCATTTTGTAGCTAAAGGACTAGGCCACTTTTTGCGATTCGGCACTGCGTCGCTTTAACTGACAATTGCGCAGTCGTGCGACGTGACTCCCAAACAAAATTGGCGTCCTTTTTTTCCCACAAATAGAGATTTATTTTGGTGGTAATTGATCACCTCTGTGTTTTTTTTTTGGTTTTTTTTTTGCGCTATAAACAAAAATAGAGCAACAATTTTGAAAAAAATGCAATATTTTTTACTTTTTGCTATAATAAATATAAAACATTTTTTTCCCTCAGTTTAGGCCGATATGTATTCTTCTACATATTTTTGGAAAAAAAAATCACAATAAGCCTTTATTGATTGGTTTGCGCAAAAGTTATAGCGTCTACAAAATAGGGGATAGTTTTATGGGATTTTTATTAATATTTTTTTTTTTACTAGTAATGGCGGCGATCAGTGATTTTTATCGTGACTACGACATTATGGCGGACACATCGGACACTTTTGACACCATTTTGGGACCATTGTAATTTTTACAGCGATCAGTGCTATAAATATGCACTGATTACTGTAAAAATGACACTGGCAGTGAAGGGGTTAACCTGTAGGGGGGCGCTAAAGGGGTTAAGTGTGACCTAATGCGTGATTCTTACTGTGGGGGGGGGTCGTGGCTTGGCGTGTGACGTCACTGATCGTTGTTCCCTATGACAGGGAACAGACGATCACTGACATGCCACTAGGAAGAACGGGGAAAGGTTTGTTTACACTTACCTCTCCCCGTTCTTCAGCTCTGTGACCCTATCGCGGGACACCGGCGGCGATCGGGTCCGCGGGTCCCGCGGGCACGGTCACGGAGCTCAGGACTGGGTCGCGAGCGTGCCACCGGCGTGCGCGTGACCCACGGCTGGGATCTTTAAGGGGACGTACCTGTACGCGCTTGTGCCCAGCCGTGCCATTCTGTCGACGTACATCGTCGTGCGGCGGTCCTTAAGTGGTTAAACTGAAAAAATTTGCCATTTTAAGAAAAAAAATAAGATTATTTTGAAATTGATGGCAGCAACACTTCTCAAAAAAGTTAAGGCAGGGCCATGTTTACCACGGTGTAGCATCCTCTCTTCTTTTACCAACACTCTGTAAACATCTGGAAACTGAGGAGACCAGTTGCTGGAGTTTAATATGTCGGCAGAACCACCAGAACCATGGCTAAAAGGGTGGGGGAACACATAGACAACATAGCACAACAAGGACCCCTCCCTTCTTAGGTTCTGTGGTATCGATAAGGTCCGCCCACATTGGAGAGGTACAGATATGACCAAAAAGGTGTCCCAAATGGAGACACAGTGGATATATAGACTCCAATCATTTCAACCAATGGGATTAAACATTGATATTGATTTGAAATGTTTCATAACTAATTATTGAGTATTGATTTTTATAGATCCCCTTTTTCTGTAATTGGCTTCACTACTTATGGGGAATATTTCATTCTATTAATTATCCCCCCCCCCCTTCTCCCTTTCTATATAATAATTTTTAGTGGTAACCTTACCATATTCATTGTTTTTTTATAAATATTTAAATATTTTTTTCCAATAAACAATTAACCTATACTGTATTCACATCAGGATACTTTATACAGGTATGCCCATGGCATTAATTGCCTTATGGATATTACCCAGTAGATGGCGCTGACCAGAGAAATTTCCCCTTTTTGGTATGCCAAACAAGTTTATCCATAATTTGATGTGATGTTTTTATATTTATTTATTATTTATTAATTATTGGGTTATTTTTTTTTATACACTTGTGTAATTTTTAAATGGTTGGCTAATATAGAATGGTGCCGACAGAGTGTGCGGTTTGGCATCCCTAGAGGTAAATTTTGCATTACAGATTTGTCCTCTCCTCCATTTTTGAGGAGTTCCACCAATAGCAACCACCCCATACATAAATAAGCAAGCTGGAAGCGGCGTGACGTCACTTCCTGAAGATACTAATCATGGCGAAACGTACGTCAGAGCGGAGGATCCATCACTTCCTGTCTGTCTCCTTACACCAGGCTTTACCGTCCAGAGCGAGATGTGGAACGTACGCCATCGCCATAGGATCAGCCTTATCCGCACACGCTGTTTACACCTAGTGCCAGGCACTTTAACATGTGAGTGCAATCATCACTTTTTTGTTACTGATTTTAAATGTACATTAAAATACTATACTATGAGACTTCCATTCTTGTCTCCTGTGGAGTCATTTCTTATGTCCTAGTCTCATCCCGAGGGGCCATTGGAGTGGAGTGGTGTTGGCAGACCTTTTTCGATCATCGGGAACCGGTCGGCAGACCTTTTTCAGTCATGACCCTGTCAGGGCTGGATTCAGCCCTTCCTTCTCTGTGAGACTTTTTCTCATGGTCTCTCGGATAACATCGAGGATGAGATAGCAGCCCGAGATATACCCACTGAGCTGGAGAAGTTGATCACATTTGCCATCCTCATTGACTCCAGACTCAGAGAAAGACCCTCTGTTAAGGAGCGCTTGCGGAAGCCTCCTGTACGTTTGTCTCCAAGCTTTGCAGTCCCACCCTTGCCTCCCTCACCTCCCATGCCTCCTGGTACCGAGTCAGTCTGTGAAGATGAACCCGTGCACTTGGGCTTCACGCGTCTCTCTGCGGATGAGAGAGCCCTTAGGAGGAGGGAGAGATTGTGCCTTTATTGTGGGGACACTCATAGTTAGTGTAGGACCACAGATTCCAGGGGGCCTTGGTGTGGCTCTGTGGCTCACGCATGCATTTACAAATGCGTGTGGACAAACCCCTGTTTTTAACGCATACTGTTAGACAGGTTATTTGGTTGTCAGCGAGCTGGTCGGTAAGTAGGCTTGGTTTTTCCCTGGGCATTCCCCAGGCCTTGTTGTTACTTGTGGCCAGACCGGTCACTTTTTGAAGTCTTGTCCTACCCATCCAGGAAATGCCCGAACCTTGAAGTCCTGTCACGGACAGACCTTATGTGGCGTTGTTTCGTCTCCAGTTGCTCAGAAGGATAAGCCCCTGGTTTCAGTTACCCTGTCTTGGGCTGAGTCGTCCATCGAGATACGGGCTCTAATCGACTCCGGGGCTGCAGGCCTGTTCATTGATGCTGCCTTTGTGTCTAAGCACTCGATTCCGCTGCAGCTGCGTGACACCCCACTTGCCATTGAGGCTCTTGACGGGAGACCTCTACAGCCTGCCCATGTGACTCATGAGACTGTTCCGTTGTCCATGGCCATAGGGGCTCTTCACCATGAGATAATCCAATTCCAAGTTATTTCCTCACCTAAGTTTCCGCTGGTTATTGGTTATCCTTGGTTACAGAGGCACAACCCATCTTTTGATTGGCTCCGTGCTGAGGTTCTGTCCTGGTCGCCACAGTGCAGTGAGAGATGCTTCCAGAAGGTAGCCAAGGTCCTGTGCACCTCTTCACTCTCCTCCCTGCTGGAGGAGTACCACGATTTTAGCGATGTCTTTGACAAAGGTCAAGCCGGTATTTTGCCTCCACACCGGTCGTATGATTGCGCAATTGACCTTCAACCTGGTGCCATTCCCCCATCGGTCTGATTTATGGTTTCTGACAGACCCTTTGACAGAAGCAGGCTGCATGGCCAGCTTCTGTCAGACCGGATGCCATACACAAGGGCCGAATGTCAGCCAGTTTCTATTGAACCGGCTGATACCGGCCGACATTCGGTCTGTGTGTACTAGGTTTAACAAACAGTCACCAGCTCTCTGCAGGCTGAGTACCGAGCGATCAGTGGTGTTTGATTACCCATCCGCGCCGCCTATCTGTGCCCATCCGCGCCGCCTATCTGTGCCCATCCGCGCCGCCTATCGGTGCCCATCCGCGCTGCCAATCGGTGCCCATCCACGAAATTCAAACCTCTATCAAATCTTTGTTCTTGACTCAATGGATGTGTTTGTCATGTAGTAAAAAGAACATTATTTTAATGTGGACAAAATCAGTGATTGTCTGCAAATTTTCCAACTGGTATGATGTTGAATAGGAGAATTAGGCAAGGTGGCAGCCGTGGTCCCCTATCCTTTTCGAATGATGTTGATAAGGCAAGTAACACACAGACAGGTTGCCTTATTTACATGGTCTGCACTGCCATGGCCCCATCAGATTATGGTTACCATTTATCCCCATTTTCTGGGGACAGTCTCTATTTTGAGGGGCCTGTCCTCTGGAAACAAGTGTCCCCAGTCACCCAGTGGTGTAGTGTAAACATTGTACTGCTCATTGGCCAACCTATAATATTTGGATGGCAGGCCTTTTTTTCTTCTCTGTCTGTTGGATTACAGAATCCAAAAAGAGAAAGCCCTCCCGGTGCACATAGTGTGGGTCAGACTAAAATGCCAGGAACGAGGAGCATGATGCGCAATCCCTAGTCCACCAGTGATTCGGATGAATAAACGTAATATATTTATTAAAGCACAGATCTGGCCACTACTTACAGTACTTACTATACTCACAAAAATGGAGGAAATATTTCTGCTGTTAATGCAAGCTCCCTGACTTGTCTGCAGTACCAGATTTAGATCTTGGGAGGCCTGGGGCACTTCAAGTTTGGGGGCCCCTCAACATAGAAATGAAAGTATATGACAAATAAAAAAGTGAACTGAAGTTAATGATAAACCGCATTTGTTCTAAAATATATATATATATATGTAGTGAGGTCCCCAAATTTAACCCAGCTATACCTAAATTTAGGGGTGACCAGAGCAATAGTTGGCTCGGGTCTCTTAATTATTTGGACTCTGCCTTACTGCTGTGTCACCTGGCATGCAGTTCCCCTTTGGGCGTATAGGTGGTGCTGTCACCTATACCCGGGGTTGAACCACAGGTGATGGAGTAGGTATTGGATGTCCTCTCTCGGCTGCCGTTGGTGGGCGGTTCTGGCCTGCTGTGCATGCCGGGAGAGGATATATAAGGAGCAGACGCCATTACACGAGAGCCAATTCCCAGGGCCAATGCCCGAGAGCAATTCCTGTGACCTATGCCCGGAAGGAGCTACCCCTCAGAGGGGGGTGCACCCCATCTTGATCGAGGAGTCTTTGGCACCTTCAACCCGAGGCTGCAGAGTTCCAGGTAGGCCCAGTACCTTTGACTGGGTCTACAACCGAAGAGGAGTCCCAGGGAACCCGCGTGAGGGTAACCGCTCTGACACAGAGGAAACCAGGGGAGGATCGATCCCATAACAAGAGGGCGAGTAATAAAGTATTGCTGACTTGGGAAAGGCCTGGTGACCTGTCGGAGGGAAGGATTCCTCGCTTCGCAGACTGCCTCTGCGGAGTGTTGAAAGTTCAGGAGGGATCTCCTTGACTTGATCCTTGGAGGGGACTGAGTCATTGTTCCAGCATCACGCCGGCTGCTAGTGCTATTGAGTGACTATCCGGGTAAGCTGTACCCACTCGGGACCGAGTGGCGACGAAGCCAAGAGTGTGCCTGAATCCACTTCTATCTGCTAACCTTTCTCTCACTTCAACTCTCTGGTTCCTGAAATCAAGAGAAAATAAACTCACGTTGGAGTTGATATGTTGTGTGGACATTGACCTCATTTGGGAAAGACTCGCCTCTATAAACATAGAGGGGAGAACCAGAAGAAGGAAGCATCTTTCTGCAGGACCCAAGTATGTAACACCGCCTGACCTTTATAATCTAGAGGACACCGTCATGTGGCATGGTGTGTCTTATCCCCCTGCTTGAGAAGGTAAGAGGGGGACTAGGATCCGTGTGCTACACGTGGGGGCTCGAGACCCGGATTCTGCAGTGGTTTCTGGGAGCTGGACTTTACTTTCCTGCATGGCTTTTTGGAGGTTGGCTATTTTTGAAAATTGGACTGCGCCACAAGTGAGAGAAAGTACAGGCCTTGCTGTAATTTCCAGCTGCGTAGTTCGTGGCCGTGTCTCAAAGTCTTGAAAAGCCCGCGAGTTGCGTGCAGCAAGGAAGAAAAATGGGAGGAGCCCCAGCCAAAGTGTGTGATCCACGGGGTGCGGTTGGCGCCAAAGGAACAGTGCAACTGAACCATTGCCGAGGCAACATGTTTTCTGCTCCATGGATGTCTACTTCACCAGGATCTTGTGCTGCTTTGCCCGGTTCAACCATGAACGTTGCCCCTGTTGTGGCCTCCTTGACGGATACAGGGATCCGACTGAAGCCCAGAGGTCGCTTTGCCCTCTACACGTGCATAGATGCAGAGGCCTTGGTCATGATTTGTGCGAGATGCCAGGGACTGGTCGTACAGCTTCGCCCTTTCGGGAGATGTACCCGCTGTGGGGAGTTCCTCTTTGAGGTAGAACAGCCAACGGAGGTGCCGAAAGTCTACCGCATGGACTGTATCTCAGGTACTGTTGCTCCTGAGGATGAAATGTGTGCTCCCGCAGCCATGCCCACGCGCACTACCGCGGAGATAGCGGAACTAAAGACTGAAGCTCCAGCCATTAAGGAGCTTGAGGCCGTGAACACAGCGGATGCTGCCTCGGTTGCAACGGAGTCCTCCTTTCTGCCTGCTAAAAGGAAGGTGGGATATCTGAAGGCTTCCCACGGCCGCAGTCGAGGCCCACCCCAGCGCCTACCTGAACCGGATTGTCCCGACAGAGGGATCTCCAGGCGATCCACGGAGGGGGAAGGTAAGGAGGCTGGGAGAACTGTGTCAAGTTTGCCGGGGAAAGGGAAGAAGCTCAGCGTCCGTTCCATATGGGATAATTGGGTACCTGACCCGCGGGAACTTTTGAAAGTAAAACAGTCGGTGTTGACCAGGAACTATTTGCCAGCAGAAGAGTACGAAACCTCAGATATAGACTCTTCCTCTGAAGTTGGCGATGATGTCGAAATAGATGAACTGTTTGCAAAGAAGGGATGGGACAAAATGTCGCTAACCTCTGCCTGTAGTGTAAAGGGATCGCCCATGGACTCTGGGGAAACTGCACCCCGGGTGGAAACCTCTGTTATTACTGGAGAAGTTGTTCCTGTGTCCACCTTGCATGCTCCGGTGTCTTCAGTGCCTGTTGTTCCGGAGGCCCGTTCCTCATTAAGGCCGCCTATGCCACAGTTGGAGCCCGTACGCCCCCACAGATCTCCGGATGCTATTGTCCTGCCAGGAACTGGAGATCGGGCGACCATGCCGCCTTTGGCCCGACTGCAACGGCTATTGAATCAAAAAGTTTCTACGGACTATGGACGGGAGTATCCGTACGTTCCAAGGAACTTGCTCTTTGAAATTGAGGCCTTTCGGGAACGATGGTACAGTGACTTTGTCTGGGATCATTTGGAGGTAAAGAAAGGCCATAGGTATTTTACATGTTCGGCCGTAATGACTGAGCGATACAAAGGCTGCCGAAAAGATTGGACTCTGGGTCGGCACATACATGCGGATCGGGTCGTTGTCTGCAGTAAAAAACAGAGACAATGTGATTTATTCCATAGAGACCTTGGATAAGGACTGGAAGCCTCTTGATCTCCCTGATCCCAGTTTTTATCTTTGAAGTGGGACTTGTGTTTTTTTTTTATTTTATCACTTCAGGGACAATGCCTTGAACTGCTGTTTGACTCTATGCCCAGGGAATTTACTCTCTGGAGGTTTGAAGGACAAGTTTTTTTGTTTTCTCCTTCCCTCTTTTGGAAAAAAAAAAGGAGAGAGCTGAACTTTGGGGTAGAGTTAGTCAAGGCAAAGCTGGAAGCCGCCATGATCAACCAAAGAGAAATTTGTGTTGTGGTGCATCTGTACGCATGTAAGCTAGGTAATAATGTGTGCTGCCACTAGGTGGTAGTGGTTTGCCGGACTTTTTCTTTTATGCACTTATTTTAGGGAAATGTTATTTCATACACTAGGCTTAGTGTGTGCAGCTTCAGTAGAAGGGAGTTATCTTTCCTTGGAGAGATAGTTCACTTCTGAGTAATAGTGTTAGAATGTTTATAGCGTGTAGAATATTTAGTGTGTATAATATTTTTCTTTCCCTGCAGGAAGACCATCATGCAACTACACCGGAGAAAGGGTGGGGTATAGTTGTGATAGGATGATGGGAGGGATTGTTACATAATGTGTATGTACATTTGAAAACTGTTTTTCTGTCCTTCTCCCTCTTTGCTATATTTCAGGTCTTGATTCAGGCACCATCTTTGCATTGTACATAGTTCCAGGAATAAATTTGCGCTTGCTCAGGACTGAGTGTGTGAATTTATTCCAGACACTGGGGACAGTGTCTCATTTAGAGGGGGTGTATGTAGCGGGGTCCCCAAATTTAACCCCGCTATACCTAAATTTAGGGGTGACCAGAGCAATAGTTGGCTCGGGTCTCTTAATTATTTGGACTCTGCCTTACTTCTGTGTCACCTGGCGTGCAGTTCTCCTTTGGGCGTATAGGTGGTGCTGTCACCTATACCCGGGGTTGAACCACAGGTGATGGCGTAGGTATTGGATGTCCTCTCTCGGCTGCCGTTGGTGGGCGGTTCTGGCCTGCTGTGCATGCCGGGAGAGGATATATAAGGGGCAGACGCCATTACACGAGAGCCAATTCCCGGGGCCCATGCCCGAGAGCCAACTCCCGGGGCCCATGCCCAAGAGCCAATTCCCGGGGCCCATTGCTGTAGGGAGCTACCCCTCAGAGGGGGGTGCGCCCCATCTTGATCGAGGAGTCTCGGGTACCTTCATGCCTAGGCTACGGAGTTCCAGGTAGGCCCAGTACCTTTTGACTGGGTCTATAACCAAAGAGGAGTTCCAGGGAACCCGCGTGAGGGTAACCGCTCTGACACCGAGGAAACCAGGGGAGGATCGATCCCATAACAAGAGGGCGAGTAATAAAGTTGTCACGAGCCGGACTGATGGCTAGTGGGAATACAGGAGGTGGATCCTCTGTACCAGAGAGGGGATGGCACAGGTCGTACTGAGGGACCGGTTCTAAGCAGCTACCGGTATTCACCAGAGCCTGCCGCAAAGCGGGATGGACTTGCTGCGGCGGTAGCAACCAGGTCGTGTTCTCCAGTAGCGACTCCACCTCTCTGGCGGCTGAGATAGGCGCGGTACAAAAGGACTAGGCAGAGGCAAGGTCAGACGTAGCAGAGGGTCAGGGCAGGCGGCAATGGTTCGTAGTCAGAGACAATGGCAGCAGGTCAGATACACAGGCAAGGCAACTCACAAAACGCTTCCACAGGGTACTAAGACAACAAGATCCGGCAAGGACAGGAAGGGGAAGTGGGTTTATATATGTTTTGGGTGTGCACACAGTAATTGGGCCAGGCACCAATCAATGGTGCGCTGGCCCTTTAAATCTTAGAAGGCCAGCGTGCGCACGCCCTAGAGCGCAGCGGGGCCACGTGCGCCGGGAAGGAGCAGGAGGGGGAAGGTGAGAAGGATGGGATGCGATCCGCGGACGGAGATGTGCCGCCGTGTGGATCGCATCCCCGCCGGTGACAGAGCAGCGCCCGCGGCCAGGAGGGCTGACCGGGGCGCTGCAGGGGGACCGACGCCGTGAGCGCTCCGGGAAGGATGGAACACCCGGAGCGCTCGGCGTTACAGTACCCCCCCCTTAGGTCTCCCCCTTTTCTTGGAACCCAAGAATCTACGGATGAGCTCCTTGTCTAAAATGTTGGTCTCAGGCTCCCAGGATCTCTCTTCAGGACCACAGTTCTCCCAATCAATTAAAAAAAATATTTTACCTCGGATGACCTTGGAGGCGAGGATTTCTTTCACCGAGAAGACATCGGAAGAACCAAAGACAGGAGCAGGAGCAGTGACCTTGGGGGAAAATCGGTTAAGAATGAGGGGTTTGAGAAGAGACACATGAAAAGAATTGGGGATACGAAGAGAAGGAGGAAGATGGAGTTTGTAAGAGACAGAATTGATTTGGTTTTTGATTTTAAAAGGTCCGAGGTAACGAGGGCCCAGCTTGTAGCTAGGTACCCGAAACCGAACATATTTGGAGGAGAGCCACACTTTGTCACCCGGGACATAGACAGGAGGAATTCTTCTTTTTTTATCTGCATGTCTCTTCATGCGGGCAGAGGCCAGACTTTTGAGTCTCTTTCCAGATAGAGGTGAAGTCTTGAGTTAATTCATCCACGGCAGAAACTCCAGAAGAAGTGGGGATGGGGAGGGGGGGCAATGGGTGACAGCCGTAGATCACAAAGAAATGTGATTTGGAGGACGATTCAGAGTTCTTGAAATTGTATGAGAATTCTGCCCAGGGTAATAGGTCGACCCAATCGTCTTGACGGGCGGAGACAAAATGTCGTAAGTAGTCACCAAGGACCTGGTTAACTCTCTCCACCTGTCCATTGGATTGTGGGTGATAAGCGGAAGAAAAATTCAACTTAATCTTTAGTTGAGTACAGAGAGCCCTCCAAAATTTTGAGATGAATTGAACGCCTCTATCAGAGACGATATGTGAGGGTAGCCCATGGAGACAGAAAATTTGAAGAAAAAAATGCTTCGCCAACTGAGGTGCAGTAGGCAGACCAGGAAGCGGGACAAAATGAGCCATTTTCAAAAAGCGGTCAACGACCACCCAGATGACAGTGTTACTATGAGACAAAGGAAGGTCCGTGATGAAATCCATGGCAATGTGGGACCATGGTTGTTCAGGCACAGGTAGAGGAAGGAGAAGACCTGCAGGCTTCTGGCGTGGAGTCTTGTCACGTGCACAGATAGTGCAGGCCCGTACAAAGTCAGTCATATCTTTTTCCTGGGTAGGCCACCAATAGTGTCTGGCCATCAATTGTATGGATTTTTTGATCCCAGCGTGACCGGCTAGATGGGAGGAATGGCCCCACCTGAGTATCTGGAGACGAAGGCGTGGAGGAACGAACGTTTTTCCTGGAGGAACTGGCATCAGAGACACAGGAGCAGAGGAAATCAGACATTCAGGGGGTACGATGTGTTGAGGGGGAGTCCCGGTTTCAGAGGCATCGGAGGAACAGGACAAGGCATCAGCCCTGACATTCTTGTCTGCGGGACGAAAATGGATCTGGAAATTGAACCGGGCAAAGAACAATGACCACCTGGCCTGGCGAGGATTTAAGCGCTGAGCGGACTGAAGGTAGGACAAATTTTTATGGTCAGTGTAGATGGAGATAAGGTGAAGGGATCCTTCCAGGAGATGTCTCCACTCTTCTAATGCCAGCTTGATGGCCAACAGTTCACGGTCACCTATGGAATAGTTTTTTTCAGGAGGGGAGAAGGTTTTAGAGAAAAAACCACACGTGACGTTTCTTCCTTTAGCGTTTTTTTGAAGAAGAACAGCTCCGGCTCCTACCGAGGAGGCGTCAACTTCAAGGAAGAACGGCTTTGTGGGGTCTGGTCAAGACAGGACAGGTGCAGAGGAGAAGGCGGTCTTAAGGCGAGTAAAGGCTTCTTCCGCTTGAGGCGTCCAGGACCTTGGATTCGCATTTTTCTTAGTCAGTGCCCCTATAGGAGCAACGATGGTGGAGAAGTGGGGTATGAACTGACGATAGTAGTTGGCGAATCCAAGGAAGCGTTGGATAGCACGGAGTCCAGAGGGGCGTGGCCAATCCAAGACTGCGGAGAGCTTGTCAGGGTCCATTTGAAGGCCTTGTCCTGAGACCAGATAACCTAGGAAAGGAAGGCTGCTGCGCTCAAAAAGGCATTTTTCAAATTTAGCGTAAAGATGATTTACACAGAGGCGCTGGAGCACTTGAGGGACATGGAACCGATGTTCCTCAAGGTTGGTAGAGAAGATTAGGATGTCGTCAAGATAGACAACCACACAGGTATACAGTAAGTCCCGAAAGATTTCATTGACAAAATCCTGAAAGACTGCAGGAGCGTTGCAAAGTCCGAAAGGCATGACGAGATATTCAAAGTGACCATCTCTGGTGTTAAATGCGGTTTTCCATTAATCTCCTTCACGGATTCTGATGAGGTTATAAGCGCCCCTGAGGTCCAATTTCAAAAAAACTTTTGCTCCGCGCAGACGGTCAAAGAGCTCCGAGATGAGAGGCAGAGGGTAGCGATTTTTAATAGTGATTTTATTGAGACCACGATAGTCTATGCAAGGGCGTAGTGATCCGTCCTTCTTGGCAACGAAGAAGAACCCCGCTCCGGCTGGAGAAGATGATTTCCTAATAAAACCTCTCTTGAGGTTCTCCTGTATGTAATCAGTCATGGCCTTGGTTTCAGGAGAGGAGAGAGGGTAAATTCTGCCACGGGGTGGTGTAGTACCTGGGAGCAAGTCAATGGGGCAGTCGTAGGGTCTATGTGGTGGTAAGACCTCCGCCTGTTTTTTGCAAAAGACATCAGAAAAGTCCTGATAGGCCTTGGGAAGGCAGGGCAAAGGAGTAGCGATGGGAACTTGACTGGGGGTTACAGACTTAAGACAATGCTTGTGGCAGGAGTAGCCCCAGGATTTGATGTCCCCAGTGGTCCAGTCGAGGGTAGGAGAGTGGCGCTGGAGCCAGGGTAGGCCAAGAAGGATGTCAGAAGTACAGTTCGGCAAAACAAAGAATTCAATTTTTTCTTGGTGAAGAACACCAACGGACATGAGCAGGGGTTCGGTGCGGTAACACACGGTACAATCCAGATTCTCTCCATTTACAGAGGAAATGAAGAAGGGTTTGATGAGACGGATAACAGGAACGTTGAACCTGTTGATGAAAGAGGCTTCAATAAAGTTTCCTGCAGAACCAGAGTCCAGGAAGGCCACCACAGAGAAGGGGGAGCCAGCAGAAGGGGAAATCCGCACAGGAATAGTCAGACGTGCAGAGGAAGAATTCACACCTAGTAACGCCTCTCCCACGTTCACTAGGTGCGGGCGTTTCCCTGACGTAGAGGACGAATAGGGCAGTCCTTTAGGAAATGTTCAGAGCTCGCACAATAAAGGCATAAGTTCTCATTCCTACGGCGAGTCCTCTCTTGTAGGGTCAGGCGAGATCGGTCCACCTGCATGGCCTCCTCGACAGAAGGCATAGTATCAGGATGCGTTGGATTCAGGAAGAGAGGAGCCAGGCGCGGATAACGCCTGGTGCGAACAAGATCTTTCTCCTGGCGAAGCTCTTGGCGTCTTTCAACGTAGCGTATGTCAATGCGGGTAGCTAAGTGGATGAGCTCCGTCAGGGAGGAGGGTATCTCTCGTGCGGCCAGACAATCCTTGATGTGGCTGGATAAACCTTTCTTGAAGGTCGCGCAGAGAGCCTCATTATTCCAGGATAGCTCTGAGGCCAGTGTGCGGAACTGTATGGCATATTCGCCCACAGAGGAGTTTCCTTGGACAAGGTTAAGCAGGGCGGTTTCAGCGGATGAGGCTCGGCCTGGTTCCTCAAAAACGCTATGAACCTCAGCGAGAAAGGACTGAATGGTGGCTGTAGCAGGGTCATTGTGGTCCCAGAGTGGCGTGGCCCAGGCCAAGGCCTTCCCAGACAACAGACAGACCACGAATGCCACCTTAGACCGTTCTGTGGAAAAACTGGTCTGACATCATCTCAAGATGCAGGGAACATTGGGACAAGAATCCCTGGCACCTCCTAGGATCCCCGTCAAATTTCTCCGGAAGAGACAAGCGGATCTTCGAGGTAGTAGCGGCAGCTCGGGGAGGGGAAGATGCTGGAGCTTGTGGTGGCAGACGCTGCTGGATCATGGCGGTCAACTGCGACAGCTGCTGTCCTTGTTGGGCAATCAATTGCAACTGCTGGGCAACCACGGTAGTGAGATCAGCGAGACTAGGCAGCGGCACGTCACCGGGATCCATGGCCGGATCTACTGTCACGAGCCGGACTGACGGCTAGTGGGAATACAGGAGGTGGATCCTCTGTACCAGAGAGGGGATGGCACGGGTCGTACTGAGGGACCGGTTCTAAGCAGCTACCATTTTTCACTAGAGCCCGCCGCAAAGCGGAATGGACTTGCTGCGGCGGTAGCAACCAGGTCGTGTCCTCCAGTAGCGACTCCACCTCTCTGGTGGCTGAGATAGGCGCGGTACAAAAGGACTAGGCAGAGGCAAGGTCAGACGTAGCAGAGGGTCAGGGCAGGCGGCAATGGTTCGTAGTCAGAGACAATGGCAGCAGGTCAGATACACAGGCAAGGCAACTCACAAAATGCTTCCACAGGGTACTAAGACAACAAGATCCGGCAAGGACAGGAAGGGGAAGTGGGTTTATATATGTTTTGGGTGTGCACACAGTAATTGGGCCAGGCACCAATCAATGGTGCGCTGGCCCTTTAAATCTTAGAAGGCCGGCGCGCGCGCGCCCTAGAGCACAGCGGGGCCACGCGCGCTGGGAAGGAGCAGGAGGGGGAAGGTGAGAAGGATGGGATGCGATCCGCGAACGGAGATGTGCCGCCGTGTGGATCGCATCCCCGCCGGTGACAGAGCAGCGCCCACGGCCAGGAGGGCTGACCGGGGCGCTGCAGGGGGACCGACGCCGTGAGCGCTCCGGGAAGGATGGGACACCCGGAGCGCTCGGCGTTACAAAAGTATTGCTGACTCGGGAAAGGCCTGGTGACCTGTCGGAGGGAAGGATTTCTCGCTTCGCAGACTGGCTCTGCGGAGTGTTGAATGTTCAGGAGGGATCTCCTTGACTTGGTCCTTGGAGGGGACTGAGTCATTGTTCCAGCATCATGCCGGCTGCTAGTACTATTGAGTGATTATCCGGGTGAGCTGTACCCACTCGGGACCGAGTGGCAAACGAAGCTAAGAGTGTGCCTGAATCCACTTCTATCTGCTAACCTTTCTCTCACTTCAACTCCCTGGTTCCTGAAATCAAGATAAAATAAACTCACGTTGGAGTTGATATGTTGTGTGGACATTGACCTCATTTGGGAAAGATAAAGTCGTGTCTCTATAAACATAGAGGGGAGAACCAGAAGAAGGAAGCAACTCGCTGCGGGACCCAAGTATGTAACACCGCCTGACCTTTATAATCTAGAGGACACGGGCATGTGGCATGGTGTGTCTTATCCCCCTGCTTGAGAAGGTAAGAGGGGGAAAAGGATCCATGTGCTACATATATATACAGTAAGTTAGGCTCAGAAGAAGACACTGTTTTTTTCCTCTGTTTTATTGACATATTACACAGGTGATTGGAACTGGCAAGTCATACATCACAGTTATGCATCACACTACAATATTTACAAAAAGTTTGTCTTCCTGAGCTTAGCATCTGCAAAATCCTAAACAGGGTGGACATAGATGGATTGAATCTCCACCAGTTCTGCTGGGACAAATTTGTGGCCGACGTTGATGGGGGAATCGATCGGTTTTTCTTCCTTCCACCCGTGATGGAAGGAAAGAAAATTGCATACTCTATGGGCTGCCTAACTCATCAAACTGTATCATCGTGAGGACCCTGCTCTCGACAGCCAGTAGTCACAAAGCAGTTAGTCTTTCACGGGTCATCGTGGTACTCAGATAATTTTTTATCAGTGCCAATTTGCTAAACAACCTTTCTCCCAAACAACCAGTGACTATAATGCTCAAATACATTCTAAGAGCTACATTAAAACCTGGAAAGGCATATCAGCAAGCTCTTCATCTTGTATAAAAACTGCCTGTTGAGATGGAGTGAGACATAACTAGAGCTTGGCAAAAGCTGCAAACTGGACAATTTCCTCAACGAACACACTACCGAAGTCACGACAGAAAAAATATATTTTGCATTTTTTTATGAAGGAAATCTGGGGCCCCATCTGGCAAGGGTGCCTGGGTAAATTGACCCCTTGTTTGTTTTCCTAGTTTAGGTGGAAAAGTTAAGACCAGTATATGGTAACATGAACCAATAAGAAAACACAAAGGCTGTAAATTGATTGGTTTCTACAGACAACTCTAGGAGTTCATCTCTACATCAACAAAATGTCAGTAAAAATTGGGAACATTTATTGGCAATAGTTTATAAGGCTGCCACGATCTCAAAGGCAACAGTCATGGGTAGCAAAGGCTTCATGGGTGGCAACCTGCAAGTGCACACTATGTCCCAAACATATAAATATAAAATACACTACTTTCTAGCAATACTTACTACTGACATCTTCCCCCTGAGTATTTCTTACTTTTGACCCCTGAACTCTGTGTGTTATGCTCTCTTGACCACCGCACAATCCGTGTGCTTGGTACTCCTGACCCCTGCACTCTGTGAATTATGCACTTTTAACCCATAGCAGAGTAGGCTCAGGTTTTTATTAGCCATGCTCATTTTAGATCCTCCCACTGTTACAGCTATTTCACCACACACAGTTTTCCAAGGCATGATACACATGCCACATAATTTCTTTACTCATGGTGCCCAAGGCATTTTGTCTGTATAACTTGAATGGCTGCATCATGTTCCAAAAATCTGTAACTAATTTGCTATTATAAACAAGAACAGTTGATAACAAACAAAACAAAGTTTTCCCAGCACACTTACAAGCTAGCCAGCACTTGCACTAACAATTTGCGTTAAGAACAGAGGTTTTGGTTGGACATTATTTAGCAAATTTTTACCAATTAGCCATAACCTTTTGACCCAGACTGACAGGTAAAGTGAAGAACATTAATTATCTCATTACAATGGCATCGGAACGTGGTTGGGATATATTAGGCAGAAAATGAACATGTTGTCCCTGAAGCTGATGTGTTGAAAGCAGAAAAAATGGGCAAGCATAAGGATTTAAGCAAGTGTGACAAGGGCCCAATTGTAATGGTTAGATGACTGGGTCATAACATCTCCAAAACAGCAGCTCTTGTGGGATGTTCCCAGTCTGCAGTGGTCAGGACCCACCAAAAGTGGTCCAAAGAAGGAAAACTGGCAATCTGGTTACAGGGTCATGGGCGGCCAAGGCTCACTGTGGGAAATTAAGGCTGGCCCGTGTAGTACAATCCAAAAGAACAGCTACTGTATTTCATATTTCTAAATAAAAAGTTAATCCTGGTTCTGATAGCAAGTTATCAGAACACACAGTACATTGCACATTTTTGTGTATGGGGCTGCATAGCTGCATACCAGTCAGGGTGCCCATGCTGACCTGTGTCCACAGCCAAAAGCACCTACAATGGGCACATGAGCATCGGAACTGGAGCAATGGAAGAACGTGGCTTATTTTGATGAATTCAAGAATAGTTTGAGGAATACAACAGAGTTTGAGGCATTGACCTGGCCTCCAGATTGCTCAGATCACAATCCAATAGAGCATCTGTGTCCCACCTTGCAACCTAGAGGACTAAAAGGATCTGCTACTGACAGTTTGGTGCCAGATACCACAGCATACCTTGAGAGCATAAGTGTGCACTGCCTATTGCACCTCAAAGCTCAAACACACATGGCTTTCTCTGCAGCCTCAACTGCACTGGACAGTGAATAAATAGGAAGTTCTCTGTGCTAAAGGCTTCCTGTTCATTCACAAACTGAAGTATAGTAAACACAGTTTACTATGCTACAGTTATGATTGAACACAGTGAGTGAGTGTGCTCATTAAGAAAAAGGAAGGGGCCAGGAAATTACATATTAATTAGCCCCTTCCCCTGTTCTCCATCTTGAAACATCCTCCGCTCCGCAGCAGCCAGGAGGAGAGGAGAGGAGAGAAGCCAGCAGCACTGCGGTGGGCAGGGCGCAACACGGGCAGAAGCTCAGGCAGTGGGGGGAATCGGCACCACCACACAGAGTGATTAGGGTGTGCCCAGGCACACCTGGCACGCCCCCTGTGCACACCTATGCTTGAGAGGTCTAGTGGAGTCTATGTCTCAACGGATTATGGTGGGTGGTCATAGTGTTATGGCTGTTATGTGAGATGGAAGCCACAATGCCTCAACAAGGCCCCTCTGTAAAGTGTCATCCTTAATTTAGTCTATGAGAGCCTCCATGTTGGACTATATACTGTAAAGCAATGGGATCTGTATACTGTATGGCAATGGATAAAATAAGAGCAGGTAAGTCTCGAGGTAGCCCATTCCTCCTTAAAGGTGCAGGTACACAACAAATCCCAGCACAGCAAGGGCAACTAAAGGTGTTCTATGCAAAACCCTTCCATGTGAACCTTACTCCAAAAGCTAGTTATAAACTGAGGAGGAGGTTTCCATTTTTGTTAAGCAGACTTGTAACCTTGGGAGATACTGTAGTTACTGCTCAATAAATGAAAAAGTAACATTTTGGGATGTCCTCTCTCCCCACTCCTATTTTCCCTATTAATTGAACTTCTTGCCCAATCCATTCGTGCAGATCCCTCAATCAAAGGTATAGAATTAGCAGGTCATCAACATAAGCTTTGCTTACTTGCTGATGACATCTTAATTTTTATGACTTCCCCACATATTACTGCCCCTAATCTTATCAACAAATTAGACCAATTTGCCCGAATATCAGGTTTAAAAATAAATTCACAAAAATCTACAGCTCTAAATATTTCTTTATCTCCAGATACATTACAGCAAGTGAAAACGTCCCTCCCTTTTACTTGGTCATCTACACACCTCACTTATCTAGGTATTACTCTCACTCCTGATCTCACCGACATATTCTCTGCTAACTATCCCCCACTATTACAGAAAATTACTAATTATCTAAAACAATGGTCTACTCTCCCAATATCATGGATAGGCAACATAAATGTCATAAAAATGACTATACTTCCAAAAATATTATACCTTTTTCGTATTTTACCCATTCCAATACCCTCACACTTCTTGAGAAATCTTCAACGCAAAACACAAGCATTTATATGGAACTCTCTAAAATCCTGCTTACCCTCACACACTCTATATCTCCCAAAATTGAAAGGTGGACTAGGCTTTCCCAATTTTACCACCTATTTCCATGCCGCACAAATAGCGAATATCCCAAATATCATACAAAACATGAAATCCCTCTTTGGGTAGCAATTGAAACAATTGATAGTAGCCCAACATCCTTACCTAATCTAATATGGTCTACCTCTTCTGACCATAAAATAATTGAAAATAAAATAACCAAACATACAATTACCATTTGGGATAAATTTAAAATAACCAAAGGTTTGCAATCTCCACATACACCTTTAATATCATTTATCAGAAACCCCAAATTTTACCCAGCCCACACATACCCTAATACTTTCAAAAAATTGACTTCTGCTGGCCTAACACAATTAGCTGATTTTTTAACTTTAACCTCATTCAAAACATTCCCTGAAATATGTGAACATCACATACTCCCGGCTTCTGAACTCTTTCGCTACTTACAAATCAAAAAAATGTTTGAACCTTATTTACATGATACTAATCAATTAAGTAATATGTCGCAATTTGAACGTATATGTAAACAAGACCCTCATACCAAAGGTCTTATTTCAATGTTATATAATCATCTCATCACTACTTCTGACTCAAAGCTACCTTCATATGTGGAAAAATGGGAGAAAGAACTTGGAACTAAAATCGACATTTCCGACTGGAATAAAGTCTGGACCAATACAAAAATGTCTTCTCAAAATATAATTGCTTTGGAAACAAACTATAAAATAATCATGCACTGGTACTTGGTTCCTGCTAAAATTGCAAAATATGCTCATCAATGCTCCCCATTCTGTTGTCATGGCTGTGGTGGTCTGGGAACGCACTTACATACATTCTGGGATTGTCCGATTGCAAAAAAGTTCTGGAATGAAATTTTCCTCATGGTATCTAAAATATTTAAGATAGCTATCATTCCAGACACGACTATTGCACTTTTAATTATAAAACCAGTTCATATTTCTGAAGCCTCGTACACACGGCCGAGTTTCTCGTCGTTAAAAACACGTTGTTTTTTTCTATGAGATTCTTGCTAACCTTGACGAGTTTCTCATCAAGCTTTCCATGCGTACACACTGACAATTCCAAATTTCCTCGTTGTTCAGCGCGGTCACGTCCAGCACGTACGACGGCAGTATAAAGGGGAAGATCGATTTCCCTGGCGCCACCCCTTGGGCTGCTTTTGCTGATCTTGTGTTACCGCGTGTGAAGTAAAACTTTGGGAAGAGACGATTCACGCTTTTCAGTCTTCGTGCTTTTCAGTTCGTTTTCTGCAGTTCAGTTTGTGCTTGTGGGTTCGTATCTTGTCTTTCAGGGCGTGTAGGCAGGTTGTATCTGTTTTACAGTGCGTTCTTGCCCGTTCGTTTCTGATTTTCAGTTCGTTCTTCATAGGCCTTGCTGTTCTAAAGTGCGTTCTGTTCTGTATGTTCTGATCAGACGACCGTTTCCTAGCCATGCCGCGGGTACGTTCTCGTCGTCGAGTTCGTGCTGTGCGGGCGCTTGGTGTTGGTCTGCTTGTTTTGGACCAAGACCAGTCCATGAACGGGGTGAGGAGGAGTTCATGGACCAAGAATTGGTTGCTCCAGCGGGACCAATTCTGCCATATGCCTCTGCTGCGGGAGATCGTCGAGAATAATCCTGAGGACTACAGGAATTTTCTGCGGATGTCTGACCCCGTTTTTCAGCATCTGTTGGCTTTGGTGTCCCCCTATATTACCAGGCAAGACACCGTTATGCGGGAAGCCATCAGTGCTGAGCAGAGGCTCATCGCCACGTTACGTTACCTGGCGACAGGGAGAAGTCTGCAGGACCTGAAGTTCACAACAGGCATCTCCCCCCAGGCTCTGGGCCTCATAATCCCAGACACCTGTTCTGCCATTATACAAGTCCTGCAGGAGGACTATATTAGGGTAAGTTTTCTCCATTAACATCACATTTTATGTATTTCATGTATGCTAATGTATTGTATTGTATTTCTTTCATCCTTCCCTAATTACCATGATTGTAATATGCTGAGAATGTCCCCTTTGTCCTCATGCATGCCGGAAGCTTTTAAATGCCCCTTTTTTCTCCTCCATGCATATTTCCCTTTACTAACCTCTCCAGCAGTGGCGACTGCTGCACCAAATGTTTGGGGGGCCACCCCCAAAGTAGATATATAAACTTCCTCCTTTTTTGCGACTGTGCCTATTAAACGCCACCAGTTCCCGCCTCCAATGCAGCCATTTTGTCCCCTCCAATGCAGCCATTTTGCCCCTTCCAATGCAGCCATTTTGTCCCCTCCAATGCAGCCATTTTGCCCCTTCCAATGCAGCCATTTTGCCCCCTCCAATGCAGCCAGTTCCCCCCCAGCCCTGCTGTCAGGGACATACTGGGCTTGAACCTGGGACCTCGTCTGTGTCTGGCATTGACTCTTCCCACTGAGCTATCTGGGATGCTGGACAGTTCCCTGCCTGATCTGCTGGATAACCTATCTAATGGATTAGACTACTCTGCTTGGTGTCTTGATTGATGTTGAACCCTGAACCCCTTGCTCCTCCCATGAACTTCCTATAAAACACGTTCCAGAGATGTTGCCCCTTGCGGTTTGATCTGCTTCTGTTCCTGACTCTGTGCCTGTATCGTGTTCCTGTGTTTGACCCGGCTTCCTGACCTCCCTCCTATCTCCAGTCCTGACTCTGGCTTGTTTGACCCTGCTAAGTTACCTGTCTGATCATCTGTTGCCAAGACCCAGCCTGGACTCTGACTACTCTCTGCCTGCCGTTTATGCTGTTTACCCTGATGTGAATGACCTGGCTTGTCTGACTGCGCTGCTCTGCATACCTACACCTGCTGACCTGCATCCGCGGTCCCGCACACCTGCACCTGCTGACCTGCATCCGCTGCTCTGCATACCTGCACCTGCTGACCTGCATCCGCTGCTCTGCATACCTGCACCTGCTGACCTGCATCCGCTGCTCTGCATACCTGCACCTGCTGACCTGCATCCGCTGCTCCCAGTTCCAGCTGTTCCAGCTTTCGCTTGGCTTTACTACACCCAGCCAAGAGGACCAAGCAGGCACCCTTACCTCACCGCGCTCTTACCACCACTGTCCCCACTCCAGTGGTCTCCGATCCGGGGTTGTACGGGAGGTCTCCCTCTGCACGTCAGGCTCACACCAAAGGTACGTGGCAGTATCAAACCACCATGTCTGAGCCTGCAAGAGGGACCTCGCCTATGGATGACGTCAGTCAGCACCTCACAGCCCTCACCCGGGTCGTGAAGTCTCTACAAGGCAGTTACGTTCAAGTGGATAGGCAGACGCAAACCCAGACCATCACTGCAGATGCACCTTCAGTCCCAACTTCCTCCTCTGGAACGCCACCACCTCCTGAGCCTAGGGTCCCCGTTCCCGATAAGTTTTCTGGGGATCGAAGCAAATTCCGGGCGTTTCACAACGCATGTGAACTATACTTTTCCTTACTACCTCTGACTTTTTCATTAGAGGTCACCAAAGTAGGGTTTGTTATCGCTCTACTACAGGGGGAACCTCAGGCTTGGGCCCACCATCTGCTGGAAGTCCGCCATGAAGCTCTGGACTCTCTCTCATCTTTTCTTGATGCCATGGCTCGACTCTATGATGACCCTCAATGGACTTCCACCGCCGAGGCTGCCCTCCACGCGCTCCAGCAAGGCCGCAGAGCGGTCGAGGACTATGTGACTGATTTCAGACGCTGGAGCGCGGATGCCCAGTGGAATGATGCAGCCCTACGGCACCAGTTCCGTCTCGGTCTCTCTGAGGGACTGAAAGACGAGTTAGCCCGGGTCGGTGTTCCTGATGCACTAGAGACTTTAATCACCCTGTCTATTCAGATAGACCGACGACTCAGGGAGCGCAGAACAGAGAGGGCTACCCAGCATCTCCGTCCAGCCTGGATGCTACCCCGGGTATCTCCTGCTGTTGCCAGTTCAGTTCCAGTTAACTCCTTACCTGCCAATCAGACTTCTGTTACCATAAAGCCGAGACAGCTTGGACTGATGAGACCTTCCCTGTCGGCCGAAGAACGACTTCGCCGGCGACAGAATGATCTTTGTTTATATTGTGGAGGAGCCGGCCATTACCTTTCCTCATGTCCTGCTAAGCTGCGCAAGGTCCCAGCTACCCCTTCTCCAAGTGGTCCACCTCCCTCTGCCAACACCACCCACCTGGCCCTACCTATCTCGTTCCAATTGCCAGGAATGACAATACCAGTCACCGCGATAATTGACTCAGGAGCATGTAATTGTTTCATCGATCTTAACTTTGCAGCACAACAGCACATCCCACTCCAGCCAAAGACCCAGGGACTTTCCATCTTTTTAGCAGACCGGTCCCGTATTAAGTCAGGAGTAGTGACTCAAGAAACCCCTCCTTTGCTTGTAACCACCTCTACAGATCATAAGGAACTATTACGCCTGAATGCCATTGCATCCCCTCTGTTTCCAGTCATCTTGGGTCTACCCTGGCTTCAGGCCCATAACCCACAGATCAATTGGGGGTCCGGGAGTATTAGGTTCCAGTCGCCTTATTGCCAACACCACTGCATGCCTCCATGTCTCAGCACTTCTGGTCCTCTGTTATGCCTGGAGCTGGATTCAGAGGTACGCGCAGCTGTGCCCAAACAATACCATGGATTCCTGGACGTTTTCAGCAAACGGGGAGCTGAGACCCTTCCGCCTCATCGTCCATACGATTGTCCAATCGAGCTTCTCCCTGGGGCTGAAATTCCCTTTGGACGGATCTTCCCCTTATCTGAACGGGAGCTAGAGGTTCTGAAAGAGTATGTTGACGAAAACCTAAAGAGGGGGTTCATCCATCCTTCCACTTCTCCAGCAGGGACGGGAATCTTTTTTGTGGAGAAAAAGGACCATTGTGGTCCGGCCCTGAGTGGACTACCGGGAATTAAATAAAATTACGGTCAAGAATCGGTACCCTCTGCCCCTGGTACCCGAACTCTTTCAGAGGCTCAGGACCTCTTCTGTGTTTACCAAGCTAGACCTGCGGGGGGCGTACAACCTGGTCCGCATCCGCGCAGGGGATGAATGGAAGACTGCTTTTCGGACCAGGTTCGGCCATTACGAATACCTAGTAATGCCCTTTGGCCTATGTAACGCCCCTGCTACTTTTCAGCATCTAGTCAACGACATTTTTAGGGACTGCCTGGACATTTACGTAATTGTCTATTTAGACGATATTTTGATTTTTTCCACTTCAATTGAGCAGCACCGGTAACATGTCAAGATCGTACTCTGTCGACTCCGTCAACATGGACTGTACGCAAAACCAGAAAAATGCGAATTCGAGCGACAGAGTATTCAGTTCCTCGGCTTGGTAATTTCAACAGAGGGATTGAAGATGGATCCGCAAAAAGTTTCAGCTATTCTGGATTGGCCTGCACCTTCAGACAAGAAGGGGGTGCAGCGCTTCGTTGGCTTCGCCAACTTCTACCGGAGGTTCATCAAGGGATTCTCCGCTATTATTTCCCCGATTACGCAGCTGACCAAGCAGAATGTCCGGTTTTGTTGGAATCCCGAGGCACAGGCTGCCTTCACAAATTTAAAAGGACTGTTCACGTCAGCTCCTATTCTGAGTCACCCTGACCCTGCTCTACCTTATCTACTCGAGGTAGATGCCTCAGAGACAGCGTTAGGAGCCGTTATCTCTCAACGCCAGGGTCTCAAGGACTTGATGCACCCAATAGCCTTCTTCTCTCGTAAGCTTACTCCGGCCGAGAAGAACTATGACGTGGGGGACCGGGAGCTCCTGGCCATCAAGTCCGCCCTTGAAGAATGGAGGTATCTGTTGGAAGGAGCGGCGCATCCCATACTCATTTATACAGACCACAAAAACCTGGAGTATTTGAGAGCTGCCAAGCGTCTGAGACCACGCCAGGCACGATGGGCCTTATTCTTCTCTAGGTTTTCATTTCACATAACTTACCGGCCCGGCTCAAAGAACACCAAACCAGACGCCCTTTCTCGCATGTTCGATGATCCGAAAGAAGTGTCAGCTCCTAATACTCTTGCAAACAAATCTAATGTCCGGCTTGAAACAAGCTTCAGCAAATATGTCAGGGCCTCCTGGGATTACCCTGTTACCCAAGGATGGGTTACTATGGAAAGACAACAAGATCTTTGTACCAGAAGATGTCAGAGTAACAGTATTAAATCTGTGCCATGATCATCCCCTGGCCGGCCACTTCAGAATGCATAAAACCCAGGAACTAATTCAACGCACATTTTGGTGGCCGAATCTTGAAAGGAACTGCAGGGAGTATGTAAATTCATGTGCCACCTGTACCCGTAGTAAGACTGCTAGAAGCAAGGCCTGGGGTCTGCTCAGACCCTTACCAGTTCCTGATCGACCCTGGCAAAGGATTGCTATGGACTTCATGGTGGAACTTCCCCCGTCAGAAGGTTGCTCAGCCATTTTTGTAGTGGTCGACCGTCTATCTAAAATGGCCCACTTCGTGCCACTGAAGAGCACGCCATCTGCCATGGAAACTGCCCAGGTCTTCATAAAAGAGATAGTAAGGTTACATGGGGTTCCAACAGACATTGTTTCAGACAGAGGGGTGCAGTTCACCTCTCGCTTCTGGAAGGCTTTGTGCAAGGTCCTGAAGATCGAGCTGTCCATGTCCTCTGCCTATCACCCTCAGACCAATGGGCAAACCGAGAGGACGAACCAAACGCTCGAGCAATATCTCCGATGCTTTACCACCTTTGTTCAAGATGACTGGGTAACACTACTACCCGTGGCGGAGTTTGCCTTTAATAATACCAGTCACTCGGCTACAGGTCAGTCTCCGTTTTTCTCCAACTATGGGTTCCACCCGACCTTCCTACCTGATCTCATTTCTGATTCAACAGTCCCAGCAGTCCAGAGTATCGTTGATTTCCTGACCCGTAACAACAAAATATTACAGGAAGCCTTGACCAAGGCGCAGGCAACCAATAAAAGGATGTTTGACAGAAAGAGGAGAGGGGAATTATGCCTTCAACAAGGCGATCAAGTATGGCTGTCTACCGCCAACCTTAGGATGACCTGCCCCGCAAGGAAACTGGCACCCAAGTTCATCGGCCCCTTCCCAGTAAAATGGAGATTAAATGAAGTCTCCTATGAACTTTCTTTACCAGATTCATTGAAGGTTCACCCAGTGTTTCACGTGTCACTACTGAAACCTACAGTGCCGGATCCCTTCTCAAACAGGGGATCAGGACCGTCTTGGACTGTAGAAGAAGGGGGAACCAACTTCAATTCCTGATTAAGTGGAAGGGGTATGGTCTGGAGGAGAACTCCTGGGAACCCCAACGGAACATTCATGCCCGAGAGTTAATCCAGGCATTTTTTCGCAGTCACCCCCAGAAAAGAGCTCTCTTGGTCACCCGGAGGTTGCCCTTAAGGGGGGGGCACTGTCAGGGACATACTGGGCTTGAACCTGGGACCTCGTCTGTGTCTGGCATTGACTCTTCCCACTGAGCTATCTGGGATGCTGGACAGTTCCCTGCCTGATCTGCTGGATAACCTATCTAATGGATTAGACTACTCTGCTTGGTGTCTTGATTGATGTTGAACCCTGAACCCCTTGCTCCTCCCATGAACTTCCTATAAAACACGTTCCAGAGATGTTGCCCCTTGCGGTTTGATCTGCTTCTGTTCCTGACTCTGTGCCTGTATCGTGTTCCTGTGTTTGACCCGGCTTCCTGACCTCCCTCCTATCTCCAGTCCTGACTCTGGCTTGTTTGACCCTGCTAAGTTACCTGTCTGATCATCTGTTGCCAAGACCCAGCCTGGACTCTGACTACTCTCTGCCTGCCGTTTATGCTGTTTACCCTGATGTGAATGACCTGGCTTGTCTGACTGCGCTGCTCTGCATACCTACACCTGCTGACCTGCATCCGCGGTCCCGCACACCTGCACCTGCTGACCTGCATCCGCTGCTCTGCTGACCTGCACCTGCTGACCTGCATCCGCTGCTCTGCTGACCTGCATCCGCTGCTCTGCATACCTGCACCTGCTGACCTGCATCCGCTGCTCCCAGTTCCAGCTGTTCCAGCTTTCGCTTGGCTTTACTACACCCAGCCAAGAGGACCAAGCAGGCACCCTTACCTCACCGCGCTCTTACCACCACTGTCCCCACTCCAGTGGTCTCTGATCCGGGGTTGTACGGGAGGTCTCCCTCTGCACGTCAGGCTCACACCAAAGGTACGTGACACCTGCACTTACCTTCTTCTGGTCAGCGCCATCCTTCTTCTGTCCTTGATGTCTTTTCCTGCCCTCGATGTTGCATCAGCCAATCATGTTACCGTTAAACAGACTTGGTGAACATGATTGCCAGAGCAGCCTGTCAGTGTTTACCCAAGGAATGCCCCCCTCCCTGCGTTCCCTATTTAACTTTTAGCAAGCCAATTACATCCCTCAGGCTGTAATCGCCAAGCCTATTTGCCCCCCTGTTTCTGATATGCAATTTTCACCCCATAAATGCCGCAATTATTCATTTGGCCGTCGCTCAACAGGGGGCCATCCACCTGAATAGTGGGCGGCATTGACAATACATAGGTTCATGCAAGGCATGAACCTAT
Source organism: Rana muscosa (assembly GCA_029206835.1). Taxonomy (NCBI): domain Eukaryota; kingdom Metazoa; phylum Chordata; class Amphibia; order Anura; family Ranidae; genus Rana; species Rana muscosa. Next base: position 986,242,394 of record CM055117.1, read on the forward strand.
GTATTGTTCTGAGTGACGGGCGCAGGAGAGAGGGGGCAGTGCTCCAGCGCCCACTCTGGACGCACCGCCACTGCAATGCTATCCTGTGGCCAAACACATCTCCCCCCCCCCAAATTTGTTTAGAATGGACCATCAGAGGGGGTGATGAATATGAAACTTGAGCCTTCCATTATACTAAGTCAAAACACCTTTAAACTGAGATTTTGATTGATGTTGGCCTCGAATGTATTTTCTTATAATCTGCTTGCAATGTTATGTTTTAAATTTCTAATTTATTTTCATCTTGTTTGACTCCCCAGCTTCCTTCCACGCCACAGGAATGGCAGACTGTGGCATCGGAGTTTGCCACTCGGTGGGACTTCCCCAACTGCGGTGGTGCCATTGACGGGAAGCACGTCCGCATCGTGCCGCCACCCCGTTCTGGGTCCTACTACTACAATTACAAGCAGTTTCATAGCATTGTGCTGATGGCGGTGGTGTCAGCGCAGTATGAATTCCTCTATGTGGATGTAGGGAAGAATGGCCGGATGTCCGATGGGGGATCCTTCATCCAGACGGAGTTTGCCCTCCGTCTCCAGAGTGACGACCTTGCATTGCCACCGGATGCAGGGAATGTTGAAGGACTCCCCTTTGTTTTTTTGGCTGATGAAGCCTTCGGACTCGGACCGCACCTCATGAGGCCATTTCCACAGAGGACCCTGACCCCAGAGAAGAGGGTGTTCAATTACCGGCTGTCCAGGGGCCGAAGAGTCGTTGAAAATGCCTTCGGGATAATGGCCAGCCGGTTCCGCCCTTTTATGACTCCAATCCACTTGGCGGAGTACAAGATAAACTATGTCGTTTTATGCTGCTGTGTGTTCCATAATTTTCTGTGCCGAAAATCAAGTAATTATATAGCCTCAGTATTGCCTGAGGCAGGACTTTCATATGCCAATCCCCTGCCGGGCCTCAAATCTGCCCGTCCTGGCTTGCCCCCCCAAAATGCCCGTGAGGTTCATTTGTTCACCGTGGAATTTTTCACGGGTAGGGGGGCAATTCCTATGCCAGGCCATGAGTAAAGATTGGTGCATAAAGAAATCATTAAAAATCATTTTTTATCTTGGAACTTTGTTTGTTTCCTGTCTCCTAGTTTGTCTTAGTGCATTTGTAGTGACAAGTGTTTTTTTCCTTTAGTAAATAACAACCATTTCACTATGAACCTCAAAAATATACACAAATAAGGTTAGAGCGTATTTGAAAAAGAAGCTACACTTTGTTTGTGTTCAAAAATTTTACTCTGTGCACATTCACACACATGGTAAATACTTTTTTTTTTTTTTTTTGGCTGGCCACAAACCGGCAATTTTTTTTTAATGAAAATATAAAACCATCAGTTGCATTCCAAAAAGTACAACATTGGATACCTCTGGCCAATATGAGACATTCACTTACACAAAATATGTCTCTATCTGGCCGTCCTAATATGGGGTCTTGGCACCCCTGGCCAAGCCAAAAATTGAATATGCACACAATTTGAAGTCATTTCCAATAGGGATTTGAGACTCCTGATCCCTATTGTCAACATGTGCCATCTGCCATCGGGGGTGATCAATGGATGTGCTTTGTGGGTGCCTACCCTTCTTCAGTTCACCTACTTGAGATACGAGGAAGGGGTTGCACCCCCAAACGCCGTACATGGATATCCCCTGATGGCAGATGGCCCATGTTGACACACTGTGTGCAAATTCAATTTTTGGCTGGTTTGATTGTCTAAAAGAGAATAAAAGGGGGAAGAGCAATCTGTAAACAGAAATGGGGGTTTTGATGCCTTATTCAATTCTCCTCAAAACATCTAGGATGTCTTTAAAGGTTTGATCCATCACATGAATTCTTTGTTTAATTCTGTCCAGTTCTGTGCTACATTCCATCACTTGCTGTATTATTCGTAGGGCACTGTCAGCAGAGAAACGTGTACTTTCTTTCACCACAACATTTACATCCCCTAAAAACAAAATAAAAAGGTATTATAACTCTGCAGGCCTACATCTCTTACCTGAAGCTGTGGTGACAGATACTGACCTGTTGTGGTGACCAGTTCCACCACGTCATCCACTTCTCCTTCCTGCACTTCTCCTTCCTCCACCTCTTCAACTTCCTCAACACCCTCAGGTTGTGGGTCTTTGTGAGGTTGGGGTTGTTTCTAAGCTGTGGGGTTCCTGTGCTCCCTGGAGTGTTCTCCTCCCAGTCTTCTCTCCCCTATGAGAATCAAACAAAAGGTCTAGTTATCACACTGAAATTCTCTATGAAAACTAAAAACAGGCTAAATTGCTTGGAAGTGGGGTACAAGTGTGTGTTTGTGTGGAATTTTCACATGAAGACATTATTTCTTCCCAAAAATATGTTTAGTATTCACCTTTGGCTATCAAGTTTGAGACATGGAGGCACCACAAAAATTCACTGATGCACCTGTGTGGGACACCCAAAAAAGGCAGTTCTGTTGGCCCACACTATAGTGCTCAAAAGTACAGATGTGGAACCAGCTGCTGAGTGTCCTCTCCTTTACACTGATTAAAGTTTGCATTTCATTCTCTTTACAAACACATCATCTAGCCAACAATGTAAGAACAACAATTGAATCAAAACAGGCAGATGTCTAATTTAATTTAACCCTGTAAAATCTCCAAAAAACGAGGATAGTGGGCGAACGATGTGTCTGTAACGAACGATTACTGTGCCCAACCAAGTTCAAACTATGACATTTTGTAAGGTAGTACAATAGAAAAATGCAATAACATGGAGCAACATGTAAGTTGTGAAATACAATAATAGGAAAAATGTGAAAAATAACTTACTTTTTCCTAGCATTCTCTTAATGCTCCTTAACTGCTCCGGCTCCCTCAGTTTGAGGTCTGACCACCTCTTTCTGAGCTGCTCATTTGAGCGTTTCACCCCGAAATTCTTCTTCAGACTCTTCACGACTTTCTTCATGATTTTGGCCTTCCTTCTATTAGGTTTGCTACACGGCCCATGCTTTGCGTCATAATCCGACTTTAGCAATACGTCCACCATCTCCGCCATCTCCGCATAAGACATATTAGATGCCTTGAATCTCCTCCTTGATCGTGACGTTTCCTCAGTCTCCGGGCTTGTCTCCTCCTCGTTATTTGAGGAATTATCAGACACCTGCTGTGAATCCGCCATATCTGTCTGCGCGCCGAAAGAGAAGGGGCGGGGAAAAGATGTTAGTTAGAACGTCATGGGCGGGCGACGTGTGCGGAGCGACGTGTGCGTAGTTTTACGCATGCGTGGTGTATATATAGCAAACACACATGTGACTATACTACGTTCGGTGTGCGGAGAGAGGAGTTCAAGTGACGGACGTGTGAATGAAGGTATGTGATTTTGTGACTTTGATAAATTGGTGGCCTATACTGTCTTGAGAATGTTGGAGGATATATATGGTGAATAAGATTTTAAAGGAGGTTAGATTGTGTGCCTCACATTATTTATTTTAATTTTTTTTGACTTGCAGACCCAAAATGAATGTCTTTATAAGTGACAAGGAATTCCTTGCGGAATTTATAGACCGGGTAAGGGAGCTGCCCGCTCTGTGGGAAACAAAAAACCCCATCCATAAAAAAAAGGGGTACGAAAAGCAGCGCTGGAGAGCCTGCTCCCATTTGTGCAAACCAAGGTGCCCACAGCCACAGCAAAACAGGTGGACACTAAAATTGGGAGCTTGAGAGGCACATACAGGACTGAACGCTCTAAGGTCCTGGCTTCTCAGAGGTCAGGAGCAGCAGCAGATGATGTGTATGTCCCCAATTTGTGGTACTACAGCAGGATGTCCTTTCTGGATGACCACATTGAGGCAAGGCCATCACTGTCCACTCTTCCCCCCAGACTTCCCTGCAGCCAACCTGAGCCTTCTCTGGAGCAAGAGGAGGCAGCCATCCTGGATGAACCTGATTTGGCCATCTGGAGCCAGGTATAGTATTTAATGCAAATGTATTGGGATAAACTTAATGATGGAAAAAAAAGTCAAGATGAAAATCATAAACTATTTGGGGTTCCAAAAGTGAAATCAAGATCTCGAGACATTAGTCTGCCCTAAATTGGGTGCTAAATAGTCAATCTGATGTAGTCCTAAAAAAAATTAGTTTTTTTCTTGATTTACATTCAAATTGCTACATTCATGATCTGAAAGTTGTATGAAAATAATAAAACAAAATATTAAACTATGTCCCTTTTTCATACACAGGATGAAATCAGCCAGGAGGAGGGTCTGGAAACTGTCAGGCAGGAGGAGGCAGGGCCCACTGTGAGGCAGGAGGTGGCAGGGCCCACTGTCAGCCAGGAGGTGGCAGGGCCCAGTGGCAGCCAGGAGGTGGCAGGGCCCAGTGGCAGCCAGGAGGTGGCAGGGCCCAGGAGAAGCACTAGATCTCAGGTGCCTCCCATCCGCCTTCCAAAAAGAAGCAGGAGGGACAGGACCACTAGTGAGGCAGCAATGGCCCTTATTAGAGAGGCACATGCCACCCTCCAGGAGCCCACATCCCCTGAAGAGGCCATTGCCGGCCTAGTTGAGGCAAAGTTCAAGGTGATGAGCATGGAGCAATGCCTCCTATGCGAGCCCCTGCTCATCACCTTGCTGAACAAGGGGGTGATGGAGAGAATTACCCCCAATACGGCCATATGTGAGGTGGCACAGCTATCACAACCTCAACCTCCTCCTCCACCTCCACCTCCACCTTCTTCTTCTGCCCCACCCCTCCTCCTCCACCTCCACCTTCTTCTTCTGGCCCACCCCCTTCTCCTCCACCTCCTCCTCCACCTTCTTCTTCTGCCCCAACCCCTTCTCCTCCACCTCCTGCTCCACCTTCTTCTTCTGCGCCACCCCCTTCTCCTCCACCTCCTCCTCCTCCTGACAGGAGTACCCCTCCAGTGGCCCAGCCTCCAGCCACATGAAGAAGGAAGGCTGCAGGGAAGGCTTCAGGGAAGGCTGCAGGGAAGGCTGCCAAGAAGACGAGGAAGTGATGGCCTTGCTTCATTGTGGTCGGACAGAAGGCAGCCTGTTGTAGTACCACACACTTGGGACATATATATCACCTGCTGCTGTTCCTGACCTCTGGGAGGCCAGCATCAGATTGTGCTCAGAACTGTTGGCCTTCTCAAGCTCCCAATTTTAGTGTCCACACAGGGTTGATGTGTGCTCTGGGGTCCCTGGGATGCACAAATGGCAGCAGGTTCTCCAGCGCTGCCTTCTCTTTATTTTGGTAAAAACATGAATGAATGTTTTTTTGGTTTAAGTTCATACTTGACTATGTTTATTTTTTCAAATTTTTAATTTAGCTTTGGAGTAAGCAGATACATTTGACACCAAAAAAAAGGGACAGATAACAACCCCAAATAAAAAAGAAAAAAATTATTTAAAAAATATAGGGTGTAAACTTGACACAAAAAAAATTAAAATATACAATGGGAGATCACTATCAAAACATTGACAAATTACAATTAACATCTGTTTCAAAAATATAAAACATTAAAATATTCAGAAGATCTTGCACGATATAATACACCTAAATCTAATTAAGAGCAGCATGAAAAAGCTTTAAAAAAGATAGTCATAACTCTGTGTGAATATCAGCAGCAAAACAAGTTCATTCGTTTAGATTAATGTAACATTCTAAAGAAGATTTCAATGCACAACATTTAAACGATGCAATAATTTACAGCGTGACGAATGTGCTATCTCCATTACGAAGGCTTGATTTAGCAGAAGATGCGCCCCCGTCTCATACTTGATTCTGAGCATGCGCGCTTTTGGAAGAGTCGTAAAAGCATACACACGAACCATTTTCTCGTCACAAAACAGGCCGACGAGAAACACGACAAGGAAATCTTGAATCCTGACGAGAAAATAGAGAGCAGGTTCTCTATTTTGTCGTCGAGATTCACGGCAGTTTTCTCGTCGTAAAACCATACACACGAACGGTTTTCTCGACAATAAAGCTCTCGCGGCACTTTTCTTGCCGGTTTTGGACGAGAAACTCGGCCGTGTGTACGAGGCATTACACTCAATTTAGGCTCTTTCTCCAGATCACCACAACCGCAAAGCAAACCATTGCCAAAGCTTGGAAAACCAATACATTAATGATCTCTGAAGCTAAAAAGAGAATAAACCAAGCAATGATCCTTTCCAAATCAGAAGCCATAACCAACGATACTATACAAAATTTTGAGAAAATATGGAATCCTTGGATGACGTATTTTCTTCCTACGATCCCTGACAATTCCCTATTAAGACCTTGATATACTATATTACTATAATATTACGCAAAAATATGAGTGGAAACAAGTACTAAACATGAACATTTATCTTCTGTACTAACTTAATAATATTCTTACAATATAGATGCTCCGGAGCACTTTCTTACCCTATACTCTTTTCTCTCTTTCTTACCTTCATTCTTTCCCTTTTACTATTACTCTGTCCTTTTTTCTATTTCCCTATTTTTTGTATTACCATATTTAAATGGTAATGTATTATACATAAATACTATTGTAGCGGGGTCTCCTTTAAGGCCCCGGGACTACGTTACCCAGAACCCCGTTCGGCACCCAGAGTGCAGTTAGCCATCGCAGAGACTCATGGGAGGGGTTATTTAAGGAGGAGGCGAGGCGAAGCTCGGCCTCTTTGGGACACCGCGCTGCAAGCAAGACTTTCTTCCTGTGCGGATCTGCTGCAGTGCAAGGCCTGAAGCCTGGGCCTTGCGCAACTTCCAAAGAGCCTTCCACCCCACTGCGGAGCCTGGGTGGCATCTGACTTGTCGAATGAGGACATCAGTTGGATCGGGGACCCGATCATTGCAGACGCTGTGTGCGGATACACAGCAGGGTGGACGTTCCGGACTGGGATCGCGTCCGGAGTGGTGAGTGGGCACCTGCCCAGACCAATAGACTGTGCCGTGTTCAGGCCTATAGACTGCATAGGCCCACAGTTTTGTTTATTTGCTGTTCCCCGGGGGGGGGGGGGACCGGTAGCAGGACAGAGTTGAAGTGTCCCCCCAGTATTGTGTTTCAAGTATTGCCTGATTGTGGATTACAAATTGCTATTCATCAAGTGCACCACCGAAAGCTGGCATGACAAGGAGCTGTTTCCCAACACCTCATCCCTGGAAGATTGGGGGGATGTGATTTGTTTCAATTGTGGAGGAGCTGGCCATTTCGCCAAAGTGTGTGCCAGCCCAAAGAAAAAAAAGATGAATAACCGCAAGCCGCCGGAAAACTTCAGCGGGCCCCGGTGAAGGAGTCAACCGGGTGCCCATCATCTCCAGTGAACTCCAAACTGAATGAGAAGCACATGAAAAGAGTGGAGAAGACCCCTCAGAAGAAACGCAAAGTTCCTCAGAAGGAACGCACCCCAAAGAAAGAGAGTAGTGTCCCTCAGCGGGTAGTTACACCCACCAAAAGGAGGGAGATCAATGCATGCCAGGCCCAAGAGAGGCTTAAGTCCAAAGAGAAATGGAAGAAAGAAAGCAAAAAGGGAACATGCAAAGATCAAAAGAAAGAGACCCCTACGAAGCGATATCCAGAGAAGCTGGTGGGTCCCTCCCCGATAGTACCAATTCAAGTGGAGGGAGTCTACACAAGAGCCATATTGGATACTGGGGTGCAAGTGACCCTGTTGTACCGGGACTTTTATGACAAGCATTTAAGTCACCTACCCATCCAGAAGATTGAAGAGTTGGAAATATGGGGAATTGGGACAGAGAGTTTCCCTTATGATGGCTATCTGCCTATAAAACTGACTTTTGACCCATCCATAGCCGGAAAGGCTGAACTGTTCGACACCTTAGCTGTGGTGTGCCCCCGACCGCCTGGAGCTAACAAGAGTTCCCTGATAATAGGGACGAACACGGATCTGGTCCGAAGACTTCTGGCCCCACTGACAAGAAGGAAAGACCCCACAGTCACTGAGATCCACCGAATGTTGAAGACAGCCTACCAACGGCTGATCTTGGAACAGAAGGCCCCGGAAGAGGGGGTAGGGAAGGTCTGGAGGCTGGGAAGAAGGGGGATAGTGCTACAGCCCGGTGAAGTAACCTGCTTGAAAGCCACAGTGAAACTCACTTGGGAGCAGCCTGGCCCTTTTGTCATGTTGGAACCCGACCCAAGGGAAGAACATTCGGGCCTAGAAGTAGTCCCAGAAGTGGTTCCAGTGAGGGCCCTGAAGAAGGCTCATTGTAAAGTGCCCGTGAGCGTCAGAAATACCATGGATGGTCCCATGGACATCCCAGCTAGGCTGTTACTGGGCCGGGTGAGCCCAGCTACCCCAGTTGCTTTGCCAGATGTGGAGAAGACAGATGGAGAAAATACTGTGTGGGAGAAAATTTCCATGGAAAATCCAAATCTGCCCAGGGCTTGGAAAGAGAGAGCCAAGGCCCAGTTGACCAGGTGGGAAAGGATCTATTCCCAAGATGAATTCGAAGTGGGGTGTGCTAGGAGTGCCACCCACCGGATCCGCCTCCAGGAAGACAAACCCTTCAGGGAAAGGGTTAGGCGGGTTCCGTTAGCAGACCTCGAAGACTTGAGGGAGCAGCTCGCTGAGCTCAAGCGAACAGGGGTGATTCGAGAATCTAGAAGTCCCTATGCCTCCCCTATAGTGGTGGTCCGGAAGAAGAATGGGTCACTGAGGCTGTGCATAGACTATAGGACCCTCAACAGGAGAACCATACCGGACCAGTATACCACTCCAAGGATAGAGGATGCCCTACAGAGCTTGTCTGGAGCCAAGTGGTTCAGTGTTATGGACCTCAAGAGCGGGTACTATCAGATCCCGATGCATCCAGAAGACAAAGAGAAGACGGCTTTCATAAACCCGGTAGGGTTCTTTGAATTCAACCAGGTGCCTCAAGGTCTGTCTGGAGCTCCAGCCACCTTCCAACGTCTCATGGAGAAGACTGTGGGAGATATGAACCTCATCGAAGTCCTCGTATACTTGGATGACATCATTGTCTTCGGAAGAACCTTGGAGGAGCATGAGGAGAGACTGGAGAAAGTTTTTAAGAGACTGAGTGAGGAAGGACTCAAGCTCTCAACGGAAAAGTGCCAATTCTATCAGTCATCAGTCAACTATCTGGGACACATAGTGTCTGAAGATGGGGTAGCCACAGACCCCGAAAATTTGGAGGCAGTCACCTCCTGGCCCAGGCCCACCACGGTGACAGAGCTCAGATCCTTTCTGGGGTTCTGTTCCTATTACAGGAGATTTGTGGAGGGGTTTGCTCGGATAGCCAGGCCTCTGAATGAGCTGCTAAAGACGGAGGGGGAAGAGGATGACACAGGCTCCAGAAAGCCAGGGGAGTCAGTCAAGGACCAGTGGAACGAGAAGTGTGAGAATGCCTTTCAGATGTTGAAGAAGACATTAACTTCTTCATGTAGATGCTAGTCATGATGGTTTGGGAGGAGTGCTGTACCAGGAACATGAAGAGCAACTGAGGCCTGTTGCGTATGTGAGCAGAAGTCTGAACTATCCCACCCATAAGTTGGAGTTCCTGGCCCTTAAGTGGGCGGTAGTTGACAAACTTAGAGACTATTTATATGGGGCGGAATTCTCAGTGAAAACAGACAACAACCCCCTCATCTATCTCTTCACCACAGCAATGTTGGATGCCACAGGACATAGGTGGCTGGCGGCGCTGTCTGCCTTCGACTTCGGCCTGAAGTACAGACCTGGGGCTGGAAACCGAGATGCAGACGCTTTGTCTAGAAGATCTCACGTCCCCACTTGCAGTACAGAAGACTGGGCCCAAGTGGCACCCAACGGGGTGCGGGCCCTCTGTCAAGGGGCTGAACTCCAAGCCAGTGGCAGCTCAAGAGCAGAAGAGATAGGGGTTACCATGGTAGGAGTTCCCAAGCAATACTGTGGAGTAACCAAACTGGGGGAAGATAACTTACCAAAACTGTCTAAGAAGGAGCTGAGATCCGACCAATTGGAAGACCCTATGGGGAGATTGGTCCTAGAGGCCCTGGAGAATCAGGACCCGGATAGGCTCTCACGCCACCCTTCAAAGGAAGCTCGCCTGTTGAGGAAAGAGTGGGACAAGTTACAGGTGCATCAGGGAGTGGTCTACCGAAGGGGCCCCTCTGATGACCTAGAAGATAAATGGCAACTGTTCTTGCCGGAGAAGTACAGAGAGACAGTCCTGGTTGCCCTGCACGACAACCATGGCCATCTAGGGGCGGAAAGGACTTTCCAACTCGTTAGGGACCATTTCTATTGGACCTGCATGAGGGCTGAAGTTGAAGAATACTGCCACTCATGTGCACGATGCATCCAGAGAAAGACTTTACCTCATCAAGCTGCCCCAATGGGCCATCTGCAAAGTCAAAGCCCACTTGACCTGGTATGCATTGATTTTCTCTGCCTCGAACCCGACCTGAGTGGACTAGGAAATGTTCTGGTAGTAACCGACCATTCCACGCGGTATGCCCAGGCCTTTCCAACCAAGGACCAGAAGGCTTCCACCGTGGCCAAAGTGCTGATGGAGAAATACTTTGTACATTATGGGCTACCACAACGGCTCCATTCAGATCAGGGAAGGGATTTTGAAAGTCGATCGATCCGGAAACTCCTGGATTCATTGGGGATCAAGAAGACAAGAACTACCCCCTATCATCCACAAGGTGATGCTCAGCCGGAGAGGTTCAACCGAACCCTGCTCAACATGCTTGGGACCCTAAGTAGTGAAAAGAAGCAGCATTGGAGCAACCACATAGCGGCAGTTGTGCATGCATACAACAGCACCACCAGTGATGCTACAGGGTACTCACCCTATCGACTTATGTTCGGGAGAGAAGCAAGACTACCCGTAGATCTGGCCTTTGGCACTTCCATAGACCATTGTTCCGCTGCTTCCCACAAGGGATATGTCGATAGGCTCAGACGCAATTTGAAATTGGCCTATGAACAAGCCCAGGCGGCCTCAGAGCAAAGGGGGGCCCGCAACAAGAAAAATTTTGACTTAAAAGTTAGGATCCAAGATCTACAACCTGGAGACAGGGTGTTGTTGCGGAATTTGGGGATCCCTAGAAAACACAAGTTTGCAGACAGATGGAGACCTGAACCTTATGTTGTTTGCAAAAGACTGCCGGGCCTACCCGTCTACAGACTTAAACCAGAAGGGAAGGTGGGGCCACTGAAGACCTGGCACCGGAACCACCTACTCCCACTAGCGGAGGCAGTTCGGATACCCCCTATGACGGATTTCCCTGAGCCAACTTCCATCCTGGATACTCCCAGACCGAACACTCGGTCCCAGACCCCGCAGATTGGGGATACAGAGACCTCAGAGATGAGTGAAGATGAGGGAGAAGAACTTGACTGGCTTTGGCCTGAAGAAGACACCATAGATCAGACGCTGAATGCAGAAGCTACTGAGTTCATTCCATCCGGTCATTGGTCGGATTCCTGGGAGAGTGCTAGTGACTTACCCCCAGAAGAAGACCCAAGGGAGTCCCTGTACATCCCTGCCCAGGAGTCCAGTGCTCCCGAACCAGAAATTATTCCTGAGTTGGTTCCAGAAGAGGGGTCAGTTTTAACAGAAAGTCCAAGAGGACAGAGGAAGCGAAGAGCCATAAAGCCTCCCAGAAGATTAACTTACCCACAGATGGGGAGAAGTGCGGAAGACACTGTGGTTACTGCCAGAAGGAGTATGGAAGACCCTGATCCTCCCACTGTTCATTTGGTGGGAGGCAACCCCAGCTCACTCTCTGGCACAGTTAGGCAGGACACTGATGATAGTGTTATCTGTGGGCAGGGGAATTCACTGCCTCTGTTTTGCTGGGAATTTCCTCTGCCAACGTCATACGAAAGTTTGATTGATGTTGTACGTTCTGTAATTTAAGTTTGTTATCTTTGGGGACCAAAGAGTTTAAGTGGGGGGAGTGTGTAGCGGGGTCTCCTTTAAGGCCCCGGGACTACGTTACCCAGAACCCCGTTCGGCACCCAGAGTGCAGTTAGCCATCGCAGAGACTCATGGGAGGGGTTATTTAAGGAGGAGGCGAGGCGAAGTTCGGCCTCTTTGGGACACCGCGCTGCAAGCAAGACTTTCTTCCTGTGCGGATCTGCTGCAGTGCAAGGCCTGAAGCCTGGGCCTTGCGCAACTTCCAAAGAGCCTTCCACCCCACTGCAGAGCCTGGGTGGCATCTGACTTGTCGAGTGAGGACATCAGTTGGATCGGGGACCCGATCGTTGCAGATGCTGTGTGCGGATACACAGCAGGGTGGACAATCCGGACTGGGATCGCGTCCAGGGTGGTGAGCGGGCACCTGCCCAGACCAATAGACTGTGCCGTGTTCAGGCCTATAGACTGCATAGGCCCACAGTTTCGTTTATTTGCTGTTCCCGGGGGGGGGGCGGTAGCAGGACAGAGTTGAAGTGTCCCCCCAGTATAGTGTTTCAAGTATTGCCTGATTGTGGATTACAAATTGCTATTCATCAAGTGCACCACCGAAAGCTGGCATGTGAAGAAATCCATATAGGAGGTGACTGAGATTTACTCCATGTCAGGCCTGACCGGGGTGGGAAGTTAGGATATTGTTTAGTACGCCATAGGGCGCGCATACCATAATAGCCACACGTGGTGAAGTACCGCGCATCGCCATTATTGTATGCTGTATTGAATTCTGCAGGGCTCTGCTAGCCAATCGCATGTGTTGTGTTCTGCCTATGCTACCTTTAATATAAGAGTAAACTGTTATATTTAATCTCTGGCCTCAGTGTGTTGTCTTACTGTTAGGAGATTATTCCTTGCAATACTATTTGAATGTGATACAAATATAACCCCTAGACTAGCTGTGCCAGAGTGGGTCGAGAAGATTGCTGGGGGTTGGTGGTGCTGTACACAGGGCCCGAAAACAAATCCAGCGGCTCTCTTAACTGGGGGTAGCGCTACACTATATTTAGTTATTACTTACAATAATTATACATTTTTGAATTTTTTATTCAATTAGTTGATTTCCAATTACCGTATGTACTCGAGTATAAGCCGACCCGAATATAAGCCGAGGCACCTAATTTTACCACAAAAACTGGGAAAACTTATTGACTCGAGTATAAGCCTAGGGTGTGCCTCACTTTACCTCACTGTGTCCATGCCTCACTGTGTCCATGACTAGACTGACGTTTAACATGGGAGTCTATGGAAGGGGTGCCCGGCTTTGAAAAATCGGTGCTCCTCGGCCGTAAGTCCCCTGGACAAGAAACTTTGCAAACTTGTAGAGGAAGAGTGTGGCTATATGTGTGCCAAGTTTGGGGTCCAGGGGATCTACGGCCGGCCGGTACCGGTTCCCCAAAGTCCGGGAGATCAGGCGCAAAAAGGTGACTCGAATATAAGCCGAGGGGGGCATTTTCAGCACAAAAAATTGTGCTTAAAAACTCGGCTTATACTCGAGAATATACGGTAGCTTTCTTTTGATAGTGACTATATATTAATTGAATATGCCTGGAACTAAGTGTATTAGCAAATATATACATATTACATTTTTCAATTGTTTATATTACCTTAACATTTCATTTTCGAGTTGATTACCTGTTTATGTAAAATATCTAATCTTCAGATATGTATAATTCCATCCAATTGTTTATCATATACTTAACTAATATTACCATTTGTTGTAACTATTTATTATTAATTGTAACTGTCTTTATTATTTAATATTCAATAAACAAAATTGACAAGAAAAAAAAAGTAAAATTTTGTACAATTCACCATAGTTCTCTGTCGATAGAAAGTGACAGGACAGCACAGTTTTTACCCACCTATACTGAACTACTACAATTTACATTGTACAGCAAATACACATATTTGTCAAGAGAGCATCTTCCAAAGACCTGATCATGAAGATAGGATTTTCAGGATCTCTTCAGCACAATGGAACTGCATTTATCATTTAACTCTATACGTTATGATATATTTGCTACTTGAAATGTCAACTGTAAATGTCTGTCTAACCTCTGATTAGCAGTGGTGTGCGGCACCATGGCAACACCTATTTGTTTTAAGTTGGGCAGGAGTCTTGTATGCAGGTTCTTATCCAGCAGCTTCGCCATATTCTAGGAAGTACAATTATGAGAGATCAGATAGTGGAACTTTAGCCTGCTTATACTTAAAGAGAAGAACAATATTGTTCTAACGCTGTTCTAACACAATAGATGTAATATTGCCTTAAAGGCAGTGCCGGCCCAAGACATTGTGCTGCCTGGTACCAAGAATTAAATGCTGCCCCCCCCCAAAAAAAAATCACGCCCACCAAATACCCCACATTCATTATTTTATATCATGATAACTAAAGTGGACCTGTCATGGCTCTATACATGTAAAGGAGTATAAAAGGACCTGTGCGTGGCTGGTGGCCGCGATCGCTCCAGAGAGCCAGAACGGGGATCTGTTAATGTAAACAGACAGATCCCTATTCTGACAGGGGAGGAGAGACAGATCTGCTCTTCCTAGTGATTAGGAACAGAGATCTCTCTCCTCCTACAGTCAGTCCCATCCCCCCCAGTTAGAAACACCTCCCAGGGAACACATTTAACCCCTTTCCTGCCAGTGACATTTACACATTAATCAGTGCATTTTTATAGCACAGATCGCTGTATAAATGTCACTGGTCCCAAAAAAGTGTCAAAAGTGTCTAATCTGTCCACCGCAATGTCACAGTCTAGCTAAAAATCGCAGATCACCAGACCCCGCTACACTAGTAAAAAAAAAATAATAATAATAAAAATGCCATAAATCTATCCTCTATTTTGTAGACGGTATAACTTTTGCGCGAACTAATCAATATACACATTGCATTTTTTTTACCAAACATATGTAGAAGAATACATATCGACCTAAACTGATCAAGAAATGTTTATTTTTATTTTATTATGCTCCACTAGACCCTAGTCTCTTTATTGGCTACAGCCCTTAACCCTTCATGGATTTGCTTTTGGAATTAACTCTTCACGGACTATGTTGTGTTCTTTTTGGACTCTGCATTAGTTTTCTTTTTAATTAATTTTTCATATATTAATTTTTCACATTTCAAGGTTTAACATTTATTTCACACATGGTTTTAACCACATAGCGCTGCACATTTTTTGAACACATGTGACCTATCTGACCCCTACACTGACCCCCTGACACACCTACGTGACACATGCACTGATCCACCTGACTCCTACTTCCTGCACTACTCACATTACACTGACCCACCTGACCTACATGACCATTACCCTGACCCCTACCCTGACCCCTACCCTGACCCCTACCCTACTCACATTACACTGACCCACCTGACTCCTACTTCCTGCACTACTCACATTACACTGACCCACATGACCATTACCCTGACCCCTACACTGACCCCTACCCTGACCCCTACACTGACCCCTACTTCCTGCACTACTCACATTACACTGACCCACCTGACCTACATGACCATTACTCTGACCCCTACACTGACCCCTACACTGACCCCTACCCTGACCCCTACCCTGACCCCTACCCTACTCACATTACACTGACCCACCTGACTCCTACTTCCTGCACTACTCACATTACACTGACCCACATGACCATTACCCTGACCCCTACACTGAGCCCTACCCTGACCCCTACACTGACCCCTACACTGACCCCTACTTCCTGAACTACTCACATTACACTGACCCACCTGACTCCTACTTCCTGCACTACTCACATTACACTGACCCACATGACCATTACCCTGACCCCTACACTGACCCCTACCCTGACCCCTACACTGACCCCTACTTCCTGAACTACTCACATTACACTGACCCACCTGACCTACATGACCATTACACTGACCCCTACACTGACCTACCTGACACCTACACTGACCTACCTGACACCTACCTCACTCCTACATCCTGCACTACTCACATTACACTGACCTGACAGCAACACTGACTATTACACTGACTGACACATACACTGACCCACCGACCTTACACCTACACTGACCTACTACACAGACCCACCTGACTCCTACAGTAGGAGTCCTACTTCCTGCAGTACTCACACCCGACCCCCTCCCCACAGCTCGGTGCAAATCCATCCTTTGAGTCCTCCTTACCTTTGTCTGCTCTTCACCAGGACTCTCCTCCGGACCTCAGCACTGGATGTGCAGAACTGCTTTGGCGTCCCAACTTCCCCCCAGCGCCATCCACCCGCAGCCCGCTCCATGGTGTCAGACGCTGCACGCCTGCACCTCCATGATCCCATCTCCACCGCGCCGTAACAAAGCAGAGGGACAGGCGGAGGCGAAGACAGCTCACACTTCCAGTGCTTGTCTCCCGCCACCATGTTCGTGTTTCCCGGCGCACTGTGATTGGGCGTATGGCGGTCATGTGCGGAGGCGGGACTTCTAGAGCGATCGCGGACAGGCCAGCCCCACGCCGCACATGACCCCCATTCGTCCAATCACAGGGCGCCGGACACTAAACATGGCGGCTGGAAAATCGGGGACACAGGAAAGGAAAATCAGTAGGAGACACGGAATGTCGCTGGCTGACGGGCGGCAATTTGCCGCCCCCCTTAAAGTGCCGCCTGGGACCGGGGTACCATCGGGTCCCATGGTAGGGCCGGCCCTGCTTAAAGGAGAAGTATGGGATGGGTTAAATAACTAGTACATATCACATTAGTCACATATCAGCTAATCTTTTTTTCCTACCTCTTTTCGTTTTTACAGCATGTGCACATCAACTTTCCTTCAGCTGGCAAAAACGGTCCATTTTCAGTTTGAAAAGTTTCAGGGGGTGTGTACATCTGCAGCAACACACCCCCTGCTTCTGTCCCCCCTCCCCTAAGAGACGTGGCTGTGCTAATAGATAGAAATATATAGTGAGGGGGAGGAGAGAGGGGTGAGAAGGGAGGGGGGAGCAGCTATGCTCTGTGAAGTTTCAGGAACGAGCAGAGAGAGGAGAGCTGACATCAATCAAGCAAAATCACAGGAAAGGGGGTGGATCCGGACTTCATATCCAGGCCATTGTCAGGATGATGCTGTATGAAAGACTGTAGAATCTCCCACAGGTATTTATCTTGATTTTAACAGAATGGGGGCACTTCTGAGAGGGCTGTAAGGGTTTATAGATATCAGCAGCTCACATAGAATAGATGTAAGCAAAAAAAAGGAAACCCATACTTCTCTTTTAATATTCGGTGGTCAACAGATGTAAAAGAATGTCCCAACTGATGAACAATCGTTTTTTCCTTCTTGCTGCTCTTATCAGCATGCATGTTTGAATCCTACTAATGTGAATACAAGCACGAATAGCATAACTAGCCATTGCTGCATTTAGTTAGAAGGGTCAAGTTTATCGGTCTAAACGTATTTTAAAGTTGAGCTCAAGGTTTTATATACAGCTGAAACACACAGTATATTGGAACAGTTTTACCCACCAAACCATTTGTACTTTTGGTTTTGTTTGTGGTCTACACAACTCCATTGCCGCAGAAGCACAGCTTGGTCAAGAGAACATTCTCTGTCTAATGATCGAACACTAAAGGAGTAGAAGAACACTGATGAGGTCATCCCTTGTCCTGATTTGTCCTTTTGTCAATAATATTTATAGACAGAGAAGTGAAATAACTCGTGAGCTACACTGTGTAATAGAAAGAAAAAATGTGCCGAAGAGAAATATAGTAAAATACTGTAATGATACTATGAAAGTGAACAATAATGAATAAATGTTTAAAAAGACACAAGACAATGATGTCTATGAATAACAAAGAGATTAAAGTGTACAACACCTGTAGTGTCGCCACATACCAAATTGAATGTAAATAAGAAATAAAGTGGTGCCTAAACCTTAAAAAAAATATTATTCCATGGCGGGATGCAAAAAAGTGTTAAGACGATAATGTGAACTCTCAATAAGTGACACAAAAACAATTAAAGGAATTTTAGACATAAACATAGAATAATAAATCCCATATAAACATAATAATCAACTTACATCTAAAATAGACAGTGCATCCAAAGTTCCAGTGATATGTGAACCACAGAATCAGAAAGTTCTTATTAAAATACTGTGATGATTCTTCAAACATAGTGATAATCAAGTATCATGCAATGCAGTGTTCAATCCAAGTGCTACACCTCTATGTGCAATGGCCGCTCACCTTGAGGCTCAATGTCATTTGCTTCAATTGAATCAGTAATCTCCATAAGGTAATCACTCCATGGTAGATGGTGTTCAAACGGCCAATACATGGAACAACAATGGAAATCTAGATAGTGTAGTAGTAATGTACAAATTTATTTAAAAAAAGTGTAGACTTACAGTTCAAATCGCTTTGGAAATCAGTCAAGTGAGACCGCTGGGTCACACACGAGAAAGACGCTGGCAAATCCAAACTTCCGGTCTCGGCCGCGACGTCACCCGGCTTCTGCTGATGCGTTGCGTTGGAGAACATCACGTGTCAGTGATGCAATGCATTGGGAGGAGTCAGGTGACGTCACTTCCGGACGCGCCCGAGACCGGATGTTCGGATTTGCCAGCGTCTTTCTCGTGTGTGATCCCGCGGTCTCACTTGACTGATTTCCAAAGCGATTTTAACTGTAAGTCTACACGTTTTTTTTCATAAATTTGTACATTACTACTACACTATCTGGATTTCCATTCTTGTTTCATGTATTGGCCGTTTGAGCACCATCTACCATTGGGTGATTAACTTATGGAGATTACTGATTACTGATTTGAATCTGTAAGCTTTTTCTCGGCATACCTGTAACAATATGAACACTTTTCCATACACATGGTTTTTATTTTTCTACTTCTAACTCTATTCATATGTTCTGTATGATTTTTTGCTATTTATATTTCACACTTTATTTGAATGGGTTTATAATAGCGGGTGTTCTCATCTATAAATGGTCAATGGGGAGCTTCGATAACATATGTGTTGATCTGATTGCTTCAATTGTCCTAATCACCTCTGTGTGTGTGTTCTATTGGCTACACATGATAATGTTAATAATGGTACGTACGATCGTTTAGTCATTTATACTTGCATGTATATCTGTGTTTTTAGCCTGTTATTTTAGCTATGACTAAGCACCAGTAAGGGTGTGAAACGCGTTAGTTATATCTGATTCCTTCACCTCCATTTGCTGTATGGACTGTCTTTTTATTCAATAAAGGTGATCATATTGGAGTGCGGCTGTCCAGATCCTTTTATTCGCATGTCTACTGCATGCAGAGCCAGCACCCTTTCATGTGCAGGGGAGGTGTAACCTTAGAACTGCCACCTGGAGCAGTGTACCATTTGCACAAGAGAGCCTGAAGAGGCAAAGGTCGGCCTGTGGGGGGGGACCCTCCTGTTGCCAGTAAAATATATATATGTATATATACGTGATTGTGCGGCAAGGGGATAGCAAAGTGATGATTAGGGATGAGCCTGATGTTCGAGTCGAATGTAAGTTGGACTCGAACATCGGTTGTTTGCCTGTTTGCCGAATAGCGAACATTATGCGGTGTTCGCGGAAAATTTGAAAGCCGCGGAACACCGTTTTAAAGTCTATGGGAGATTAACATGAAAAACCAAAAGTGCTCATTCTAAAGGCTTATATGCATGCTATTTTCATAAAAAGTGTTTGGGGACCTGGATCCTATCCCAGGGGACATGTATCATTGCAAAAAAACTTTTTAAAAAGGCCTGTTTTTTCGGGAGCAGTGATTTTAATAATGCTTAAAGTGAAACAATACAAATAAAATATTCCTTTAAATATTGAGCCTGAGGGGTGTCTATAGTATGTATAGAACAGTCCCGCAGAAAAAATTTATTTCTAAAGGAAAAAAAATCATTCAAAACTGATCGCGGCTGTAATGAATTCTCGGATCTCGGCAATACAGATAAAACTCATTGAAAAAAACGGCATGGGTACCCCCCCCAGTCCATTACCAGGCCCTTTGGGTCTGGTATGAATATTAAGGGGAACCCCTAACCAAATTTTTTTTTTAAATTCCGTGGGGGTCCCCCCAAAATCCATACCAGACCCTTATCCGAGCACACAACCTGGCAGGCTGCATGAACCATACCAGGCCACATGCCCTCAACATGGGGGAATAGGTTCTTTGGGGCAGGGGGGGCTCTGCGCCCCCCACCCCAAAGCACCTTGCCCCCATGTTAATGGGCACAAGGGCCTCATCCCCACAACCCTTGCCTGGTGGTTGTGGGGGTCTTATTGGAATCTGGAAGCCCCTTTAACAAGGGGACTCCCAGATCCCGCCTCCCCATGTGAATTGGTAACGGGCACATTGTACCCCTACCATTTCACAAAAAAAGTGTCAACATTTTTTAAAAAGACAGGAGACACATCGAGACAAGTCCGTTATTAAAAAATAAAATAATTAAAATGTCCAGTGATGTCCATTCATCTTCTATTCCACCACCCAAGCCAAAAAAATAAATAAAGGCCGCAACAGCTCCGTCTCCATGGGAGGCTTCCGCCGACTGATGCTTCTCTCGCTTTGACAGCTGTTATATAGCTTAGGACAGGGCCACCTGGTGACGTAAACGGGTGACCCCGCCCCCATCTGACGCCACGGGGGTTTCCATTTATAAAGCAGATAGATGTGACATTTACTAAACATTCAGTGTGAGTGAATGTTCCTGATGCATGTGTTTTACAGTAAATTAAAGTGATTGATTCACCAGCCATAAATGCCACATTCGCTGCTTTGTAAATATGTCCCTACGTGTTTTATTGAATACAAAACTGAATCAATGGAGATTTTCTTTAAAATGTAGTCCCAAGGGAGGGGGCGAGCATGCTGACTAACCCCCAGCCAGAACGGCTCGGATGAAGGGGGCAAGCTTACTGAGGAGGAACAGGAAGTGAGAAATTCAGACAAAGAAAAAAAACATTTAGAAGGGAAATCGAAGGAAAAGGTAAGTGAACCAACAATGCACTAGCTTAAAGGAACCTATTTAAAAAATAAAAAAATGAACCTTTACAACCCCTTTAAACTTCTCCACAACTTTATCCCTGGCCTGTCTGGTGTATTCCTTGGCCTTCATGATGCTGTTTGTTCACTAAGGTTCTCTAAAAAACCTTTGGGGGCTTCACAGAACAGCTAAATTTATAGAGAGATTAAATTACACACAGGTGGACTCTATTTACTAACTAGGTGACTTCTGAAGGCAATTGGTTCCACTACACTAGATTTTAGTTAGGGGTATCAGAGTAAAGGGGGCTGAATACAAATGCACACCACACTTTTCAGATATTTATTTGTAAAAAAAATTTAAATCATTTATAATTTTCCTTCCACATTTACGTTTTTGGATTGTAACATGACAAAATGTGAAAAGGGTGAGCATAGTTGGGCATTATTGATGAAAGCCTGTCAGAGCACCCTCAGCTCCATTAACCCCCGCTGCACCGGAGGATTACCATGCCAGGAGGGGAATCGGAGGAAGGAAGATTTTAAGGACTGCAGGATCCAGCAACACAAGGGACACATTGAATTAATAGTAAGTAATGTCCCTTGCGGTGATTTGTTTTCTCTTTTAACTAAACCTAGGCCTTTCTGTCTTTCTGAAGTTCAGCTTTAACCACTTACGGACCGCCCGCCGCAGGAATACGTCGCTACTTTGAAGAGGAATACCCATGTTATGGCAGCAGCTAGCTACTATAACCCCGGTACCCTCTTCAAGAGCGGGCGGTCCGCTTTCAGATAAAAGTGGTCTCTGCGGCGGATTCACCGCAAGATCACTTTTATTGGCGGCGGGAGAGGCCCCCCTGCCGCTCTCCGGTGCCCTCCGTTGCTTACCGGAGCCATCGGCAGCAACGGAGGCGATCGGATGCTCTCCCTGGCTGGGTATGGAGACGAGTGAGTGGAAGATGGCCCCCACCCGTCTCCATATCATTGCAGGGCGGAAGCAACATCAAAACGTCACTTCCGCCCATAGCTCTTAAAGGGACATTTAAAAAATATATATATATTTAAATGACATAGAATTTTTTTTTTATTATTATAGCATTTTAGTCTAAATATGAGATCTGAGGTCTTTTTGACCCCAGATCTCATATTTGAGAGGACCTGTCGTACTTTTTTCTATTATATGGGATTTTTACATTCCTTGTAATAGGAATAAAAGTGACCCATTTTTTTTTTGTTTTTAAACAGTGTCAAAATAAAAAAATGAAAGTAAAATAAATAAGACTTTTTTTTTTTTTTAAAGTGCCCCGTCCCAAAGAGCTTGCGTGCAGAAGCGAACGCATACGTGAGCAATGCCTCATATGAAAATGGTGTTCAAACCACACATGTGAGGTATCGCTGCGAACGTTAGATGCGAGAGCAATAATTCTAGCCCTAGACCTCCTCTGCAACTCAAAACATGCAACCTGTAGATTTTTTTAAACGTCGCCTATGGAGATTTTTAAGGGTAAAAGATTGTCGCCATTCCACGAGCGGGCGCAACTTTGAAGCGTGACATGTTGGGTATCAATTTACTCAGCATAACATTTATCTTTCACAAGATAAAAAAAATTGGGCTAACTTTACTGTTGTCTTATTTTTTTATTCAAAAAAGTGAATTTGTTCCAAAAAAAGTGCGCTTGTAAGACCGCTGCGCAAATACGATGTGACAAAAAGTATTGCAACGCCATTTTATTCTCTAGGGTGTTAGAAAAAAAATTAGGGCTGTGGAAATTAACTATTAATTCCTTGATTAATCGATAAATTTTTTGATCGATCAAAATTATTTTGATCGGTACTCACCTCTCCGCCGGCTTCCGGGTCTTCAGGGAGTTCCGTCGGAGATCCTGTGACGTCACGGACACCGGCGGGGCTTGCCGTGTCCATCTGAAGGGCTCCTTTGCTGTGCCTTCATATCTGCATGCCGGCGGGACCTTACTATCTGCCACACGCAAGGGCTGTTACACTTCCCTCTATCACTTCCCTCTATCAACCTGGGATTCCACAGCCATCCACTGGGAGTTGTGATCGTTCCCTTCACGGGACATCTACATGCCGACAGACTGATGTTAACCCCTCCTCATTTGGATTCAGAAGTGGTATCGTTGTACACATTTTTATACCAGTATCATACTTAGCTACATGTCTTTATGACTGCTTTTGCTACCGTTTGGAATTACTCGCACCATTTTTACAGTTTATGTAGCTACATCGATTTTATCTCCAGTGCAATATTTATTTTGTTACCTACTTGAAGACTATAAAAGTTTTAATGCTATTCCCATTAAGCGCTGCCTTTGTGTGTTTTTTGTATCCTGCCACCAATTTTTCCAGTGGTTGGTAGCTGCACTGGGAATCAGCCTGCAAGGAGATCAGCTAAAAGTAGTTGGATCTGTATGTGTGTTATAATTAATCGAAATTAGTCGATCAACGATTAAAAAAAATCGATTAATCGAACACGAAAATTTGAATCAGTAACAGCCCTAAAAAATATATATATATATATATATATATATATTGTGAGGGGGTTAGCTCGGCAGCGGGTGTGTGTGACCCCCGGGATGGGCTCCCCACACAAAACAGGCCCAGCAAACGGAGGTTGTGGTTTTCAAAATCAAAAAGGTGCGGTTTATTTTCTATTTACAGTGACAAAACACAGCAAAGCAAAAGAAACATAACCAAAATAAATCCTGGTCAAGTTGACCTGAGACTAAACATACAGGTTTCCTAACTAACAACTGGGATCAGCCTAGTGCTGTCCTAGTCCCTAAGTCCCTGGTTTTAAATGTCCAAGCAAATAGCCACACAGGCTTTGTCTCACCGCACAGGGGTTCACTCTCCCTAGACAGTCCACACAGGTCTGGTTCCAGGCATGAGCTAACATCTAATGAAGCTGGGAGTTCTTATAGAGGCCTAAATGAGCTGACAAGCTTCAGCTGGTCTCATCAACTCCCTGTCTGCACGACGCCCAGCCCTCTCCCTAGAGGTATGAGTCATCCATGAGCCCACTAGCCTTATACAACTCTCCACCTAGTTGTATAAGTCGGCGTAAAGCCTGAATCTGGGCGAAATATATCTACCCCCCTGGATGCAACCAGGTGACTTTACCTTCCTGCTGTCACATACCCCCCCCCCCTCTTGTTTTAACCTCGGGGTTGGAACACCAGCAATCAGGCATTCATGTACTCGAGACAAAGCATCCACATTCCCCATTTGAACGCCAGGGCGATGCTTTACTGTGAAGTTGAATTCCTGGAGGGCCAGGAACCACCTATTCACTCTTCTATTTGTTTCCTTGTTTTGAGCCATCCACTTTAACGGAGCGTGATCCGTAACCATGTCAAAGTGCCTACCTAGCAGGTAGTACCGAAGGGAATCTAGAGCCCACTTCACCGCTAAACACTCCTTTTCAACGGTGGCGTAATTTACCTCATGGGACTTCAACTTCCTGCTGAGGTAAATGACTGGGTGCTCTTCCCCGTTCCAGACCTGGGACAATACTGCTCCTAACCCCACATCTGACGCATCACTTTGTACGACAAAGTCTTTAGAGAAGTCGGGTGAGTACAACACTGGCTGGCTACATAAGGCTTGTTTCAAGAATTGGAATGCTGCCTCAGCCTCGGGGGTCCATTTAATCATGACCGACCCTTTCCCCTTCGTCAGGTTGGTTAGGGGCACAGCCTTAGAAGCAAAGTGGGGAATGAATCGCCGATAATACCCAGCGATTCCCAGAAAGGCTCGTACCTGCTTCTTGCTGTTGGGACGTGGCCAACTCTGGATGGCCTCGACTTTGTTGAGTTGGAGTTTTATTACTCCCCTCCCAATGGTGTACCCAAGATATTTGGCCTCCTCCTGCCCAATGGTACACTTCTTGGGGTTAGCCGTAAACCCCGCTTCCCGAACAGAGTCCAGGACTGCTTGCACTTTTGGCAGATGTGAGGCCCAATCTGTGCTATGGACAATTACGTCATCCAGGTAAGCCGCAGCATACTTCCGATGGGGCCTCAGCATCTGGTCCATTTTCCGCTGGAATGTGGCCGGCGCATTCTGTAACCCGAACGGCATTCTTTTATATTGGAACGCCCCGTCTGGGGTTACAAATGCGGTTTTCTCTTTGGCCGACTTGGCCAGGGGGATTTGCCAATACCCTTTTGTGAGGTCAAGAGTCGTCATGTATCGGGCTGTTCCCAGCCGGTCGATCAACTCATCTATACGTGGCATGGGGTAGGTGTCAAATTTTGTAACTTTGTTCAACTGACGAAAATCGTTACAAAATCGCCAGCTCCCATCCGGTTTAGGCACCAACACGATGGGACTAGACCAATCACTTTGGGACTCCTCTATCACCCCTAAGTTCAGCATTTTCTGTACTTCCTCCCGTATTGCCTCCCGTCGAGCCTCTGGGATCCGATAGGGTTTTAACTTCACCCTTTCACCGGGCGGGGTAATGATGTCATGCTCTACCCCAGATGTTTGTCCCGGCAGCTCAGAGAATACCTCCTTGTTGCGAAGCACAAACTCCTTAACCTCCTGTTGTTGGGGTTGTGACAAGGTGGCTGCTATTCCAACCTCAGGAATCACGCAACCAGTTTGAGCTGGTGACCAAGTGTCTGCGACTAGGGACTCTCTATCCCTCCAGGCTTTCAACAGATTAACGTGATAGATCTGTTCGGGCTTTCGCCTTCCTGGTTGTCTGACCTTGTAATTCACTTCGCTCACTTTTTCCATTATCTCGTAGGGGCCTTGCCATTTGGCAAGGAATTTACTTTCAACCGTAGGGACAAGTACCAATATCCTATCCCCCGGGGAAAAGGTACGGGTCTTGGCTCCACGGTTGTACACTCTCTGCTGTGCCAACTGCGCTTGGGCCAAATGTTCCTTCACGATGGGCATTACCTGTGCAATTCGATCTTGCATCAGGGCGACATGCTCAATCACACTCCTGTGGGGAGAACTCTCACTTTCCCAAGTTTCCTTGGCAATATCCAACAGCCCTCTTGGGTGTCTCCCATACAGTAACTCAAAGGGGGAGAATCCCGTAGAGGATTGGGGCACCTCCCTAATAGCAAACATCAAATAAGGAAGTAAACAGTCCCAATCCTTTCCATCTCTATCCACCACTTTCTTCAACATTTGTTTTAGGGTTTTGTTGAATCTTTCAACCAGCCCATCGGTTTGGGGGTGATACACAGACGTACGCAATTGCGTCACTTTGAACAATTTACACAGCTCTTTCATAACCCGGGACATAAAGGGTGTACCTTGGTCCGTAAGCAGTTCTTTACAAATACCCACCCGGCTAAAAACAAGAGATAGCTCTTTGGCTATGGTTTTGGCCGAGGTATTTCGGAGAGGGATCGCTTCTGGATAACGGGTGGCATAGTCCATTATAACTAATATGTACTGGTGCCCCCTAGCGGACTTGATTATAGGACCTACCAAATCCATGGCGATCCTCTCAAACGGGACCTCAATGATGGGTAGAGGGACCAGCGGGCTACGGAAATGTGGCATCGGGGCCAACCTCTGACACACAGGGCAGGAGGAACAATAATTTTCTACGTCCTTCATCACCCCCGGCCAATAGAATCTCTGTAATACCCTCTCTCGGGTTTTCTCTGTCCCCAGATGACCTCCAAGAATGTGCCCATGGGCCAACTCCAACACCAACTTCCTGTAAGGTTTGGGCACCACAAGCTGCTCAACGGTTTCTTCTGCCCTTTTTGCCACCCGATACAGTAGGTCCTTCTCTACGCTGAAGTATGGGTAAGTGCAGGTATTATCTGGGTTCACTAACTCGCCATCTATTTTCACTACGTTTTCCCGTGCCTTTATTAGGGCGGGGTCTTTCAACTGTTCTGTGGCAAAGTTTTCCCTGTGAACCTCAAGATCAGAAAACTCCACAGACGGTAGGTTTTCGTCTGAGGAGGTGGGCTCCTCTCCAGTTTCTTGAGTCTCCCCTGCCAATACTGATAAGGGAAATTCCGGAGAGTCCTCACCACTCTCAGGGGAGTTCTGGCTATCACATTCCTGGTACATAGGGGCACCAGTGAGGGGCTCAGGATCATCCCACAGTTCCCAGAACTTCGGAAAATCCCTTCCCACAATGGCGTCATACGGTAACTGAGATACTAAGCCCACTGGATGAGAGAGGGTACCTTTGGGGGTCTCGAAACACACTGTAGTCACTGGATACTCTCGGGTGTCCCCATGCACACAAATAACAGCTACCTTGCTATTCCCAGAGACCTCTGTTTTAACTAACTCAGCCTTTATCAGGGTCACAAGGCTACCTGAATCCAGCAATACCACAACATTTCTACCATTAACACACATTTTGCATAAATGTTTCTCAGTTCCTCGAATGGCAGTGCATGCGACTGTCGCACACAGCGACTGACGTCTGCCCGTCAGAAAGTCACACTGCATGGGTTCCTCCACAACCGGGCAATTGGCTGCAATATGTCCCACTTGCCGGCAGCGGTAGCAAACGATCCTTTTTGCCGCCTCTTGAGCCGCTGATTTCCCAGGCTGTTCTCGCCAAACTTGGGGTAGAGCTCCCACCCTCTCACTCTCTCCACCCTTACCCCTTGGAATCCTCTTATCCGCCCCTGGGGATGGTCTGGTCTTAGGGTGGAAAGTCCGAGTGTCTCTGGAAGAGGCCGTCAGGTTCTCTGTAGCCAAGTATTTCTCCACACGATCCACAAGACCATCGGCCGTCTCTGGGTCTCCATGGCTTACCACTTTTGGATGGCAGTAGGAAGAGCTCTCAAAAACCGATCCATTACAACACGTTCCACAATCTTTGGTGCGGACAAAGTCTCTGGCTGTAGCCACTTTCTGCTCAGGTGAATGAGATCATACATTTGAGACCTGGGGGGTTTTCCAAGCTGGAAAGTCCAGTTATGCACACGCTGAGCCCGGACAGCCTGGGTGACACCCAGCCTTGCCAATATTTCAGCTTTTAGCATCACATAGTCTTTTGCTTGGTCAGGCTCTAGGTCATAGTAAGCCTTCTGCGATTCACCAGTTAACAGAGGAGCCACCAGTCCAGCCCACTGCTCCTCAGGCCACTTTTCTCTTTCAGCAGTCCTTTCAAATGTGGTCAAAAATACCTCTGGATCATCCTCTCCAGTCATTTTTGTCAATAAACGACTCACCCCAAAGGACGCGGTATTAGTGGGACGGCTTTCCTCACTGGTCTGCGGACGTTGCTGCATTACTGCTTCCATTTGTTGTAGTCTCTGCTCTTGCTTCTGTAACAGGTCTATGAAGCGGGCCTCAGATTGCTGCTGGGCTTGTTGATGAGCTTGCTGCTGGGCTGCAAGGCTCCTTTGCAAACCTGCATTTGTCTGCTGTTGATTGGCATTTGCTAGAGCCAGCTGTTTCAGTATCTCCTCCATGCTGGCTTAAAAAAAACTGCCACTGGTTCTCCACCAACTGTGAGGGGGTTAGCTCGGCAGCGGGTGTGTGTGACCCCCGGGATGGGCTCCCCACACAAAACAGGCCCAGCAAACGGAGGTTGTGGTTTTCAAAATCAAAAAGGTGCGGTTTATTTTCTATTTACAGTGACAAAACACAGCAAAGCAAAAGAAACATAACCAAAATAAATCCTGGTCAAGTTGACCTCTGACTAAACATACAGGTTTCCTAACTAACAACTGGGATCAGCCTAGTGCTGTCCTAGTCCCTAAGTCCCTGGTTTTAAATGTCCAAGCAAATAGCCACACAGGCTTTGTCTCACCGCACAGGGGTTCACTCTCCCTAGACAGTCCACACAGGTCTGGTTCCAGGCATGAGCTAACATCTAATGAAGCTGGGAGTTCTTATAGAGGCCTAAATGAGCTGACAAGCTTCAGCTGGTCTCATCAACTCCCTGTCTGCACGACGCCCAGCCCTCTCCCTAGAGGTATGAGTCATCCATGAGCCCACTAGCCTTATACAACTCTCCACCTAGTTGTATAAGTCGGCGTAAAGCCTGAATCTGGGCGAAATATATCTACCCCCCTGGATGCAACCAGGTGACTTTACCTTCCTGCTGTCACAATATATATATATATATATATATATATATATATATATATATATGTAGCGGCCTCCTCTCTCTCCTCTCTTTATCAGCTCGTCTGTCTCTTGTCTAGGGGTACCTTAGAGGAGAGAGTGCGGGGTCACCACGCCAAGCCTTCACCGCAGATGTTTGTGTGGTGTAAGCATAGTTCTTATGTTACCTTCGGGTCGGTGTTCTGCACCTGGAGCCTCCAAAGAGAGTTACCTTGAACAATGTCTGTCAGAAAATGAGCCCCACACCATTAAAGTCCAAAACTCCTTTATTCTTCTCAATGCAAAAGTGAACACAATCAGTTGGACTCCCTTAGAGAACAGAACAGACAAGGAGGTGTGGATGCGAGTAGGCCCAGACACAATGAACTCTCCACTTTCCTTCCTGAAAGTGGGTTGCGGTTTCCGGACGAGGGGGGATTTCCTTCCAGGCTGTCTCCGATGGGAGGCCCACCCGTCAATGGCAATATGCTGCACCAGGTCTTCAAGCAAGTATCTCCCACCGGTCCATTACGCCTTCCGGATTCGGATACCCACTCCCGGGGTTCCCTAGGATCTCCTTCCCTCGCGGGACTCAGTGGTGGGCACTGAGCTCCAGACCTCCATCTGAGTACCTCACCCCAGGCTAAAGGTGCCTGGAATGGAACACGACCTCCGAACGTCCTCTAGGCCCAGGCCGCCTAGGGGACTGACACGAACCACCGCCCACAGGCTGAAGGTGCCCGGGACTCAACCCCGTGACAAAGATGGCTGGCCCCTTTATACCCTCCCCCAGCAAGCACGGCGGGTTCCCTGCCCCACCATACCACTGCCGAGGGAGGACAAAAAAGGGAGCACAGCACACAGCAATGGTTCAACCCCAGCCCACGGCGACAGCACCACCCGTGGGGCTGCAGGGAACTGCACATCACTGGTGTCTCTGCCAGTTTTAACACACAGAAAAGTGTGTACCCGCTACACTCTCCCCCTGGTAATTTGACACTGGTCCCCAGTGTCTGGAGTAAACTATGCCCTCAACGGCTGGCATAGCCCAGTCCAGAAACCAACTACAAATTGTACAAAAATAAACCTTTGAAAACTTAGTCAACTGAAGCAATTGTGTCTGAGCCTTACATGAAAGGGAAGGGAAACAACAACATTTAAACCATAACGTTAGAATCACATTCACATAACTTTTTCCCACCCATCCTGACTAAGACCCACCCCATACTCAGTGGTCTTGATGGGATGCTCTCCTGCAGAGGGAAAAAAAGAAAATTAACACACATAACCCTGACACATGTATTCGTGTAAGAGGAAAGAAACTTCTTCGAAAAGAAATCCCTTTTCTCCAAAGAGTGAGTGTGTGAAAAGTGTTAACGATGCGCAACACTGCCACCTGGTGACAGCACCGCGATAACTGCACTCGTGGAACCTCTCTTCTTCTCTTGAGCCCTATCTACCCCAGAGTCCATGATCTCTCGTAGAAAATTGAAGAACAAACACAGGAACAGTCCTTCATTTCTCTGGGCAACAGGGACAACAAGCCCCAGAAAGTTCAGCAGCATAGGAAACAAGAACGGAGTCTCTTTCCTCCTACAGATAGAAACGGGGATGGGGCAAAACAAGTGGTTTCAAGTGCTGATCCATGGTCTCCAGATGGTACTCGACATCACTCCTTTCTTTGCGCCGGATCAGCACCTTGTCCGCGTGGATGTGCCGTCCCAACATCCATTCTGCCTTGCAATCTTTAAAACGCTGAGAGGCCTTGGGGGAGCATGCCAGGTACCTGCGGGCGTGTGGAACCTGAAGGTGGGTCCACACAAAGTCATTGTACCAGCGCTCCCGGCACACTTCCACTTCATACATTAACTCCTTGGACAAGTATGGATACTCCCATCCGTACTCAGCAGCAACCTTCTGGCCAAATAGGCGTTGTAGTCTCGCCAGAGGAGGCATAGTGGCTCTGTCAGGCAAAACTATTGAGTCCGGGTGACGAGGGACCTTGATTACATCTGATCTGGGCATAGGTGCCCGCAACAGCAGTCTCTTTTTCCCGGTCCCAGGTGTAGGGGGTACCGGGAATGTAAGGGCAAGTTAACCACTTAAGCCCCGGACCATTTGGTAGCTAAAGGACCAGAGGTGAATTCAGAATTTTGCACTGCGCTGCTTTAACTGTAAATTGTGCGGACATGCAATGTTGTACCCAAACGAAATTTGCGTCCTTTTCTTCCCACAAATAGAGCTTTCTTTTAATGGTATTTGATTGCCTCTGCGATTTTTATTTTTTGCGATATAAACGGAAAAAGACCGAAAATTGTGAAAAAAAATGATATTTTCTACTTTTTGTTATACGAAAAATCGAATAAACTCAATTTTAGTCATACATTTAGGCCAAAATGAATTCAGCCACATGTCTTTAGTAAAAAAAATGTCAATAAGCGTATATTTATCGGTTTGCGCAAAAGTTATAGCGTTTACAAACTAGGGTACATTTTCTGGAATTTACACAGCTTTTAATTTATGACTGCCTATCTCATTTCTTGAGGTGCTAAAATGACAGGGCAGTACAAAACCCCCCCAAATGACCCCATTTTAGAAAGTAGACACCCCAAGGAAATTGCTGAGAGGCCTGTTGAGCCCATTGAATATTTTTTTTTTTGTCCCAAGTGATTGAATAATGACAAAAAAAAAAATAATTACAAAAAGTTGTCACTAAATGATATATTGCTCACACATGCCATGGTTATATGTGGAATTGCACCCCAAAATACATTCTGCTGCTTCTCCTGAGTACGGGGATACCACATGTGTGGGACTTTTTAGGAGCCTAGCCACGTACGGGACCCCGGAAACCAAGCACCGCCTTCAGGATTTCTAAGGGCGCAAATTTTTGATTTCACTCCTCACTACCTATCACAGTTTTGAAGGCCATAAAATGCCAAAATAGCACAAAACCCCCCCAAATGACCCCATTTTAGAAAGTAGACACCCCAAGGAAATTGCTGAGAGGCCTGTTGAGCCCATTGAATATTTTTTTTTTGTCCCAAGTGATTGAATAATGACAAAAAAAAAAAAAATTACAAAAAGTTGTCACTAAATGATATATTGCTCACACATGCCATGGTTATATGTGGAATTGCACCCCAAAATACATTCTGCTGCTTCTCCTGAGTACGGGGATACCACATGTGTGGGACTTTTTAGGAGCCTAGCCACGTACGGGACCCCGGAAACCAAGCACCGCCTCCAGGATTTCTAAGGGCGCAAATTTTTGATTTCACTCCTCACTACCTATCACAGTTTTGAAGGCCATAAAATGCCAAAATAGCACAAAACCCCCCCAAATGACCCCATTTTGGAAAGTAGACACCCCAAGCTGTTTGCTGAGAGGCATGGTGAGTATTTTACAGCTCTCATTTGTTTTTGAAAATGAAGAAAGAACATTTTTTTTTCTTTTTTTTTTAATTTTCAAAACTTTGTGACAAAAAGCGAGATCTGCAAAATACTCACAATACCTCTCAGCAAATAGCTTGGGGTGTCTACTTTCCAAAATGGGGTCATTTGGGGGGGTTTGTGCCATCTGGGCATTCCATGGCCTCCGAAACTGTGATAGGCAGTGAGAAGTGAAATCAAAAATTGACACCCTTAGAAAGCCTGAAGGCGGTGCTTGGTTTTTGGGGTCCCGTACGCGGCTAGGCTCCCAAAAAGTCTCACACATGTGGTATCCCCGTACTCAGGAGAAGCAACAGAATGTATTTTGGGGTGTAACTCCACATATGCCCATGGCATGTTTGAGCAATATATCATTTAGTGACAACTTTGTGCAAAAAAAAAAAATATATATATATTTTTATTTTTTCCGCAACTTGTGTCAACATATAAAATATTCCATGGACTCGACATGCCTCTCAGTATATAGCTTGGGGTGTCTACTTTCCAAAATGGGGTCATTTGGGGGGGTTTTGAACTGTTCTGGTATTTTATACACAACATTAGGAAGCTTACATCCACTCTTCTAACCACTTGAAGACAAAGCCCTTTTTGACACTTTTTGTTTACATGAAAACATATTTTTTTTTGCAGGAAAATTATGTTGAACCCCCAAACATTATATATATTTTTAAAGCAAAGGCCCTACAGAATAAAATGGTGGGTGTTGCATTTTTTTTTTCTACACAGTATTTGCGCAGCGATTTTTCAAACGCATTTTTTTGGGAAAAAATACACTTTTTTTAATTTTAATGCACTAAAACACACTATATTGCCCAAATGTTTGATGAAATAAAAAAGATGATCTTAGGCCGAGTACATAGATACCAAACACGACATGCTTTAAAATTTCGCACAAACGCGCATTGGCGACAAACTACATACATTTTTAAAAGCCTTTAAAAGCATTTACAGGTTACCCCGTTAGATTTACAGAGGAGGTCTACTGCTAAAATTACTGCCCTCGATCTGACCTTCGCGGTGATACCTCACATGCATGGTGCAATTGCTGTTTACATATGACGCCAGACCGACGCTTGCGTTCGCCATTGGGCAAGAGCAGGGCAGGACAGGGGTGCTTTTTTTTTTTTTTTTTTTAATATTAATTTTGCTTTTTTATTTTATTTTTAAACTGTTGCTTCCATATTCATTTATTTTTATCACTTTTATTGTTATCTCAGGGAATGTAAATATCCCCTATGATAGCAATAGGTAATGACAGGTACTCTTTTTTGAAAAAACTGGGGTCTATTGGACCCTAGATCTTTCCTCTGCCCTCAAAGCATCTGACCACACCAAGATCGGTGTGATAAAATGCTTTCCCAATTTCCCAATGGCGCTTTTTATATTCGGGGGGGGGGGACATTCCCTCCCACTGCTTGTAAAAGCAGTCCAGAGGCTAATTAGCCACTAGGATTGCTTTTACATGAAAGCCGGCCGCTGGCTGAAAAGAATGATACCAAGATGATACCTAAACCCGCAGGCATCATTCTGGTATAAACATTCAAAGTCCAGCAACATACCAGTACGTTGCTGGTCCTTGTTGGACATGTATTGTAATCTTTTTTTTCATGCAGCCTGTTGGCTGAACGAAAAAAAAAGATTGATCGGTGGGTATGCCCACCATTAGAATACCGCCCTTCATCCACCCACTTCTAATGATGGGCATACATGCACCATTTATATATGCCGAAGCATGGGGGCATCTTCTCGCAAAAGTTATGCCGCGTACATATGGTCAGACTTTTCCACGGGCAAGCCTCCGTCGGAATTTCGACCGTATATACGCGGCATTAGGAGCAAAATCGCTCCTCCGCTCCTGCTGCCCCAATGCTTCGGCATATATGCTTTTTTTTTTTAACTGTGGTGGTGAAATTACCTCCTACAGCACTGGAGTCGCAGGGATCAGGCCTGTCTCTGCGAACGCTGCAGTTATGTGTGTTGTGTTTTGCAAGTGACAGTGATCGATCGATACTGCACTTCGGTGGCCTGGGCTGGACGGAGGGGCAAAACGCAGGTGCTAGCAGGTATCTGGACTGATCCCGCTAACACTGCATTTTTGGGAACCCTAAACTGCTGGGGACGCTAGTATAGATCTGATCAGATCAGATATTGAGCTGATCAGATACTATACCACTAAGGGGGGTGTATGCTTCACGTGTGGGTGTTAGCGCTACTGGCACTAACCTGACGCTGCCTGGGGTGTGACACAGACCCTCTCTGACGCTAAAACCTAACTGATATCACCCGCCGGGCGATCAGGGGGTTAAACCTTTATTGGGTTATATACGGCGGGTGCCCTGACACTATAAAAAGCAAACTAACTAACCAGCGTCACCCGTAACACTTATATGATGATCACTGGTGAAAGGGTTAACTAGGGGCAATTAGGGGGGTAAAACCTTTATTAGGTAATACAGGTCCTTCTCAAAAAATTAGCATATTGTGATAAAGTTCATTATTTTCTGTAATGTACTGATAAACATTAGACTTTCATATATTTTAGATTCATTACACACAACTGAAGTAGTTCAAGCCTTTTCTTGTTTTAATATTGATGATTTTGGCATACAGCTCATGAAAACCCAAAAATCCTATCTCAAAAAATTAGCATATCATGAAAAGGTTCTCTAAACGAGCTAATAACCTAATCATCTGAATCAACTAATTAACTCTAAACACCTGCAAAAGATTCCTGAGGCTTTTAAAAACTCCCAGCCTGGTTCATTACTCAAAACCGCAATCATGGGTAAGACTGCCGACCTGACTGCTGTCCAGAAGGCCATCATTGACACCCTCAAGCAAGAGGGTAAGACACAGAAAGAAATTTCTGAACGAATAGGCTGTTCCCAGAGTGCTGTATCAAGGCACCTCAGTGGGAAGTCTGTGGGAAGGAAAAAGTGTGGCAGAAAACGCTGCACAACGAGAAGAGGTGACCGGACCCTGAAGAAGATTGTGGAGAAGGACCGATTCCAGACCTTGGAGGACCTGCGGAAGCAGTGGACTGAGTCTGGAGTAGAAACATCCAGAGCCACCGTGAACAGGCGTGTGCAGGAAATGGGCTACAGGTGCCGCATTCCCCAGGTCAAGCCACTTTTGAACCAGAAACAGCGGCAGAAGTGCCTGACCTTTACTTTTTTCGGATGAAAGCAAATTTTGCATGTCATTCGGAAATCAAGGTGCCAGAGTCTGGAGGAAGACTGGGGAGAGGGAAATGCCAAAATGCCTGAAGTCCAGTGTCAAGTACCCACAGTCAGTGATGGTCTGGGGTGCCATGTCAGCTGCTGGTGTTGGTCCACTGTGTTTTATCAAGGGCAGGGTCAATGCAGCTAGCTATCAGGAGATTTTGGAGCACTTCATGCTTCCATCTGCTGAAAAGCTTTATGGAGATGAAGATTTAATTTTTCAGCACGACCTGGCACCTGCTCACAGTGCCAAAACCACTGGTAAATGGTTTACTGACCATGGTATTACTGTGCTCAATTGGCCTGCCAACTCTCCTGACTAGTGATGAGCCGAACACCCCCGGGTTCGGTTCGCACCAGAACCCGCGAACGGACCGAAAGTTCGAACGAACATTAGAACCCTATTAAATACAATGGATGCGAACGTTCGAATTCTAAAGTGCTAATTATAACAACTATTATGCATGTTATTGTCCTAAAAAGGGTTTGGGA
The DNA here is from genome assembly GCA_029206835.1 of Rana muscosa. Taxonomy (NCBI): domain Eukaryota; kingdom Metazoa; phylum Chordata; class Amphibia; order Anura; family Ranidae; genus Rana; species Rana muscosa. The sequence goes on from CM055117.1 coordinate 986,278,580, forward strand.
ACCCGGGTTCTGCACCAGGGGACATGTATCAATGCAAAAAGAAGTTTTAAAAACGGTCGTTTTTCGGGAGCAGTCATTTTAATGATGCATAAAGTGAAAAAAAAAAAGTCAAATATTCCTTTAAATATCGTACCTGGGGGGTGTCTAAAGTATGCCTGTGAAGTGCCACGTGTTTCCCGTGTTTAGAACTGTCCCTGCACAAAATGACACTTCTAAAGGAAAAAAAAGCCATTTAAAACTGCTTGCGGCTTTAATGTAATGTCTGGTCCCGGTAATATGGATGAAATTCTTTAAGAAAAATGGCATAGCTACCCCATGACCCCCCCCCTACCCCAGCCCATTACCAGCCCCTTTGGGTCTTGTATGGATATTAAGGGGAACCCCGCACATAAAATAAAAAAGGCCCTATATACTCTGAACAGCCCTATACAGGCGGTGCATACAAGACAGGGACTGTAGGTTTGTTCTTATGTAGAGTCTGTTTGTAATTTTGAACAGGTACATTGTTGAAGTGTAGCTCCAGACCAAAAATCTATTTTTAAACTTTTTGGAAAACATAGGTAAGGGTTATCACCCCTGTAACATTTGTTTTGCTGTCTGTGCCCCTGTTCAGAACATTTCACCTCACTTTCCGTCCCAATGACAACTCTTTTTGAAATGTGGTCTTTTTCTTGAAACAAGGATTGCTGATAAAGCATCAGTACAGAGGAGACACCTTTCTCCCATATTTATTCTTACAGGAGAGAATTTTCCTTCCTAGTGGTAGATTTCCTCTCACTTCCTGTTGTCTTCTTGCGTTTGCAAGTAGGAGTCGTTTGTAAGTTGGATGTTTGAAAGTAGGGACCTGCCGTATATACTCTGCAGAAATAGGCCCCTTAGTTGTTGGTGTTGGCACAACACTGTAAGCACTCACAGTTACTCTTGGTTGGTGCTGGAACGCCCTGCTGTCAACTATTATATCAGGAATTTTAATTACATATAATTGTTGAACAGTGGTAGTAAAAATTGGGCCTTTGATGGTGGTGCTGGTGCCACAACACTGTAAGCCCTGACAGTTACTCTTGGTGGGTGCAGCAATGGGCCCTGCTGTGAATTATTAGATCAAGAATTGTAATTACATGCCCCTGTTGAACAGGGGCTGAAAAATTGGGCCTTAGGCACTGGTGGCACAACACTGCAACCCCTCACAGATACTGTACTTGGAGCACAGCAATGAGCCCTGTTGCAAAGTATTGCTTCAAAAATTGTAATGACACGCCCCTGTTAAACAGGGGCTGAAAAATTGGGCCTTAGGCACTGGTGGCACAACACTGCAACTCCTCACAGATACTGTACTTGGAGCACAGCAATGAGCCCTGTTGCAAAGTATTGCTTCAAAAATTGTAATGACACGCCCCTGTTAAACAGGGGCTGAAAAATTGGGCCTTAGGCACTGGTGGCACAACACTGCAACTCCTCACAGATACTGTACTTGGAGCACAGCAATGAGCCCTGTTGCAAAGTATTGCTTCAAAAATTGTAATTACACGCCCCTGTTAAACAGGGGCTGAAAAATTGGGCGTTAGGCACTGGTGGCGGCACCCATAAACAAAAATGATCTTACAAGCTATCATCATCAATCGTATCATTGAGGACTCGGAGGAGGAGGATAGCCAGTCAACATAACAGCACAGGCACTCAGCATCAGCATCAGTCTTGAAGGGATGTGACATGTTAAAATCAATTAGTCTGTTATATCAGCATCAGGTGTGTGGTAGCTGGTGGTGATCCAAGACTGGTTCATCTTGATGAAAGTCAGTCGATCAACCGAGTCGGTGGACAGGCGCACCCTGTGATCCGTGACAAATCCTCCAGCAGCACTGAATGTGCGTTCCGAAAGAACGCTGGATGCAGGACAGGCCAGTAGCTCAATTGCATACTGTGCAAGCTCTGGCCAGTGATCCATCCTCAAGACCCAGTAAGCCAGAGGATTTTCGGTGGGGAAGGTGTCCAAGTCTGACCTTGCCCCTAGATATTCCTGCACCATGTTTATCAGACGCTGGCGATGGTTGCTGGAACCGATCATACTTTGGGGCTGCGGACTAAAGAATTGTCTGAACGCATCGGTCAGACGGCCACCTTCCCCACCGCTCCTTCTTTGACTGGCCGAAGCCTCAGCAACTCGTTGTCCAGGACCAGGAGTTTGCAACCTCCCAGTCTCTGGGAACGCGTTGCACAGACCTTTCTGCAAGGCCTCCCGGAGTTGTCTCATCCTCTGCTCCCTCTGCGACGGTAACATAAGGTCCGCAACCTTACCCTTGTACCGTGGATCAAGGAGAGTGGCCAGCCAGTAATGGTCCCTCTCCTTGATCCGAAGAATACGAGGATCCTTCCGCAGACTTTGCAGGATCAGGGAGGCCATGCAGCGTAGGTTTGCTGAGGCATTCGCTCCGGAGTCCTCTGGGTCACTAAGGACGACATGATCCGCAGCCACCTCCTCCCAGCCACGTACAAGTCCACTGGTTTCTTGGGACTGTAAATCATCCCTAAAAGACTGCTGCTGATGATGCTGAGTGCCAGCCTCCACCTCCATGCTGACACAATCCTCCTCCTCCTCCTCCTCCTCCTCCTCCTCTTCCTGTGCGATGGGTGGGACAGAAGGAACACTGTCTGGGTAAAGGGGGCCTTGAGAGGCAAGGAAGTCCTCCTCTTCCTGCCTCTGTTCTGCCTCAAGTGCCCTGTCCATTATTCCACGCAGCGTGTGCTCCAACAGGTGGACAAGAGGTACAGTGTCACTGATGCATGCACTGTCACTGCTCACCATCCTCGTGGCCTCCTCAAATGGTGCCAGGACAGTGCATGCATCCCTGATCATGCCCCACTGGCGTGGAGAAAAAAAACCAAGCTTGCACAAAGATCTACGAGGTCATTTACAATTTTTTGCTTTATATCAGGGGTCTCCAAACTTTTCAAAAAAAGGGCCAGTTTATTTTCCTTCAGACTCTAGGGGGGCCGGATTGTGGCCAACAGGGACAGAAAATGTCATGGGCCCATCATCAGTGAGAATAAATATGGCCTCAGGGTTGGTGGTCAATAGGAGTGGTGCCCCTATTAGTAGGAGGAATAGTATCCCATCATTAGTATACATAGAAGAAAAAAATGCCCCATTGTTGGTGTGAGTGGGAGAATTAGTGCCCCAAGGGCCGGATAAAAGCTACCAAAGGGCCACATCTGGCCCTCGGGCTGCAGTTTGGAGACCCCTGCTTTAGATGATGCCAAAGAGGAGGCACCAGACATCATGAGGAAAGTGTTAATGCATGAATTAGGGGCATGCCGGAGATTGACCATGTCCAGGGACTGCCAGGCAATAGCTGGAGATTCTTGTCTGACACACCCCTTCCAGCCTGCTGTGTTATTCACGATGATTAACAGTGATTGGCTCAGACTGGGAACCTGAACTGCAGCAAGAAGCTGGCGTGAACAGGGAAGTGACATTGAGGAAATAACAAGCACAGGTCACGCTAACGGGAAGACTGGAATCAGCTGCAAAGGGGGACTAATAATTAATAATTCCAGCTAAACCGAAGCCTTGGAGAATAAATCACAACCATTTCTAGACAAGGTTTGCCATCAGCATTTCATATTTAAAATACTATATTTGCCTGGAAAATACAAAAAAAGTTATACTTACTCCCTGGATCTGCCGCGTCTGGCTGTTCACCAGCTTCCGCATCCCCAGCAGCCTCTACAGTGCAGGTCTCCTCCACCTCCTGCTCAGCCTCAGCAGCTGTTGATTATGATTAATATAGAAAAGAACATTACAATCTGCAGTGTACAACAATCTCACACATTAGTACAAGAACATTGAAACATGTATGATCACTCAGCAGACACCAGCAAGATTATACTAACTTACATGTGGGCGTTGCCGCCTCAGCCTCCTCCTCCTGAGTCTCCCACTCTGATTGGATGACACCTATTTAATATAAAGGAGAAATGATGAACGTTACAATGTTCAAGCTTCAAATTACTATAAATAAATACTGTATATAGATAAAATTAATTATCCATTAGCATGGCAATACAGGTCAGGTCACTAACGTTTATCTACAAGGCAGGGACATGCATTCAACCATTTAGAAAAAATCTCTCTAAAAAAAAAAAGAGGCACTTACCTGTCCTGGTTCCAGCGGCGAGTGCTAGGTGCACCGCCACTGATTAGGTGCCTCAGTTCAGAGCAGCGACGTTCTGTCAGATTGCGTAAGTTACGCAAACGGTTGCGTTACCTGACAGAAGGTTGCAGAGGCTCTACCTGTCACTGCTTGAGCGAGAAGCAATGACACTGGAATCGACAATGGAAGGCTAGACAAATGGAAAAGGACCCACTGTATTAGTGTCACTACTACACTACTTACTGGGCGTTGATGACGTGGAGGACTCCTGCTCCTCCGCCCTCCTCCTCCGGCGGCGCTGGGACTGGATGCGATCTTTAAATAAAATCAAACACAATATGGTAAATGACGGATGCTTGACAAAAAAAATGTCCTGCACAATGCAATGCTGACACCAACCCTGATGAGCCAGGAGATGGGTGATCTCATCCTCCCCTATACCAGCTAACAGCTCTGCCTCATGGGTGAGGAGAGGCACCTGCTTCCCTCTGCGCCCCGTCTGCCTGCGTTTACGCGCTATGGAACTGCAAAACAAAAAGAGAAGAGAAACAGGTTCCATAATTAAACTACAATAGTAATCTGAAAATTACATCAACACATGAAACAAATGTAGAATGAACCCGTAGAATGAAACAATGCAAATGGAATTTTTGGATTAGGCGCATTTTTTCACGTAGCACAAGATTTGCACATTTTTTTTATTAACCAAATTTATTTTAAGAAAAACGTATGCTTTTTTGGTGTGCAATAAAATATAAAAGAAAGGATTGGGATTGTGCTGATAAAATATAGATGTCCAGTCCACCTTTCTAATTATGCGCTTGTTTGAACTGTGTATGGTGTAAAATAGTACATTTTTAGAGCACTGATTGTTGTATAAATGACAATGGTCACAAAATGGCATCAAAAGTGTCCGATGTGTCCGCCATAATGTCGCAGTCACGATAAAAATCGCTGATCGCCGAGGGGGCGTGCAGGGAATCACGAGACCACTCTGGCCACAGAAACATGAAACTTCCGTCTCTACCCTCCCCCCCTACTCTCCCTCCCTTCCCCTACATCTCAGAAATATATAGATTACATATTCCTACATTGTGACACTATCTGAACGCCATTCTGTACCTACGTTCACCTATGAAAGTTGCACAAGGGTATTCATCTGATCCGAAACCATCCCTCGAACTGTTAGGGAGAGATTACTGTACTATTGGCCCAGACACGACCTGACCCCTTGGGGTCTGACAAGAATCCCTGCCCGCGTACAGCAAGTACCCTGTTTGGGGTGCGCGGGCGGGAATGATCCCACTGATGAAAGACCACCTAGCCACTTCAACCTGCCCTGAATATCCCCCTCAAATGGGAACTTGATCACCTCCCACAACCCTTAGAGTAGAGCATATATTGCTAGTAAAGTGAGGGGAGGGTTTCGGAAGACACCACCCTTCTCTGGTGTAACAGAGTTAATAACAAACATTGCCTGTATTAGTTTGATCAATGTTGTTGGTATATTCTACGAGTGAACTATGTACTTTATATCGCTGTGCTTGACTTATCGTGGAATTCTTGTATACCTTACTGTACCTGTTATGTAACCTGTATATGTGACTATACAATAAAAAATTTAGGAAAAAAAAAAAAATAGCTTATCGCCGCCATTACTAGTAAAAAATAATAATAATAAAAATGCTATAAAACTATCCCTATTTTGTAGACGCTATAACTTTTGCGCAAACCAATCAATAAACGCTTATTGCAATTTTTGTTACCAAAAATATGTAGAAGAATACGTATCGGCCTAAACTGAGGAAATAATTTGTTTTTTTATATATTTTTTGGGGATATTTATTATAGCAAAAAGTAAAAAAAAATTGTGTTTTTTTTCACAATTGTCGCTCTTTTTTTGTTTATAGCGCAAAAAAAAAAAACGCAGAGATTATCAAATACCACCAAAAGAAATCTCTATTTGTGGGGAAAAAAAGAACGCAGTGCCGAATCGCAAAAAGTGGCCTGGTCATTTGGCAGCCAAATCCTCCGGGGCTGAAGTGGTTAAAATGTAAAAAAAATAATAATCAGACATGTTACTTACCGCTTAATGTCGCTGAATTTTTTCCGACAGGCAGTCGGGTCACGCCGATGGCGATACATCCCCTCAACTTTTTTGGAGATCTCCTCCCACTTCTCACGCTTCCACTCCTGAGTGGTATCCCTGGAGCGGGGGCCACACAGCTGTATCCAGTAAGGAAGCGTTTCCTTTACAAGGACCTGGGACTCAATGTGAGTCCACATAAGGTTACGCTTCCTGCTGGTTGCAGCTTGTGTCCCCAAGCGACGCTTTTTGGATGATGGGGAATGGGATGTTGCTGCTGCTTCCTCCATAGAAGGCCCAGGAACGTCCTCCATGTCGTCGAAATGGGTCTCCATATTATCCGACACTGACACAACGTCAGAGGACGTGCACAAACGAATGTGAAAGTAGTTAGCTGACTGTTGGGATAGACCATCCATTCCACATGAACGACGAAGATTCGACGAAGATTCGACACAGCATCGAAAAAAATACAAACGTCGAATCTGTGGCTTATGGTGTCTGTCAAAAGTTCTAAGTTGATTCGACGGTGCAGTTAAACTCACTGTACGATGCTTCCTGCAATCGTACATTTCCGGTTAAATGCATCCGCTCATGGGCTATAGAAAAATTCTAATGTTGAATGACTAGTAATAATAATTAATAAATATAATTATTACTAGTCATACAACATTAGAATTCTACTATAGCTAGCTTGTAGGCGGAACATTCGACCGAAAATGTACGATTGCTGCGTCGAATAGTTTAGCTGCTCCGTCGAATCTTCTTAGAACACACACACACCATATAAGCCTTCAATGACAGATTCGACCTAAATTATTTCGGATTTTCGGACGAATGCAATTTTTAACGAAAAACGAAATAAATAAAAACGATTTTCGGGAGTAACTAAATAAATTTATTTTTCAAACGAAAACGAAATTCCGAAACGAAATATTTCAGTGTGCACATGTCTAAAAATTACTGGCTACCGATCGGCATCACCGACACTAAGACAACGATCATAAAAACGATTGCTTAGCGACAGTGGTGATAGGGGGTGAAAGGGTTACCTGGGGGGGCGATCAGGGGGTTAAACCTTTATTAGATAATATATGGGGGTACCTGACGCTATAAAAACCTGCGGCGAACCTAAAAAAAATTACTGGCTACCGATCAGCATCACCGACGCTAAGACATCGATCAGAAAAATGATCGCATAGTGACGGCGGTGCTAGGGGGTGAAAGGGTTACCTGGGGGTGATCAAGGGGGTTACACCTTTATTAGGTAATATATGGGGGTACCCGACGCTATAAAAACCTGCGGCGAACCTAAAAAAAATTACTGGCTACCGATCAGCATCGCCGACGCTAAGACATCGATCAGAAAAATTATCGCTTAGTGACAGTGGTGATAGGGGGTGAAAGGGTTACCTGGGGGGCGATCAAGGGGGTTAAACCTTTATTAGGTAATATATGGGGGTACCCGACGCTATAAAAACCTGCGGCGAACCTAAAAAAAATTACTGGCTACCGATCAGCATCACCGACGCTAAGACATCGATCAGAAAAATTATCGCATAGCCACGGCGGTGCTAGGGGGTGAAAGGGTTACCTGGGGGGTGATCAAGGGGGTTAAACCTTTATTAGGTAATATATGGGGGTACCCGACGCTATAAAAACCTGCGGCGAACCTAAAAAAAATTACTGGCTACCGATCAGCATCGCCGACGCTAAGACATCGATCAGAAAAATTATAACTTAGTGACAGTGGTGATAGGGGGTGAAAGGGTTACCTGGGGGGCGATCAAGGGGGTTAAACCTTCATTAGGTAATATATGGGGGTACCCGACGCTATAAAAACCTGCGGCGAACCTAAAAAAAATTACTGGCTACCGATCAGCATCACCGACGCTAAGACATCGATCAGAAAAATGATTGCTTAGTGACAGTGGTGATAGGGGGTGAAAGGGTTATCTGGGGGGTGATCAGGGGGTTAAACCTTTATTAGGGGGGGTTAGGGGGCTACACTGGACCTAAAACTAAATGTAGTGACACTTTTACAGTCACAAATGTCACTGATTGCAGTGATCACTAAATAAATGGTCACTGCAATCAGTGACACTGTGACTGGGGGCTGGGGGTGATCTGGGGGTGTCTGGGGGGGCCTGGGGGGGCGATTTATGTGCCTATGTGTCCTGGTGTCAGTGTGCTGTTTTGTGTACTAACCTGGCATCTTCTCCTGTACGGCGCTCGGTATATGTGAGCGCCCTAGGAGAGATGACATCACTTCCTCCTTCCTGGCAGGCAGGGGAAGCGCTCTCATTCGCCGGGAGCGATCGAGAGGGGGTGGCCGGAATCGAACGGCCGTCCCCTCATGCCGGATCGCTCCCGAAGGTAAAACGACTGCTCACTGTAAAGAAGGGGGGTCCGATCGGACCCCCCAACTATACAAAGGCAATCACGTACATATACGTGATTCTGCCTGTCGGTGCCATTCTGCTGACGTATATTTACAGTGGGCGGTCGTTAAGTGGTTAAAGACGGGACCCCTCTTCAGGCGCTGGTGCCTCCACCCGGGGTGTTCTATCCTCCGTAGACATGGGTGGGTCCCTGGTTCCACGGGACGAGGCAAGAGGAACTTTGTCCCTTTTCTGCAAACAGTTCATCAATAGCAACATCGTCTCCCACATCCGAGAGCGACTCCAGGTCAGAGGTGTCACACTCCTCCGCAGGCAGGTAGCCTGTAGTGGAGACTGAATTACCACCTCCTCCCACACACCAAATCTCTCCGCCTGGCTTACCTCAGCCTTTACTTAAGGCGGGATGTCCGGAACTCCTGCCGACGGATCCCTCTGGGCCGGGCGTAAGCGGGCGAGATGGTCCACCACTTAGAAAAAAGAAGGGAGAGGGGGGGACGGGAGATTGGGACAAAACCCAATAGACGGTTATAGGGTGAATCAACCACAATACATTTGGTAATAGAAAAATAGAAAAAGCTTTATTGGTCGAATGCTATCTAAATTATCACATTTCAACCTAACAGTATGGATATACTCATGTAGGGGAAAGGGTTTCTCCTGAATATATGCACATTAGAATAAAAACATGAAAAAAACATACACAGTGCACTGTTGGAAAAAGTAAAAAAGATGGCCTGGGTGGACTTCAGCCACCCGCTCTACTACTCCTAGGTGTCCTTACTGAGAATGAGCCCTGAATGACCGGGTGAATATTATATCAATATCTGGAGCTTACAGCATTTGTTGAATGAAAGGACTGTTCAAACCAAACCAAAGTAAGGTTTATGCTGTAGGATAAACGATAACTCGAATCTAAATCCAAACTGGAGTGTCAGAATCAAGCCGTGTTGGCTAATATTCCTGCAGGTACAATGTTCATGCAGTGCAGCTCCATATGTTAATAGGTGGATTTGTATTTGCTGGTAAGACTATTGGTACAGTGTAATTAGCACAGGATTGCACTCAGCAATATGGCATAGGACTTTTTCTGAGTTTGGTCTATTGCAAACAGTCCATAGAGGGACAAAGGCTATAGCCCAGTCCTGGCCGAGTATGGTGAGATGATATTTGATAGAGGGGAGGAAGGGGGGCATGATAACCATATGGTGATATACTTGCTTACCCATCCATAACATCCATCCCGTGATTCACCTGACACCAGAGTCTCTTTTAAGCCGTTGCTCTATGGATATTAGGTGGTGTCCTTGAGCTCTGTAGCTCTCGCTGTGCTGCTACTCAGAGAGGTAATCCTTCCGGCTTCCGGGCTACCATGCTGGTCTTTCTCTTCGGTGGTGGACGCTGCGAGACAGTGGTGACTGAGTCAGCATCCTCGGATTTCTCCCGTTGAGTTGTCGCGACCTCCTCCGCGGTCACTGCAGTGCGTGCAGGGATGGCTGTCAAAGCAGTGATTCCTCCTCTCTGAGTGGTGCTGCCTGCAACACGGCCGGGGTAGATGGTTCTCGGCTTCTCAACCGCTGGATCTACTTCAAATAGAAACTCCCCACAGGCCTTGCATCGCCCGAATGGCTTCAGTTGGCACACCAGTCCTGAACAGCCGGGACAAATCACACCCAGGGCCTCAACGTCCATGCATGAATACAGGGCGAATCGTCCCCTTGGCTTTAGCCGAATCCCTGTATCAGTTACCGGAGCAGCAGCAGTCAAAGACGTGGTAGCAGGATGAAGTGGAACCCACGCTGTTTGTCCAAACATGGCGTGGACAGTGCGCTGTTGGTCCATCGCGCACTGCAAAGTTTTGCGCCAACGTCCCACGTGTAGTCCTTCACACGTATTGGACTCCTCCCCTTTGCTCCAGTTCGCGGGCTTTTCTTCTTTTTCCCTTCTGAGTCACGCCCACGAACTAAGCGGTGTGGGTGTGCCTGGTGGCGCAGTGCAAATAGAAACCCCCACGTGTACTACTTCACACGGCTGGGCTCCCCCCTTCTCTCGCTCTTCTGCGTGGGCCTTTCCCTTCACTGGTTCATGTCCATGACTTCGAGCAGGGATGCACTTTGGCCGATAACGTGGCCCACCTACTCGGAACTCCTCCCGGCAGACACGTTCAACTCCGTAGTAGCATGAACACCAATCCCGGACCCGAGCCACCACGTGTAGTGGCCTCCTCTCTTTATCAGCTTGTCTGTCTCTTGTCTAGGGGTACCTTAGAGGAGAGAGTGCGGGTTCACCACGCCAAGCCTTCACCGCAGATGTTTGTGTGGTGTAAGCAAAGTTCTTATGTTACCTTCGGGTCGGTGTTCTACACCTGGAGCCTCCAAAGAGAGTTACCTTGAACAATGTCTGTCAGAAAATGAGCCCCACACCATTAAAGTCCAACACTCCTTTATTCTTCTCAATGCAAAAGTGAACACAATCAGTTGGACTCCCTTAGAGAACAGAACAGACAAGGAGGTGTGGATGCGAGTAGGCCCAGACACAATGAATTCTCCACTTTCCTTCCTGAAAGTGGGTTGCGGTCTCCGGACGAGGGGGGATTTCCTTCCAGTCGGTCTCCGATGGGAGGCCCACCCGTCACTGGTAATATGCTGCACCAGGTCTTCAAGCAAGTATCTCCCACCGGTCCATTACGCCTTCCGGATTCGGATACCCACTCCCGGGGTTCCCTAGGATCTCCTTCCCTCGCGGGACTCAGTGGTGGGCACTGAGCTCCAGGCCTCCATCCGAGTACCTCACCCCAGGCTAAAGGTGCCTGGGATGGAACATGACCTCCGAATGCCCTCTAGGCCTAGGCCGCCTAGGGGACTGACACGAACCACCGCCCACAGGCTGAAGGTGCCGGGGACTCAACCCCGTGACAAAGATGGCCGGCCCCTTTATACCCTCCCCCAGCAAGCACCGCTGCCGAGGGAGGACAAAAAGGGAGCACAGCACACAGCAATGGTTCAACCCCAGCCCACGGCGACAGCGCCACCCGTGGGGCTGCAGGGAACTGCACATCACTGGTGTCTCTGCCAGTTTTAACACACAGAAAATTGTATACCCGCTACATATATATATATATATATATATATATTGTGAGGGGGTTAACTCGGTAGCGGGTGTGTGTGACCCCCTGGTTGGGCTCCCCACACAAAAACAGGGCCAGCAGACGGAGGTTGTGGTTTTCAAAATCAAAAGGTGCGGTTTATTTCTCTATGTACAGTGACAAAAACACAGCAAAGCCAAAAAGAAACATAAACAAAATAAATCCTGGTCAGTTTGACCTCTGACTAAACATGCAGGTTTCCTAAACTAACAACTGGGATCAGCCTGGTGCTGTCCTAGTCCCTAAGTCCCTGGTTTAGTAAAAGTCCAAACAAATAGCCACACAGGCTTTGCCTCACCGCACAGGGGTTCACTCTCCCTAGACAGTCCACACAGGTCTGGTTCCAGGCATGAGCTAACATCTAATGAAGCTGGGAGTTCTTATAGAGGCCTAAATGAGCTGACAAGCTTCAGCTGGTCTCATCAACTCCCTGTCTGTACGACGCCCCACACTCTCCCTAGAGGTATGAGTCATCCATGAGCCCACTAGCCTTATACAACTCTCCACCTAGTTGTATAAGTCGGCGTAAAGCCTGAATCTGGGCGAAATATATCTACCCCCCTGGATGCAACCAGGTGACTTTACCTTCCTGCTGTCACATACCCCCCCCTCTTGTTTTAACCTCGGGGTTGGAACACCAGCAATCAGGCATTCATGTACTCGAGACAAAGCATCCACATTCCCCATTTGAACGCCAGGGCGATGCTTTACTGTGAAGTTGAATTCCTGGAGGGCCAGGAACCACCTATTCACTCTTCTATTTGTTTCTTTGTTTTGAGCCATCCACTTTAACGGAGCGTGATCCGTAACCATGTCAAAGTGCCTACCTAGCAGATAGTACCGAAGGGAATCTAGAGCCCACTTCACCGCTAAACACTCCTTTTCAACCGTGGCGTAATTTACCTCATGGGACTTCAACTTCCTGCTGAGGTAAATGACTGGGTGCTCTTCCCCGTTCCAGACCTGGGACAATACTGCTCCTAACCCCACATCTGACGCATCACTTTGTACGACAAAGTCTTTAGAGAAGTCGGGTGAGTACAACACTGGCTGGCTACATAAGGCTTGTTTCAAGAATTGGAATGCTGCCTCAGCCTCGGGGGTCCATTTAATCATGACCGACCCTTTCCCTTTCGTCAGGTTGGTTAGGGGCACAGCCTTAGAAGCAAAGTGGGGAATGAAGCGCCGATAATAACCCGCGATTCCCAGAAAGGCCCGTACCTGCTTCTTGCTGTTGGGACGTGGCCAACTCTGGATGGCCTCGACTTTGTTGAGTTGGGGTTTTATCACTCCCCTGCCAATGGTGTACCCAAGATATTTGGCCTCCTCCTGCCCAATGGTACACTTCTTGGGGTTAGCCGTAAACCCCACTTCCCGGATAGAGTCTAGGACTGCTTGCACTTTTGGCAGATGTGAGGCCCAATCTGTGCTATGGACAATTACGTCATCCAGGTAAGCCGCAGCATACTTCCGATGGGGCCTCAGTATCTGGTCCATTTTCCGCTGGAATGTGGCCGGCGCATTCTGTAACCCGAACGGCATTCTCTTATATTGGAACGCCCCGTCTGGGGTTACAAATGCGGTTTTCTCTTTGGCCGACTTGGCCAGGGGAATTTGCCAATACCCTTTTGTGAGGTCAAGAGTCGTCATGTATCGGGCTGTTCCCAGCCGGTCGATCAACTCATCTATACGTGGCATGGGGTAGGTGTCAAATTTTGTAACTTTGTTCAACTGACGAAAATCGTTACAAAATCGCCAGCTCCCATCCGGTTTAGGCACCAACACAATGGGACTAGACCAATCACTTTGGGACTCCTCTATCACCCCTAAGTTCAGCATTTTCTGTACTTCCTCCCGTATTGCCTCCCGTCGGGCCTCTGGGATCCGATAGGGTTTTAACTTCACCCTTTCACCGGGCGGGGTAATAATATCATGCTCTACCCCAGATGTTTGTCCCGGCAGCTCAGAGAACACCTCCTTGTTGCGAAGCACAAACTCCTTAACCTCCTGTTGTTGGGGTTGTGACAAGGTGGCTGCTATTCCAACCTCCGGAATCACGCAACCAGTTTGAGCTGGTGACCAAGTTTCTGCGACTAGGGACTCTCTATCCCTCCAGGCTTTCAACAGATTAACGTGATATATCTGTTCGGGCTTTCGCCTTCCTGGTTGTCTGACCTTGTAATTCACTTCGCTCACTTTTTCCATTATCTCGTAGGGGCCTTGCCATTTGGCAAGGAATTTACTTTCAACCGTAGGGACAAGTACCAATATCCTATCCCCCGGGGAAAAGGTACGGGTCTTTGCTCCACGGTTGTACACTCTCTGCTGTGCCAACTGCGCTTGGGCCAAATGTTCCTTCACGATGGGCATTACCTGTGCAATTCGATCTTGCATCAGGGCGACATGCTCAATCACACTCCTGTGGGGAGAACTCTCACTTTCCCAAGTTTCCTTGGCAATATCCAACAGCCCTCTTGGGTGTCTCCCATACAGTAACTCAAAGGGGGAGAATCCCGTAGAGGATTGGGGCACCTCCCTAATAGCAAACATCAAATAAGGAAGTAGACAGTCCCAATCCTTTCCATCTCTTTCCACCACTTTCTTCAACATTTGTTTTAGGGTTTTGTTGAATCTTTCAACCAGCCCATCGGTTTGGGGGTGATACACAGATGTACGCAATTGCCTCACTTTGAGCAATTTACACAGCTCTTTCATAACCCGGGACATAAAGGGTGTACCTTGGTCCGTAAGCAGTTCTTTACAAATACCCACCCGGCTAAAAACAAGAGATAGCTCTTTGGCTATGGTTTTGGCCGAGGTATTTCTGAGAGGGATCGCTTCTGGATAACGGGTGGCATAGTCCATTATAACCAATATGTACTGGTGCCCCCTAGCGGACTTGATTATAGGACCTACCAAATCCATGGCGATTCTCTCAAACGGGACCTCAATGATGGGTAGAGGGACCAGCGGGCTACGGAAATGTGGCATCGGGGCCGACCTCTGACACACAGGGCAGGAGGAACAATAATTTTCTATGTCCTTCATCACCCCAGGCCAATAGAATCTCTGTAATACCCTCTCTCGGGTTTTCTCTGTCCCCAGATGACCTCCAAGAATGTGCCCATGGGCCAACTCCAACACCAACTTCCTGTAAGGTTTGGGCACCACAAGCTGCTCAACGGTTTCTTCTGCCCTTTTTGCCACCCGATACAGTAGGTCCTTCTCTACGCTGAAGTATGGGTAAGTGCAGGTATTATCTGGGTTCACTAACTCGCCATCTATTTCCACTACGTTTTCCCGTGCCTTTATTAGGGCGGGGTCTTTTAACTGTTCTGTGGTAAAATTTTCCCTGTGAACCTCCAGATCAGAAAACTCCACAGACGGTAGGTTTTCGTCTGAGGAGGTGGGCTCCTCTCCAGTTTCTTGAGTCTCCCCTGCCAATACTGACAAGGGAAATTCTGGAGAGTCCTCACCACTCTCAGAGGAGTTCTGGCTATCACATTCCTGGTACATAGGGGCACCAGTGGGGGGCTCAGGATCATCCCACAGTTCCCAGAACTTCGGAAAATCCCTTCCCACAATGGCATCATGCGGTAATTGAGATACTAACCCCACTGGATGAGAGAGGGTACCTTTGGGGGTCTCGAAACACACTGTAGTCACTGGATACTCTCGGGTGTCCCCATGCACACAAATAACAGCTACCTTGCTATTCCCAGAGACCTCTGTTTTAACTAATTCAGCCTTTATCAGGGTCACAAGGCTACCTGAATCCAGTAATACCACAACATTTCTACCATTAATACACATTTTGCATAAATGTTTCTCAGTTCCCCGAATGGCAGTGCATGCGACTGTCGCACACAGCGACTGACGTCTGTCCATCAGAAAGTCACATTGCATGGGTTCCTCCACAACCGGGCAATTTGCTGCAATATGTCCCGCTTGCCGGCAGCGGTAGCAAACAATCCATTTGGCTGCCTCTTGAGCCCCTGACTTCCCAGGCTGTTCTCGCCAAACTTTGGGTAGAGCTCCCACCCTCTCACTCTCTCCACCCTCACCCCTTGGAACCCTCTTATCCGCCCCTGGGGATGGTCTGGTCTTAGGGTGGAAAGTCCGAGAGTCTCTGGAAGAGGCCGTCAGGTTCTCTGTAGCCAAGTATTTCTCTACACGATCCACAAGACCACCGGCCGTCTCTGGGTCTCCATGGCTTACCCACTTTTGGATGGCAGTAGGAAGAGCTCTCAAAAACCGATCCATTACAACACGTTCCACAATCTCTGGTGCGGACAAAGTCTCTGGCTGTAGCCACTTCCTGCTCAGGTGAATGAGATCATACATTTGAGACCTGGGGGGTTTTCCAAGCTGGAAAGTCCAGTTATGCACACGCTGAGCCCGGACAGCCAGGGTGACACCCAGCCTTGCCAATATTTCAGCTTTTAGCCTCACATAGTCTTTTGCTTGGTCAGGCTCTAGGTCATAGTAAGCCTTCTGCGATTCACCAGTTAACAGAGGAGCCACCAGTCCAGCCCACTGCTCCTCAGGCCACTTTTCTCTTTCAGCAGTCCTTTCAAATGTGGTCAAAAATACCTCTGGATCATCCTCTCCAGTCATTTTTGTCAATAAACGACTCACCCCAAAGGACGCGGTATTAGTGGGACGGCTTTCCTCACTGGTCTGCGGACGTTGCTGCATTACTGCTTCCATTTGTTGTAGTCTCTGCTCTTGCTTCTGTAACAGGTCTATGAAGCGGGCCTCAGATTGCTGCTGGGCTTGTTGATGAGCTTGCTGCTGGGCTGCAAGGCTCCTTTGCAAACCTGCATTTGTCTGCTGTTGATTGGCATTTGCTAGAGCCAGCTGTTTCAGTATCTCCTCCATGCTGGCTTAAAAAAAAACTGCCACTGGTTCTCCACCAACTGTGAGGGGGTTAACTCGGTAGCGGGTGTGTGTGACCCCCTGGTTGGGCTCCCCACACAAAAACAGGGCCAGCAGACGGAGGTTGTGGTTTTCAAAATCAAAAGGTGCGGTTTATTTCTCTATGTACAGTGACAAAAACACAGCAAAGCCAAAAAGAAACATAAACAAAATAAATCCTGGTCAGTTTGACCTCTGACTAAACATGCAGGTTTCCTAAACTAACAACTGGGATCAGCCTGGTGCTGTCCTAGTCCCTAAGTCCCTGGTTTAGTAAAAGTCCAAACAAATAGCCACACAGGCTTTGCCTCACCGCACAGGGGTTCACTCTCCCTAGACAGTCCACACAGGTCTGGTTCCAGGCATGAGCTAACATCTAATGAAGCTGGGAGTTCTTATAGAGGCCTAAATGAGCTGACAAGCTTCAGCTGGTCTCATCAACTCCCTGTCTGTACGACGCCCCACACTCTCCCTAGAGGTATGAGTCATCCATGAGCCCACTAGCCTTATACAACTCTCCACCTAGTTGTATAAGTCGGCGTAAAGCCTGAATCTGGGCGAAATATATCTACCCCCCTGGATGCAACCAGGTGACTTTACCTTCCTGCTGTCACAATATATATATATATATATATATATATATATAATGTTTGGGGGTTCTAAGTGATTTTCTAGCAAAAAAACAGTTTTTAACTTGTAAACACCAAATCTCAGAAAGAGGCTCGGGACTGTAGGGGTTAACTAATAATCTCTGCAGAAGGCAATAATTGTGGTTCATTGTACTTCATAGACATCAGGAGCATTGTCTGGTCTCAATACCAATTTGTAATAAATAAATAAAATAAAAAAGCATTGTAAGAGCTTTAGGTGTTTTTGATATTTCCATTTTAACCACTTCGCGCCGGCGCTATAGACGAAAGACATCTACAGCGCGGCGCTCATCTGCCGGTAGGGTGTCCCTGGACGTCCTCCTGTAAACAAGTTCCCCGTGCGCCGCCGCGGGCACGCATCGGGGAAAAACTGTGCCTGCCAGGTCATGCGGGTGCCGTTGCGAGTGCCTGGTGGCCGCGATGTCTGCCAGGTACCCGCGATCGGCATTTACAGAGCCAGGGACGTGGATCTCTGTGTGTAAACACAGAGATCCACTTCCTGTCAGGGAGAGGAGACCGATGCTGTGTCCCTTGTACATAGGGACACAGATCGGTCTCCTCCCCCAGTCAGTCCCCTCCCCCACAGTAAGAATCACTCCCAGGGAACACATTTAACCCCTTCCTCGCCCCCTAGTGTTAACCCCTTCCCTGCCAGTCACATTTATACAGTAATTAGGGCATATTTATAGCACTGTTCGCTGTATAAATGTGGATGGTCCCAAAATAGTGTCAAAAGTGTCTGAATAGTCCGCCGCAATATCGCAGTCCTGACAAAAATCACAGATAACCGGCATTACTAGTAAAAAAAAAAAAAATGCCATAAATCTATCCCCTATTTTGTAGACGCTATAACTTTTGCGCAAACTAATCAATATACGCTTATTGCGATTTTTTTTACCAAAAATATATAGAAAGCCTCGTACACACGGCCGAGAATCTCGTCGCAAAAAAAAGTAGTTTTTCTCGACGGGTTTCTTGTCAAGCTTGACGAGATTCTTATCAAGCTTTCCTTGCATACACACTGTCAATCCAAAATCTTGTCATTGTAAAGCGCGGTGACGTACAACACGTACGACGGCAGTATAAAGGGGAAGTTCCATTCTCATGGCGCCACCCCTTGGGCTACTTTTGCTGATCTCGTGTTACCGCGTGTTAGTAAAAGTTTAGTGAGAGACAATTCGTGCTTTTCAGTCTTCGTGCTTTCAGTTCGTTACAGCGTGACGAATGTGCTATCTCCATTATGAACGCTAGTTTTACCAGAAGGAGCGCTCCCGTCTCATACTTGATTCTGACCATGCGCGGTTTTTGAAGACTCGGAAAAGCATACACACGACCGGTTTTCTCGTCCAAATACAGTCTGACGAGAATCACGACGAGAAAACTGAGACTCCCGACGAGATAAAAGAAAGCAGGTCTTCTTTTTTTCTTGTCGAGATTCTGGGCAGTTTTCCGGACGAGAAACCTGAAAGACTCGTACACACGCACGGTTTTCTCGGCAAGAAACGACAAGAAAACTGTTGGGAGAGCTTTCTTGCCGAGAAAACCGTGCGTGTGTACGAGTCTTTCAGGTTTCTCGTCCGGAAAACTGCCCAGAATCTCGACAAGAAAAAAAGAAGACCTGCATTCTTTTATCTCGTCGGGAGTCTCAGTTTTCTCGTCGTGATTCTCGGCAGAAAACTGGTCGTGTGTACGAGGCTGAAGAATACATATCGGCCTAAACTGAGAAAAGATTTTTTATTTTATTTTTTAAATTGGGATATTTATTATAGCAAAAAGGAAAAATATTGTGTTTTTTTGTCTATATCGCATAAAAAAAAAACCGCAGAGGTGATCAAATAACACCAAAAGAAAGCTCCATTTATGGTAAAAAAAGGACGTAAATTTTGTTTGGGAGCCACGTCGCACGACCGCGCAATTGTCATTCAAATTGTGACAGCGCTGAAAGCTGAAAATTGGCCTGGGCAGGAAGGGGGTGAAAATGTCTGGTATTGAAGTGGTTATTTGTGATGGCTTAGATATACAGCAGGTACCTGTATAAATCACTTGAGGAGACAGATAAGACCGGCACTCCTTTATTTCTGAATACAGACAGCCGTTCCAGATGTACTTTATGGAGGCGAATGTTGATATGGGTCACTTCTGGCAGAACAAGTTGATGAGAAAGTGAAGTGGGCAGAATGAAAGAAAGAGCTTTCACTTTATTTCCAAGGACACGCAACCAGGTACATTATTTCTTTACATTATTCTGTATGTTTAAAAGAGAGAATAGCTTTCTCAAGTAGTTTATATAGAATCATTTACACAGCTCTAAGTGGAAAAGATTCATGTCACAGTCACTTCAAACTTATTCTATTACCATAATCCCATTCTGATCTCTACCAGTCAGGGTTCAAGGCAACAAGTCACAATATTAAATGTTCCAGCACTTCAGTGTAAGTATAACATGGTGACAAACACACTTATCCCACAGCTAATTAGCCTCATTGTGAGATCCATTATGTCCAGAGATCGAAGGTGATAAAGGGTGGACCACTTGTCATGTTTCCATGCTAAGAAGACTGTTAGTAATGTTTGCATTAAACCTGGATAAAAGATAGCATTGTCACCTCAGTCATTCTGTGGTCCTTCAGTCAGCAATATCTTAGTAAGTACAAAACAGGTGTCACCACTTCTGAACTCACATGAAAGATACAGACGAGTGTATTATCAGGGTAAACATTCAATGGTAAAGTACACAGATTAGAACATACAGCTGAACACAGACTTTTGAGGGTTGTCACACATTAGATAAATTGAACCGTTCAAAAGATATGCATGTCACTAAAGGGTCAATTAGCTATACTTAAAAGTAAAAAGATATACCGTATTTATCGGCGTATAACACGCACCGGCGTATAACACGCACCCCAAGTTTAGGAGGAAATTTTAGGGAAAAAAACTTTTAGGAGGGAAGTTTAAGGAAAAATAACTTACATTTAAATGCAGCCTTGTCAGTGTCCATTGCAGCCTTGTCACAGTGCAGCCTTGTCAGTGTCCATTGCAGCCTTGTCACAGTGCAGCCTTGTCAGTGTCCATTGCAGCCTTGCCCCAGAGTCGCCGTGCAGCCTTGCCCCAGAGTCGCCGTGCAGCCTTGCCCCAGAGACGCCGTGCAGCCTTGCCCCAGAGTCGCCGTGCAGCATTTTAAAATTGGCGCCGAGACTGTGCGGACGGCGCCGAGAACGCCGGGGACGCAGGGATGCAGGGACTGGGCGGAGCCGCCGCCGAGATACACATAGCCGAGTGTACTCGGCTATACTCGGCTTTTCTCGGCTCCGCTCACAGTCACGCCGAGTCCCGCCCTATGATGGACATAACACAGGTCCAATGGTGGGACTGGGCGTGACTGTGAGCGGAGCCGAGAAAAGCCGAGTATAGCCGAGTACATTCGGCTATGTGTATCTCGCTCCGCTCCGCTCCCAGTCAGCGGAGACAGCTCAGGGATGTGGATATCGGCGTATAACACGCACCCACGATTTTCCCCTGATTTTCAGGGGAAAAAAGTGTGTGTTATACGCCGATAAATACGGTATATATATATATATTAGGGCTGTTACTGATTAAAATTTTCGTGTTCGATTAATCGATTTTTTTTTAATCGATTAATCGACTAATTTCGATTAATTATAACGCACATACAGATCCAACTACTTTTAGCTGATCTACTTGCAGGCCGATTCCCAGTGCAGCTACCAACCACTGGAAAAATGGATAGCAGGATACAAAAAACACACAAAGGCAGCGCTCGATGGGAATAGCATTAAAACTTTTATAGTCTTCAAGTAGGTAACAAAATAAATATTGCACTGGAGATAAAATCGATGTAGCTACATAAACTGTAAAGATGGTGCAAGTAATACCAAACGGTAGCAAAAGCAGTCATAAAAACATGTAGCTAAGTATGATACTGGTATAAAAATGTGTACAACGATACCACTGCTGAATCCAGATGAGAAGGGGCTAACATCAGTCCGTTGACATGTAGATTTCCCGTGAAGGGAACTATCACAACTCCCAGTGGATGGCTGTAGAATCCCAGGCTGATAAAGGGAAGTGATAGAGGGAAGTATAACAACCCTTGCGTGTGGCAGATAGTAAGGTCCCGCCGGCATGCAGATATGAAGGCACAGCAAAGGAGCCCTTCAGATGGACACGGCAAGCCCAAAGAATTTTGATCGATCAAAAGAATTTTGATCGATCAAAACGATTAATCGAGGAATTAATAGTTAATTTCCACAGCCCTAATATATATATATATATATATATATATATATATATATATAGGAAGGCCAGTATGCTGGCCTGAAATTATGGGAGGAGTTCGAGGGGTACTTAAGCAGACCATCCACCATGGTCAGTGTCGGCTCTAGTGCGCGGTAATACGACGTCACCAGCCCGACGCTGCACAACTCACAACGTCCGTGCAGTTGCGTTCGTACCGTCCAGATCGCTCGCAGTTGATCGTGTCCTCGCTCATTGTCGCAGGTAGGACCGGTTGTTACCATTCGTACGAATCGTAGCGCCGGTATACGTTTCCCTCTTTTACAAGTTACACGGCTCACAACCCCGTGTTTTCTACTGCCTAGTCCAGTTGTCTTTCGAGCCCTGTCGCACTCTATGTTACGACCGTAACGGCCCGCCTAGACACTACGTCTCACAGAGCTTTTCGGTTCTACGAATTACTCATACAGCTCGCAAGCCACTTACTATAAGTCGCGCATACGATACCCGGTCGCCGGACCGGCGTCCCACTCATCGTTTCCTCTTCCCATCTACTGATGCCCTACAACTCCTACGATACTCTCCCTTCACCTAACTGATGCTCCACACCTCTTACTACATACGACAGACACCAACAGCCGGTCCGAATCTAGTCGCATAACATCGGCACTACAGTTCGGACCCTCGGCAATCACAAGCCCCTTCAACTTCGAAACACAGATCAGTCGATCCGAGTCCAGTCGTATCTCCGGCGCTATGATTCGGATCCGGCGCTTCAAACCCCCTCGTGTCGCAGCCATAACCAATCCGAATCCAGTCACAGCATTGGCTCAAAGATTCGGATCTCTGGCATACACGATTGATCCGAGCACAGTCGCACCACCGGCTCTATCGGCTCGGATCTGTAAACATCAAACTTCTAACTGATCCGAATTCAGTCGTAGCATCGGCTCAAACATTCAGATCTCTGGCATTTTCGATCGATCCGAGTCCAGTCGCACCACCGGCTCAATCGACTCGGATCTCTAGCAACAAACCTTTCTATCCGATCCGAACCCAGTCGTAGCATCGGCTCAAAGGTTCGGATCCTCCACTAACACGACCGATCCGAGCACAGTCGCACCACCGGCTCAAACGGCTCGGATCTGCAGCATCAAACTTCTCTAACCGATCCGAATCCAGTCGTAACGTCGGCTCTAAGATTCGGATCCTTGACAAACACTATCAATCCAAGTCCAGTCGCACCACCAGCTCAACGACCTTGCTTCCCTACACTACAGACCCCTCCAACCGATTCGAATCCAGTTGTAGCATCGGCTCAAAGATTCGGATCTCTGGCATTTACGATCGATCCGAGTCCAGTCGCATCACCAGCTCAATCGACTCGGATCTCTAGCAACAAACCTCTCTATCCGTTCCGAACCCAGTCGTAGCATCGGCTCAAAGGTTCGGATCCTCCACTAACACGACCGATCCGAGCACAGTCGCACCACCGGCTCAAACGGCTCGGATCTGCAGCATCAAACTTCTCTAACCGATCCGAATCCAGTCGTAACGTCGGCTCTAAGATTCGGATCCTTAGGCAAACACTATCAATCCAAGTCCAGTCGCACCACCAGCTCAACGACCTTGCTTCCCTACACTACAGACCCCTCCAACCGATTCGAATCCAGTTGTAGCATCGGCTCAAAGATTCGTATCTCTGGCATTTACGATCGATCCGAGTCCAGTCGCGTCACCAGCTCAATCGACTCGGATCTCTAGCAACAAACCTCTCTATCCGTTCCGAACCCAGTCGTAGCATCGGCTCAAAGGTTCGGATCCTCCGCTAACACGACCGATCCGAGCACAGTCGCACCACCGGCTCAAACGGCTCGGATCCGCAGCATCAAACTTTCTAACCGGTCCAAATCCAGTCGTAACGTCGGCTCTTAGATTCAGATCCTTTTGCAAACACTATCAATCCAAGTCCAGTCGCACCACCAGCTCAACGACTCGGCTTCCCAGCACTACAGACCCCTCCAACTGGTCCGAACTCAGTCGTAGCATCAGCTCAGATGTTCAGTTCATCGGCCATACGAAGTGCTAGTACATTACCGGTCGCATTAGCGGCGCCTTTACGTTCAAATCATTCCCCAAACTATAAAAAATAAAAAATAATAATAATAATAAAAGAAAAAAATAATAATAATAATAAAAATGTGACTTTCTTCATGCATTACATACACACCTTACTTTAATTACTCCGGGTTCGTCACGGACGGTCATCCCTACATACTCACAGTTCACAAACTTTCCTTCTTTTGCCTTCTCAGTAAGGCTGCTTTTCCTCGCAATCGCTGCGAGCATTCGACAAGTGGTTCAAAATCAGCCACTCATCATCTCCAGTAGCAACACGGCTACTCACCTTTTTCTCTGTCACTTTCCCCATACAGGTCAGTTTTATATTGGGCTCCAGTTGGTCCACCCTGCACCAGGTTTGGACAGTATTCCCCTCGAGAAAAAAAAAAAAAGGAGGATAATATACATATTTCCATGTCTCCCTCGTCACAGGTTTCCAGTCGACGCACGTCTCGACCTCAACCAGACTTCAACTACTAGCGCACAAGACAGGTGCGTCAATGCAAGGCCCCCCTTGCTTTCTCCTCGCACTCTTTCACGACATATGTTTCTTCACATACACAATTTGACCGCTCACGAGGCGCTAGTGACTGTCACATACTTCTGTGCACTACACTCTGTTTTCGAAGAGCGATCCGAGATCCTTCACCACACAGACAAGGTTGCCTAACATCCACCTTGCTGGCAGTGCAAGGGTTAGCAGACCGACCACACGTCAACCACTACAGATCGTAACATTCCTACTTAGCATACCAGACTTCAGCTACCCGCCCCAGCACGCCCTGGGGGCTCTGGTTCATTAGTCTGTGCCGAGCACAGACGGCACCTGAGCTATCGGTTATCTAGCCAGTCACCTCCTGGCTCACCTCAGTTGCCTCGCATTCTTTTGAGTTTTCCAAATTTCACTCAACAGCGCTCGTACGCAAACTAATCTTTCATCTACGCCTTTCGCTCCTTGCCCTGTCCTCACTGCTCTCCTTCTTCCTCCTGTTTTCTAAACCTTTCTATCCCCTCCAAACCTCGCAAACTTACTCTAAACATATGCATTCCCCTCCTTTTAGCCGACGCCATGTCGCGAGCCGACAGCAAAGTCTTCGCCTCACCATCACCCTTCGCGGGTCCAGGGGACGGCAATACACAGTCCCCCAGAGCTTGGACCACCCCCAGGCTACGGCCGAACTATGACGTATGGGCATTCCCTAACTGGCCTCAGCCAGGAAAGCCAAGCTTAGGCTGCTGTTTCCGCCACCAGCGGCAGCTTTACCAGACACACAAGCTCCACCGCAGTCGATATCCTCTGCAATTACCCAGCTGCACACCTTGGCGACCACACTGGCAACTGCAGTCACCGATGTCCAGGCTAGAGTAGGGGGCCCTGGAAACACGACCAGCCACGCCCCCATCAGCCCCAGTCTCCACCGACTGGCACAGTGCCAGCTTAACACCAACTGGAGCACTATTGACACAGAACCATTCTGCTGCCACTTCACCGGCCTTCGCTCCCCACTCTGTACAATCTGTCAATCTGCCACCCTTGCGACTGATTGGTGCTCTGAGCTGAGTCGCAGACATCCCCCCCCCAGCCCCCCTCCCACCTCCAATACGCCTCATAAATTATCAGCAGCCACACAGTCCTCCCAGTCAGACAGACTAGGACGTCCAATTCGAGCACCAGGGGGCGCAGCCATCTCCAGCAACTTTGATTTCAAGGGTTGCTTTACCCCCACTGCAAACTTCTGCACATCTGTCTCCTGTACCAGAGAACTCCCCTGGAAGTACCTGCGGCGCCAAGCAGCAGAGTCCAGCTTGTCTAGCCCGCGTGCACGTCGGGCGGCTTGGCTTTTCTCCTCACATCCAACTCCCTCTCTAGCAGCCTTCTAGGGTAGGGGTTCACTACAGGGTTCCACACCGGACTCATCATACTACCCGACTCTACCCACCAAAAAAAAAAAAAACGCTCTCAGTAGCCTCCGACGTAGAAGCTATCAGCACTCTGCTTCAGATCGAAATGGACCGGGGGTATATAATCGGCCCCCCCTTTTTTCGCAGTCACCGTTCACAGTACGGAGAGTCAGCCCTATCGAACTTGTCAAGGGCAAGTTTTCTAATAAACTTTGATCAGTCTACTACTTACCCGCGCCTCTTTTTTCTAACATACCCAGTTAAACTCCCTCATACCCTCAGAGGAGTTCTCGCTAAATACTAAACCCCCAGAAGTCCTAGAGATTCTATAAAGAGGTCTTTTAAATCCTCAACGTGCCCATAGGATAGGTGAGAAGAATGTAGAAAGCCCGGCACAGCTCATCTCCTTCCTGGACATCGTCCTAGACAAACGCGCCATGCAGGCTAGCCCACCTCTCGGTAAACTGACCCGCAACAGGACAGTCGTCCATACGTTTACCGTCACGCTAGGCTGCACTAACACACAGCTACAATCCCTACTGGGCATGCTCAACTTCACGGTGAGGATCATTCCTCAAGGGCGATCCTTTATCTCACGTTTCTTAGTGTTCCTCTCCCAGGCACAAGACCCTGACCAAGTCATTAAGCTAGACGCAGCCGCTATAGCGGATCTGGCCATGTGGGACCAATTCCTTGAGAACTGGAAAAGTAGACCCATGTTCATCCCATCAGCATCCCCTTCGTCACCACAGATAATCACGGACGTAGCAGCTTCCACAAGCTTCACTGCAACTTTTGGCCATCATTGGTTCGCGGGACCGTGGCCGTCAGAGATACTCACAAATCCGCGTTTAGTCAGTCCTCCTCTCTATTCGAGATCTACCCCATAGTCGCAGCGGCTCAAGTATGGGGCTGCACCTGGGCAGGACAGGCCGCCACGTTCGCCACAGACAACCAGGCCACAGTCATTAACAGAGGCAGGTCAAAATTGTTGGCCACCATGGCCTTTCTACGCAGGCTGTTGCTACTTTCCCTACAACATCAGTTCAATATCCTCAGGGTCCACTTACCTGGTAAATGCAATACCTCGGCCGACGCACTATCCCGCTTAACTATGCCACATCCTTTCACTGGAGACCGGAGCCGACCATGTCAGGCATCCCACGTTAGTCGCAACCAACTCCGCAATGAAATGGCACCTCCATGGTGCTACCTCCCTCATCAATGCATCCTATTCTTCCAATACACTAAAGGCCTACCGTATCGCCTGGAAGACCGACAGGTTCCTAGCCGCTAACCCCGGGGCGGTTACAGGAAATCTCAGCCATATCTGGCCTTCATTTCCTACTGTCACACAATACCATCAGACTCTATTCAGCCGGCATCCAGCATTTTATCTCTCTACAAGACCCTACCAAACCTTCCTTGTTTGCCGCTCATGCGGTCAAAACCATACTACATGGCATCCACAGGCAGCAACCACACACTAGTACCTAACGCTTACCAGTGACCAGGGCCATAATCCGGGACATGTCTGCTTTCCTTTCATGTTCTCCCTTCGGTTATGGCCCAGCCTGGTAATTCAAGCAGCCATTACCTAGCCTTTTACGGTTTTCTGCGGCCCAGCGAATTTACCGTCACCAGTCCTAAATACCAAGTACTATGCAGGCACCACCTGACTCGCCACCAGAGTCATTTCATCCTACACCTGACAGTATCGGGAAACGCTACAATCCGGTCCCGGAGTAGACGTCAAACTTTTCCAGACGCACAACGCCTGGTGCCCTATGGCCGTTCTAGAGCAATTGGTATAGTCTACTGTCCGACCTATCAGAGGACAGCCCTCTACTACCTTTCCCAACTGAACCCCTAAGCAAGAACCAGTTCATCAGATAAGTCAGAACGCTCCAATGCATCTTAAGCCTTGACCCAGGTCGTTACTCAGGACATTTTTTCGCATGGGAGCAGCCTTAGCCGCATCGCGTAACAAAGTTCCAGACCACGCAATCAGGATGATGGGCAGGTGGAAATCCACGTGTTTCGCCCGATACGTCCCCAATCCTCAAACAGAATATCACGAGTCTCCAAACAGACTCGCTCTGTAGTTATTTTCTTGCACAATAAAACAATTCCTTCCCTAACCAAGTGTAATTTTGGCCCCTTCTCTTGGCATACCGTCCAGCAGGCCAGGCCACACTTCAGGTCTTATTTGTGCTGTTAGTCTTGTGATGTGTTTATGTGATCCATATCTCTTCAGACAGAGGGCTCCGACCATAAATAGGAAGGCCAGTATGCTGGCCTGAAATTATGGGAGGAGTTCGAGGGGTACTTAAGCAGACCATCCACCATGGTCAGTGTCGGCTCTAGTGCGCGGTACCCACCCACCCATATCCCCTTTTTTAGGGCACTCCTCTCTAAACAATTCTCAACAGAATTATCCATTATATCTATCTTAAGGTAAGATAAAAGCCTAGATAAAAGCCGACCCTCGCTGACGAAGTCCTGCTGGACGTAACGCCGCGTACGGGGGGAGGAGCTCACGCACGGACGTCACCCGCTGCCATCTCCATGCTGGACAGATGTCCACAGTGTTTATTCACATTGCTATTCCCGGCTATCATACCGGCTTTTATCTAGGCGCAGAGCGCCAATGCTGTTTTTTTATTATTGACTTTCAATAAATTTACGGAGTGCACTTAGGCTGTCTCCCTTCCCTTTTTTTCTTGTGACTATTGGATACTATACCATTGCATCCAGTACCATACTTAGGAGGATTTATTACACCACCTTCTGGCCACATATTTCGGCTATCTGCGGAAGGACCTTTGCTGCAGTCACTCGATTCCATTATCCCTGGGTGGATACACGCCTGTTTGACCTTTTCTTAGCGGAAAGGTCCATCGTATCTGGTAAGCTCAACATTTTTACGGTGGAGGATTACATCAGCACATTTTGGGCAGAGGATTGCATCTTCCTTCTTTTCATCAAATGAGGAATCTCATCCCTTTTTCCTGCTATACCATTCTGGGAATCTATGAGGACTTTTCTCTCTCAGTGATAGAACTGTATTTGATCTGATAGTGTTGACCACTCATTTGATGCTGTTTTTATATTCACCATTTTAATTTTCTTATGCGCTGCACATACCCTTGTTTTGCTATTTACTTATAGGTTTGTGATGACCCTAATGTGTACAGCTGCTTAACGTTTCCATTTATATATTTTTGTTTGCGCTGATTGCTTTATCTTTTATACAGTGCATATATACACAGGGCCGATCCTAGGGTCACAGACGCCTGGGTGCAGAAATATTTCTGGCGCCCCCACATGGGCGTGGTCACCATCTTACCAACTCCTCCCCTTTACAAATGTTTCTAGGGCAACGACTCAAACACAGAGATGCTCCCCTAAGAAGTCTTCGTTACCCTAGGATCCTCCCATGATCTTTTAACAATGAAGAAAATACTGGAAGAGTGTACACTGAGACCTGGAGGGGAGTCTCTCTGATGAACACAGAGAGGGCTTCTGTTAGAGAGTGCCCCAAGACATACTACAGGAGATGCTCAGAGACTGTAGACATGATACAAGAGACGGTCAGAGACTGCAATCATAATACAGGAGATGGTCAGAGAGTGCAGACATATTACAGGAGACAGTCCGAGAGTGCAGACATATTAAAGGATACGGTCAGAGAGTGCAAACATATTACAGGAGATGGTCAGAGACTGGAGATATAATACAGGAGACGGTCAGAGACTGGAGATATAATACAGGAGACGGTCAGAGACTGCAGATATAATACAGAAGATGGTCAGAGACTGCAGAAATGATACAAGAGACGGTCAGAGACTGCAATCATAGTACAGGAGACGGTCAGAGTGCAGACATATTACAGGATACGGTCAGAGAGTGCAGAC
Organism: Rana muscosa; assembly: GCA_029206835.1. Lineage (NCBI taxonomy): Eukaryota > Metazoa > Chordata > Amphibia > Anura > Ranidae > Rana > Rana muscosa. The sequence goes on from CM055117.1 coordinate 986,308,125, forward strand.
ATATTACAGGAGATGGTCAGAGACTTCAGACATACTACAGGAGATAGTCAGAGACTGGAGATATAATACAGGAGATCGTCAGAGACTGCAGATATAATACAGGAGATGGTCAGAGACTGCAGTTCCTATGGACGCTAATAGATAATGGCCAATCGGCTCTCTCACCTGACCCAGCGATACAGCAACAACGGTTCCTCTGATCAGGAGTCAGCTCACTCTGAATTGCCCATGGCGACTCCGCTGGGAAGAGCCCAGGTCTGTATTCTGGCAATGACACCATTCTTTTTTCCACCAAGGATGGCGCCAGGCTGTGTGGCTTTCACTCTGGTGGCGCAGGGCAGCGGGGTTCTCTCTCTGATGGTGTTCTCTCAGCACTGTCCACTCCCTCTGGAGTCCTGGGTGCACTTCCCTGAAAGCTTTCCCGGGCTCCTGGCTCTCTCTCTCTCTCTCTCCCATTCAGCTGGGCATGCTGTGTGGGCTGCAGTTTCTTTGTTACAGTGGGGCTGCCAGTCCTCAGGACTACATGTCCCACAATCCTCTTCTCTGCTCCTTTTTCTATTCTATTTCTTCCCTGGCCGATATGAAGGTGGGGGGAAGAAACATAGTGGGCGGCTGTGCTGGCAAGCGCCGCTCACTAGTACAGCATTGCGTGCGAGGAGGAGAGGGAGTGGGAGGAGGAGAGGGGGGGGGAAAGAAGAGCCCGCAGCTGCAGTGGCATCACTAGGGTTGGTGTCACCCGGTGTGGTAAAACATGATGTCATACCCCTTCCACCACCTATAGTTGCCCCTCAGTACAGACCCCCTCCACTAAGTATTGTGGTGGATATTTTGAACATTTCATATACTAAATAAAGCACCATGCCCCAATGGATGTATATGTAGGGGGATGGGTGTAACCGTATATAATGTTACAGGAATATATATATATATATATTTTGTGATATAATGCCAAGTTATGTTCCTAAAGGACAGTTTTTACTGCCTACTGAGAATATAAGGGAGGTTTCAGGTGATACTCAGATATCTTTTGTCTCAAAAGAGCCAGTACACCGCAGGGGCCCTTAGCATGCTAATGCGGGAACTGGTTACACTGAGCTGATAAAGCAACCAGTATTTCAGCTTTAGAGTGGGCAGGCTAGGTAAAGAGACTTGAGATTTCAACCAATCAGGTGGTCAGCTTTGAACCAATGAGACCACCGGATTTTGGATTCTGGCATGGAAGGGGTATAAATTAGTCAGCCAGAGCCATGATGAGCCCCCTTGCGAATGATGTCCTGACCTGAGGAGCATGGTGAAGTACTCTGTAAATATACCTCTTTAATTTCCTTAATCTCTCCTGTAACTCTAATCTTCCTTTAACTTGTGCTGATACACGGTTGTCTCCCTTATAGCCATATTCTTATGTAATATTATTGTGTAATAGCCATATTCTTATGTAATATTATTGTGTTGTATGAGTAACCTCTTTGTTTCAAAGGTGATATAATTTATGTTATAGTCACAAGTTCTGGATTAATACAAGTTTCTTCTTTCCTGTATAATAAACTACTTTTTTCCTTTTTCGTGCCGCTATCGTTTGCTTAATTTTATATAGACCAAAGGTTTAATCAATCATTTTTATGTATCATTAACACTTCAAGTGAGGTATAAACATTGCCAACACATTTGGTGCCCCCTGTGTGAGGAAGCTGGACGTTTTGGGCTATTGGGATTTTATGTGTGGAGGACAGAGCAGAACCAGACAAATCTAACTCCAAACACGGTAAGCATTTTCATGTCCTTATGTGTATGTCTGTCTTCCCTGTCTGAACACCCAAACTGGCAAGCTTCTATGAACATTGTTTATATATAACCTTTTGTCTGTACTAAAATACTTTTGATGAGACTGATATGAACAGTATAAGTGAAATAAATTGTACTGGGAGTGTATGAGAGGACATCCTGCTCGATTGGGCCAAAATTGCAGCAGGGTGTCAGCGTGAATGATATGGGCTCTGATTGGACGCTTGAAGGCAGTGAAAAGAATTGGAATCTGGGCCTTTCTGCCAACAAGCGCTTCTGATTGACCCTTGTATGAGTCTAGGTCAAGACGCTTCCCAATCTTTGAGATTGAATTGCACCTGTGGGCCTAGGACACACTGAATTGTCTGGATGTATGTGACTCTATCTTCCTGTGTAAACTACTAACTGGGGATTGTAAGCTTTGTAATTATCGGTAAACACTGGCTATATTGTAACTGCTAAGAGCATAACTACTAAAAGATCATAGTGCAAGTAGGTGGGCATCAGTTAAACTACCTCCTGCACTACAAGCAAATATAAGGTCTAATAAGTGAGCATTTCTTTTAGAATATTGCAGAAAAGTCCACGGGGTGGGATTAAACTATTTTAGTTGGGAAGATCCCCAGGCTAATTTTTTGAAGGACTATAGTCAGAACAGGGATTGTTCGGGCAGGTAGCGAAAAAATATTAGTAACGGCGACAGGGGCAGTACCTGTCGACCCAATCATTGGTCAGAGAGTAGCTAGCTCTGGGAAAAAAGCAACCTATAAGAGGTTTGCGGGATCAGTTCAAGGTCTTTCGTCCGTAAAGGATGGGTAATAAAATCGCTTCAAAGAGGGAGTCTAACCGTGGGGAACCTTACCACTTGACCCCGAAGGAAGAAATGATAGATAAATATGGACCTTGGGTGGTGAAATATATGCAAGATTGGGATCGCTGGACTGGGAAGCGATATTCTAAAAGGGGTACTTTTAAACAACACGCTTGGGAAGCCCTGTGGTACAATCACCACGGAAAGATGAGACAAACAAATGAAAGAGATGCTTGGAGTGCATGGATGGTAGAATCCATGAATAGAACTGACGATGTGAATATTTTCACAGTAGGTGTTAAGGAGAAATCACACAAGATGATGCTGAGAAGTAGGGACAAGCGGGGAGAGCCACATCCCCAGAGTAGTGACAGTGAGGAACAGGGGGACGAGGAGGAATTGTCAGGAGTGGGGCCTTATGCAATTGCCCGGTCCTGGTTGGAAAAATACTCAGAGGCTGAGAGGAATTGTCATCTATCAGGAGGGGACAAAATGAGGAAGCCACAACTTGCGGCCCAATTTGACACCCCAGTTAAAACCCTAAATGAATCACAGGAAAACTCCTCCTGTGAAGCATTGAAACAAAAGGAGAGAGATAGCGCAACCAGCCAGGGGAAGGGAATGCTGGACTCAAGGGATAAAAGTCTCCCCAGTTCCAGAGACCATATACCATCAAAAGGGATACTCTCTTCTCCTTGGACGAAAGAACCTCCCGAATATAGTAATCCTCCATTTACGGGCCGCGAACCCACATTCTCCCCTAGACGGCAGTTAACAAACAATTACGCTGCTGCAAGCAATACTGGCAGTTCTGCTACGGGGCATACGGCCTATGTACCTTTATACCCCCAAGTAACTAGCACCCCACAACAAGGACCTATGTGGTGTCACTCTAATGAGGAAAGGATATCACCCAATGTGGGCACACCAGTGTACCATGGGACTGTTAATGCCACCCTTCAGGGCACTTTGCAATTGGATAAAGTGCCCCCACATGGCAGCAACAATCCTCCCCAGTCTTATTGGGAACCTGTGACAGAATCCCAAAAGACCAATCCACAACTAATATCTTTTCCGGATGACACATCTATCTATCCTGTAAGAGAACAGGTGGTTTATGATAACAGTGGGAATTCCACGGGACGAATGACACATCATGTACCATGGACTCCCTCTGAGATGAAAGGATTTCTGAGTGTTATCCCCCATCCGAGGACAGATCCCATCAAATTTGCCAAGGAGCTGCTGGACATCCAGGCCAGCTACAATGCTAACTGGAGTGATATGCTTCAAATAATGAAAAGGGTTTGTGGAGATGGGGACTTTGATGAAATCCTCAATAAAACTCATATTCCACGAACCCTGTATGTTGATTCCAGCCAGCAAGGAGATATACTCACTAAGCAATTAGCACAGTTGATTAAGACAGTCTATCCTCCCCAGTCTTGGACAAAGGTGTCAGGAGTGATCCAGGGTCCAACGGAAGATTGTATGACATACTACAATCACTTTAAACAAGCCGTGGAATCGGCTGGTGGGGACATTACTAACAGTGCCCTATCGCCGTATTGATACATAGCTTCATTACCGGGTTGAGAGGAAACATTAGGGAAAAATTGATGACTGCAAATCCAGACTGGAGAGATAAGCCCCTCTCCTCTTTTTTGTCACTTGCAACTGCTATTGAAAGGAATATAGCAGATTGGGAGTCACAGAAACCTCAAAGGATCTACCTTGCCACTGATCAGGTGAACAAAGCAGATCTTGACCAAAAACCAAGAGGGAGACAAGTTTGTTACAACTGCCGCCAGCCTGGTCACATCAGGAGGTATTGTACAGCTCCAAGACAAAGTAGGCCACCAAGACAAGAGAGGGAATCTGAAAGAGACCCCCAATGACGGGGAGAGCTCCCGGTGTTACCTGTAATCTCGACAAATGAGCAAGGTAGTGCTTATGTACAGATGAAATTAAATAATCAGACCCTAAGGCTATTGGTTGACACGGGGGCCGCTCGAACAATTTTAAAATCCAGTGAGGTGAATCTTCCTGTTCAAAAGACTGTGAGAGGAGTTGGGCTAGGGGGTATAGTATACCCCCTATTGGAAACTACTCCTACAAAAGTTCGAATAGGGCCCTTTCAAACTGAAGCTTCCCTGCTCTTGAGCAATTCAGTTCCTTGCAATTTGCTGGGAAAAGATTTGCTCTCCCAAATGAGAGCACAAATACACTTTACAGAGGATGGAGTGGAGGTAAACATCCCTTCCGATTCTGACCAACCCCAAATGGTAGAAACCTGGGATAGTATAATTACCTTGTGTAAATTAAAACTGGATGCAAGTCTTACGGAGAGCTTGCCCAGTGATTTATTTGAGGGTACCAATCCAGATGTTTGGGCAAAAGAGGGGAACACAGGGCTTATGATCCGCTGCCCCCCTGTTAGGATCAAACTAAAACCTGATGCTATCATTCCTAGGTTACCTCAGTATCCATTAAAATTGGCCCAATTGGAGGGAATTAGAGACCAAATCACACACCTCCTGAAAGAGGGTATACTGGTGAAAGTGAGTTCACTAGCTAATACCCCCTTGTACCCTGTGAAAAAACCAGGCCGAAACGTGTACCGGATGGTACAAGACCTGAGGGCAATTAACAAAATCCTCCAAGAGGATGCTCCCGTGGTACCAAACCCTCACACTATTCTAAGTAACATCATCCCGTCTAATCAATATTTCACAGTTATGGATTTGAAGGATGCCTTTTTCACGGTACCACTCCACCCTGACTGTCAATACCTCTTCGCCTTCAGCTTTGAACGGCAACAGTATACCTGGAGTAGATTGCCCATGGGTATGGTATCTAGTCCAAATGAGTACAGCAAAGCCATGAAAGAATGTCTGGACAGGTGGCACTGCCCGGAGGGTACCACTCTCCTCCAGTATGTGGATGACTTGCTAATTGGAGGCAACATGAGAGAGGCATGTAGAGATGCAACTATCTCCTTGTTAAATCACCTTGCAGAGGAGGGATGCAGAGTATCCCCGGCCAAGTTACAATACAACAGGGACCGAGTTGTGTTTCTGGGTCATTGCATCTCCCAAGGAAAAAAACACTTGACACAAGACCGAAAGAAGGCTATTCTGAATAGCAAAATGCCACAAAATGCAAAACAATTGAGGGGATTCCTAGGATTGGTCGGATATTGCCGACAATGGATACCAGAAATGTCCAATGTTTGTAAGCCACTCTATGACTCTGTAAACACACAGGGAAAACTGGAACTCAGTGAAGGGCAAATGCATGCTATTCAGACCTTGAAGGCTGCAATCAGTGAAGCACCCGTTTTGGGCCTGCCAAATTATACCAAGGGATTCAGGCTTTACTGCCACGAGTCCAAAGGCCACGCTGCTGGAGTCCTGACACAGGACCATGGAGGACATGACAAGCCAATTGGCTATTACAGCTGTCAGATTGACACCGTTGTCAATGCGATGGCACCCTGCCTGAGGGCAGTAGCAGCAGCGGCGGAGATGCTGACTAAGACTGCAGACATTGTGCTAGGGAACCCGTTGGAAGTTTATATACCCCATGAGGTTCACGTGGTCATGCAGAACCTGGCCACAAAGCACATTTCGTCAGCGAGATTAACCAGATATGAACTGGCACTTTTAACGCCCACAAATATCACCCTCAAAAGGTGTGCGAAATTAAATCCAGCTACCCTGCTACCAGAGACAGTGAAAGATGAAATAGAAAGTCATGACTGCAATGCAGAAATGGAGGATCATTATCTGGAAGCACAGAGAGTAAGAGACACCCCCATTCCCAATGCTGACCTCACAGTGTTTGTAGATGGATCCCGCTTTATACTGAAGAAGGGCACCCTGTTACAGGATATTCTGTGGTCACCAAGGATGAAATCCTTTTCCAAGGAAAACTACCTGGGCATCATTCCGCCCAGGTGGCAGAGCTTATGGCTCTCATGCAGGCTTGCATAGTAGGAAAAGAAAAAAGGCTCAATGTCTACACCGACTCAAGATATGCCTTTGGCATATGTCACGATTTTGGCCAACTATGGAAATTAAGAGGCTTTCTGACCACCTGTGGAAAACCTATCAAACATGGTGGGCTCATTAAGAAAGTCCTTGAGGCACTGTGGTTCCCCGAGGAAATAGCAGTTCTAAAATGTGCAGCACACACCAGAGGCATGGATGAGGTTTCACTTGGAAATGCTAAAACAGATGCCGCGGCAAAGGTAGCGGCTGTAACTGGCACCGAGTCTGTGGAAATCTTCATGGCCACATCTTGCTCCGACAGTCCGGATCAAGTAGATTTGGCTGTCCTGGAGAAATTGCAAATGCAAACCGATGAAAACACAAAACGGAAGTGGCGAGACCAGGGATGTAAGGAAACTGCTGGACTTTGGGCCCATGAGGATGGAAGGTACTGTGCTCCTTCAGCATTGTATCCATATTTGGCGGAGGCATCGCACGGCCCCTCTCATCTAGCCAAAGGAGCAATGGTCTCCACAATCACATCTCACTGGGTGGCCCCTGGATTCACCACTGTTGCAGAGAAATTCTGTCAAGGGTGCGAAACATGTCAGATACATAATCCTGGGAGGCTCGTCAAAACCCCAATTAAACATTTGCCCAAAGCACAGTATCCCTTCCAGAGGCTGCAGATTGATTACATTCAATTGCCAAAATGCCAACAATTCCAATATGTCCTAGTTTGTGTAGACATGTTTTCAGGATGGGTAGAGGCCTGGCCTGTAGCCAATGCAACGGCATCAGTCACTGCAAAGAAACTATTGCAGGAAATTGTGTGCAGGTATGGCCTAATGGAGACGGTAGAATCTGATCAGGGGAGCCATTTCACAGGACAAGTGATGGCTGAGGTTATGGGAGGACTCCAAATTGAACAAAAGTTCCATACTCCCTACCATCCACAGGCATCAGGGAAGGTCGAAAGGTATAATGGGATTATTAAGAATAGACTAGCAAAAATTTGTGAAAATACGCGCCTTACCTGGGTGCAAGCTCTCCCTCTGGTATTGAAATCCATGCGACATACTCCTAGAGGTCCAGAAAAACTATCTCCATTTGAGATATTGTTTGGGAGACCCCCAATGACAGGATTGTTTTTCCCACAAGAGATGACATTAATGCATTGTTCCTTGAAAATGTATGTGCAGGAATTACACCAGCAGCTCACTAAGTTGCATGCCCAAGTGTTCTCTTCTATTCCAGACCCAAATTTTGACGGTGAATCTCACTCCCTACAGCCTGGAGATTGGGTGGTGATCAAGAAATTTCAACGAAGAGGACTGGAACCCAGGTTTGAGGGTCCTTACCAGGTATTGCTGACCACCCCCACCTCAGTGAAGGTAGAGGGAAAAATCTTTTGGGTGCATGCTTCTCATTGCAAACAAGTTCAGAAGGAGGTTTAGGGAAGCGGGTGGAATGGGCACGTTTCCCCTCTTTTTAAGTGTACTCAGCTGGTATATTCTCATTTCTGCTCAAGAACCAACAACTCCGGGGGCAAAAACCCTGTTTGTCCATGGACCAGAACCAGTACCCTGGACTCCACCGGAGGAGTATAGTAAATGGGGAATAAAACCTGAGGGGTGGAGTCCCACACAGATCCATAGGGCAGAGTGCAAACACGGACGAGTCCTTCCCCGATACCCAATGTACTTTCATGGGTATATACTCATTCATGCCATAGCAGGGATGAGTTTTGATGGGTCCTTCCTAGAACATACCACCGGCCTCGATCCACAACCTTCCAGATTTCACACAGCCCATGGGGACATTAATGCAGGGAATCTACTAGATAGGCTTTGCCGTATTACATACGGAATGGCCAATCTTCCTGAGTGGGTACGAATGCAAGGGGTGGTGAAAGACAGACCCGACACCATAATGTATGTCACCTATCACATAGATGAGAACATTGCCTTGTGTGAAGGAGATTGGGACCCCAAAGATAGGGAATGTCTCATCCCCGGAATTTTTCCTGAGAAATCAAATGACAGCCCATCTACCAAGAGAATGTTTGTAGATCTTGATACCGAGACCTATGAAATGTCCATAAACAATTTAACCAAGGGGTCAGATCTATGGAGGATAAAATGCAAAAATAGCAAATTATATCCAATAGATCCCACAGGGGAGAACTATGAAGGGTGGTATATTGTGTACATCATCTTCAATCAGGGGGAAGAAAAAGAATATAAGAGGTACTATTATGATTTTCCAGAACTGGTTCAAGGGTCACTAGCCGACAAGTGTTTCCACCCCGCTGAGGGAACTCTTGAGATTCTGATCACTAAGCATCCCACCTATGATAGGAGGACACATCCGCTAAACTACTTGTCAAAAAAAAAGGTGGTACTGCAGTTGAATTGTAGTAACGCTCATCAGGCCGTGGTATGAACGAGCAAATGTAACTCTCTCTGCCAAATATACCAACACTGTAATCTTAAAAATTAGGACCGATGCTGAGAACAAACAGTATGAGGTCCTGGATTTACAACCAAGACTTTCCATACATGCCTTTGTGCTGCAAGTAATGAGGGATACCTGTGTCCCCGAGACAGAGGGTCACTATTTTATCGACACAGCTTACTGGCCCCCAAATCAGTCCTTGGTTTTTAACAGTCCAAACCCATGGAAGTGGGATGTCTTATGCAATGGGGTGGATCTGCCTAGTGTGAATGAGTGGATGAATGGAAGGCTAATGAATGAAGAAATGAGAGGCGTGTATATGACTGTGGACTGGCAAGACCCCCAAGGATACGATCTGGATCTAGACTTACATCTAGATGGCCCATTTGTGTGGCCATTCTGCAACGCATTTGACGAAGGCTGTTGGACCTTTATGCAAATGACAAAACTTAAGAGGGATGATATGTTCCCCGGAATCAGTACCCCTGTTATGGATCCTAAACGTTGGTATCCCTGGAAAGGGCGAGGAAAGATCTGTGTGACAGTGGTATGAGTACCCAATGAGTTGGATGTTCTTGTGCCAGCAAAAATTAGTTCAGACTCCTGTAAAGCCCCTATAGTGAAGGCTGCAGATCTAGTCATCCCTTTACTCTCCTCTCACTGGACAGTACTAACAGAAACACAATTTATGTTATATACATGGAGAATAACCTTATCTGATTTCCGAGTTGATAAATGGGATCAACGGTGTAGAACCTTTATAAAGAATCAGATATACATGTTAAAGGAATGGATGCATTCTGGATATTCAGAATATTCCCCCATTAGAGCAAAGAGAGACCTAATAGAGACTGCCTTAGGACCAGGGGGTGTTGCCCTTGGTAGCCTAAACACAATGGATCTAGAGGTACTCAGAAACAAGCTAGGAGGGTTGGCACAGCATGTTGGGGAAGGGGTTAAGGTGCAGCTAGATGTGAATCATATCCTTGAAAATCTACAACATGCTCATATTGATGCTACTGCCTCATTGTCTAAGATAATGAAACAGAAGTTCACTGGACTTATAGCGGGATTATCTAAAGTACAAGAAGACATCCAACTTGCTTTATCTTGCACCCAGGTACAATCAGAACTATCCCAGGACCTCAGAGTAATGATTGCTTCTTTTTCAGCAGGACAATTTCCACTAAATTTGAGAAAGCAGGCAGGTAGGGTAGTATCCAAGTTTGCTATGAGTCATATGGATTGGTGGATGACTCAATTCCATGGCTGTCAGAACCTGACTTGCACGGTCTCATCCCTGATTCCGGTCGCCGGGACGGAACATCGTGCTTATACCACGGTCAATTTGGGTACTATCCTATCGGGCTCTACCGTGTTACACCCCCGAGTCCATCATGATCTGATGGTTTATGAGTCGGGACAACCTCAAATGATTGATACTGATGGGTGCTGGAGGAAGGAAGGGGTGGTGTTATGCCAAGGGAAACAGGATAGGATCACGAGACAACAATGCTGGCACAGGGAAGGGTCATGTCTCATGGATGCCGAGGAATTGTCCCAACCTTATGTAAAATACTTGGGGCAAGGGTATTGGTGCTGGTATCAAATGCACAGTGATGCCCTATATTCTGCCTACGGGTTAAACTGTACTCAACGTGGTACATTACCTCAGGGAGTCTACTGTACATCGTCCCCGGTCCTTGGAATAGATATAGCCGAGACACAAGGACGTACCCCTATTACCCCAGAGAAGAGGCTGGATATCAAACCTGACACCCCCATACACCTACAGAAACTTCCTCTGGGATTTGGGGCAGAGTTAAAGGCTTGGCTGGTAGATTTCGGACAACAGGATGAAATATTAAATGTACTAAGAGATGCTGAGAAACAAGCCACCATACGACTCACCCATGATCAAAATAAATTGATCCAAGTATCCCACGCTTTAGACGCAGACGCTAAGATTTCCTGGTGGGAAAGTTTATTTGGATATAGCCCTAACGCTACAGCTTTCCTAAACATTTTGCTTCACCCTGTTGTTGTCCTGATCTGTGTAGCCTTATCGCTTTCCCTGATGCAAGTCATAATGTGCATTGCTATCAGGAGAATGAACGCCAAAGCTATGAGAATGTGCACCTCAACAAGGTATCTTCTCTCAAGGAACAGAAAAGCCACTGACTCAGAAACAAATCTCTGAAGAAGCCTGATCCAATCCCGACCAGTACAAAGAATTGCGCATTTAAGAGAGAACCTTAGAACTAGGGGTTCTTGCGTTTTGTTTGTGTACTCTTATTTTTCATTTTTTGTCATGTTCAATTTTTTTTTGAGTTTTATACATTCAATTTAAATTTTTAAGAATTTTTATTTTTTTCATTGTAACCTTTATTCATTAGAATTTTTTTAACGTTTCATTTTTTTAATTAATTTTAAGTTTTGGTAAAAGTATTTTTTTATTAATTTTTATTTTTCAGCTTTATTTCTAGGTCTTTCATTTTTTTATCAATTTTCATTTTTTTCTTTTTAATGTTTATTTCATTTTTAATTTTTTGATAATTTTTTTTAAAATGTTTAATTTTAAATTTTTTCCCTTTTTTAAAAAAAAAATTTTTGTTTGATAAATTTTTTAATTAATTTTAATTTTTAATTTTTAGTTTCTTAATTATTGTTCAGTTTTATTTTTTATCTTTCCCTTTTCAAAAAAAAATAAAAAAAGAAGGGGGGGGGGGAGTATAATTTTTTGATTTTAATCTTTTATTAATTTTCTCTCTCTCTCCATCAGTTTTTTTTTTCATTTCATTCAGGTGGGAAAAGTTCCAACATGTTTGGACTTTGCCCACCTGAAAGGGGGAGTAGTGCATAGATCTGAAAGTACAGATAATGCATTATTATTTTTTTTTTAAATTGAACTATATATATGTTTTTTTCTTGTTTTTTATGTTTTTTTACTATTCTCCTTTCCTTTTATTACTCATCTCTCGTCCATTCTTCTTTAATATTAGGCTCTCAAAGCTTTGTCTTTTGGTTTCTATCATCCACCTTCTCAGGATAATGTAACTAGGACATCAGTCATATCATTCATTGTTTAAAACGCATGAGCATTCCTGCCCACCAGCACCATATTGTACACCCAGTGAAGCCAGAGTATCCAGTTAGCATGTCTTAATGTAGTTGTACCTCCCCTAGTCTGCCCACTGCTTTAACCTGAGCCCTGTGAACAGGTGTGGTGAACCCAGGGACCTGACAATAGCAGACAGTGTTGACTATCCCTACCATCAAGGGCAATGGATGATACTGGCCGTGGCGCGGTCTCGGTACACTGTGGGGATCCCACCTGACTTGTCCACATTGCACCCCTCATAGATATTCCTGTCTGACATTCTCCCTCTTGTTCTTGTTTTTTTGTATTCATGCACGACTGTCCGGAGGCCCGCCCAACCACCACCTGAAGAAGCAACGCATCTCTTAAGAAAAACGTGCCACGAATAAGACTCTTCTGAAACTTTCCTTCACCATGCTGAAAAGTGCTGTCTCGCGGTCCGATCCAATCGTGACAATCATAACACCAATATTTCCAAGCTACAGGACTAAATATGCAAGGATCCCGCCAGTAATGTTTGAATTCCGCTCTTCCAATGCAGAGGGGCGATGAAGCATTGCAGTACAGACTCTCATGGGTCGGGTGTGAAGTCTCAAAGGCACCAGAACTGTCTCAAGTTTACCTTGATGGGTTACGGCGGGTTCAAGAAAGGAAGAGGCCGCAGTGGTGGTGGGGGAAGGGTCGGAGGGCTTCTAGGGCGGTGTGGGTGGGTACAAGATCATTGAAGGAGGTCATAAGTTCAATAATGAACTTGAGGGGGTACTGTAATGGATATTTTGAACATTTCATATACTAAATAAAGCACCATGCCCCAATGGATGTATATGTAGGGGGATGGGTGTAACCGTATATAATGTTACAGGAATATATATATATATTTTGTGATATAATGCCAAGTTATGTTCCTAAAGGACAGTTTTTACTGCCTACTGAGAATATAAGGGAGGTTTCAGGTGATACTCAGATATCTTTTGTCTCAAAAGAGCCAGTACACCGCAGGGGCCCTTAGCATGCTAATGCGGGAACTGGTTACACTGAGCTGATAAAGCAACCAGTATTTCAGCTTTAGAGTGGGCAGGCTAGGTAAAGAGACTTGAGATTTCAACCAATCAGGTGGTCAGCTTTGAACCAATGAGACCACCGGATTTTGGATTCTGGCATGGAAGGGGTATAAATTAGTCAGCCCGAGCCATGATGAGCCCCCTTGCGAATGATGTCCTGACCTGAGGAGCATGGTGAAGTACTCTGTAAATATACCTCTTTAATTTCCTTAATCTCTCCTGTAACTCTAATCTTCCTTTAACTTGTGCTGATACACGGTTGTCTCCCTTATAGCCATATTCTTATGTAATATTATTGTGTAATAGCCATATTCTTATGTAATATTATTGTGTTTATAACAATAGTAAAAATGAACACAGTAATCTGTATCAGTCAATACTACAAACAGCGCTAAATGTTGAGGAATGACAGTGGTCAACACCACCTAACAGTTCTTAAGACAGATTCAAGATAGTTTTCAGTGCTTCAAAAGAATGTCCATGGGTGATCCTAAAGAAATAAGTAGAGTGCACCTTCCACCAATCTTCCAGATCCACCTCGTGACACACACACCCCGTAGGGGTTCACACTCACCAGAGTAATATTGAATTAAAGCCTTGAATAGAAATTGCTGTATCCAAGCCAAACACTGAAATATTGTATCCGTCAAGGAGACCTCAGAATGAGATGGGCTTCCAAAAAACAAACAAAGGGAAAGCACATAGTGTAACCCAGTTTATTTCATAAAACAAACCCTCACAAACTTGGTCCCCTCATACCTTCCGGTGAAGTAAACCACCCTCCATGTTTGCTTATGTGATCTTTTAATTGATGTACGTTTAATGTATGAGGGGACCAAGTTTGTGAGGGTTTGTTTTATGAAATAAACTGGGTTACACTATGTGCTTTCCCTTTGTTTGTTTTTTGGAAGCCCATCTCATTCTGAGGTCTCCTTGACGGATACAATATTTCAGTGTTTGGCTTGGATACAGCAATTTCTATTCAAGGCTTTAATTCAATATTACTCTGGTGAGTGTGAACCCCTACGGGGTGTGTGTGTCACGAGGTGGATCTGGAAGATTGGTGGAAGGTGCACTCTACTTATTTCTTTAGGATCACCCATGGACATTCTTTTGAAGCACTGAAAACTATCTTGAATCTGTCTTAAGAACTGTTAGGTGGTGTTGACCACTGTCATTCCTCAACATTTAGCGCTGTTTGTAGTATTGACTGATACAGATTACTGTGTTCATTTTTACTATTGTTATATATATTTTGCCATGTTTTAAACAGCAGCTTAGTTTTATATATTTTTAATTATTTATTTTTTAAAAATATTTTTGTCAACATTCATTACCCACTTGTGGATAACTATTGTGGTCATTCATCTTTGTGGTAAATTGCAATACGTGTTATCCATAGGCGCTGAGCGGTGTATTATAGGCCTTTTTATACACTCTTTTTAAATATTATTGTGTTGTATGAGTAACCTCTTTGTTTCAAAGGTGATATAATTTATGTTATAGTCACAAGTTCTGGATTAATACAAGTTTCTTCTTTCCTGTATAATAAACTACTTTTTTCCTTTTTCGTGCCGCTATCGTTTGCTTAATTTTATATAGACCAAAGGTTTAATCAATCATTTTTATGTATCATTAACACTTCAAGTGAGGTATAAACATTGCCAACACAGTATAGACCCCCTCCGCCAGTGCAGACTCCCCACTAAGTATAAACCCCTCCCTCAGTACAGACCCCCCAGGACAAATCACCCCCTCCATTAGTACAGATCCCCCCAGGACAAACCATCCCCCTCCTTTAGTACAGACCCCCCCTACATTAGTACAGACCCCCCCTCAGGACAAACCACCCCCCTCCATTAGTACAGACCCCCCAGGACAAACCATCCCCCCTCAATTAGAACAGACCCCCCCTCCATTAGTAAAGACCCCCCTCAGGACAAACCACCCTCCCTCTATTAGTACAGACCCCCTCAGGACAAACCACCCCCTCCATTAGTACAGACCCCCCTCAGGACAAACTACCCCCCTCCATTAGTACAGACCCCCCTCAGGACAAACTACCCCCCTCCATTAGTACAGACCCCCCTCAGGACAAACCACCCCCTCCATTAGTACAGACTCCCCCAAGACAAACCACCCCCCTCCATTAGTACAGACCCCCCTCCATTTGTACAGACCCCCAGGACAAACCACCCCCTGCATTAGTACAGACCACCCCCTCCATTGGTACAGTCCCCGCTCCAGTAGTACAGACCCCCCAGGACAACCCCCTCCATTAGTACAGACCCCCCCAGGACAAACCAATCCCTCTCCATTAGTACAGACTCCCCAGGACAAACCCCCCCCCCATTAGCACAGACCCCCAGGACAAACCCTCCTATTAGTAAAGACTCCCCCCAGGACAAACCCCCCTCCATTAGTACAGACCCCTCCAGGACAACCCCCCATAGTACAGACTCTCTTCAGGACAACCCCCCATAGTACAGACTCCCCCCCCAGGACAAACCCCCTCATTAGTACATTCTCCCCCCAGGACAAACCCACCCCTCCATTAGTACAGACTGCCCCAGGACAAACCACCCCCCAACTTTAGTACAGACCCCTCCAGGACAACCTCCCCCATTAGTACAGACTCTCCCCAGAACAAACCCCGCCTCCATTAGTACAGACCCCTCCAGGACAACCCCCCCATTAGGACAAACCCCCCCATTAGCCCAGACCCCTCCAGGACAACCGCCCATTAGTAAAGACTCCCCCCAGGACAAACCCCCCCATTAGTACAGACTCCCCCCAGGACAAACCCCCTCTCCATTATTACAGATCCCCCAGGACAAACCCAGCCTCCATTAGTACAGACCCCCCCCAGGACAAACCCCGCTCTCCATTAGTACAGACTCCCCCCAGGACAAACCCCGCTCTCCATTAGTACAGACTCCCCCCAGGACAAACCCCCTCCCCCATTAGTACAGACTCCCCCCAGGACAAACCCCCCTCCATTAATAAAGACCCCCCAGGACAAACCCCCCCATGACAAACCCCCCAGGACAAACCCCCATTAGTCCAGACTCCCCCCCAGGACAAACCCCCCTCCGGCCCCCTCCATTAGTCCTTCCCCACATTACATGCAGCCGCGCCGCCCGGGTGGAGCATAGATCGCAGCAGGCAGAAGCTAAGACACAGAGAGGAGGAGACGGCATGGACCGCCCCCTCAGTGACGGCATTGCGCGACTTGTCTCTCTCCACACAGAGACAGCCGCTCTGATCTCCGGCGGATGCTTCACTCTCCTCCTCTGACAGGAGGAAGGAGGAGGGAGGGGGGGGAAACACATCAGTGGCAGCGACCGCAACGAACAAGGAGAGGAGAATAGAGGGCAGCACTCTGGCGCTTCAGTGCCCCCACCTCTGTGGCGCCTGGGTGAACTGCACCCCCTGCACCCTATCTAGGATCGGCCCTGTATATACACTCACCGGCCACTTTATTAGGTACACCTTGCTAGTATCGGGTTGGATCCCCTTTTGTCTTCAGAACTGCCTTCATTCTTCGTGACTAGGGATGAGCCGAACACCCCCGGGTTCGGTTCGCACCAGAACCCGCGAACGGACCGAAAGTTTGCACGAACGTTAGAACCCTATTAAATACAATGGATGCGAACGTTCAAAATCTAAAGTGCTAATTATAACGACTAATATGCATGTTATTGTCCTAAAAAGGGTTTGGGAACCCGGGTTATGCACCAGGGGACATGTATCAATGCAAAAAGACGTTTTAAAAACTGCAGTTTTTCGGGAGCAGTCATTTTAATGATGCATAAAGTGAAAAAAAAAGTCAAATATTCCTTTAAATATCGTACCTGGGGGGTGTCTAAAGTATGCCTGTGAAGTGCCACGTGTTTCCCGTGTTTAGAACTGTCCCTGCACAAAATGACATTTCTAAAGGAAAAAAAAGCCATTTAAAACTGCTTGCGGCTTTAATGTAATGTCTGGTCCCGGTAATAATGATGAAAATCTTTGAGAAAAATGGCATAGCATGTAACCTCCCAGTCTCTGGGAACGCGTTGCACAGACCTTTCTGCAAGGCCTCCCGGGGTTGTCTCATCCTCTGCTCCCTCTGCAATGGTAAGATAAGGTCCGCAACCTTGCAACCTTACCCTTGTAGCGTGGATCAAGGAGAGTGGCCAGCCAGTAATGGTCCCTCTCCTTGATCCGAAGAATACGAGGATTCTTCCGCAGACTTTGCAGGATCAGGGAGGCCATGCAGCGTAGGTTAGCTGAGGCATTCGGTCCGGTCCTCTGGGTCACTAAGGACGACATGATCCGCAGCCACCTCCTCCCAGCCACGTACAAGTCCACGGGTTTCTTGGGACTGTAAATCATCCCTAAAAGACTGCTGCTGATGATGCTGAGTGCCAGGCTCCACCTCCATGGTGCCAGGACAGTGCATGCATCCCTGATCATGCCCCACTGGCGTGGTGAAAACAAAACCGAGCTCCCCTGACCCTGTCCTGGTGCCGTAGTTGCACAGGTACTCATTGATGGCCCTCTGCTGCGTGTGCAGCCGCTGCAGCATGGCCAACGTTGAGTTCCACCTGGTGGGCATGTCACATATAAGGCGGTTCTTGGGCAGGTTCAACTCCTTTTGCAGCTCAGCCAGGCGAGCACTGGCATTATAAGATCTGTGGAAATGCACACAGACTTTCCTGGCCTGCCTCAGGACATCCTGTAAGCCCGGGTACCTGCCCAAGAACCGCTGCACCACCAGGTTAAGGACGTGAGCCACACAGGGCACATGGGTCAGTTGTCCCTGTCGGAGGGCGGAGAGGAGGTTGGTGCCATTGTCGCAAACCACCATTCCTGGCTTAAGCTGGCGTGGCATCTACCACCTCTCGGCCTGCCCCTGCAGAGCAGACAGAACCTCTGCCCCAGTGTGGCTCCTGTTCCCCAAACACACCAGCGCAAGCACGGCATGGCATCTTTTTGCCTGCGTACTTGCGTAGCCCCTTGAACGCCTACGGAGCACCGCTGGTTCCGAGGACAAAGCACAGGAAGAGGCCATGGAGGAAGAAGAAGAGGAGGGGGTGGAGGAGAGAGGTGTGTCACAACCAGTAGTAGCATTTTGGAGGCGTGGCGGTGGAACAACCTCCAACACTACTGCACCTTGTCCTGCATCCTTCCCAGCTGCCAAAAGAGTGACCCAATGGGCTGTGAAAGAAAGGTAACGTCCCTGTCCATGCCTGCTGGACCATGAGTCAGCGGTAATATGCACCTTACCGCTGACCGCCCTGTCCAGCGAGGCCAAGACATTGCCTTCCACATGCCGGTAGAGAGCCGGAATCGCCTTCCGTGAGAAAAAGTGGCGTTTGGGAACCTGCCACTGAGGAACCGCACATTGCACAAACTCACGGAAGGGGGCCGAGTCTACCAACTGAAAAGGCAGCAGTTGAAGCGCTAGCAATTTAGCCAAGCTAGCATTCAACCGCTGGGCATGTGGATGGCTGGGAGTGAACTTCTTTCGACGGTCCAGCAGCTGGGGCAGGGAAATTTGCCTGCTAGAATCGGACGTCGGTGTACTGCTAGCAGAGTGCTCGCAAGTACTTGGCTGTGACACACCTAATTCTACACCTTCATTCCTCTCAGTGCAGGTTTCAGAGAGGACTGAAGGTATAGTGGGATTGGAGATCCCAGCTGATGCGGTGCAAGGAGAGGTCCGCTTTGTTCTTTGGTGTGGGTCTTTAAGGTAGGCTTGCCAACGAGCTGCATGGCAGGTCAACATATGTCTGGTCAAGCATGTGGTGCCCAAGCGGCTGATGTTTTGGCCACGCGATATACGCTTGAGACATATGTTGCAAACAGCAGCTGTGCGATCTGATGCACTCGACTCAAAAAAGGCCCACACCAAAGAACTTTTTGAATAACGGGCAGAGGCAGCGCCCTGCACAGGCGGAGCTCTGCGGTGTGATTCAGTCGGTGTGCTGCCCTTACGCTGGCCCCCCGAGGGAATCCTGCCTCGTTGGAGATGTGCCTCCTCCTCATCCTCCTCCTCTCTCCTATTAGGCACCCATGTGGAGTCAGTGACCTCATCATCCCCTCCCTCCTCATCACTGGAGCCAATCTGGCAGTATGCTGCAGCTGCTGGAACATAACTGCCAGATTGGTGTCCTTCTTGAGCATCCCCTCTCTCTGCTCTCACGCTACTGCCTTCCTCTAGCTGGGTATCATCATCAGACCCTTCGAAACGCTGGGCATCCTCCTGGAGCATGTACCCAACACTGTGCTCAAACAGTTCGGGGGACTCCTCAGGAGGACATGGTGGGTCTAGGGAAGGAGTGACTGATGATGACATTGATACCAGGGAAGAGGACGCTTTGGCAGCTGCTTTGCCAGTACCCTGAGCCTGGGTGAGAGAGGATGAGGAGGATGAGGAGGGCTTGGTCATCCACTCTACCAAGTCTTCGGCATGATGCGGCTCAACACGTCCAGCTGCCAAAAATAAGGACAAGCGTGTCCCATGGCCACGTGCTGATGACGATGCACCGCGTCCACGACCAGCACTGTTGTCTCTAGACACAGAGCCTGCTTGCCCTCTTTTATTGGCTTCTGACTGTCTGCCTCTCCTTGTTTGCCTTCCAGACATTCTAATGGCCTGCAGGGAGATGGGAAAACCAGCAATAAGGGGTAGCTTCAGGTGTATATTTTGCAGGAAGCACACTACGCCCTCTGTAAGTGCTGCAGATGACTGCCTGTGTTACACAACAGGAAAAAACAGTAATAAGGGCTAGCTTCAGGTGTTTATTTTGCAGGAAGCACACTCCGCCCGCTGTAAGTGCTGCAAATGCCTGTTAGTGTAAAACAAAAGAAAAAAAGCTCCAGCAATAAGGGCTAGCTTCAGGTGTATAATGTGCAGGAGGCACACTCCGCCCGCTGTAAGTGCTGCAAATGCCTGTTAGTGTAAAACACCAGGAAAACACAGCAATACGGGCTAGCTTTAGGTGTATATTTAGCAGGAAGCACACTCCGCCCGCTGTAAGTGCTGCAAATGCCTGTTAGTGTAACACACCAGGAAAACACAGCAATACGGGCTAGCTTCAGGTGTATATTTAGCAGGAAGCACACTACGCCCGCTGTAAGTGCTGCAGATGACTGCCTGTGTTACACAACAGGAAAAAACAGCAATAAGGGCTAGCTTCAGGTGTTTATTTTGCAGGAAGCACACTCCGCCGCTGTAAGTGCTACAAATGCCTGTTAGTGTAACACAAAAGAAAAAAAGCTCCAGCAATAAGGGCTAGCTTCAGGTGTTTATTTTGCAGGAAGCACACTCCGCCCGCTGTAAGTGCTGCAAATGCCTGTTAGTGTAACACAAAAGAAAAAAAGCTCCAGCAATGAGGGCTAGATTCAGGTGTATAATGTGCAGGAGGCACACTCCGCCCACTGTAAGTGCTGCAAATGCCTGTTAGTGTAACACACCAGGAAAACGCAGCAATACGGGCTAGCTTCAGGTGTATATTTAGCAGGAAGCACACTACGCCCGCTGTAAGTGCTGCAGATGACTGCCTGTATTACACAACAGGAAAAAACAGCAATAAGGGCTAGCTTCAGGTGTTTATTTTGCAGGAAGCACACTCCGCCCGCTGTAAGTGCTGCAAATGCCTGTTAGTGTAACACAAAAGGAAAAAAGCTCCAGCAATAAGGGCTAGCTTCAGGTGTATAATGTGCAGGAGGCACACTCCGCCCGCTCTAAGTGCTGCAAATGCCTGTTAGTGGAACACACCAGGAAAACACAGCAATACGGGCTAGCTTCAGGTGTATAATGTGCAGGAGGCACACTCCGCCTGCTGTAAGTGCTGCAAATGCCTGTTAGTGTAACACACCAGGAAAACACAGCAATACCGGCTAGCTTCAGGTGTATATTTAGCAGGAAGCACACTCCTCCCGCTGTAAGTGCTGCAAATGCCTGTTAGTGTAACACACCAGGAAAACACAGCAATACGGGCTAGCTTCAGGTGTATACTGTGCAGGAGGCTTAGCAACAATGACACTGACACGGTTCCCTGCCTATCCTTCTCTCTTCCTGCACACAAGGTTTATCAAAGAATATGACACTGACACTCTCCCTGCCTATCCTTCTCTCTCCCTGCACACAAGGTTTAGCAAAGAATATGACACTGACACTCTCCCTGCCTATCCTTCTCTCCCCCTGCACACAAGGTTTAGCAAAGAATATGACACTGACACTGTCCCCTGCCTATCTTTCTCTCTCCCTGCACACAAAGTTTAGCAAAGAATATGACACTGACACTGTCCCCTGCCTATCCTTCTCTCTCCCTGCACACAAGGTTTATCAAAGAATATGACACTGACACTCTCCCTGCCTATCCTTCTCTCTCCCTGCACACAAGGTTTAGCAAAGAATATGACACTGACACTCTCCCTGCCTATCCTTCTCTCTCCCTGCACACAAGGTTTAGCAAAGAATATGACACTGACACTGTCCCCTGCCTATCCTTCTCTCTCCCTGCACACAAGGTTTAGCAAAGAATATGACACTGATACTGTCCCCTGCCTATCCTTCTCTCTCCCTGCACACAAGGTTTAGCAAAGAATATGACACTGATACTGTCCCCTGCCTATCCTTCTCTCTCCCTGCACACAAGGTTTAGCAAAGAATATGACACTGACACTCTCCCTGCCTATCCTTCTCTCTCCCTGCACACAAGGTTTAGCAAAGAATATGACACTGACACTCTCCCTGCCTATCCTTCTCTCTCCCTGCACACAAGGTTTAGCAAAGAATATGACACTGATACTGTCCCCTGCCTATCCTTCTCTCTCCCTGCACACAAGGTTTAGCAAAGAATATGACACTGATACTGTCCCCTGCCTATCCTTCTCTCTCCCTGCACACAAGGTTTAGCAAAGAATATGACACTGACACTCTCCCTGCCTATCCTTCTCTCTCCCTGCACACAAGGTTTAGCAAAGAATATGACACTGACACTCTGCCCGCCTATCCTTCTCTCTCCCTGCACACAAGATTTAGCAAAGAATATGACACTGACACTGTCTCCTGCCTATCCTTCTCTCTCCCTGCACACAAGGTTTAGCAAAGAATATGACACTGACACTCTCCCTGCCTATCCTTCTCTCTCCCTACACACAAGAATAGCACAAAGAATAGCACAATGACACTGTCCCTGCCTATCCTTTTCTTTCCCTGGGCCGGAACACACTACACAAGGCCGCCGCGCTGGCGGCCTTTTATAGTGTGGGGCGTGTGCTAAACCCCCTGAGCTATAATTGGCCACAGGCAACCTGCCTGTGGACAATTATGGCTCTCCTAGCTGCCGGCGCTGTGATTGGCCAAGCATGCGGGGTCACAGTGCATGCTTGGCCAATCACAGCGCCGGGATTGCACTGCGATGGCGCAGTGTATTGTGGGCCATTCGCGTCACTCAAATTTGGCGCGAACGGCCCAAATAGTTCGATCTTCGTCGAACGATCGAACAGCCGATGTTCGAGTCGAACGTATGTTCGACTCGAACACCGAGCTCATCCCTATTCGTGACATAGATTCAACAAGATGTTGGAAACATTCCTCAGAGATTTTGCTCCATAGTAACATGATAGCATCACACAGTTGCTGAAAATTTGTCGGCTGCACATCCATGATGCGAATCTCCCATTTCACCACATTCCAAGGGTGCTCTATTGGATTGAGATCTGATGACTGTGGAGGCCATTGGAGTACAGTGACCTCATTGTCACATTCAGGAAACCAGTGGTGAGATGATTTAAGCTTTGCGACATGGTGCATTATCCTGCTGGAAGGAGCCATCAGAAGATGGGTATACTGTAGTCATAAAGGGATGGACATGGTCAGCAACAATACCAATACAACAATACATGGTCAGCAACAATAGTAGGCCATGGTGTTTAAATGATGCTCAATTGATACTAAGAGGCCCAAAGTGTGCCAAGAAAATATCCCCCACACCATTACACCACCACCACCAGCCTGAACCATTGATACAAGGCAGGATGGATCCATGCTTTCATGTTGTTTACACCAAATTCTGACCCTACCATCTGAATGTCGCAGCTGAAATCGAGATTTATCAGATCAGGCAATGTTTTTCCAATCTTCTATTGTCCAATTTTGGTGAGCCTGTGTGACTTGTAGCCTTAGTTTCCTGTTCTTAACTGACAGGAGTGGCACCTGGGTGTGGTCTTCTGCTGCTGTAGCCCATCTGCTTCAGGGTTCGATGTGTTGTGCGTTCAGAGATGGTATTCTGCATACCTTGGTTGTAATCAGTGGTTATTGTTACTGTTGCCTTTTTATCATCTTGAACCAGTCTGCCCATTTCTTCTCTGACCTCAACAAGGCATTTTCATCCACACACCAGCCGCTCACTGGATATTTTCTCTTTTTCGGACCATTCTCTGTAAACCCTAAAGATGGTTGTGCATGAAAACACCAGTAGATCCTCAGTTTTTTAAATACTCAGAACAGCTTATCTGGCACTAGGGATGAGCTTCGTGTTCGAGTCGAACATCGGCTGTTCGATCGTTCGACGAAGATCGAACGATTTGGGCCGTTCGCGCCAAATTCGAGTGACGCGAACGGCCCACAATGCACTACGCCATCGCAGTGTCATCCAGGCGCTGTGATTGGCCAAGCATGCACTGTGACCCCGCATGCTTGGCCAATCACAGCGCCGGCAGCGAGGAGAGCAATGATTGGCCACAGGCAGGATGCCTGTGGCCAATTATTGCTGAGGGTGTTTAGTACACGCCCCACACTATAAAAGGCCGCCAGCACGGCGGCCTAGTGTAGTGTGTTCCGGAGCAGGGATAGAGCAGCATAGGCAGGGACAGTGACTGTTATTTCTTTCTTGCTTAACCTGGATTCCTTTAGTTTAGGGAAAGAGAAGGATAGGTAGGGAGAGTGTCAGTGTGTTTTGTGCTTGTGCTATAGTGTGCTTAAAAAAAACATTTATTCTAGGGACAGAAAACTGTAGGTAGGGACAGTGTCAGTTTCTTTCACTCTGCAAGTCCTTGTTTCCAGGGACCTGGAAGGACAGTGAGTGAATTGTCCTTGTGCTATATTGTGCTTAAAAAAACATTTATTCTAGGGACAGAAAACTGTAGGTAGGGAGAGTGTCAGTTTATTTCACTCTGCAAGTCCTTGTTTCCAGGGACCTGGAAGGACAGTGAGTGAATTGTCCTTGTGCTATATTGTGATTAAAAAAAACATTTTTTCTAGGGACAGAAAACTGTAGGTAGGGAGAGTGTTTTTTTTCTTTCACTCTGCAAGTCCTTGTTTCCAGGGACCTGTAAGGACAGTGAGTGAATTGTCCTTGTGCTATATTGTGATTAAAAAAAACATTTTTTCTAGGGACAGAAAACTGTAGGTAGGGAGAGTGTTTTTTTTCTTTCACTCTGCAAGTCCTTGTTTCCAGGGACCTGTAAGGACAGTGAGTGAATTGTCCTTGTGCTATATTGTGCTTAAAAAAAACATTTATTCTAGGGACAGAAAACTGTAGGTAGGGAGAGTGTCAGTTTATTTCACTCTGCAAGTCCTTGTTTCCAGGGACCTGTAAGGACAGTGAGTGAATTGTCCTTGTGCTATATTGTGATTAAAAAAAACATTTTTTCTAGGGACAGAAAACTGTAGGTAGGGAGAGTGTTTTTTTTCTTTCACTCTGCAAGTCCTTGTTTCCAGGGACCTGTAAGGACAGTGAGTGAATTGTCCTTGTGCTATATTGTGATTAAAAAAAACATTTTTTCTAGGGACAGAAAACTGTAGGTAGGGAGAGTGTTTTTTTTCTTTCACTCTGCAAGTCCTTGTTTCCAGGGACCTGTAAGGACAGTGAGTGAATTGTCCTTGTGCTATATTGTGCTTAAAAAAAACATTTATTCTAGGGACAGAAAACTGTAGGTAGGGAGAGTGTCAGTTTATTTCACTCTGCAAGTCCTTGTTTTCAGGGACCTGTAAGGACAGTGAGTGAATTGTCCTTGTGCTATATTGTGATTAAAAAAAACATTTTTTCTAGGGACAGAAAACTGTAGGTAGGGAGAGTGTTTTTTTTCTTTCACTCTGCAAGTCCTTGTTTCCAGGGACCTGTAAGGACAGTGAGTGAATTGTCCTTGTGCTATATTGTGATTAAAAAAAACATTTTTTCTAGGGACAGAAAACTGTAGGTAGGGAGAGTGTTTTTTTTCTTTCACTCTGCAAGTCCTTGTTTCCAGGGACCTGGAAGGACAGTGAGTGAATTGTCCTTGTGCTATATTGTGATTAAAAAAAATATTTTTTCTAGGGACAGAAAACTGTAGGTAGGGAGAGTGTCAGTTTCTTTCACTGTGAAAGTCCTTGTTTCAAGGGACAGAGAAGGACACCTGAAGGTAGCCCTTATTGCTTTTTTCCCATCTCCCTGCAGGCCATCTATTAGAATGTCTGGAAGGCAAACAAGGAGAGGCAGACAGTCAGGAGGCAATAAAAGAGGGCAAGCAGGCTCTGTGTCTGGGGGCAACAGTGCTGGTCGTGGACGCGGTGCATTGTCATCAGCACATGGCCATGGGACACGCTTGTCCTTCTTTTCGGCAGCTGGACATGTTGAGCCACATCATGCCGAAGACTTGGTAGAGTGGATGACCAAGCCCTCCTCCTCCTCCTCATCCTCTCTCACCCAGGCTCAGGGTACTGGAAAAGCAGCTGCCAAAGCGTCGTCTTCCCTGGTATCAATGTCAGACAAATCATCAGTCACTCCTTCCCTAGACCCACCATGTCCTCCTCCTGAGGAGTCCCCCGAACTGTTTCAGCACAGTGTTGGGTACATGCTCCAGGAGGATGCCCAGCGTTTCGAAGGGTCTGATGATGAAACCCAGCTAGAGGAAGGCAGTAGCGTGAGAGCAGACAGAGGGGATGCTCAAGAAGGACACCAATCTGGCAGTCATGTTCCAGCAGCTGCAGCATACTGCCAGATTGGCTCCAGTGATGAGGAGGGAGGGGATGATGAGGTCACTGACTCCACGTGGGTGCCTAATAGGAGAGAGGAGGAGGAGGAGGATGAGGAGGAGGCACATCTCCAACGAGGCAGGATGCCCTTTGGTGGCCAGCGTAAGGGCAGTACACCGACGGAATCACACCGCAGAGCTCCGCCTGTGCAGGGCGCTGCCTCTGCCCGTCATTCAAAAAGTTCTTTGGTGTGGGCCTTTTTTGAGGCTAGTGCATCAGATCGCACAGCTGCTGTTTGCAACATATGTCTCAAGCGTATATCGCGTGGCCAAAACATCAGCCGCTTGGGTACCACATGCCTGACCAGACATATGTTGACCTGCCATGCAGCTCGTTGGCAAGCCTACCTCAAAGACCCACACCAAAGAACAAAGCGGACCTCTCCTTGCACCGCATCAGCTGGGATCTCCAACCCCACTATAACTTCAGTCCTCTCTGAAACATGCACTGAGAGGAATGAAGGTGTAGAATTAGGTGTGTCACAGCCAAGTACTTGCGCCCACTCTGCTAGCAGTACACCGACGTCCGATTCTAGCAGGCAAATTTCCCTGCCCCAGCTGCTGGACCGTCGAAAGAAGTTCACTCCCAGCCATCCACATGCCCAGCGGTTGAATGCTAGCTTGGCTAAATTGCTAGCGCTTCAACTGCTGCCTTTTCAGTTGGTAGACTCGGCCCCCTTCCGTGAGTTTGTGCAATGTGCGGTTCCTCAGTGGCAGGTTCCCAAACGCCACTTTTTCTCACGGAAGGCTATTCCGGCTCTCTACCGGCATGTGGAAGGCAATGTCTTGGCCTCGCTGGACAGGGCGGTCAGCGGTAAGGTGCATATTACCGCTGACTCATGGTCCAGCAGGCATGGACAGGGACGTTACCTTTCTTTCACGGCCCATTGGGTCACTCTTTTGGCAGCTGGGAAGGATTCAGGACAAGGTGCAGTAGTGTTGGAGGTTGTCCCACCGCCACGCCTCCAAAATGCTACTACTGGTTGTGACACACCTCTCTCCTCCACCCCCTCCTCTTCTTCTTCCTCCATGGCCTCTTCCTGTGGTTTGTCCTATGAACCAGCGGTGCTCCGTAGCCGTTCACGGGGCTACGCAAGTACGCAGGCAAAAAGATGCCATGCCGTGCTTGCGCTGGTGTGTTTGGGGGACAGAAGCCACACTGGGGCAGAGGTCCTGTCTGCTCTGCAGGGCCAGGCCGAGAGGTGGTTGACGCCACGCCAGCTTAAGCCAGGAATGGTGGTTTGCGACAATGGCACCAACCTCCTCTCCGCCCTCCGACAGGGACAACTGACCCATGTGCCCTGTGTGGCTCACGTCCTTAACCTGGTGGTGCAGCGCTTCTTGGGCAGGTACCCGGGCTTACAGGATGTCCTGAGGCAGGCCAGGAAAGTCTGTGTGCATTTCCGCAGATCTTATAATGCCAGTGCTCGCCTGGCTGAGCTGCAAAAGGAGTTGAACCTGCCCAAGAACCGCCTTATATGTGACATGCCCACCAGGTGGAACTCAACGTTGGCCATGCTGCAGCGGCTGCACACGCAGCAGAGGGCCATCAATGAGTACCTGTGCGACTACGGCACCAGGACAGGGTCAGGGGAGCTTGGTTTTTTTTCTCCACGCCAGTGGGGCATGATCAGGGATGCATGCACTGTCCTGGCACCATTTGAGGAGGCCACGAGGATGGTGAGCAGTGACAGTGCATGCATCAGTGACACTGTACCTCTTGTCCACCTGTTGGAGCACACGCTGCGTGGAATAATGGACAGGGCACTTGAGGCAGAACAGAGGCAGGAAGAGGAGGACTTCCTTGCCTCTCAAGGCCCCCTTTACCCAGACAGTGTTCCTTCTGTCCCACCCATCGCACAGGAAGAGGAGGAGGAGGAGGAGGAGGAGGAGGAGGATTGTGTCAGCATGGAGGTGGAGGCTGGCACTCAGCATCATCAGCAGCAGTCTTTTAGGGATGATTTACAGTCCCAAGAAACCAGTGGACTTGTACGTGGCTGGGAGGAGGTGGCTGCGGATCATGTCGTCCTTAGTGACCCAGAGGACTCCGGAGCGAATGCCTCAGCAAACCTACGCTGCATGGCCTCCCTGATCCTGCAAAGTCTGCGGAAGGATCCTCGTATTCTTCGGATCAAGGAGAGGGACCATTACTGGCTGGCCACTCTCCTTGATCCACGGTACAAGGGTAAGGTTGCGGACCTTATGTTACCGTCGCAGAGGGAGCAGAGGATGAGACAACTCCGGGAGGCCTTGCAGAAAGGTCTGTGCAACGCGTTCCCAGAGACTGGGAGGTTGCAAACTCCTGGTCCTGGACAACGAGTTGCTGAGGCTTCGGCCAGTCAAAGAAGGAGCGGTGGGGAAGGTGGCCGTCTGACCGATGCGTTCAGACAATTCTTTAGTCCGCAGCCCCAAAGTATGATCGGTTCCAGCAACCATCGCCAGCGTCTGATAAACATGGTGCAGGAATATCTAGGGGCAAGGTCAGACTTGGACACCTTCCCCACCGAAAATCCTCTGGCTTACTGGGTCTTGAGGATGGATCACTGGCCAGAGCTTGCACAGTATGCAATTGAGCTACTGGCCTGTCCTGCATCCAGCGTTCTTTCGGAACGCACATTCAGTGCTGCTGGAGGATTTGTCACGGATCACAGGGTGCGCCTGTCCACCGACTCGGTTGATCGACTGACTTTCATCAAGATGAACCAGTCTTGGATCACCACCAGCTACCACACACCTGATGCTGATATAACAGACTAATTGATTTTAACATGTCACATCCCTTCAAGACTGATGCTGATGCTGAGTGCCTGTGCTGTTATGTTGACTGGCTATCCTCCTCCTCCGAGTCCTCAATGATACGATTGATGATGATAGCTTGGAAGATCATTTTTGTTTATGGGTGCCGCCACCAGTGCCTAACGCCCAATTTTTCAGCCCCTGTTTAACAGGGGCGTGTAATTACAATTTTTGAAGCAATACTTTGCAACAGGGCTCATTGCTGTGCTCCAAGTACAGTATCTGTGAGGAGTTGCAGTGTTGTGCCACCAGTGCCTAAGGCCCAATTTTTCAGCCCCTGTTTAACAGGGGCGTGTCATTACAATTTTTGAAGCAATACTTTGCAACAGGGCTCATTGCTGTGCTCCAAGTACAGTATCTGTGAGGAGTTGCAGTGTTGTGCCACCAGTGCCTAAGGCCCAATTTTTCAGCCCCTGTTTAACAGGGGCGTGTCATTACAATTTTTGAAGCAATACTTTGCAACAGGGCTCATTGCTGTGCTCCAAGTACAGTATCTGTGAGGGGTTGCAGTGTTGTGCCACCAGTGCCTAAGGCCCAATTTTTCAGCCCCTGTTCAACAGGGGCATGTAATTACAATTCTTGATCTAATAATTCACAGCAGGGCCCATTGCTGCACCCACCAAGAGTAACTGTCAGGGCTTACAGTGTTGTGGCACCAGCACCACCATCAAAGGCCCAATTTTTACTACCACTGTTCAACAATTATATGTAATTAAAATTCCTGATATAATAGTTGACAGCAGGGCGTTCCAGCACCAACCAAGAGTAACTGTGAGTGCTTACAGTGTTGTGCCAACACCAACAACTAAGGGGCCTATTTCTGCAGAGTATATACGGCAGGTCCCTACTTTCAAACATCCAACTTACAAACGACTCCTACTTGCAAACGCAAGAAGACAACAGGAAGTGAGAGGAAATCTACCACTAGGAAGGAAAATTCTCTCCTGTAAGAATAAATATGGGAGAAAGGTGTCTCCTCTGTACTGATGCTTTATCAGCAATCCTTGTTTCAAGAAAAACACCACATTTCAAAAACAGTTGTCATTGGGACGGAAAGTGAGGTGAAATGTTCTGAACAGGGGCACAGACAGCAAAACAAATGTTACAGGGGTGATAACCCTTACCTATGTTTTCCAAAAAGTTTAAAAATAGATTTTTGGTCTGGAGCTACACTTCAACAATGTACCTGTTCAAAATTACAAACAGATTCTACATAAGAACAAACCTACAGTCCCTGTCTTGTATGCACCGCCTGTATAGGGCTGTTCAGAGTATATAGGGCCTTTTTTATTTTATGTGCGGGGTTCCCCTTAATATCCATACAAGACCCAAAGGGGCTGGTAATGGGCTGGGGTAGGGGGGGGGGGTCATGGGGTAGCTATGCCATTTTTCTTAAAGAATTTCATCCATATTACCGGGACCAGACATTACATTAAAGCCGCAAGCAGTTTTAAATGGCTTTTTTTTCCTTTAGAAGTGTCATTTTGTGCAGGGACAGTTCTAAACACGGGAAACACGTGGCACTTCACAGGCATACTTTAGACACCCCCCAGGTACGATATTTAAAGGAATATTTGACTTTTTTTTTTTCACTTTATGCATCATTAAAATGACTGCTCCCGAAAAACGACCGTTTTTAAAACTTCTTTTTGCATTGATACATGTCCCCTGGTGCAGAACCCGGGTTCCCAAACCCTTTTTAGGACAATAACATGCATAATAGTTGTTATAATTAGCACTTTAGAATTCGAACGTTCGCATCCATTGTATTTAATAGGGTTCTAATGTTCGTTCGAACTTTCGGTCCTTTCGGGGTTCTGGTGCGAACCGAACCCGGGGGTGTTCGGCTCATCACTATCTGGCACCAACAACCATGCCACGTTCTGATGCTTGGTTTGAACTTCAGTAAGTCGCCTTCACCACGTCTAGATGGCTAAACGCATTGAGTTGCTGCCATGTGATTGGCTGATTAGCAATTTGTGTTATCAAGCAATTGAACAGGCATACCTAATAAAGTGGCCAGTGAGTGTATATATATATATGCATTGCATGAATCTATGTATTGTCGCCGCTGTCGCTGCTGCCCACTATTCAGATGGCCGGCCCCCTGGCGAGCGACGGTCATCTGAATAACGGCAGCTGGTTGGCTGTGGAAGTGTCTATCAGAGCAAGCGGCTCTGATAGGCTTTCCGATTACAGCCTGAGGACTGTAATCGGCTTCCAAATAGTTAACCAGGGGACGCAGGGGGGGTGTGTTCCTTGGTTAACACTGACACACATCTCAGCCAATCAGGTTCACTGGATCTGGTTACCGGTAACCTGATTGGCTGAAGCGACATCGAGGGCAGGACTACATCGAGGGATCGTGGAGGAGGATCCGAGGATGGCTGACCGAGAAAGGTAAGTGCCAGGCGGGGGGGGGGGGGCAATCTGGCAGCATTTTAGGGGCAAACTGGCAGCAATTAATGGGCGCAGTGGCGACAATGGCATGGCACAGTGGCTGCGTTTGGCATGGCACAGTGGCGACAATTGATGGGCACAGTGGCGACAATGGCATGGCACAGTGGCTGCGTTTGGCATGGCACAGTGGCGACAATTGATGGGCACAGTGGCGACAATGACATGGCACAGTGGCTGCATTTGGCATGGCACAGTGGCGACAATGGCATGGCACAGTGGCTGCATTTGGCATGGCACAGTGGCTGCGTTTGGCATGACACAGTGGCGACAATTGATGGGCACAGTGGCGACAATGGCATGGCACAGTGGCGACAATTGATGGCATGGCACAGTGGCGACAATTGATGGGCACAGTGGCGACAATTGATGGCACAGTGGCTGCGTTTGATGGCATGGCACAGTGGCGACAATTGATGGGCACAGTGGCTGTGTTTGATGGCATGGCACAGTGGCTGCGTTTGATGGCATGGAACAGTGGTGACAATTGATGGGCACAGTGGCTGCGTTTGATGGCATGGCACAGTGGCTGCGTTTGATGGCATGGCACAGTGGTGACAATTGATGGGCTCAGTGGCTGCGTTTGATGGCATGGCACAGTGGCTGCGTTGATGGCATGGCACAGTGGCGACAATTTTATGGCACAGTGGCGACAATTTTATGGCACAGTGGCTGCGTTTGATGGGCACAGTGGCTGCGTTTGATGGGCACAGTGGCAGCAATTGATGGGCACAGTGGCGGCAATTGATAGGCACAGTGAGGCTGCAATTGATGTTTTTTATTTTTCGTTTTTGTTTGCGCCCCCAAAAAATTTGGAGCACCAGTTGCCACTGTATATGTATATATTGGAAAAAGGCAGACTTTGTGCTCCTCTTGGCCTTTTTTTTCTGCTGTCACTCTTCTGTTTCTCAGCATTCAGTGGGGTTAATTTACTAAAGGCAAATAGACTGTGGACTTTTGCTAGTGCAATGGCACGCTGCAAGTGCAGTTGCTCCAGAGCTTAGTAAATGAGGGGGAGCGCTGCTTACTTCCATCATTCAATTATGTGCAAGCAAAAATGCTGTTTTTTTCTTTTCCTTATATGTGATTATACATTGTATGCTCTAAAGCAACTGCACTTGCAAAGTGCACAGTAGTTTTGCCTTTAGTAAATCAACTCCACAATCTCATGATCATTTTTTCACCAAAATATTTACTCACTAATATTGTATACATGTAAAATCTTTTTTTCCTTACATAAAATAGTTAACTAGAGTATTTGACCATTGAAAGCATTTATGCCTAGTACATATGATCAGAAAATCAGACGAAAAATACAGTTTTCAAAGCGATCGTACGATAAACTTATGCTAAATGAGACAGACGCTAGAGTTATTTGAACCCCTTTCTGTCCACAATTTTGGTAATACAATTTTCCAGCATAATGGCATATTCTGAGAATATGTTAGTAAATGTTTTCCCTTTGACAGCTACCAGCTGAGATTTAGTGCATTTGCTAGCAATCAGCTTTAGCTATCACTGTCAGTTTTGGCCTTCACTCATTATCAAGAAGCAATTAAAGTGTTCCCTTGTGATCACTAATTCAGCTACAGTATGACATAATGATTACCAGTAGGGATGAGCTTTATGTTCGGGTCGAACATGAGTTCGACTCGAACATTGGCTGTTCGCCCGTACGCCTAATAGCGAACAATTTGGGGTGTTCGCGGCAAATTCGAAAGCCGCGGAACACCCTTTAAAGGTCTATGGGAGAAATCAAAAGTGCTAATTTTAAAGGCTAATATGCAAGTTATTGTCATAAAAAGTGCTTGGGGACCCGGGTCCTGCCCCAGGGGACATGTATCAATGCAAAAAAAATGCAGTTTTTTCGGGAGCAGTGATTTTAATAATGCTTAAAGCGAAACAATAAAAATGAAATATTCCTTAAAATTTTGTACCTGGGGGGGTGTCTATAGTATGCCTGTTAAGTAGCGCATGTTTCCCGTACTTAGAAAAGACCCTGCACAAAATTAAATTTCTAAAGGAAAAAAAGTAATTTAAAACTACTCGTGGCTATAATGAATTGTCGGGTCCCGGCAATACAGATAAAAGTCATTGAAAAAAACGACTAGGGGAACCCCGATCCAAAATAAAAAAAATACGAAATAAAAAAAATACGTGGGGGTCCCCCCAAATTCCATTACCAGGCCCTTCAGGTCTGGTATGGATATTAAGGGGAACCCTGCGCCAAATTTAAAAAAAAATGGCGTATGGGTCCCCCTCAAAATCTGAAGGGTCTGGTATGGATTTTGAGGGGGACTCCTACACCATTATTTTTTTTAAAATTTAGCGCAGGGTTCCCCTTAATACCCAAACCAGACCTGAAGGGCCTAGTAATGGAATTTGGGAGGGAAACCCATGTCATTTTTTTCAATGACTTTTATCTGTATTGTCGGGACTCGACAATTCATTATAGCCGCGAGTAGTTTTGAATGACTTTTTTTCCTTTAGAAATGTCATTTCTTTCTCGTACATCACGGGACACAGAGCGGCATAGTCATTACTAATGGGTTATATAGATACCGTCAGGTGCTGGCACTGGCAACTTCCAAAACCGTAAGTACCCTCCCCTATATAAGCCCCTCCCATCCGGGAGCACCTCAGTTTTTTGCCAGTGTCTAAGGTGTTGGCCAAGAAGAAACATGTGTTTTTCACTGAGCTTGCGTACAGGTTCTTTTGGGCCTCAGTAAGCTATTCCGGATCCGACCAAAAAAGCTTCATAGCTAAACGGTCGGTACCCGGGCCTTGCAGAGAAGAGCAAGGTTTTGCCTGTAATGCTTCTCTTAGGAGAGCTGGACCCTGGGATCCAGAGCTCTGGTCATACCCACGACCAAGATGTTTTCTGTGCAGGGTGCTATACAGGTCCAGGGGAGTGGAATCCTTGGGAACCCGGTCCCTGAAGGTTTGATTACAATGCCTGCCGTGATAGGTGAAGTTTGGGCTTTTGTGGACCAAACAAAGTCCTGCGGCGGGGAACAGGTAAGTGGGGGCCCCCAGGAACTTGGTTCTATTGGGGGACCCCCAAGCCTAATTTGTCTTTCTGCCTGTTACCTAACGGTATTCCCGCTAATATCTGTGTTTGCCTGTAACTACTGAAAATGTAAAATTTTAATAGTAGTCAAGAAAAAAAAAAAAAAAAAGAGGACCGCGGTACCTGTGTTAAACCACTAGAGGCCGCTGTAGTCCATTTTTCTTGTCATGTGGATCTTTGGTTTTCTCAAGTCAAAAGATCCAGGCAGCTGGTAAGTTTCTCTGTGGGAATCCACTTCCTCTGCCCTGTTGCTGCGCTCATCCACCGCACAGGCCCTCCGGCAAAAAGGGCCCTGGCTCCTAGTCCCCTGTTGATTTCGAAAAGGGCGCCAATGGCGCACGGGCACGCGCGCGGGCGCGTGCACGCGCCTCCTATGAAAAAAAAGGGGCGGGGCGGGTGGATGACGCTCGATGCGCGCCGCGGCGCTTCTGCACATGTGCGGGCGTCCCAGCATGGTTAAAAGTCACAGTACAAGTGTCAGCTGGATGCAAACAGAGCTAGCAACAAACAGTGGCACACAGAGGCGGTTGATGCAGGCATCCCCATAGAAAGGCACTTTAGTGGACACCAGCTGGTATATAGCAGCAACTGTGTTAGACTATTACCAGCAAAATTGGTGTATGACGACGGGAATACCTCAGCTTTGTGCTTATAGGATATGTCGTCCAGACGCTCCGGAAATAGATCTTCCAGGAAGCCAAAGGGGTCTCCATCGGGCTCTGAGGATATTGGGCATGCTTGTACTGCACCAATCTCCCCTGAGAATTCAGAGGTCAGTAGCCGTAGAAACCCCGCAGGAGTACCTGGTGCTGCGGCTGTCCCCAGTCCACCTGCTCCTGTATATATAACAGAGGAGGTTTTATCCTCAACTCTGGGAGGATTGGAAGAGAGATTAACAGCATTGATCGCTGCTTCCCTGTCACAGGAAAAGCGCGTCCGATCTCCGTCTCCTCCTTCAGAGTGCCTGTTAGTGGAGGAACAGCCCCACACAGAGATCGACCTACCTGAAGGGGATCAGGATGAGGTTGATTCAGTTATGGAGGAATCAACAGTGGAAGAACCTTTCTCAGCATCTCAGGCTGAAAGATTATGGGTTCAGTCTCTGACTAATATGGTCCGATCAGCATTTAAAATGCCTCTGGCGGAACCACCATCCACTACGGTTTCCTCGCTGGGGTCGCTAAAAGCTCCCCAGGCTGTCTGTTCCTTCCCAATCCACCCTTTATTAGAAGGGCTTATTTACCAGGATTGGGAGCATCCTGATAAAATATTTGCTCCCCCCAAGAGATTTCCTGTGATCTATCCCATGGAGGATAAGTTCATAAGAAAATGGAGGGTCCCTACAGTGGACGCAGCCATCTCTTCTGTGAACAAATCACTGACATGTCCAGTAGATAATGTTCCAATGTTCAAAGACCCAATAGATAAAAAATTGGAGTCTTTACTAAAATCTGCTTTCTCTACAGCAAGTTTGGTGACACAACCTGCGGTAGCAGCGATTGGAGTCTGCCAAGCAGTGAAAGATCAGTTGAAACAAGTCTTAAGGGACTTACCAGATCAGCAGGCTCTTGCCCTAGCTGACCTACCTAGAGCCTTGTGTTTTGCGGTGGACGCCATAAAGGATACAATCCAACAGGCCTCCCGCTTTACGCTGTCTATAGTACATATGCGTAGGCTTCTGTGGCTCAAAAACTGGTCTGCTGAAGCTCCCTGTAAAAAACTGCTGGTTAGCTTCCCATTTCATGGAGAACGCTTATTTGGAGAAGATCTGGACAAATATATCCAGAAAATTTCTGCCGGTAAAAGTTCACTCTTACCGGTTAAGAACAAGGGTAGAAGTCCTTCTTTTAAGAGGCCTACTTCTCCAGTCCCGGGCACATCGGCTGTGAAGCAGTTCCGACGGCCTCTGCGGTCAAATTCAGGGGGCAGAAATCAGGGACAATCACAGGGTAACAAGAAACCCTGGGTCAAGAGAGGTACAAAACCTCCCCCCAAGGCATGAAGCGTTGCCCCCACTCAATCGGGTGAGGGGAAGACTTCAGTTGTTCACAGAGACCTGGCGGGACACCATCAGAGACAGATGGGTGCTCTCCGCAGTAAGTCTGGGATACAAGCTGGAGTTAAAAGGCACTCCTCCTGCCCAATTTATGAGGTCAAACGTGCCAAGCGATCCCCAGAAGAGAGGATCCCTCCTTCTGGCACTAGAACAACTATTGCTCCAAGGTGTAATCATGAAGGTTTCCCTGGAAGAAAGCGGATTCGGGTTTTACTCGAACCTTTTCACAGTCCCCAAACCAAATGGGGACGTGAGGCCCATATTAAATATAAAAGGGCTAAACAAGTTCCTACATATCAGGACTTTTTCGGATGGAGTCGATCCGATCGGTGGCCACCGCCCTACAAGGGCAGGAATGGTTAGCCTCGATCGACATAAGGGATGCTTATTTGCATATTCCCATCTGTCCGGCCCACCAGAAATTTCTACGCTTTGCAGTAGAAGGGCGCCATTTTCAGTTCAGAGCCTTACCTTTCGGTCTGGCCACAGCACCACGAGTGTTCACAAAAATTCTGGCCCCATTATTGGCCAATCTAAGAACACAGGGTGTAACGATAATGGCATATCTAGACGACCTGCTACTAATAGACCACTCAGTGGAAAAGCTGGAAGTAGCTATTCACAAGACAATCAAGTATCTGGAATATCACGGTTGGGTTATCAACCGGGACAAGTCAGCTCTAAGACCAGTCAAAAGTCTGGAATACTTAGGGCTAAGGCTGGATTCAAATCAGAGAAAGATTTTCTTACCTCCAGAGAAGGTGTCGTCTTTAAAAGATTTGACCCACTTAGTGGGTACAAAAAGAAAACCATCCATACGCCTCTGCATGAGGCTGCTGGGAAAAATGGTGGCTTCATTCGAAGCGGTACCCTACGGTCAATTCCATTCAAGGAATTTGCAAGGGGCCATACTGTCAGCCTGGAACAAAAAAGTTCAGGCTTTAGACTTACCAATGTCCTTGTCCCCTTCCGTTCGCAAGAGCCTCCATTGGTGGTTGGTGCCCCAGAATCTGGAAAAAGGGAAACCCTTCAGTCCGGTTTCTTGGAAGGTGGTCACTACAGATGCCAGCCTCATAGGCTGGGGGGCAGTACTGGAGCAATGGTCTCTCCAGGGCAAGTGGTCAGAAGCAGAAAAGGCCCTGCCCATCAATCTCTTAGAGATACGAGCAGCCCGGTATGCCCTAGTAGCATGGACATTCAAACTCCAAGGGTCCCCTGTCAGAATTCAATCAGACAATGCCACAGCAGTGGCATATATCAATCATCAGGGTGGCACCAGGAGTCGTGCAGCCCAGAGGGAAGCGAATTGCATCCTGGAGTGGGCAGAAAAATATGTCCCAGCCATATCCGCGGTTTTCATCCCAGGAGTGGAAAATTGGAGAGCGGACTTTTTAAGTCGCCAACAATTATGCCCAGGGGAATGGTCTCTTCACCCCGAGGTTTTCCAGGCAATATGCCAGCGGTGGGGAACACCGGATGTAGATCTGCTAGCATCCAGATTCAACGCAAAGATGGACAGGTTTGTCTCTCGCACAAGGGATCCCCTAGCTTGCGGCTCGGATGCCCTAGTGTTCCCTTGGGATCAGTTCAAGCTGATATATGCATTCCCACCGCCACAATTGTTACCTCGATTACTCCGCAGAATCAGGGTAGAAAAGAAACCAGTGATTCTGGTGGCTCCAGCGTGGCCCCGAAGGGCATGGTACGCGGAGATTGTAAAAATGTCAGTGAGGAGTCCTTGGACCCTCCCACGTCGTCCGGACCTGCTTTCGCAAGGACCGATATACCACCCTTCCTTACCAGCCCTAGGTTTGACGGCCTGGCTATTGAAGCCCACATTCTGAAAAAGAGAGGGCTCTCTAATTCTGTGGTATCTACCATGATCAATGCCAGGAAGCCGGTATCCAGGCAGATCTATTATAGGATCTGGAAGGCGTACATCACCTGGTGTGAGGCCAAGAAATGGCATCCACGTAAATACGTAATAGGTAGGATTCTGGACTTCCTACAGTGGGCTGTAGATAGGAAGCTTGCCTTGAGTACTATCAAGGGTCAGATTTCGGCCTTGTCAATATTTTTTCAAAGGCCCTTGGCTTCGCATTCACTAGTCAAAGCCTTTATACAAGGAGTGATGCGTATTAGTCCTCCGGTTAATATTCCCATATGTCCATGGGATCTAAACCTGGTTCTGTCGGTTCTACAGAAACAACCATTTGAACCATTACAGCATATTTCCCTTGTTCTTCTCACCAGGAAATTGATTTTTCTAGTAGCCATTTGTTCGGCTAAAAGAGTGTCGGAATTAGCAGCTATGTCCTGTAAGGAGCCATATCTGGGTATCCATAAGGACAGAGTAGTGTTACGTCCTCATCCAGCCTTTCTTCCTAAGGTGGTATCGAGTTTTCATTTGAACCAAGATGTGGTTCTTCCTTCTTTTTTCCCCAAACCTACTTCGGTAGAGGAAAAGTTATTACATTCTTTGGATGTAGTAAGAGCAGTTAAAGCTTATCTAAAAGCCACTGCTCAGATTCGCAGAACGGATACTTTGTTTATACTGCCGGAAGGCCCCAGAAAGGGTCAGGCAGCGTCAAAATCTACTTTAGCCAAGTGGATTCGACAGGTCATTATGCAAGCTTATGGCTTGAGAAGGAGACCGCCTCCGTTCAAAGTTAGAGCGCACTCCACGAGAGCAGTTGGAACTTCATGGGCAGTGCATCACCAGGCCTCCCTGGCTCAAATCTGTAAGGCCGCAACATGGTCTTCAGTACACACGTTTACTAGGTTCTACCAGGTGGACGTTAGAAGTCAGGAGGATGTCGCCTTTGGGCGCAGTGTGTTGCAGGCCGCAAAAGATCCTCATGTCTGATAGCGCTCAGCTTATATATGGTGTATCCCCCCCCTCATTTGGCATTGCTTTAGGACATCCCATTAGTAATGACTATGCCGCTCTGTGTCCCGTGATGTACGAGAAAGAAAATAGGATTTTTATAACAGCTTACCTGTAAAATCCTTTTCTTGGAGTACATCACGGGACACAGAGCTCCCGCCCCTCTTTAGGGACACTTATTGCTTTGCTACAAAACTGAGGTGCTCCCGGATGGGAGGGGCTTATATAGGGGAGGGTACTTACGGTTTTGGAAGTTGCCAGTGCCAGCACCTGACGGTATCTATATAACCCATTAGTAATGACTATGCCGCTCTGTGTCCCGTGATGTACTCCAAGAAAAGGATTTTACAGGTAAGCTGTTATAAAAATCCTATTTTTGTGCAGGGACTTTTCTAAGCACGGGAAACCTGCGCTACTTTACAGGCATACTATAGACACCCCCAGCTACGAAATTTAAAGGAATATTTCACTTTTATTGTTTCACTTTAAGCATTATTAAAATCACTGCTCCCGAAAAAATGGCCGTTTTTAAAACTTTTTTTGCATTGATACATGTCCCCTGGGGCAGGACCAAGGTCCCCAAACACTGTTTATGACAATAACTTGCATATTAACCAATAAAATTAGCACTTTTGATTTTTCATGTTCGTGTCCCATAGACTTTAACAGTGTTCGCGTGTTCGAACAAATTATTTGCCTGTTCGCATGTTCTGCTGCGAACCGAACTGGGGGGTGTTCGGCTCATCCCTAATTACCAGTTGAAGTCTTCATTGAGAAGAACATGCTTTGTCTGTAGTCTGTAGATGGCAGTGTGCCTCAGTTTAATACTATAATTACCTAATACAATTATAGTATAAAATTGCAAAATTTCATTTTATAATTTTTTTACACATTTTCAGCTTATAATAAAAAAAAGAGCACGGTTTTAATAAAGCAGTTTACCAAATTATGGTACCTTATTTGTCCTTAAAAAATCATTAAAATTGACAGAACAATTTCTCCAGGGCTATTGCACAAAATGTAAATGAAGTCCAGAGGGAGACACAGTTTAAGCTTTTGCATAGAGCCTATATACTGGTTTTCATGGACTCTGACAAACATCTTTCTGCTGTCTGTCCCTGGTGTGGCATGAGTCGTCCTACCCTGCTGCATAATTTCTGGAGCTGCAGGAAAATTACCATATTTATTGGCGTATAACACGCACAGGCGTATAACACGCACCTTCACTTTAAAGCGGAGTTCCACTCTAAAGTGGAACTTCCGCTCATCTGATTCCTCCCCCGCTTCAGTGCCACAATTGCCACCTTTCGGGGGGATGGGGTACAGGATACCTGTCTTTGACAGGTATCCTTTCCCACTTCCGGGAGCCTCAGCCGCGGGTGGTGACGTCACGGCTGGGGCTCCCTCCTCCTCCCTCCCCCAGCCGTCGGGCCAGTAGGAGAGAGGAGCGACAATGGCAGCGGCAGGTGCCAACATCGCTGGACTCCAGGGCAGATAAGTATCCTATTATTAAAAGCCAGTAGTTGCAGTATGTGTAGCTGCAGGCTTTTTTTTTTTTGGGTGGAACACCGTTTTAAGAGGGAAGTTTCAGGAAGAAACTTAAACTTTAAATAACGAACTGTGAAGCAAAATAAGGGTCAGTGCCCATCAATGCAGCCTCACCATTGCCCATCTGCAGCCTCACAAGTGCCATGAATGCAGTCTCACCATTGCCATGAATGCAGCCTCACAAGTGCCATGAATGTAGCCTCGCCATTGCTAGAATTCAGCCTCACCCGTGCCATGAATGCAGCCTCACAAGTACCATGAATGAAGCCTCGCCATTGCCATCAGTGCAGCTGATCCATGCCCCCATCTGCCGCTTCAGAGGGGACAGGGAGGGGGGCGGGACGAGCACCGACAGATTACATACAGGAGAATCTCCTGTTAACTCAGTAGGCTCTTTAATACAAAGTCTGCCTCTTATGATAGACAGAACAGTCGTCCAATGCCAGCCCAGAAGACGGGACTTCCTAATAAAGAGGCCGCTGAGTAAACAGGATATTCTCACTGTATGTAATCTGATGGCGCTCGTCCCGCCCCCCTCCCTGTCCCCTCCGAAGCAGCCAGAACTGAATGATCGACGTATAACACACACAAACGATTTCCACCTGATTTTCAGGGTGAAAAAGTGTGCGTTATACGCCGATAAATACGGTAGTTTTTCTAGGACCAAGTTCTACATTATGTTCATTTGGTTAGCTCAATCTAGCTACCCATAGACCCTCTACTATGTTTCTACACCTGTTTCCGCCTCACCTGCTTCCTCACTTCTGCAGTGAATCTACCTCTGCTGATGGCACGAAGAGCTATTCCTATGTCATCGTCTGTGGCTCCATCTTTTTTCGCTGGTAAAAGGGGAACTTAAGTCTCTGTTATACATTGAAAAATTGGATATCATCATCCAAAACTGTCAGGAGCGTCTAGCACTCCTGCTCCTCATTCCAGCATCCTGGGTTTGACTATGGCATTCTCCTTGTCTGTCTGTCCACCTGAAAGGTGATTAAGGTGGTCAGTGTCTAGGTGGAGACCAAACCTGATTTAAGCAAGCCAGGCCTGCAGTGTCATGCTTGTGATAGAGTGTGTAATACCTGATCAAGCTGCCTTTCTACCAGTGGCGGCCTGTCCATTAGGGGTGCCCGGGTGCTGCCCTCTCTCTCCAGGCCACCCCCTATATGCAATGGATAAAT
The DNA here is from genome assembly GCA_029206835.1 of Rana muscosa. Lineage (NCBI taxonomy): Eukaryota > Metazoa > Chordata > Amphibia > Anura > Ranidae > Rana > Rana muscosa. The sequence goes on from CM055117.1 coordinate 986,350,334, forward strand.
TCATGCCCCTCCCTATTAATGCGTCCGGCCCCTTTGAGGGGACCGGGTGCATGAAGTACATCATAATATAATATGTATTAGAGCGCTACTCGGCACAATGTAGACAAATCAAGGGTGATCAATTGGTATCAGCTGCAACCATTCTAAGTGAAAAAATCTGTGTTTCTCAAAAATCAAGTGTTTGAAATATAATAGTGCGCTGGAAACCTAGAACCTACAATCCTAAAGTGATGTCACCGTGAATAAGCAAAAATAAACTGAGTGAGACAATACCTCAAAAAGTTAGATAACAATAAAACTAATGTGATCTGCATTAGTACAAAAAAAGTGAAATATTATAGGATACCCAAAAATACAAATATAATTCACAATAGTATTTCCAAAAAATATATATAAGGGCTTCTGTGATAAAATACAAATAAAAAGGTCTGTGTACAAAGCTGAATGCCAGGTCTCAACAATAATCCTATGAACTGCTTGGTCACAATTGAAGTCAATATACGTGATGAGCATAAACTTGTCCACACCAGCGAGAGCTGTCAGCTGTTTCACTTACATGTAGCGATATGATAAGAAACAAAGAAAACAATCATAGCGCAGACATCCCTACTAAAAATAGAAACATCAAGTAAAATCTGCACTCACACAGCCAGGAATAAGAGGCGCTTGATAGCTCAGTAAGATGCAATCTCCTCACTAGTCACTTGCATGACTAGCTTGTAGCGTGATTAGGCTCCTCCTCCCTACGCGTTACGTCGAAGCCAGGTTTTTTTTTAAGCACCTGATTAGAGCCAGAGGCTCTAATAGGCTTCAAAATAGTCTTCAAAGTAGGGTGGGCTCGGGTCGCAGAGAATTGGAACGGAGCCCACCCAGGTGTGTTACAAAAGCGAATGAATATTCACTGTTGAAACACTGATCCTCAATCCAGCCAATTTCTGATTGGCCGAAAAGAGAAGACTCCCGATTGGCCGCAGAGGAGGGAGGAATAGGAAGCCGCTACCACCGTCGCAGTGATGACCCTTGGAGAACAGGAGAACGGGAGGCCACCGGTGATGGGGGGTTGGCATACTGTTTGCCGCCCCACCCCAAAAAAAATTCCACCGGCCGCCACTGCTGCCTACCCTGCTCCGCTAGACTGTATTTCCCTGTGTATGACCTTGGATCGGATAAAGTCTATTCTCTGATTGACTCCACACAGGCTCATTTATTTGCCAAGGAGCTTTGCAAACTGACATGCAAAGTCCAGGTACTGTCTTTGCATATGAACGCACCTCCAGCAGTAACGCAGAAACCAGAGCCTAAGGTTAACCTGCCGGATCCTTTTTCTGGTAACCCCCATATGTTTTCCAACTTTGAAAATAGTTGTATGCTATACTTTAAGCTTAGGCCATGCTCTTCTGGTTCTAAAGCACAGCAGATTAACCTGATTATTAGATGGCTGCATGGGGGCCCCCAGTCTTGGGCTTTAAGCATCCCCGCTGATGATCCAGCCCGAGGGTCAGTCGAATAATTTTTTACGGCCCCGAGTTTACTATATGATGACCCTGACAGCAGAAACAAACCTTAGGTCATTACGTCAGGGTAAAAGCACCTCTGAACAATACTGTTCTTATTTCTGCCACTTGGCACCTGACTCAGGGTGGAATGATCCAGCTCTAAGACGCCAGTTAAGGTTAGGCTTATCAGACACCATCAAGGACTTCTTAGAATACACTACCCTGAACCAAAGTCGTTGAATAAAGCAATGCAAGTAGCCATCCGTATAGACAGGTGTTTACGGGAAAGACATGCAGAGAGGTTTGTTCCCTTGCCCCCTCGCACTTCGAAGAAGAAGATCCAGAGGCGTATCTAGTGAAAATGGCGCCTATGGCAAGCACTGAAACTGCGCCCCTGTCAAAACATTTGAAACCCATCTTTCAGATAATACTGTCAGTATATACAGGTATATAGGGAGAACAGTAGGTTAGTTGTTGGGACTTGCCTCACTTGGTTTGAATCTGGGCCAGGAAGCTATCTGCATGTAGTTTGCATGTTCTCTTGGTGTGGGCATACTCCAAAGCCATGTTGGTAGGTGATAGTCCCCTGTCTGTATGAAGTGGCAATGTACATGGGCGATCACATTCTGCATGCCACCCCCCCATGCCTGAAAAATTATCCAAAAATGAGCGCTGGCCCAAAATCTGCCAAGAGCTGGACAGGACTGAATGGAAGTATACATAGATATGTGTAGGGTCCTCTATGATTGTAGGGTCAGTGTAGAATATGATTAGCCATGTACACTGCCAGTCTGTACACGGTACAATTCACCTACCTGCATGTGTTTGGAGTGGAAGAGGAACCCCGCTGGGAGAACATGCCAACTCCATGTAGCTAGTGTCCTGGGCAGGAGTGGAGCCCAGTATATATATATATATATATGTAGACATTGGTGGGGTACCTGCTTCTCCATGCTCTCCTTGCCCCTGCTGCCCACTATGGGTGGGGGGATCCTCTCGCAGCTGGCACCCTCCAGCATGTAGAGTCCGGAGGGTCAGGTGCTCTGCTCTCCCTCGAAGTGCCATCCGTTGGTCTTGGCCGTCTTCTAGCTGAGTTGCCCCCTCTTAGTGCCCTCCTTGCAGGCAAGGAGAGCCAGGTACAGAGCGTGTCCCTTGTTACAGCCCACACTTTTCTGCATGATACCCGAGCAACAGTACGATCAGCGCCATCCGTCCCCGCCAATCACTCCTGGGACAGTGCTGTGCCACCAATCACTGCACAAGTGGCCCATGGCTGCAGGTGTGTGGCCCCTGAGTCTCCTGCCGCTACGCTGTCACTCTGTCTTCTGTGCAACAGTGGTGTCTCTAGCTTTCATATTTAGGGGGGCACATGGGGGGACAGGAACAAAAGTAGGGGGGCCCAACTATAAAAATTATATATATATATATATATATATATATATATATATATATATATACACACACACACACACATACATACACACACACGCACACACAATGCCTTGAAAAAAGTATTCATACCCCTTGAAATTTTCCACATTTTGTCATGTTACAACCAAAAATGTAAATGTATTTTATGTGATAGACCAACACAAAGTGCCAGGTTAGGTGATATACAGTAGTGCCAGGATAGGGTGGTATAGTGCCAGGTTAGGTGATATACAGTAGTGCCAGGTTAGGGTGGTATAGTGCCAGGTTAGGTGATATACAGTAGTGCCAGGTTAGGTGATATACAGTAGTGCCATGTTAGGGTGGTATAGTGCGTGCCAGGTTAGAGTAATATAGTGCCAGGTTAGAGTAATATAGTGCCAGGTTAGGATGGTAGTGCCAGGTTAGGGTGGTATAGTGCCAGGTTAGGGGGTATAGTGCCAGGTTAGGTGGGGTATAGTGCCAGAGTAAGTACATGACAACATGAATAGATAAGCAAATGCTGGTCCTGTTCCTCTCATCCTCTGTCACCTGCTGCATTAAAAGTCTAAATGAATCCATGACTGTCCCGCTGTCCCTGCTGCTGCTGCAGAACCTCCTTCTCCCCCAGGCTCTCTGAAGTAAACAAAGAAAGAAAAAACTCACATGTGTAGAAGCACGTTAAGGACTGATTCTGGCTTCTTCTTCCTGGAACTGAAGTCAAAATGTGGCGGGTGGGAGGGGAAGAGGGAGGGGCTGCAACATAGGCAAAGTATGATTGGCTAACAGTGAGATGAGATGCATATATCCCCCTCCTCCCTGTGATGGTCGAGTCGGGACACTGAAATCATCATCGTGCAGCCCCCTGCGTCTTACTGCTGTGCTGTGCTGTGAACCCTTTTCCCCACACACTCACAGTACAGGTTGGAGATGTTCTGCTGGAGCTGGCTTTGCCTTTTGTCATTATGACAAGCAGGAGCCCCCGACACTGAGGAATGGATGATCGGCACAGCAATTACAGAGCGATTCTCTGTGTTTCTATCCCTCCAGCAGCTGAGAGCTTACAGGAGGGGGGAAGGGAGACACACACAGGGAGTCGCTCTATTGCCGTGAGGATCGTTTTCATTTGGGGGGGGGCACAGCTGTTCAACAACTCCGCTCTTCCATTCAGCAACTTCCTCCCGCCGCCCCCCCCCCTATACACTGCACGGCCGCGGAGCGGAGAGTGAGCGCCCACCCTGCAGGTAGAACATTGTGATGTGCCGGAGGGGGGGAGTCACCTCACACACACACTAAAAACACTTTCACAGACTTTCCCGGGAGAGGAGGAGAGCACCCACTGTGTGTTCTGCTGGGGGTCATCTGAGCAGTGTGTAGACTGCCAGCTACTCACCAGCGCCCCCTTCATGCGGCGCCCATGGCACTTGCTATGTCTGCCATACCCTGGATACGCCACTGAGAAGATCCCAGGGACTGCTTATACTGTGGCAACCACAGCCACTTTGTCGCCAGCTGCCCTAATAAGCCTGAAAGTCAACTGAAAGCCTAGTAGTCAACTGAAACGTCGGGGGGCGTGGTCTAGCACATGGTGCTGTAGGACGCACATTGCGATTGCTCCCGGTCGTTTGGCTCTCACAGGATCCTATTATAGATCCATCACTTGCACCTACCCTTTAATCGCTCAGATGGGGAAGGGGAAGCCTAAAGACCACTCCAAGCCGGACGGGGATCAAAAACAAGGAGACATTAGCCGATTTGTGACTCGCTCCACCGTGGCTTACAGGAATCAGCAGCAGCAGTCTTCCAAGATGGCGACGGCGCCTTCATCTCCAGCCCGCTCAGGCCCGACAGACGCTGTGGCGGACGTAGCGGTTGCTGCTCAGGTACACAGCAGGGGTCGTTCAGCTTCTTTGGCTGATTTAGATCCTTCCTCTCATAATCTACAAAGCCCGCATAGCTCGCGCAGCTCGCATAGCCTTTCCCAGGCATCGCTGTGCTCTGGGGATGGATGGGATATGGAATCCCAGATGCGATCCATGCATGCATACCTACGCTCCCTGCCAACCAAACATGATCTTGAGCACTGTGTCTCCCGTATGGAGAAAAGTTATAAGAGGGAGATTGCAGATCTTAAACGAGATCTGGGGACACGCATGGAAGACATAGAAAGTGCAACAGAGGGCATTGGCAATACTTTGCAGTCACATGAGGAGACTCTTAATACCCACACAGTCCTGTTACAGCAGCTCATGTATCGTCAAGATGACATTGAGAACCGTAATAGGAGGAATAATGTCAGGATACGTGTCATCCCTGAAACAGTGGAACCCAAGGACTTAACAGAGGCGGTAACTATTATTTTTAATCAATTACTACAGAAACCCAAGGAGGCCCACATAGAGCTGGATAGGGTCCATAGGACTTCAGGCCCCAGAAATATTGACTCCGCTTTTGTCCGAGACACGCTTTGCAGAGTGCATTTTTATAAAATCAAAGAGGAGATCATGAGGGCTGCCAGTACACAGGACTCCATCTGTTATAATGATGTCCCAGTTATGCTTTTGCAGGATCTCTCGCGCCAGACTCTAGCTATGCGTCGAGCACTTAAACCCATTACATTTATCCTACAGGAGAGACAAATAAAGTATCAATGGATATTTCCCTTTCAACTTCGGGTTCACCATGCAGGAAAGACTGCGTTGTTCCGAACACTGGGTGATCTTCCCCGTTTTTTAAACATGTTGGAACTACCGCAAATAGCATTACCTGATTGGCCATTTCAGCCACTCCAGTCCACTACTTTAGGATTTCCACCCCAGTCAACATGGCAGAAGGTCGGCAAGGACAGGCGCAACAGGGGCGCAACAGGGGCCCCCCACATAGACTTCCACATAGACTCCTAGTAGATTGATATTTATGTGGCGGATATTACCGTTGTTTTTGATCCTATAGATATAGATATGCAGTCACCAGTTGCCAGGCTGTTTTCCTATATAGACTGTTTCCTATAATTTTTTTTTTTTTTTTTTTTTTTTTTACACTCTTGCATTCTTACTTCATTACATTTTTGTGCTTGCTGTGTATAGTGTATAGTTCGACTGTAAATTATGGAGAAATATGTTTAGGAGTACCTAGGAGAAGTGATTAGGAGTATCTGAGTGGGTTTTTTTTTTTTTTTCATATATACTTATAAATATATTTCATCAGATGACGATTACACAGCGAAATGAAATATATGAATATATATGAATATATAAATATGGGAATGCAAGAGTGTATGAGGATGGATTGAATTTTGATTTTTTTCACCCCCATTCATATTGTTTTTTTTTGCTTCTTTTGGTTCTCTTTATGGTTGGGGGGCGAAAAGGGGAAAGGAAGGGGAAAGGGGGAAGAGAAAAAGAAGAGAGGGAAAGCAACATTACAATTTTTTTTTCTCTTCTCTTTTTTTTTGAAGTTGACGTGAATGTCAATTTACCCCCTCTACCACTTCTAGGGAGGCTATATAGTGAGTTATGAGCCAGCATTCTCTGGGATCACTACTTTAAGACTAATAACCTATATTGTTAAGTGGCACAGTTTTTTATAGGTTTTTTTTATTTATTTTTAGTTTTTGACAGTTTTTTGCCATGATAATATGTTGTAACTTAGGTTTTCTATTAGGAGCCCTTTTTTTTTTTAAGGGCTCAGAATTTATGGCCTGCCTTTATTTATATGGAAAGTGGATAATGGTTTGTACTATCTGATGTTGACTACTTATCATATGACCTTAATTATTGTATTCCTGGGAGGCCTTGGACCGGGAGGCACTCTATGTGAGTACCACAGTCACCCCCCAATAGGACTACTAGTGCCGATTAGTGCACTGGTTTTTTGTTTTTTGTTTTTGTTTTTTTAAACCCAAATTTTTTTTTTTTTCTCTTATAATATTATTATTTTTTTTTTTTCTTCCTCTTTATAAAGCTCCCTGTCTACCTACCAATGGTATTTAGTGGTCTGATGTTTTTTTATTTTTTTATGTTTTACTCCCCCCTTTTTTTCTTTCCCTTCCTAGCCTGTTCCCTTCCCTTTCCCATTTTTTCTTTCTTTGTCCGGGCAGATCCCCATGTTTGCAGAAATATAGATATAGGTATAGGTAAGGAATTGTGTTCTTCCCTCCTATCCCTGTTTCCACCATGATGGCATATGACAACATAACTTTGGCCTCCTTTAACTGTAGAGGCCTCAATTCATCTGAGAAGAGAATCCAGGTGTTATATCACTTTCATAAGATCAAGACTAAAATTTTATTATTACAGGAAACGCACTTTAGGAAATCGGCGATTCCGATTCTTAAAAATCCCCACTATTATCAGTGGTTTCATAGTACTAACCCAGAGTCAAAGTCTAAAGGAGTATCTATAGCCTTCCATAAATCATTCCATCCGGAAGTCCTAGATTCCTTTATTGATCCGTTAGGTCGATTTCTATTTCTTAAACTAAAGTGCAATTCTTCTATTTTTACAGTGGCTAATGTATATGGACCTAACCAGGACCAGGCGTCCTACCTTTCTAAGGTTGTAGGTAAACTGCTTTCATTTGGGGGCCCCTGTTTTATTTTAGGTGGTGACCTCAATGTGACCCTTTCTCCGGACCTGGACTCTTCTTCGGGTAAGTCAAATACTTCTCATATTGCACTCACACAGATAAAGACACTTTTGCATACTGCACAATTGGTAGATGTGTGGCGGGTGCAACACCCGTTCGAAAGAGATTACAGCTATTTTTCTGTAGCACATGATTCATATAGCCGTATTGATTATTTTTTCATTTCCCAAACTTTATTAGATACATCACCAAAGACTTCTTTGGGTAGCATATTATGGTCTGATCATGCCCCTGTACATCTCAGCTTAGCCCCTCACCAGTCGTCCCGTACAAGATCGTCATGGAGATTGAATGACAATTTATTGAAAGACACTATATGTGTCGCAGCAATAGAACAAGCGATCCAGGACTTTATTATGGTCCATCACTTTGATTACACCAACCCATTAACTAAGTGGGAGGCCTTGAAGTGTGTCCTGAGAGGGGTTTTTATTCAACATGGTTCACGCCTTAAAAAAGCCAGAACAGCAGATATCTCTCGTTTATTGGCAATGATAAAACTGCTTGAAACATCACATAAAAAAGATGTCAATCCGGTAACATATGTAGATCTTTCTAATGCCCGCAGAGAATTACTTAGCCTCTTGGATGCACATTCTCTTATAGCCAGAGATAGAGGTCGTAATAATCACTACGCTTTTGCAAACAAATGCGGACAACATCTTGCCAGGGTTTTACATCCCCGCTCCCCTCGTAAACCGATTCCACATATATGTATGCCAGGATATCAGAAAATAAGTAGTTCTCGAGGCATAGCTGAGGCCTTTAAATCTTACTATTCCGACCTCTATACTGTAATCTTCATCTTTTACCGGTAGCACGCACTAAGGTCGACACACACCTCACTGAGATGAGGAATTATATAACAGAGACCGCTCTACCACAAATTGATCCTGAAGAGGCATCTAGTTTGGAGAAATCATTGACGATGGCGGAATTTCTCGTCGCTATTAATGGTTTAAAATCGGGCAAATGTCCAGGCCCCGATGGCTTTTCCCCTAGGTTTTACAAATTGTTTGCCCAACCGATAGCCCCGTTATTAGTCTCGACATTCAATTCAATTGATGACACCCATCTGCCCTCCCATAACCTCCTATCCGCTAATATATCAGTTATTTTGAAACCCGGCAAGGACCCTTCACAATGTGGCAGTTACAGGCCAATATCGCTACTCAATATTGACATTAAGCTTTATGCAAAAGTTCTAGCAACTCGTTTTTCCCCTTCTTTATCTTCCATTATACATAGGGTATACAGGGTGAACAAATACTTGCGCTAACAGCAAAAATATAAATATATAAAGCAGCGTGCACGGTCTGTGAATAAAGCAAACTCAAAAATGTATAAAACCAAAAATGCAGCGCTTCAAAGTGAAAATCAGTCCATATAATTCATGACGAAAGAAATGGATGCAGGAAATTGAAGAACTCCACCACCAAAGACTTCAGTGTGAACAGATAACACACCACCACAAAAAATGTGCTCACAGTCTGCTTACCAAAAAGCGAGCATCATAAGCATGTAGTGAAATGCAGAGGGTCACAGATGGATAAGGCTCTCCTATCTTGATAGAGTAACAACCGAAGTGTCCGATAATTTCAACATCAAAGGAACTTCCAGGATTTGAATATCATATATGCAGACCTCAGCAGGAGATGTTAAACCCATACAGAAAGAAAGGCAGCATAGTGAAGCCCGTAAGGTCAAATAAAATTTATTTAAAATTCTACTTACAGGGTAAAAAGTATAATCCGCGGTTCTTAGCATGCTCACATTGGTCAGCCTGACATGTTTCATCCAACAGGATATCATCAGAGGCGTGGCCAATGATGTGAGCACGCTCATTTATATACAGGAAGTAACAATCACATTTACCTGTGATAGGTAAACATGAAAGGTGCACAGCTTTTCCTAATTGTCATCACACTCACATTTACCCATGACAGGGCAACATGAAAGGTGCGCAGCTGTTACTTATTGTCATCACACACTCACAATTACCTGTGATATGGCAACATGAAAGGTGCACAGCTTTTTCCTTATTGTCATCACACATTCACAGAGCCGCGCATGCGCACCGCGACCGCACTGATAATGAAAAAAAGAGGGGAAAAAACAAACACGGCCGCGCATGCGCGAACCGCCGTGCTAACCATGAAGACAGGAAGGAGAAACCACAATAACAATCACACTTCCAGAGGGGCGAGGCAGAGGACGGAACAGAGACGCGGCCACAAGTGTCCTGCAATGACATCTCTGTATGAGAATGTCAAACATGATAATGACCTTCCTCGATGGGCAGAACAACAACCCGGAAATGAATCGCCACATCTGTTCCGTCCTCTGCCTCGCCCCTCTGGAAGTGTGATTGTTATTGTGGTTTCTCCTTCCTGTCTTCATGGTTAGCACGGCGGTTCGCGTATGCGCGGCCGTGTTTGTTTTTTTCCCTCTTTTTTTCATTATCAGTGCGGTCGCGGTGCACAGCTTTTTCCTTATTGTCATCACACATTCACTCTGTGAATGTGTGATGACAATAAGGAAAAAGCTGTGCACCTTTCATGTTGCCATATCACAGGTAATTGTGAGTGTGTGATGACAATAAGGAACAGCTGCGCACCTTTCATGTTGCCCTGTCATGGGTAAATGTGAGTGTGATGACAATTAGGAAAAGCTGTGCACCTTTCATGTTTACCTATCACAGGTAAATGTGATTGTTACTTCCTGTATATAAATGAGCGTGCTCACATCATTGGCCACGCCTCTGATGATATCCTGTTGGATGAAACATGTCAGGCTGACCAATGTGAGCACGCTAAGAACCGCGGATTATACTTTTTTTGCCTTGATGATCTTTTTACCCTGTAAGTAGAATTTTAAATAAATTTTATTTGACCTTACGGGCTTCACTATGCTGCCTTTCTTTCTGTATGGGTTTAACATCTCCTGCTGAGGTCTGCATATATGATATTCAAATCCTGGAAGTTCCTTTGATGTTGAAATTATCGGACACTTCGGTTGTTACTCTATCAAGATAGGAGAGCCTTATCCATCTGTGACCCTCTGCATTTCACTACATGCTTATGATGCTCGCTTTTTGGTAAGCAGACTGTGAGCACATTTTTTGTGGTGGTGTGTTATCTGTTCACACTGAAGTCTTTGGTGGTGGAGTTCTTCAATTTCCTGCATCCATTTCTTTCGTCATGAATTATATGGACTGATTTTCACTTTGAAGCGCTGCATTTTTGGTTTTATACATTATACATAGGGACCAGGTAGGTTTTGTCCCTGGTCGTGAGGCCAGGGACAATACCACGAAAATCATCCACCTTATTTCCTATATACAGAAACATAACCTGAAGGCCTGCATGTTATCGTTCGATGCGGAGAAGGCCTTCGACCGAGTTAACTGGGACTTTTTACGTCATTCTCTTGAACAGATAGGTCTCCGACCGGTGTTCGTGTCCAAAATAATGGCATTGTATTCCAATCCCTTTGCCTCAGTCTTGGTCAGCGGCTCTTCATCCGCATCGTTTCGAATATCGAATGGCACTCGGCAAGGGTGCCCCTTATCCCCGTTACTTTTTGTTATAGTGATAGAACATTTAGCCCAGGCAATAAGACGTAATGCCTCTATTGTAGGGATACAGACACCTTCCTAAGTGCATAAGTTATCCTTATATGCTGACGATCTTTTGGCCTATATACAGCAACCACATACATCCTTGCCCTCGTTGATGTTAGAATTTAGTAGGTTTGGGAAATTCAGTGACTTTAAACTTAATATATCTAAAACAGAAGCCCTTAATGTCTCCCTGCCCACCAATACTTTAATCCGAGTACAAGCTAATTTTTCCTTTCAATGGAGTACTAGAAGTATATCTTATTTAGGGATAAAGGTTCCATCTGATTTATCAGAACTATATGCCCTAAATTATTTACCTCTATTGACCCGATTACGTAAAGACGTAGACAGCTGGAATACTTCTTCCCTACCGTGGTTTGGACGCATAAATGCTTTGAAAATGGATACCTTACCTAAACTGCTTTACATATTTCAAACAGTACCTATTACAGTCCCTAAACATTTTTTTATATTATTACGCTCCATGTCCATACGATTTGTATGGCACCAAGGTATACCCCGTATCAAACATACTTTACTAACATATCCTAGAACCCAAGGGGGTGCGGGCCTTCCCGATTTTGAACTATACCATAGAGCGATGCTTCTGGCTAGGCTCATTGAATGGTTCCCCCGTCCCTTCATTAGAGCATCCACTATGGTAGAACAGGACCTATCTCTACATGACCTTCGAGCCTTACTTTGGGGACACGGACAGTATATTCACAAGACCCTAATCTCCTCATTAACATCTGCTGTCTTACATTTGTGGTACAGTAAGGGTATGCAGTCACTCCTGTCCTCTGAACCATCTCCTCTCACATCTTTATTCGACCATCCAGCTGTGCCCCAAGGCGAAGGTTCTCATATAATAGGTCCTTACTCCCGTGCGGAGTGGCCTACAGCGGGCTCGTTTGTAGATCCTATCTCTGGTAAGCCGGTATTACCAGAGGTTCGGGGTAACTGGCTTACGGCACTACGGATTACATCTTTTTGTTCTACCCTTTTCTCCACCTCCCGAATTCATAGACCTCTCACAGAATTTGAAAAACTGTGTTCTCTTTCTGAACTCCCACAACATACACTCTCTACTATGTATAATATGTTACATACGCTGATACATAAACAACTCCCATGTTACTCCAGGAAGTGGTCTATGGATCTGAGAAAGGAATTCACTGTTGCGGACTGGCAGAAATCATATTATTTTACGCACAAGACCTCAACTTCCTGTTATACACAGGAGAAAAACTTTAAGCTTCTTGCAAGATGGTACAGAGATCCTCAATCTCTGCACAAAATCTTTCCATCTGTGTCCCCTAACTGCTGGAGGTGTGGATCGGTGGATGGTAGCTACCTACATATATGGTGGGAGTGTCAAGCCGTTAGATCTCTTTGGACACAGGTTTTTTTAATTTACAGTAGCTTATATGATAAACCTTTACAGCCGTCTCCCGAAATTGCCCTATTGTCTATGCTTCCAGGCTCGATTTCCTCACAGAAAGGTTCCTTGTTACGGTTTTTCTTATCTGCCGCAAGACAAATTATCCCCATATTTTGGAAAACGACTACTAGTCCCCCCTTAACTTTATGGGTCTCTGCAGTTAATGACATAATGCGGATGGAGGAGATGTTGGCCTTAGAGAATGATAATTTTAAAAAACATAAGCTCCAATGGCGCATATGGAGAGAATATTCCTCATCGGATACCTTGAAAAATGTAATATTATCTTAGAGAATAGCTCAAATTACGATCTGCATCCATTGATTAGATGTGTTACGTTGGGTTCTGCCCGGACCTCTTTACCTTTCCCTACTTGTTTTTTCTTATCTGCCCTATCCCCTGCTCCCCCCTCCTTCTTTCTTTTTTTTTTTTTTTTGTTTTGTTTTGTGTTTTTGTTCTTGTTTTTTGTTTTTATGGATATAAAATACAATGGGTGTCAATATAGTTACTATCCCATAAATTGATTGAAATTGTGAAATTAATATGCTTTATACAGATGATAATCTTATTTTTGTGAGATTATATCTTATGCTTGTTTACATTCTCGGCTGACACCCGAATGATTATTTGTGTAATTTTAACTGTATAAAATTGAAAATTTAATAAACATATATTTGACTCTAATAAGCCTGAAAGAGCCAAGTGTCTAGTGCGGGTGGGGTCTGCTTCATTAGACTATACAGTACCAAGCTCCCCCCAAGAGAAAAACTATTTGTTCCTGCACAACTTATTACTATTCAGGATTTATATAGCGCCAACAGTTTGTGCGGCGCTTTTCAACATGGGGGCAGACAGTACAGTTACAATACAATTCAATACAGGAGGGATCAGAAGGCCCTGCTGGTTAGAACTTACAATCTAGAAGGGAGGGTCAAGTGGAACAAAAGGTAATAGTTGTGGGGGATGATCAGATGGAGAAAATGAAAATACAGTTGTTAGGCATGGGAAGGATAGGTTTCTCTGAAGAGGAGGGTTTTCAGGGATCATCTAAAAGCTAATAGAGTAGGAGATAATTGGACAGATTGGGGTAAGGAGATCCATAGGATTGGAGAGGCTATGGAAAAGTCCTGGAGGCGAGCATGGAAGGAGGTGATGAGGGAGCTAGAGAGCAGGAGGTCTTGAGAAGAACGAAGAGAATGATTAGGTTGGTATTTTGAGACTAGGTCAGTGATGTAGCTGGGGGCAGAGTTGTGGATGGCTTTGTAAGTAGTTGTTAATATTTTGAATTTAATTTGTTGGGTAAGCGGAATCCAGTGGAGGGATTGAAAGAGAGGAGTAGCAGACACCGAGTGGTTGGTAAGGTGCAAGAGCACAGATGTGTTTTTTCAAAACTCTAGTGTCACCTGTTTGCCAAGGTTGAAGGGTACGGGGCATGATTCTGTGTGTCGTGCGGGGGGGGGGGGGCAGTGTGTCCAGTGAGGCTAGAAGTGATGTAGGCAGAAGTGGCTAGGTCAGTGCAGGACAGGGGTGCGATTTTGTCATAGAGGTGGTCAGTAGCAGAGTAGAGAAGGGTTGTGATAATGTAGATTTCTACGGGTAACTGTTAGGTGGTTGGAGCGAGAGGAGGTGGAGGAGAGGGAGAGAGTGAAACTAATAAGGTAGTGATCAGAGAGAGGGTAAGGATAGTTAAAGAGGTTGCACGGAGTGTATAGGTGGGAGAAAACATGGTCAAGGGTATTCAGAGTGAGTAGAAGCATGTATCCATTGCTTCATGTCAAAGCAGGAGGTTAGACCGAGAAGTTTGGAAGTAGCAGGAGTGTTAGTATTAGTAGGGATGTTGAAGTCCCCGAGGATGATAGTGGGGATTTAAGAAGAGAGAAAGTAGGGTATCCAGGCAGAGAAGTCACCAAGAAAGGTTGATACTGGTCCAGGGGGCCAGTAGATCACAGCTATACTTAGAGAAACTGGGGAGAAAAGACGAATGCAGTGCACCTCAAATGAGGAGAGTGACAGAGAGGGAGGTGAGTGAAGTACCTGAAAGGTGCTATGTGGGGCTAAAAGGATTCCAACACCCCCTCCTTTGCGTCCACTGGGTCTGGGGGAGTCCAAAGAAGACCACCGTGGGATAAGGCAGCAGAAGACAGAGTGTCGGATTCACAAAGCCAGGTTTCGGTAATGGCGGGTAGATTGAGTTAGCGATAAAGAGATCATAGAGAGAGGTGAGTTTGTTACAGACAGAGCGGGCATTTCAAAGGGCGCAAGAGAAAGGTAGTCTGGTCATGAGAAGAAGAGAAATGGGAACTAGATTGGGTGCATTGCGGCTGCAGCCAGAGGGTGTAGGGTAATGGGAGCATTGAGTACAGTTAAATGAGGGAGGCCCAGGGTTTGGGGATACATCACCAGAGGTTAGGAGAAGCAGAAGGGTGAGGGAGGTAATGTGGGAGTGTGATTTATATGAAAGGACATACCCCAGTGTCCTGGAGTTTTTTGTGCGTGTGAATTTAGAATTAGCAGGAGTTGGTGAGTGCAGTAATAAGGAGAGGACAGAAGTTCTGCCAGGTTTTCTCATCACCTCTCTGCTTTCATAGATTTTGGTGCCGTTAGCAGATTCATTGATAGGGACCTAGCGCTCTTTCTACAGATTCCCTTGACTAATGTGCACAGACACTTTTCAGTCTTAGGTGTTGATAACTCTCCCTTGTTCATGAGCATTACTCTAACCATTGGGGAAATTCATAGGGAGACAATCAGCTTCAACTTGATAACATCTCCTGCCTATCCCCTTATCTTAGGTTATCCTTGGCTTAAACTTCATAACCCACACATAGATTGGGCTACAGAGGAGATTAGGTCCTGGACCCATATCTGCATCCAGAACTGCATTAAAATTGCTGACCAGTTGCCCATTTGTAACTCTTTTGTGGCCAGTACCAGTCATGTGCCTTTATTACAGTCCTAATTGGATTTTGACAATTTTTCCAAGTGGGACTCCAGTCTACTTAACCTTTTGCCTTTGTAGGACTCTGTTGTAGCAAAAGACACTGACAAGTTTATTGAATCCTCTACAGCCTACCTCTCCAGGAAATTGCCACAGTCTGAATCTTTTTCTCATAGAGGTCAAACTTACCTGTGTCTCGCAACCTTGAGCCCCATTTGGAAACTTTCTATAAATTTCACAATATCTTACCTCCAGCACAGGTAATAGGGGCCTTTTGCCCTCTTTGGACTCAGGGCTTTTTCCCCTTTTTGGACGTTATTTTGAAGGCTCAGCCTTGTTTTCCACCTCCTGGAAAGCTGTTTGTTCCCCTATACCGTAAAGTCATTTCAGAAGCTCATGGCGCTAAGATGGGCAGGCACCCAGGGATTACTAAAACTTTTTTTTTTTTGTTTCTCGCAGGCTTTGGTGGCCCTCTCAACATAAGGACTCCTATTCCTATGTAAAAGCTTGCAAAACCTGTGCTCGCTCTAAGTCTTCCAAAGTCATGCCCTCTGGATTACCCCTACCTTTGCCTGTCCCTAAACGCCCTTGGAGGCACATCCAGGCTAACTTGTCCTCAAGTTCTGCTGCCTCTACACCTGATGATGTGGTCCAGGCTGTCTCTACACCAGCCAAAGCGATCCAGTTTGTATCTGCACCAATTATTCCAGTTCAGCTCACCCCAATCGAGCCACCTGCTTTTTCATATTCAGGACCTGGCCTCACCCTACTGCAACTACATCTACTCAAACCCATTTAAGAAGTTCCATCCATCCTTTGTATAGACTACCTCATTCAAGCTTTTCTTCAAGCCACTCTGCATCCAGCTTGTGTTCCAGCGGTCCAGCTCGACTCCAGTGACATGTCGCATGCTAACCAACCTGATCTCACTGACTCCCTGACCTTTGCCCAGCCTGACGGTCCTGTGCCAGATGTCCAGCTAGTCTGTAAGGGTCCAGGGGCCCCTCCTCAGAGGGGAGGTAATATCAGGAGTGTCTAGCGCTCCTGCTCTTCATTCCAGCATCCTGGGCTTGGCTATGGCGTTCTCCTTGTCTATCTGTCCATTTGCAAGGTGATTATTGTGGCCAGTGTCTGGGTGGAGACTAAACCGGATTTAAGCAAGCCAAGCCTGCAGTGTCATGCTTGTGGTAGAGGGTATAATACCTGATTAAGCTGTCGATTTGTCTGCCCTGCTCTGCTAGATTGGATTTCCCTGTATATGACCTCAGATCAGATAACAACTACTCTCTGAACTCTGCCTGCCTTTTACCTGGACTGTCATTGAGCCACTCTGCCTGACTGTCAACTGCAAGCACCTGTTTGCTTTGCTCAGTTCGAGCATTCCCTGGCATGGTAGCCAGGCACTACAGCATTGTGTATAAGTCCTGGGGGGCAACCGAGTAACGCTAGGCCTTGCCTTTCCTTATGGGAAAAGAGCTCTTATAGGTGAAGAACAGAATAGGGGTAAGCGTGACAAGAACTCTCCATCTGGGATAGCCAACCTAATGACCACCTTCTAGTTTACAGAATGGTATGCAAAGGCAAACTTAACCAATTCCTGTGAGAATTACACGCATAATGTGACCTGACCCTTGCCACAGTAATAACAAAAATGACATTTTATATAAATTATATTTAAATTATATAATACTTTACATTTATAATAATAAAAAATATGCATACACACTGTATATATGTAGACTGCTGTCTAAAATTTATTAAAGACAGTAGTTGAACAGCGTTCAGCAACAGGTAAGATAAATGTTAAACATCTGGTAAAAGTGCAAAAATAGAATTTTTGTACTCACCGTATAATCCTTTTCTCTGAGTTCATGGACGAACACAGCAGCAATCTTGACAAAGTGGGTATTAGCCTTCTCTCAGGAGTGGACTAGGCAGAAACATGTTAATGTGTTAAACAACATCAAACACAGTACCGTACCGCCCAGGGGGCGATCCCTCTGGGTACAACCCCTCTCCCTGCATGCAGCAGCTCAGTTCGTCAAAAAGCAGTACAAACATAAAAAGGTGGGGTGGGTGCTGTGTCTGTCCATGAACTCAGAGAAAAGGATTTTACGGTGAGTACAAAAATCCTATTTTCTCTTTCGTTCATTGACAGACACAGCAGCAATCTTGACAAAGTGGGACGTCCCAAAGCAGTGTCAAAACGAGGGGTGGCAACAACATTAAACAAACTTCACCCCAAAACAAAACAGAGCTCCTCAATGGAGCAGTTGCAACCTTAAACAGCCACTTGCAAAAACCTTGTGGCCGAAGGAAGCATCCGAAGATGCGCTCACAACAACCTTGTAAAATTTTGTGAAGGTGTAAACGGACGACCAGGTTGCCACCTTACACATCTGGGAAAACAGACACTCGATGTCAGAAAGTCAAAGAGGCACCTATGGCCCTGGTTAAAAGCGTGACAGGAAAGGGAGGCGCCCGCCCCTTTTGGGCATAAGCCTGATCACAATCTGTCTGACCTACCGAGAGATGATGGCTGACGAGACCGCCAGGCCCTCCTTAGGACCAGCCACTGGAACAAACAGTGAGTCCGACCTCCGGAACGGAGCAGTAGCAGACAGGTACACCCGCAGAGCTCGGACAACGTCCAGGGAATGCAGCGCAGCCTCTTTGGATGCGACGGACGAGGACACAAGATGTAAGTACAATGTCCTCATTAAGATGAAAAGTCGAAACGATCCAGGAAGAAAAGAAGGCTGCGGACGCAGCACCACCTTATCCTTGTGGAGGACAAGGCCGCCACTCAGAAACCCTCTGGTAAAGGTAACAGCCACCCGAGAGCTACTTTCCAAGAGAGTGCCAACAGGCAATCTCTTCAATGTTTTTAAAAAGGTGGTTTCTGGCACACCCAGGGCACCAGACTCAATCCCATGAAGACAGCAGTGATTGAACTGGAGGGGCCACATGTCGAGCCCCTTGGACAAACGTACACACCAGTGAATGGGCCACCAAGAGTCGCTGAAGAAAACAGCCAGGGCTGATATCTGCCTCTTAATGGATCTGAAAGCAAGTCTTTCATCCACTCCATGCTTTAAAACAGGAGCCTGGAGGCCAAAAAAGTACGTGAACGCCACTCCATCTCCCACATAGAGATGTAGGATCTTCAAGTGCAATGGTAAAATTTCCAAAAATATGACCTCCGTGCCACCAGCATGGTGGAAATCGCCGAAAACCGACGGGCCTTGGTCACTAGTATCCGACAATCAACGACCAAGTCGTGAAGGCCAGCGACTGTAAGCAGGATGAAATGTATGACCTTGCGATAGAAGGTTCTCTCGCATTGGCAGCCGCCAAGGAACATCCGCCACCAGTCGTACTAAGATGGCGTACCAGGGACGCCGAAAATCAATCAGGGGCAATTAAACTACCCAGATCCCCTTGGCCTCTACTCTGCGAAGCAGACGAGGAAGAAAATTTGCAGGAGGAAGGCACAACGTAGCCGATACTGTCTCCACAGGACCAAAAACGCATCTGACGCATCCTACCAGGGATCTTTTGAACCTGGCCACAACCTCAAACCTTCCGATCGAGTCGAGAGCCAGAAGATCTACATCTGGCGATCCCCATGTCCTGTAAAGGAGACGAAACACCTCCGGGCGTAGGGACTATAGTCTATGGCCCAGCATCTGAGGACTCAAGGAATCCTCCTGCTAGAGTTCCACGCCCAGACTGTATGCAGGCGATAGAGCCAGCACCTTTCGCTCTGCTCACCGCAGGATGAGAGCGACAGCCTGCTGCAGCCGAGCGATGTGTTCCCCCTCGATGGGTGACATATGCCACCGCCGTGGCGTTGTCCAACCGGATCCTGACTGGACGTTCCCCCAGCCTCTGACAATGCGGAGGGGCACCGCCTGAACGCCCGAGGGAGCATCCTGACTGACAGGTGGGGTACTTCCTGCGTCCGGCGACCCTGTGCCGTCCAGTAAAATGGAAAACGACCTTTCGGACTGAAGGGCCGGAGACCTCAGCCACCAGATCAGGGAATCCCTGACTAGCCGGCTCATCCGGATCTGACAATCCAGGGACAATGGAGAAGTGTCCCCTGTGGCCAGGATCCCCGTTTGCCAGACTCGAATGTGGAATTAAAACACACAGTACCGCCCTGAGGGTGGCTACCATGAAAAGCCCTGGACTCGCATGCAAAAGCGCAGTGACCACCACCAGCGTGACGTCCACCGCTGTACCGCAGCCTGAAGGGGCTGCGAAGGGAGAAAAAAAACTCTCGCCTTTGGAGGAGTCCAGAATCGAGCCCAAGTATGCCATGCGTCGAGTCGGAACCACACAGACTTCTGGAGGTTCAGTACCCAACCAAACTCCCGAAGAGTCTGACTGGCGATTGCCACATCCTCTCTTAATTCTGAGGCGGAAGCCGCTCTCAGACGGAGATCGACAAAATAGCCCATGTTTGTGATCCCTTGCTGTCTCAGCAAGGCCAGGATCAGGGCGAGCACTATGGAGAAACTCCTGGTGCCGACGCCGGGCCAAAAAGGGGAGCTACTACTTTTAAGTGCTCATACCATACTGCAAACTGCAGAAACCTCTGATGTCTGACGCATATGGGGACTGTAATAAAAAGCGTCCTTGATGTCCAAGGATGTGAGGAGGAATCCCCCGGATGGAGAGCAGCAACCACAGAGTGAAAAGCTGCCATCCTGAACCTTTGTGCTCACACAAAGCAGATAAGGGCCTGAGACCCAGGACCGTATTGAAACCTCCCGTCTTTGGGACTACAAATATGGTGGCCCGGCGAGCCGGAAGGAGATGAAGGTTGGAGGGAAAAATCAAATTCGTAGACAAGAGAAAAAAACTCCCTCTTGTACCCTGGTGAAACCACTTCCCAGACCCACTGGTCGGAAGTAGGGAGGCCCACCGAGCTGTAAACTCGCGAGGGTGACCCCCCACCCCATAGTCGGGCGGGGACAAACAACCCTCCATGCCGCCACAGATTTCTCACGCAGGCAAGTTTTTGCGTGCAAGAACAGGGATACTTTAGTCCCTTAGCGGGCACCCTGTCGGCCCGGGAACGCTTACCCGCGGGCCCAGCGCAAGGGAAAAAAAATGCTTGTGAGCAGAAAAAGGGAGTGCCCAGGTCTACGGCGTGGCTCCTTACTCTTTCTGATGGGAGCACCGTGCTCTCACCCAAACGACATGTTTAATAATGTCATCCAGCGAGGCTCCAAAAGCCTCTAACCCTGGCAGAGGAAATCCGCCAGAACCTCCTTATCCGCAGACCAGCGTTTCAGTTAAATCATGTGGCGTAATCCCACCGCAGATACTGAGGGCACTGGACCGCCAGGGAGATGCATCTAAGGCCGCATTGCAGACAGACATAAGGCCATGCACAAAAACTGGTCCGCTATCATGCAGACCAGGGTTCAAACCACGGTGCAGCAATCTGTGCCAGGGTCGAGGGCAACAGTGGCCGCAACGCTAACCCCAATACCATGAACAAGGACTGGGCCACCGCCTCGGACCTCCTGTCTGCAGGGTCCTTAAAATAAAACAGGGGCTCCTTCACCAGAATCTTGGGAGTCCCTGGATACCGGAGGGCCCCTCGGGGGAGATTACCTTTTCCAGGAAACACTCCTCAAAGGGATAACAGACCCCATGCGATTCGTGGAATGCTGCGGCCGTTCCAATTCTTAACATATAAAATACTAAATGAGCTACGCAGGAAAAACTCCTAGCGGAGCGAGTCGCCGTAAACCCCATCTTATTGGGGATCACGCACCCTGTGGTAAAGTGCTCTAACAAGCGCCTCTTAGCGCAGACCCAGACACGGAAGAGGCAAGAAAGCAGTTCCGCACCATCCAAGGGTCCTGGTCCGCATCTTCTGACCTACCAGAGCAGGGGACATTTCTCACAGCAGACCCGAGTCTGAGTCAGAAATTCACCCAGAAGATGGTGGGAGGGGGCGTTTTTACCCCCTTGCACCCGCACACCACATCCACCCTGGCAATAGGAGCCTCCAGGACCGCTGACAAGCGCCCACAGCCACCGCAGGTGCAGGAGCACAGCTGCCAGGATAGGAATGTCTGGGGAAGAAGTGCCAGTATGACGCTATGGTGAGGCACTCACCTGGCCATAGGAACCCAAGGTAAGTACCCAGATCACCCCCCTAGCTGCCACAGAGAACGAGGGGACCCACGGAGGACTCACCACCCGGCCCAGGCACTGCACAGTCGCCGTCAGCTCTCCCCGTCACTGAGGTGTACCCCGTGACACCCTCTCATCCGAGGTGATTGCTACTGTTCACGCCGTCAGAGGACTCATTGCGACCACTAGAGGCAGAGATCGAGTTGGAAAAACCACAAAAACATGGCCGCCGACCCTGTAAAGACGCGTGGTCCACAAGAAAATGGCCACCGTTCGTCTCTATGGAAGAAAGAGCGCGGACTACAAGAAAATGGCCGCCACTATTTCCAATGGAAAACGACGCCGGTCACCGCCATAATGGCTGCCGACCATGCTGAAAAGAAACACGAAGCAAAAAAAAAAAAAACACATGGCAGCGAACACCCGGGCACCCACCAAAGTCCCCACAGCACAACAGCACACCCCACAGAGAGCGGACCCAAACGCAGCCAGCCCCCAGCTAAGCAGAGCCCCCCCACGGCGGACCCTCAGGTCACTGCACAACATCCCAGTCACATAGTACATGAGGAGGGGGGAAAGCGGACAGGGAGAGAGGAAAAGGAAGGGACCCCTTAATAGACCTTCCCAGGGATGCCCAGCAATGTCATCCTGCCAGGGCAGGGGGACAGCTACTTACCCGTCCTGCATGGATTACGCTGGAAGCATCCCAGACAGACCATCTTCCGCACGGTTACAGAGGTGACCGTCGGCCTGCCACGCTGTGACTCAGACATATAGCCCGGTCATATGCGTGCCCTGGAGCATGTAGCTCACCGGCCACCCATAAAGTGACGGGCATGTCGTGGACAACCCAGTGCGTAGCTAAGGTCGGCACACGCTCGATGGCCGAAACTGGGGAGACTACAAGGATCTGGGATTTAGCCTGTCATCCAGTCGGCAGTTGATAGAAGATCACAGGAACAAAAAAAAGAAAAAAACTCCAGGACCATGGGCCTGAAGGGAGCCATGTCCTTCTCCTATGCTGGGCAGAAAAAAAAACTGAGCTGCTGCATGCAGGGAGAGGGGTTGTACCCAGAGGGACCGCCCCCTGGGCGGTACTGTACAGTGTTTGATGTTGTTTAACACATTAAACATGTTTCTGCCTAGTCCACTCCTGAGAGAAGGCTAATACCCACTTTGTCAAGATTGCTGCTGTGTCCGTCCATGAACGAAAGAGAAATTACATTTGAAAAGACAAAACCAATGCACACCCACACCAACACATCCCACCTGGGAGGCATGGTGGTGGAAGTACAATGATTTGGGGCTTCATGGGATAATATTCAAACATGCGTTATTCGTGTGGCCATTGAAACACAAAAAAATCCTAGGCACACCTAAATCTATATATACTTAGAAAATATCTGTGAATTCAACATTATCTGGTAGAGATTATTATTTTATAAGTTAAAAAATGCAACACAATCAATAGACTTTTTCGAAGGCTACATCAAATAGGGGTTTTTGCTGAGCTCTCATGTCTTCTATAGAGATTACAATTGCAACAAAATTATGGTCAGATCAGGATGACTCCCAAAACATATAAATGACCTCATCTTGGAAAGCCAGGTTAATAAAAAAATAAAAACATGTGCACTGTAGTCTTCTGCTCACATTATGGCAACTTCCAAAGTCTAAGATCCATGAGTGAATGCTCTATGGTGAATAGAGGCCCAGGTGATACCAAGCCTTTTGGGACATTGGGTCTCTAGCACCTCTGATAGATCTGCTACGGACATAAAGGGGTTGATTTACTAAAGGCAAATATAATGTGCACTTTGCAAGGTGCAGTGGTACTCTGCAAGTACAGTTGCTCTAGAGCTTAGTAAATGAGGTAAAGCTTCACTTTGCTGTTTTTGTTTTAATTTTCCTTGCATATGTAGCGTGGTATACTTTTTTAAACTGGTGAAGACACCAGTGATGCATAGTTCCCTGCGGCCCAGCAGGTGGCGCTGTCACTTTGGGCCGGGGTTGAACCATCGCTGCAGTGCCGTACCCTTTGTGACCTCTCGCAGCGGTTGTACGGCAGGGCGGGGAACCCACCGTGCTTGCTGGGAGAGGGTATAAAGGGGGGCGGACATCTTCGCCACGAGGTTCGAGTCCTGGCACCTTCAGCCTGAGGGCTGCTGTTCGCGGTCGGTGTCCAGGCGGCCTAGGCCTGGGCGCCGGGAGTTCATGTTCCATCCCAGACACCTTCAGTCTGGGGTGAGGTACTCGGTTGGAGGCCTGGGGCCCAGTACCTTCCGCTGGGTCCCGCGAGGGAGGGATTGTCCTAGGGGGCCCCGGGAGTGGGGCACCCGAATCCAGAGGCGTAAGGGACCGGAGGAGGGACTCATCCAAAGACCTGGTGCAGCAGTTTGCCAGTGCCAGGTGAACCTCTGGAGACCGCCCGGAGGGATATCTTTCCCGAACAGGGGCCAAGTTCAAACAGGAAGGTGGTTAATGTTCAATGATCGGTGGCAGCGGTCCAACTATTCAACTCAGGTCAGTGGCAGAGACCTGCTATTAGGCCTGTGGCAGGGGCCTCAACGGTTCATCCGGTCGGTGGCAGCGACCAAAACTCACGGTCGGTGGCAGAGACCGTGCGCCAGACCTATTCGCTAGCAAAGGAATAGGAGAGCTCAGTTGTGCCTGGGCCTACTCGTACCCACACCCCTGTCTGTCTGTTACTGAAAGTTCAACTGATTGTGTTCACCCTGAAAGTAGAGAAATAAAGGAGTGTTGGACTTTCGATTGGTGTGGGGCTCTATGTTATTGGCAGACACATCTCCATGGGACAGCTGGAGGCTACGTATGCAGTGAACAGACCCGGAGGTAATTCAAGTAACTCTGCTCAACCCTCAGACACATACGAGGGGAGAGCTTGGCGTAGTGTTCCTGCACTCTCATCTCCAAAGTACCCCTAGACACAAGCCAATGACCACGAGAAAACCCGAGAGGATAGTGAGGCTCCGCTACACGTGGGGGCTCGTCCGGGATGTGTTCGTGCTACAATGGAGCTGAAGTTGTCGGAGTTTGAACGTGTCTGCCCGAAAGAGTTCCGAGTAGGTCGGCCATATTGGCCACTGCGCCACGAGGCACACCCTCCCTGCTCAGTTCGTGGGCGTGACCCAGGGAAGGAGAAAGCCCGCGAACTGGAGTGCAAGAGGGGAGGAGTCCAATCGTGTGAAGGACTACACGTGGGGACTTTGGCGCCAACAATGCAGTGCGCAATGGATCAGCAGAGAGTCGCCATGTTCACCAATGCATCGTGGATTCCTATTCATCCCACTACCACAAGTCTGACTACTGCTGCTCCGATAACGGATACAGGGATTCGGCTAAAGCCCCAGGGACGATTCGCCCTGTACTCATGCATGGACGTTGAGGCCCTAGGTTTGATTTGTCCCGGCTGTTCGGGACTGGTGTGTCAGCTGAAGCCATTCGGGCGCTGCGAGGCCTGCGGAGAGTTCCTATTTGAGGTGGAACCACCTATTGAGAAACCCAGAACCATTCACCTCAACCGCGCAACAGGCCACACCACTCAAAAAGGAGGAATCGCTGCTTTTACAGCCATCCCTGTGTGCACTGCAGCGACCGCAGGGGAGGTCGCAATCACTGAGGTACGGGAGAAATCCGAGGATGCTGACTCGGTCACCACTGTTTCCCAGCGTCCACCGCCAAAGAGGAAGACCGGCTTGGTTGCCCCGTCCAGCGGTTGCGGTGGATCACCCTGCTCACCTACGCCCGCCCCGGATGGTAAGCCGGGCGGAGGGACTTGGTTTTGGGGCGGAGGTATCGGGGATTCATGGCCCTGTGTGCCCGCGGGGGGTAGCAATTCAGCCTCTACTACAGGCTACCAGCCCGCGGAGGAGTGTGACACCTCCGACCTAGAGTCGCTCTCCGATCCGGGAGACAAAGTCATCATAGATTAACTTTTCGCAAAGAAGGGCTGGGACAAGATGCCTCTCTCCTCGTCCCGCAGAGTCAGGGATCCACCCATGTCTACAGGGGATAGTACACCCCGGGTGGAGGCACCAGCGCCTGAGGAGGGATCCCGTCCCCAGTCTGCCCTTCTACCTCCGGTGCCTCCTGCATCTGGCACCGGGGAAAAGAGACTGTTGCTGTGGGCGCCTATGCCCAGAATGGAGTTGATCAAGGCACCTCGTCACCCGGACGCCATTGTCCTACCGGGTGAGGGAGACCGGGCCACTATGCCTCCGCTGGCGAGGTTACAGCGCCTCTTTGGCCAAAAGGTTGCTAACGAGTATGGGTGGGAGTAACCGTACTTACCTAAGGAGCTTCTATATGAAGTGGAAGTCTGCCTGGGAACGCTGGTACAACGATTTTGTGTGGACGCACCTTCAGGTCCCACATGCCCGCAGGTACCTCGCGTGTTCCCCTAAAGCCTCTCAACGGTTCAAGGACTGCAAGTCAGAATGGATGCTGGGTCGGCACATCCACACAGACAAGGTGTTAATTCGGCGCAAAGAGGGGGAGGATGTGGAATACCATGTAGAGACAATGGACCAGCACTTAAAACCTCTTGTCTTGCCGCACCCAAAGTTCTATTTGTAGGAGAAAAAAAAGGACTCCGTTCTTGCTTTGCCTTGTTGCTGCTGAACTTTCCAGGGTTGTTTCCCGGGAAAACCCAGTGACTGTGCCCGTGTTGATGGGTGTTTGTGCTCTCTGGAGGAATTTAAGGACTGTTGCCGTTGTTTGTTCTTCATTCTTCCATCCCACAAAGTGATTATGGACTTATGGACTTTGGGGTAGTTAGAGCCGCAAGAAAAAAAAAAGAGAAGATCTTCAACCAGTGCAGTTACCGCGGCACTGTCACCAGGTGGCAGTGTTGCGCACCGATATTCACTGTTCACTCACACACTTATAGAAGGAAAGGGGTTCTCTGCGGAGAGGCTCTTTCGTTCTTACACAAACATATGTGTAAGGGATATGTGTGTTTAACGTTTCTTTTCCCCTCTGCAGGAGAACATCCCATCAAGACCACTGCGGATGGGGTGGGTCTTAGTCAGGATGGGTGGGAAGGAATGTTAATGTGAACATGTGTTTCAAATAATGTTTGTTTTCCTTCCCTTCCCTTTCATGTCAGGTTCAGGCACAACTGTTTGGTTAGCTTTCAAAATTTTTGTATTTTTTTTTTAACTGTTAGTCGGTTTTTGGATCAGGCTATGATGGCCCCTTTGGGCATGGGTTGCTCCAGACACTGGGGACCAGTGTCAAATAACCGGGGGGAGAGTGTAGCGGGGTATACTTTTTAAACTAATGAAGACACCAGTGATGCATAGTTCCCTGCGGCCCAGCAGGTGGCGCTGTCACTTTGGGCCGGGGTTGAACCATCGCTGCAGTGCCGTACCCTTTGTGACCTCTCGCAGCGGTTGTACGGCGGGGCGGGGAACCCACCGTGCTTGCTGGGAGAGGGTATAAAGGGGGCGGACATCTTCGCCATGAGGTTCGAGTCCCAGGCACCTTCAGCCTGAGGGCTGCTGTTCGCGGTCGGTGTCCAGGCGGCCTAGGCCTGGGCGCCGGGAGTTCGTGTTCCATCCCAGACACCTTCAGTCTGGGGTGAGGTACTCGGTTGGAGGCCTGGGGCCCAGTACCTTCCGCTGGGTCCCGCGAGGAAGGGATTGTCCTAGGGGGCCCCGGGAGTAGGGCACCCGAATCCAGAGGCGTAAGGGACCGGAGGAGGGACTCATCCGAAGACCTGGTGCAGCAGATTGCCAGTGCCGGGTGAACCTCTGGAGACCGCCCGGAGGAATATCTTTCCCGAACAGGGGCCAAGTTCAAACAGGAAGGTGGTTCATGTTCAATGACCGGTGGCAGCGCTCCAACTATTCAACTCAGGTCAGTGGCAGAGACCTGCTATTAGGCCTGTGGCAGGGGCCTCAACGGTTCATCCGGTCGGTGGCAGCGACCAAAACTCACGGTTGGTGGCAGAGACCGTGCGCCAGGCCTATTTGCTAGCAAAGGAATAGGAGAGCTCAGTTGTGCCTTGGCCTACTCGTACCCACACCCCTGTCTGTCTGTTACTGAAAGTTCAACTGATTGTGTTCACCCTGAAAGTAGAGAAATAAAGGAGTGTTGGACTTTCGATTGGTGTGGGGCTCTATGTTATTGGCAGACACATCTCCATGGGACAGCTGGAGGCTTCATATTCAGTGAACAGACCCGGAGGCAATTAAATTAACTCTGCTCAACCCTCAGACACATACGAGGGGAGAGCTTGGCGTAGTGTTCCTGCACTCTCCTCTCCAAGGTACCCCTAGACACAAGCCAATCACCACGAGAAAACCCGAGAGGGAGAGTGAGGCTCCGCTACACATATGTTTGGATATTCTGTGCATTTTTGCTTGCACATGATTGGATGATTAAAGTCAGCAGAGCTTCTGCTCATTTATTAAACTCTGGAGCAACTGCACTTTCCAAAGCGCACAGTCTATTTGCCTTTAGTAAATCAACCCCAAAATGTACCAAACGAAAAAATATATTTTGCTTTATTTAACTACAGAACATAAAGAAATTACACACCACAAATGATAGCAATACGCTATGTACAACAGTGTCTAAAAGGAAAGTTGCAGATCAGATTTGCAAAGGTTCATTGCACTTTATTTTATCACAATATTTAACAAAGTCTCTTGTAAAAGCATTATCATATCATGTTTTCCTTACTATTCCAATGTATTATCATTACTGTGACTCTTAGCTGACTCATTACTTCATAAAATTATATAACAAGTAACTTCATCATTCTGGTCATAAACACTAGAAACAGATGACATGACCTATTAGAGGAATTTTGTCTGTTAAAAGTCTGGGCATTGCAACAGATCTTTAATGCTCGATTTATGCTGCAATATATTTTTATGCTTTTGGTAGTACAACATTTTTAGGACAAAAATATTTAATTCTGAGAGTAACCCCAAAGCGAAATCTGAAATTCATGGCTGCTCAGAGGAGCAACATTATTGTTATTTTACAGGATTTATATAGTGCGACATATTGACGTATTGCTTTACAAAATATGTTATACGGCTATGCTGCTTAATAACAGACGTCCATCTTGAAGCACGTTATCTTTGGTAACATATTCCAACATTATATTCCACTCCAAATATTACCAATTTATGGTATTAAAAAAGCAAAAGAAAACAAAAAGGGAGGTAGATGATTTACTGAAATAGCTTGCTATGTTAAAGTATATGTAAGGGCTTATTTATTTATTTTGGATAGAGTAGGGAGAGGTTAGACCCTATATATGTTTATATTGTTGTCTGGATCCCTGTTCTGGAAATTCATCTTCTTTGTTTGTCCTGGATATTATTGTCACTGATAGCGAAAGAATTGACTCCTAATTCTAGTGCTGCCACCATAGCAAGAAGCCAGGGAAATCCTCCAACTGGGATACCTCTTTCCATGAAACAAAAAACAAATATCTAAAATACTAAAACAAAACAATATCTTTTTCATAACTTATTTTTTTAATTATATTAACTTTCATCTTAAGTGCAATAGGCCTTAATGGCTTGTTCACGTTAGCCTTGAAGATACCTGCAGGGACATTTTTAGATGCACTTTGTACTTTTACACATGTTGAATCATTGTATTTGTCTTTTTGTTCCCTAATATTTTGCTCTTCTGTTCTGTCATGTCATGTATAGGTTTTGGATATAATAAAAATGCATGTTACTTGCATCTGCGTACATTACCATTTATTTCTATGTGTCTAAATGATCATGTTAGCAATATACTGGTGTATACTACCTCCAATATTTTAACACTTTAACTTTGGTGGAGGTATGTGAAAATGACAGGCCGGCCTATCAATGGCCTGTCTATCTTATGTTCTGAATCTGTGGCAGATGAAAATAAATACAGTGGCAAGAAAAAGTATGTGAAGCCCCTGACATTGACAGTTTTTCTGCAATAAGACCACATTTTATGGCAAATTACTACATTAAACTAGTTAATTCCAAGAGGTTCCCTTACTTTTTTGTGCCACTGTATGACAATAATTATTGTTGAAATAATAATTACATACTGGACACATTTGAGAAGATACACATTCATCAGGTTCATCTGCTGCCAGATGTTCTTTCTGATGATCCAAGGGAAGGCAAACAAACTCCCAGTGACGCACATTCCAAATTCGTCCGTCAAATTTTCCCTTTAATTTAGTTTCCCTTCACTGAACTTTTTCATGTGCCATAAAATCTTATTTTTTAAGAACTAGTGCCAAAACTGTACTAAACTCCTCTACCATAGTACAGTCTATACTCGGCGGTTTAGTCTAAGTGTGCATGCGTGCAGCCCTATACATTCAGGGATAAAAATCTCTTGTACAAGTGTTTTTTTCTTAAAATAAAATGTACATTTGAACATTTAAACTTTTCGTTAACTTTTTAAATATATTTTTGCCTGAAGGAAGTCCAGGATGCAAGGTACCTAGTAATCCCTGGGGTTGAAATGCCTGTGTTCACACCAGGTATGGTAGTAGTAGATTTTTCTAGAAGTGGCTTTTCTGGCTTTGGAAGAGATAGAGTCAGATATACACTGTCCATCGTGGCCTGGCTTTCAACAGCCATGCCAATAAAACCAGAGAAGCAGGATGAAGTAGTGAGCCTTGAGATAGCAGGTCTAGCTATCCTTGGAGATGTCAGGGATGTCTATGTACCAGGTTCTTCTGGACCAGTTTGGTGCAATGAAAATCAAAAAATTTTCTATTTTGAGGAAAAATCCACACTGGAGGGAAGGCATAGATTAACCTGAATGGAGGTCGGAGAATTACCAGAGCAACCAATGCCAGTGCTAGAGGATCCTTAGTTCTAGCCAGAAACAGGGATAATTTGTTAATGAACCTGAAGGCCAGGGTGTCTAAAGTTTGAGTTCCCTGTTTTTAACAAATTAAAGCTATTGTGATGAAGAGACCATTCCCCTCGGTCCAGGCGGTAATGACTGAGGAAATTCACCTTCCAATTGTTTACTCCCAGGATGCAAACAGCAGAGAGTGCTGAACATTGTTTTTCACCCAGAAAATGATTAAACTTACTTCTTTCAAGGCTGCTTGATGATTGCTAAAGGTCTCAGATTATGACTAAGCAAATTTCAATTTGTGAAATGCGTTAATCTTTGCCAGGTCTGCATTCATGTCATGA
Source organism: Rana muscosa (assembly GCA_029206835.1). NCBI lineage: Eukaryota > Metazoa > Chordata > Amphibia > Anura > Ranidae > Rana > Rana muscosa. Next base: position 986,381,238 of record CM055117.1, read on the forward strand.
TGTCTACGATGTTGTCTGATGATTTTTATTTTCAATAAAGTCTTCAAACCTGTGAGTGTGGTCAAACCTTTTCCTGTTCCAGTGGCTCCTATCCAGATTGCAGACTGGACCTGCACTGTGAGGTTGAAGTGTGGGATTGCTCTCACCTGGAGCGGCTTGGCTTTGCTTTTAATCAGGCTAAAGGTCTCTGCTTTGGCTTTTTTGATTCTGCGTCTCTGAAGAAGTGGGATCCAGTGGTGCAGAGCCCAATTTACTGCTCTAACCTCCAAGATGTGGATGAAGAACTCTGCTTCTCTGGGTGACCAAGTTCAACACTCTGTAAGAAATTAGAACACTCCTCCCTAGCCTTTGAGTTTGGTATCGGTTGTTATCACCTCCCTTGAGTGTGGGAAAAACGACTTTCACATTTCCTAGGCTAGACTGGAAATCCACCAAGCTAGAGGGTTCCTTGTGAACAAGCTATACAAAAGGATGGCACCCACTCCAATGTACAACTAGCCTTTGCACTAAGGTGCACATTTGAAAGGAAAGGCACAACACAAACAGACCAACATTTCCCAGCACACTTACCAGCTAGCCTGCAAAAAAAAAACAACAAAAACAAATTGACCCTGTTTAACAATTCACATTAAAATGGAGAGATTAGTTGCACACATTTGCAAATATATGTTAGACAATGTCCATATTTTTTATATTTTTTTGCAGGCTAACTGGTAAGTGTTCTGGGAAATGTTTGTCTGTTTGTCGAGCGTTCCTTGCTTGACCAGGGAGAAGCATAGGGTAGTTAAGAGACAAGTATGTTTGCTCAAGACCAACAGAATGTTGTATTGGGAGAGGCCTTAAGTGGTACTGAGTGATTGGAACAGCTCCAACTAAGGCAACTATAAGGCCCAGATTGCTCATGGAGAATCCGACTGAGGTATGTCTTTTGGATCTTAGGACCCATTCATGATTGTGAATGGGATCATTTGCAAATTTATGCAAAAGAGACAGTGGGAGTTCCAACATTAGCTGTGGGGAGGAAGCTCCATTAAAAACAATGGGAGGCTGACAGCTCCTGCAGCTATTTGCAGCGGCTCGCATGTAATTGCTCATTAATTGTTCATGAAGTGCACAGGGCCACTCATTCACAGGTATCAATTGAAAGCCTGAATAGTCCTTTGGACATTTTCAGATCGTTTGAAGGAAATTAATCCTTCAGTCTAGGTACGCTGTAACCTGGAGTTTTTAGGAGGATGAATAGGGGTGCAAGCACCTTTGCAAATTCTCTGGGTGCAATTTTTTTTATCAAATTGCATTTTGACAAAATGGAAGTGCTCGTCTCCTACTGCAAAATGAAACTTGCATACTCAAAGGTACTAGCATACACAAAGGTATAGGTCCAGTATAGTACCGTGAACAGGTTTAAATAAAATGCTTTGAAACTGTCCTCCAGCAGGACCAAAGATGACCCAAGGTCCTTTCTAAATCAGACTGTCCTTGGGCAGATTTTGGTCGGTTTGAGAGAAAAATAAATAAATAACTATGAGGGGTGTACAATTTGAAACTATTTTGTACCCCTTTGAAATTACTGATTGAGCCTATATATATCCAGAACATTTGAAAACTAGCGGAATGCAAAAAGACATTCCACCACTCTTATGAGTGTGTCCCTTGCGAAAGAGGCTTTGGGGAAGACTTGGTGGGCTTTGTGTTACAAATCTTGCACCAGAATGGAAGGGAATTTTGTCTTTGAAGATGAAGCATAAGGACAGCGATGGGGCACTCTGCATTTTGAGTAGGTAGAAGCCCCTGAAGAGGGGAGGGTTTAGAGCCTTTTGCTGTGGAAGAAGGACCTCTCCTCCAAAAAAATGTCTTCCTTCAAAGGGGCATACAAGGGAGGTGTCTTTTACAGGCAGTTTCAGCTGACCAGTCTTTCAACCGTAAGATTCTTTGCATATGGACAGAAACACGAGTCATTCTGGAAATGTGTGTCATTACTTGTTCTAGGGCTTAAACACAAAGAACTAAGACAGAAGGCAGTGTTTCTAAGTGTTCTATTTACGGTCCCTTCCTGAAGGCGACAGTGAGTCCTCACTATATCGCCTTAATGAAAGGACTGTGTGTGGCCCCCAAACGTTGGCTTATTTGACTGTGACATTGTACTAATAAATGAGTGTATATGTTTTCAACAGAGTGCTGGTGACAACTCGTAATTTTATTGGGATTTACGCAGTGCCATCCATTACAGTCACTACGAGCGCCCATCTATTATCAAGGTCGAACACTGAATGGTGTGTGGTCCTCATCCTTCTATTTAACTTTTTTGTTATTTCTTTTCCACTGGATATACAGTATCTCACAAAAGTGAGTACACCCTTCACATTTTTGTGAGGGGTGTACTGGGCCAGAGGGCAGTATTCCAACATGATAATGAACCCAAACACATCTCCAAGACTACCACTGCCTTGCTAAAGAAGCTGAGGGTAAAGATGATGGACTAGCCAAGCAAGTTTCTAGACCTAAACCCTATTGAGCATCTGTGGGGCATCCTCAAATGGAAGGTGGAGGAGTGCAAGGTCTCCAACATCCACCAGCTCCGTAAAGTTATCATGGAGGAGTGGAAGAGGACTCCAGTTGCAACCTGTGAAGCTCTGGTGAACTCCATGCCCAAGAGGGTTAAGGCAGTGCTGGAAAATAATGGTGGCCACACAAAATATTGACACTTTGGGCCCAATTTGGACATTTTCACTTAGGGGTGTACTCACTTTTGTTGCAAGCAGTTTAGACATTAATGGCTGTGTGTTTAGTTTCTTTGAGGGGACAGCAAATTTATACTGTTGTACAAGCTGTAAACTCACTACTTTACATTGTAGCAAAGTGTAATTTCTTCAGTGTTATCACATGAAAAGATATAAATAAAATATTTACAAAAATGTGAGGGGTGCACGCACTTGGGTGAGATACTGTAGATCAGCAATTACTCTTGGAGTTGGTAAAACCTTTTGCAGGAAAAACCCTGTTATCATAAATTGCCCTGTTTATTTGTTCAAAGGTCTTTTTATGCCCTGTACACACGACCGGTTTTCCCGTCGGATAAAGTTCGATGAGAGCTTTTCGTCAGGAATCCCGATCGTGTGTATGCTCCATCTGACTTTTTACAACAGGAAAACTGCCTGAAAAAAAAAAAAAAAGAGCAGGGTGTCTTTTTTCCCCGTCAGAAAAAAATCCTAGCCGGAAAACCGTTCGTCTGTATGCTTTTCCGACGCGCAAAAAAACACGCATGCTCGGAAACAAATTGACGCATGCTCAGAAGCATAGAACTTAATTTTCTCGGCTCGTCGTAGTATTTTACGTCACCGCGTTCTTGGCAGTCAAAAGTTCACCGGACTTTTGTGTGACCGTGTGTATGCAAGGCAGGCTTGAGAGGAATTCCGTCGGAAAAAACATCGTTTTTTTTCCCGACTGGAAAACCGATCGTGTGTACAGGGCATTTGCATGTGTCTTAGCACCCAAAAGAGAGAGATGAAGGAGAATCAAATACAGCTATACCAAAGCACAGCACAAGTAAACATATATACATTCGCAAGCATATAGTGTAACGCCATAGTGTCAGGGGTATATATGAGCCTGTGGATGAGAAATATTCTGTAGTCTCCTCTCGCACTTTTGGGCTCTGGCCGGGGATGGCTGCATGGTGGAAATTCTTACCACCACCTTTAAAGTCTCCATAAACACGTTTCCAGTTTCACGATAGTTTTAACAAACATTAATAAGTGTAATGCAAGTAGTGGAGATACTAAGTTTCATACCTGCTATATGGCTACAGCCAAGATTCGATAACAGGCTGAACCGGTCAAACCTTTTTTGCATTGCTGGCCCCTGTATTGGTCCAGGCTTTGCCCATCACAGTGGGCATAACAGGGTCTGGGAACTATAAGAATGGACCACAGCCCTGGAAACATATAGCACCCTGTGGCTAACTAGACTCATTGCACTTAGTGCAATCAGTGTAGTGCAGTCCAAGCAAAACCCAGTGCCTGAAGCAACATTACAGGCCGTCCCCGCACCATGGGATCCATGTACAGTTGCCAAGGTGTTAGAGGTTGTACAGACCAAATACACTACTTCTATTGTAAATGAATTGATTGAAGAATGTGAAGTAAATAAGAACTAGTTATCATAGAAAACCTCAACATTAAGGAAATAGGTCAGTCACCGAAGGACACTAGCAAGATGTCTGTTCCTGTGTTTTTCTGTATTACTTGCAAAAAAAAAATTAGATCTCAGAGTGAGATTGGGTTAAAGGGGTATGCCCAAGTATGTGTGTCCAAAAACTTTGCCAACATCCAAGCACCTGAAGGTATGAATATTCAGCCTGTGTCCTGTACTGTACAATTAAGATATGTATACTTTTAAAAATAAATACCTTTTGTACTGCAAATTTAAGATGGACAATAATTCCAAGCTTCCCGATTGGCTGAGGAGACTGTAAAATCATCTGCCTGCCTCAGCCAATCACAGCCTTGATTTCATTCAGAAAATGCAATGCTTCCTGTGAATTCCTGAGCAGCACTCAACCCAACTAGATTTTGCTCCGGGAGCAAGACGGGAAGTCCCCATCCCGCTGATGGAACACAGGGCTGTACTGTATGTAGTGAAGGCTACGAATGGTTCATACAGCGCTCACAGCCACAGTTTGTGTTAAGCCTCGTACACATGATCGGATTTTCCTCAGACAAATCCTCTGACTTTTGTCCGAAGGGACTTGGCCAGGAATTTGTCTTGCATAAAAAAACGGCACACAATTGTCGGCCAAAAACATGAAAATACATGTTTTTTCCGCTCTTTAACACCACCATTTGGGCACCTTCTGCTAATGTTGTGTTTGGTGAGCATTGATTTCGAGCATGCGTGTTTGTACTTTGGAATATTGTCCGCCGGACTTGTGTACACACGATCGGAAAATCCGACAACAGACCGTTGTTCGCGGAAAATTTTAAAGCCTGCCATCCAACATTTGTCAGCAGAAAATCTGACAATTGCCCAATGGAGCATACAAACGGTCGGATTTTCCGCCAACAGCCTGTCATCACACAATTCCCGTTGGAAAATCCAATCGTGTGTATGAGGCTTAAGTGAAAGAAATCGTTTGTTTGGACTAGCTTGGTTCATATGAACTTTTTAGAGTTCACAAAAACATGGAGTTAGGCCTTAAGCCGTGTATGTACTGTAGTCATCTATTGTCCATTAGCTGTCCCTTTTTCAGCTAAAAACAACGATGTCTACATGTGTGAAGAAAACATTTCAACTGCTGGACTTGTTTAATCACTTCCCGACATACCTATATATATATACACATCCATGGGAAGCTGGCGATAATATCTAGATCATGGTTGTAGCTGCAGCCATGATCCTGATATTCTTTTTAGGTAGCGATTCTCTACAAGGCAATAATAATCTGAGCAGCTATTCAGCTGTCCAATCATTTTACAGTGGAAGGGGGTCCCCCTTCCTTTCAGCTGCCGCCTTTACCAGGCTCTCTCATCCCCCAGGAAGCCCGGTACCAATGTGGCCTCTCACACCAGATGCATTAGACAGAGTGAGAGACACTTCTGATGTTCCTCTGAGACATCAGAAACTGTAAGCGAGGAGGATACCGCCACTTCCAGTTTCATTACAAGCCATAGTTACATAGTCAGGTTGAAAAAAGACACAAGTCCATCCAGTTCAACCGTAAAAAATAAATAAATAAAATAAAATAAACATATATCGTACAATCCCATATACCCAATTCTATACCCACAGTTGATCCAGAGGAAGGCAAAAAAAAACCCAGAAGAGCATGATCCAATTTGCTACAGCAGGGGAAAAATTCCTTCCTGATCCCCCGAGAGGCAATCGGATTTTCCCTGGATCAACTTTACCTATAAATGTCAGTACCCAATTATATTATGTACATTTAAGAAAGAATCCAGGCCCTTCTTAAAGCAATCTACTGAGCTGGCCAGAACCACCTCTGCAGGGAGTCTATTCCACATTTTCACAGCTCTTACTGTGAAAAAACCTTTCCGTATTTGGAGATGAAATCTCTTTTCCTCTAGACGCAAAGAGTGCCCCCTTGTCCTCTGTGTTGACCGTAAAGTGAATAACTGAACACCAAGTTCACTATATGGACCCCTTATATATTTGTACATGTTGATCATATCCCCCCTTAATCTCCTCTTCTCAAGAGAGAATAAATTCAGTTCCTCTAATCTCTCCTCATAGCTGAGCTCCTCCATGCCTCTTATCAGTTTGGTTGCCCTTCTCTGCACTTTCTCCAGTTCCCCAATATCCTTTTTGAGAACTGGGGCCCAAAACTGAACTACATATTCCAGATGAGGTCTTACTAATGATTTGAACAGGGGCAAAATGATATCTCTCTCTCTGGAGACCATACCTCTCTTAATACAAGAAAGGACTTTGCTCGCTTTGGAAACCGCAGCTTGGCATTGCATGCCATTATTGAGCTTATGATCTACCAAAACCCCCAGATCCTTCTCCACTACGGATCCCCCCAGTTGTACTCCCCCTAGTATGTATGATGCATTCATATTATTAGCCCCCAAGTGCATAACTTTACATTTATCAACATTAAACCTCATCTGCCACATAGTCGCCCAATTAGACAGAGCATTGAGGTCGGCTTGTAAATTGGTGACATCCTGTAAGGACGTTATTCCACTGCATAGCTTGGTGTCATCTGCAAAGACAGAAATGTTACTTTTGATCTCAGACCCAATATCATTTATAAACATATTAAAAAGTAAGGGTCCCAGCACTGAACCTTGGGGTACACCACTGATAACCTTGGACCATTCAGAGTAAGAATCATTAACCACTACTCTCTGAATTCTGTCTTTTAGCCAGTTTTCTATCCATTTACAAACTGATATTTCCAATCCTGTAGACTTTACCTTGCACATGAGCCGTGTGTGGGGAACTGTATCGAACGCTTTTGCAAAATCCAAGTATACCACGTCCACTGCCACCCCTCTGTCCAAGGTCTTACTTACCTCTTCATAAAAAGAAATCAGGTTTGTCTGACAACTTCTGTCTTTCATGAATCCATGCTGTCTGTTGCTTAAATAGTTTTTTTCCAGCAAGAACTCATCTATGTGGTCTTTTATTAATCTCTCCAGTATTTTCCCAACTATAGAAGTTAAACTAACAGGTCTATAGTTACTTGGTAAAGACTTAATTCCCTTTTTAAATATAGGCACCACATTGGCCCTGCGCCAATCCAGTGGTACTATTCCTGTCATTAATGAGTCCCTAAAAATTAAATACAATGGCTTTGAAATTACAGAGCTCAATTCTTTTAGGATCCGTGGGTGTATGCCATCTGGTCCAGGTGCTTTATCCACCTTTATTCCATCTAAATATTTCTGGACCATATCACTTTTGAGCCATTGTGGATTTGGGGCTGTGTCACTACCACCCCCATTTTGGACATGAGCTCCCCCATGCTCCTTTGTATACACAGAACTGAAGAAAGTATTTAATAAATTAGCCTTCTCTTTGTCCCCAGTCACCCACTCTAGATTATTTTGTAAAGGGCCTACATGCTCAGACTTGACCTTTTTACTATTAATATATTTGAAGAATTTTTTGGGGTTTGTCCTACTATCTTTTGCAATCTGTTGTTCATTTTGAATTTTTGCATCCTTGATTTCCTTTTTACATATCCTGTTATATTCTTTGTAACATTTAAATGACACTAGTGTTCCCTCATTTTTATATTTTTTAAAAGCTCTTTTCTTATAGTTTATAGCTTTTTTAACTTTGGCAGTGAGCCACATAGGTTTTATTTTTAGCCTTTTAAACTTATTACTAGTGATGAGCCGAACACCCCCGGGTTCGGTTCGCACCAGAACCCGCGAACGGACCGAAAGTTCGTACGAACATTAGAACCCTATTAAATACAATGGATGCGAACGTTCGAATTCTAAAGTGCTAATTATAACAACTATTATGCATGTTATTGTCCTAAAAAGGGTTTGGGAACCCGGGTTGTGCACCAGGGGACATGTATCAATGCAAAAAGAAGTTTTAAAAACGGTCGTTTTTCGGGAGCAGTCATTTTAACCACTTCCCTACCCAGCCATAGTAATATGACGTCCACAGATGGGATCTCCCATCCTGGGTGGACGTCATATGACGTCCTCTGCTTTGTAGGGGAATATCTGAATGATGCCTGCAGCTAGAGGCATCCTTCAGATATCCTTTTGTTCTGCCAGCGATTCTCTGCACCATAAGAACGATCATAGCGGCGGTTCCGCCGCTTGATCGTTCTTATAGGCGGCGGGAGGGGGCAACCCCCCCCTCCCGCCGCCATCCAGTGCTTCGCCGGCTCTCCCAGGTACCGTTGTGTTCCTTAGGACACAGCAGTTCCCTGATGGGGGTAAATGAGTGGCGGCGGAGCAGCAGCGGCGGGCAGCGGAGCTTTCTGTGCGGCGCGGCGGGCAGCGGAGCGGCTTACTGGCTCCCATATGCAGAGCTGCAGCAGCGGCGTGCACGGCGCCCGTGCGCTCCCCCGGGGGCGCGCGGCGCGGCGATCTGGGATCCGGTGTGTCCCTCTGGACACACCGATTCAAGTAATGTGGCGGCGGGCGGCGGAGATTCCGGTATAAACTTACCGGAATTGATGATGCAGAGCTGCGCAGCGCGGCGATCGGGGCTGAGGTTTTTCCCTTGGATACAGCCCAGCCTCGATCAGGGTAAAGAGCCAATGAAATTGGCTCTTTACCACGTGACCGGCTGTGTCCAATCACAGCAGGTCACTAAATGTAAACAAAACACACAATTGTGTGTAACTCACTGTTGCCTGGTTCTCCTCTTCACACACCTGTGAGGAGGAGATCTGCTAACAGTGAGTTACACATATGTTATACACATATACATATGTACTACTGTGCCCAGATTGCCCCCCCTAAATAAAGAGTACCTGTCATCTAGTACCTGCCACCAGATCACCCGCCACCCACCTGTCCATCAGGAGTACCTGTCCATCAGGAGTACCCGCCACCTCACCCGAGTACCCGCCACCTCAGATTACCCGCCACCAGTCCATCAGGAGTACCTGTCCATCAGGAGTACCTGTCCATCAGGAGTACCCGCCACCTCACCTGAGTACCCGCCACCTCAGAGTACCCGCCACCAGTCCATCAGGAGTACCTGTCCATCAGGAGTACCTGTCCATCAGCAGTACCCGCCACCTCACCTGAGTACCCGCCACCTCAGAGTACCCACCACCAGTCCATCAGGAGTACCTGTCCATCAGGAGTACCCGCCACCTCACCTGAGTACCCGCCACCTCAGAGTACCTGCCACCAGTCCATCAGGAGTACCTGTCCATCAGGAGTACCCGCCACCTCACCTGAGTACCCGCCACCAGTCCATCAGGAGTAACTGTCCATCAGCAGTACCCGCCACCTCACCTGAGTACCCGCCACCTCAGAGTACCCGCCACCAGTCCATCAGGAGTACCTGTCCATCAGGAGTACCTGTCCATCAGCAGTACCCGCCACCTCACCTGAGTACCCGAGAAATAACTTGTTATTATGACAATTTTGTGCAAAAAAATAAAAATTTAAAAAAAATTAAAAAATTTCCCAAGAATTGTGGGAAAAAAGTACAACTTCAAAAAACTCACAATGACTCTTACTAAATACATTGGAATGTCTGCTTTCCAAAAAGGGGTAATTTGGGGGGTATTTGTACTTTCCTGGCTTGTTAGGGTCTCAAGAAATGAAATAGGCCTTCAGTACATCAGGTGTGATCAGATGTGATAATTTTTCAATGATTTGCACCATAGCTTGTAGACTCTATAACCTTCACAGAGACCAAATAATATACACTTTTTTGGTTATTTTTACTAAAGATATGTGGCAGTATACATTTTGGCCCAATTTTATGAAGAAAAATTACTTATTTGCAAAATTTTACAATAAAAACAAAAAAAAAAGTGTTTTTTTTTTAAAATCTAACTTTTTTCGCTTATATTGCAAAAAATAAAAAACCTAGCGGTGATTAAATACCACCAAAAGAAAGCTCTGTTTGTGAGAAAAAAATGATAAAAATTTGGTTTGGGTACAGTGTAGCATGACTGAGTAATTGTCATTCAAAGTGTGAGAGCGCTGAAAGCTACAAATTGGTCTGGTAAGGAAGGGTGTATAAAAGCCCTGTATTGAAGTGGTTAATGATGCATAAAGTGAAAAAAAAAAGTCAAATATTCCTTTAAATATCGTACCTGGGGGGTGTCTAAAGTATGCCTGTGAAGTGCCACGTGTTTCCCGTGTTTAGAACTGTCCCTGCACAAAATGACACTTCTAAAGGAAAAAAAAGACATTTAAAACTGCTTGCGGCTTTAATGTAATGTCTGGTCCCGGTAATATGGATGAAAATCTTTAAGAAAAATGGCATAGCTACCCCATGACCCCCCCCCCCCCTACCCCAGCCCATTACCAGCCCCTTTGGGTCTTGTATGGATATTAAGGGGAACCCCGCACATAAAATAAAAAAGGCCCTATATACTCTGAACAGCCGTATACAGGCGGTGCATACAAGACAGGGACTGTAGGTTTGTTCTTATGTAGAATCTGTTTGTAATTTTGAACAGGTACATTGTTTAAGTGTAGCTCCAGCCCAAAAATCTATTTTTAAACTTTTTGGAAAACATAGGTAAGGGTTATCACCCCTGTAACATTTGTTTTGCTGTCTGTGCCCCTGTTCAGAACATTTCACCTCACTTTCCGTCCCAATGACAACTGTTTTTGAAATGTGGTGTTTTTCTTGAAACAAGGATTGCTGATAAAGCATCAGTACAGAGGAGACACCTTTCTCCCATATTAATTCTTACAGGAGAGAATTTTCCTTCCAAGGGGTAGATTTCCTCTCACTTCCTGTTGTCTTCTTGCGTTTGCAAGTAGGAGTCGTTTGTAAGTTGGATGTTTGAAAGTAGGGACCTGCCGTATATACTCTGCAGAAATAGGCCCCTTAGTTGTTGGTGTTGGCACAACACTGTAAGCACTCACAGTTACTCTTGGTTGGTGCTGGAACGCCCTGCTGTCAACTATTATATCAGGAATTGTAATTACATATAATTGTTGAACAGTGGTAGTAAAAATTGGGCCTTTGATGGTGGTGCTGGTGCCACAACACTGTAAGCCCTGACAGTTAGTCTTGGTGGGTGCAGCAATGGGCCCTGCTGTGAATTATTAGATCAAGAATTGTAATTGCATGCCCCTGTTGAACAGGGGCTGAAAAATTGGGCCTTTCGTGGTGGTGGTGGTGGTGGCGTTGCCACAACACTGTAAGCCCTCAGAGTTACTCTTGGTGGGTGCAGGAATGGGCCCTGCTGTGAATTATTAGATCAAGAATTGTAATTACCTGCCCCTTTTGAACAGGGGCTGAAAAATTGGGCCTTTCGTGGTGGTGGTGGTGGTGGCGTTGCCACAACACTGTAAGCCCTCAGAGTTACTCTTGGTGGGTGCAGGAATGGGCCCTGCTGTGAATTATTAGATCAAGAATTGTAATTACATGCCCCTTTTGAACAGGGGCTGAAAAATTGGGCCTTTCGTGGTGGTGGTGGTGGTGGCGTTGCCACAACACTGTAAGCCCTCAGAGTTACTCTTGGTGGGTGCAGGAATGGGCCCTGCTGTGAATTATTAGATCAAGAATTGTAATTACATGCCCCTTTTGAACAGGGGCTGAAAAATTGGGCCTTTCGTGGTGGTGGTGGTGGTGGCGTTGCCACAACACTGTAAGCCCTCAGAGTTACTCTTGGTGGGTGCAGCAATGGGCCCTGCTGTGAATTATTAGATCAAGAATTGTAATTACATGCCCCTGTTGAACAGGGGCTGAAAAATTGGGCCTTAGGCACTGGTGGCACAACACTACAACCCCTCACAGATACTGTACTTGGAGCACAGCAATGAGCCCTGTTGCAAAGTATTGCTTCAAAAATTGTAATGACACGCCCCTGTTAAACAGGGGCTGAAAAATTGGGCCTTAGGCACTGGTGCCACAACACTCCAACCCCTCACAGATACTGTACTTGGAGCACAGCAATGAGCCCTATGGCAAATTATTGCTAAAAAAATTGTAATTACACGCCCCTGTAAAACAGGGGCTGAAAAATTGGGCCTTAGCCACTGGTGGCGGCACCCATAAACAAAAATGATCTTCCAAGCTATCATCATCAATCGTATCATTGAGGACTCGGAGGAGGAGGATAGCCAGTCAACATAACAGCACAGGCACTCAGCATCAGCATCAGTCTTGAAGGGATGTGACATGTTAAAATCAATTAGTCTGTTATATCAGCATCAGGTGTGTGGTAGCTGGTGGTGATCCAAGACTGGTTCATCTTGATGAAAGTCAGTCGATCAACCGAGTCGGTGGACAGGCGCACCCTGTGATCCGTGACAAATCCTCCAGCAGCACTGAATGTGCGTTCCGAAAGAACGCTGGATGCAGGACAGGCCAGTAGCTCAATTGCATACTGTGCAAGCTCTGCCCAGGGATCCATCCTCAAGACCCAGTAAGCCAGAGGATTTTCGGTGGGGAAGGTGTCCAAGTCTGACCTTGCCCCTAGATATTCCTGCACCATGTTTATCAGACGCTGGCGATGGTTGCTGGAACCGATCATACTTTGGGGCTGCGGACTAAAGAATTGTCTGAACGCATCGGTCAGACGGCCACCTTCCCCACCGCTCCTTCTTTGACTGGCCGAAGCCTCAGCAACTCGTTGTCCAGGACCAGGAGTTTGTAACCTCCCAGTCTCTGGGAACGCGTTGCACAGACCTTTCTGCAAGGCCTCCCGGAGTTGTCTCATCCTCTGCTCCCTCTGCGACGGTAACATAAGGTCCGCAACCTTACCCTTGTACCGTGGATCAAGGAGAGTGGCCAGCCAGTAATGGTCCCTCTCCTTGATCCGAAGAATACGAGGATCCTTCCGCAGACTTTGCAGGATCAGGGAGGCCATGCAGCGTAGGTTTGCTGAGGCATTCGCTCCGGAGTCCTCTGGGTCACTAAGGACGACATGATCCGCAGCCACCTCCTCCCAGTCACGTACAAGTCCACTGGTTTCTTGGGACTGTAAATCATCCCTAAAAGACTGCTGCTGATGATGCTGAGTGCCAGCCTCCACCTCCATGCTGACACAATCCTCCTCCTCCTCCTCTTCCTGTGCGATGGGTGGGACAGAAGGAACACTGTCTGGGTAAAGGGGGCCTTGAGAGGCAAGGAAGTCCTCCTCTTCCTGCCTCTGTTCTGCCTCAAGTGCCCTGTCCATTATTCCACACAGCGTGTGCTCCAACAGGTGGACAAGAGGTACAGTGTCACTGATGCATGCACTGTCACTGCTCACCATCCTCGTGGCCTCCTCAAATGGTGCCAGGACAGTGCATGCATCCCTGATCATGCCCCACTGGCGTGGAGAAAAAAAACCAAGCTCCCCTGACCCTGTCCTGGTGCCGTAGTCGCACAGGTACTCATTGATGGCCCTCTGCTGCGTGTGCAGCCGCTGCAGCATGGCCAACGTTGAGTTCCACCTGGTGGGCATGTCACATATAAGGCGGTTCTTGGGCAGGTTCAACTCCTTTTGCAGCTCAGCCAGGCGAGCACTGGCATTATAAGATCTGCGGAAATGCACACAGACTTTCCTGGCCTGCCTCAGGACATCCTGTAAGCCCGGGTACCTGCCCAAGAACCGCTGCACCACCAGGTTAAGGACGTGAGCCACACAGGGCACATGGGTCAGTTGTCCCTGTCGGAGGGCAGAGAGGAGGTTGGTGCCATTGTCGCAAACCACCATTCCTGGCTTAAGCTGGCGTGGCGTCAACCACCTCTCGGCCTGGCCCTGCAGAGCAGACAGGACCTCTGCCCCAGTGTGGCTTCTGTCCCCCAAACACACCAGCGCAAGCACGGCATGGCATCTTTTTGCCTGCGTACTTGCGTAGCCCCTTGAACGGCTACGGAGCACCGCTGGTTCAGAGGACAAACCACAGGAAGAGGCCATGGAGGAATAAGAAGAGGAGGGGGTGGAGGAGAGAGGTGTGTCACAACCAGTAGTAGCATTTTGGAGGCGTGGCGGTGGAACAACCTCCAACACTACTGCACCTTGTCCTGCATCCTTCCCAGCTGCCAAAAGAGTGACCCAATGGGCCGTGAAAGAAAGGTAACGTCCCTGTCCATGCCTGCTGGACCATGAGTCAGCGGTAATATGCACCTTACCGCTGACCGCCCTGTCCAGCGAGGCCAAGACATTGCCTTCCACATGCCGGTAGAGAGCCGGAATAGCCTTCCGTGAGAAAAAGTGGCGTTTGGGAACCTGCCACTGAGGAACCGCACATTGCACAAACTCACGGAAGGGGGCCGAGTCTACCAACTGAAAAGGCAGCAGTTGAAGCGCTAGCAATTTAGCCAAGCTAGCATTCAACCGCTGGGCATGTGGATGGCTGGGAGTGAACTTCTTTCGACGGTCCAGCAGCTGGGGCAGGGAAATTTGCCTGCTAGAATCGGACGTCGGTGTACTGCTAGCAGAGTGGCCGCAAGTACTTGGCTGTGACACACCTAATTCTACACCTTCATTCCTCTCAGTGCATGTTTCAGAGAGGACTGAAGTTATAGTGGGGTTGGAGATCCCAGCTGATGCGGTGCAAGGAGAGGTCCGCTTTGTTCTTTGGTGTGGGTCTTTGAGGTAGGCTTGCCAACGAGCTGCATGGCAGGTCAACATATGTCTGGTCAGGCATGTGGTACCCAAGCGGCTGATGTTTTGGCCACGCGATATACGCTTGAGACATAGGTTGCAAACAGCAGCTGTGCGATCTGATGCACTAGCCTCAAAAAAGGCCCACACCAAAGAACTTTTTGAATGACGGGCAGAGGCAGCGCCCTGCACAGGCGGAGCTCTGCGGTGTGATTCCGTCGGTGTACTGCCCTTACGCTGGCCACCAAAGGGCATCCTGCCTCGTTGGAGATGTGCCTCCTCCTCATCCTCCTCCTCTCTCCTATTAGGCACCCACGTGGAGTCAGTGACCTCATCATCCCCTCCCTCCTCATCACTGGAGCCAATCTGGCAGTATGCTGCAGCTGCTGGAACATGACTGCCAGATTGGTGTCCTTCTTGAGCATCCCCTCTGTCTGCTCTCACGCTACTGCCTTCCTGTAGCTGGGTTTCATCATCAGACCCTTCGAAACGCTGGGCATCCTCCTGGAGCATGTACCCAACACTGTGCTCAAACAGTTCGGGGGACTCCTCAGGAGGACATGGTGGTGGGTCTAGGGAAGGAGTGACTGATGATGAGTCTGACATTGATACCAGGGAAGAGGACGCTTTGGCAGCTGCTTTGCCAGTACCCTGAGCCTGGGTGAGAGAGGATGAGGAGGAGGAGGAGGGCTTGGTCATCCACTCTACCAAGTCTTCGGCATGATGTGGCTCAACATGTCCAGCTGCCGAAAAGAAGGACAAGCGTGTCCCATGGCCATGTGCTGATGACAATGCACCGCGTCCACGACCATCACTGTTGTCCCCAGACACAGAGCCTGCTTGCCCTCTTTTATTGCCTCCTGACTGTCTGCCTCTCCTTGTTTGCCTTCCAGACATTCTAATAGATGGCCTGCAGGGAGATGGGAAAAAAGCAATAAGGGCTACCTTCAGGTGTCCTTCTCTGTCCCTTTACTTAAGGATTTCTAAATATGGTTGAGGATGATTGCTTTTGCACAGAATAGCACAACGACAATTTCCCTGACTGTCCAAAAAACAAGGATTTCAAAGATGGTTGATGAGGAATGCTTTAGCACACTATAGCACAAGGAGAATTTCCCTCACTGTCCTTCCCTGTCCCTAGAAACAAGGATTCGCACAGTAAAACACACTGACACTCTCCCTACCTATAGTTTTCTGTCCCTAGAAAAAATGTTTTTTTAAAGCACACTATAGCACAAGGAGAATTTCCCTCACTGTCCTTCCCTGTCCCTAGAAACAAGGATTCGCACAGTAAAACACACTGACACTCTCCCTACCTATAGTTTTCTGTCCCTAGAAAAAATGTTTTTTTAAAGCACACTATAGCACAAGGAGAATTTCCCTCACTGTCCTTCCCTGTCCCTAGAAACAAGGATTCGCACAGTAAAACACACTGACACTCTCCCTACCTATAGTTTTCTGTCCCTAGAAAAAATGTTTTTTTAAAGCACACTATAGCACAAGGAGAATTTCCCTCACTGTCCTTCCCTGTCCCTAGAAACAAGGATTCACACAGTAAAACACACTGACACTCTCCCTACCTATAGTTTTCTGTCCCTAGAAAAAATGTTTTTTTAAAGCACACTATAGCACAAGGAGAATTTCCCTCACTGTCCTTCCCTGTCCCTAGAAACAAGGATTCGCACAGTAAAACACACTGACATTCTCCCTACCTATAGTTTTCTGTCCCTAGAAAAAATGTTTTTTTAAAGCACACTATAGCACAAGGAGAATTTCCCTCACCGTCCTTCCCTGTCCCTAGAAACAAGGATTATCACAGGGAAAGAAACTGACACTCTTCCTACCTATAGTTTTCTGTCCCTAGAAAAAATGTTTTTTTAAAGCACACTATAGCACAAGGAGAATTTCCCTCACTGTCCTTCCCTGTCCCTAGAAACAAGGATTCGCACAGTAAAACACACTGACACTCTCCCTACCTATAGTTTTCTGTCCCTAGAAAAAATGTTTTTTTAAAGCACACTATAGCACAAGGAGAATTTCCCTCACTGTCCTTCCCTGTCCCTAGAAACAAGGATTCGCACAGTAAAACACACTGACACTCTCCCTACCTATAGTTTTCTGTCCCTAGAAAAAATGTTTTTTTAAAGCACACTATAGCACAAGGAGAATTTCCCTCACTGTCCTTCCCTGTCCCTAGAAACAAGGATTCGCACAGTAAAACACACTGACACTCTCCCTACCTATAGTTTTCTGTCCCTAGAAAAAATGTTTTTTTAAAGCACACTATAGCACAAGGAGAATTTCCCTCACTGTCCTTCCCTGTCCCTAGAAACAAGGATTATCACAGTGAAAGAAACTGACACTTCCTGCCTATAGTTTTCTGTCCCTAGAAAAAATGTTTTTTTAAAGCACACTATAGCACAAGGAGAATTTCCCTCACTGTCCTTCCCTGTCCCTAGAAACAAGGATTCGCACAGTAAAACATACTGACACTCTCCCTACCTATCCTTCTCTTTCCCTAAACTAAAGGAATCCAGGTTAAGCAAGAAAAAATAAATGTCACTGTCCCTGCCTATGCTTCTCTTTCCCTGCTCCGGAACACACTACACTAGGCCGCCGTGCTGGCGGCCTTTTATAGTGTGGGGCGTGTACTAAACACCCTCAGCAATAATTGGCCACAGGCATCCTGCCTGTGGCCAATCATTGCTCTCCTCGCTGCCGGCGCTGTGATTGGCCAAGCATGCGGGGTCACAGTGCATGCTTGGCCAATCACAGCGCCTGGATGACACTGCGATGGCGTAGTGCATTGTGGGCCGTTCGCGTCACTCGAATTAGGCGCGAACGGCCCAAATCGTTCGATCTTCGTCGAACGATCGAACAGCCGATGTTCGAGTCGAACGTATGTTCGACTCGAACACCGAGCTCATCCCTACTTATTACCCATGGGAATATACTTTGCAGTGAGTTCACAAACAGTCTTTTTGAAGAATTCCCATTTCTGTTCTGTGCCCATTGATGCCAATATTCCTTCCCAGTCTAAGTCCTGGAGAGCAGCGCTCATCCTTGGAAAATTTGCTCTCTTGAAATTAAGTGTTTTTATCTTTCCTGTATGTGATTTTTGCTTACAACTAACATCAAATGAAATCATGTTATGGTCACTGCTACCCAGGTGTTCCTTTATCTGAACATTAGTAATACGCTCTGCATGGTTTGAGATTACCAGGTCCAACAGAGCATCATTCCTAGTTGGGGCCTCAATAAACTGGACCATAAAATTGTCCTGCAATAGGTTTATAAATTTTTGCCCTTTAACTGTCCCAGCAGTTCCATTACTCCAGTCAATTTCTGGGTAGTTAAAATCCCCCATTATTATCACCGTCCCAGCCCTTGCAGCCCTTTCCATCTGTGCAAGGAGCTGAGTCTCTAACTCCTCATTAACATTGGGTGGTCTATAACAAACTCCAATGATTAGCTTTGAACTACGCACATCTGTATGCAGTTCCACCCATAATGCTTTAGACTCATCACACTCTCCATCCACCAGGTCCTCTTTCACACTCGCTTTGAGATCACTTCTCACATAGAGACAGACCCCTCCACCCTTCCTTTTTACCCTGTCTTTCCGAAAGAGTGCATAGCCAGGAATATTAATAGCCCAGTCATGTGAGGAATGAAGCCAAGTTTCAGCAATACCGATTACATCATGACCTGCTTGTAAACATGTGATCAAACCGAGCAGATGTTTTAGAGTACAATGGAGAGATCTGGGGTCTAATAAACCCCAGATCTCTCCATAAAGAGGACCTGTCAATTGTAAGGGGTGTACTTACTTTTAAACATAAGCAATCTGCATTTTGTTTATTTAGAAGAGAATGATTACACTATGCCAATTTTATGCTTCATTTGTTAAACTAAATCACCTTTATCTGTAGGCATTGTTTGAATGAAGAGCTAACAAGTTCAAATATATTGAAACATTTAAAACAATTTAACTATTTTACCTGCAAAGGTTTTTAAATTGTGTTAGGTAATCTTGTAATTCATGAACCAGTCAGACAGCACAGGAAGATTAGCAACTTTGTTTTGACAGTTAAGCATTACTTTATTCACAACCCTGTCCTCAGCTGGTGGTTGTGAAATGATGGAGAAGCAGCACATCCATGTGGCCACCCCATCCACGTGGTCACCCCTGTGCTATATCCTCCAGTAAGCATGTTCAAGCTCTTGAATGACAGCATTATGCAGAGAAATAGAGCTACGACAGACTCAGAGTGATGGCCATTCAGCTGCCAGAATATATTGCTCTGCAAGGTTTTAGCGGGGAGGGGTGGGAGAAAAGTATGCAATATTTGCAGATATTCAGGTATTTATGCTAGTTCTATGCAAAAGTCAAAGATTTGACTGACCTGTAAAATTCCTTATTTTGGCGTAAACCACTAAATGTTTTATTATAATTGTACAGGACTGGCATTAAAGGCCATGGTTATATGCTTCAGGTAACTAGATACTTTTTTAAAGCACTAAGAAATGGTTATGACCACCTTTGAAAAAACAAAAACAAATGAAGGTTTGAGTCTCAAAACCACCTTGCCATTGTGCGAAACTAGGAAAGGCTCCTCACAAGAGAGCTGCTAACTCAGAAACAGGCCTAACAGACATGATGGCAGCCTTAAACATCCCCATATGGTTCAAAGGGGGAGTCTCTGAAGAACAGAGAGCACCAGGTTGGGATCTCAAGATGACCCAGGTGGTCAAATTGGGGGAATGTAGATAAAATAGGCCTTTAAGTCTGGTGTGCCGGCCGGTGCACATACAACAGACACCCGTCCTACTGGGAACCGTGTGAAGCACGAGGTCATGTCAGCACGTCGCTCCGCCCTACGTCCGTTTCGTAAAAAAATGTACTTCTTCCAGGGGCACGCTGCCCCTGGAAGAAGTACGTTTTTTACGTCATGGGGGATCGTGACTAGTTGGTAAGGAGGAATTTCTTCTGATTGGTGGTGGATTAACATGTTTATTTTTTGGATGCAACATCTCACCATATGGACTTCTTTTTCACAGAGTGTATCATCATTTAACGGTCACGGGTTAGCGCGATTTTATTTTCTTTCTCACGTTATCCTCTTGCACTTTTTTGTTTACATGGTAATCGCAGCTCCCAACCAGTAGCTGTGATATTGCAGTTATTGGGCTTTTTTTTTTTTTTTTTTTTTTTTTTTAGTCTTTTAGCGCAGTTTTCTTCCATTTTTACATTGGAGTTAAGCCATCCAGGACTTTTGCTCGCTCTTTTAAATTTATTACCCAATGGAATGCATTTGCTAATTCCCTTATTTAATATGCTCATAAATCAAACCCATCTCTCCTCCGTGTTCTTTGTTCCTAAGATTTTATCCTAATTTATGCCTTCTAGCAAGGTTCGAAGTTTAGGGAAGTTGGTTCTTTTGAAATTCAGTGTCTTTGTATTCCCCTATGTTTCCGATTTCTGTGATTTATACTGAAGCCAATTGACCTGTGATCGCTGTTACCTAAATTGCCCCATATTTCCACATCCGTGAACAGGTCTGTATTGTTGGTAATCAGTAGAACCAGTAACGCTTCCCCAAGTTTGAGTATTAAGGCGAGTAATATATTGCCTAAGAGATATACATTATTTTTTGGTACCTATCTCTGATTCCTAGTGGTCACTTTTGAAGCCCTGTATCTTTTTGCCATACAATACAATTGATATATGTTACTTTATACTCATTGGAACCTGTCAGTGATCTTGATTTCATTGGAGGTTGGAACCTTCCTTTTCTCCTGTACATGTGGGGGCCATATATTTGAATACTTGGAAATGGATCCCTGGCGAGTTTAATGACTCGAACTGTGTGGTGTCCCTCAATACTTTGTTTCAAGGCCTATTAGCACCTACCCCGTATGTCCTGAGGAAGCTAAAAAATTGCAAAACGTGTTGACAAGCCAACGTGGAGGCCTCATACCATGAAGAGGGGGAGAGAGAAAAAAAAATACATATATATATATATATATGTATCTATAATATATACACACTCTTACAGATTTCACATTATCCTACATAGCTTTCAATCCTCTGTCTGTTCTATTGGGTAGGAGTTTCTCATATCATTCCCCGAATTTGACCACCTGGGTCAAATTGGGGGAATTTATTTATATATATAAACCTTATATACTTGTAATGCACTATGTGGAGCCTATATTATTTTTTCCATATCGGGTGTATCTGTTGATGGTTGTCGGGAGTTATTGCCAAGGAATAACGCATTGTGATTGCTGATCTGCGGAGAGAGCTGGTTTACTTCATGCACTCATTGATCCTCTGTCATGGGGGATCGTGACTAGTTGGTAAGGAGGAATTTCTTCTGATTAGTGGTGGATCAACACGTTTATATTTTGGATGCAATATCTCACCATATGGACTTCTTTTTCACAGAGCACTGGTGTTTAGAATGGACATTGTTTTGTTTATTCACTAATGGATTCAACTTATTATTATCAAATTCATTTATTTTGTGTTTCACAATGGAGTTGTGTCTCACGTATTTTGTGTTTATTTATTCATCACGTTATTTGAGTCATTCATGTAGTGTTTTATATTTTGCTCACTTATTTATCATCATTTAATGGTCACAGGTTATATCGCAATTTATTTTCTTTCTTCCAATGTAAAAATGCATATAAAAGCAAAAGAAAAGGCCTTCAAAAAATACAAGGTTGAGGGATCATCATCAGCATTCAGACTTTATAAAGAATGCAACAAGAAATGTAAGGGTGCAATTAGGGCAGCTAAGATAGAACACGAAGGACACATAGCGGAGGAGAGCAAAAAAAATCCCAAGAAATTCTTTAAGTATGTAAACAGTAAAAAAAAAAAAAAGGTAGGATAGACCATATTGGCCACATAAAGAATGAGGAAGGACATCTGGTTACAAAGGATGGGGAGATGGCGAAGGTATTGAATTTATTCTTCTCA
Organism: Rana muscosa; assembly: GCA_029206835.1. Classification (NCBI taxonomy): domain Eukaryota; kingdom Metazoa; phylum Chordata; class Amphibia; order Anura; family Ranidae; genus Rana; species Rana muscosa. The sequence continues at coordinate 986,402,963 of CM055117.1, forward strand.
GTCTTCACGAGGGGATCGGGGGGCTTCAGTAACTAAAACTGCAGTGTCTATCCTCATGACACATCACAGGAAGCACCTCCATGGTTAACAGAGGACAGAATTAAAATTAGACTTCGGAAACATAACAATAATAAATCACCGGGACCAGATGGCTTGCACCCGAGGGTACTTGGGGAACTCAGTCAAGTAATTGCCAGACCATTGTTCCTAATTTTTACTGACCGTCTACTGACTGGAATGGTACCAGCTGATTGGAGAAAAGCCAATGTAGCACCGATATTTAAAAAGGGCCCAAAATACATCCCTGGGAATTACAGACCAGTTTGCCCAACATCAATAGTATGTAAGCTCTTGGAGGGGATGATAAGGGACTATATACAAGACTTTAGTAATGAGAACGGTATCATTAGCAGTAATCAGCATGGATTCATGAAGAATCGTTCTTGCCAAACCAATCTATTAATCTTCTATGAGGAGGCGAGTTGCCATCTAGATAAAGGAAGGCCCGTAGACGTGGTGTATCTGGATTTTGCAAAAGCATTCGACACAGTTCCCCATAAACGTTTACTGTACAAAATAAGGTTTGTTGGCATGGACCATAGGGTGAGTACATGGATTAAAAACTGGCTACAAGGGCGAGTTCAGATGGTGATGATAAAATGGGGAGTACTCGGATTGGTCAGGGGTGGGTAGTGGGGTCCCCCAGGGTTCTGGGCTGGGACCAATCCGGTTTAATTTGTTCATAAATGACCTGGAGGATGGGGTAAGCAGTGCAATCTCTATATTTGCAGATGAGACGAAGCTAAGCAGGGCAATAACTTCTGCGCAGGATGTGGAAACCTTGCAAAAAGATCTGAACAACTTAATGGGGTGGGCAACTACATGGCAAATGAAGTTCAATGTAGAAAAATGTAAAATAATGCATGTGGGTGGCAAAAATACAAATGCAATCTATACACTGGGGGGAGAACCTCTGGGGGAATCTAGGATGGAAAAGGACCTGGGGGTTCCTAGTAGATGATAGGCTCAGCAATGGCATGTAATGCCAAGCTGCTGCTAACAAAGAAAACAGAATATTGGCATGCATTAAAAAGGGGATTAACTCCAGAGATAAAACGATAATTCTTCCGCTCTATAAGACTCTGATCCGGCCGCACCTAGAGTATGCTGTCCAGTCCTGGGCACCACTCCTCAGGAAGGATGTACTGGAAATGGAGAGAGTACAAAGAAGGGCAACAAAGCTAATAAAAGGGTCTGGAGGATATTGGTTAGGAGGAAAGGTTGCGAGAACTGAACTTATTCTCTCTGGAGAAGAGACGCTTGAGAGGGGATATGATTTCAATTTACAAATACCATAATGGTGACCCCACAATAAGGATAAAACTTTTTCACGGAAGGGATTTTAACAAGACACATGGCCACTCATTAAAATTAGAAAAAAAGAGGTTTAACCTTAAACTATGTAGAGGGTTCTGTATTGTAAGAGCGGCAAGGATGTGAAATTCCCTTCCACAGGCAGTGGTCTCAGCGGGGGGGCATCAATGGTTTCAAGAAACTATTAGATAAGCACCTGAACAACCACAACATACAGGGATATACAAGGTAATACTGACATATAATCACACACACAGGTTGGACTTGATGGCCTTGTGTTTTTTTTAACCTCATGTACTATGTAAGCCTTTCAACACTATGAAACATTTTCCTTATTAGAGGGCTTGGTAGTAGAGCCAAACACAGACCCCTAAAATGGGGTAAAAGCACCTTTCCTCCGGACGCTCGATCCAATAGGTGTCCCCGATTTCTGAAATCGGCGGGGACACCTATTAGATCAAGCTCCCGGAGGAAAGGTGCTTTTACCCCACTTTAGGGGTCTGTGTTTGGCTCTAGTACCAAGCCGCCTCATAAGGAAAACTTTTCTTAGTGTTGAAAGGCTTCCCCAAGTTTGAGGAGTATTAAGAGATATACATTATTTTTTGATACTTATCTCTGATTCCTAGTGGCCCCTTTTTGAAGCCCTGTATCTTTTTGCCATACAATTGATATACATTACTTTATACTCATTGGAACCTGTCAGTGACCTGGATTTCATTGGAGGTTGGATCCCCCCTTTACTCCTGTACACTTGGGGGCTATATACTTGAATACTTCGAAATGGATCCCCGGCGAGTTTAATGAATGTGCATTGTGTGGTGTCCCTCATTACTTGGTTTCAAGGCCTATCAGCACCTACCCAGTATGTCCAGAGGAAGATTAAAGAATTACAAAATGCAAGTGGACAAGCAAGCGTGGTGGAGTGGTTGGATTATACAAAAAAAATATATATATATATATTTATTACGGATTTCACATTATCCTACATAGGATCCAATCCTCTATGTCTGTTATATTGGGTATCTGTTGACCTTGTCAAGTAATAGGGTGTTTTTGGTTTGTTATATGTTTAACTTTTGGTAATAATTTTTTTATTTTTTTTTTTATAATAATACTGCCTCACGATATGCCCTCAGAGTCTGCTTATGTTTTGAGAGTTTAACCCTTTCAATCCTTGCATAAACAACTGAGGGGTTTATTGAGAAGTGAAATAAATGGTCTCTTCTGGTAGTTGACCCTGGTCTTTATAAAATAATTTTTCCATTGGATAAATAGCAAAAATCTCAGGAGTGAGACCTTTTCAGGGCATAGACAATTCTTGTAAAAGCACACAATGGGGGTTATTTACTAAAGACAAACCCACTTTGCACTGTAAGTGCACTTGGAAGTAAAGTTGCTGTAGATCCGAGGGGGACATGCAAGGAAAATAAAACAGCATTTTATCTTGCACATGATTGGATGATAAAATCAGCAGAGCTTCCTCTCATTTCAGATCTACCCCTTAGATTTAGAGCGACTGCACTTTCAAGTGCACTTGTAGTGCAAAGTGGATTTGCCTTTCGGAAATAACCCCCAATGTGTGTGTATGAGAGAGTCTTTTTAAACTTGCTGAGTCTTCGTACCCCCAAATCTCTGTTTTGGCTGTTGAGAATTAAGTGCTGTTAGGCAAAGACTAGTGGGTACAGCATTAATTAGTGTCTACAGTGGAAAGCATTTGGCACAAAGCCATAGCTTTTACCTTATAAGCTTCAGGGAGGGAAAATCTTCCTCCACAAAATCATGGTCTTTCATCCAGATTATCCTCAAATAAAAAGGAAGTTACCCTTCCAATTCATAAACGGGGCCGGGGGGGGGGGGGAAGCGATGACATGTACCAATTTTTGCCCTCTGTAAACTGAAGGTTCCAGAAGTGCCAAAAGAGATCAAAGAAAGTCCAACATTGTGGCACAGGAATCTGCTTTTGTCAGACAGGCCATATGGTGCATGCCTGAGGGGGGCGCATTAATATAGGACATTGCTCTGGAGCAGGGAAAGCGCCAACACCTTGAGCAGTGTGCAGTGCTTCCTGTAGGCTGTCTGCAGAACACATTTGGTCCTTTTGTCCCAGATCCCTATGGTAAGTGAGGGTCTCTCGAGTGAAACTATAACCCAAGCACTGACAGAATTCCTGTGGCTGTGTCTCTGTAAAAGATGGCCATGGAAATGCAATAACACACTGAGTGCATTCTTGGATGGAGACACATCTAGGTGGAATGACCGTTACCTCTTTTGTTCTGAGATGAAGTCCAGATAGGATGGAAAACACACTTTAAAAAAAAAAAGTTTGCTGAAGCACAATGAACTGAACACCCAATTCTTCTGCCCACTAAACTAAATGTGCAATGATCTGCAGATAGTATTTTTAAAAAGCCAGGAGCTCAAGATCATGTTTGGGAAAATCCCTATCTTATCTTCTGCACGACGCTGGGTTCAAGAAGGCCCAGGCTTCATCTGGCACAGGAGACATACCTCAAAAAGGGAGGTTTTGTTTCTGGGAACCATAAAAATACACCATGGCCCTGGACCTGTATAGTTCCCTGCAGCTAACTTCACATTGCATTTCTTGCCAAAATGAGCACCTAATGCAAGACGCAGTGTCTGACACAAACATTACAGGCTGGCCACACAGTAGGGTCCTGATATGGTTCCCAAGATAAACACTAAGGGTGACCTATCCAGAAACATTTTAGGTAGTGAAAGGCAACAAGCAGTCAAATGTTGACAGTCAGTGGAATATTTAAAAAAAACACTTCTCCAGCGAACAGGCCCATCACCCTAAGGATCCTAGAAAAAACAAAACGCTTCATGGAGTGGGCAGTGTTTAATGGGTACGCCCTAGCAAAAGTTCTTGCCAATCTCCTGAAGGTAGTCATAGTCAATGAATACCAGTCTTGTGTCCTGCTGGATGAAGATAAAACATTTAATGGTCTATTTAGCGATGTTTACATCCTAGAATGACGCAACTTATCAATCTTTATAAATGGGATTTATACAAATCTTCACACATTTCCAATTAACCAATGGAAATCCTGGGTAAAGGCTCTTGGATGGAAAAATTGCTAACTAGATCCCCATAGGGCCCATTTGCTCTATTGTAGTGCATTAATTTGTGCTGTGTTAAGACAGCCCATTTCATTAAATGGGCCACCTAAGGCACAAAAACATATCAGTTCATGTACCATTTCTGGCAGTGCACAAACACAAATTAGTCAGCAAGGTGCATTGAGGTGCCATTCAGAATGGGGCACCAAAGTGTGCGTATATAATCAAAACAAGTTTTTTTTTTTTTTTGTTTTTTTTTTTAAGTGTTGGAAATTTTATCAACTTTTTTAAAAATTATTTCTGTCCATCTCTATTAGCCCGACTTGAAAGTCGCACAACTTTGGAGGTCAACATTGTGACTTTTTACACTCTGTGGCATTTAAGTTGTATTAAAGTCAGACCAAAAGTACTGCAGGAACCTTTTCTAAAGTCAGACAGACTTATTGCCCTGTACACACAAACAGAATTCCGATGGGCTAAAAATCCGATGGCATTTTTAGTCGGAATTCCGTTCAAAGCCATCTTGCATACACACCATCAGACCAATTTACGACCTTTCAAAACGCGGTGACATACAACGTCACTATAAAAAGGGGAAGGTCAAATCCAACGGCGCCACCCTTTGGGCTGCTTTTGCCGACCGCGTGTTAGTAAAAGTTTGGTGTTAGCCGATTCGCGCTTAAAATAAAGAAAGACCTGGCTTTAAAATAAAATACGAAGATTCATGAGATCACAAGAAACAAAGAAATACGTTTGTCAGAACTCTGTGTGAATATCCACAGAGAAAAATAAAATTTGTTCTAGCATTAGAAAGAAGAAAAGAATGCGCTACATTTAACGATGCAATAATTTGCAGCATGACGAATGTGCCATCTCCATTACGAACGCTAGTTTTACCAGAATGAGCGCTCTCGTCTCCTAATTTAGTCTGAGCATGCGTGGATTTTTCTCCGATGAAGTTCCAGAGGATCGGAATCGCCTATCGTTTCTCCCCCCCCCCCATCGGAAATTTTTTAAACATGTTCTATTTTTTTACACCGATGGAAAAAAGTCCGATGGGACCCACACATGATCGGAATTTCCGATGAATCAAGTCCATCTGACTTTTTTCATCGGAAATTCCGATCGTGTGTACAGGGCATAATATGGATACCTTGAATTTCACGGCATCCGACTTGTGGTCGGCGGATTCTATGTCACATCAGTGTGAACTGAGCATTAATGTTTTTAATGTACATACAGTATAAGTGGATTGTTTTATTATCCATCTGCTGTATATCTATAAACATTTAACAAATGTTCACATTGATACTTAAACAAAGTTCTTTATACTATATTCATCTAAATGAAAATAAAGACACACCAAATAGAAGACATTCAATTGTAGCATAATTTATATACATTTATGGCTTCATACAACAGATTGTTCTTGTGTCTGTAAATACATCAGGCACTTGTCTGCAGATATTGAATCATGAATTGTTAATAGAAAGGAACATAAAAATGCTGCAACAAAAAGCATTTTTACATGCCACCACAAGAGATATTGCTGATTTATTGAATTCACGTTGCATGAATGCTGGTTAAAGAGACACAATCTTGCTTGCAAGTAGCATTTCGTAGCCTCTAAGTAATATACAAACTAAAATTAATAAAATCAGTCATAAATTAAGGGATAACAAATTTATAACGAAAAGATGAAGAGGAAATCAGTAAAAGCACTGATGGCATCATCCAGTGGTTTAACAAGTGCAAATGTTATATACATTTTAACGTTGGTCCAATCTAGGAGTCCTACATTTTTTAAAGGGCTTTCCAGGAAAAAAAAATTGGAACCTTACTTTTGACCCATCTGTTGAATGATATGATGCAGCTAATGCACCCATAGAAGGTGTCTCATATGTAGCCATACAGCTTAGACCTAAAAGGTGCCCATACAGCACCATTAGTCTTAAATAACTACAAGCGGCCATAGTATGTGCCACCTCTTGGGGTTTCAGAACTCTTAAATTAGCAGTTCCCAGTCTCAATGTGAGGGTACCTACATGACAGTGGGACTCGTTACACATGAGAAACAGCTCAAAATATTGTAATTGGTATTAAATATTTTAAGGTCATATTTAGATTCTATAAACTGTACTTGTTTTAGGTCTATTGAAATGTATAATCCAGCCAATACTCAATAATGGGTATACAGTACAGAAGCAGATAGATGTAGCTTACAGCCACATACTGCTCAGGAACTGATGGTTGGAGAACACTGGTGAAAAGCAGAAGTCCATTTTTTTTTTAAATCCTGATAAGCCTCTTTAATTAAGGGTGCACTATGCTTTTGCAGCTTATAAGCATATACAATTATCAATGCAAAAACTTTAGCATTGACCCAGCTTAGACATCATACAGCTATTTAACAATCACTGCTGAAGCCCAACTGAGCTGGTGCAAAAAATTAACAGCTTGCCGATATTGCACATAACATAATTGTGTCCAGTTACAAACTACTAGCAATTTTGCCACAAATTAAGGGCACAAGCAGGAGAAATTTCAAGGCATAGTCACTAAATGGTCGTCATTTAATGTTCACATAGATAGGCAGCAGGCTTGCACTGCACAAGAACTTCAGCTTACCAAAACCGAAAACTTCAAGAACTGTGTGTGTGTGTGTGTATATATATATATATATATATATATATATATATATATATATATATATATATATACACATATACACACACATATACATACACACACACACACACTTTAACATTTCTAGATTACTATAAAAATAAAAAATAAAATACACTGCTGTTGAAAACAGTCAAACACTGAAACACAAAAGGAGAAAGAGAAAGAAATTGTGCATAGCTGTAACCATCCACACTTACTGGATATGATATACAAACATTCGGACTTGAAATACAAATATTGTTCCGTTTTCTATTGCTGGAGATCATAATGGTCATAGGACAATGTACAGATATAATAAATGAAGATGAAAGGGAGGCTGTGCTTTAGAAGCAATATCTTACTGTATGTTGAGTCTCATAACAAGGTATGAATTGATTGTAGAAAGCCTTACAAACAGTATAGAAAACTGTGTGGTATTTTATGTAGGATTACATTATACAGAGATTTACTCTCCTGCAGACAAGTCAGAAAAACCTGCTATATCAGGTTTAGTAGCCACAAAATAATGGGAAAAACAAAATGGGATTCCAGAGAAATCAAGTTATAGTAATGAATACAGGAAGAGAAATTATATATCAACGTAGGTTTATATGGGGGCAGGAGACATTTTTAGGGATCTCATCTATTTGAATGGAACCCGTTTCTTTCAGCAGAGATGTACTTTAAAGGTGAAGTGTAAACCCTGGTGGTGGCTGAGATGAAGTTGTCACATATCTACATCTGACAAGCAATTATATCCTAGACCAGGGATAAGCAATTAGCAGACCTCCAGCTGTTGCCAAACTACAAGTCCCATCATGCCTCTGCCTCTTGTTGTCATGCTTGATGCTGTCAGAGCCTTGCCATGCCTCATGGGACTTGTAGTTTGGCAACAGCTGGAGGTCCGCTAATTGCATATCCCTGTCCTAGACCATTATGTCCAGCTTTTCAGATGAACCATTATATGCAATTACAACCTAAAATACAAGTTACCCTAAAGTAAACAATTACAAGTTTAAACACATTTACTCATTCCAATGGCATATTTCAAACTGACAGTGCAAGGATTCTTCTTTTTCTATGATAAAAGCATATTACTTAAAACAGATATTTTTAAACTATGTTTGAAGATCCCCGCACCACTGCTCAGTGCTGTTCTTGCCTGCAAGTAACTCATTGATTAACCCCTAAGCCAGCCATACCATGTTAGACAGGCAACAGATTCAGAGCATGCAGCCGGAATTCTAACTGCTGATGGCCCTTGCTGCTTTGCTTAAAAGTCGAATCGACTTTTGTTGAAAAAGCCAGGCTGAAAGTTGCCAGCAGCTAACCAAGGCTGCTAGCTTTCAAAATACAATAGCCCAGGATTTGTCCATCTATGCCATTTGTGTGGATGGAGGAATCTGTTAGATTTCTTTCTTTGAGCCTGCTCGGATCCAGTTGATGAATAGTGAGAAAGAAACGGTGTATGGCAAGTTAGTCTAAACTGGCTGTGAATAGAAAAAAAAATGGTAAAACACCCATTGACCCTAAAGCAACAAGCTGCAAAACAACTAAAACAGCCTCCGGTGTCCCATTTGGCACCTTTCAGGGGGGGGGGGGGGAGCAGATACCTGTCTAACCCAGGTATTTGCTCCCACTATCAGTGAAATATCACTGCAGTACCCGCAGCGATCTACGCCATGTCCGACCCCTCCTCCATTCCCCCCGCGCTGTCTTCTGGGAGACCCACAGGTCCCAGAAGACAGCAGGGACCAGTCAGAACACGCAGCGCGACTCGCGCACGCACAGTAGGGAAACAGGCTGTGATGCCGCAAGGCTTCACTTCCTTTTTCCCTTACTTAAGATGCCGGCGCCTCCACCTGGAGCCGAGGGATGGGTCGGCTTTGGGTGAGGACATCGCGGGTGCCCTGGACAGGCAAGTGTCCTTATTTTAAAAGTCAGCAGCTGCAGTATTTGTAACTGCTGACTAATTTTTTGCAGGCGGAACTCTGCTTTAAACATGTGACAATACTGCTTCAGAGGCTACTTAAGCTAATGAATATTTATCTCCATCTTTATAGTAAAAAAAAAAACAACAAGGAGTCCATCTTCTTAAAATAAGTGAATTTCTAATTAAAATAAATGCTGATTTTTTTGCAGGTAAAAAACAATGCGCATTTACGATTTTTTTTTTAGGCGCCAGCAAACCGCAGATTGCAGGTGCCGTGCAGGACTCAGACTGTCTGCTCATACAGGCAGGCAGATTCACAATGACAGGAAGAATCAAACTACCAGAGCACTCAACAGGACTCTGGTAGTTCATTGAGAACTTCAAGCAGACAGTCGCAATAGCTGTCAGTACTTGTAGTCTTCACATTCACAGAACTCTGAATGAATGACATGGCTGGGCGAGCGGAGTCCCACAGGGCCGCATTTTTTTAAATTGTGAAAGCGGGGGGCTGTCACAACAGGGGATCGGGTGCCAGTGCTACAGTAACGTGTTTATACCCCGAATCTGGGTTTAGTATGTAACACGTTACGAAAGGTAACCTTAGCGTTTAAAGTAGAATTCCAGGACATAGCAGTTTTAAGACTGCTCCCTCCCCCCCTCCTAAGACTTACACTAACCTATGCAAAAAAATCTGTGTATACTTTATTTTAAAAGGCAGCTTCCATGTCAGCCAACACTGGCTGCAGGGGAGAGGAGAGCGCACTCAATGGCTGGAATGCCTAAGCAGTGAAATCACCCGTAGTCTTACTACGGCCCACTTGTCGTCCGCTCCCTGGTATTTAAAACAGGGGAGCCGAGCCGATCAGGTGACTGGACTGGAGGAGCCTGAAAATAGACAAGTATACAGATCTTTCTACCACATGTTAGCTAGTATAGGAGGAGGGAGCGAGCAGTTTGAGAATTAGTTAGCTTTATCTCAAAATACTATTTTAATAAAAGTAAACTTTTAACTGGATGTGGTAAGGGTGTTCAAGGTCCAAGGTAGGTCATATGTCAAGTGTCGAGACACCTGTTGGTAACTCATGCTTATAATTAGGCTTGTGGTGAAAATAATGTATTCTATAGAATACATTACCTCTCAAGCCTACACAGTGGGCACGTTTGTTCCTCTCCAGTCTTTGGGGGAATGGAGGTTATAAACAAGCCTTTACAGGGACTCTTCTGTTGACACAACTACACATTGTTATAAACTTCTGTGCCATCTTGTATGTTATGTATTTATACAGTAAAACTGTGAGCCATAAAGATGAACAGAGGAACTCCTGCACCAGCTGTGCATGGCAACAGAACAGTGTAGATTAAACCTTACCACGTTGCATATGGACTTAAAAAAATAATAATTTGGCCTGTGAATTTTACTACTTTTTTTTTTTACATAAGGCAACATGCATTTTGGATTTACCTATAGAGAAGGAACTCCACTGTAACACCAACATAGGACTTAAAATATACTGTGAAATAAAACAGCTTGTGTAAATATGTCAAGATGTACTAATATACTTGAAATCCAAAAGACAGCAGTATTCTAAAGGCCCGTACACACGGTCAGACTTTTTGCCAACAAACTTCAAAATGAGCAAGTTTTCCAAAAAATCCGACCGCGTGTACGCTACATCGGACCAACTTTTTCGGTTTTCATCGGACAAAAGTTCGCTCTTCAAAACAGACAAACTTTTCGGCAACAAAAGTCCGATGGTGCAAAGTCCGACCGTGTGTACAGAAATCCATCGGACTTTTGTCCGAAGTACAAATACGCATGCCCAGAACCAATGTTAAAATCAACCAACAATAGCAGAAGTTGACCAAAGGGCGGCGGTAAAGAGAAGAGCAGAAAAACCACGTGATGTTGGGAAAGTTTGCAGAAAAGTCCTGCTGTGTGTATGCTATGGGTGTAACCGGCCAACTCCCTTCAGACAAAAATCCACGGAAAAGCTTTATGCAGCACATTATGCTTGGCTGGCATCTTAGGTAACAGAAATGCAAAATGAGAAAATATGTGATAAACTTAAGGCAGCTACATACAAATAAAATATTCATAATTCACGGCAGGACCTCAAGAAATACACAACAAAAAATGTAATCATTTAGTGGCAAAAAACAGTTGCAAGATAAGCCCAAGGGCCCCCCCTTTCACACAGGCTTGACTGTACGGACTCCGCTTTGCTCAGCAGGGATCGCTCCGCTGATCCCCGCTGAGCAGGCAAAATTACAGGTCCGTCCCCACTCACTGTGCAGAGATGAACCTGTCAGAGCCCCACTGATCTCTATGGCCATCGGATGAAAACAAACCGCCTATCCATTTTCATCCAATCCTATCCGATTCTCCAGATGGATGGAAAATAGGGTTTCCATCCGTTTGAATTTCACAGACAGGATCGGATACCGGTGGATGTCAGCGGACATGCCACCGCTGACATCTGCCGCTCAATAGGAGGTGCATGAAGCGTCCGATCAGGTCCGTCTGAAAAATTGACAGGCGGACCTGATCGCAAAGTCAGTGTGAAAGGGGCCTAAACGTATTCCTGTCTCTGACACCAATGCATCATTCACATGACAGATCCATGCAATTCACTTTGCAGTAGGAGATGGCAAGTGCTAGCTTAGCAATGCTATGCCTACATATCAATCATTCTTTGGTTAAGATGAGACTGAGACAGAACATGCCTAGGCCATACCGTGCCAATCTCTTTTAGAAGGGTGGTTAATTAGTATTATGGAAAGCCTAATAAAAACATAAGCAAAAACTCATGATTCTCCCAAGCAAGCAATACAAATATTTATACATATCTTAAGGCAAAAACGAAGAAATATTTACTTATTTACAGGATTTCCTCAATCTTCCTTTCCTTTTTTAAAATATCAACATGGTAAAAAGCACCCAAATTCTATAGATACAAAAAGCTTGTAGTACAAAGCACACAGAGGAATACTGAACAATTCTGTGCTATTTGGGGTTACTAGGATGCTGGCACAGGCCAAAATAGACATGGGTACTGACAATGATATACTAAAACAGCATGAACAGATAATTCTACACAGATTTTAAAAACATTTCTGTACAAGATCCAACAATCTATTTGTCTCTGTAGTAGTTGACTGCTTGTAGGCTGTATCCTTTCATCTTGAGAGGTGCTTCTCCAGAAAATAGGTAGACATGGGTTTTCACTCAGTTTTGGGATTGACAAAGGGGATAGTCAGTTTATTCTAATAGCAAAAAGCAAATCTAAGGAGCAGGGAAGCTTGAAATACCACTGGCAATAAAAAAGGCTAGTTAGCCAGCTATAGTTTAAAATGTATTGGCTAGGCTATTGAGTTTAACACCAAGCATGGTTTGTGGAATACAAAACACCACATTTCATAAAAGCTGGTTGCAGTTAACTGAAGGTATTCCATAAGCTTCAGTAACTATTGTCTTTTAATTAGAACAAAGCCTGCTTAACTGCCATAAAGCACAACAGAGTCTTAAAGTCTTCAAGTGCCACTTTTTAAATATTACCAAGTCGTCGGCTTAGTTTCCCCATCATGCAATAAAAGTAAATTCAAAACGGTTTTACCACCAAGCTGCAGATTATGGCTTGAACTTAAAACTGAACTCCAGCCGATAAAGAAAGCAAAAGCAGCCATGCCCCAGGACCTCAAATAACAAAAGTGCAAAAACACCATGATGAGCATATTAATAGTGTCTGCCCGCCTACCGTGAATGCTCCTCTATAGAGGTATAAAGGATTATAGGAAACCAATAATAAAAAATAGTCAGATACTATTTGTATTTAAGGGCTTTTTTGGAGTCTGTAAGGCATTGTGGTCAGCAGATCGTGGGTGCAATCTCAGGCCCCTACAGAAGACTGTGTGTAGCTGTCTGTCTATACTTTGTATGGGCAGTTGCTGAATGACAGGAAGGATCAATGAACTACCTAGAGCAAAGTTTCTCAAGTGCCCCCAAACAGGTCAGGTTTTCAGGCTTTTCGCTCCATCTGAGGGGAATTCCTGAAAACAAGTACCCCCAACAGGTCACAAGGACTGGAGTTGAGAAACATTGACCTAGAGCTTTCAGCAACCTGGTAGTTAATTGAGAACAAGCCACCAGCCACAAAGGCTGTCAAGTACTTGTAGTTCATTCATTCACAGAACTAGGCAAGTTTTTCAAAATTGTGACAGCGGGTGTGTGGAGAAGATCCCCGGCATGCTGTCACAATTAGAAGGGGGATCAGGAAGAGGTTGCGGGACCGTTACATGTGCCACCTTAAAGATGAACGTAACATGTTCCCAAAAGGTAAACTTATCCTTTTAGGAATGCAAAATTGGACTAAAATTTTTATTTATCTGCCTGGAGATCAGCTTCAAGTCGTCTCTTGATGCCAATATAAAGCACCCTTTGACTGTTGTTCATATGGACAGTTGCTAAAACCCTTTCTCTGCTTTAAGGCCCTAACGTAATAAAAAATGATCATGAACAGAATTACAGTAACTGCCTTGAAGCATTTGCTGGACTGATTTCCAAAGGAAATTAATTTAGTTGGAATCAACAGAAACCAGAAGCTAGGTGAAGATCTGTTTAATAAAGGTTTCTGCACACCATATTCTAACATAATAATTTCTCCTTAAGTAGCAGACCTCCTTATGCTGATAAAAAATGCTTGGTTTTAAACATGCTAGGACAGATTATTCAACTCAAAATAAAAACTCTGGCTGTTTTGCTTTCAATCTCCAATTTGACTGGGTGCTAGGTTCACCAGAAATTACAGAAGCATAACAATTGCAAAAAATAAAAATGAGTGGGGGAGGGGGCCTGGTTTCAGCAGGTTTGTTTGGCCACTGAGGGGGGTTTGGCATTGAGGCATCTGGTGGGTAATAAAATCATGTCATATCAGATCTTCTACAACCATAAAATCTGCAGAAGATGAACTTTTCTGCACAGAGTGATCAAATTCAAACAAAAGACAAAATGAAATAATCTAAAATTAAAGTTGCCCCTTTTAGAGCATAAAAATTAGAACTCAGAATTATATAATTAGCACCAACCCTGGATCATTTTAATTTTGGTCCAAAAACAGGGAGAATCCCTGCTGGTTTGGAATGTAATTAAATTAGACCACTGCTGTTAAACACAGATTTGGCAGTTACCGAAGAGACAGGTAGCATTATAAAAAGTTGCTGGCAAAAGCTCTTTAAAACTTCATAATAAATTGTTTAGTGCAGCTGGGGATGTCATGTTTTCCAGTCTTGAAGATATTAAAATGCTCAGAAGCTTCACTACCGAGCAGATTTGAAACTCACATAAAGCACCCTAGAGCAAAGAAGCAGGTACACAAACTACACCCATTAAGTCATTTTTAACTGCTCTTTAAAAGCACCCAAACAGCAATGGTAATAACGCAGTCTGTTCTTCCATTCGTTTTTCTAGTCAGTTTGGCACTTCAGAGTGAGAGAGGTCCAAGAGCAGCACATAACTGGCATAATCTGAGACAAATCCGTGTTTGTTGATTTGAATAAGGTGGGAGATGGGCAGGCATCTTTGGAGCGGTCTTCAACTGTAATTTTTACAGTTACCTCTGGGGAAAAAACAAGAAACAAAACATTTTAACTTCCAAGTAATGTGACATTTAAGATTGCTTTATTCATTGCATTTATAATCTAACACTGACCTTTTATTGACCATTAAGTCCACTTGCAAACAGGCTCAAGGTGTAAATTCAGGCGTATTTCTGCCTGGGAGTGACAGGCAAATCACAGAGCCATGCACTGTCAGCCTATACAATTTAACGACAAGCTGGCTGAATTTGTTTGTTTTCTTTGGGGTATATACGCACATCCCATAGTTGACATGTGTACCAGAACTTATGCACTGCCCCAAATGCAAAACTGCGTTCAGGGCAGTGCACAAGTCCTGGTATACGTGTAAACAATGGGATATGCATATGTACTGCGCTGCAGCTTTAGCTAACCTGTCATTGATTTGTACAGGCTGGCTGTATGTTGGAAAATCCACCTTGCTCCTTAATGTACAATATTCTTGCAGCCGTGTGGAAGAAGCCTTATAAATCATAATAAATGAAAAAACCCATAGAAAAAATTAAGGATCTTCACAGTACACCTTGGTATAGCGATAATCGTGTCCCTTAGCCCTTTTGCGACCAGGTCCGTACATCGACCTGACAGCGGGGTATTTTACACACAAATCTGACAAGCAGACTCCCACCTGTCTCTCTTCGCACAAGGTCTGGACATTTGATATATGTACAGTATCTAGTCGCTTTCCATGCTTATTAGGCTTGATGCACACTGGACGGTCTAAAAACCCCAGTAGCTGTTGAATTAAATGTTGCAGCGTTTTTCAGCAAAACTATACTCCCATAAAAGCTTATGGCTCAAAAATGCTGAATAGCCACATTTTTCAGCGCTTTTAAGCTTTTATCTGAGTTAGAGCATTTTTACGGCTGAAAAACTCCTCTTAAGCCCTGGTTCACACGGGTGCGTTTTGACAGGCGATTTGGCATGTCAAAACGATGGTATTTGCCGCAAATTGCCGGCAATGGCACCGTCCTAATCAGTGCGACGCCGCATCTGCGGCGCTGCACCGATTTCAAAAAGTAGTTTCTGTACTACTTTTTGCAATTTTGGCCGGCGATTTACATTGACATCTGTGCAGAAACAGATGTCTGTAATCACGGCCGAAATCGGGACTGACCAGCGGGAGTGAAATTGTGCGAGTTCAGCTGAACTTGCACGGCTTCACTCTCGCAGCCCAGTGTGAACCTGGGCTTAAACCCACTAGTTAGGGGGGGGGGGGGGGGAAGGGTTCCCAGCTAGAAAATGCTGATAACAGCCTATGTGTGCATGGACACAAAGGAAAACAAGCTGGGGACACCTGAATCCAATAACAGCAGCTGTAAAAAAAAGCCCAGTGTGCATGAGGCCTTATATTTGATCCTAGCTGCATACTGTATAATCAATACATTTTTGGATGGCTACAGTTTGAAATGCACTTTTGAACATTGTGGTTTGTGATGCATCTTTTATTTACTTGAGGGCTATGGGTATATAAGCAGACACAGGTTGTTTGTGTGTTCTTATGTTTATAGTGCAAGTTGTTCATAGCATCCCATTCATGTGAAGGGGTGTTCCCCAGTGTGTGGATACGTACATCTAGTCAGTAGCCAACACATTTACAGTGATTGACGGTTGAGGGACACGTTAATGCCAGGTCCCGTATTGCTGGAGAAGTGTATGGCTGCCAGTGCCCATTTAAGATGGCATATTATAAATTAGATGAAGCCTTGCGGAGTTTTTTTTCATAAAAAAAAGGCACAGATACATTTGGGGTACAATTTAAGGTTGACAGAATTGGACCTGGGATGACCCTTTTTCCTTGGTTTGCCTTAGTGGATACCAAGAGGATATTAGTGGGCAGGTACAGTTACTTTTGCCCAGTTTCAGTGTCAGCCCTTTTATAATGGGACACATTTTAGCAGGTATCACTTTCGATACATCTGCCATGTTCTCAGTTGTGTGGAAAACCTCAGTATGAGTTGCCAGATACCGTAAGTTATGTCTGCCGTGTCAACGTAACCATCGATTTCATACAGAATTACTGCACACTATATTGGCAGATACCTTTCAATGAGCTGTCTCTCTAGTCTACTGTGATTTTATAACAGCCTTACTACTTATTTTTAAATATATTGATATACAGTGCCTTGCGAAAGTATTCGGCCCCCTTGAACTTTTCATCCTTTTGCCACATTTCAGGCTTCAAACATAAAGATATAAAATTTACATTTTTTGTGAAGAATCACCAACAAGTGGGACACAATTGTGAAGTGGAACGAAATCTATTGGATTTTTGAAACTTTTTTAACTAAGAAAAAAATGAAAAGTGGGGCGTGCAAAATTATTCGGCCCCCTTGCGTTAATACTTTGTAGAGCCACCTTTTGCTGCGATTACAGCTGCAAGTCGCTTGGGGTATGTCTATCAGTTTTGCACATCGAGAGGCTGAAATTCTTGCCCATTTTTCCTTGCAAAACAGCTCGAGCTCAGTGAGGTTGGATGGAGAGTGTTTGTGAACAGCAGTTTTCAGCTCTTTTCACAGATTCTCGATTGGATTCAGGTCTGGACTTTGACTTGGCCATTCTAACACCTGGATAAGTTTATTCGTGAACCATTCCTTTGTAGATTTTGCTGTATGTTTGGGATCATTGTCTTGTTGGAAGATAAATCTCCGTCCCAGTCTCAGGTCTTTTGCAGACTCCAACAGGTTTTCATCCAGAATGGTCCTGTATTTGGCTGCATCCATCTTCCCCTCAATTTTAACCATCTTCCCTGTCCCTGCTGAAGAAAAGCAGGCCCAAACCATGATGCTGCCACCACCATGTTTGACAGTGGGGATGGTGTGTTGAGGGTGATGAGCTGTGTTGCTTTTATGCCAAACATATCGTTTTGCATTGTGGCCAAAAAGTTCGATTTTGGTTTCATCGGACCAGAGCACCTTCTTCCACATGTTTGGTGTGTCTCCCAGGTGGCATGTGGCAAACTTTAGACGAGACTTTTTATGGATATCTTTGAGAAATGGCTTTCTTCTTGCCACTCTTCCATAAAGGCCAGATTTGTGCAGTGTACAACTGATTGTTGTCCTGTGGACAGACTCTCCCACCTCAGCTGTAGTTCTCTGCAGTTCATCCAGAGTGATCATGGGCCTCTTGGCTGCATCTCTGATCAGTCTTCTCCTTGTCTGAGCTGAAAGTTTAGAGGGACAGCCAGGTCTTGGTAGATTTGCAGTGGTCTGATACTCCTTCCATTTCAAAATGATCACTTGCACAGTGCTCCTTGGGATGTTTAAAGCTTGGGAAATCTTTTTGTATCCAAATCCGGCTTTAAACTTCTCCACAACAGTATTACGGACCTGCCTGGTGTGTTCCTTGGTCTTCATGATGCTCTCTGCGCTTTCAACAGAACCCTGAGACTATCACAGAGCAGGTGCATTTATACAGAGACTTGATTACACACAGGTGGATTCTATTTATCACCATCAGTCATTTAGGACAACATTGGATCATTAAGAGATCCTCGCTGAACTTCTGGAGTGAGTTTGCTGCACTGAAAGTAAAGGGGCCGAATAATTTTGCACGCACCACTTTTCAGTTTTTTATTTGCTAAAAAAGTTTAAAATATCCAATAGATTTCGTTCCACTTCACAATTGTGTCCCACTTGTTGGTGATTCTTCACAAAAAATTTAAATTTTATATCTTTATGTTTGAAGCCTGAAATGTGGCAAAAGGATGAAAAGTTCAAGGGGGCCGAATACTTTCGCAAGGCACTGTATGCATCCATTACTGGAGGGAAGCTCCTATAGGATGCCCAAATTTAATTCAAATAGGTTAGTGGAATTGGCCTCTGGACCAGGGTGTATAAAACAAAATTACAGATTTTTTATTTAACCACTTCAATACAGGGCATTTTCACCCCCTTCCTGCCAAGGACAAATTTTCAGCTTTCAACGGTGTAACATTTTGAATGACAATTGCAGTCATGCTATGCTGTACCCAAACAAAATTATCATTTTTTCCCCCCCCCACAAATAGAGCTTTCTTTTGGTGGTATTTGATCACCTCTGCGGTTTATTTTTTGCGCTATAAACAAAAAAAAGCGTCAATTTTGGAAAAAAAAAACTTTTATTTTTTGCTATAATATCCCAACTTTTTTTTTTTTTAAACATTTTTTTTCCCCTCAGGTTTAGGTCAATATGTAATCTACATTTGTTTTTTGTACCAAAAATATGTAGATTACATATTGACCTAAACCTGAGGAAAAAAAAAGTAAAAAAATAAAAATCGCAATAAGCATACGTATATTAATTAGTTTGTGCAAAAGTTATAACGCCTACAAAATGGGAAAGATTTAAATCGCATTTATTTTTTTTACTAGTAATGGCGGCGATTTGTATCGTGACTGACATTGCGGCAGACACATTTGACACTATTTTGGGACCATTGACATTATAACAGCGACAAGTGCTATAAATATGTACGGATTACTGTAAAAAATGTCACTGGCAGGGAGGGGTTAACACTAGGGGGCGATCATCAAGGGGTTAATTGTGTGTCCTAGGGAGTGATTCTAACTGGGGGGAGAGGACTGCGAAACGTGTCAGGGTGGAGCCAAACATAACGCGTAATGACGTCAGATCAGGAACAAAGGCAACAATCCCCGTAGTGCTGTTAAGCTGAGAGCGGTAGGAGATGCCGTATGTTAACTGAGGCCGACGATATATGAACGATGCTGTGAAATTAAATGTTTTCTGTGAGTGTACATCTTGATGGGGGTGTTTTAATGGTATTAAAGTTGATCAGAGTGGCTGACATAGATCCAGCAGGGAGTGAAGACGTCCATGGAGACAGTCCATTAACTTGTGTTTACATGCTGAATTAAGCCCTTTTAATAAGAGTTTTTTTTCAAGAGGGGGTTCCTATCCACACCCCCCTCTCATTTCTCGGTGCACGTCTAAAGGTGATGGCTTTCGGTGTCAGCAGTTTAACTTCTTAAGGGACTTGAAAGGATTGGTTGGTTTTTTTTTCTACCATTTAGATACGTTCCTCTACATCTTTTTATATGAACCTCATAGAATGGACATTCAATGAATAGATTTTACATGTTTTTGTGAAGAATTACATGTATAAGCACTGCCTGGTCTAATTTTGACTTCTTTTGCATTTACTATTTTGACTGGTTTTATTGAAAGCCTGTTTTTAGGTAGCAGCTGCAGTCATTAGTATTGGCAGGGATAGTAAGACGTATTTCACTACTCCAAGGAGCGCTTGTTTTTTGGGATTAGGCCCGTTTTCTCAAAATCACATTTAAAAAAATATATAAAACTAAGTTTATTCAGCATGAAATGGAGCTTAGTTATGTAGCATGAGGCTTTATAGTTTGCAATATTTACATTTTTGGTAAACTCCATGAATCCAAGCTCTGCAAGTTGAGATAACATGCACTGCATTGATGCATTCACACAATTTCACAGTAAGCATGAGATAAAACAAAGTTCAGGAATATTACTTTAGCTCATCGTTTTGCAAATCTATGTACACTACAAGCTGTATGATTGAATCAGTTCTGATATTGCCGTTTTACTTAACCACTTAAGCCCCAGACTATTTTGTAGCTAAAGGACCAGAGGTGTTTTCAGAATTTGGCGCTGCTTTAACTGTAAATTGTGCGGACATGCAATGTTGCACCCAAACGAAGTTTGCGTCCTTTTCTTCCCACAAATAGAGCTTTCTTTTAATGGTATTTGATTGCCTCTGCGATTTTTATTTTTTGCGATAAACGGAAAAAGACAGAAAATATTTTTTTTCAAAATTTGACTTTAAGAAAAATCGAATAAACTCAATTGTAATCATACATTTAGGCCAAAATGTATTCAGCCACATGTCTTTAGTAAAAAAAAAAGTCAATAAGCCTATATTTATTGGTTTGCGCAAAAGTTATAGCGTCTACAAACTAGGGTACATTTTCTGGAATTTACACAGCTTTTAGTTTATGACTGCCTATCTCATTTCTTGAGGTGCTAAAATGGCAGGGCAGTACAAAACCCCCCCAAATGACCCCATTTTGGAAAGTAGACACCCCAAGGAAATTGCTGAGAGGCATGTTGAGCCCATTGAATATTTTTTTTTGGTCCCAAGTGATTGAATAACAAAAAAAAAAATAAATACAAAAAGTTGTCACTAAATGATATGAGCTAGGCTCCCAAAAAGTCTCACACGTGGTATTACCGTACTCAGGAGAAGCAACAGGATGTATTTTGGGGTGCAATTCCACATATGCCCAGGATATGTTTGAGCAATATATCATTTAGAGATAACTTTGTGCAAAAAAAATAAAAATAGTCTTTTTTCCGCAACTTGTGTCAACATATAAAATATTCCATGGACTCGACATGTCAACATATAAAATATTCCATGGACTCGACATGCCTCTCAGTATATAGCTTGGGGTGTCTACTTTCCAAAATGGAGTCATTTGGGAGGGGTTTTGAACTGTTCTGGCATTTTATACACATTAGGAAGCTTACATCCACTCTTCTAACCACTTGAAGACAAAGCCCTTTCTGACACTTGTTTACAGGAAAACATTTTTTTTTTGCAAGAAAATTATGTTGAACCCCCAAACATATATATTTTTTAAAGCAAAGGCCCTACAGATTAAAATGGTGGGTGTTGCATTTTATTTTTCCACACAGTATTTGCGCAGCGATTTTTCAAACGCATTTTTTTGGGAAAAAATACTTTAAATTTTAATGCACTAAAAACACACTATATTGCCCAAATATTTGATGAAATAAAAAATATGATCTTAGGCCGAGTACATAGATACCAAACACGACATGCTTTAAAATTTCGCACAAACGCACATTGGCGACAAACTACATACATTTTTAAAAGCCTTTACAGGTTATCACGTTAGATTTACAGAGGAGGTCTACTGCTAAAATGACTGCCCTCGATCTGACCTTCGCGGTGATACCTCACATGCATGGTGCAATTGCTGTTTACATATGACGCCAGACCGATGCTTGCGTTCGCCATTGCGCAAGCGCAGGACAGGGGTGCTTTTTTTTTAATTAATTTTGCTTTTATTTTATTTTTAAACTGTTCCTTCCATATTTTTATTTTTTTATCATTTTTATTGTTTTCTCAGGGAATGTAAATATCCCCTATGATAGCAATAGGTAGTGACAGGTACTCTTTTTGAAAAAAACTGGGGTCTATTAGACCCTAGATCTTTCCTCTGCCCTCAAAGCATCTGACCACACCAAGATCGGTGTGATAAAATGCTTTCCCAATGGCGCTTTTTATATCGGGGGGGGGGGGCGGAGACATTCCCTCCCACTGCTTGTAAAAGCAGTCCAGAGGCTAATTAGCCACTAGGATTGCTTTTACATGAAAGCCGGCCGCTGGCTGAAAAGAATGATACCAAGATGATACCTAAACCCGCAGGCATCAATCTGGTATAACCATTCAAAGTCCAGCAACATACCAGTACGTTGCTGGTCCTTGTTGGACATGTATTGTAATCTTTTTTTTCATGCAGCCTGTTGGCTGAACGAAAAAAGATTGATCGGTGGGTATGCCCACCATTAGAATACCGCCCTTCATCCACCCACTTCTAATGATGGGCATACATGCACCATTTATATATGCCGAAGCATGGGGGCATCCTCCCGCAAAAGTTATGCCGCACACACATGGTCGGACTTTTCCACGGGCAAGCCTCCGTCTGAATTTCGACCGTATGCAAGCAGCATTAGGAGCAAAATCGCTCCTCCGCTCCTGCTGCCCCAATGCGTCGGCATATGTTTTTTTTTTTTTTTAACTGTGGTGGTGAAATCACCTCCTACAGCACTGGAGTCGCAGGGATCAGGCCTGTCTCTGCGAACGCTGCAGTTATGCGTGTTGTGTTTTGTAAGTGACAGTGATCGATCGATACTGCACTTGGGTGGCCTGGGCTGGATGGAGGGGCAAAACGCAGGTGCTAGCAGGTATCTGGGCTGATCCCGCTAACACTGCGTTTTTGGGAACCCTAGTATAGATCTGATCAGATATTGATCTGTTCAGATACTATACCACTAAGGGAGGTGTATGCTTCACGCGTGGGTGTTAGCGTTACTGGCACTAACCTGACGCTGCCTGGGGTGTGACGCAGACCCTCTCTGACGCTAAAACCTAATTGATATCACCCGCCGGGCGATCAGGGGGTTAAACCTTTATTGGGTTATATACGGCGGGTGCCCTGACACTATAAAAAGCAAACTAACTAACCAGCGTCACCCGTAACACTTATATGGTGATCACTGGTGAAAGGGTTAACTAGGGGCAATCAGGGGGTTAAACCTTTATTAGGTAATATATGGGGGGGTACCTGACGCTATATAAAAACCTGACGGGGTACCTAACAAAATAACTAACTGGCTAACCAGTGTCACCAGTAACACTTATACGGTGATCACTGGTGAAAGGGTTAACTAGGGGCAATTAGGGGGTTAAAACCTTTATTAGATAATATATGGGGGTACCCGACGCTATAAAAACCTGCGGCAAACCTAAAAAAAATAACTGGCTACCTATCGGCACCAGCATAACTAATACAGCGATCAGAAAAACGATCGCTTAGTGAAACTGGCAAAAGGGGGTGAAAGGGTTACCTGGGGGGGCAATCAAGGGGTTAAACCTTTATTAGATAATATATGGGGGTACCTGACGCTATAAAAACCTGCGGCAAAGCTAAAAAAAATAACTGGCTACCAATCGGCATCACCGACACTAAAACAGCGATCAGAAAAACGATCGCTTAGCGACAGTGGTGATAGGGGGTGAAAGGGTTATCTGGGGGGCGATCAGGGGGTTAAACCTTTATTACGGGGGGGGGTTAGGGGGCTACACTGGACCTAAAACTAACTGTAGTGACACTTTTACAGTCACAAATGTCACTGACTGCAGTGATCAGTAAATAAATGGTCACTGCAATCAGAGACACTGACTGGGGGCTGGGGGGCCATTTATGTTCCTATGTGTCCTGGTGTTAGTGTAGTGTTTGTGCACTAACCTGTGTGTCTTCTCTCGTACGACGCTCGGTATATGTGAGTGCCGCATGAGAGATGACATCACTTCCTCTGCCTGTGTTTACATTACACAGGCAGAGGAAGCTTTCTCATTCGCCGGGAGCGATCGCGAGGGGGTGGCCGGAATCAAACGGCCGTCCCCTCATCCCAGATCGCTCCCAAACAACTAACGGCCACTCACTGAATAGAAGGGGGGTCCGATGGGACCCCCCAACTATACAAAAGGCAGTCACGTACAGGTACGTGACTTTGCCTGTCGGTGCCATGCTGCCGACGTATATATACAGTGAGTGGTCGTTAAGTGGTTAACCTGACAGCTCATTATTCAAAATAGGTAACCTTAATTTTGTGTGCAAACATACTAACTACCAGCAAGAATAAGTCCTTACATTTAAAGAGCACCTGTCATTTCAGATCCATCATGGCAGCGCCCGTTGCGGGCATCCACTTCCCTGCTGCCGCCAGGTCCCTCACCTCGTGTCACTGTCGCATCACCAGCTGCCCTATTAAAGTGAATGGGACTGTCAGTGAGTCAACAGCAGGTCAGAGGAGCCGCTGCAGGACAGAAATGACAGTTGGTCTTTAACCACTTGACCACTGGGCACTTAAACCCCCTTAATAACCAGACCAATTTTCAGCTTTCGGTGCTCTCACATTTTGAATGACAATTACTCAGTCATACAACACTGTACCCATATGAATTTTTTGTCCTTTTTTTCACACAAATAGAGCTTTCTTTTGGTGGTATTTAATCACTGTTGGGTTTTTTTATTTTTTGCGCTATAAGAGAAAAAAGACTGAAAATTTTGTAAAAAAATGATTTTTTTTTCGTTTGTTATAAAATTTTGCAAATTACTATTTTTTCTTCATAAATTTTGGCCAAAATTTATACTGCTACATATCTTTGGTAAAAATAAGTACAAATTGGTGTATATTATTTGGTCTTTGTGAAAGTTATAGAGTCCACAAGCTATGGTGCCAATATCTGAAAATTGATCACACCTGAAGTACTGACGGCCTATCTCAATTCTTGAGACCCTAACATGCCAGAAAAGTACAAATACCCCCCAAATGACCCCTTTTTGGAAAGAAGACATTCCAAGGTATTCAGAAAGAGGCATTGTGAGTTTTTTGAAGTTGTCATTTTTTCCCACAATTCTTTGCAAAAATAGGATTTTTTGTACTCACCGTAAAATCCTTTTCTCTGACATCCATGGACTGACACGGTGTCTCTTTACACTTTACACGTGGGTTATGTCCCTGCTTGCAGGAGAAGACCTAGGCAGAATGTGAGATGTTATACATACATTCTAAAAGCCAGAGCTGAACAGCCCCACCCAGGGGGCGGTCCCTCCGGACATAACCCTCCCACTACAGTCAGCAGACTTCAGTTCGTAACAAAGCAGTACAAACTTAAAAGGAAGAAGGGTGGGTGCCGTGTCAGTCCATGGATGTCAGAGAAAAGGATTTTACGGTGAGTACAAAAAATCCTATTTTCTCTTACCATCCATGGACTGACACGGTGTCTCTTTACACTTTACACGTGGGATGTCCCAAAGCAGTGTCAAGAGGGTTGGGAGCAGTATAAATGGAAAAACCAAAAACTTCACTCCAAGAAGGCAGAGCTCCTCAACGGAGGAGTCGCAACTTTAAACAGCGGCCTGCAGCACCCTGCGGCCGAAGGAAGCATCCGGAGATGCAGCCACATTAACCTTATAAAACTTAAAAGGCATGAACAGACGACCAGGTCGCCGCCTTGCACACTTGTGCAACCGACGCTTGATGTCGGAAAACCCAGGAAGCACCAATTGCCCTGGTGGAATGCGCCGTAACCAGAAAGGGAGGCGCCCGCCCTTTGAGAGCATAGGCTTGAATGACGGTTTGTCTGATTCCCCTAGAAATGATGGCAGACGAAACCGCTTGGCCCTGTTATGGACCCGAGACATTCACAAACAGTGAGTCGGACTTCCGAATAGAAGCAGTAGCAGACAGGTACACCCGTAAGGCTTGTACCACATCCAATATGTGCAGCGCAAACTCTCTGGGATGCGATGGGTGAGGACACAAGGACGGGAGGACAATGTCCTCATGTAGGTGAAAGGTCGACACCACCTTTGGCAAAAAGGAAGGTCACGGATGCAACACCGCCTTATCCTTATGGATGACTAAATATGGCGACTTGCAGGACAAAGCCGCCAACTCAGACACCCGTCAAACAGAAGTGATTGCCACTAAAAGGCCACCTTCTGAGACAAGACAAGAGGGGAATATCCCGGATATTCCCAAAAAAGGAGGTTCCTGGAGGACCGAGAGCACCAAATTCAGATCCCACGGTGGGAGAGGAGGCTTGACAGGAGGGAGCACATGGCGAACCCCCAACACAAGGTGCTAACCAAGAAATGACCCGCTAGAGGTCGCTGAAAGAAGACGGCCAAGGCCGAAATCTGATCCTTGATGGTACTCAAAGCAAGCTTTTGGGTCACTCCACACTGCAGAGGACGCAGGATTCTGGGGACGGAATACGTCCGAGGACGCCAGTCCAGCGCTACGCATATGGCGATATAAGCTTTCCAGGCACGGTGATAGATCTGCTTGGAGGAAGACTTCCGTGTCCTTAACATGGTCAAAATGACCGAGTCCGAGAGACCTTCGGACCCTCAACACCTGGCTTTCAACAGCCCTGCCGTTAAAGCCAGAGACTGAAAGCCGGATGAAACATAGGACCTTGAGACTGAAGGTCCTCCCTCATCGGCAACCGCCAGGGAACGTCCGCGACGAGACGTACCAGATCAGCGTACCAGTGATGCTGAGGCCAATCAGGAACAATTAGGATCACCAGAGTTTATATCAGGCGATAAGGACCCTATGGGGCCACCAACGCATCCGAGGCATCGCCCAAGGTCCTGGATCTGGCCACAACCTCGACCCTTGCGATTGAGTCGAGAGGCCATCAGGTCCACATCCGGCGTGCCCCACCGTCGGCAAAGGAGTTGAAATATGCAAGGGCCACTCTTCTTGGTCCGGCGATTGGCGACTCAGATAGTCCGCCTGCCCATTGTCTATGCCCAGAATGTAAATGGCCTACAGAGCCGGCACGTTTCTTCCGGCCCACTTCAGGATACGGACTACCTCGGAAGCCGCAGCTGAGCTCCGAGTCCCCCCTTGATGGTTTACATACGCCACCGCCGTGGCGTTGTCCGACTGGCTCCTGATGGAGCGACCCCGTACTCTCCTAGACCTGAGGAGAGACACAGTCCGATGGCCCGTATTTCCAGAACAGTGATTGGTAAAACGGGCTCGTCCGGAGTCCAAGGCCTTGAGCCGACAGGACTCCCCAGACTCCACCCCAGCCCGTCAGGCTGGTGTCCGTCGTGAGTACCGTCCATTGGATGGGAGGGGAACGACTTTCCGGACCGAAGAGCCGAGGATCTCAACCACCATGTCAGGGGCGCCCTGACCAGGTGAATCACCTGGATCTGAAGATCCAAGGACAACGGGGATTTGTCCCAGGTGGACAAGATCTCCTTCTGCAATGCCCTGGTGTGTGATTGGGCATACGAACGGCCACGAAGGAGGCCACCACGAGTCCCGGGACTCATGCAAAAAAACGGATTGACAACCATTTTCGGGATGTCAGCACCCGCACCGCAGACTGAAGTGTCAGCAACTTCTCCAGAGGTAGGATACCTTTGCCTCCAAGGAGTCTAGAATCAGAACTAGATACTCCAGACACTGAGTCGGGACCAGGACTGACTCCTGAATGTTCAGGAACCACCCGAAGTCCCTGAGGGTCTAATTGACGATAGTCACCTTTCCTCTAATCTGAGCCACTTTCTGCTCTTAGGAGAAGATCGTCCAGATAGCCCACAAGAGCAATACCTCACTGTAACAGAAGGCTAGAACCGGAGCAAGCACCTTGGTGAACACCCTTGGTGCCGAGGCTAGGCCGAAAGGAAGAGCCACAATCGATAGTGGACTTCGCTGATCGCAAGCGCAGAAACTTCTGGTGACTTGCGCAGATCGGAACATGCAAGTAGGCGTCCTTGAAGTCCAAGGACGCCAGAAGAAAATCCCTTTGGTGGAGTGTAGCGATCACCGTGCGAATGGATTCCATGCGGAATTTCTGCACCTTCTCGAAGGCATTCAGGGCCTTGAGGTCCAGGATAGGTCGAACCACGTCCTATTTTTGGGACGACAAACAGATTCGAGTAGAATCCCTGAAAACTCTCCTGTGACGGAACCGGCACAATCACTCCGGACCTGATCAAATCCTGTACAGCCCCCAAGAGGGCTGCCCGACAGGTAGGAAGGAGAGGAAGATTCGAGGGAAAGAATCTGTCTGGGGGCCAGGATCGGAATACTATCCTGTATCCTGAGGTGACCACCTCGCACACCCACCAGTCGGAGATTCGGGAGGACCACCGATTAGTGACCTGCGAAGTCGTCCCCCCACCCCAGAGTCGGGCGGAGGCAAGACTTCACGCGGAGGCGGGCTTGGGAGCCGCTTGTTCGGCTTACGCACCCAGGGGCACTTGTGCCCACCAGCAGCACTGCCGTCAGTCTGAGAGGACCTACCCGTGGACTTTGACTGACGAAAAAAACCCTGTTTTGCTGGAAAGGAAGGCCCCTGTTTTCGGCGGGCCTCCTCACTCTTGCTAGTCTAAGGAAGAAGAGTGCATTTACCTCCCATGACATCCATGACGATGTCATCCAGAGCAGCACCGAAAGGTCTACCACCTTTAAATGGTAGATCTGTCAGGAGCTTCCTAAGGCTAGGTCAGCAGACCAGCACTTCAACCAGATAAGACGACGCAATACCACCGCCGAGACAGAGGCCCTGGATATTAAAGGGGCCGCGTCCAACGTGGCGTCGCACACATAAACCAGGCCCTGAACCAGTTGGTGGGCCAGAGCAACTGTGTCTGGAGGAAGATTATGCTCCTGTACAGCTAGGTGCAACATTTTTGCCCAACCTGTAAGTGTTTAAGACACAAGGGTCGCCGCTACCACAGGCCGTAGGGCGGATCCCAACAAGGCAAACATGGCTCTGCTCACCACTTCTGACCTCCTGTCAGTGGGGTCCTCAAATGCAGGAGTCCCCTCCATCGGGAGAGTGATGGCCTTGTTCAACCGGGCGACTGGAGGGTCGACCCTGGGGGAGAAGCCCACTTTTTAAGTAGGGCATCTTCAAGGGGTATCTGATAGACAAACGCCGCGGGACCATAAAAAAAAAAATTCTTCTGCGGCTTTTCCCAGACCTTATCAATGAGCTGGTCAAAGAAAGTACATATGGAAAAACCTCTTTAGAAGGCCTGGCCTTAAAAGAACCAAAGGAGACTGTATCCGCCTGAGGTTCTGCATCCGCAGCATTTCAGCTTGAGAGTGTCCCTCACCGCAGTCATGAGTACACTAACAAGCGCCCTGTCATTTACTGACTCAGAACTGGAGTTTTCCTCATAAGGAATGTCCTGTTCAAAACCATCCAATACATTCAGAACTAGGGTCCTGAGCGGTAGTGGCTAGGCCCATATCTGAATCAGCGCACTGCCCTCATGAAGTAAAGTGGGGGGAGGGCGCTTTTTTGCTCCCTTGCGCTTGCACACAGCTCCCATCCTGGTCAGAAATGATTCCAGGACTGCCCACAACTGGTCCCTAGGGACCGCAGGTGCTGAAGCACTGCCTGTTGTCCACTGACATTTAGGGGAAGCTGGTGACAGAGACTCCATATTGCCCCCCTCTGAGACTCCTCAGATAAAAAGTCCACCCACAGGCTGTGCTGACTGAGGAGGGGGCACCCAGGGGACTCACCAAACCGGACCAGGGACCGCTCAGTTCCGCTGTCTGTACCGCGCTGTGTCAGCGCTGGTGAGCTGTGAGGAGATTGTGAGGAGATTCGTGCTGTTACAGCAGCGCTAGAGGCCAAAACTAGTGCTGAAGAGCGTGCGGGCTACAAGAAAATGGCCGCCGCACTTCACTGAGGCGATCCACGGCAAGATGGCCGCCATGACTCAGCAAAAGTGAAAAAAACAGCACACACACAGCGCCACTCGGCGTTTAGGCCCCAAAACACACAAAAAAAGGCCCCAAGCATATCTGCAGACCAGCATTAGCCCCTCCAAGAACAGTGTGACCCCCAGGCACCCCACACAGCACAGCACCAGCAATGGTGAAAGAGAGTGACAATGAAATACAGGGGGAGACAGGGAAAATCCCCCACAGAGAAACACACAGCTTTTTGTACTCACCTGCAGGCAGGAGAGACTACTTACCCGTCCCCTGAGGGACCCACTGGTGTGTTTCTGACAGGACTATCACAGTGCAGTACTGAGTAGCTGTCGGCCCGGTCCACCGCGAAAGATACAGTCAGTCAGGAACTGTTCAGTCTTGAGAGGACCGTGGGAGCATGAAAGCAAACCCGGCCACCCCTGGAGTCATGGGGCCTGTCGTGAACTGAGTCTCACGCACACAAGGCGAGGATCAGTACGCTCGATGGTCGGACAGGGAAGACTACGAGGATATCTTGTACCCAACCTGTTGCCCAGCCGACAGTTGATAGAAGAGTCTCAAAAATAAAATAAAAATGAATTCCAGAAAAGGAATAAAATAGGTCAGGAGACTGGCTCCTGAGAGAGCCACGTCTTCTCCTTCTGCTAGGCAGAAAAAAACTGAAGTCTGCTGACTGTAGTGGGAGGGTTATGTCCGGAGGGACCGCCCCCTGGGTGGGGCTGTTCAGCTCTGGCTTTTAGAATGTATGTATAACATCTCACATTCTGCCTAGGTCTTCTCCTGCAAGCAGGGACATAACCCACGTGTAAAGTGTAAAGAGACACCGTGTCAGTCCATGGATGGTAAGAGAAATCAAGATTTTTTTTTTCTCTTTTTCCACAAAATTGTCATATTAGCAGGTTATTTCTCACACACAGCATATGCATTCCACAAATTACACCCCAAAACACATTCTGCTATTACTCCAGAGTATGGCGATACCACATGTGTGAGACTTTTACACAGCGTGGCCACATACAGAGGCCCGACATGCAGGGAGCACCTTCAGGCGTTCTGGAGCACCCAGGCCAATTCTGACATTTCTCTCCTACATGTAAAAATCATCATTTGTTTGCTAGAAAATTACATAGAACCCCAAAACATTATATATGTTTTTTTTAGCAAAGACCTTAGAGAATATAATGGTGGTTGTTGCAACTTTTTATCTCGCACGATATTTGCGCAGCAATTTTTTTAACGCGTTTTTTACGGAAAAAAATGTTTTGTGCTTAAAAAAAAACAAAAAAAACAGTAAAGTTAGCCCAATGTTTTTGCATAATGTGAAAGATGAAGTTACGCCGAGTAAATAGATACCTAACATGTCGCCCTTAAAAATTGCACACACTCGTGGAATGGCGCCAAACTTCGCTACTTAAAAAATCCCCATAGGCGA
This sequence comes from Rana muscosa, assembly GCA_029206835.1. Lineage (NCBI taxonomy): Eukaryota > Metazoa > Chordata > Amphibia > Anura > Ranidae > Rana > Rana muscosa. Next base: position 986,434,135 of record CM055117.1, read on the forward strand.
CGCTTTAAATATTTTTACTGGTTACATGTTTTGAGTTACAGAGGAGGTCTAGGGCCAAAATGATTGCTCTCGCTCTAACGTTCGCAGAGATACCTCACATGTGTGGTTTGAAAACCGTTTTCATATGTGGGCGGGACTTACGTATGCGTTCGCTTCTGTATGCGAGCTCACGGGGACAGGGGCACTTTAAAAAAAAATATATATTTATTCTTCATTTTACTTTATTTTAGTTTGACATGTTTTTCCGCCCCAAACATTTTTTTGATCACTTTTATACCTATTACAAGGAACGTAAACATCCCTTGTAATAGGAATATGGCATGACAGGTCCTCTTTACAGTGAGATATGGGGGGGGGTGTCAATAAGACCCCACATCTCACCTCTAGGCTGGGAAGCCTGAAAAAAATACAAAAAAAAAAAACAACAATCCTGGCTTTGATCGTAGCGGTGAGTCGGTAGAAGCACCGGAGGGCGGCGGACATCCCCTCTCGCCTCCCGTAAGAACGATCAAGCGGCGGAACAGCCGCTATGATTGTTCTTATGGTGTAGGGAATCGCCGGCTGAAAAAGCTAATATCTGAATGATGCCTGTAGCTGCACCCATCATTCAGATATCCCCGCACAAAGTCAAGGACGTCATATGACGACCGGGAAGTGGTTATTGCAGAGTATTGCTGGGCATTGCAGAGTATTGCGGACTATGGCAGGGTATTGCACGGGTATTGCACAGGGTATTGTGGAGGGTATTGCAGAGTATTGTGGAGGGTATTGCAGAGTATTGTGGAGGGTATTGCAGAGTATTGTGGAGGGTATTGCAGAGTATTGCGGAGGGTATTGCAGAGTATTGCGGAGGGTATTGCAGAGTATTGCGGAGGGTATTGCAGAGTATTGCGCAGGGTATTGCAGAGTATTGCGCAGGGTATTGCGCAGGGTATTGCAGAGTATTGCACCAGGGTATTGCAGAGTATTGCACCAGGGTATTGCAGAGTATTGCACCAGGGTATTGCAGAGTATTGCACCAGGGTATTGCAGAGTATTGCACCAGGGTATTGCAGAGTATTGCACCAGGGTATTGCAGAGTATTGCACCAGGGTATTGCAGAGTATTGCACCAGGGTATTGCACCAGGGTATTGCAGAGTATTGCACCAGGGTATTGGCAGGGTATTTTGCAGAGTATTGGCAGGGTATTTTGCAGAGTATTGGCAGGGTATTTTGCAGAGTATTGGCAGGGTATAGCACAGGGATGGCTGAGCAGGGATGGATGGATGGCTGGATCTGTGACGGCAATTGTCACAGATCCAGCCCACAGTGCTGCTGCTGCCATCCGCTCCCTCCCCCTCCCCTCTCACACTGTACCGATCGGTACAGAGAGGGGAGGGAGGAACCGGCGTCATCAAATGACGCCGGTCTGTTTACAAGTGATTGCTCCGTCATTTGACGGAGCGATCACGTGGTAAACGGCCGCTATCAGCGGCGATTTACCGCGATTCGTGACCCGGCGGTCACGGAGTTTCCCGTGTGCGCGCCCCAGGGGGCGCGCGGGAGCGCGATTCTGGGAGGACGTTATATAATGTCCTCCCAGAGTTAAGCAACCACCTTGTCGACGTTATTTGTCGGCAGGTGGTTGTTAAGTGGTTAAAGAGGATTTAAAATCGAGATGATTTAAATCAAGCCTTTTTACTAGTGATTTAAATCAAATCTTCCCTGCTCTTGACATAAAAATACCTTGTATAAGTGATGTTAGGTCATTAATGTGAAATATCTGTATAAACGGATTTCTTAATTAAAGCTAGGCTTTTTTAATGAGCTTGTTACTTCATGTCAAAATTAAATTCTATATTTTGAAGTGGTCTTAATATATTTTTTTGTACATAAGGCCCCTTTCACTCTGAGGCGTGTTTTAGCGCTAAAAATAGCGCATAAACAACGCCTGCAATAATCTTGCCCCAGCATTCTCAATGTGAAAGCCCGAGGGCTTTCACACTGAGGCGATGCGCTGGAAAAAAATAAAATAAAAATCTCCTGCAAGCAGCATCTTTGGAGCGGTGTGTATACCGCTCCTTCCCATTGAAATCAATGGGACACCGCGGCTATACCGCAATTTTATCTTTTTTTTCCCCTTCCGCTTTTCCCATTTTGTTTCCCAAGAGTAAAGCAAACCTCTGATGCTTGTCTACACTTGGATTTACAGGTCTGTCTAGGTTAAAGTACAAATTGCATCAAAATAAAGGAACTGCTAGTTGGTGTAAAATGAAAAAAGGGTAAAATACTGCATTCCCCATTCATCAGCCTTACTGCAAAAATTCAGGAAAAGCTGAAAATTTCAAGACTCGCAAGAAATCGCCCCTGGTTTGGCAAGCAAGCTAGAAGTTGAGGTCCACTGAAAGTGCCCCTTCTAAAAATGTTTTTTTCGAAATCCAACCTCATTTTTATATATTTTAATTGGGAGAGAGGTGCACTCCATTAAGTTGTGACATCTTGTATCCTGTGCAAAAAGTATGCTGCAGAGCTTGCCTCCTCCACTAAATAATGGGACTACATTCCCCAAACTTGTGTCTTATTCCAAGCAGCGAGATATACACTGCAAACACCATCTGGTTTAAGATCTTGTACTGTTCAGTATGTCGGTCACTGTTGTGGGCGTTACCGCAGTACTGTGCTGTGCTGTTTCACCCAACTCCTCCCACCAGTCAGTGCACAGCAAGAAGAACCACCATAAATCGGCACGTGACCCATTTTCTTCTCCAGGTCAAAAACATAAAAGTGTTATAATAATTTGATTAGCTGGTGCACTGTCCACGGGACAAGCATGCACCAAATTAAAGTCAGCATTCCTGATCATCACTAATGGTCAATGTCAGCGACTCAAATCACTGAATACCAATGCATCAGCATGGCAGCCATTCAAATTGCATTTTCATAAAGGAGAAAAGTTTCATTTAACATTTACTTACTATATTTTGTTTAACCAGATACCCAGCTGTGTGTGGTGGTTGTGACACTGTGAGGAAAGCTTTGGTTAGGCAATACACTATCAAAGTTAAAATCTGCTCCTCCATCCTCCATGAGGTCATTACGGATAATAGATTCCATATCACATTCCAAGCTTTCAATCAACATGTCATCCAAGTCACTTGGCAGCATCTCCTGGTGGAGAGACACAATGCCAACTCTTCCAAAGCCATTGCAGCTATTTGAAGCGTAAGGACTCATGGTTGTCATTGGATGGGGGTGAGTCATAGGCACTTGTAATGAACTTTTCACTGTTGACAAGCGATTAATGCCAGCACTGTGCGTCATGGTACGTCCAGACTGGGGCAAGGCACGACCATTGATAGACGTCTGCTGATTATGTGGTTGATGTGTGTGGACAATGCTGTTTATTTTGTTATGGAGAGGCTGAGTGCCATAGGCTGGCATTCCAGAGTTAGATCCCATCAGCACATTCTGACTCAAAACTCTACTGCTGGCCTGCGAGACAGCAGATTCAGAGCTGGCGAGTAAATCATTATGTGGTGGAGAATCTGCTGTAAGCAGTTCCTTCAAAAGTCCGGCTGGAACATTATATGGGCCAACAGGCCTATAGCCTGGTTTACTGTCCGGAACACTTTGCATAGGCATTTGTGACAGGGAGTTCATGCTAGCTTGAGCATAAGTATATTTCCTGTACTCAGGGTCAGGGGATCCCATACTGTTGGGAGATGTAAATAAATAACCAGACTGCTGCTGCATCATTGAGGCCGGTGAGGACTGTGTTGAAACAGTCATTGAGGTGTTAGGAGATAAGAGGTTTAAGTTATCTAAAAGATTCTCCATGTTTTCAGAGTTTCCAATCTCTGACAGGCTTGGCAAAGTAGATGCCAACTTGGTGGCAGAAGGAGGATACACAAGGTTATGTACATCAGGATCTCCAAGGTCATCCTCTTCAGGCATAATTGAGCTTGCATTGGAACTGGTCCTTGGCCGAAACGTGCTCCATGCGTCAAAGTCATCATTGCTATGGGAACTAGGGCTACCGGGCCACTTGGAGAATTGTGACCCTGGGCTATCACCACTCCCATCTTGACTTTGTTGAAGAGAAGCCTTTTTCTTGGCAGCTCTTCCTCTACTCTTTGCAAATTTACTGTTGTTATCCATAGAAGCAGCTCGTCGTCTAGGAGATTTTCCATTCTTTCCACCTTCTGGGTTTAAGATCCACCATGAACTTTTTCCTGTGCCCTCATTCTGTACTCGTACAAACTTGCTGTGAAGGGATAGGTTATGCCGTATAGAATTCTGAAAAGATAAACCAAAAAACCACACACAAAAAGGTTATTTAAATGTTACATTAGTTGTAAAATTTAACACCAACAATACTGTAATGAAGATTCACACACTTACATCAGATGTTAAAAAAAAACTGTTTTCTTTTTACTTAAGAATAAAAAAAAAGTTATTTGCCACCCTTTTTTCAGAGACAATGATTCAGTTTTCTACCCACTTCACATCAAGGCCCATGTAATGCAATCCTTACTTTTCGTAAACACAAATAGTTGCTGGATTTCAAAAAGCTGCCCTGTTAAAGTGGTTGTAAACCCCTTACAACCACTTTTGCCTACAGGCAAGCCTATAATCAGGCTTACCTGTAGATACCGTGAATTTCTCCTAAACTTGCATCATTGGCACATGCGCACTGAAGAAACAGCTCGTACGTGCCGTTTCTTTAGCTGCTGTGCCGTTACCGGCAGCTCCCGCAGGCATGCGCGGGAGTGATGTCATCGCGGCTCCGGCCAATCACAGCGCCAGAGCCCGCAAGTAACATTCCTCTCGTCACGGCAGTGTATGGGGACCACTGCAACAGCTTTGTTCTAAGGTGAGCATTTCATAATGAGCTAGTATGCGATGCATACTAGCTCATTATGTCTTTGTCTTGCAGGTTTTTTTTTTCCCCTTCCTAGGGTTTACAAGCACTTTAAAACAATTCCTTGCTCAAACAAAAAAGCAAATTAAAACTAAATGTATTTTTTTTTATATTCGTATTCATTGGTCTCAAGTACAAGTACCGATACTTTTTTTTCCCAATATCACGTGACAGTGGCACATGCGTCAGTATTATTTTTTTTTTACTATTTTTTGCCATGTTTTTTACAGTGCTTTCTTCTTTTTTTAGGGGGGGGGGGGTGTATTGTGTCTTTTATTTACATTTTTATTATTTATTGCATTTTTTTTCTTATCCCTGTTGCGGGGCTTTGGTGAGATTTCAGGGGTCTTAACAGACCCCTGACATCTCCCCTTTGAGACAGAGAAAGGGACTAAGGACACAGGTTCCCCAGTCCCTTTATCTGCAGCCTCAGCTAAAATGAATGGACAAGAGGCTCCTCTCCATTCATAAACTGAAGCATCGTAAACACAGGTTACGATGTTTCAGTTATATGAAATGAAAGTCAGGGATCACCGACTCTGCTCATTCGGAAAAGGTAGGAGCAGGGTTTAGTGGCTCCTACCTTCGCTCTCCATCCTGACAGATCGAGGGGGTGGAGGACGACGGGGGGGGGGGGGGGGGGAGAGCAGCAGGGGGGAGGAGAGGACATGCAACTCCCAGAGGGGGAGAGCAGCACGGAGGGGGATACAGGGACAGCGAGCGGTGATCGGTGCGGCTTTGGGGGGGTGTTACAAGCACCGATCACCGCTGTATAAAACTTCACTTAAGCAGCTGAAGGGGGGGGGTCCGGGGAGAAGCTGTCAGGCTGTATAGAAATCTATACAGGGAGATTGGTGCATGCAACTCCCCCCACCGCACCGATCATCCCTGACTGCCCAGGTATCGGGGAAATGCTCGGTATCGGTACCGATGCTAGTATCGGTATCGGGACAACCCTAGTCTCAAGTATAAGTGAACTACTGAAGATTATATACTTAACATTCAATCGTATATTAAAGTGTAACCCCCTTTAAAATTGTTCAATACACCATTGAAAAATTTGTATTTTTAATACAGAATTGCATTTTTACAATCACTTTAACCCACTTCCGGACCGGCTCACGCCAATATACGTTGGCACTTTGAAGAGGAGGATACCGGGGTTATGGTAGCCATAACGCTATCCGGTTTCAGATAAAAGTGGTCTCTGCAGCAGATTTGCCACAAGATCACTTTTATTGGCGGCAGGAGAGGGCCTCCACTCTCCGGTGCCCTTCGTTGCTTACCGGAGCAGTCGGTAGCGGCGGAGGCGATCGGTTCCTCTCCCTGGCTTGGTATGGAGACGAGTGAGTGGAAAGATGCCAAAATGTCACTTGCGCCCATAGCTCTTAAAGCTCTAAAAGCGATTTATTTTATTTATATTTATTTTATTAAAATTTTAGACTTTATATGCTTTTTAGATTTTTGTTTTCATTCAACTTCATTGCAATCACAAGGTTAACAGCTCCCCTTCCCCCCTTGTGATAGCTTTGGGCAATGGCAGGTACCCTTTATAGACAGAACAGAGGTCCATTAGATCTCTAATCCCTCCTCTGCCCTCCAAAGCAGCTGGTCAAACTGATTTGTGCATGCGTATTAGGCACCTCAATTTTTCACTGGCTGCATGCTTATTTCAGGTCAGTGACTCACTGGATCATATAGTAAGTAGAAAAAGAACAGCCTTGTAGACATGGGCATCAGTTTGCAAATGATTTGTAAAACTTCCATTACCCACTGCTCATATCTAAACCTTTTATCCAGACTTCAGCCACTTTAAGAAATTAAAACCCTGTAACAATCAACCTATTAAAAAACACACATACCTGGAAAAGTAAACCTTTTCCTTTCCCATTGCCTGCACCAACAAGACACCACTCCTAATCTCCAGCTGAAGTCTACGGAGAAACTGACACTTCCAAAGAGTGTTGGTTTCCTTGGTCCCCCTCCGTTCTGTCTGTCATGCATTAGGTCACTATGGTTTCCTATAGTGCTGTAGGAGTCCAAGGGAGGAACCAGTAAGACTGTGTCCCCCTAAATATATAAAATCAGCAATAGCCTTAGCGTCACAATTGTGCTGGTGGCGTGAGATTATTATTTAGGCGAGGTATCCCATAATGAGCACTACAGGTCTTGGAGCCCAGGGTTAGGCCGTTTTGAAGAATTGTAAAACAAACCAAAAAAAAAACCATTGAAATATATTGTACAAATTGTTAAACTTGCATCAAATTGTCTGGTGCAAACAAAAAAGAAGCGTGAAAGCAAGTTTACTAATAAAAAACAGACATCATATTTATAAAGTTTGGACTGCACAGTGAAATTCAGACAAATTCCCAGCGTCCTGAACATATGGCAAAGATTCTGCCCAAATGATGCCAATAGATGTCATGTTAACGTAGCACCTGAGGTGAATTCAGACAATATCTTGTCATTTTCAGATCTGTATACGCTTGGCATCACGATGAAAAAAGGCAGCCATGGAGGGCTCAGTGTTGCACTGTGGAAGGGCGAATTATGCTCAGGAATGTGTGAAAGAACTAGAAGAAACGTCTGCAATGAATAGAGCCTTCAGCCTGGGAAGCCAAATCCAGCAGCCATGGCATTAACCGTTTGTCTCACTCCACACCTTTCCAGAATGGACTGGCGCTATGTAATCAAGAACTCATCTGGCCAACTCAAATGTTCTGCAGGCTCATTATCGATTGCTAAAATAAACATATGTTAAACAAATATATATATATATCTCTAAATGCAGTTTAAACGAACAAACTGGCATGGATCTGGTTTTGTTTCCTTTATTCACTTGCCGAGTAACAAGATGTAAGTGCTTAGAAATGTTCCAAGGTTTTGATCATTTCACAAAAGGTCTCTTAGGATTTCAAAGAGCACAGGTGTCTCCATCTAAAACATGCTAAATGATATATGCAGATCTACAGTTTATCTAGGATAGCCGATTACACACAGAACAGCTGGATTTAAATTTGTTGCCAACACTTACTAAAGCTACCTATACTCAAGCACCTTAGTGCCTAGACCAGATATTTGTTGGATCAGATTTGCGAGTTGTGGGTAATTCTCCTGTGTATAGTGAAGTGATTATACAGAACAGTCAGGATAGAAAACATGGACCTACAATAACCGTGTGTGCACAGGCATCAACTACACAACTGTTTCTATTGTCCTTGCACAATTTAGAAGCATGGTGCAGGTGTCAAACATCTGGATCTGTCAGAAATAGCCAAGCATTCTGAATGATTGGCTTGTCACTCTTCACCATAACTTATGCAGTCAGATCACTAGGTAGATGGCCACACTTACCCACAATCAAGGAAGGCAAGACAATAGAATTTCACTACGGTTCATCAAGCCCCTGTTCACATTGGAGGGACTTGTCATACAATTTGACAGGTCAAATTCCATGACAAGTCACGTCCTATTGCTTGCAATGTCGCTGTTCAAATCTGTGCAATGCCAACTTTGCGGTGCTGCATTGATTTGAAAGAGCAGTGCATGCACTACTGTTGCCGATTTCGGGTGCAAATTTAATAGACATCTGTGCATGAAGCACCCAAAGTCGCACTAAGATGTGCCTTTGAAATTGTGCAATTTTAGATGATGTTGCACGATTTCAAAGGCACAGTCAATGTGAACAGGGGCTAAGGGACACAGGACCTAAAAGACAAATTGTGTTACACAGCCTGGTATAACCCCACCCATTTTTCTAGCATGCCTCAGTTTACATAAGGCTAGGTTCACACTGCTGCGAATTCTATTGCGAATTTGAGCCGTTGCGATTGCTTAAACTCAAAAGTCATTTAAATAACATTGTTTTACATTAGTGTCGTTCACATCAATGCGTTGCGAATCTAAGCTGCGGGGAAAAAAAGGGTCCTGTGCGCGATTCAAATTCAGCTCTATAGACAGGCATTCCCAGAAATCGCCCACGAATCGCGGTAAAATCACACGATTTTGAAGTCATAGTGTGAACCCAGCCTTAAAAGGGATACTCCAGCGTGTTCCCAATTGTGGTAGGGGACAGTGTGGTGCGCGATTCAGCACAGCACACAGCTCCTTTTTCCTAACAAACTTTTTTCAGGTGTACAAAACGTACACTTCATTCATGGTGCTGTGCAGCAGAAAAAATGCACTGCTGTACAGTGCCAAGCAATTGCGCACAGTGCTAGTCTGCATTTTAGCGCAGCTCAGGACTGTTTTCTGTGTATTTTTGCAGCGACAGGCATTTTTACAATGCAATAAAATGCACTATCACTGCACTATGTGTGAATTCACCCCAAGAGTGGAAAGGGGACTATCCTCAATAAGTTTGAAAAATTGTCTTTGAAATGCTGACCGAGTCACAGGTGGTTGCACAGAAGGAGCCAAAACATCCTGTACTAAAGTCTTAATGTGTATGTAAGCCCTCACATATACCCAGTGACGTGAACAGCCTCAGATACACAGGGATGAAACAAACCTCCCTATATAAAAAGTTTTACATGTATATTTGCTCTCCATCTGTATATATCCTTTAGAAAGTGCTCTTCAGGAAGAGAAAAATCTAACACGGTTAACACTGCAGAGAAGCCTGGACATACAGCCAAGAAAGCCGATTGGAGGAGAGGCACACACCCCCTCTTCTCATAGGCAAAGGAAGAAAGGAATGTGCATAGGTCTGCTCTTAGACGGCAAGCTAATTTATAGCAACCTCCCAACACTTCTATCCATCTCAGAGAATGTTTGAGAATTTCTCAGACTGATAACAGAGCTACGGAGCAAGAGACAGATACCAGACTCAGTGCTTTGGAGAGAGATTAGAAAACTCTACAGATATAAGTGCCCAGCTCATATTTCATGAATTGGGTTTACATCCACTTTAACCAAAGAATGTGAGGCTAGTGTTTATTCTTAGAAGGGGAGGTTATTGTTAATTTTGGAATAAGAGTACAAGGGTCAAGACTTACCCCTTGATATTCAAAAATAAAATGTGGATCCAGACCAGATTGCAAAAAGGTTAGTATTCTTTCCAGCAAATATTTCCTGGGGTGAAAACTTTTCCTCACTCCAGGCAAGTTAGGTCCATATATATTTGGACACAGGCACAATTTTTTTCTTCAGGTATTTACCAAAACATATTCAAGCTATAGTTAAATATTGGATATGGTCTGAAGGTACACACTGTTTAATTTGGAGGGTACGTACATCCAAATCGGAGGAAGGGTTTAGGAATTGCAGCCCTTAATAGCCACCCCCCTTTTTCAGGGGACCAAGAGCAATTGGACAAAACAAAAGCCGTTTCATGGCCAGGTGTGGGCTACTCCGTTATATAATCAAGCAAGTAAAAAGGTCTGGAGTTGATTCCAAGTGTGGTATTTGCATTTGGAATCGAATGCTGTAAACCAACATTATGCGTTCAAATGAGCTGTCCATGAAAGTGAAACGGGCAATTGTAAGGCTTTAAAAACAAAACAAATCCATCAGAGAAATAGCAGCAGCATTAGGAGTTGCCAATTCATCAGTTTCGTACATTGAGGAAAGAAGAACGCACTGGCAGAAAGACCCACAAACTGAAGATAGCTGCAGTATGCACCTGGCAAAGCATAAGAAAGGAGGAACCCCAGTCTTTGCCTGAAGTCTGGAACCCATGGACATTACCAGTCATTGCCAGTAAAGGATTCTCAACAAAATATTAAAAATGAACATTTTAATTATATTCATTTGTCCAATTACATTTGAGCCCCTGAAAATGGGGGGACTGTATCAAATGGTTGCAGTTCCTAAAATTTGTACTTGATATTTATGTTCAACCCCTTGAATTAAAGCTGAAAGTCTGCACTTCAAATTCATTTGGTTTATTTCATTTTATTCTGGTGGCATACAGAGCCAAAAGTATGAAAATTGTGCCTGTGTTCAAATATATATGGACCCAACTGTACAGTGCCATGCGAAAGTATTCGGCCCCCTTGAACTTTTCATCCTTTTGCCACATTTCAGGCTTCAAACAAAGATATAAAATTTTAATTTTTTGTGAAGAATCACCAACAAGTGGGACACAATTGTGAAGTGGAACGAAATCTATTGGATATTTTAAACTTTTTTAACTAAGAAAAAAATGAAAAGTATGGCGTGCAAAATTATTCTGCCCCCTTGCGTTAATACTTTGTAGAGCCACCTTTTGCTGTGATTACAGCTGCAAGTCGCTTGGGGTATGTCTCTATCAGTTTTGCACATCGAGAGACTGAAATTCTTGCCCATTCTTCCTTGCAAAACAGCTCGAGCTCAGTGAGGTTGGATGGAGAGCGTTTGTGAACAGCAGTTTTCAGCTCTTTCCACAGATTCTCGATTGGATTCAGGTCTGGACTTTGACTTGGCCATTCTAACACCTGGATACGTTTATTTGTGAACCATTCCTTTGTAGATTTTGCTGTATGTTTGAGATCATTGTCTTGTTGGAAGATAAATCTCCGTCCCAGTCTCAGGTCTTTTGCAGACTCCAACAGGTTTTCATCCAGAATGGTCCTGTATTTGGCTGCATCCATCTTCCCCTCAATTTTAACCATCTTCCCTGTCCCTGCTGAAGAAAAGCAGGCCCAAAACCATGATGCTGCCACCACCATGTTTGATAGTGGGGATGGTTTGTTGAGGGTGATGAGCTGTGTTGCTTTTACGCCAAACATATCGTTTTGCATTGTGGCCAAAAAGTTCGATTTTGGTTTCATCGGACCAGAGCACCTTCTTCCACATGTTTGGTGCGTCTCCCAGGTGGCTTGTGGCAAACTTTAGACGAGACTTTTTATGGATATCTTTGAGAAATGGCTTTCTTCTTGCCACTCTTCCATAAAGGCCAGATTTGTGCAGTGTACGACTGATTGTTGTCCTGTGGACAGACTCTCCCACCTCAGCTGTAGTTCTTCGCAGTTCATCCAGAGTGATCATGGGCCTCTTGGCTGCATCTCTGATCAGTCTTCTCCTTGTCTGAGCTGAAAGTTTAGAGGGACAGCCAGGTCTTGGTAGATTTGCAGTGGTCCGATACTCCTTCCATTTCAAAATGATCGCTTGCACAGTGCTCCTTGGGATGTTTAAAGCTTGGGAAATCTTTTTGTATCCAAATCCAGCTTTAAAAACTTCTCCACAACAGTATTACGGACCTGCCTGGTGTGTTCCTTGGTCTTCATGATGCTCTCTGCGCTTTCAACAGAACCCTGAGACTATCACAGAGCAGGTGCATTTATACAGAGACTTGATTACACACAGGTGGATTCTATTTATCACCATCAGTCATTTAGGACAACATTGGATCATTAAGAGATCCTCGCTGAACTTCTGGAGTGAGTTTGCTGCACTGAAAGTAAAGGGGCCGAATAATTTTGCACACACCACTTTTCAGTTTTTTATTTGCTAAAAAAAAGTTTAAAATATCCAACAGATTTCGTTCCACTTCACAATTGTGTCCCACTTGTTGGTGATACTTCACAAAAAATTAAAATGTTATATCTTTATGTTTGAAGCCTGAAATGTGGCAAAAGGATGAAAAGTTCAAGGGGGCCGAATACTTTCGCAAGGCACTGTAGGTCTTTCATGAGGGATAGCAGACATCCTAGCTTTTAAAAGTGCTGGAAAATGCCATCTCAGAGACAGACCCCTGCCTCTCTGAGCCTGGGCTTCAACAGCCATAACATTGAAGCCAGTGAAACAAGGTGGTAAATTGGTCTGTGGGATAGGTTGAATTTTAAGTGCCCAATGGGAGTCTGCTAGCAGTCTGATCAGGTTTGGTGTACCATATCCACCTTGGCGAGTTCAGAGCTATGAGGGTCACCAAATTGCCATTTTTCTTGATCGTGCAGAGTAGACAAGGAAACCCATACATCAGGTTTTACTGATCCAACAGAGCCACTAGACCATGCACTGCTGCTACCAGAGTTCTCTGCACCCAAAGATAACCTGCCCAGTCAGTTGCTGGGCCTGGAGGTACAAATCCTGAATTTCTCTTCCCGTGACACGTCCTGAAATACTGCCAGGTGTGGGGGACAATTTTCCTGGGTCTGAGCACTTCTGGCTGAGGTAGTCTGCTAATTATCCACACCTGGAATGTGAAGAGCAGACAAGGCGGGAAGTTCTGAATTTGTGCCCAGGATAGAATCCTTTCTGCTTCTTGTGTCACAGAAAGACTTCCGATTCCTCACTGATAGTTGGAGGTTCGTTGCCGGACTAAATCCCAATTAACCACTTCCCATCCGGACCAATTCTGGCACTTCGCTCCTACGTGCAAAAATCTATTTTTTTTCTAGAAAATTCCTCAGAACCCCCAAACATTGTTTTTTGTTTAGTAAAGACCCTAGGGAATAAAATGGCGGCTGTTGCAACTTATTTCACATGGTATTTGTGTAGCAATTTTTCAAACAGTTTTATGAACTAAAAAATTAAAAAATAAATCACCACGACCAGTAAAGTTTGACATTTTTTACGCTGTTACACCGAGTAGATGCCCAACATGTCATGCTTTAAAATTGCGCACACTCATGGAATGGCGTAAAACTTTGGCACTTAAAAAGCTCCATAGGCAACGCTTTAAAAATGTTTACAGGTTACCCATTTAGAGTTACAGAGGTCTTGGGCTAGAATTGTTACTCCCGCTCTAACATTCGTGGTGATACCTCTCGTGTGGGTTAAACGCAGTTAACATAAGTGGGCGTGAGCTACGTATGCGGTTGCTTCTGTGTGCTTAGACGCAAAAAATAAAATAAAAATTGTCTTTTTGGAAGGTAAACCTTCGGCCCAGTCTGAGGTCCTGAGCACTCTGGAGAAGGTTTTCATCCAGGATATTACTGTACTTGGCCGCATTCATCTTTCCCTCGATTGCAACCAGTCATGTCCCTGCAGCTGAAAAACACCAGAATTTTTTTGTAACCTTAGACAGAATTGTGGCAAGGCACAGATCTGGCCGAGCTCTTCAGACAGTTCCTTTGACCTCATGATTCTCATTTCCTCTGACATGCACTGTGAGCTGTAAGGTCTTATATAGACAGATGTGTGGCTTTCCTAATCAAGTCCAATCAGTATAATCAAACACAGCTGGACTCAAATGAAGGTGTAGAACCATCTCAAGGATGATCAGAAGAAATGGACAGCACCTGAGTTAAATATATGAGTGTCACAGCAAAGGGTCTGAATACTTAGGACCATATGATATTTCAGTTTATCTTTTTTAATAAATCTGCAAAAATGTCAACAATTCTGTGTTTTTTTGTCAATATGGGGTGCTGTGTGTACATTGAGGAAAAAAAATGAACTTAAATGATTTTAGCAAATGGCTGCAATATAACAGAGTGAAAAATTTAAGGGGGTCTGAATACTTTCCGTAGTGTGTGTGTGTGTGTGTGTGTGTGTGTGTGTGTGTGTGTGTGTGTGTGTGATATACACACACACACTTCTTTTTTAACACTTTCCCTTTAAAAAAAACTTCCCTTGTAATTATTACTATAATACAGGATCTATATAGCGCCAACAGTTTGCACAGCACTTTACATCAGGGAAGACAATATAGTTACAATACAGGAGGGATCAGAGAGCCCTGCTCGTTAGAGCTTACAATCTAGAAATAGGAATAGTGCGTGACAGGTCCTCTTTATGGAGACATGTGGGGTCTACAAGATCCCACATCTCTCCTCCAGGCAGGAAAGACCAAGATCAAAAGAATAATCAATCTCTGCCTTTCCAGCCGAGTCCCCGGCAAGGTTTACTTCCATCGGGCGTGACATAATGTTACACCTGGGCCACCGAAGGTCAGAGATTGCCGGGGACCATCTGTCCCTTGGAAATCTCTATGCTCAAATTCTGGCGCCGGTGGATTCCTTTTCCGGCACGCCTATCATACGGACGAGCCGGTAGAAGCACCAGAGTGCAGCGGGAGGGGCGACATCCCCTCCCGTCACTGCAAGAACGATCAAGCGGCTGAACTGCCGCTATGATTGTTCTTACGATGCAGGGAATCGCCAACAAAAAAAAAAGGATGATATCCGAATGATGCCTGTAGCTGCAGGCATCATTTAGATATCTCCACTCAAAGTCCGGGATGCCATAGGACGTACCTTGAAGTGGTTAAATGATGTTCCAGTCAGGAGATCAGCCATTGTAGGTACAATCAAATTTCTCAGAGCTCCAGATTGTTGATCAGGAGAGACAATTCCTCCGGCATCCAGGTCCTCTGCATCAACAAGGTGTCTAGGATGCCTCCCCAGCCCTTCAAGCAGGTATCAGGTATCCTTTAAGCAGGAATCTTTTAAGACATTAAGAAGGATATTCCAAACTCCTGAGCTCCCCCTACTTTTAGAAAGTGGGGTATGTTCTTAATGCTGAAGATGACTTGTTTGCAAGATAGGAAGGTTTAGATGGACAGTGTACTTTTTAACCGGGCCCCTGGCCTGGGTCAGGTCTTGGAGTTTGAAGCCTGGGAGTAATATAGAATATAATTCTATGCATAAAAGTTAAAAAACCTGCATGCCGCCGCCACCGTACCCCCCCCCCCCCCATGAAGGGGAAAATAGGATTTTTGTACTCACCGTAAAATCCATTTCTCTGACGTCCATGGACTGACACAGCTGGATACTGTAAACGTGTGGGTATATGTCCCTGCTCGCAGGAGAAGATCTAGGCAGAATGTTAGAAACATTCTAGAACAAACCAGAGCTGAACAGCCCCGCTCAGGGGTCGGTCCCTCCGGACATTACCCTACCACCTGCAGTCAGCAGACCTCCGTTCGTAACAAAGCAGTACAAACCTTTAAAGGAAGGGTGGGTGGTGTGTCAGTCCATGGACATCAGAGAAATGGATTTTACGGTGAGTACAAAAATCCTATTTTCTCTTATCGTCCATGGACTGACACAGCTGGATACTGTAAACGTGTGGGACGTCCCAAAGCAGTATCAGAAGGGTGGGAGCAGTAGTAAAGGAACAACCAAAACTTCACTCCAAACAAGCAGTGCTCAACGGAGGAGTTGCAACATTAAACAGCGGCCTGCAATGCTTTGCAGCCGAAGGGAGCATCCGAAGAAGCAGCCACATCAACCTTATAAAATCTTGAAAAGGTATGAACGGACGGTCGTCGCCTTGCACACTTGTGCAACCGATGCTTGATGTCGAAAGGCCCAGGAAGCACCAATTGCCTTGGTGGAATGCGCCGCAACCGGAAAGGGAGGCGCCCGCCCCTTAAGGGCATAGGCCTGTATGACGGTCTGCCTGATCCACCTAGAGACGGTGGCAGACGACACCTCTCGGCCATGTTTTGGTCCAGACACAGACTTCCGAATGGAAACAGTAGCAGACAGGTACACTCGTAAGGCTTGTACCCATCTTAATGTATGAAGCACAAACTCTCAGGGATGCGATGGGCGAGGACACAAGGACGGAAGAACAATGTCCTTCTTAAGGTGAAAGGCCGAGACCATCCTTTGAAAAGAAGGACGGTCGTGGGCGCAACACCGCCATATCCTTATGGAGGACCAAGTAAGGCGACTTGCAGGACAAGGCCACCAACTCAGACACCCGTCTAACCGAAGCAATGGCCACTAAGAAGGCCACCTTCCGGGACAAGGTCAAGAGAGAGGAATCTGATATTCTCAAAGGGATGTTCTTGGAGAACCGAGATGCATCAAATTCAGATCCCAAGTAGGTAGAGGAGGCTTGACAGGGAGGGATCACATGGCGAATCCCCTGCACAAAAGGTGCCATCAAGGAATGGCCCGGTAGCGGCCGTTGAAAAAAAGACAGCCCGGGCCGAAATCCTACCCTCAAAAAAAAGGTATGCAAGGCCAGCTTTTGGGTCACACCACGCTGTGAGAACAGCAAAATCCTGGGAACGGAATACATCCGAGGACGCCACTCAAGTTCCTCGCACATAGCGATGTAAGCCTTCCAGGTACGGTGAGATATATTTCTGGAGGAAGATACCCGTGTCAACAATATAGAAGAGATGACCGAATACGAGAGAACTCGGTCCTTCAGCACCTGGCTTTAAACAGCCATGCCATTAAAGCCAAGGACTGTAAAGCAGGATGAAGTATGGGATCTTGAGACAGAAGGTCCACCCCAATAGGCAGTCGCCAGGAACTTCTGCGACTAGCCAAAGTAGATGGGCGTACCAATGTCGCCGTTCCGGAGCAATGAGGATCACTGGAATGGCCTCAGCCCCTACTCTGCGAAGCCGGCGAGGCAACAGTAGCAGAGGGTAAGCATATATCAGGCGATACTGCCCCCACGGGCTTACAACGCGCCTGACGCGTCCGCCCAGGGGTCCCTGAACCTGACCACGATCTTGACACCTTGCGAGTGAGTCGAGAGGCCAGAAGGTCCACTTCCGGTGCCCCACCTCCGGTAAAGGAGGTGGAAACACCTCCGGATGCAAGGACCTTTCCCCTGCAATGCACACGGCTGACAGGACCGTCTTGCAGCGAGATGTATGAAAATACCAAAGAGACTCCGCAATGCATCGGAGAAGGGTGTACAGGGTGCCTCAACTGTTTGCCAATAAAGGCAACTTGACAGAACTTCCCTAGAAACTCGGTCAGAGGACTAGTACCTCAGCCTCCACAGGTGGCGCAAACCCACCCCGGGCACAGAGACCCTAAAGGCTAAAGCAGTTGCAGTGCACCTGCTAGACGACTGATGGATGAAGCAGAGGCTTTTGCCCACTCATTGAGCTACAAAAAACGCCAGAGACGCAGCCACTAACGGGCGTAACGCTAACCTCAGCCTGGCGAACACAGTCCAAGCCAGCGCTTCTGATCACCACTGAAAGCAGGTGGAAAGTGATACCCCTGAAACCAGGGATCCTTGTGACAATGCTCCATCCAGCAGCTACCCATGGATAAGTGCTGATTGACGCAATACATAGTATAAACTATGTGTTTGTACAAACACGCAAATAGAGTGGGAGGAAATCCACCCAGCTACAAAGAGCATAATACCACCACATACGGCGTATGTAGTTTAGTATGTGTGGATAAACCTATTAAACACGTATATACTGTGCCAGCGACAAAGGCGTGCACATCATCGGGGCTTGGACATAAACCAGCCACGCAGATTGCGTACACAACCGTGTAGGTATGTTAGCCTGCGAATAAACAAATTGCACATGTTTATACTGTGCATAACGCTGAGAATGCGCACACCATTGGAACGCAGGTGAGAAACCTGAGCACCCGGATGAAACCCATGCAGACTGCATATGCATACCGTGTAGGTAATATAGTATGTGTGCTAAACATTTTGCACAAGCCCATGTGTGCATAGCACCGAAGTCGCGCACACTGTTGGCGCGTGGGAGGAACCGAAGTACCCAACGCATACTCAGAGAATGCAATACCTACAACTACTGTGCATGTATTTAGTGTATAAACATAATGTGTATGTTTACACCGTGTATTGCACCAAAGACATGCATTAGGGTTGTCCCGATACCACTTTTTTAAGACCGAGTACAAGTACCGATACTTTTTTTTATGTGTCAGTATTTTTTTTATACAAATTTTTTTTTTTTACAATTTTTTGTTGGAGTGGGTGGGGGGGGGGGGGGATGATCTCAGTGTATTTATTTTTAATTTTTTACAATTAATTTTTTTATTATTTATTGCAACTTATTTTTTTATTTCTAGCCCTGTTGGGGGGCTTTGGTGAGATATCAGGGGTCTTAACAGACCTCTGACATCTCCCCTTTGAGACAGAGAAAGGGACTAGGGAAACAGATTCCCCAGTCCCTTTCTCAGCTGCACTGAAAATGAATGGAGAGCAGAAAGACGAAGGACATCAGCAGCATGGAGGGGGGGGGGGGACACGGAGCGTGAAGGGGGAGAGCAGCACGGATGGGGGAACTGGAGGAGGATACAGGGACAGTCAGCGGTGATCGGTGCGGCTTTGGAGGGAGTTACAAGCACCGATCACCGCTGTATAGATTTTACTAAAACAGCTGAAAAGAAGGGGGGGGGGGGGGTCCGGGGAGAAGTTGTCAGGCTGTATTGAAATCTATACAGCAGTGATCAGTGCTTGTAACTCCCCCCGCCGCACCGATCATCACTGACTGCCCAAGTATCGGCTGAAGCATCGGAGCATTTTCCCCGAGTACAAGTACTCGGGGAAATGCCTGGTATCGGTACCGATACTAGTATCGGTACATCCCTAACATGCATGTCATGTAGCGTGGGCAGAAACCCATGCAGACTGCACAGACATACCGGGTAGGTATGTTAGTATGTGGATATCCAATCGCACAAAATTTAGACTGTGCATAGCGTCGAAGCGCCCATACCAATGGAGTGTGGGAGGGAACCGAGTACCCGGAGGAAAACCACACAGACTGCCTACACATACCGTGTAGGTATTATAGCATGCGTGATAAACATTGAACATGTTTAACTGTGCAGAAGGCCAAAGGCGCACATACCGTCAGCGCTTGGGAGGAAACCGGAACACCCGGAAGAACTCCACACAGACAGCACACAGATACCTTGTAGGAATGATAGCATGTGAATCAACATATTGCACATGTTGTGCATTTCCATTGGAGCGTGGGGGGAAACCGGAGTACCCGGAGGAACCCCACGCAAACAGTATACCCATACTGTAAACATGTATAGTATGTGCAATAAACATATTGAACATGTCTATACTGTGCAGAGAGCCGAAGCGCACATACCATGAGAGCACGGGAGGACACCGGAGCCCCCGGCGGAACCTGCGCCGACCCAGAGGGTATAATACATACATATACTGTGAATGTATCTGGAGTCGTGCATAAACATATTTTGTACGTTTATATCATGTATGGCACTGAAAAACAGCATTGGAACGTGGGGGGACACCCACGCAGACACAGAGACCAATAACACATACATACACTGTGAATGTATGCAGTGTAGAGGTATAGGATGAGTTTAAATTATGGCGCAGAGGCGCATAATCTCCTCTGTATCATTCCAACCTGCTTGACTGTGCTGCCGAAGCAGCATGCAGGTAACAGGTAACCTCTGATTCTCAGACCGTGTGTCAGAGCTCAAAGCGCTCCCCAGGAAATGGCGGGACATATTGCCTCAGGACATCACACAAGGCTCACAGGGACTAGAGACATAAATGAATAAAGTCCCCCCCCCCCCCACCATGCTGCACCGACCAGGGGGAGGGAAACACTGTGTACCACTGTATCATCCATGCTGCTCTTGACGCAGCGTGTGAGGAAAACAGTGAGGAAGCTGTGTAAAAGAAAGGCTTGTCACAGCAATTCCAGCTTGAGGGTGTTCCTCACATCAATGAGAACTTACAAGCGTCCTGGCATTCACGGACACAGAACTGGAGTCTTCCTCACAAGGGAATGTCCTGTTCATAAACATTAAATATTCAGAGCTAGGGTCCTAAGCACAGTAGCTAGGCCCATATCTGAATCAGAGCACTCCTACACTAAAGATTTTTGTGGGGGGGAGGGGGCTTATAGCTCCTTTCACTCGCACACCGCTTCCATTCTGACAAGAAATGATTCCAGGACTGCTGACAACTGGACAACATAAGGACCGCAGGTGCAGGAAACATATGAACATGTTTAACTGTGCAGCACTGCCAGTTGCCCCAGGCAAGTCTGAAGAGCAAGTGTATCAGACTCCATAACGCCACCCTCTGAGACCTTATACACTATACAGTGAATATACAGTCCACCCACTGGCTACGCTGAGGAGGGGATACCCGGAGGACTCACCAACCCTTAAGGACCGCTCAGTCTGAGGCGATTGTGAGGGGATTCGCGCCGCCGCTAGAACTGAAATAAATGGCCGGCGGCCACAAGAAAATGGCCGCCGGCCGCAGCTATAACTGCGCCATTGAACCACGCCAAGATGGCTGTCAAGCGCGAAATTCAAAGCTCTAATGCACGCTAATGGCGCACGCAATAACCACCTCAAACAGCGCTAATGCGCATGCTAATGGCGCACGCAATAATCACCTTTACACACCAGAAAAAGACATGAGCGCCCAGCCAGGCCAGAGTGACCCCACAGCACAAGTACAGGGTGCAGAGAGCAGCATAACAGGGGGGAGACAGGGAGAAACCCCCCATATAAAGAAACACAGCCAGCATGTACTCACCTGCAGTAGGTGAGACTACTTACCCGTCCCTTTCAGGGACCCACTGGCTTGTTTCAGACAGACCTATCACAGAGCAGTACTGCGTAGCTGTCGGCCCAGTCCACCGCGAGAGATACAGCCAGTCAGGTACTGTTCAATCTTGAGGACCACGGGACCATGAAAGCAACCCGGCCACCCCTGGAGTCATGGGGCATGTCGTGAACCGAGTCTCACGCACACAAGGAGAGTATCAGCACGCTCGATGGTCGGACAGGGAAGACTACGAGGATACCAGTGTACCCAACCTGTTGCCCAGCCGACAGTTGATTGAAGGTCTCAAAAATAAAATATAATTCCCATAGGAATAAAATTTAAAAGTAAAATCTTCCAGGAGACTGGCTCCCGAGAGAGCCACGTCTTCTGCTAGGCAGAAAAAAACTGAGGTCTGCTGACTGCAGGTGGTAGGGTAATGTCCAGAGGGACCGCCCCCTGGGCGGGGCTGTTCAGCTCTGGTTTGTTCTAGAATGTTTCTAGCATTCTGCCTAGATCTTCTCCTGCGAGCAGGGACATAAACCCACACGTTTACAGTATCCAGCTGTGTCAGTCCATGGACGATAAGAGAAAAAAGGTATATATTACACACGTGGAAACAAAAAGGGAGGGGGGGGACGGGAGATTGGGACAAACCCAATGGACGGTTATAGGGTGAATCAACCACAATACATTTGGTAATAGAAAATTAGAAAAGACTTTATTGGTCATCAAGATGAAGTGACATATTCGTCACGAAACGCGTCATGTCCGACGTTGTAATTCTGGGTTGTTGACTAAACCCCACTCGCTCCTCTCCTCGCAATGAACACCATTGAATGAATTCACTGCCAGCCAACAGAGGATAAGACAAGGACAGTCAGATCTTGCCCCCAGAGGCCTAAACCTGCTATTACACAGGCTTGTGTATCTTCAGATCTAACGGCGCGACGGCTCCAGTCATACGGTCAGCGCTGATGCGTTGAAACAGAGCCAGCGGATCACAGGAGCCGCACGCGACTCCACGGAGGGACATACTCTACGCAGCAGCCTCCTTCAAGCCGGAAGGATCACCTTTCTGAGCAGCAGCACAGCAAGAGCTATAGAGCTCAAGGACATCACTATATATCCACGAGCAACGGCTTAAAAGAGACTCTGGTGTCAGGTGAATCACGGGATGGATGTTATGGATGGGTAAGCAAGAATATTACCATATGGTCATCGTGCCCCCCTTCCTCCCCTCTATCAAATATCACCTCACCATACTCGGCCAGGACTGGGCTCAAGCCTTTGTCCCTCCATGGACTGTCTGCAATAGATCATACTCAGAATAAGTTCCATGCCATATTGCTGAGTGCAATCCAGTGCTCATTACACTGCATCAATAGTCTTACCAGCTTACACAGGTTTATCTATTGATATATGGAGCTGCACTGCATGAACATTGTATCAGCAGGTATATTTGCCAACACGGCTTGATTCTAACATTCCAGTTTGGATTTAGATTTGAGTTATCGTTCATCCTACAGCCTAAACCCCACATTGGTTTGGTTTGAACAGTCCTTTCATTCAACAAATGCTGCAAGCTGCGGTTATTGATACTAGATCTACCCGGTCATTCAGGGTTCATTCTCAGTAAGGACACTTAGGAGTAGTAGAGCGGGCGGCTGAAGTCCACCCAGGCCACCATTTTTACTTTTTCCAACAGTGCACTGTGTATGTGTGTTTTTTCATGTTTTTATTCTAATGTGCATATATTCAGGAGAAACCCTTTCCCCTATATGAGTATATCCATACTGTTAGGTTGAAATGTGATCATTTAGATAGCATTCGACCAATAAAGTCTTTTCTAATTTTCTATTACCAAATGTATTGTGGTTGATTCACCCTATAACCGTCCATTGGGTTTGTCCCAATCTCCCGTCCCCCCTCTCCCTTTTTGTTTCCACGTGCGTTTTGGTTAGGAGGATCCCGTTTTCACATAATCGTATCTCTCGTTCGGTATTTTTTATAATTGGCTCCATGTGAATCAGGCATCCCTCCCTTCCTTGCTCATTATATATTACACACACCTATACCCACAGTTGATCCAGGGGGAGGCAAAGACAGCAAGGCATGATCAAAATTTCTCCAGCGGGGGGGGGGGGGGGGGGGGATGGGGGAATAAAAAATCCTTCCTGATCCCAAGGGGCAAATCGGATATTTCCTGGATCAACTTTACCTAGAAATATTAGATTAGAATTCCAGCTTATCACTTTAAGCAGCCCAGACTGTACGTTCAATAAAAAACAAAAAAACAACCATGACCCGACTGACCAATCCACACATTCAAGGTGGCTGAGGTTATCACTTACGCTGAACTACTGTATTCTGACAGCGGGGAGACTTCCCCTGCTGTCAGAATGCAATGATCTGCATTGACTGCTACAGCAGGCGCCACTGATGGAGCAGTATTTGACAGGCAGGTTGTAAAGAAGAAGTTAATTGGAAGATCTACAGCCCCAATTCATGGACAAATTCAGCTGGTCCCTGCTGAACTGGCTGAATTGCCCTCCATGTATGGCTGACTTTAGGCTTTTTCATTTAGGGCACATACATTTATTTACCCTCAGTGAACTCTTTCACAAGTGTTCAAAGAAGCTCCAAAGGGACATTCCCACAAAAAAAAAAAAAAAGGAGCATGATTAGCGAACACTTTGTACATACACTTTTTACACTGCTGTTCCAGGAGTTACAAATTTACTGAGGTCTTATTTCTCAAATTACTCTAAGTGATATCAACTAACACATCTAAAACAAAAAGTTTGGGGCCGTCAGCATGAGCTCTAAAAACACTCTACAAATGAGGGTCAGTATGAATAGAACCTGAATCCCATTAATCCATTGCTCAAAGGCCTAACAACATCACTGCCATAGTAGGTTGCCATGCAGGGCCTAATAGGGAAAACAAGCACTTGGAAAAAAGTTTCCAAACATTTGTCAATGGGATCCTTAAGCACTGTCGTATCCTCAACAAGAACTGTTACTACTGGGACAGTGGGAACAGCCCACTTCTTGCTAAAGGCCTCCTCAAATAGATTTTGCTCTGTAAAACACTTAGGAGGTATGAATAGTTTATTTGTAGTTTTTAGTCTTTGGACAGAATGCCATCAAGTGTGGGGTGTCATGGAAAAGTTGAGTCTTGGGGCCTCTTAGGGATGCTAGAAGCTAAAGGTTGCTCTTATTTTCAACGTGGTACGCACCATGTCAATAAGAACTGTAATTGTTCCTTTAAACCTAGGAGCTGTGGCAGCTGCCTCCAACTCGTATCCTCCAGCAAAGATTCGTGAGACTCTTCATCTTCATGCCGGCATTATCAGTTTATCTTTTCTCCGCATGTCACGGCGATCTCACCATTGCTTGAGAAAAGTTTAAAGCACATTTCCACAGTCAAACTGTAGAAAACCGGAACGTGACTTGGGTGCTACTATTACAGACAGGGAAAAAGACAAAGTTCTCCAACTGACGCATGTTTCCTCTCTGGCTTCTTCTATGGCTGAATCTAACTTCAAACTCCTCACTAGATGGCATCATACACCTGTTAAATTAAAAATTGCATGTTTTCTACCAACTCCCCGTTATGCTGGAGGAACTGTGGACAGGAGGCCACCCATGCCCACATCTGGTGGTTCTGCCCACTCATTCGCCCTTACTGGTCTGATGTAATAGACCCAATTCAGATTGCCGATGTCAAGTTACCCTTGGATAGTCCTCTTTCACACTACCTCAATGTCCATAGGTAGATATAAAACGCTCACTCATTCCACACCTCCTTAATACAGCCAAGGCTATAATCTCAATTTCTTGGGGTCAACCTACAACTCCAACTGCCAAGTCCTGGCTACAAAAAGTCTCTGAAGTAAGTCTCATGGAAGAACTCACTCACATTGCAAGAGATACTACTAAACAATACATGTTAACCTGGGCCCCGTGGTCCTCTTTCCTTTCTACCCAATGTTATAAAGACAATTTCTTTGTCCCCTTGAGTAATTATTGCTTTTTGTACCCTTGTAGTCTCGTTTTTATTATGGTCACTGGGCCTAGCCTCCTTATAAGGTTTAGCCGCACTAATTGTATTAGCCGCAGATTTGTTTGTGCTGCCATGTGTGCCAACTTACTTCCTTTTCTCCACCCCCCCACCCCCTTCCTACCCTTCTCTTATCTTTTTCTCTTTTTCTTTCCCCCCTTCTAAATTTTAGTTCTAATGCTTTTTATTTCAGTAAATATGGGTTACTCAGAATGTTTTTACTTTAAACCCGAGTGAATCTCTCCACATGTTAACCCTCTGAACTATTTTCAATGTATCTCATTTGAATGTTATATCTATATAATTTTCTCAATACATATTAAACAAAAAAAAAAAAAAAAAAAAAAAACTGTAGAAAACCCCACATGTTTGTTTTGTGTTCCCAATCACACAGCGTACCCAATTTTTTTTTTTTTTTTAATTAAACATATCTATCCTTCTTACCTTTCAGATGTTTGTAAGGAAAAGATGACAGTGGATTCTAAGAGCCTTTTTCCCCTACACTATCCCTCATTTACATACCGTATTTGCCGGTGTATAAGGCGGCTGGGCATATAAGACGACCCGCTAATTTACAATTTTAAATGCTGGTATTGTGCTATACTCACCGTATAAGACGACCCCCTTCCTGGATGTGTGGTAATGCTGTCTCACAGTATGCATGCAGTGTACCGCACTGGGACAGTCACGGCGAGCTATGCGTTCTGTTGAGTGCAGGGCCTGCTCGGATTGGCAGAGGCTGTGACATCAGCCCGCGCCTCTGACTGTCACAGCCAATCCGAGCAGGCTACTGTAGATAGCCTGCAGGCTCTATTTTCATTGGTGGAGTGTGTCGCGCACCGGTATTGGCTCGGCGGTGTATGCTGTATGTATAACAGTGTTACCGTACACAACGAGCATCCGGAGGGCGGAACATCAAGCGGGCGGCTGGCGTATAAGACGACCCCCGTGTTTTTTTTTGTGTAAAAAGGTCATCTTATATGCTGAAACTTTTTCTATCTCTATATATCTATATGCACACGCTTAGTTAGGACAGTGTCCAAAAATAGTTTACGACTGATAATGAACTGCAAACAGTACAGACAAGGTCAATTATAGTAAACATTACTCCACAAGATGATGCAACTCTGGCACATTCTAAAGAGTTAATCTATGCTCTAGCAGGACGCCAGAATTGTACACCGAGCTGTGCATATGCAGCGCAGTGTATACAGTGTAAAGAAGACTGCAAGGATGGAGGTAAAAATGTCTTCACTACGAGACATTGGGGGTTATTTACGAAAGGCAAATCCACTTTGCACTACAAGTGCACTTGGAAGTGCAGTCGCAGTAGATCTCAAATGAGGGGAAGCGCTGCCGATTTCATCATCCAATCACGTACAAGCATAAATGCCATTTTCCTTGCATGTCCCCCTTGGGTCTACAGCGACTGCATTTTTAAGTGCATTTGCAGTGCAAAGTGGATTTGCCTTTAGTAAATGACCCCCATTGTTTCTCTTTTCTGAAAAAAAAAGCCACAGTATGTTGAATGTGACATCTGTGTTACCAAACCCATATACAAAATAAGTCAGTCATTTCACAGCCCCATTTCATTTTCCCATTGAGATTAAAGTCAACGTTTTAGTTAGTCTTTTTTGCCAATGGGGATTCTCTCTTCTTGGTTTTCCAGTTACATCACTCGCTCAGCACCCTGATTGGTGGCAATTGGCTTTCCCCTGTGGAGAGGGAAATTTATTAGATCTACAGCAGTTGTGTATGGAAACCTGCCACAATCCCTTTGTTAATCAGGTGCAGGATTTTCTCCTGATTAACAAAAAGGGATTGTGGCAGTATGAACTGTCTGCAGAAAGCTCACATCCCTCTTTGCTCCTAAAGCGATTACACCGAACAAACATATCTTGCAGAGGTAATAGCCTTTCCTCCCTCCTGCTCTCAGCTGAACTGCTCTGTGCCACATCTGTCACACACAACATAGAACACAGAGCAAATCACTCCAGTTAACGGGGGGGGGGGGGGGGGGGGGCTTGCGACCCCCTTTGTCAATTAGGAGCAAGATCAGTTTAAATTTTCCCAGCTTCTGTTCCTGTAATACACCCTGTGAAGAGCATGGACCTCATGCTTTTTTGTATGATTAGTTTTGTGGATGGATGTTTGAATGCATTATGGGAAGAACTTCCCACCCCAGTAATTTACTGGTACGGCTATGATCACATGCTGTAAACATTTTGTTGCCATTTATGGAAATCGAATCAACCACTAATAAGGAGTCAAAAGGTAAACTGCTATGCTGGTTGTCATATCCTCCCAACTCCACTCCTGCACATATTTCCTCACATCGTACTCCTCTCCTGCACATACATCCAGCTGTCATCTCCTCTGTACTCCTTTCCTGCACATACCTGGGGTGGAATTTACTAAACTGGGACAGAATTTGGAGCATCTGTGCATATTAAATCAGCCTTTAGCGCAGCTTACTCAGTTAAACTGGAATTCCAGGCACCATCCTAAAAAAATGCTACTTTCCTTCTCCTGGCATCTATTTTCAATAACCTGTGTACGCAACTATTTTCAAGCCGCTCGGGTTCAGTCACATGATCTCCCGTGTCATCCAGAGCTGGCTCCAGAGGAGAGAACACTGACAACTGTAGGCAATACCTGGGAGAGGGATGTCACCCATAGACCTCAAAGGCCCATCTGTTGTCGGAGGTCCTTACTCTCCCCTGCAGCCACAGGGAAGCCAGATCAAGATGACAAGAATGAAGCAGCCTGAAAATAGGCAAGTATACAGACGTTTTAGGCCCCTTTCACACGGAGGGTCCGTTCAGGTCCGCCTGTCAGTTTTTTAGGCGGACCTGCACGGACGCTCCATGTAGCCCTATGGAGGCACGGATGTCAGCGGTGACATGTCCGCTGACATCCGCTCCGCCAAAGTGTGACGGAGGAAAACACCATTTTTCCTTCTGTCGGCGGATCGGACGACAACGTACTCTACGGTCTGTCGTCATCCGATCCCCCATAGGGGAGAGCGGCGCTCTGACAGGGCGGTCCCTGCACAGTGTGCGGGGACCGCCCAGTCATCCGCCGGCTCAGCAGGGATCAACGGAGCGATCCCCGCTTAGCAAGCGGGGCATCACGGGGCGGATCATGACTGATCCGCCCCGTGTGAAAGAGCCCTTACAGTTTAGTCAGAATAGGTGTTAGGAGGGGGACAAAACGTTAATTAGTTAAGAGGTACCTGGAATTCCACTTTAACCACTTAAGGACCGCCGCAAGACGATGCACGTCGATAGAATGGCACAAGGGCGTACAGGTACGTTCCCCTTTAAGATCCCAGTCGCGTGCGCCGCTGCGCTCGCGACCCGGTCCTGAGCTCCGTGACCGCCGGTGTCCCGCGATCGGGTCACAGAGCTGAAGAACGGGGAGAGGTAAGTGTAAACAAACCTTTCCCAGTTCTTCCTTGTGTCAGTGACCTTCGTTCCCGATGTCAGGGAACAGACTATCAGTGACGTGTCACGCCAGGCCACGCCCCCACAGCAAGAATCACTCATTAGGTCACACTTAACCCCTTCATCGCCCCCTACAGGTTAACCCCTTCACTGCCAGTGTCATTTTTACAGTAATCAGTACATATTTATAGCACTGATCGCTGTAAAAATGACAACGGTCCCAAAATGATGTCAAGTGTCCGCCATGTCTCAAGTCACGATAAATAAAAAATTGCTGATTGCCGCCATTACTGGTAAAAAAAACTAAAATAAAAATGCCATAAAACCATCCCCTATTTTGTAGACGCTATAACTTTTGCGCAAACCAAACGCTTATTGTGATTTTTTTTTTTTACCAAATATATGTAGAAGAATACGTATCTGCCTAAACTGAGGACATTTTTATTTATTTTTTTATTATTATATTTTTGGGGATATTTATTATAGCAACAAGTTGAAAAAAATGCAATATTTTTTAAATTGTCGCTCTTTGTCTATAGCGCAAAAAATAAAAACCGCAGAGGTGATCAAATACCACCAAAAGAAAGCACTATTTGTGGGAAAAAAAGAACACCGATTTTGTTTGGGAGCCACGTCGCACGACCACACAATTGTCAGTTAAAGCGACGCAGTGCCGAAATCGCAAAAAGTGGCCTGGTCCTTTAGCTACAAAATGGTCCGGGGCTTAAGTGGTTACCGTATATACTCGAGTATAAGCAGAGTTTTTCAGCACATTTTTTTGTGCTGAAAATGCCCCCCTCGGCTTATACTCGAATCACCTTTTTGTTCCGGATCTCCCAGACTTTGGGGACCCAGGACGGGCCGGCCGTAGGTCCCCTGGATCCCAAACTTAGTACACATGTAGCCCCACTGTTCCTCTACAAGTGTGCAAAGTTTGTTGTCTGGAGGAACCTACGGCCAGGGAGCACCGATTTTTTTAAAGTCGGGCAGCCCTTCCATAGACTCCCATTTCAAAACGTCAGTGAGGCATGGGCACAGTGAGGCATGGGCACAGTGAGGCATGGGCACAGTGAGGCATGGGCACAGTGAGGCATGGGCACAGTGAGGCATGGGCACAGTGAGGCATGGGCACAGTGAGGCATGGGCACAGTGAGGCATGGGCACAGTGAGGCATGGGCACAGTGAGGCATGGGCACAGTGAGGCATGGGCACAGTGAGGCATGGGCACAGTGAGGCATGGGCACAGTGAGGCATGGGCACAGTGAGGCATGGGCACAGTGAGGCATGGGCACAGTGAGGCATGGGCACAGTGAGGCATGGGCACAGTGAGGCATGGGCACAGTGAGGCATGGGCACAGTGAGGCATGGGCACAGTGAGGCATGGGCACAGTGAGGCATGGGCACAGTGAGGCATGGGCACAGTGAGGCATGGGCACAGTGAGGCATGGGCACAGTGAGGCATGGGCACAGTGAGGCATGGGCACAGTGAGGCATGGGCACAGTGAGGCATGGGCACAGTGAGGCATGGGCACAGTGAGGCATGGGCACAGTGAGGCATGGACACAGTGAGGCATGGACACAGTGAGGCATGGACACAGTGAGGCATGGACACAGTGAGGCATGGACACAGTGAGGCATGGACACAGTGAGGCATGGACACAGTGAGGCATGGACACAGTGAGGCATGGACACAGTGAGGCATGGACACAGTGAGGCATGGACACAGTGAGGCATGGACACGGACACCCTAGGCTTATACTCTAATCAATACGTTTTCCCAGTTTGTTGTAAAATTAGGTGCCTCAACTTATATTCGGGTCGGCTTATACTCGAGTACATACGGTAAGCTTTGAAAATGAAAGCTAAAATCTGAACAGCTTCCATACACAGATTCTCTAAATTCTGTATGCTCCAATGTTGGTAAATTCCTACAGTTGTCTGTCGCCATTCCATTCACATTTCCCAGCACAAGTCTTGAACAGGGTTTGTTATATTCCAACCTTTCCTGAAAGACACACTTGCTCGTTTTTTACAAAAAGCTACTTAACCACTTGCCGACCGCTCACGGCATTTATAAGTCGGCAGAATGGCTCGTACAGGCACAATCATGTACC
Organism: Rana muscosa; assembly: GCA_029206835.1. Lineage (NCBI taxonomy): Eukaryota > Metazoa > Chordata > Amphibia > Anura > Ranidae > Rana > Rana muscosa. The sequence continues at coordinate 986,464,829 of CM055117.1, forward strand.
TGTACGTGGCCCTTTAACTGCCGACGTTGGGGACGCGCACGCCGCCGCGCTCGCGACCCCCTGCCTTCCCCTTGAGAGGGACCGCCGACTCGATCGCATCGGGGATCCCCGCGATCGTCTCACAGAGGCTCGGAGCGGGGAGATGCGTGTGTAAACACAGCATCTCCCCGCTCCTCTACTGACACTGTCAGCGATCTCCGCTCTGTGTAATCAGAGCGGAGATCGGTGACATGTCAGTCGTAGCCACGTCCCCCCTCAGTTAGTAACACGCCCCTAGGCACACTTAACCCCTTCAGCGCCCATAGTGGTTAACCCCTTCACTGCCAGTGTCATTTTCACAGTAACCAGTGCATTTTTATTGCACTGATCGCAGTGAAAATGACAATGGTCCCAAAAATGTGTCAAAAGTGTCCGATATGTCTGCCATAATATCGCAGTCACGGGGGGGGGGGGGGGACCGCTGATCGCCGCCATTACTAGTAAATAAAAAAAAAGTGAATAAAAATGCCTTAAAAACGACCCCCTATTTTGTAAACGCTATAATTTTTGCGCAAACCAATCAATAAACGGCGATTGCGATTTTTTTTTTACCAAAAATATGTAGAAGAATACGTATCGGCCTAAACTGAGGAAAAAATAAATGTTTAGAAATTTTTGGGGATATTATAGAAAAAAAAAAAGTTAAAAATATGTAATTTTTTCAAAATTTTCGCTCTATTTTTGTGTATAGCGCAAAAAATAGAAACCGCAGGGGTGATCAAACACCACCAAAAGAAATCTATTTGTGGGAAAAAAAGGACGCCAATTTTGTTTGGGAGCCACGTCGCACGACCGCGCAATTGTCAGTTAAAGCGACGCAGTGCCGAATCGCAAAAAGGGGCCAGGTCATAATGGCCCGTATTGGTCCGGGGCTTAAGTGGTTAAAATATTGGAAATCTATTTTTTTGTTTGTTTTTTTTGTTTTTATTAGATAGATTATTCCTGAAAAAACACTTTACAAGGTCTCGTATTTTTGCTTTATTTCAATCAGCCGTTATTCAATCGCCCACTGATTTTCCCCACAGTGCTCTACAGCCTTTACCTTAGTAAATATTCACTCTGAAGTACACATTTTAGAGTAATCATCTGGAGGTCAGTTGTCTAATCTAACCATTACCAACCTATTAAAAATCCTCAATATTCAATTTTGTTAAAAATGGGACCCTTTAGCTTGACTGTAAATAGAGACTTGCAGAGTAAACATTTTAAAAGAAAAATCACTGCCTTGAAACAGGATTAAATTAAATCGCTAAGATTCATTAGGATAGAAGTGAGAGCAGTGTCTGCACCAAATATCAAAACTTTATATTTTTGTATGTTACAAAGTATTCATGATTGTGCAAGAGACTTGGAGTGCCACAAGGAAGCCTGCTTATTTCCTCACAGGGTAGTTAAAAGACAGCAATAAGATGAAGGGTTAGCAGTAACCTATGCCAACACTTCATTGTTCAGCTTTTTAAAGCTGAAGATTAGGCATGGATGTTTTTACATTGTTACATTGATCCAGCTTTAACCAATGAATGCAAACCATTCTTTGACCAGATATGGTGCAGAGCGTGACGTCATCACCCCACCTCTCCATCTTGTCAAATCAGAGAACACCATGCATTCTCTCAGTGAATGCAAAGTGTCCTCTGAAAGGCACACGTGTCGAGCAAGCGACCCAGTGTTTACTAGGCAACAGGGCAGACACTCGGGACATGGGACCCAGAAGCTAGTGACAATCACTGTAGTAGGGGTAATATTGGTATGGCCAGGGATGACCCCCAGCCTAGGAAAAATAGGATTTTTTGTACTCACCGTAAAATCCTTTTCTCTGACATCCATGGACTGACACGGTGTCTCTTTACACGTGGGTTATGTCCCTGCTTGCAGGAGAAGACCTAGGCAGAATGTGAGATGTTATACATACATTCTAAAAGCCAGAGCTGAACAGCCCCACCCAGGAGGCGGTCCCTCCGGACATAACCCTCCCACTACAGTCAGCAGACTTCAGTTCGTAACAAAGCAGTACAAACTTAAAAAGGAAGGGTGGGTGCCGTGTCAGTCCATGGATGTCAGAGAAAAGGATTTTACGGTGAGTACAAAAAATCCTATTTTCTCTTATCCATGGACTGACACGGTGTCTCTTTACACTTTACACGTGGGATGTCCCAAAGCAGTGTCAAGAGGGATGGGAGCAGTATAAATGGAAAAACCAAAAACTTCACTCCAAGAAGGCAGAGCTCCTCAACGGAGGAGTTGCAACTTTAAACAGCGGCCTGCAGCACCCTGCGGCTGAAGGAAGCATCCGAAGATGCAGCCACATTAAACCTTATAAAACTGAAAAGGCATGAACAGACGACCAGGTCGACGCCTTGCACACTTGTGCAACCGACGCTTGATGTCGGAAAACCCAGGAAGCACCAATCGCCCTGGTGGAATGCGCCGTAACCGGAAGGGAGGCGCCCGCCCTTTGAGAGCATAGGCATGAATGACGGTTTGTCTGATTCCCCTAGAAATGATGGCAGACGAAACCGCTTGGCCCTGTTATGGACCAGAGACAGAGACAGTCACAAACAGTGAGTCGGACTTCCGAATAGAAGCAGTAGCAGACAGGTACACCCGTAAGGCTCGTACCACCTCCAATATGTGCTGCGCAAACTCTCTGGGATGCGATGGGTGAGGACACAAGGACGGAAGGACAATGTCCTCATGTAGGTGAAAGGTCGACACCACCTTTGGCAAAAAGGAAGGTCGCGGATGCAACACCGCCTTATCCTTATGGATGACTAAATATGGCGACTTGCAGGGCAAAGCCGCCAACTCAGACACTCGTCAAACAGAAGTGGTTGCCACTAAAAGGCCACCTTCTGAGACAAGACAAGAGGGGAAGATCCCGGATATTCCCAAAAGGAGGTTCCTGGAGGACCGAGAGCACCAAATTCAGATCCCACGGTGGGAGAGGAGGCTTGACAGGAGGGAGCACATGGCGAACCCCCCAACACAAGGTGCTAACCAAGAAATTACCCGCTAGAGGTCGCTGAAAGAAGACGGCCAAGGCTGAAATCTGATCCCTGATGGTTCTCAAAGCAAGCTTTTGGGTCACTCCACCCTGCAGGGGATGCAGGATTCTGGGGACGGAATACGTCCGAGGACGCCAGTCCAGCGCTTCGCACATGGCGATATAAGCTTTCCAGGCACGGTGATAGATCTGCCTGGAGGAAGACTTCCGTGTCCTTAACATGGTCAAAATGACCGAGTCCGAGAGACCTCGGTCCCTCAACACCTGGCTTTCAACAGCCCTGCCGTTAAAGCCAGAGACTGTAAGCCGGATGAAACATAGGACCTTTAGACTGAAGGTCCTCCCTCATCGGCAACCGCCAGGGAACGTCCGCAACGAGACGTACCAGATCAGCGCACCAGTGACGCTGAGGCCAATCCGGAACAATTAGGATCACCAGAGTTTATATCAGGTGATAAGGACCATATGGGGCCACCAACGCATCCGAGGCATCGCCCAAGGATCCCTGGATCTGGCCACAACCTCGACACCTTGCGATTGAGTCGAGAGGCCATCAGGTCCACCTCCGGCGTGCCCCACCGTTGGCAAAGGAGTTGAAATATGCAAAGGACCCCTCTTCTTGGTCCGGCAATTGGCGACTCAGATAGTCCGCCTGCCCATTGTCTATGCCCAGAATGTAAATGGCCTACAGAGCCGGCACGTTTCTTCTGGCCCACTTCAGGATACGGACTACCTCGGAAGCCGCAGCTGAGCTCCGAGTCCCCCCTTGATGGTTTCCATACGCCACCGCCGTGGCGTAGTCCGACTGGATCCTGATGGAGCGACCCTGTAACCTCCCCGACCTGAGGAGAGACACAGTCTGATGGCCCGTATTTCCAGAACAGTGATTGGTAAACGGGCTCGTCCGGAGTCCAAGGCCTTGAGCCGACAGGACTCCCCAGACTCCACCCCAGCCCGTCAGGCTGGTGTCCGTCGTGAGTACCGTCCATTGGATGGGAGGGGAACGACTTTCCGGACCGAAGAGCCGAGGATCTCAACCACCATGTCAGGGACGCCCTGACCAGGTGACTCACCTGGATCTGAAGATCCAAGGACAACGGGGATTTGTCTCAGGTGGACAAGATCTCCTTCTGCAATGCCCTGGTGTGTGGGCATACGGAACGGCCGCTAAGGAGGCCACCACGAGTCCCGGGACTCTCACGCAAAAAACGGATTGACAACCATTTTCGTGATGTCAGCACCCGCACTGCAGACTGAAGTGCCAGCAACTTCTCCAGAGGTAGGATACCTTTGCCTCCAAGGAGTCCAGAATCAGACCTAGATACTCCAGACACTGAGTCAGGACCAGGATTGACTCCTGAATGTTCAGGAACCACCCGAAGTCCCTGAGGGTCTAATTGACGATAGCCACCTTTTTTAAGTCTGAGCCACTTTCTGCTGTTAGCAGAAGATCGTCCACGACAGCAATACCTCGCTGTAACAGAAGGCTAGAACCGGAGCAAGCACCTTGGTGTACACCCTTGGTGCCGAGGCTAGGCCGAAAGGAAGAGCCACAATCGATAGTGGACTTCGCTGATCGCAAAGCGCAGAAACTTCTGGTGACTTGCGTAGATCGGAACATGCAAGTAGGCGTCCTTGAAGTCCAAGGACTCCTTTGGTGGAGAGTAGCGATCACCGTGCGAATGGATTCCATGCGGAATTTCTGCACCTTCTCGAAGGCATTCAGGGCCTTGAGGTCCAGGATAGGTCGAACCCTGTCCTATTTTTGGGACGACAAACAAATTCGAGTAGAATCCCTGAAAACTCTTGACGGAACCGGCACAATCACTCCATACCTGATCAAATCCTGTACAGCCCCCAAGAGGGCTGCCGGACGGGTAGGAAGGAGAGGAAGATTCGAGGGAAAGAATCTGTCTGGGGGCCAGGATCGGAATACTATCCTGAGGTGACCACCTCGCACACCCACCAGTCGGAGATTCGGGAGGTCCACCGATTCGTGACCTGCGAAGTCGTCCCCCCACCCCAGAGTCGGGCGGAGGCAAGACTTCAAGCGGAGGCGGGCTTGGGAGCCGCTTGTTTGGCTTACGCACCCAGGGGCACTTGTGCCCACCAGCCGCACTGCCGTCAGTCTGAGAGGGCCTACCCGTGGATTCTGACTGACGAAAAAACCCCGTTTTGCTGGAAAGGAAGGCCCCTGTTTGCGGCGGGCCTCCTTACCCTTGCTAGTCTAAGGAAGAAGAGTGCTTTTACCTCCCATGACATCCATGACGATGTCATCCAGAGCAGCACCGAAAGGTCTACCACCTTTAAATGGTAGATCCGTCAGGAGCTTCCTAAGGCTAGGTCAGCAGACCAGCATTTCAACCAGATAAGACGACGCAATACCACCGCCGAGACAGAGGCCCTGGATATTAAAGGGGCCGCGTCCAACGTGGCGTCGCACACATAAACCAGGCCCTGAACCAGTTGGTGGGCCAGCGCAACTGTGTCTGGAGGAAGATTATGCTCCTGTACAGCTAGGTGCAACATTGTTGCCCAACCTGTAAGTGTTTAAGACACAAGGGTCGCCGCTACCACAGGCCGTAGGGCGGATCCCAACAAGGCAAACATGGCTCTGCTCACCACTTCTGACCTCCTGTCAGTGGGGTCCTCAAATGCAGGAGTCCCCTCCATCGGGAGAGTGATGGCCTTGTTCAACCGGGCGACTGGAGGGTCGACCACTGGGGGAGAAGCCCACTTTTTAAGTAGGGCATCTTCAAGGGGTATCTGATAGACAAACGCCGCGGGACCATAAAAAAAATTCTGCGGCTTTTCCCAGACCTCATCAATGAGCTGGTCAAAGAAAGTACATATGGAAAAACCTCTTTAGAAGGCCTGGCCTTAAAAGAACCAAAGGAGACTGTATCCGCCTGAGGTCCTGCATCCGCATTTTAGCTTGAGAGTGTCCCTCGCCGCAGTCATGAGTACACTAACAAGCACCCTGTCATTTACTGACTCAGAACTGGAGTTTTCCTCATAAGGAATGTCCTGTTCAAAACCATCCAATACATTCAGAACTAGGGTCCTGAGCGGTAGTGGCTAGGCCCATATCTGAATCAGCACACTGCCCTCATGTAGTAAGGTGGGGAGAGGGCGCTTTTTTGCTCCCTTGCGCTTGCACACAGCTCCCATCCTGGTCAGAAATGATTCCAGGACTGCCCACAACTGGTCCCTAGGGACCGCAGGTGCTGAAGCACTGCCTGTTGTCCACTGACATTTAGGGGAAGCTGGTGACAGAGACTCCATATTGCCCCCCTCTGAGACTCCTCAGATAAAAAGTCCACCCACATGCTTTGCTGACTGAGGGGGCGCCCAGGGGACTCACCAAACCGGACCAGGGACCGCTCAGTTCCGCTGTCTGTACAGCGCTGGTGAGCTGTGAGGAGATTGTGAGGAGATTCGCGCTGTTACAGCAGCGCTAGAGGCCAAAACTAGTGCTGAAGAGCGCGCCGGGCTACAAGAAAATGGCCGCCGCACTTCACTGAGGCGATCCGCGGCAAGATGGCCGCCATGACGCAGCTAAAGTGAAAAAAAAACACAGCACACACACACACACAGCGCCACTCGGCGCTCAGGCCCCAAAACACACAAAAAAAGGCCCCAAGCATATCTGCAGACCAGCATGAGCCCCTCCAAGAATAGTGTGACCCCCAGGCACCCCACACAGCACAGCGCCAGCAATGGTGACAGAGAGTGACAATGAAATACAGGGGGAGACAGGGAAAATCCCCCACAGAGAAACACAGCTTTTTGTACTCACCTGCAGGCAGGAGAGACTACTTACCCGTCCCCTGAGGGACTCACTGGTGTGTTTCTGACAGGACTATCACAGTGCAGTACTGAGTAGCTGTCGGTCCGGTCCACCGCGAAAGATACAGTCAGTCAGGAACTGTTCAGTCTTGAGAGGACCGTGGGAGCATGAAAGCAAACCCGGCCACCCCCGGAGTCATGGGGCCTGTCGTGAACTGAGTCTCACGCACACAAGGCGAGGATCAGCACGCTCGATGGTCGGACAGGGAAGACTACGAGGATATCCTGTACCCAACCTGTTGCCCAGCCGACAGTTGATAGAAGATTCTCAAAAATAAAATAAAAAAATTCCAGAAAAGGAATAAAAATAGGTCAGGAGACTGGCTCCTGAGAGAGCCACGTCTTCTCCTTCTGCTAGGCAGAAAAAAACTGAAGTCTGCTGACTGTAGTGGGAGGGTTATGTCCGGAGGGACCGCCCCCTGGGTGGGGCTGTTCAGCTCTGGCTTTTAGAATGTATGTATAACATCTCACATTCTGCCTAGGTCTTCTCCTGCAAGCAGGGACATAACCCACGTGTAAAGTGTAGAGACACCGTGTCAGTCCATGGATGATAAGAGAAATGGACTCAGTACCCTAAAGAGGTGCACTACTCTTTGGGTACCAAGATAGTCCATTTTCCTATGCTGTAGGTCCAGTGGGGGTAATCCCTGTATATACCAATGTTACCATCAATAGGATGATTGTGCCCCTTTATCTTGTAGAGTTTTAATCGGTTTGAGGCATACATTTAACTTTAGTAGTGGTGTCTAACTACAGCGATTTCATGGAGATCGGCATGGTGCATGCATACATTGGTTTAAAAGTTGGACCAACGTAAAATATCTATACCTAAACATCAGCTTTAAATTACCGTAAGTACTACAGTTAAATCTATACTCCAGGCAAAACCGAATAAAAAAACAGCTGAAAAATTGGAGCTGTGTTACCTGTCAAAAGATTCTATTTCTGTCCATCCAGTCTTGAGATTTGCACAAAACTCTACCACATTCTGCCTGGCAGAAGAGGGGATCTGATATCACTGACTTTTTCAAAAAAATAAAATAAATAAAAGTTAAATGGAAAAGCTAAAAAAGCTGAAATACCTAGCAACAAGTAATGAAACAGATAATAGTTCTCCATTGGCTAATGAAACACTAAAGCTCAAAAACGCTGCATAAAACCCGCTCAAGTGTGAATACAGCCACAAACTGACAGCCTCGGCATAAAATGTGCATTTTTATTTGCCCCCCCCCCCCCAAAAGGTGAACTTAACCTTCAAAATGCATTCCCTTCATTAAGGTAAAAAATATTTTAACCATTTTGGGCTAGTACATTTCTTCAAACAAAAAAAGCCAAACCCTGGTCATCTTTGCCTTTTCATGTTGTTGAGGTAGATCTTCACCTCTCAAAGACTGCCTTACCCTGAGGTAAGCATACCCTCAAAAAAAAAAAAAAAAAAAAAAAAAAAAAGCTTCACAAATCACTCTAAGGCCTGGTACACACAATCGGATTTTCTGCAGACAAAGCGTAGGACTTGTCCTAAGGGCGTTGGCCAGGAACTTGTATTGCATACAAACGGCAGAGAATTGTCGGCCAACAAACACGAAAGTACATGGTTTTTCAGCTTTAGTGCCACCCTTTGGGCAATTTCTGCTAATGTGTTATGGTGAGCATTGCATCCGAGCATGCGTGTTTGTACTTGAGTTTTATCCAAAGGACTTGTGTACACACGATCGGATAATCCGACAACACATTTGTTGGCGGACAATTTTAAAGCATGGTATCCGACATTTGTCTGCAGAAAATCCGACAATTGTCCAATGGAGCATACAAACGGTCCGATTTTCCGACAACAGCCTGTCATCACACAATTCCCATCGGATAATCTAATGGTGTGTATGAGGCTCAAGTGTATGCAACACATAACCTATGCTCACAGAATAAGCAGACCTGGATTAATACTCAAGATATGCAAACCAAGTATACAAGAGATCTATTCCTGTGGAACAGGGGGTTTACAAAACTTTAGTACAAGGCCCCCATTGTATCTTTTACAAATATTCCCTGGCAAAAAAAAAAAAAAGGAAAGAAAAAAAATTTAAATAAATGAAATATGTTTTACTTGGATCTTTTTGTAATCCACATACGATTCAGAACAAAAAAAAAAAAACCTATGGTAAACAAAAGTTCTAAATTAATGTGATCAATAAGTTCTCATTCACACGTTTTTAGAGCTGTTGGTTTTGGCTTCAGGCGTTTTTTTTTCCTGCAGCCAGTAAACTCCCCAGCATGTTCTCCTGTGTGTCCATGCACACGTAGGCTGTTATCTGCATTTTTTTGGCAGTGGTATATTTTCTGGCTGGAAAAAAAACCAGAACTAGTGGCAAGAAAGGGGAGTTTCCCCAGCTGTAAAAACGCTCTGATAAAAGCTTAAAAAAAGCTAAAAAAACATGGCGAAAAATCTGCGTTTATCAGCTTTTGTGGGAGTATATAGTTTTGCAAAAAATAAAAAAATAAACAAAAAAGAAAACAAACAACCCTAAGACCCGGTTCACACAGGGGGGACTCCGGACGCGACTTCTGGTCGCCCCGAGTTGCCCCAAGTCACGCCATTTTTAAAAATTATTAAAGTGAATGGAGCAGTTTTAATGCACATGACTGCAGTCGCTCCGACTTCAAAAAAGGTTCCTGTACTACTTCAATCCGACTTCTAGGCGACCTGTACCCATTGATTTCAATGGAAGTCGCTCAGAAGTCAGATTCCCTGTCTTAACAGAAGCAACTTTCCAGGAAAAGAACATACAATTCTCAGGCAAACCCCTCCCTCCCACAGAGCCGATTCTTGTTTTATTGGCCACTAGAATGTCTCCTGTCCTGCAGGCAACTTGAAGTTGCCTTGTAAGTAGCTCCAGGTCGCGCTGTGATTCATACTCATGTCCTGTCCAAGTTGCCTCCCAAAGTCACGCTGGAAGTCGTGTTGCCCGTGTGAACTTTTCCTGCAAAATGCAGTGTTTTGCATGCAATAGAATTCAAAGGACCCGCATCCAAAACGCAAGTGTATTTCCTTTTTTTTTTACACTATATAGCTGGTTGCTAAGGAGGGGGCCAGGAAGCCGGCCGCCGCGTCCTTAACAACCGATGAGTCATCAGCTGTCTTCCCGCTCAATGTAAAAAAAAAAAGAAAGAAAATACGTGCCCCCCATGTTGAGGGCATGCGGCCTGGTATGGTTCAAGGAGGGGGGCGCTAGCTCGTCTCCTTCCTTTCCTGACCTGCCAGGCTGCATGCTCGGATAACGGTCTGGTATGGATTTTGGGGGGACCCCCACGCAATTTCTTTTAAATTTTGGTGTGGGGGTCCCCTCCGAATCCATTTTTTAGCCGTCAATTTTTTACTTTCAGCGGAAACTAAAAACGAAACGCAAATCGCGGTAAAACCATGTGTCGAAAAACGTGGCAAGCACCGCAAAAACGCTGAAAAGCAAAATGCATAGGTGTGAATCGAGCCTTATGCGGCGTACACACGATCGTTTTTCATGCCATTTTTTTAACCAACGTTTTTTCCTCTCAAGCCTGTCTTGCATCCACACGATCATTAAAAAAAACGCTCGAGCAAAGCGCAGTGACGTACAACGGCACTATAAAGGGGAAGTTCCATTCGAATGGCGCCACCGTTCATGTTGGTAAACTTTGTTGAGCGGCGTTTCGCGCTTTTCAGCCTCGTGCTTTTCAGTCCGTTACAGCGTGACGAATGTGCCATCTCCATTACAAACGCTAGTTTTACCAGAACGAGCGCTCCAGTCTCATACTTGATTCTGAGCATGCGCGTTTTTTTCCCCTCGTAAAAGCATACACACTATCGTTTTTCACGTCGTTAAAAAAACGACATGAAAAACGACGTGAAAAAATAGAGCATGTTCGAAATTTTTAATGGCCGTTTTTCACGCCGTTAAAAACACAATCGGTTTTAATGGCCATTTTAAAAAATTGCATTTTTAACGGCATGAAAAACGATCGTGTGTACGCCGCATTAAGGCTGAACAAAAAGGTCTGCAACTTTCGATTGTAAACATGAAGTACAAGAATAGAGATAACATTCTAACAAAATTTCACATACAAAAAAGACAAACGTGTTATGCTGGCCATACACTATACGAAAAAAAAAAAATCGGCCAAACATTAAAAAAAAAAAAAAAAAAAAAACATTTGCCCGTGAGAGCAAACGATAGTGCCATCATGTAATGACCAATAAATCGTTCAGTGGATAAATTAATCCATTTTTTGTTTTTACATAAAAGATAGAAGACTGGATAAAAGACAGAATTCAGAGTAGTGGTTAATGATTCTTACTCTGAATGGTCCAAGGTTATCAGTGGTGTACCCCAAGGTTCAGTGCTGGGACCCTTACTTTTTAATATGTTTATAAAAATGATATTGGGTCTGAGCTCAAAAGTAACATTTCTATCTTTGCAGATGACACCAAGCTATGCAGTGGAAAAACGTCCTTACAGGATGTCGCCAATTTACAAGCCGACCTCAATGCTCTGTCTAATTGGGCGACTATGTGGCAGATGAGGTTTAATGTAAAGTTATGCACTTGGGGGCTAAGAATATGAATGCATCATACATACTAGGGGGGAGTACAACTGGGGGGATCCGTAGTGGAGAAGGATCTGGGGGTTTTGGTAGATCAGAAGCTCAATAATGGCATGCAATGCCAAGCTGCGGTTTCCAAAGCGAGAAAAGTCCTTTCTTGTATTGAGAGGTATGGACTCCAGAGAGATATTTTGCCCCTGTTCAAATCATTAGTAAGACCTCATCTGGAATATGCAGTTCAGTTTTGGGCCCCAGTTCTCAAAAAGGATATTGGGGAACTGGAGAAAGTGCAGAGAAGGGCAACCAAACTGATAAGAGGCATGGAGGATCTCAGCTATGAGGAAATATTAGAGGAACTGAAATTATTCACTCTTGAGAAGGAGATTAAGGGGGGATATGCTCAACATGTACAAATATATAAGGGGTCCATATAGTGAACTTTGTGTTATTCACTTTACGGTCAACACCGAGGACAAGGGGGCACTTTTTACGTTTAGAGGAAAAGAGATTTCATCTCCAAATACAGAAAGGTTTTGTCACACACAGCAAGAGCTTTGAAAAATGTGGAATAGACTCCCTGCAGAGGTGGTTCTGGCCAGCTCAGTAGATTGCTTTAAGAAGGGCCTGGATACTTTCCTAAATGTACATAATATAACTGGGTACTGACATTTATAGGTAAAGTTGATCCAGGGAATATCCGATTGCCTCTTGGGGGGATCAGGAAGGAATTTTTTCCCCTGCTGTAGCAAATTGGATCATGCTCTGCTGGGGTTTTTTGCCTTCCTCTGGATCAACTATGGGTATAGAATTGGGTATATGGGATTGTATAATATATTTTATTTTTATTTTTTTTATGGTTGAACTGGATGGACTTGTCTTTTTTCAACCTGACCAACTATGACTATACACCTAGTGCAAACAGTGCAGACAGGAAACACATTAACCTTTCAATTTATCATTCGGCAGAAAATTTACAAACTTGTCCGTTTTTCGCCTCAAGAACATCCCAACGATTACCGATTTTGTGCCTATTAACTGGCCAAAAAACGAAAAGAACTGGTCAAATTACAAATGTCAGCCGATTTTTTGTATATATATCATGTATGGCCAGCATTACTCTGCACCAAACAGTTAAATGAAACCAGCAAATTAAAGATGGAAAGAAAAAAAAAAGAAAAAATAAAAGAAAAAAAGTGGATGAATACTGGATGTATTCGATTAAGTTTTCTTCACAAGAATGCACTGTTGACAGGACATCACCATCAAAACCCACTACATTTCAGGTCAAAAACTACCCTTTTCAAGCCAGAGTTTAGTCGTTCAGCTAATACAAGTTTCATGTGTCAATTCTGCTGCTATATTGGTGCCACTGTATCTAAAAAGCGCTGAGTGGGGTTAAAGTGTTTTGCTGGGGATGTGTGTGGTTTTGCCTTTTGCATGTACATAACACACTTAGTTTAGTTTTTTCCGTTCAACCCAGCGTTCGCACAGCAACCTCCCCGTTGAGTGTTCTGACAGGGGACTGCCCCACAAGACCACACTGGTCAGCACTCCCAGCTGCCATTTTTCCCCAAGCCGGCTGTTCGGCCAGCTTCTGTACCCAATACCCGGCCCATGTGTGCCAGGCTTTCGTAATATAGTATTGCAAGGGCTTGTAAAGTCAGAGCTCTACATTTCCCAAAGTTTATTACCAAAAAAAATCAATCATAACAAATAAAAGAAAATAAGCAACAATATAATTATTAATAATGAGTAGCTTACCACATCTCAGTTTCATAAATTTTTTACTATCCTCAGAACTTAAAAAATGCCCAATATTTTTGGTTGGAATTACAGCAGGAAGAAAGACTTTTACAATCAGTGGCATGCACCACTAATGTTGATTGATCCTTTCATCAAGAAAAAATATGAAACATATTTGCAAATTGCCTACCGTTTTCTCAAAAGGGAAGTCTGCCAAACATTTATCTTAAAAATTATCACAAGAAAGTAGGAAGCTCATATTTTACCTCTACTGTATTTTTTATATATTTTTAAAAGCCAATGTGTGCTGTAAAACACAGAAAAAAAAATTGCTTAGTGAACAAAAACAGCGTACCCCAAGTCCTTTTTCCATGACAAGATACTCTTATCCTACCTTGCCCCAGCCAGGCAGGTCCAATATCTCCTGGCCAGTGCCTGGCTTAGCAAAACTCGATTTAAAAAAGTACGGTAATTGAGCTGGGTGGAAATTAATTGGCTGAACAGTGATTACATCCTATTAGATGCAGTTTGGGTGCCTGAATACTCAAGTTCAGTTCCAGGAAGAATAGGCACCCTACAAGAAGATTTCTACATGGAACATTTTCTCCTTAAAAAAAAAAAAAAAAAAAAAGTCTAACCATTATGACAAATTGTTTCAGACAACAGTTGCTCATATTAAGTTACGTTTCTAGAAACTGTCAATAAAATTATTCTTCTCCTTTAATTCTTAAGTTGCAGCATTCACCAAAATCTACATTAAAATGGTCTTGGGTCTGAAATTTAAACCTTTATTTTTTTGACAACCTTAATTCCCAGAATATATTCAGTATGATGTTTACTTGCAGCCTCTAGAAAGCAGACACCTGCCACTCTGTTACAAGTTCAGTTAACTTATTTTCCAGAAGTTCATTCACCCTTGGACAGCTGTTCTACACTAAACAAAATGTAGCCGTTACCAGTGGGTCACTCATGTATGACTGGCCAGGGAGAAAAAAAAAATATAAAAGTAAAAATACATGTGCAGGTGTGTAGAAACCGTTGTAAACAGGAACAAAAACTCCTAAATGGCAAGGGAAGTGACAGCTCATGAATCCAGATTAATTCATATGTATCTGAAGTTCAGTATCATGTTGATCAGCAATACAGGCTTGCTTTCACTTTTTGTTAAAAGTAAATAATGAATGTCTTCCAGTGCAAAAAGCATGGCAGGAACTTTTCCAGGACAAAGTTCAATGAAACTAACTGATCAATAACATGCACACCAATAAACAAAGCACAGGAGCATCTGACGTGAATGATGTTCAATCACAAACATGTTGCAAGATACATTTTGTTGGCTGTTCATAGGTCATACTCCGCAAAACAACCCACGAAGCAAGGAAAAAAAAAAAAAAGTCAGATGGGACTCATTTACATGAACAAACCGTGGCAAATAACAGTTCTTATTGGGTACTCACATATGCAGTCCTGGCTTAATATGATAAACAACATCTGTAGTACCCATTATACTCCCAACGCTAAATTTGTAATTTAGGTTTTATAAAACAATACACAATTAATACACTGCAGTTAAAGATATTGTGAAGTCCTTTCCCGTTTTAATTATTAGGAATTTGGCAATTTTGCTTTGCAGCATCAAAACATGGAGGATGAGTCATGAAAAAAAAAAAAAGGCACAGCTCTATAAATAGGTCAAGTCATCCTTTCATGTAACTAATAGTACTGTCTACCTATCAGCCATCCTCCCCCCTACTGCCCCCTATAATGAGCTAGCTCTAGGCTACCAAGATACTTTTATCTTGAAATCTGCTCCAAGGTTGGGCGGGAATTGCCAGGGACACACGCACAACACATTTTAAGACTTACTACTGCGTTTTTTTTTTTTACACAGATGGTTGACAACACAAACTAAACCTACATACAGGATACAGGCAGGCATTCCATAATCTAGTAATGGCAGTTTAAGCAAGATGCATAAACAAAGGAATGCCCGGTTTTCTATCATTTGCTTCCTGTTAGTATGAACAACAGACAAGCACTTTGAAGATTCTCTCAGAATGACCTTTACTTGGTGGAACAAAGAATAAGACCTTCAAACACCTATATGGGTGGGGGGAACGAGACCTATTTGAGAAGATCATATTTGGTTTTACAGGACAGAGATCTGGTGCTATAAAGAAAAAAAAAAAAAAGTCCACACTTGCAATCCAGAATAGAGTTTAGCGACATGTATTTTCGCAACAAAAGTTACTACAACAAAGGTTTAGGCCCCTTCCACACTGACAGAGCACGTCAGCAGATGCACCTGCTTAGCGGGGGGGATTTCTCAGCTGATCCCCAATGAGCAGGCGGATGACAGGTCTGTGTCCTCTCTGCTGATGCAGACACAGCCCGCTGTCCTCTCTGAATGTCAGATGGGAGATGCATTCCCCATCCGTCTGTTTTTAGTGGACAGGATCACATTCGATGTCAGAGCAATGAATGGTCAAAATCAGGCCCACCTGAAAAAAAAAAAAAAACGGACCTGATCGGCCTGTCCGTGTGAAAGGGGCCCAAGGTCAATGTCATTCATTTTGGATAGCACACCTTCCAATGGATATGCTTTGCAGCTGTCCCAAAAAAACAAACAAACATTCAGGAGGTGACAGTATTGTCTCTTGAACGGCTGAAAGCGCTGCTCTGCCATCCTCTAGAAAACAATCCACCATGGATTGCTTTTCAGAGGGTGGTACCAACTTCCGCCCATGTGATAAAGGCTTTACTTATAAAAAACACAAAAGTTTTTTTTTTTTTTTCAATGCAGAGAATGTATTAAAGGCAAGAAAAATTCTACCTTTACAACCACTTTAAAGACATCAGACTATTATGCTGGGTATAATGCTCCAGCTGCAAGTATTACAAACAATGTTTAAGTAGTTGAGGTTTTTTTAAGGAAAAAAAATAAAATAAATTATACATACATATTTAAACAAAAGGTGATTGAAGAATATTGACAAATTTTATATATTGCATGAATATGGCCTAACTTTCAGTTTTGTAAGACTATGTATTGTAAGGACCTGTGTGATTGGATTGAATAGGTTTGTCCTCATATTACGTAATGTTGGTAAACTTAAATGGGATTGTATAATCAAATTGTAGTGTGTATATCCACCCTTATACAGTATCCACTTCTCTACTGTGCACGAAAACCCCCTTCCTGCCCAAGCCATTTTTCAGCTTTCAGCGCTGTCACACTTTGAATGACAATTGCGCGGTCGTGCGACGTGGCTCCCAAACGAAATTTGCGTCCTTTTTTTCCCACAAATGGAGCTTTCTTTTAGTGGTATTTGATCACCTCTGCGGTTTTTATTTTTTTGCGCTATAAACAAAAGAAGAGCGTCCAGTTTGGAAAAACACTTTTTTACTTTTTGCTAGAATAAATACCCATTTTTTTTTTTTAAATAAAATTTTCCTCAGTTTAGGCCGATACGTATTCTTCTACATATTTTTGGTAAAAAAAATAAAATAAAAAAAAACGCAATAAGCGCGTATTGATTGGTTTGCGCAAAAGTTATAGCGTTTACAAAATAGGGGATAGATTTATAGCATTTTTATTTTTTTATTAGTAATGGCGGCGATCTGCGATTTTTTATTGTGACTGCGATATTGCGGCGGACACATCGCACACTTTTGACACATTTTTGGGACCATTCACGTTTATACAGCGATCCTTGCTATAAATATGCATTGATTACTGTATAAATGTGATTGGCAGGGAAGGGGTTAACCACTAGGGGGCGGGAAGGGGTTAAATATATGTTCCCTCAATGTGTTCTTACTGTGGGGGGAGGTGACTGACTGGGGGAGGTGACCGATGGTTGTCCCTATGTACAAGGGACACACCATCGGTCCCCTCTCCCTCACAGGATGTGGATCTTTACACACAGAGATCCACTTTCCTGCTCGTTTCCCGGGCAATCGCGGGTGCCCGGCGGCAATCGCGGCCGCCGGGCACGCGCACCGGGGCCCTGTGAACGCGGCAGGCGCGCGCCGCTGGCGGCAAGCGCGCGCCTCCTAGCTCATTTTAAAGGGAGGACGTCATATGACGTCCTCCCAGAACGAGAGTATCCTCCGCCCGCCGTCAATTGACAGTGGGCGGGGGACAAGTGGGTATAGAGAACCACCAATTGATACGAGAGCATTCATGCATTTTTCTCTCTAAACTTAGAGGATTTAGGACTAAATCTGAGGTCTGAAGTCTGATTTAGGGCAGATCCCAGATCTGAAAGTGCAGAAATTGGGGCAGAGCTTGATTATTTTTTTATGTGACGATGTAGGGCTGATTTACAACAGAAAGGTGTGTATAGCCAACATTCTAGGTCAGACCCACCACCAAAGCCATGAAAAACAGGGATCACATTGAAACTCCAGTTTACTGTGATATGTAAATAAGAACAAGTTTTTTGAACCAGTTCAACAATTATTTGCACTCATAGTTGTGCTGCTGATGGCAAGTTAAAGACAATTATGTAATAATCTAGGAGGAGTTGAACTTGACATTAGCAGTGCAGCTTATGATCGCTAAAATTAAAAAACTAAAGTGCGCTATTTTTTACTGCCATGCTGGTTGTCTGATGCTATGTAAGAATTATGTTCGATGTGGAACGGGTTGCCGAGCCGTTGTAGGTTTTCTGTGTGTGTGCCCCAAACTAGCAACATGCAATTGTTTGTCACAGCGAAAATGTGGGCTCCAGAGTAATATATAAAATATAATCTCTTCAATCATCGCACAGTATATTAGCCAATACCGTTTTATGGCAAAAAAAAATATTTTACAAACATCAACAGGGGCTAAAGGATAATAAAAAACAAAAACAAAAAAAAAACGCCACAACCACATTTAACTCTTGTTCCAGCAGCCAGGAAAGTGGCTTCATACAAACACATCAGAGCACATTAATGGGACTCAAGCTTAGTACAATATAAATATAGTGCAGTGAAAATATTACAGACACTGCCGCCCAAGATGTACAGCTAAAAGCTAAAACGGAAGGAAACCCAATGATATGATCGGTCACTACCTTTAACAAGACCCTCAAAAGCAGGATATTATCCCGATAAAAAGAGAGGGTCAGCATAGTTTACTACTGTTTTCTTACTGTGCTGCCAACCCTCTGCAAAGAAAAATATATGGAAAATGTGTTTGCATTGTTTCAAGGTGGATTTCTGTGTACAGGACTTAACCTATATCATCAAGGGGGGGGGTTAAAACATTTAGCCCAAAAGACCTTTAAGGCCTCATGCACACTGAATGTTTTTAGCAGCAGCCTTTTGGCAGAAAAAACACTTGATGCTTGTAAAAGCGCATAGGTGCTCGTCAACACTGTACGCGTTTTGTGCTTGAGCATTAATTCATTTCAATGGCCAGGAAAGAGGATTCTGGCTGATTAAATAAATTAGTGCGCAAGTGCTTGGCACACCTAAAGGCGTTACATGTGTTTACAAGTGTCAAGCATTTTTTTTCTGCCAACACTGCTGCCAGGAGGAAAGGCATCTTAGGAGAGATGACCAAACATCCAGTGTGCATGAGGCCTAAACAAGTTGATAAGTTCACCTTTACCAAAAAAAACTGCCTATGCAGGTAAGGGGCACCAGTAGATATTCAACTGGTCAAAGCTGCAGTTTTAGAAAAACTACTCCCAGATATTGCATCACCCTATCCTACCATGCTGATAGATTGTTAAAAGACTCCTAGTTATTATCGTTCACTACCACAAAAAACATCAGGGATGATCACATTCACATGCACTCTGGCTGACAAAATGTTTGGTGATCAGAGCAATACTAACTATGTGGGTAAAATGTATATCCCATGGTAATTTCAATGTTTAGAAGCCAGTCCTCCCAGAACACTAGATAATAGACAACTGAGGGGCCTGATGTGTTCTAGACAAACCTGGTTCAAAAACTGAAGTGCTGATTAGACAGGATGAATTCCTTAAAGTGATAGTAAAGGTTTGTGTTTAGTAGAAAAAAAAAAAAAAATCATACTTACCTCCACTGTGCAGTTCGTTTTGCAGAGTGGCCCCGAACGTCTTCTTCTGGGGTCCAACAGCAGCTCCTCCCCGCAAGAGCTAACCCCCTCTGGGAAGCCCTTTCCCGAGGGGGTTAGCTTGCAGGCGCGCTCCCATGTGATACTCGGCCCCGCCCCCCCGACACGTCATTGGATTTGACAGGGCTTAACGGGGGGGGGGGGGGGGGCTGCTAATCTGATGTTTTTTAACCTTAATGCATAGAATGCATTAAGATGAAAAAACATGTACCTTTACAACCCCTTTAAGTGCAAGATAAAGCTGGCTGGAGTCCCCCTACAAGAATTGTACAGATATGTAAAGTCAGTTATACAGTGGACAGAAAGTTATGACTTTATACAGCAAGTGCACTGGTACCACTTAAAACCTCATTTACAAAAATGTGTAGAACTGAATACCTTCAATACGTTTCAGCTTGCTCACAAGGAGGAAGCCATTTTTTGCTAATACAAAGGGAAGGCCTGTCCTGAATTAGCCTTCTGTACTGGGTACTTTGATCACACTTAAATGAGATTACCACCTTGTAAAACTGAAAGTAATTGTCACTGCTGTCTGAGGATTTCAACTTGACAAACAGCTAGGCAGCACTTGCCACACCTTATTTTAAATGGTACTTCACATATCCAGTTAATGCGTCACAGCCTCAGCAATTCATAGCAGCCATAAAATCCCATTATTCATGGCTAAACACATTCTTCTGCGAACATGCACAGCGGTGACTCCTAATGATGGACTGAGATTCTTTACACTTGTTACAATTGCCACACTTGAGGACATCTTGTTTTTTGCTGGCCATAGATGGATCAAAATTTGACCAATTCAGCAGGGACCGGTGAATGTCGATCCATGTATGGGCAGCCTGATTGTACACAAGCCAATCTATTGGTCGACATGTATAACCATCCTGTTTGGTTTTCCTTAGTGATCAGTGATCAGTGTTGCCAGCTATAGCCGGTGACACTGTATTCTGATCACAGGGAAGGCTTCCTGCTGCCAGAATACAATACAATACCACATCAAAATGTGTGGATGAGGGAATTAAGGCCTGTTTCAATTGCTGGTTGGATTCATAAAAAAAAAAATTGTAAAGTTTTTTTTGTTTTTTTTATTAAAAATAGCAAACATGTTATACTTAACTATAGGATGTGCAGAACAGGTAAGAAAATGAAATAAAAAAGAGAATATATAAATAAGACTTTAGATCCAAAAAAAAAAAAAGTTGTGTTTTACACATGGTCAGAGGTTAGGAATTTGATGTCAGGTTTCAGTAAACAAGTTACTGCTGTAAGTGTTACATAGGTCAGTGCAGAGCTTCAGCCCAAGTATGTCACAAAACCTACCAGCCAATGACCCCATGTACAGCAGTGGACAGTTTGCCTTTTTCAAGGCCATCTCAAATTACAAAAAGGTAGCAAAACAGTGCTTCTATAACATTTACTTTGTAGCCAAATAAAGGGTTATTACTATTCGTACAAAAACACTTTAACCAAAGTTCCAGCCTTTTTTATGTTTATTAAAAGTCAGCAGCTACTAAGTGTAGCTGCTGGTTTGACAGACACTTACCTGTTCCACTGTCCAGCGACGCGGCCGCCCGGAGCTCCGCTCCTCTCCCTCCCTCTCCGACAGCGCCTCCATTCTAACTGTGGGCACCTGGCCGTGACAGCTTTCGGATTCACGGCCGGGCACTCACTGCGCATGCGCGAGTAGCGCTGCGCTCACTGAGTGGACAGGCGATCGCCTGGGACATTTCACGTGTCCCAGGTGATCGTCTACAGGGAGGGGCCGCCAAAAGGCAATATGACGAGTCGCCTAAGCGGTCCCTGGGCGGAAGGAGGAAGTGGGACAGGAAGTCCCACTCCTACTGAA